>OY720213.1:8797738-10283016 GCA_963082605.1 Rhodophaea formosa | reverse complement strand
TCATTAAATATTCGAGAGATGTGATAAAAATATAATATATTCATTGATGTAGATGCGTATGTAGCTCTGTTTCAATTGCAATCATCAATTTTATTAGAAAGGTATTTGGCTAATATAGAATTTTATATATAATTACTTAAGAAAATATTACCCATGGAGCGAATATTTTCCCACCAACAAGTGCCACTATTTTTTATGATTGTGACTAAATATTTATAATGAGATAATGTAATATTACTAAGACATCTTTCAACAATTAAATAACTGTAATAACAATCATCCTAATCCTAACAAAAATTATACTTAAATGCGAAAGTGAGGTTGTTTATTTGTTACGCTTTCACGCCCTATCTACTGAACCAATCATCATAAATTTTTGCATACGCGTAGGTTGGAATACTGAAAAGGACCTAAGCTATATATCACGCGAGCGAAGCTGCGGGTAACTTATAAATGCGAAAGTGAGTTTGTTACGCTTTCACGTCCTATCGACTGAAGAAATCATCATGAAATTTTGCATACTCATTGGTTAGGGTACTGAGAAGGACATTGGCTATAATCACGTGGGCGACACCGCCAGTAATAATCATCATCATCATCATCAGGTCTTTTTTTAGTCTCCACTGCTGAAGCACGACCTTCTCTGTACTACCAGAGGCGTATATTAGCCAAAGCAGTCAGAGAATTCGGCCTACACTCTCCACGCTGGCCAGACGGGTTGGAGAGGTGTCTTTGATATTTATAAGCTTTGTTTAGCCTGTGAGTAATAGCTAGAAAAAAATTAGACACAAATTTCTATGTCTACAGCAAGTTTGCAAATTACAGTTGAAGTCGTGATAAAAACTAATTTAAGGATACTACGAATAATGAGAAACGGCACACGAATTTTTAAAGAGTAATTACCGAGTAATTATATAACTGCCTTCGGAATTAGCTTCCCTCGGGCAGGAAATTTACTTATGTTCCCAACTTTGCCTTTGCTTTAAAAGCTAGTGTTGTTATTTATTAGCTCGGCTAGTTTTCTGCGTTAACTAAAGAGGAGGGAATAAACATCTTATTAACTAAGGAAACATTTTTCTGGAGTTAAGCTCCACACTAAGATGTTTTTTTCAGAATTAGCTTGTTAGGAAGTGAAAAGTAGAAAAATGTAGTTAATAAAGATGAAAATGAGCACAGTTTTTATCTTAAGGTTTTTTTTAATGAATAGCTAGTATTTTCTACTCATTATATATCTAATACTATATTGTTGACTTAGTGAACGATCTCAAGGTGTTTCAGTCGAGTTGTGGTGAAAACTCAAATAAAAATGTATATATTTATGCTCGTATGCCCGAGAATATGAAACACCTGATGGTAAGTGTCATCGTCGCGCATGCACATCCGAAACAACATTTAATAGCATTTTTTGTATATATGTAGTATATAAAGAGTATATAAGTCCTGTATATATGTAGCTATGTATGTGTTTGCGTTTGCTCAAAAACCAATGTTTTAATTAGGATACAATTGGAAACTATATTTATAAAATAAAAAACAATTTAATTTGTTGTATGTTCAAACAATGTTCGAGTTTTATGGGCATATAAATTGGTTTAATATTATATATGAAATGTTTAAAGAAATATGTGCAAAATACCAATTTGCGGAAACTACTAGGTAGTTATTCTAAATACAAGAACCTCTTTATATTCAAAATTCGTCTAAACCAACTTGGTCGCGAAAAGTGGTAAGTATATGACATCAACTATTTACCAATCAACAAAACGAATTACAAAATATCTATAAACTACAGAGTAACAAATGCAGTGGCCATTAACTCGATTTAAAAGGAAACATAAAACGATACTTTCGAATTGGTACAAATAACATCAAGCTAATCGCTAATAATGTCTTTCTCAGAACAGTTTGTAATGTCGTTCGTTTTTCGGGAGTGTAAGTTTTCAACAATTAGTGTTAGATTTTTCAAGCAGCCTAGACGACTAAGCTTAATGACTCGCTTCTAATGACGACAGCCGGGACCCACGTCTTCAAATTATTTTAAAAGCAGGAAAGAGCTAAATATATTTACTCTATTTGTGGCTTCGATCAACAATACTTAGTCAAAGACTTGTGGTCACGAATGCTAGTGGCTACTTTGTCGAAGACTTCCGATCAAAAATGCAAATGTGGCAACACTGAACTGAACAGCTTTTATTAAGGAAAATGGATCAAAATATGAAAAAATAAACGGGGTTCTCTTTATAAAACTGCTAATCAGATTTTAGTATATAGAGTCCAACTTTTTACTTATTTCGACCTATAGTCTTCGTAGGAAGTTGTTCAGTATAATCAGTATGATGAATCTACAAAAAGTAAACAATATTTTGTTTTATTTAAACAAGGGTGCCCAGTGTTATGCAGTAAACGAAGGAAAATAAAATATTGAGTATTGTTTTATTGGCAAAGGAATAAAAAAGAAGCTAGCTGATTAGTATTACTTTTTCTTGCTCATTGCTCACGCAAACGGCTGAGTATTGCAAAGTCAACCTTAATTTGCTCGTCGATTGCTCAGTTCAACTCAATTTAAAAAGTTTATTGTAAATTTAATACGCTACGATAGCTGAATGATCCGCCTTCAACCCCTGCGTAGCCGTTCTTTCCGCTGATACTCCAATTCTTCTATAGTAAACAAGAAACCCTAATACTTAGGTCAAGTCCGTCCGTCTGTCTGTTTGTTACGGACTTTAAGTACTGGAAAACGTATTTTGGCTAGGGTATGTATATTTATTACGCCGACAAAGAGGTAAAATAAAATAAAAAATGATAATTCCTCCCAGTTCCTCCCATTCATGTACAGTGAGTTTTTTTCCTCAACTTTCTGCTGTGGGGTTTAATTGAATAGGTCTTTTAAAAATATTTTTGATGTCAATATACCATTTTTCGTTTCAGGGATCCGTTTGTGATATATTAAGCTTCAAAGTTCTAATTTTTGTGGGAGTCAAGTGTCCCCACCTACAGCAAACTAAATGGTTATTATTAATAATACGTGAAAAGTCCAGGGCTGGTAGAGACACATACAGACAAACTAACGCATGTCGTTTGTTTGTTCTGCTTTTCGTGTGTGTAAGTAGCCAACACTAGTCAGATGTTTCACGTTGATAGAGATATTTTTTATGCCATATGCGGTCACCCATCCAAGTAGAGTCGGCGCCCTTGGTTGTTTATCATGCGTAAGCGCTAATAATGCTCACGCCCACAGGGCCATTCACTCCTCAGTAACGCGTAGAAGGCGTAAAACACCCGTCTATTTAGATCGTGGGTTAAAAATCAATAATACTAATTAAGTATATGTAAACCTTATATGCTATGTGGAACACTTCAAATGATTCGCCAAAAGTGACAAGCAAGTTGACGTATACACGTTTACATATACACTGTAAGCATATTAGTAATTAGTCATTTGCGTGACGGAAGCAATTAAAACTTTCCATATGGATGTGAGCACATGCGACTCACAGTAATCGGCCATGTCACTCCCACGAAAGGCCATACATATTGAGTGTAACATAACCCTTGACACACCCGTAAAGGGGTGACTCAGCCCGTCAATAAAAACAACTTTTGCTATGGGATCAATGCTGGGAACTCAATTTTTTTTTTCGATATTTTTACACAAATATATTTAGCCGCTCGGTCAAAATGTATGGGGAAGTAAATAAAAATTTCGGGTTCGCAGCATTCATTCCATAGCATAACTTGTTCATATTTACGGGCTGAATCACCCCTTTCAATTTACATGCTGTTTAAGGTCTTTGCGAAAATATACTTATGGCATGTCATGTTGCTGGTCTTAGCTATCAGTTAAGTTTTATCAGATGCTTTTAAGCTGTTTGACTTAACAATACGCCAAAATAAAAAAGAATTATATTGAATGATATCTTCCTAAATTTTTTCATTAATGTTAGCTAATATTTAAAGTTTTATTTAAAACAGGTGTTTTATTACATTTTACTTTATTTTGTGGTAATAGTTTAATGTTGAAAACAACTTTTAATTAAAGCGTGTGTATGGTGTTAGAATTTACTATTATGAAGGTAGTTAACCTTAAAGAAAACAGGTACAACTTTCTCTATGATTTTTCGGTTTGTTGTTTGTTTTTAGGGTGTGTAAGTGACCAACCGTAGTGTCTGATTTTTAAAGCTTCTAAATTGTTAGTAGTAGTAGTCGTAATAGACTCTTTAATTGCCTTTGTCCGCCCACGTAATGTAATAAAGAATTTTATTTAAAAAGCCCTGTTTCTAATGTAAAAATATTTTTCCTGCTTTTTTCCTGGAATTTATTTGAAAGAAGGTTATTTATATCGTCAAATTAAATACAAATTAACTGTTTTCAATTTGTTCAGGATATCGACAGCGGGCCATAACGACAACCGTTCACTGTTCCGCGATAATACAGATTGACACATAAATTGGCGTGGAATTCGCCTTTATTCTGCAAAATTAGACATTCAAAACTCAATTCTCGACCAAGAGCCCAATTTTGAATGCAATTTACGGCTAATTAGACTCTTAAGTACAGGAGCCGGTCCCGTGGAGTCGCTGGGGCCCAGAGGAAGTTGGAATGGCGGCGTTAATGCCGAGAAGGCCCGACTGCGTCGCGTCCCGCCCCTAATGTGCAATAACTAGCACTGTTTCGTGTCTGTCGCCAGTTTCGACTCATCCGACTTGCTTTAGGCGATCCTAGAGATAAAGGCACCTATTGGCGACACTTCCGCCTATCTACGTACAGTTAATAGCCAAATAAAAGTGATAATGGCTCTGTTAATGCGTATTTAAGCCTTAATATACAATAAACCGGACGGCTTAGTGAAACGTCTAATAAAGCTGTGTGTTAGTAGATTTGGCCCAATATAGTTGGTGATAAAGCAAATTTAAGCTCATATAAAAAGCAAAATGAAGTTTTTGCTGTCCATAGACTATGCATCTCTTCCATAGACTATTTATTTATCAATAAATTTAAAGCTTAACTTAATTGGTAATTTGAAAGACTGTAACCAATAACTTTCAAAGTCAAATCTTTAGACGTATCATTAAGTTATGATTTAAAAAGATTCAGGGCCATGGATTAGTTGGAAGTTCCCAAATTTACTGTGTATTTACACATCAAATAAATCTAAATACTAAATATTAACCTAAATACTATGTAAGTTCTATTTAACTGTATTTATAAGGATTCCTCTACCACTATCGATGATTACGTTCTTGTTCATTGAGAGACATTGCAATAAAACCCTGCGCCATTGTAAAGCTATTTTGATGCAGCGAGAGTTCGTAATAAAATCGTCTCTATTTTCTTTATTACAGCACTGAAGTCGAGGAGTCTGATAAAAGCACGCCCAGCTGTGTCAATATTGTATCTCTAAAGTAACTTGAGGAACTATTCGCAAATAGTTTGGACGTTTATAGCGCTTAGAGACATATTAAAATTCTTTACACCGCATCCCATAAGATATGAGATATAAATGTCCGTGTATGGAAACACTTATATGGAACTAGTAGAACACCAATATGCGAAAACATCCCAGTCATAAATTTTGATGAGAAATGTTCTTTTCCATAGAAACATTTATGGTTTTATGCAGTATTTGCTTATAGCTATTTGTTTCATTCATTTTGTCAATAAATTTATCGTATTTGAATATACTTCCTTCTTTTCAATTTATCCATATCGTTGATTGATATATCCAGAGTGCATTTCAATTAATAATTTTAAACGTAATAATATTTTTGCGAATTCTAAAAATTACGGACAAGTAGTATGGAAAAAAATGTACTATGTGTACTACAATACCCATCAGTATCTATGATTATAGAGAAAAGTACTCATTTTCAAAAATTCCTGTTATCAAAATCTTTCATTTGTACTCTTGACTGTAAAAATAAATTTATGTTGTTAGCTTTCAGACTCTTTGTGTCAAGGCTGAAACAACTTAAATTAATTTACCAAAAACTACACGAAGTAAGAATTAAACGTAAACATCATTGTCGTGTCACGAACGACGTAACACGATGTTTTACGTTAATTGTTATATATTACCGTTTAAAAGCGGTGTAATAGTGACAGACACGCACAAACTTATTATGTTATGATAAACATTAGAAACACAAATGTATGGCATGGAGTTATTAGCATATTTATCATATGCGTTTAAATTTATTACCAACAACAATAAACAGATATACTGAATTAAAATATAATACGGGTATTGAGAAATGAGGTGAAAAGCAAGATGCAGCATGAAGTTATCATGCGCATCGTTACAACCCTTAAGCCTAAGGAGGCTAGCTCTATAGCTAGCCTCCTTACGCTGGTTGACGCCGCTGGTGAAAAGAAGGTTGGTTTATTCCTCGTACAAAGAATTGGAATTGCTATTCAGCGCGGGATTGCAGCCAGTATTCTTGGCACTTTGCCATACGGACACAACCTTTATTTGATTTTTAGTTTTTAATATTTTTATTGTTAAGTCTTAATTAAGTTTGGGTATAAGTTATTTTAATCATCATCATTATGCTCTAAGGTCTCTCTTTCAGGAGCACGACCCTCTCTGTAAAGCATACCGAATTATAATAATTTAATTTTCAATAAACTCTTCAAAAGAAAATAAAACGTCACTAATTGGTTCCGAATTCCAATGCCCATCAAAAAGTCTAGGGTCTTATGTAATTAAAGCTCTTTTTACCTCGTAAGGGATTGAGACGTGATTCGTATGAATGTAAAAAGTGTTATCAAATTCTTATTTTAAATACTTGTACATTTAGATGATAGGTAATTTAATGAAATGGTCTAAGAAAACTAAAATAATATTTATTATTATTGTTTATAGGATATAAACAGTTATATGATTATCATTTTTCCCAAAAAAAGAACTCATCAAAGTGAAAGATGGTCTAAGTGTATAAAACGTTATTAAAATGTTTAGTATTACAATTTGAAATTTCTATTCCCTTATATTTAGGTGTCAACCTGGTATCACGCGCTACCGTAAAATTATATAAAAGGTGACAAGCTGGTAATTTAAATAAGAAACTTACGGAGTTAATTTCAATATCAGACGAGGCCAATAAACATCATAACAAGAACAATTAATGATTTTGTCATCCAAAATTTTGAAGTTCAAACCGGGCCTTTGTGATTGTTTTAACAATTTCCGAGACACTCTTGTTACTTATTCAAATATCCGCTATAATCAAAACTGAATATAATATTTTCCCAAAATATTCAGTAAAATTATTTCTTCCTTTCAAAATTTTCCTTAGCTACATTGACGTTAAAAGCATTCCGGAGCTACTTAATCAACGGTCTACGAATATTAATTTAATTAGTTAAAAGTTTTTATAACTTTTAAGTAAAAAGGTGGAAAGGAAAAAAGCCTCCGACGCGGCAAAGCTATAAAAGAAACTTCAGAGTTTTCAAATCGGACTAGCTAAATACATTTATCTTGGCACTTTGCAAATCAATTAAGAGAATAAATATGTAGAACGTTAATGTTTTCCGTAAGTGTGCAAGTGGAGGTCCGCTAAGGTAATTTCTTGTACGTTATCGCGTTTCTCGCAAAATATGAGTGTAAATTGTGTAATGACTAATGTATATTCATGGCAGCGCGGGCGGAGCGAGCGTCTCAGAGTGTCTGAGAAGCAAGATGTATTACAGCCTCGCGCACGTCGCGTCGAGGCGGAACAAATAAGTGGGTATATACACGCCATCCCCCGCCATAGTACTCAAACATCACGTGCTGTTTGTCCTGAACTAAAATTGAACTTTGCCCAAATAAATTAACTATGCAAATAAATTTACGCTTGTTTCGAATTGGAAACTCAATTAAAATCTTTACACGGTTCGGAATGCGAATCGGTAAACATAAGTATCTTGAATGTTCCAATAACGACGCCTGTAAGCCGTCCTACGTCTACACCAATAAGAATTATTTGAATTTGAAATCCACGCAACGGAAAAGAGTGGACTCTGAGAACTTCGGATTTAAATTTCCGATTTTATTCATGATTTGAATTTATTTAATTTTAATAACGGCGTGTTGATGCAAAGTCAGTGTCATATCTTCACCAGCGGCTATTTTCCGTCGCAGAAAAAAAGATACTGTTTGAATAGCTGAGGGTGAATTAAATAGTGAGCCGGAAAGTGTCGCGAGCTGAGCCGTAATCCCGCTTTTACGTAAATAAAGCGTGGGAGGCCATGCTTTAGCGGGACTGGCCTCTTTGAATGCTTAATGAGGGCCTTTTTGATAATTAAATCTACTTATTATTTACATTATAAATCTGAGTAATGTACTTTCCTTATTTCTGCTACGCTTATTGGGTTAATCAACACCTATTCATGTTCAATATTGAAGAGTGGATTTGGAAAACGAATTCTGTTGATGAAGCACT
Organism: Rhodophaea formosa; assembly: GCA_963082605.1. Classification (NCBI taxonomy): domain Eukaryota; kingdom Metazoa; phylum Arthropoda; class Insecta; order Lepidoptera; family Pyralidae; genus Rhodophaea; species Rhodophaea formosa. The sequence goes on along the minus strand of OY720213.1, from coordinate 10,274,593 downwards.
AACTAGCTTTTGCCTGAGGTTCCAATCGCGTTGATGTAGAACCTTCGGAAACGGATATTTTTTGGCATAATAGTTACACTTTATTGTTCTCTATAGCCCTGATGTGTATTTAAAATCACGTCTATTTGTGTAACAGATTCCTAGGAAAAGTATCCAAGGAGAAAAGTACCTTAAACTACCTCTAGTTTCTCCAGTTGTGGTAGAGCCACGCTACCGGTGAAATTCACTTTTGCTAGAAGCATGAATGGGCCAGCTCGTCCGGGGAAGTACCACATTCTCACAAAAACCTACGTTTGTAAGTTCCCAGCATTGATCCCATACGAAAAGTTCTTCATATTGAAGGCCTAAGTCACCCCTTGAAGTTAATGTCGAGGGTAAATTGACACGCTGTATTAGAATGGATATGGAATGAATTGAGGATATTTTGAAATGATACTTATATATATGAATATGATATATGAATATGACATTAAATTGTATATTAAAATAGTTTCAATCTTTTTAGCAAAGTTTACTTTTTAAAACTTTGCTAAAAAGATTGAAACTATTAAAAAAAACTAACTAAAAAAAGGAAAAAAAAAACATAGCTATAAATAATAATGCCCCCAGATCATTGTCACATGAAAGGGTTCCCAGAATGCTGGCAGTATAGTCAGCATTTTAGTCAGTGTACGGTACGTCCATAATTCCATATCAAAGTCGTAGTCGTAGTAGTGCTAAGACGTAGTACAGAACCGCTACATACGTAGCGCATCTACTACAATATGTTGCAAGCGTTTGCTATCGCTCGTTCAATTATAAACGGAGAAGGAGAAATTTTATTCATCATCATCATTTCAGTCGCAATAAGTACGCTGCTGGATATAGACCTCCTGAGGACTTTCAAAATGACTGGTTGGAAGTGACCTGTATCCAGCATTTCCCTGCACTTTGGTCAGATTGTATGTTCAACTATCTGGTCGTTGAGTAGCCGACGCTGCACTTACCGATAAGTAGTCACCATTCAAGAACCTTTCTGCATCGTTGGCCATCAGCTCTGCGCTATATACCACGCCCATTGTCCCTATAAGAAGCTAATCCTATGAGCTTTGTCGGAAAGTTCTTCTACAGATTTCTTCATTTCAGGTTTGGTCATGTAGAGAAACACCGAGCATAGTCTTCTTCGTAGCTTTTTGAGCAACCTTTAGCTTTTTTATGAGGCCCATGGTAAGGGACCACGTTTTGAACCCGTAAGTCGTCACTTTACAGACTTTTGTGTTTTGGCACTGAGGTATTTTGGATGAGAAGACACAGTGGAGTTTCCCAAACTCTGATACAATAGCAGCTAAGGTAACGTCAAAATAAAAATTTTGACTCTATTTGTTTGGATATAGATTTAAACGAAGTAATAAAGTCCTTATTTAACAGTAAGTAAGCAATAATCGGCTAATCTGTTCATTGCGTCAGACAGACTACGATCTATGTGCAAAGTGTTATCCATGCATGTACTGGTTTAGGTTTGACTGTCTAATAAACGAGCAATACGAATATATTATATTAATAGGATAAAACAATTTGTTTTAGTAACGAATACGTATTACCTTAGCGCTAATTCGCTATTCTAAAGAACGTTAAGTAATATCAGTCAACTTGATAATAGAATGTTGAAACAGATACAGTTACCTTCACCAGGGCTTTAAATGATAACAACGTCAATTATTTATCCATCTTGTATATTTATAATATATAATATAATATATATACGGACAAATCACACAGATTCAGCTAGCCCCAAAGTAAGTTCTTATGTAAGACTTGTGTTATGGGATACTAACTCAACGATACTATATTTTATAACAAATACATATATAGATAAACATCCAAGACCCAGGTCAATCTGAAAAAGATCATTTTTCATCTTGACCTGACCGGGGATCGAACCCGGGACCATCCGTGCCACAGACCGGCGTGTTGACCGCTGCGCCACGGAGCTCGTCAATCTATTATACTTCATCATATCTCCGGTAATATTATAACTTTTGTTGACGGATAAACAGCGGGGGCCTAAAATAGTATTTGATAGGGAAAATACAAGAATTTTGAAAAGCATATGTCTTCATAATTCCCTCTTTTAGATATAAGTACTGATTCTTATGCTGTGTTTTCACTAGTGATGTACGAGAGTGTGAAGCAGCGTTCGAGAATCAATAACACTGAAAGTAGTTTTTTCCTTAAACTACCTATATAACATTTCATCTACAACGGTTCCGTGGTTGAAGTGTGAGACCAAACAGACAGACAGGCAGTTGGTTATATTATTATGGGTGAATATGTAGTACGAATTGAGAGCAATACATAGGTTTTTTTTCTATTGTTGTAGTTGTAACAAGTTATAAGTATATTTTTTTAAAATAAATTAAATTCCGTGAAAATCCGATACATTAATAAATTTTGTACTCAGTCAGCCTTCGTCCATAATTCCATAATAAAGTCGTAGTAGTGCTACGGATAAAAACTTAAATCTTATAGGTAATAAATTGAATATGCGGGCTCGTTACACATTACATACTCGTAATAAATATATAAATAAGGCAGTGTGCACATAAATCACCCAGTATTTAAAACAACACAGTGTTCATCAAATTTGATGACGTTTACAAATTATAAAATAACTGGTACAGAAAAAAAAATGACAGGTAACTCGCTAGATGGTGAAAATTAACAAATTCAGAATCTGTTTTATGCAAGAAAATGGAAATTAAAATCACATGGAGCTCTGTCGAGATCGGAGATGGCTTTGATCACAGACAAATGTAAAACTTGGATCAATCTCTTTATAATTTTCAGAATAAATTAGAATAATTATTTTATATATCATTGAAATAGGAAAATTGAAAAAATATTACGAAAACGTTCTTGAAATGTACAATTAACGTTTACAACAAAACAAATAACCGTTCTTTCTATCCCGTTCGATATAAAGTGTCACAATGAATTTCAATCCACAAACAATACTTTTACTCACGATGCATGCTACTGCATTTTGTCTTGTCTAGTAAGATATCTGCTCAATGGTTTCACTTCAGATTTGGTTAATATTATATGTGCCGGCCGCAAATAAAATGAAGTAGCGAGGTCGCTTTCAAAAGTTCAAAACCGAGGTTAGTTTTGTGGAAATAACAACTTTAAAGAATCTGATTTAATTATTGATTTATTTTACTTAATTTGTAGAACTAAAATCACTTAATTTTGAACATCAAATATGATGTCATGTAAAAAAAAAAACAATGTATACAGTGACATGAAAATAATTTGAATATAAAACATCTTATAAATGTACTGCGTAACAATTAAATTAAAATAAATTGCAAACGCAAATCAACGTAAGATGGTTATTTATATTTAAAACGCAGTAACAATTTACAATGATATTCAATTTTATAAGGTTTTTCGTCGTTATTCGGTCATAAATTCATGTCTATTAAGATTCTCCCTCGTAGAGACCATCCATCAAGATTCATTCAACTTCGCTCAAGCGTTAAGCGCGATTGAATTACAAACATCAAAACTTTTCCATTTTTTAAATTACTGATATAAATTGTGATTTGCGCAAAATTTTCCCGCAAAACTTTGCTAAGAACTTCGGAGAATGGGAAGTTTTCGGTAAGAACATGATTACACGATTCAGATTAACTGCCTCCATAGGTGCCTGGTTTCTGTGAGCTCAAATTAGAGGAAATATTTTAACCATATTTTATTAACTAACTTATAAAACTATGCTTTGATTTATTTACCTGGGCAAAGAATTATAAAAAAAAATATTTGTAAATTAATCATATTTCTAATTCACAGGTTCACTATCTGTTCGCTAAAAATTTAAGATAAATTAAGCAAACATAGTATACTTTTGTTTATCCAATGATATTAACGCATAACAGTTTACGCATAATTTTTTATCATTGTTTTTCTAAGCATAACACTTTGAAGCTCAGCATTCTAAGTTATTAATTTTTTTACGCACTCGTAAATGTAATAGAAAAAAAATCCTTTTTATGTGGAAATTTGAAAAGCTCATGTTTTGGTCAAACCATTTTGCCAAAGTACTCGTATATCAGGAAAACATTAGGTTTCCAATGAGAAGGGATCGCGTAATTCATAGAATATACTTTAAAAAAATGTGAATTTATCTCTATCCATCTGTCCGATTTTTTTACACATTAATCATTGACGCATATCATCATAAAATTCTCGTTTTTAGGGTTCCGTGGTAAACAAGGAACCCTTATAGTGTCACCATGTCTGTCTGTATATCCATCCGCAGTTTTACTCAGAGACTATAAGTACTAGAAAGCTGTAATTTGGTACGGGTATGTATTTTAATCATGCCAAAAAAGTGATGGATAAAAATATTGAAAAAACATTTTTAGGGTAGCTCCCATACAAGTAAAGATGGAGTAATATTTTTTTTCTATACAAACCCATCGTTTTGGGTGTTGTTAAATAGGTCTTTGAAAAATATTGTGAGATTGGGAACACCATTTTTCGATTTAGGGATCCGTTTCCAAAATATTTGGTTTTAAAGTGCAAATTTTTGTTTGAGGTAAGTGTCCCCCTCTCTATCTGCTAAACAGTTATAAATGGATACGTGAAAAAAATTACAGCTGTAGTATATATACTGAAGTTGTAAGGAAAATTATCAGAGCTTAGTATTTAGTACAAACTAAAAAGTTATGGGCAACCAACTTATAAAATGTACTCGAAAATGTAAAATTTCATACAATTTTCCTTGCAACTGTGAGGTGCGAGTGTGAACAGTGTGAACTCAAAGTTGTCATTCGCAACTACGGAACCATTCACTGCGCGTGGCCCGACACGCACTTGGCCGGTTTTTTGAACATCGACATCATCTCTAAGCTTATTACTTTTAAGCACAACATACTAAGCCATTAGAATTATTTTTTACGCATAATATTCAAACATTTTATAGACAAAAATACAAATTTGATTGTGGAAAAGTTGGAAGACCTCGTGTTTTGGTCAAATTGTTATGCCAAAGTATATTAAGAATAAGAACATTATTCGATAAGGGATCCCGTAATTCATACAATAGAATATTTACTTTTAAATTATACTTATTTTAAAAGTGAAGGTATCGTGTAATTTCTTACATTAATCATTGAATCTAACGCGATGAAATACACGTTTTTAGGGTTACGAAAAGATGAAAGGTTTCCCCACCTTTTATCTCGAAAATCACCTGATTGTCCGATAAGAAAGATGATTCCGTGCTTCGGAAGGCACGTTAAGCCGGTGGTCCCGGCTGCCATTTGGTAGTCGTTAAAGGAACCACGTCAGAGGCCGAGAGGCGGTTCCGAAGAACTCTGACACCAGGGTGTGCATGGTCGACTGACAGTGTCACCTACACGAAATGATGATGATCTCGAAAATATAGTTCCTGAACCTTCAACCAAGCTACTAATCCGAGCTGTGTCGCATTTGTAGCCTAGTTTATTATTAAACTTAGTCACTTATGTAAAACATTTTACAAAATACCAATTAGTAAAAAAACTGCTGACAACCTGTAAGATTTTATACCAGTCAAGTCGAAATTTGAATCAACTGGCGCAGTACTAATTGCTAGCCAAACAGGCGCTAGTTAGTGTAGTCAGTAAACATAAGGATAATCGCCAAGCAACGGCTACACGAATACATTTATATTCGGGTCAAAGTAAAGTCCACTTCCGTATACAAGATATAAAACAGAAATATTTCGTAAAAAGGAGTTTAAGAAAATAATATGAGCATACAACGTAGGACGAGTTAAATACCTGTCAATTTTACCTAGTAATGCTGTATACCTCAGAAGAAAATCGGTATCTGTAAGATAGTAGGGCATCGCTGTTTTTCTTGCTAACGTGTATATAAGATTATTCCTTTTCAACAGTGAAATAACAAAAGAAAAAAACTTAACTTTTAATGTTATCTTTCTGACTGTTATCAAGCTTATCTGGTTGCTAATTTTATGTAGTACTTTTTTAATTTTTTTACTTATATTGGTTATTAAGGATTTAAATAGGTATAATTTTCTTTTTTTACTCCTTGAAATCAACTATTACTTAACAATGATCATATTCTAAATGATTCAATTTAATTATAAAATAAAAAAAAAAACTCCCATATAAATAAAAAAAATGTCCCGCAGATCGTTGCTTGTCACGAGGAAGAGTAACCAGGAGACTGACAGCATTGCCTCGTCGGATGGCAATACTAATTCTTTCTTTTTTATGGAAAGTCATAGTGTTAGTTCGGTATGCTATGTCAGAATATATCCGATATTCCTGATTTTAAAATCTTGAATTTAAACGTCTTTTGACACAAAATACCGATTTTCAAATTATCCATAGAGTACTAAATAATTTAAAAAAAAATACAACACATTTTTTTCTGCTAGGCAAAATAATTATTCGATATAAGATCTGCTAGGTCTACCTAAAACCTCAATGTATAGAAATGAGAGAGCTAAAACCTGTGGTATGTAAATTAAGATTTTAGGCGCTTTGCCTACTATATAGGCACAGAAAGTTGGAGCTGTTTGGTTCAAAGTAACCCCCAATGCAGCAGATATACTTACTAGTTCCTTTTACTAGAGGGAATATCGGATGAAGTTGGCCTGCCAAGCGTTATATATTTATGAGACTTTATAAATCAAATCAACGATACGTGACTGCGTCCAAGGACAAGGGTAAAGTACCAAAGTTTCTGTCCGACACTAATAATTTAGATTCATTGGATACAAATGTAAGTTGTCCACAACTTGGACAAATTGTCAGTACGATGTTTTTAAATGTTAATAGAAAAGTATACATCAAGTTGGCCTCATTAAAGCGAGCAACTCTTAAACAGGATCCAAACAAAAAAAAACACTATTGTTTTTTATCTGATAAACGATTTGAAAATGGGATTTTAATTATTTGTGGTCTGCTAAAGATGCTCTCAAGTGTGTATATTTTTCGAGCGTCGCAATGGAGTAGCATCAATTGTGACTGTGTAAATACAATATGACTTATTGTTTTTCTTATTTATGAGTATCTAAAAAAAGTATTGTTATATTTGCAGAGGTCATGTATGTAAATTATTTTATTCTCCCAGAAGGTAGAAGAAACATTTTGGAATAAAATGTCAAATATCATAAAATCCTCTTATGTCATGAGCCTTTATTAATTCAAGTCCAAGTATTTATTCACACCAGTAATTGATCCCGGTGCGAGTCGTGTAGCAGGTTGGCGTGTCAACCAGTCGGAGGTCGTCACCTTACTAAACGATAAGTTGGTATGCAGTGCTCCTTTTGAGCAAATAACTTAGGACGGGCGGTATCTAAGGGCGTTCGTTAGCGACCTCAATTCGGCGGCTAATTCCTGCGTAGCCTTTGAAGACCCGTACATTTCCACAGCAAACACGCTAATGGCCGTTAAGAAGTTACTTCAAACTTGTTTATTTTTACGAACGATTTCCACACCGAAGCACGCTCCAGCGTAAACAAAACACAAAGGAAATTGTTTTTCGTCGCACAAAAAGAAAGTAAAACGCTTGAAAGTTGAGAGTTAATTTATTTCGAAGTTGTTTGCCAGTAATTTGTTGTGGCCGCGTCCTCGGGGAAGACCGCCGGCGCAGACTGTTTCAAACTTTTTCGTGTTACGAAATCTGACTCGGCTGCTTGTAAGCGTGTCGGTGGTCGCCGAGTGTTCTTGGTGTACGAACTACCTACAAGTGCTACCTTGGCACTCATTAGGGCGGCTGTTCTAACAAGGAAAGTGGATTCCGCAACCACTGGGAGCAAACTGTAGTGACAGATGAGGCAGGTTCGCTATTAAGTTATTAGTCTAGTCTGTGGGGATGTGTACCTCAGAAAATAAGGGTTAAAGGGCTTTCGATATTGTGTAGCTAAGACATGTGAAATATAATGAAAATCCCTGTAAAAATAATTGTTGCCACTAAATAGTAGTCAGTAAAGTTCGTCAATAAATACAAAAACTCTTTAACGAAGACCTATCGCCTCCCCAAATAAAATCTTACTTATACAGATTGCTACCTACTATTCTTTTTAAAATTGAAATTGTCTAGCAACCTTTTTGTCTACTTTCTTTTGATACAGGTAAATAGGCCCAAAAGCTCTTCAACCCATTGCTCTATTAATGGCAGGAACTGAAACAGTTGAAATTTTTAATTAATTTTAAATTCAGAAAACTTTTTCAGCATATTAATTAAATTTCAATCGAATATAAAGATCTGAAACATACATTCAGTCTCCAAATTTTACAGTATGAGCTTTATTGGACTAATCTATTACTCTTCTAATTATAAGTTGCTTCTCTGGAACATTCCCAATAAAGTTAATATCATTAGTCATTAGCGAAATCCATTGAAGTTGCAACGTTAATATTTTAAGAATATAAAAGACAATTTGCTGGATTCGAACTGACGAAGTCTCTCTGTGAATTAATTTACGAGAGTGCCTCTAGAAATAAGTCCTCGAGACAAATCTCCGCTTTTCTTGTCCTCGAAAGTTAGGCGATACATGTAATAAGCAGTGGAGTATTCATCCCGTGACAAAAATATATTGGTTTGGGGCAGTAACTTATAAGGGGCCGAGTATAAGCTGCTAATGTAAGTTCAAGACAACGAAATATATCATTGGCGAGTTACAGACTACCTTTATAGGTAGTCTGTAACTCTCCAATGATATATTTCGTTATATATATATCCACTATCGTGGATATAAATCCACTCTGGGAAAAAAATATAATAAGCCATGAAAAACACCTAAATACTTGTTTAAGGGTCTATGTAAACTTGTATTTTTTACTCAAGTTATGGAAAGTGGTTAACCAACTAATTAATAACCACCTTCCAAATCTTAAATATACAATTCCACTTACCATTCTTGGATGCTATCATTATGCCTATCTTGTGCCTATCCTATCGTGCCAAAACAACTCATACTAGTGACGCAGACGTTAAAATAACTCAAGAATAAAAACACCGGCAATACCAAGAGAGCCATACGCGTATTGTAACAACCCTTTTCTTTCCCTGTACCTTATTGAGACATATAAGAAAATAGCTGTTACCCGCGGCTTCGCCCGCGTAATATATAGCATATGTCCTTCTCGGTACCCTAACCTATGTGTATGCAAAATTTCATGATGATCGGATCAGTAGATATGGCGTGAAAGCGTAACAAACAAACAAACAAACTCACTTTCACATTTATAATATTAGTTGGGATATATAGGGTAGTGCATGTGAAGACATTTATTTCGACACGTACTAGGAGTAATTGGGGCGACAGAATTCTACAGTGTTCGATAGAATACATTTTAAAATACGTCACTGGTAATAAGGATATTATCCCGATTCCAAATTAACGAACACGTACGTGTAATTAGCAGCTCGATATGAAAGGGATCGTGTAGGACGCGATATTTGTAATTTTCCTCTTCAATGTCACTCATTATAGTCGAAAAAAGATCTGACTTATTTTTTTCTAGCCACAAAAAGTATACATCTATTTTAAGTTTATAATATTTCGAATACCTTAGAGTGATCTTATAAGAGTATGGATTTCCAAGATTGACAAAATAATAGTAAATCTTCAATACTTTATCAAAGGCAGGATTATAAAACAAATATAAATAATCAAATATATACAAAATACAAAAGTATACCACATTTGAGCCCAATAAAAGATAAAAAAAACAATGTAAGATTTTAAAAAATAACCAAGTTACACATCTGCCTTCAAAATATTCATATCGTTTTTCAAACAAAAAGTTTTGATGATTGTGAGTGTTTATTTCTATGGACGTCGTGTTTTATCGACAAAGTTTTCAGCTGTAATTAAAGATGAAAGGTGTTTAAAATCGATGTGCACTATATAGGTAGGTATGTCCATTATCATCATCCGGGCTTTTTAAGTCTCCACTATAGGAGCACTACCATCCTGTACTACCAGAACCATATATTATAGCCAGAGCAGTCAGAGGATTTGGCTTACACTCTCCGCGCTAGCCAGACGGGTTAGAGAGGTCTCTTTGATGTTTATTAGCTCTGTTTAGCTTGTGTATCCAAAGTAGCTTTCTACGATATCCACAGGCAGACTTGGAATGGTTCTATTCTACTCTTCCGGGAACCACATGGCGAATGTTCATAATAAATGGAAGCAAATGCGCCATTTTAGTATTACTTAAAAATGTTTTGTGTGTCTGTTTTTCCAATGGTCCAGCTGTTGAGTTATTTACAAGTCGCTTTTCGCACCTAATGTTGTGAAATTTAGTGAGCAGGTTAATACGATAATAACATAAAAATTTATGTTGATTCAGTTTTTGTAAATTGTTCAACATGGGGAATTAGATCAAGAATTGCGAGTTGTATTACTTACACAGAAATAAATCTGTGGTTATTAAAAAAAAAACAAGTTCATCGGCACACTGTAAGTTCGAGAAGAAACAAGGGATTCTTCTGAAACAAGGGATTCTCCTGGAACAAGGAATTCATTGATAAATATGACCAATAAAGAAAAACAAAATGTCCACAAGATAAATTATTTGGGTTTTCGTAATACACCTCTTTTTAAGTACGCTTCCAAAAATATTTTTTTTCCTTTTCTCTAAGCCCTTTAATGCCACCTTTAACGGTAGGTGTCCATTTTTTGTCAATTACAACAGGTTAAGGTGGTTCATCATGTATTAAATCATCTTAATATATGTATAATCTGTATTAATATATAGTAAAGTGGAATGATTTGATTGTTTGTTTTTTGTTTGCATTTATATAGGCTCCGAAACTACTGGACCGATTTTCAAAACCTTCATAGAAAGGTAAATTTATCTGCGGGTGACATAGGCTATAATTTGCGCGGATGAAGTCGCGGAAACATTGCTGGTGTGATTATAAAATTGTCTCGTATCATCAAAAGACTCATTTCTGCAATCAAGCTTTGCTTTAAGTTGTTTTAACAATCCAATTGTCTATTAAAAGAAGGTTATTTTGAAACCAATCAAGAGCGTCTTAATAATGTAGATTTAAAAGGACATTTCATACGGGTGGATATAAGTATATCCACTTAATTGATAAGAACTGATACTTGATAAGCAGATAAGTTTATAAACTTTTAATTAAATGAAATAATAGGTGTAAATATCAGTCTTTAGTCGAATACCTAAACCAAATACGAAATATTTTGGAAGCCAAGTATACTAAAATTGCGATTATTCTGACGGGTTACTGAACACAATATTCGATTACATGATTTCGTGGAGTAAAATTATTTAATATGAGCGATGTATTTTATGTATTTCTCAGTAATTTAAATTATGTATCATCAAAAACAAAAAAAAATGTAGGCTTATGTACCCGAGGTATAAAAAACGGGTTGCTATTACTAAGCTTTTCTACTGAATCAATATAGGTTGAAACTTAAAATATTGACAGAATTTGTATATCAATTGCCACGACAACAAAAAAAAATTAAAAGGGTGCTTCACACCTTTTTTTATGTAGTTACGTATTTTATAATGAGTCGTTCTTATCCGGTTTTAATTATATCTTGTATGGCATAGGGAGAACAATTACATCAGCCGTGTAAAAAAAGTCTCGTCAACTTGAGAACACCCTCTGTTTTTTCGTTGAAAAAAATAGGAGATTTCATATTTACTGGTCTACTATGCTCAATTTAAAAATTATAGAATATTCACTTTATACATTACGCATATACGTAAAATAATCTTGTTTACCTTTTTCTATTTAAGAGAAATATTACTTTTTGCAGATGAATATCTCTTTGCTGCGGTCAAGTAATCATTTTTATTTGATGTTGAGTAAAGCCCCGAGGTTTTGCTTTTGAAGTACTTTAATCTATTTGGAAACTTGATATTATTAGAATACCAAGGCGACCTTCGTGGAGCAGTGGTCAATACGAGACTCTGGGTCCGATTTCTAGAACAATTACTAAAATTTCATTTTATCAGGTATTTGCCCGTAGTCTTGAGCTACTGTAGGCAGATTGGCGTCAAACTTTGCTAAATTATATACCGTGTAAATCTGTCCCTTGCCATATTATCGAACGTAGCTTAACTGATTATACTAAACAACTTTCTCTAAAGAACATGGGTCGATAGATGAAAAAAAAGGGATCCCCTTACAAGGACTGCTTATCAGCTGATCGATTTAGTGTCATCATCATCAGCCTATACTTGTCGATTTAGTGTGAGAAGTCCAATTATTTTTTTCTTCTTTCGATCTATGATATTTGGGTAATTTGTTCAGTATGATCAGAATAGGCACATAGCAGATTGTCGCTGTTTTCAAAAATAGCGGGAACGGGTTGCAAAGCGTCACAGCTGAGGCTGCTACCGGCAAGATGTTTAAATGTTTGAAGAGTAGGTATTTTTTTCTATTTATCTTATATTTATAATGAATTAAAACAATTGTTGAATTGGTATTAACGGTCTTATTTTCAGATGGGCCTTTGAACAATATTGCCTACCACCGACCGGCAGTGATGTTTCCAGTACTGAAAAGAAATAGCTGATACACCTTATGTTTTTGTTTACTCCTAGATCAGCATGGCAGAATTTTTCTCGCATTAGTTTTAATAGAACTAAGTTAAACTATTTAAAAATTAAAATGAAAACCACAGCACACCTTAACAAGAATATTCACAATTATTTGATTTCGGGACAGCGATACACGTATAATGTTAATAATAAACGCCCTGCGCAGGCTCTGTGTGCTTACCGTGCATACACAAATTAACGAGGGAACAGATGCAACACTTGAAAAAAATATATTGCTCCATGATCTAATCTAAATGTGAAAATATTATAAGTATGTAGTATGATAATGTTTTCTTATGTTTTCGCGATTGTTACACACTTAAATAAAATTATTTTAATGTGGTTTTTTATACAAAAATATGATACATATTTAAGAAAATCGTTATAGCAAAGAACACTCGTCATTAAAGCGCAAATATGCCAAAAGCTTTGGAGATGCTAGGAACAGGGCTGTTGCTTAACCTTTTATATCACTGTTATTGCATATTATTATAAAGCTTTGCCTAACCCAGTCAGCTCTGACAAAGCCAATGACTTTCCGTCATCGACAATTCAGAGAGAGTAAAAGGGGGTTGACATATGGCATTTGCCGCCGTCAGTCATTCTCTAAACTTTTAAATCATCATCATCACCTCTTTTCAGTACACGAGGCAGCGGGCTATGATTTATACATAGAGTAAAACATTAAAATAAATAACATTGATTTAAATGAATTATACGTTTTCAGTGCTGTCTCCATTTCAAAAAAAAATCTTATGAGAGAAATGGAGATATCAACTAAAAGTTTGTTCTGCGATGCCTTGGATAACCCTTCAAACTAACTGTTCACGAGTACAGTTTAAAATGTAAACGTAAAGCTTTAGCGTTTTTGCCAAAAGAGGGCGTTTTGTCAAAAACGCTAAGAAAAGCTATACATACTCACTTTTAATTGTGAATAGTAGTCCAAATTTTATATATTTATAACATTGTGGATCGAATCGGAGGAACCGATACATACAAAACCTACTCTTCTGTTAGCCTCTGTATTTTGTGGTGCATACCAGGTCTAATTTAATATTATACGTTAGTGAGGGCAAGGTTTGGGTAAGTTAATATTCGTGAACTTTGTTTCCAGTTATACAAATAGCGCAAACCTACGTGAAATTAAATTAAACAGAGAATGGGTGGTGTGGACTTAGCGCTAAGCACTGTTTTATGTACTAGGTGTTAATTCCTATAACAAGCAGTTTCCATTCCGTATTTTTCTTCACTGATTTGGTTTTTAAGTTTCTTATATATTACATTGCCTTTATTTATGTATAGTTACTAAACATATTTAATTTTTTATTCAAAATCACTAGGTTCACTAAAATGCATTCTAAGCTCTCTTTTGACTTCTAGCTGTCGACTGTCGTATAGATGTCTAAATAAATACTCTTCAAGATGACAAATTTAAGGAAAGCTTTCAGTCATAGCAAATGTTGTACTGGAAATAAAAATAATTAGTAACTACATTTGATTAAGTACATACATACATACATACTATGACCATACATACATACCTACATACTATCAGTAAGTACATTTGATTAAATACATACATACATACCTACTATCACGTCTTTTTCGCTTGCGCGGTAGACAGAGCCCAAGTCTGTTAAAAACTTAAAGCCACCCTTAGCATGTTGGTGGGCTTATAGATGAGAACGGAATCAAAATAGTGATGGGTTGCTAGCCATATCATCTATTGACATGATCCCTGACGCTCATTCCCTCTATTGACTTTTACGATCTGCGCGGGAAAAGAAGCAGCTGTACATTCTAAATTTTTTCTTTTCTCCCAGACCCGCGTGGCTTGGGCTGATACCCGTTCAAAATACGGTTTTATATAATTTCAAACACTGGCTCACAGCAGTAATATGCAATACTTACAACATCAAATTTGTACAAAGTTGAAGCAAGCGAAACGTAAACCCTACAAACTTGCCTAGAATTTCTATAAATAAACCGGGAGTCGAGAGCCAAGACATTCCTGTGAAACACTCGGCGCTCGTCACGTGTATTGTAAAATGTTATTCGTGAATAATGTGACACGCTCCACGGCGGCGAGCCGGTGATCCCCCGACCCACCTCGTAAATATTCAGGGTCCAGGCCCCACGCCGTGTTCTATACATCAAAGTCGTGTCGACTTCCATATACAACCAACATGCATCCTTATGTGTCACGCGCCTCCGGAAATTTCGTCACGCTTAACCCCGGCACGTCACTAAAATAAATTAAAAATCAAAAACAAAGATGAACCGGATATTAAATGAGTGCCAGTAGATGTAATTCTGTATCGCTCCGTTAGTTCGCGTGCACGCTCCTCTGAGCTGAACATTTGATTTGTTCATTGTTCCGGCTCTGTTTCGTTTCCGGAAAACGGACTCGAACGGAAAGTAAACAAACAATACAATGGCATCAAAAGTTTTAAGTGCGGATTCATTATGCGATAACAATAACTAGTTCACATGAGCATCCCCATATTGTTTTAGGGAGGACGATAGGAAACGCTGCCCTCATTGTTCTCGATATTTATTCAAAGTTAATATTATCTTTGAATTTAAATGTCATTAAGTAACTTCCATAAAACTGTTCCGTAACACACCCATGGTTGGTTAAGCAGGCATTTAAATTCCAACCGTGTGGTTTCGGTTAGCTGATTTTCACGAATGCCTCGGGCTATTGAAACAGCGACAAACGAAAAAATTAAAGATTAGATTGTCATGGTTCTTTTACCTGTAAGAATTGTCAAATTTTAAGGAAAAATATATTGTCATTATTAGGAAAAATATTATCTCATTGATTTCTTATTCTTGTCCAAATCGTTTAGGAATGAAACAAATTGTATAAGTTGTTTGTAAGAATTAAAACGGGAAAATCTCTACCTCAGAATACAGAAATTGCCAGAAGCCGCAATCTATCATTTTGCATGCGTCTAATTATGTCCAAAAACGCAGCGTGCTCCTCCGTTCCCACCGCACTTCACGCCCGCGTATTGTTGCTAGAGCACATGTCTTTACTTTTCATAATTAAATAAAAAATTAGGACGGTTTACACATTCGCCGACCGCCATTGACAACTATGAATTGATATTCCGCCAGCTTGAGGTACGCCGACTAAGCTGACCTTTTTATGCCTTAAGTTTATACGCTGAATATTTTTAAATGAAAATATTAGGCTCCAAAATGATCACTATTTCACCAGGTATAACGATATAATCTAGCTACTACTAACTAAAGACAACGGACGAAATTGTCAAAATATTATGCCCTGTCTTGGAAGCTTCGAGTATGTACTGCAACGACTGAAAGCCAACAGTGATTGATAGCGGCTGGATAGCCAACCTAGTGCGTTCTAGCTCAACAGTAAATAAATAAAAAAAACCGGCCAAGTGCGTGTCGGGCCACTCGCAGTCTAGGTTTCCGTAGTTGCGAATGACAACTTTGAGTTCACACTGTTTACACTCGCACCTCACAGTTTAACGACCAAAAACATCTAACAATGAAAATTTTATGAAATTTTACATTTTCCAGTACATTTTAAATAAATAAATATATACGGACAAATCACACAGATTGAGCTAGCCCCAAAGTAACTTCTTAAGTAAGACTTGTGTTATGGGATACTAACTCAACGAAACTATATTTTATAACAAATACATATATAGATAAACATCCAAGACCCCAGGTCAATCTGAAAAAGATCATTTTTCATCTTGACCTGACCGGGGATCGAACCCGGGACCATCCGTGTCACAGACCGGCGTGATGACCGCTGCGCCACGGTTGCCTATAACTTTTTAGTTTGCACTTAGTACTTAGCTCTGATAGTTTTTCTTTCAACTTCAGTATATATACTACTGCTATAATCTTTTTCACGTATCTATATATAACCGTTTAGCAGATAGAGGGGGGAGACACTAACCTCTAACAAAAATGTTGACTTTAAAACCAAATATTTCGGAAACGGAAACCTAAATCGAAAAATGGTGTTCTCAACCTCACAATATTTTTTAAAGACCTTTTTAACGATACCCCACACGATGGGTAAGTAGGAGAAAAAAATTTACTCCTCCACTTTACTTGTACGGGAGCTACCCGAAAAAAATTTCTGCCACTTTTTTGCCATGATTAATATTCATACCCATACCAAATTACAGCTTTCTAGTACTTATAGTCTCTGAGTAAAACCGCGGACGGACAGACAGACAGACATGGTGAAACTATAAGGGTTCCTAGTTTACTACGGAACCCTAAAAAGAATCGGAGCACTCGAATAAACTTTACTACAGCATTAAATAAAAAGAGTATCATGCCTTGAACCAGTATTTGTATTGATTCGAGTTTATCTATAAAATAAATTAAAGATTGAATTGTGTGCTAGTTTTGATAAACTTATTAGATGAGCTTAGGTATCAGCAGGTAACATTGGTTATAGTTTATGCGGATGAAGTCACGGGACACAGCAAGTATATTATAAACGGGAAATTAAGTGTCATTCAAATTCATTCAAATGTTACGAGTGCCTAGTAAAATATGAGACCGCAATTATAATCATTTTCTTCGTACTTTTAGCTGACTCGTAGTGGTTTTTACTTTTCGGAATAGTTATAGCGTGTCGTTAGCGTATGGCCAGCTTTAAGAGTTGCCATTAACTAATTATTATCTGGGATACTAACGGTTAGAAACCGTTCAAAGTCCTAAAAGTATGAATGCAAAAGTAATACAACTTAATTTGCGCGGCATCAAACGGTTAATAGGTTTGTAAATTTAGCAAACCCTGGGATCTGAAGCATTACGGCTGAAGATACGAAGAAGACTCAGCTCGGAAGAAAGAGAGGAGAGAGGGGTGTGTAAAGCCAGTATGTAACTGGGATATAATTATTTATTTTAAAATAAAAGCAAGTATTTTATGACAGAGTTGTGATATTTTTATTGTATTATAAAGAAGACATGTTCCGATTAAGTATGGAATAAAATATCCGGCAAATGACCCCCACGGCTCCAAGGACAGGGCATTACTATTTTCATGAAATTTGCCATGACTTTCGCACAGAGATGTGGCTGTATCTCATTTGCTTGAAAAAATAAACTATTCCTATTTTAAAGAGTGCACTCTTACTGAGATACCCTTTATAAATATTTATGTTTCAAAGCGCGAGTTTAAAAAAATTAAAAAAAGAGAACATTTTACGATGATGTTTTGACTTCATCATCGGCCTATATCAGTCCACTGCTGCATATATAGGATATAGATGACCTCCGTGACGCAGTGATTATCACGCCAGCCTGCGACATGAGTGGTCCCGATGGACAACGATCTTTTTCATATTGACCTGGGTCTTGGATGTTTATCTATTACAGTAAGTATCTGTTTACAAAATATAGTATCGTTGAGTTAGAATAGAATCCTACAATACAAGTTCACTAGCGCTAGTGCGAGAGCTAGCTCAATCTGTGTGATTTGTCCCTACATATATTTATATACAGGCCCCCAAAGGCATGATCATCTGCTTTCCTTATCCGGCCACTACCAGCGACCTAGTCTGACTTGATTGATGTCAATTAAAATCTGATATAATATGTGCCCCAATTTGCACTTTATGAAACAAAACAAATATAAATTAATTGTTATTAATAAAGTAAGGTACGAGTACATTAAGTTTTGTAACTGTCCCTACATTTTTAAAGAAAAATATTTTTCTTAAAAATATTTTCATTCTTAAAAAGAACATCCACAGTTAATACTATCACTACCTCAGATTTTTCGAGAGGCTAAAGTTGGTAATAGCAAATTCATAATGCATTTGATAGACTCCAAGTTTGAGAGTTTCTTAGAGAATCTCCTTTATAAAGTTTCAACTTTGGCACTAAATAAGGTGCTACTAGGTAGATATTGTTTGAAGTCCTCGCTGAAATAGAGTTCCAAATTTCCCTCTGACAAAAGTTTCAGTTTCAATCATATTATGGCACCGTAAAGGGTGGGGAAAAATAAAAGAGGATATTTTCGATTAACTGAATTAGATTTATTAGTATCCACTTACCTTACATAAGGTTAATAAAGCTTTAGCAGATGTGTATATAATACATGAAAAATTTCTTAAAAATTCGATAAATTTATTTTTGATCTTTTGAAAATCTAAAACAGAGTGTGGTAATTGTTTGATTTTGCAATCACATCATTACCGTTAAAATATAAGTATGACTATTTATTTTGATTGGTTGATTAAAATTGGATAATGTGTATCACTAATCACCTTAGATCGCATTGTTGCTTCCCATAAGACAAGATCAAACGCAGGGTCAAACGCACTCTAAATAAGTCTAAGAAAAAAATTAAAAATTTTGAGTCCAGATCTTTGCTTAATTTTTGATTTATATAATAATGACTTCAAAGTAATTTTTTTTAAAAATAACTCTAAGCCAAAGCTTTATTTCATACATGAAATAAATTTAATGACGGTATTTAACGAAATGATAATAGTTAGGTATAACCCGAAAGGTTTTAAGGTCGGTGAAATGGACGAGCGCTGCCGGTGACAGGTGCCAGATTATCTGCAAAGGATTATAAAGATTACGTAAAAAGGAAATTATGGAAAGGATGTGGGGTGAAATAGCGGTTTCTGAATGCTGATAAGAATCTTGACATGCAACTTGAGTAGAGTTAACCAGTTAACACTTTATAGTGGCTTATATCAAAATGTCTGGGAGTTAAATTATCGTTCTAATAAATTTTACAACTACAATAGACCTCCCAAAAAATTATGGTTTTATCATAAACTAGCTGTTGCCCGCGGCTTCGCCCGCGGTAAACAACCTTTGTCCTTCTCAGTACCCTAACCTACGTGTATCCAAAATTTCGGATTAGGATATACTAACAATATTGAAAAATCGTGGCTTTTCGATCGAGCGAACTCTCTCTCATGCTTCTCCCAAAAAACCATATTATTTTCAAATATGAAATGGGTTTACTTTTGAACATCATTTAGCCCAGAAGAAGCCTATTTACTTCTACTGACCGAGCGAACGCAAAGAGCGAGCAAAGCGTCTTTGTTTCAGCTTCGGCAAACTGTGTTTGGCATCTCTGTCCGGCTGTTCCCCTCTACATTTCTCAACCTATTCTCTTAATATTTTGTGAGCAGGTCAATTATAACTAATAAAACTTTTTAACAATTCAGTTTTTTTCTTCAGCTCACAGAGGCACTAGTTTTAATAAAAGATTCAGATTAAAGGCGAATTACATTCTTTTTTGGATTGGGATTACAGACGCAGACAACGCTTCAAATCCCTAGCTGTGCGCATAAAAAGATGATTCACATCCATACGAGTAGATATCAGAATATTTCCCATCAGTGTCTCGTAGGAGAAGAAAATATGCCATAATAATTGTTATTAGGTCTATTGGTACTGAGTTCGCTAAGTATTCGTTGCTATGGCTTAAAATGGCATGGGCTACATGTAACATCTTTCACGAGTACGTACTATTTTGTTCAAGTGAAAAAATCACATAACTCTTTAAAGCTGCAATGTATAAAACAAAATAAGGAGCATAATAAAACACTGTTCCACTCGAAACAACGTAAACAAACGTTACAAAATAAACAAGAAACGGATATGCAAGACATTAATCTTAGGAACGTCCGCGGAGGTTAAAAAGGTGAAATGCATTTTCGTACCTGACCACATGCGGCTCGCCCCCGGGCGATAACTTTCGGTGGATTCAATCAAATCAGTTAAATGTAGCTGTAAATTGGGCAGTTCCACTTGAGTGATATTGAGTAATGGTCGCCGCTCCAATATTGATGGCCAGGCCGGCGACGCGAGCCGTATCTCTCCACTGACGTGTTAATTTGTCAAAACCCGGCGTCATAAAGAAAAAGTTAGGAAATTCACACGTACGCCGCTGATGACTCAATTCTGGTAACGACCTATCGATTGAACACACGCGTGTTATTATTTCAAGATTCGCGAACAACCCAACTTTCTCCCCCTTTACCGCGAAGTTACGTCCTAAGACAGCTTTAGCTTCCAGTACTAAGTGACAATGTATGTACCAACGCGAAACGGCAGAGCGAAAAAGTGTTTAGTGAATGTTTCGATGTAATATATTGTAACCGTCCGAAACAAGGATTTGTGTTTTCTTAACTCACCTAAAAGCTAAAGATAACAGGTCACGCGCGCACGTCTGTCGTTACCCTCGGCTCTTACATTTTATTACGTCCCATTACCTGGGATTAAGTCTGTATGCAGTGAGTATTCTGTTTCATGTCACCAACTCCGGCACTAATGTCACACGCCACTTATAACTGTCGACTCGAGTGTGTAATTTAAAATACGGAACCCCGCATGACCTTGCGAAATCATAAAGCCCCGGAATCCATTACCATCTCATTAAGTGGGCCATAACCGGAAAGATAAAAGTACATGCGTATTTTCCGCGTATGTTTTTGTTAATTTCTACACATGTTTCTTCTATTTCGTATATAACATGGAGTTTTGTAACTGCTTCTTTTGCCACGCTGATTATAAAAGTTTATCTAGAGAATAATAATGTTGTAGTTTCTATTGGGGAACCTAATAAATACTTAGATAAAAACAAATAAATAATAATATAATATATAGGATATTTGCTTATGCACGTTAGCTGTGTAGCTTTAGAGCCTGGGGTCCACTTTCTATTTTATCTTATTCACTTTGCATGGTACTTGATACAACTGACAAGTACCTGCACCTATATTTAACCTTGACACCGTTAAGCCTGTTTTTCTTGGTGGTATCTTCGTAGCTCATAGTATCTGTTCTAGTAATATTTTTCATACACCTTGTACCGTTTTCCAGTAGAGGCAGCATCGAAAGACGATAGAGAAAGAAGCGTAACTCGCAGATTCTGATACGAATGCTGCCACAAATTCAGTAAGCACCTAGTTCCTCTTGCGGTCTTTCCACGAAATCCAGACAGCCAACGCAGCAAGGCGCGGCCTATCTTTCCCGGGGCGTAGTTCCTTAACGTAGCGATAAAGTAAAGAATGACAACACGACTGAATGTTCTAAATCAAAAGGCCCATAATAAATTATAACATCATATAAATGACCAGGGGTCACCCTCAACTATAGTTGCATATAGTAACCACCGGTCAGAGAGTCCGGGAATATGGTATCGGGCGCACCCGGCCTCCCGAGCTTCTCCTTTGTCACCCCCAATCAAACCCTCCTAAATTGGAAATCCTTGGGGAAAGCCTATGTCCAGCAGTGGTTTTCTTACGGCTAATATGATGATGATGATGAAAAGTATACGCGTATATTCTATGTATGTTTTGTCAAATACAACGTTTTGATACAGCGACGCTTACCTAATAAAAGCAGGATATAATAACACCTGCAAATTACACCGTTATAATTAAATATATTAAAATGTCTGCCGCAAATGAACCGAAGCTGGTAAATTTTAAATGAGATACGTAAAAGTTGTTTGGCCAAAAATTGTGAACGGAAATCGCTCGGGCCTGAAATTAAATACACCGTGTTTCCGCCTAAACGGTTTATACGTAAATGAATGATGTCTTTGCTAAAAGGTATACTAAATATTTATCTTGATATTTCTCATCCTTTTATTATTACGCATACATATTATCACGTCTTTATCCCTTGTGGGGTAGACAGAGCCCAAGGTCGTAAAACCAAAAGGCTACGTTTAGCGTGTTTGTAGGCGTTAAAAGGTAGAAAACGGAATCAAAATAGTGATGGGTTGCTAGCAGCGTCGCCTATAACGTAATTCTTTAGATTTTTGCTATTTTAGCCTTATTCCGAAACCGACTTTTAAAATATTCTATGTTTTTCTTTTCTCACAATCCAGCATGGAAGAATTACTAATATTATGAAAAAAAATAAAAGAGCGAATGTTATATAAATGTAATTTTTTTCTGGATGTGACTATGTTAGTTACTCCTTAACACAAAAAACAATTGATTGGATTTTATTGAAACTTTTGCAAAGTAAATTTTTATTTTAAATTATTCATCAATATAGCATACGTATAGCCTATAAATTACAAAGACAAAGTTTAAAAAGCGAAGTTATTTTTCAATGATGCCTTTTTCCATTTCTTACTACGTATTCGCTTTTTCTTAATCATGTGCTGATTCAGTTCTGTTAATAGGAACGATTTAATTTAATATATTTACAAAAATGATTACGTCGCCTTTATGATAACTGAATAGACAGAACCCAAGGCCATAAAGCCCAAAGGCCACGCTTTGTGTGTTATTGGGCTGCCAGCCGACTTGATTTCTTAGCTTTTATCTAACTCGGCGGGTTTAGAGAACCAAGTTGCCAAATTAAGAAATTGCTAAATGAGCTATCAATATATTTAAAAAATAAAGTTACACATCGTGACTTGTACCTAATGTTTAATTTATGCATGTAATTACTTTAGTCTATTACTTACTTACTTACTTACTTTAGTCTATTTAACATTTCGGCCAGTAGCTAACGTGAGTAACCCGTTGTTACATAATTTAATAATACTTTAGTCTATTGTTATCTCATTCTAAGTGAAATGTAAATTTCATATGAGAATAAATTTCTTTAAACCTGAACCTAAACCACACCTAAACCTAAACCAAGTGGTACTTGTGGCAGGCCTACGTTTCTTTCTTTTCTTTCTTAATAAATAAGATAAATTGCATAATTTTGTTCTAAGTTAAAATACGTAACGTAAATCAATTTATAACTACCAAACAATAGGCTGAATTTTAATAATTACACTTCTCTGACATTAAAACATAACGCGTATAAGGCTAACGAAAATTTACACTGATAAAGATTTAGCTTAAACTTGAAGTAAACAAGCCGCTAAATAGACTAACACCGTCTTTAACTTAAAGCTAGCTAAATAGGAAGTTTCGTTATAATGTGACATAGTCTCTATAAATGTAAGTATACCCGACTCAAATGTTAAAATTATGTATGACTCGTAAAAAAGATCGATAAAAAGCCTACTTTACCTGTGCAAGATCTCCACTAAAAGCGTTTTTGTCACTAACGCAAAAGAGTAGTCAATCTACGCTAGAAAATTTGCTGCCAAATTACGGTGTCCTTGGAGAGACACACTGAGTGCAATGGCAAGTTACGGCCGGGTACACACACACGGAAGTGCTCGAACTCGCAATATGGGGCGGCCCGGTGATTTCATAATCAAGTACCGACTGTACGTAATATAATTTCCCGGTCTGCGCTAATGAACGTGTATTTTGTTTCATCTGCCGACAGTATAACGTAAAATGCGACGCAAAATCAACATTTCATTTGGCTTGAGTACGCCGGGCAGGCTCGCTAGCTACAGATTTAAATTTATGTCAATTAATATTTTTCCTCTCTGACGAAGAACATAAATAACTTACTTTTACATTTTAGGACATATTTCTTAATATTTTAAAGTACTTATTTCAAGTAACAATTTGAGAAAGTTTCATGTTGATAATTGTGGGGTTAAGTTTTGATTTGCATAATTCAAAAGCAACTGCGTCGCGTGCGCCAGTAGTTAGCGAGACGTGCAAAACTTGCATCTAGCCGTAATTAAATTTTACTTCAATATTTCTCGAAGGAGAACTATGTTGTGTATAATAAACTAGATGCAAACTAAGTAGCGTGCGACACCCGACCGAAAAAAGTTACAACAAACTTTTGGGCGCCATGTGTCCCTCGCCCCGAACAAGCTTTAAATAATACTGTTTGCAGCTACACATGTCAACAGCGAAATCAGGCGGTAATGATTCCGAATTACACTGAATCGCTATTTGAACAGCAACTACGTTTTATTTATTTTATTGGGTGTAAACAAGGGCGGGTTTTGTCAAAGAGTTTGAGATAAATCGCGGGGCTACGTGTTGCGGAGAGCGCTACGATGTATCAGGAGCACGTATCCAATAGAACGGTGTACACGTTGCGTGAGGCTATTTTCCCTTCGACACGCTCTCATAAATTCACTCTTTATAAATTAGATAAACGCAATCACTGGCGCTCTGTCTAGACCACATGTGCGAAACGAACACTTTATAAGGTATAAACAATATATTTTTTAAAAGATAACACTATAGACATATCATTTATAAAATTGAGGAAACAATAGCAATACTACCATATATTTTAAGCAACCAAAATCGGGTGGGTTTTTTGCTTTTTAGTGATAAAACATAATGCGATATTCCGATGATATGCCGCGTGATTCACGGCAGAGTAGAATTGGACCACTCCAAGTCTTCCCGTGGATGTCATAGAAGGCGACTTAGGAAACACAAGCTAAACAAATCTTATGAATTTCAAAGAGACCTTTTCAACCCGCCTGGCCATTGTGTAGAACCTCTGCATGACTACACTGGCTCATATATAGCTTTGTTAGTACAGAGAGCGTCGTGCTCCTGATGTAGAGACTAAAAAAGACCTGATGATGATGATGATATTCCGATGAACTATATTATAAAAATAATTATTTTATTTGATAGTATGGTGAGTTTAAAAATGTGAGTTGCCATATCGTCAAAGTACAAAATACATATCTGCACCCAGCTGGTAAGAAAATGGAACGTATAAGATCAAATGTCTATGTAATGGCACTCATCGTGCTTATATAGTTTCATATATTTGTATGGATATTTACATGTAGAGTTGAAAATGTACTTAGAAAATAACATCTAAAATAGTTATTGAGCAAAATTCTAAAATGTATCCTTTTCTTAACATTAATGAAAGCTTAGAAACATGTCAAGTTAAACAAAATAAACATCACAAACTAAGATTAATTTGTTTGACGTAAATACAATAGCTTTGTACAACAGTCTGACACGAACAGAAATTATGATTTACAAATTACGTTCAAAATTTTACTAGCGATTAATGTCATGAATTATGCATACAATTTTATTTCATTTGAAATAATACATTTTTGGATCTATAACAAATCCGAGCTTAAACCTTCATTTATGTTATTACACATCCAAAAATAATGAATTCCATTAAAACGAATTGCCACTGCGAATATCAAAGTAAATATAGATATGGCAGTCAAAGTAAGCCAAACTACACTCTAATTAAATCAGCCCCTTTATCAAAAATGAAACGGGTCATCCACGAGGCT
The DNA here is from genome assembly GCA_963082605.1 of Rhodophaea formosa. Classification (NCBI taxonomy): domain Eukaryota; kingdom Metazoa; phylum Arthropoda; class Insecta; order Lepidoptera; family Pyralidae; genus Rhodophaea; species Rhodophaea formosa. The sequence continues at coordinate 10,248,847 of OY720213.1, read as the reverse complement.
TTTCTCCTAAAATAATCCGTACGTGAGGTACATAAACTCGGTGGGTCGATAGTACCTACGTCGGGAGCTGGCGTGTTATCTACTAACTGCTACAAATAGCCTGCTATATCAGAATTTTTCAATTTTATTACTAATAACTTTACTTTTTAACTCATGACGCAGGGGGCATGGGTGTTATAAATTTGACTGCTTCACAGCATTATGCCCATAGAAAAAGTTGTTCATGTTGACGGGCTGAGTCACCCCTTTATGGGAATGTCGAGGGTAGATTTACACGTTGTATAAAGATTCTGTAAAAATTTCAAGAGTATAGATACCGTGACGGATGTACATCGGAGTCTTAGTAATAGGGTATGGTTTTTTATCCTTTGTGTCGGCTTCGTCGCAAAATGTCCCTTAAGGAAAATGTCAACTAGTCGCTAAATGTCCCTTTGGCAAAATATCCCATAAGTAAAATGTCATACATTATAGAGACATTTTGCGAAAGGGACTTTTTGCGGCTAGGGGACATTATGCGAAAGCAGACATTTTGCGAAGGAGCGTTTGTGTCTTATTATTAGCACAGCACAGTCTTTCTCACAGACAAACAGGTTAGTTCACAACGTGGGTCACTCTTTTTGGTCAAAGGTGATTAAAAGTTAACGTAAGTATAACCCATTAAAATTTCACCTTAATAATTTAATAGTTATATTTCAAACGAACTAAAATTTAAGCAATTACCTACCTAAATACACAATTCTAATAAATTCATATCACAACTTCTAAATAAATTGGATGCTTTTTAGAAAATATGAACTTTAAAGGGCGATTTATTTATGCATAATATATTTTGTTCGATAGCTACATTTATCTCATTGGATGGCTTTTAGGGTTCCGTTGCCGAATGGCAAAAAAGCTGAATCCTTATGTACTCGACATATCTGTCTGTCCATAAGTCTTTTTTATGTCATAGGACGGCAAACGAGCAAGCGGTTCACCTAATGGTAAGTGATCACCACTGCCCATGGACAACTGCAACACGAGGGGTGTGATAAGAGCGTTACCGTTTTAACCTTCTCAGTGAAGAGGGAGGGAGAAAGTTGATGGGCTTCCGCCCCCCCCCCCCCCCTCTCATCGTTGCTACAACTCAAACGTCGATTTTCTATGAAAGTGTGGTATTTTTCTACTGCGAGCCTACCCATTCATTTCACAGTTATCTTATTTCGTAACTATTAACTATACAATTGAAACTTGGTAGGTGCACGTATTCTGCCAATCACTTTATGAATTTAATACTAACAAAAATAAAAATATATCAAAATTAGGGTAAGCTCCCCAAACATGGCACTGAAACTAATTTTCAAAATTAAAAAAAAATTAGTTGTTCCTGGTATTTAAAAATGTAAATGAGGCTTCCAAAACCATTTTTTCTCAAAGTCAATCGTTTGAGAGATAGGCATTTCCAAACTGGTAAAATATATTATAAGCTATGGTAGCTTTAGATCTTAATAAAAACTTTTTAAACGAGATACAATCAGCACTTTTGATATATAGCACATTTTCATAGACCTGAATATAATTTTGTCGTTCATACAAACACTATGAAAAACAAGGTAAAATATTACCTTACCATAGGCCAAAATACCACTATCATTTTTCGCCAACCAATCTAAGCCTGTTAGGTACTACGGAACCCTTCATAAGTGAGTCTGACTCACACTTGGCCACTTTTTTAACTGCAATTTCTAACCAGCTTTTTCAGAAGAATAAATAGAGTTTCAGACCTGCATCGATATTGAAAATTGGTGAAAAAAACAAGACACACGCCACATCAGATATTAAATAACGTTTCGATAAACAAGCAAGCATTAAAATTTGTTCACAATCACGTGCTTATAACGATGCGACAGACACACAATGTCCTCTTTTATTTGAGTAAAAAAGTACGCTTCACTCTTTTACGAATGCACAACGTACACTGAAAATCAAAATTACCTGGTTGTAATTTAGCTCGCCGTCTAGTTTTGAACATTCTTGTTCCTCAGAGAGAGAGAGTAGTGCAATAAATTTGAAGTACTCAGTCGGTACAATATTAACGGGTTTTGATGGCAGTAAATAAAGTGGCAAGCAAGCAAAGCGCTCTTAATAATGTCTAGAAAATTTTGTTACACTGTTGTTTAAAGCTTCTTGTAACAAATTATTTTGAGAGAGTAGTGTTGTTGTAAGATTTGTTTAGTATCGTGGTTTAAAAGAATATATCTTGTGAATATAAAAAAAAAAAAAACATTTTAGAAGTTATTACAAATCGTCTGATTGCTCTGGCTAGTTTAAGGATCTGGTAGTACCGAGAGGGTTGTGCTAACAAAGATCATGAAAAAGATTATGCTATTTTCTGAAATACCTAAAACTTCAATAAATCTTTTTTTATTTTATATATTTTTCACTGGATTTTTATATAGACGTAATTTTGAAATACTCTCGAACATAACTTATTTTACCAGATACTAAACATAACTAAAGCACTCGACCTGACGGAAGATGTGACAGGATGAAATATAATGGTAGCAGGCGGGCATTAAAAATTAAATTACATTTATGACATCTTATGTATGGCGCTCGGTCGCTAGAAGTCAACGTGTAAGAAAAATTGCTGAGAGCATAATAAAAATAAGACCTGGGTTCATTGGCTCGCTGTAGCTTAACATGCATATTTTTATAATGTCTATTCAATTCCATCACTATTTTGATTCCGCTTTCCACCTTAACGCACTCTAACATGCTAAATGTGGCTTTTGCGTTTTATGACCTTGTGCTCTGTCTACCCGCGTGGGATAAAGACGTTATAATGTGTATGTATATTGGAGTGGAGACTAAAAAAGACCTGATGATGATGATATGTATGTGTGCAGTATTCAATATAAGCGATGAATGATAATATCGATTCGGATATACTAAAATCTTTAAACTGCTTAGGAACAATCATGGTTTACTTAAATTAGTGGCGGCAGCACTAAGTCGGGTAAGGATTGAGCAACAATGTGACAGTTGTGGCTTCCTGTCGAACATTATCCAATAAGTTTCGCTTTTCGGACCTGATGATTCGGTGCTGGTGCCATCTGGTGTCAAGCATATCAGAAAGTTCTCATTCTAGTCTACAAAAACACACTCACTACTTAGGTGTAGCTTAAGATATATTTTTTATTTCCCTATTTTGTACATATTTATTATATTTTTCACTAAACTTAGTGCATGTGACGTCATCACCGTAGAAGAAGTGCAAGTACCTTTCGAGACATGAATAAATGCTAATTTTAAGGAAGCAGCGGGTGGACATATTTTGAGCGCCATCATTTTTGTCGAGCATTTGTAGGAGAAACGTTGTGATGAGTTTTTACTCCGATGCCTGTGGCAGAGTTTTATGGACACTTTGCCGTAATCTTAATTTGAATTACTTAGCTTTGATAAAATTGCCAAATGAGTTTCTGTAAACGGCGAAATGTAAAAGAGAAAAAACTGTTCTTCAAGATTAGATGTATTTTCCCAACGCGGAAAATGTTGGTCTCGCAACGAATCTTCAATTATGCATGAGACATTAGAATTTCAATTTGCTGAAGTATTTTTTCACTAATACAAACGAGTCGGCATTGTTGGGAGTTCTTTGAAATGTGCCATCGGTGGATCATAAGGCTTGCTTGTTTATAATACTCGTCGCATTGTTTACCTGTTACGTTTTATTCTAGACTGGCTGTTACCCGCGGATTGGCCCGCGTAATATATATAGCCTACTAGCTGTTACCCGCGGCTTCGCCCGCGTGATCTATAGCCTATGTCCTTCTCAGTGCCCTAACCTATGTGTATGCAAAATTTCATGATGATCGGTTCAGTAGATACGGCGTGAAAGCGTAACAAACAAACAAACAAATAAACAAACTCACTTTCGCATTTATAAAATTAGTTAGGATGTCCTTCTCAGTACGCTAACCAATGTGTGTGTATGCCAAATTTCATAATGATCGGTTTAGTAGATAGCGCGTGAAAGCGTAACAAACAAACAAACAAACTCACTTTCGCATTTATAATATTAGTTAGGATTAGGATTGTTGATTATGTTCGTTATTTTATGCTCATTGGTAAGTTAAAATAAAGCTATTGGCCATTCTTGTTTATCATATTTTGTTGAGATTTTTGGAGACTAACAAAGACCTGATGATGAAGATGATCATGGTTTTACGAAGTTTTAGATTTTTAAAAGTCGACGAAAAGTATAGGTGCAACAAAGTGCATATTATCTGTGGCATCATACGAATATAACGGTGGAAGAATTTAAATGCGGTATGGCACTTGCCCGTAGTGATTATAAAAAAAACACATTATAATAAAAAAGTAAAATATTTTTTTCATATTCTAAAGATTCATAAAAACTATTGGAATGTGTGTTATTTGCCTTTACTCTTTGTACCAGTAATATTACATTACACATTAATATTAAATTACATTGCATTGCTAAGATACAAAATATTCTGTATCTTAGCAAATATGCGTAGATATTTAGATTACTCCTTAAATAAAATTCTGAATTCACAATCCTTCACCATATGACTATTCCGACAAAACATTTCAAGAAGAATATACCTAGTTGAGGTTTGAACATTTTTAATACGCTTCAGCCTCGGGGTAGAACTATATTATTAATAGTTTTACCCTCGCGGACGCCCGCATAAAATAGAGCTACAATAGTTTTCTGTTCGCAATGGATTTGTTCGTATCACACATCGTGGTCTGTTCTTTCTATAAATAGCGTTTTATAGTTTGAGTATAGCTTTTAATCGGGAGATCCTATTTTGTGGATATTTCGGTTTAAAGTTTCCACGAGCGATTCCAAATTTAAGGCGAGCGTAACAAACATACATACTCTTGGCTACGGAGGGTCGCTCGCTCGTGCTGAGCATGAGCGAGCATTTAAGGCGTAAGAAACAAACATACTAAACAACTTATCCCCAGAGAGTAATATGTTAGGTTCGTTAGGTTTCCTTGTGACCTAAGTGCGAGTGACCCCAAATTACAATTACCTTTAAACATAAATTTTGACGCCATTATTTTTCGCAGTCAATTTAAATTTAAAACTGTCTAGTAATTTTTCAAAGATATTGATATCAGTTCGATAAAATATTTTCGTATTGAACCTTATTTTAATTCGTAGATTGCCTTTTAGTTGTACATTTATGATTTTTGTGCTACGAAGTTAACATATGGAGTTTCCGGCATTGGTCCCATATGTTAGCTATGAATTAATTATTTTTTTTAATTATTTTATTTTTGACACAATTGCTTTTATTTTATTACTGCAAAATAAATTTAAAAGCAATAAGTGGTTGTGGAACGTATCCGTATGAAAACTGCTGTCAACCGGCCATTTTTGAATGAAGCGGTGTCATACCCGTTGTGAACGTCATGGCTGTAGCAAGCAAAACTATAGCTAGTGATTCGTGTGCAAAAGCGTATGGAAATAAAAATACTGGTTTGTTATAGTTGTTGGGTATTATTTCCTGCTCACTTCTGAATTGATCTAACAGTTCAGAAGTGGGATAGAACGGGAATATTACTTAATATTCTAATCACGCCCATATTGATCGACATCCGGACTAGACAGGTAAAATAAAAAAAGATTGGTCGCAAATAAAGACTAAATATGCCGAAAAGTCGTGTGGAGATGAGGAAGCGACATGATTCCCCGCGAGCGGAGTCGAAAAATGGGGAACACGGTGATGAAGGCACGCCGCCATATATCCGAGGTCGAAGGCGCAGGCGCCGGATCAGCAAGCGCTCAAGAAGGGGCAGGTCTAGCACGCAGTGCTCCCCTGATAGTTCCAGTTCTTCGAGCCGTAGAAGCCGTTCAATACGAACGCGTGATAGCTCGGATATGAGTCCAAAGCGGTATAAACGACGTAGAGCAGTATCGCGGCGGACTGACAAGAATAGGTCACGTTCGCGCTCGATGTCCCCTTCTGCACGAAAGGAGCGATGGCGCCCTGGGCAGCGGAAACAGAGTCGACGGAGTTCCAGCCACGGTGAGAAGATTCAAGGAACACACCATAAGCGAAGAGATAACTGCGTGAGTCGATCTTCATGTGCTAATTCTGTTGATAATCATTTACATAATAGAAGTAGTAGTACTTCTAAAATTATTGCCAATAACTGTACTTTTAGCATTCAAGATGTGATGGATTTGATAAAGTCACTACCCTCATCAGCATCTCAATCGCTGTGAAATCACCGGAAAAAAAGCAGTAGACTGCCTTTTAGATGGATTAGGAGATAAGGGATTGCGATTAGGGGCACAAGCCGCGAACTACTCGCAACCTAAAGAACTGCTTTCATTCTTAAAATCTGTAAAAATAGAAGACGCGGAAGAAAAATTATACAGTCAACCGTTTATAAAAAGACGCCCAGATGGTCCAAGTGATAGTACAAAATTAAATACCTTAAAATGCTTTAATTGTAATGAGATTGGCCACCCGTCTTTTAAGTGCACTAAACCATTATTGACATGCAATATATGTAAACGGCTTGGACATCAGAGCGTTAATTGTAAAAGGTTAAACAAAAGTAATACGGATACAGAAGAAAAAGATAAGTCAGTATCTGAGGTAAAGCTAGCTAGATGAGAAATATGTTTTACCGGGTATTGTTAATAATAAAGAAATGACTTGCTATGAGAACTTACGTAGCCAAAGCACGCTGATTCGACTTAGTGATTTTGATAACTTGAATATTGCATATAATACACATAATATACCATCATTAAAAGGATTTGGTAACTCACTTATCGAACCCATAGGAAAGCAAGCAGCAAACAAGCAGTTTTACAAATACAAGGTCAGTCAGTTACCATATCTGTAGAGGTTTTGATAGTACCTGATACACTCCTTAAATATCCTGTGTTATTAGGTCAGACTTTTATAGAGCAAGGTGGTGTGGTCATAATCAAAACGGATGAGCATTTAATTTTCCAGAAGAAACCTGACATTGAATTTAAATCGAACAAATATAAGATTGACTTAGTCGTGAACTTAAACGTCTATCAATATGATACCAATAAAGGCAAATATTAAAAGCACTGTTAGTGTATATGTTAGAGAATCAGTTAGGAATTGAGGCTTAACTAGGTATTTTGTAATGCCTGGATCTTATACAATAACTGATGGCATTGGTCATATTGTGGCGGTAAATCTAAACTCCCAACAGGTTAATTTTAAGGTCAGTTAATAACTAGAGCACATATACTACAGGAGAAGGATAGTGTCAATGTCGGAATGTTAGAGTGTAAGAAAAAGGATCAAATTAAGGATTGTATTAAAACTGGGAACGATTTAAGTATTGAAGAAAAAAAAAAGCAAACTAGAATTATTGTTGAATGTGTATAGTAGTTGTTTTTTTTCATTTGAATTAACGGATTTAGGACTTACAAATTTGGCAGAAATGTCTATTACGCTAAAAGATATTACCCCTGTCGAGTATAGGCCGGGTAATCGTATGAGTCATGTGGATGCGCTCAGCAGAAATGCCATATCTCAATGTAATGAGCCCGAGCCTATATTTGATATTTTATTGAAATATTTCAAAATTATAAATTAAAAGGGGGCAAAATCTATAGGATCTATAGATCTAGTTGACGGTCAACTAAAATGGTTAGTGCCTAGAGGATTTAGATGGCAGCTTAAAAAGTGCCACGATGAACTCGGTCATTTTACAAAATCCAAATCGACGATCAAGGTTCTAAACCAATATTTTAAATCTAAATCGACGATCAAGGTTCTAAACTAATATTTTAGTTTGTTTGGCAACATTTTAATTAAAATTAGTGAAGAGCAAGCAAAGCAAAAGGCAAGGTTCGACAAAAAGAGGAAGGTTGGTAGGAAATATAAAGTAGGTAACTTGTTTAGGATAGAGAGAGAATAGGGAGTAACAAAGGAAAATCCAGAAAACTTCTTGCAAAATTACAAGGTCCTTACAGAATTGTTAAAGTTTTAGAAAATGATAGGTATGCGATTGAAGATACCCCTCTGACACAAAAGCAACACCGGAAATATGAAGCCATTGTTGCGGTAGACAAAGTTTACCCTTGGTTGAGCTTTACTCGTGAAGGCTCAGTGGATTCGGATGAGGAAAGCTTAGTAGATGATGGCGACCAAAATAGATCTACTAATCATATGATATTATCGGGAGGTGAAAATAATGATGAGGTTGTGTCTTGTGATGATTCACTAAATGTGGATGTGAAGAGCGCTGGTGAGCGTAGTGACAATCAAGCAAATTGATATTTTCATTTCAGTTTTGTTTGATCAGATTATAGAATTTATATTATGCTCCAGATAAATGTTAATGAATTTGATGATTTTGATATAAACAAAAAAAAGCAAAACCTGATTAGAAGAAATCTACACACAACGGAGTCATTTGACAAATTATGAGTGTGTTAGATTTCATAGACTATAAGTTAGATACATAAAAAAATCTGCGCACAATGGAGTCTGTGGACAATTATGAGTGTGTCAGATTATAGATTAGATAATTGTGAAGGGAGAGTTCTACACACAATGGAGTCTTTTGACAATTAATGAGTGTGTCAGATCTCATAGAATAAATAATTTTGAATGGAAAAATCTGCACACAACTGAGTCTTTTGACAAATTATGAGTGTGTCAGATTTTACAGGAATATATTTTTTAAAAATATTTATGGTCTAGAATTTGAGTGCTTTTGTAGTAATAAAGTAATTAATATGTGTTGATTTGATAAGCCGGAAATGGCATTCCTATTTTTTTTTTCTTTAAGAGAATGTTATGTATAATTTAATGCAGATGGAAAAAAATGCGATTTAAAAATAAACAAGAAAGTACTGAAGTTGTTTTATCATAAGTCAGTTCATAGCAAAATTTATAATTGATGGAACAATTATAGTTGAAGATGGCCGAACTTTCATTGATAATAACTATCAATAGGTAATTTAATTTTAATTGATACTATAATAAGAAACATGTAAATTTTTTTTCTTCTTTCTTTCTTTTTTTTCATTATTTTTATTATTATAAGATGTAAAAGTACAATTGTTTAAGAAAACATTAATATGCAATTGGAGTTACAATAAAACTTAATTATTAAACTTAATGTTAATACACTTGGCAATGAGTGAAATTCAACGAGAGGACTCCGTTGGTTCAGAATGGCCGACTGTTAGCTATGAATTAATTATTTTTTTTAATTATTTTATTTTTGACACAATTGCTTTTATTTTATTACTGCAAAATAAATTTAAAAGCAATAAGTGGTTGTGGAACGTATCCGTATGAAAACTGCTGTCAACCGGCCATTTTTGAATGAAGCGGTGTCATACCCGTTGTGAACGTCATGGCTGTAGCAAGCAAAACTATAGCTAGTGATTCGTGTGCAAAAGCGTATGGAAATAAAAATACTGGTTTGTTATAGTTGTTGGGTATTATTTCCTGCTCACTTCTGAATTGATCTAACACATAGGAAAAGTTACATCTTCGTATTGATAGCTTGAGTGGCTCTATTAAGTGTCGCCCAGGGTTTTCCCAACATTGCTTATGAATTTCGTCGTTTTGGTGGCTTTTCTTATAATATTATATATTCATCACAGAACCTACATTTTATTTTTGTAAGGGAAAAATGTTTTTTTTTTGATTAAAAGTGCAACTCACGTGCTATTTTGTCGGGATCACCGACTATAGTTTCGGATTCGTCAAGACTTCAGGAGCCCATTTTCAAAGCAAGTGCGGGACGAACGCGCGAGCTATATTCGGCAATCCTGACAAAATAGCACGTGAGTGAACCGTTGTTATATATAATGTCTTCATCTCACGATAGTTTCAATGAAAGAACGCGTTTTAGTTTCGACACTTACCATCAGAATGAAGACGAGCAGCTCGAGCAACTTAATTAATACTTTTTGTGTGTTCCGCTCTAAGAGAATAGACTAGGATGAGCCCGTCAGCTACGATCCTTATCTGCTTCGGAAACTATACAAAAGTTTAAAATTGACGGTAGCATTATCTGCCTATTTTATCAGGAAATATTTTGCAAGGGAAGAAAAACTGAAATAAGGACTTATTTTATGAAAAAAAGGGTTTTTTACAAAATCCTTGTATGGAGACCTCTTTATTATTTATGTTTTATTATTAGGTGTTATATATAACCCCTTATATGTGCGGCACCATACACGTCAATAAACGTTCTGTGAAAATATCAAGAACCTGCCTATTACAGTTAATTGTTCAAAGATACAGCTTTGTGACATATGGACCGAGAGATGTACGGACGATCATCAGAGTTTCAGTAATAGGGTCCAGTTTTTAGCCTTTGGGTACGTAACGTGGTAAAAAAATTTGAAAAACTACTTAACTAATTTTCAATATTTTAGTAACATTTAATAAGCTGTATTATCAGCGCATGTTTTTCTTTATATACTTAGTTCTAATTTATTATGATTGACTATTAGCTATAGCAATACTTGGATGTAATGGGCTCTATCACTTTTTATGGTCTCAAGTATATCTCCTCTATTATGAAGTCATTCATACTGTAATATGATTTGGGTCCTCACTTATCTACACATATAATAAAAAATAACGGCAATTAGTTGCTTGTTGCTTCTTTGTGATGTCACGGACAGAAAAACTAGAATCTTCACCTTACTTTTCAATATTCATAAGTGAAAATGGGTTTGTTTACGCATTAATTACTTAAAAGATAAGAAGCTTCCTTAAAAGAAAAAGATGCGCCTGCCCTTGCAAACCTTCTATTCCCTCATATATCCTCTTCTATCTTCCCAAATGATAAAGGCTATAGCCTTGTGATTTTTTCTTGGAATTTATCATTTGGGAAGATAGAAGAATTGTAACCATACCCCATGTGTTATTATTATTATTATATACGCCCCAATCCGTAGGGGCATTTAGAAGTAACTGTGAATAAAGAAACTCACATACTTACTTTTATATTAATATTCATTCATGAAAATGAAAAACAATGCATTACTTTTTGGACAGACGTGTCAAGTCGACAATTTGATAAAGACTTCATAAAATTAGTATACTCCAATGAAATAACATCTTTGTATGCACGAATCTGTAACACTTTTACGTTAGTACTATTATTAATTCTGTGACTTTACTTAACCTTGTTGTATACATCTAATGGAGAGATTAACAATTTTATGCCTCATTTATTCACATACGCTTTTCATTCAAACAAAATACAAATATTTATGGTCCCTCATAACACCCTGTAGGATTAGAAAGTAAGTAAAATTAAGTGGTAACATGGTAGGTAGGGCGAGTTGGGTCGCGGTGGATACGATAAGTAAGCTAAGTAAGCTAAGTTAGCTACAATCCCACAATTAAGCAAGGGCTTAACGTAAGTCCCTGTTTGGCCCGTAGTATATCTTACTAAGTTCCCGCCAATGTTGTCAAAAGTGTTTTATTTCGCAGGACTGCTATTGAGAGGGTTTGGGCTCTTAAGGAACTTTTGTTTGTAAAGTGTTTTGGACCGTATATAGTAGGGATTTTGTTGTTTGTTATGGCAGAAAATATGGGTTACATATGTTTTTATAAAACACAGGTAGGATTATTTCAAAAAACAATGAAACTGACCGTCTTTTTGACAGTTCACGACTTCCATATTATTATTTTGCTGACGTCATATAGTATACTCTTCGGGGAAGAAATCTAATGACACCTCACACTTCAAAAGCGGTTAAGCGGTTGAGGCTGCAGGATGCACCAATGGAACAGACACATACAGAATTGCGAGAACCATTACGCTCCTCCTGGATTTTTGATTCTTGGAATTCATCAATCAATTTTCTATTTGTGTTATACACTCGAACTGAATTTTCAGGAAATTAATTCACAAAATGAACTTTATTAAAAAAATCGCAATGACGTAAATTGATCAATAAACCAATTTAAAATACATTTTTTTAAAAACGTTTGTCCGAATTTAATATTTGGCCGCATTTTCATTTAGCAATTCAATAACTGCAGTTCGGAACGTGTCATCGTGTATATACTGTGTCGTTGCTACAGTAAGTACTATTATAACTTAAATCGTAGTAAGGCCTTTGTCGATCTTTTGACGCACACAGTAAATGGTTAAAAGCCTAATGTGCGATATTAAACCTTTTCTTATTCTTAATATCTATAACTTATTTTGATTAATTTAATTTTAAGAACATAGCGGTTTCGTCGCACAGTGTTTAACATGCCACAGTCTGCTACACGAGGGCCTAGAGTTCGATTTCTGGCGCGGGCAAATACATTTACTACATTTACATTAATTTCTTTTCACAGGTCTGCGATTCTAGAGCTATCCAAGAAGGAATGGCGTTAGGCAGGCGGCCAGCCGTAATAACTTTCGCCGAAATATATTACAGCGTGAATACTGTTATAATAGGAACCCCGGGTTCCGATGCATAAAGATGCAACCGAGAAAATGAGGGGAGCATTAAAAACAAAAGTCATTGTTTTTGGCGTGTGTAAGTTTCCAACACTGGGATCTGATTTTTTAAGCTGCCGCAAGGCACCTGACATACCTGAACGACTGCCATCAATGATGACAGCCGGGACCCCAACGGCTTAATGAGCCTTGCAAAGCACGGAAGAGCTCGAGATATTTTTTTTATGCAACTTGCCTGCGCACCGTCTCCTCTTGGATGGGTGACCCCCATCCAAGAGGGGACTGTGTGCAGGGTTGCTTAACATACGTAAGCGCTAATAATGCCCACAACCACTGGGCCACCGGGCTCCTCGAGTCATTAACGTGTGTGATAAAATGACTAAAATTCGTTAGTGACTGGAATCGGAGTATGGTGCGAGTGTGATGTGAATAGCTGTGCTCAATAACCATTTTCTATATTAAGGTCACGTTCTACTAATATTTGACTCTCCGCTATAGCACACTATTGAAGCTTCGTTTATAACTCGATTCCCTGCCATTTTCCAACAGTCGCAAGATTTTTATTAATATACCTATCAGTAGAATGTTCACATAGAAACGATAAAATTACGGAAATTCTAAAAAGTGACTCATTCATTACTGACTAAACAAATGCTTCAATTTTAAAAATGCAAAAAGAGAGACACATCTTTTTGACGAAAAGGTTAAAACATGTTTTCTAAAACGGACATTCGTCGGTTTTACAAATGCTGCCAATATAATTAATTCGCAATTTTTTTTGTATCCATTATACAACAGATAGGTTATTTTCTTAAAATCGGTTTGAATGTTCTGAACGAAAACTATCAGAGCTGAGTACTAAGTACAAAGTAAAAAGTTATAGGCAACTAACTTATAAAATGTACTCGAAAATGTAAAATTTCATACAATTTTCATTCTTAGATGTTTTTGGTCGTTAAACTGTGAGGTGCGAGTGTGAACAGTGTGAATAGTGTGAACTCAAAGTTGTCATTTGCAACTACGGAACCCTACACTGCGCGTGGCCTGACACGCACTTGGCCGGTTTTTTTTCTTGGTGTAGCTCAGTAAGGGTGTTACTTACTCATTTTAAATTATACATGGCAGTGGTTGTCACTAAAATATTTTGTGCCTACACCAAGTTTCTGTTTTTGAAGGGGAAGTTTGGTATGGTTCGTCAATAATTGTTATTATATTACATTTATGTACTGCTGCAACCGTGTGGTTCCCGACAGAGTAAAATATGAACACTCCAAGTCTTCCTGTGGATGTCGTAGAAGACGACTTAGCACCACAGCTAAACAAAGCTTATACCTAAACATTAAACAGACCTTTCCAACCCATCTGGCTAGCGTGGAGAGTGTAGGCCAAATCCTCTAACTGCTCTAGCTAATATATGGCTCAAATAGTTCGTAGAGGGCCATGCTCTTACAGTGAAAACTAAAAAGGACCTGATGATGATAATGACTGTTGCAACAACTTATTCGTAGTAGACAACCTACATTAATACAAAATATCCGGATTGATAGTAGTGAATTTTAAATATAAACAGGCATTATATCATTTAAAATATAGCAAAGCGTAAATTGTATGAAAATTTGGTAGTTCGGTGCGCTAATGCTTATTCAGGATGTCCGGGAGTGAGGTTGTCCGTCACAAACTGTCCGACGTAAACGGATTTCATACCGATTGAATAGCAGATGACATGTAACTCCAATTCACAGATTTAGCATATCTAAATATAGTACAACGTGAAGCTTTCAATAGTCATAGGATTGGCAGAAAAGGATCTATTGATATCTTTGATAACATTCTTTTTAAGCTCCTAAATAAATTAGGTACTATACCTGCTTATACAATTGCTACAGGAAGTGAGTAAAATTGGGGAAAATATTATTGACAGTTTCATCCTAAAGAGGTTGTAACTTAAGACTTAAATTATATAATTACGGTTTTTACTCACTTATTACACATACACGTATACATATTTTAGTCGATACCGTAGAAATTTACAGGGGAAAGGTTTTTAGTAGGTAGGTATATGACTTTACATAATTCATAGGCTGAATGAGGTTTCCACCACAACACGCAAACTATGAAAAGTGCGCGTTTACGATAAAATGTATTTAAAATCGATGAAACTTTACTCAACCTCAAATAAAAATGATAATAAAATCATTGCGTTTATTTACCAAGCAAACCTTATGAAGATCCACCACTTAGTCAAAAAAAAGTAAAACCTCGAGGCTAAAAGCAAAATATGAAAATTTTAACTAGAAGGCAAATAGGACTTAATGTGACCTCATGTCTCGCAGGAGTAATAAATGTCACTTGCACGTCCTCTGCCCCTCCGGCCAGTGCATTCACATTCCTGGCAAATTACTTTTTTCTCTAATTTAACATTTGGACCAGAGTGTACACATACACTTTGCCCTTTAATTTTATTTTGTCATGCTTGGAATTTAAATGTGGAGACTTAAAATATCTAGCTATTTATTTTCTTATTACTGGCCATTTAGTCGCGTAGCTAGCATGTGTAATTGGAACGAATATATTTTGTACTTACGAGTACGTAGTACCTGCATTTTTACTATGTGTAAGATTACGCTTTCATGCTGGTCTGGGAGTAAAGTAAAAATTTGGGTAGAATGTACCAGCTGATTCTCTTCCCGCGCAGGTCGTAAAAGCCGATCGAGTGAATGGGCATCAGGAATCATGACTATAGGCGATGCGGCTAGCAACCCATCACTATTTTGATTCCGATCTCACCTACAAGCCTACCAAAATGCTAAACGTGGCCTCAAGGTTTTACAGACCTGGGCTCTGTCTACCCCGCAAGGGAAAAAGACGTGATAATATGTATGTATGTATGTAAGATTATTACCGTGACTTAACTTGTGTAAATTAGGATCGGTCAAATTGTTTGTGCAAATAATACAATTGTTTAAAATGTGTATGCAAACATTCATCGTTGGTGAAATACATAAAACATACTTTTTTTTTTTTTAGCCTGTTTGTGTGTCCCACTGCTGGGCAAAGGCCTCCCCTTTCTGCTTCCACAGGCTCCTGTCGAGGGCTACAGTCCACCAATCCCTATTTTGTGCGTCCAAATCATCACGCCACCTTCTCCTAGGTCTACCTCGTCCCCTGCGGCCATCCGGTATCCACATAGTAGCCGTTCTGGCCCACCTGTCTTGTGGCATGCGGCAGACGTGTCCCGCCCAGTCCCACTTCAGCTGTGCTGACTTCACACCGACATCCTTTATCTGCGTTTTGGAGCGCAGCGTGGCGTTCCGAACGCGATCTACGCGACGTACGCCGAGTATACTACGCTCCATTGCTCGTTGGCAAACCTTGAGCTTGAACTTCTGATCCTCAGTGAGTGACCAGGTCTGTGCACCATAGGTAAGTATGGGCAGGATACACATGTCTAAGAGCTTGCGCTTGAGACATAGTGGAAGGTTACCCTTCATTAGCGCCTTCATAGACCAGAAGCTCTTCCAGGCGTTATCGATACGGCGATCGATCTCCCTACTTTGCCTGTTATCGAAGGAAGCTATCTGGCCCAGGTATATATACTCTTCGACATAGTGTATTACCTGCCCATTCACCTCGATCTTGCGCTTGGTGCTGTTGGTCATGACCTTAGTCTTCATACGATTTATCTGAAGTCCAACCTCAAGGCTTGCCGTGCTTAGATCTTCAAGCATTCTTTGAAGCTCAGGTGCGGAATGGGAGAAAAGGACAATGTCATCGGCATAGCGAAGGTTAGATAACCTTTTGCCGCCGATGTCAATGCCCAGTGTCTCCCATTTTGAAGCCAGCTTACGGAACACCTCTTCGAGACAACTTGTAAAGAGTTGCGGAGATAATGGGTCTCCTTGTTTTACGCCCCTTTCCACGCCGAACACTGGTCCTGGGTTATGTATTTTTACAAAGGCTGTACTATTATAATAAATATTTCGTAAAAGATGTATATATGTATTATCTATATTTTGATTTTGAAGTGACTGAAATATATATGCATGTTTTAAGCTATCGAAGGCTTTAGTGTAGTCGACAAATGCAATGTAGAGGGGTTTTTTGAATTCATTGTGTTTTTCAATTAACTGATTCAGTGTTTGAAGGTGATCGGTGGTGGAATAATAGGGGCGAAAACCAGCCTGCTCTGGCGGCTGATGTTGGTCCAGTTGTGGGGCTATACGATTCTGTAAAACCTTAATAAATAATTTATAGACATGGGACGTTAAACTTATCGGCCTATAATCATTAATGTTGGATTTGTCTCCTTTCTTAAAAATCAATATAATATTAGAATGACAAAATTTCTTGGGCAGAATGCCAGTTACCAGTATTGAGTTAAAAAGTTGGGTGAGACGTGGAAGTAATATTGTTTTGCCGAGTTTCAGTGCCTCTGAGGATACGCCATCTTCTCCTGGGCTTTTGTTATATTGCATGGACTTAAGAGCAACATGTACCTCGCCAATAGTGAACGGATAAATTGATTCGTCGCAGGAATAGCCTTCTGTTATGACAGGTCGAGATGGGTCTGAGTATAGAGATCTGTAGAAGTCGGTAGATATGTTGATAATTTGTTGTTGACTACTTTGTTTATTGCCATTTGTGTCTTTTAAACTGGTTATCCAAACTTTTTGTCGCGAAATTCCCTGTTTAGCTGTTCTTAAAGAAGTGTTTTGAATAAGCGCTTTTTCTACTAATTTTGTATTTAAGTTCCTAATATCGCGACGTATGCTGCGTTTTACTTGTTTGTCAAGAAGTTTGTATTGGGTGGTATTGCGGTTTTTATTTTGTTCTATTAAATCTATAAGGTCTATTGTTTCCTGTGTGAGTTTTCTTAACTTGTTTTTACCTGGTCGTAATTTATTGCTTGCTGT
The DNA here is from genome assembly GCA_963082605.1 of Rhodophaea formosa. NCBI lineage: Eukaryota > Metazoa > Arthropoda > Insecta > Lepidoptera > Pyralidae > Rhodophaea > Rhodophaea formosa. The sequence goes on along the minus strand of OY720213.1, from coordinate 10,231,478 downwards.
TTTGATGGAACTTAAAATATTATTATATTGACTATCTATATCTGTGTTTGGATCTGTTTCAAGGTAATCGAAGCTATTTTTTAATTCTATGTTAAATTTACTATAATTGTCAAGTATCGTTTCTTTCTGTAACCTTTTTATGTGACTTTGAAATAGTTTATAACGTTGAATTTTTGTATTAAACTTGACAGTAGCACGTAAAGCTCTATGATCAGAATTATAATTAAACCAATTAAGTACAGACACATTTTTAGGGTTCCGTAGTAAACAAGGAACCCTTATAGTTTCGCCATGTCTGTCTGTCTGTCTGTCTGTCTGTCTGTCTGTCTGTCTGTCTGTCTGTCTGTCTGTCTGTCTGTCCGTCCGCGGTTTTACGCAGAGACTATAAGTACTAGAAAGCTGTAATTTGGTATTGGTATGTATATTAATCATGGCAAAAAAGTGGTAGAATAAAATCTTGAAAAAAAATTTTTTTTAGGGTAGCTCCCATACAAGTAAAGTGAGGGAGTATTTTTTTTTTCTCTATTTACCTATTGTGTGGGGTATCGTTAAATAGGTCTTTCAAAAATATTGTGAGGTTGAGAACACCATTTTTTGATTAAGGGCTCCGTTTCCGAAATATTTGGTTTTAAAGTGCGAATTTTTGTTAGAGGTAAGTGTCCCCCCCCTCTATCTGCTAAACGGTTATATATAGATACGTGAAAAAAATTACAGCAGTAGCATATATACTGAAATTGAAAGGAAAACTATCAGAGCTGAGTAGTAAGTACAAACTAAAAAGTTATAGGCAACCAACTTATAAACTGTAAAATTTCATACTATTTTCATTGTTAGATGTTTTTGGTCGTTAAACTGTAAGGTGCGAGTGTGAATAGTGTGAACTCAAAGTTGTCATTCGCAACTACGGAACCCTACACTGCGCGTGGCCCGACACGCACATGGCCGGTTTTTTAAAATGTGTTTGTCTGATGTTAAAACGAAATCTATTTCATTTTTGACGTCCGAATTAGGTCCAACCCAAGTCCATCTGCGATGTGGCTTCTTAAAGAAGAAAGTGTTGCTGATGCTCATATTTCGACCAGCGGCAAATTGGATAAGACGTGTGCCACGATCGTTACGGTCTCCTAACCCGTGTGGTCCAAGTATTTGATCATTATCCAAGTTGCCCCTTATGCCAATCTTTGCGTTAAAATCTCCTATAATCATGTTCCAAGTGCTTTGGTGTTCATCACAAGCTTTAGCTACTGTATTATAGAACTCTTCTACCATCGCATCTGAACGTTTTGAATGTGGCGCATGAGCTAAGACTATTGTTAAAGTGTGGTTTTTAGTAATTTGAAATTTGAGGACTGCCACCCGCTCCGAATAACCACAAAACTCTATTATATTATGTTTCCATCGCTTGGCAACAAGAAAGCCTACGCCAAATTGACCACCAGGAGCTCCATAGTGGTAAAAGATATTATCATCTCGCTCTACAGTTTGCTCTCCATCTCTACGCACTTCAGAAAGGCCAACAATATCCCATTTAATATATGACAATGCGTTCTCTAACTCTAAAATATTTTCTTCTTCTAATGAGGTATGTACATTGAAACTAAAAACATTTAAAGTGTCGGTGTCCATTAAACTTGCTTTGGTCGTTTGACGGAGAGTAGATCCCGCCCGGGGATCCTTCGCACCCCGTGCTCCAGGGCTGGTCCGGCATCCGTCAGTGCCAGGGCCACTGGAGCCGCCGGGCACTAGGGGCCGTATATTTTGGTTTGATGTCATTTTAAAGGGGGTTTGGACCTTAAACCCACCACGCTGGTCCAGTGCGTGTTGGTGGGTCGCCAGGGCCTCGTTAGTTAATAGCAGGGCGCACCGCGTGCAGGTGAGGTTGGCTTGGGTACCATCAGATGTTATATGGACATAAAACATACAAACAAACAAAATGTTTGTATTAATCAAATTACTTTAAAAAAGTTACCTTAAACCAAGTAGTCATTTATTTCATTCTTTAATAGTGTTTGCTATACAAAATAATAGGATGTAAGGCAACCATAAAAGAACGCGCCTTGTAACTTTTATGAGAGGGTCAAATTCGTTTGTGATATTATTAAGTAAAGCATTTTTTTTTTTAATCAATAAAATTGTTATTGTATGTTTGAATATACTTATATATGACATCATTAGTCATCATCATCATCTCAGCCACTACAAGTCCTCTGCTGGACAAAGGCCTCCTCCAAGGATTTCCAATACGAACGGTTGGAAGCGGCCTGCACCCAGCGCCTTCCTGTGACCTGTATCCGACCACCTGATCGGTGGGTGTCCAACGCTGCGCTTGCCGGTACGTGCTTACGTGTGTACGTACATTATTAGTATTAAATGTGATATATGCACACCGAACTACCAATCGCCAAGCATGGCCTTGTCTCAAGCCGTCATTTATCATCGGTCAATTTCAATTATGCATGGGTCATTGGATTATGTAATACGCCGGTACATCAGCTTTGAAACCGTGAAATGAATTGTACACATAGTTATCTACTCTGCCGCGTGCTGCAACTACTCTGGAAGGTAAATTTACACTTGAGCTGCTTTGAGACGAGTTAAGCCAGAATCCGGCATAAAGCATACATATTAGGGTGCGTTTTCACTAGAGAAGTGTGAGGACGCGTAGCGAAGGACGTGTTTTTCAAGAACTAATATACCTATTCTTTTATCCTTTCTTCGCTCAGCACAGCTCTGGTGGAAACGGCTTAAGAGGTTTATGTATGAACAAAACCAGCGAGAGATGTGTTGCGAGGGATGTGTGCAAAAGCTCACATCAGAAAAAAAACGCTACACATTATCACACCGCTCATCTGCGCACAATTTCACAGCTTTGTTAAGCATCCTGGCATTGCTTAGCATCCCTATACGTCTCTGGTTGAAACACTCACATCGTTACACATTCTCGCATCGCGCAGCTATCTCACATAACTCTGATGGAACCGCCGCCTTATTTAGGTGTTGTTTCCTAGAATATAAGTACATAGAACAGTCTCTTTATCTGCGGATGCTCTAGACTTATATAGTCTATCATATTGGTGACGCATAGTTACTCTGCAGTACCGCATGTTGTAATTAGCCCTGAAAGATAAATTTACAGTACAGCTGCACTGAAACGAGAATCTAGTACAAAGCAGTAGTAGCTAGCAGTAGTTAGGTGTTGTAGTTAATCCGTGTTCTAGTGGTAAAAGACTTCATCTGCGGTTGCTCAAATTTATGGTTTATGAATAATACTGTTGCATAGTTAATTTGCCACGCGTTCTACCTCTGAAGGCAAATTTACAGTTGAGATGCACAGAGACGAGAATCTAGTAGCCAGAATCTAGTGCAAAACATATTTAGTTAGGTGTTGTAGTTCATCCGTATCTTGAGAATATGTACATAGAACAGTCACTTCATCTGCGGATGGTCAAGATTTACATGGTTTGTCATAAAATCGCTACAAAAATCAAATCAAAATCAAATCAAAACGTTTATTCAGAAAATAGGCCTTTGCAGGCACTTTTTAACGTCATATCATATTTAAAATTAATTATCTCATTAGATATATGTATTTATTATTTGTTCAAAAGCTACAGACTACTAGTACAAATCTTCGCATCATTGAACACACTACTCATAATATTACTCACTCGCACGTAGTACGTAGTATATAGTGTTGCAGAGAAAGATAATGTTCAATAACATTTCATAAAAAGTAGTGTAGTACCATAACAACTGGAAGCAGCATAACTAAAAGTTGTTTGTAGCTGCTATAAAAAAACTGTCGGGCCACGCGCAGTATAGGGTTCCGTAGTTGCGAATGACAACTTTGAGTACACACTGTTTACACTCGCACCTCACAGTTTAACGACCAAAAACATCTAACAATAAAGATTGTATGAAATTTTACATTTTCCAGTACATTTTATAAGTTGGTTGCCTATAACTTTTTAGTTTGTACTTAGTACTTAGCTCTGATAGTTTTCCTTTCAACTTCAGTATATATACTACTGCTGTAATTTTTTTCACGTATCTATATATAACCGTTTAGGAGATAGGGGGGGGGGACACGTACCTCTAACAAAAATTTGCACTTTAAAACCAAATATTTCGGAAACGGATCCCTATATCGAAAAATGGTGTTCTCAACCTCACAATATTTTTCAAAGACCTTTTTAACGATACCCCACAAGATGGGTAAGTAGAGAAAAAAAATGACTCCCCCACTTTACTAGTATGGGAGCTACCCAAAAAAAAATTTTTTTTCAAGGTTTTTTTCTACGACTTTTTTGCCATGATTAATATACATACTCATACCAAATTACAGCTTTCTAGTACTTATGGTCTCTGAGTAAAACCGCGGACGGACAGACAGACAGACAGACATGGCGAAACTATAAGGGTTCCTAGTTTACTACGGAACCCTAAAAACTGGATAGAAGGTAAAGCGTGGTCGTGCCTCGGTGTGGCGTGGCGTGGCGTCAAACACGCGGTTGCGGGCTAATAGCACATTAGAGAAGCCATCTCGACGGCGCAGCTTTAAATATTAACGCCTCCGACCGCCACTCCACAGCCTCCTACTGAAAAAGGCTTTTTATTTGTGGATAACGAGATCGTGCAGGGTGCCCACTGTATAATGAGGTTTCTTATTTCCTGGTAATGAGTTTCATATAGTTATTTATTGGACCATTTAGAGGTGATAAACTTAGGCAAGGTATTATGGTTATGAGGGTTATAATTCCACGCGTTTACGATTATGTTGGCTCATTATCATTTTTTATCTCGCTTTAAAAAGTTCCAAGATTTTTGCACACTACACAAATATGCAGATTTTGTTCAATCCTCTAGGCTATAATTGGATTCTACGTATAATAATATTCGGGTTTTTAGAAGTTGTTATTTGAGTTTCTTTGCTGCAGAATAATAAAAGTTAAAAAACATGTTTTGTTCTTCAGTATCTATACATTCTGCCATATGAATCTCTACTAGAACAAACTTGTTTATATTTTACCTCAACTGTGCAATTCCACCTTTTAGTAGTTTATTTTTGTCAGTCCAACCAGTTCACGGTCCAACCTTACATAATTTTAAACGCCATGGGGGACACACGTTTTCCCTTTTAAACAACTGAAAAGCTATTGAGTGTGCAGTTGGCGTGCACACTGTTAAAAGGTATAATTTACAAATGTAAGTTTTGTTTATTGTATTTTTGTCTTATATGTAACTACAAAATCTGAACAATAAAAAAACACAACATACTCAATTTAAAATTCTAAAAGATTTGGATATTACTCGACACAGTTTATAAGCAAGACAAATTTATTTTTATAGTGAATGAACTTGCGTCCAGACGCTAGTGTACATAATTTATCTGCCTATCATTATACAAAACAATCACCTGACGGTTTTCATAATAAAAGCGTATTGACGTGGCTGATATTTGACACGCTATGCCCTCACGAAGTGTAGTAATTTATATCGCACGTACAAATACCACCACCACCACCACCACGTAATAAAATAGTCTCTACTGTATTTGATAATTAATATTGAGGTATTAGATTAAAAATTAAATAAAAAATGTGTCATTTTGTTATCATATTTTTTGTATAGCTTGTGATAGTCCTCGCTTGCACTTTTTTAACCGAATTCAAAAATGGAGGAGGTTTTCAATTCGTCTGTATGTTTGTTTTTTGTATATTTGTTACGCCATAACTCAGTTATGAATCGATTGTAATTATTCTTTTTTTGTTTGATAGATAATGCTTAAAAGTTGGTCTCATAATTTTTTTATCGAAATGTATCCAGTGCATATATGCACCATAAAATATGTACAATGGATACCGTTCGGTTTAAACTGATTTCTGCGTTATTCTTTCGCAAATCAAGACAAGATGATGAGAAAGCTTTTGTTTAAACCACCACACCCAATAAAAATTTAAAAATAAATTTATTTTCGACAAATAAAAATTAATTATATACTAAAAACCAAGCGCAATAAACAAAAATATAAATACTTTCATTCCTATTTACAATTTATACTCAGTTTTTATTTGGGGTCGGTGCCAGCCACGTGCCAGCCAAACTAGAAATAACCTTGAAGCTGCCTCGTGCTGACCGAAGGTTTGTTTTAAAAGGTTAAACTATCTTTGCTAGATTAGATGGCACCAACCTCAAATAATTATAAATTGTAAATAGGAATGAAAGTATTTATGTTTTTGGTCTGATTCATTTCTAGGTCTACGAGTGAGGTCCCCAGTAGATTTTGATTGCCTTGCGAGTGTAATTAAAATTGCGAAATATGCGTCATAAACAGATAATAAATTATTTTTTGATAGCGTTGCCTTTTCAGACGTCAAAATTGAGTAGGTATCTATATATTTTTTTAAAGTTTTTTAAGCATTTTCAATACCATTCTGATATATTCGTATAGAATTAAAAAATAAGACATGGGAAAGGGTTCCATGCGGGGAGGAATTGAAACCGAGTCTTAGTCCTATACATACACGCCTTACCAATTCGGCGCGGTTCAATCCTACACGTTGAGTTTCTCCACCATATCCCATTCCTCTTACACACAAGGTTTGCGTAACCTAAAATAACTACTGCACCATTACAATTGTAGTATTTGATTTAACTCATTTTACAATAAAATTAAAAATCAATTTATATGAACTAAATTCAGCGGGGAACATTCGCCGGGTTTGTTCGAACACTTATAATATGGGAACGGCAAGACTGATTTTTATGGTTTTTGATTTGTTAGTTTTGCTATCCTCCGAATAGCAGAATAACCGTCAAAACACACTCAAAATGCGAGACAAAGTTTGCCGGGACAGCTAGTTTTATATAGAATTTTGCACGCGTTTCTAAAAAAAAGGATCTTAATAAATGGACCACTAAGTGATCCTAAAAGGGTCTCGTTTTACCTCTAAAATACACAGTATTGATTTCGTGGAATCTATGTTTTCTGTACTTTTCTTTGGAAGCGGTGGTCCAGGCAGTCATCAATTAGTTACGCTCTTAGAAGACTAAGTGCAGATATAAATGTTAGAGATTTCCTTAAGTATTGTATACTAAGAAAAGGCCTATTTCATGTTTACATTTTATAAATAAAAAGAAAATGTTCTGTAACGTGTGTTTTAGTTCTATTCTCACTAGGTATTTATTTTTTAAGAATTAAATATTTAGGTAACTTCAAAGCAAAACTTCACAATCTCTTCTCAAATGTCACGACAAGATTCTATCGTAATGTCTTAGTCTGCGATTTTTTATCACATATTGTATGAGTTACATTTCTGCATTAGATGCCTTTATAAGCGCGATGCCTGGTAAGACAGAAGTAGCAGAAATAAAAAATGCACGCTTTTGAGGCCCAACACTTGTGCAAAAATAATGCGATAGTATCTTAAATATAATAGCCTATCACGAGCTCTTCCGTGGTTCGGAAGGCTCGTCAAGCCATTGGTCCCGGCTGGTTGGTCCAGTCATTACGCTATATCAAAAGCCAGGCAGCTTGAAAAATCTGACACAAGTGTTTGCCACTTACAAAAAATCCAAAAACCCTATAAGCTCTAAAAAATAAACAATTCAATGTATTCATGTTAGTAGGATTAGCTTACTAAGGAGTCTACAGTTATGGCCAAAGGGCCAAAGTCTTACTTAAAATAAAGTTTAGGCGAATGTTAATTAAAATATTTGCATATATAGGTGCATTATTAGTTTTAATAGGTACCAGATGAAATCCATGGTGCCAAATTTATTCTACAGGATCGAAGCTGGCATAATCCGGCACTTTCCGAGCGTGTTATCGGGAACATCCTCAACCGTGATGCAACGGTGTCCGGAGATTGCTGTTTATACAACATATTACTCCGACAAGCTCCGTGGCGCAGCGGTCAACACGCCTGCCTGCGACACGGATGGTCCCAGGTTCGATCCCCGGTCAGGTCAAGATGGAAAATGATCTTTTTCAGATTGACCTGGGTCTTGGATGTTTATCTACGAGTATATGTATAAGTATCTATTATAAAATATAGTATCGTTGAGTTAGTGTCCCATAACAAGTCTCGAACCCACTTTGGGGCTAGCTCAATCTGTGTGATTTATCCGTATATATTTATTTATTTATACTATGTAATATCGAGTCTATGTAATAAGACCAAAGATTTGCTTTCGGTTAGTAGGTCTATATTCTTTATATGCAAGTGTTTGCCGTGTGGTTCCCGGCAGAGTAAAATAGGACCCCTCCAAGTCTACCCGTGGCAGACGGTGACTTGGAGGGGTCCTTGGGGGGACACGAGCTAAAGCTTATAACATCAAAGAGACCTCTCCAGCCCGTCTAGCCAGCGTGGAGAGTGTAGGGCAAATCCTCTGACTGCTCTGGCTAATATAGTAGTAGGCTCTGGTAGTTCAGAGAGGGTCGTGCCCCTGCAGTGGAGACTAATAAAGTTCCGATGATGATAATACAAGTGTTACGATTTTTTTTATTCATAGTTTAAAATATATTTTTAGATTATATCCATTTTTAGAAAGAAATAATCGTATAAATATTCTCGAATAATTTCGGTTTCGATTTCAGATTCAGCATTTGATTCGACCAAAATTAAGACTTGACTTAAAGCTTTATTTTCAGTTATGCTTTGGACAGAATACCTCTCAATGTATAATATAAAACTCAATAATATATTTGTTTTAAAACTAATCTGGCGAAATACTTTCGGTCTTTATCTATTCTCTCTTTATTGTACTGTAGAGTTGTGCTTGTTTCGGCCCCGCCCTTTGAAGAGCAGATGTGCGCAAGCCTCCTCTGAATATTTATGATTCTATATGATGTGAGCTCCACTCATTAAAATGTTTAATCTGACGAATATGTAATGTTACAGGATTGATATTGTTTATGATAATCACGCGTTTGTAATTCCCTGAATACGAGTATCCATCTTACTTATTTTAAGAAATACTTTTTAGGTCCTGATTCATACGTAACACAACTAGTATGAATCTTTAAGATATATGAAGGAGAAAACATAATGACGCACCAAGGAGGTCTGTCACAAAAAAGAAAAGTCGTTATTAGGAAATTCATGAATTACGAACATTTGAAAATATTTGCAAAATTTTGTTATAAGCCATTCATTTATTTTATTTCCTGAAAACGTAAACTAATATGGTGCGCATTTTCCCATATAGTTAATTTTACAGGACAGGAAGATACTTAGGTAGTGTTAACCTTATATGTATTATAAGTCAAATAATATTTATCACAGGTTCATTTGCAGATCGAATAGAATAGAATCAGTTTTTTCTGTCACCTGTCGAATTCCCAAAGCAATTGCGATCGTTATTAAAAACTTGTCCCCGATTCGTGATTTTAATTTTTCGCTAAACTTTCGCAATATTTCTCTCGGGGGTCGACGCAAAACGAAATTTGCATATTCAGCAGTAAAATTTACGTCACAAACAATGCCCTATTACGGTACAATGGAAATGTCTTTACATTGTTGCGGCGAGCGACAGGGCGTGAGGGCGGGCGCGCGGCGTAGCGGTGCGGCGGCGTGCGGCGGCGGCGCGTGCGAGCCTCGCACGTCACTGACTCAAAGGACGGCCGTCGGAGCTGATTTACTGCCAGGACCTGTGGCTGCTCGTGTTTAAATGAAAATTATACACGGGTCCCGCGCTATGGGGGCGCGACCTTTCCCTCGTAAAGTAACTAATTTATGAACTCGTGATACTTCAGCGGAGGTGCCCGCGCTCCGCTCTTGAAATTTTAAACACCGCCTGCTACTGTGCTGCGCTGAATTTTTGACGCCGCGTTACATATCTTGACTTCGTCAGAATCAATGCTTTTTAGACATGAATTTGCCAACAGGTAAAACTCCGCACGTGTACACGAATTTGCATAACTGCTGTCACATTTGTCTGTTTCGAATAACCCAAAATTAACATACACATAAAATTCGGTAGCCCGTTCCTACAAATTAGTGAATGACATCATTTAGGTCAACCATATAATTAGGACTATAACCCATTTGCATTATTGTTCACGGCCCCATAAAATTATTTGGAATTGGTTGACTTGTTATCCAATTAATTAACTAAAACACTATTGGTTCGAGTCGTGTCGTTTGCTCATAGCTTTGACATTTGTTTGGTAGGTACGTAAAGTCATTGAAATAATAATTGTATGCGTAGGTGAGTACGCAGCACGTAGTAACTAGTGTTGCTGAAAATATCAATTTCGAGTAGTGAGAGGTAGTTTTCTTGAGACCTCGAGTCTCCTTATTATGAAAGAGTCGTGCTTGAGTTTTTAAGTACTATGCAGTATTACAGGGTGATGTGGAATGGCATATGGTGTAAGATGGCACATCATAAAATAACGCTCCTTGTCTTTATCAACATTTTTTGAGTCGAACTTAATTCGAGTCTAGTACTTAAACTCGATTTTAGTTAAAAACTCGAATAGTCAATTTTTTTTTAAATTGTTTTACGGCCCTGGATACAAGTCCTTTAGAGCCTTTCTTCATTTATTTCGCCATTTGGCGAGTTATTCTTGCTTGTTGTCAACGAAATGATGGTGTAATTCATTTCGTTGTTTTCACAGAGCCCCTGGTGACAACTCTTCGCGAATCCACTGGTTTCATCATTGACGACGCAGCAAGGCGGACAACCACCAGCCCGCTATTTAAATCTCACTACAGCCGCACAATGACAGTCCATTTTAGTTATTCTACACATTGTTCTTAAATATGGGCATTTATAACACCAATTTCACATTATAAAGTCCACATGAATCAATTTGCGAAACAATCCAAAATAGACACCGTGTAGTCCGCTAAAATTCCCGCCAAGAACTCTCGAATAGTCTACTACTCAAATTCATTTTGTCATAATCAGGAATGTCATTCTCAATCTCAAATACCTGTTCAGTGTTTGCGGGTAAGGCATCGGGTACGCGCGGTGTCCTCCCAAGCTGCTACTTTCTCATCCTTAAACCATCAGAGCAAGTACTATCCTAAATACGTTTATCCTGTTTCCTCAGTCTAACAAACGCCTACCCTTTCCTTGCTTAAAAAAACGGTTTCTATGGGTAGCAGCGTCGGAACCGATATAAGCCCATAAAAAGAAAACTTTTTGCAGCTGTAATGACGATGACGAAGTTCATTTCAAGAGTCGAGTCGTAACTCGAGACTCATGCTAGACTCTAGACTCATGCGTTTTGAGCATAGAAACCTGTCAAATTTAGTCGAGTTTACAAAAATAGACTCAAGGACTCGAGTTTTCAGCAACACTAGTAGTATACCTATAGTGGACGGTCGCCCGTACCCATATTGGGCCTGACCCGGAATTTTGATTAAGCGTAAACTAGATTATGGTAAGGGTAAATTGAGACCGTTTCTTAAACTACTAAACAGTTAATAGTGTTTGCCTCAAACTTGGAAGTTGTTGTTTGAACTTATTTGCTCGCTTACATCGGCTATGAGAGTTATGGTTCAAGTTTGCCCGTACTACCTCTGTGTAATCCGAAACCCTTAAGCTATGCAAATCACGATACAAATCTGTGTTTCATCTACCACGTGTGTGAGGGTTAGATCTTTATACGAACCAATATCAACTTTGTAATGCGCACAACTTTAGAGATAACAATGTTTGAAAACTGTAATTATCACGATTCTAATGTACCTCTAGATTGTGAATTATTTCAGATTTAATGTTTTGTAAGGCCGATCCGTGTATACCGTAATATAATCAAATATCAACATACTAATTCGTGAATTAGTAAACGAAACTTTAACTGCAGAAACATAGTGTGCCTTAGGATAGATATTTAAACACTTTTGTCTTTAAATACTATTCGTATCTCTTGTCGGTATTTTAACACATTTTTTTTATTGAGGGATTCATTTGATATAATTTAAGTAATATTAAGGCACATACACAATTTAAGTAATCACAAGTGCTAATTCTCGGAGGCGAGTGTCCACCACCTTCTGCTAGCTAGGGTTTACGAGTATAAAAGTTATAATCGATGGCGAACTTATATAATAACTTGCAACTACGGAAACCTGATGCACTACGCGTGGTCCGACACGCATTTCGCCGGCATTTTTGTTGGGCTATGACAAGAGCAACCCATTACTATTTTGATTCCTCTTTTCACCTTAACGCCCTAACACGCAAAACGTGGCTTTTGGGTTTTATGACTACGGACTCTGTCTACCACGCAAGGGATAAAGACGTGATAATATATATGTTATATATATAAAATAAATATATTCTCTACTTCAAAGTTACGACAGAGTTGAAGTTCTAATACAAAACAACATTTATTTCTCCATTACGTATAACAACCAACTCATATGTTTATAAAATGAAATTGGCAAAGAATCGGGGTCAAGCCAATCTTGTCCTATGTAAACTGGATTAACTGGTGCCCAGCGATTGGGTGAACATTTATAATGGGGCCGGATAAATTTATTGCTTTATTATTTTCCGATATAACCTTCGTCCATTTTCTTTTTAAACACTATTCTACTCGTAAATTGTAGGTACGTAAAAAATTTTTAGGATAAAAATGTTGTTCATAACTTTCGTTATGATAGGAAATTTCAAATTCTGTTGGAGCTTTTTTACATTTTTCAACATAGGTCACACTGCTCGATGTTACAAATCATAAAAACGAAGACATGCACTAAAATTGCTTTGAATATTACACTTTTGCTCGGATGTCATGTTGTGCTACGATATTTTGGCTATAAATAGTGATTTTTAAAGTGTAGCGTGTGCGTATGTGCCTATAATTGTTCATATTTTATTGTTAATATTAGATACCGTTACTTTATTTGGCTTTTGCAAATCTGGTCGTAATAATTTCTCAAAAAAAAAAACTCGTAAATAACGGGCTGATTCTGAAACCCTTGTCTAATATTATAATCTTATAATCGGGATCGGTAAGAGAAAACAAAATTGTGGTCAAATTTAATAAATCATTTAATTTCTTGCGACTTTAGACTTAGGAACCCGATCGCCCAGTGGGCCTGAGTCTGAGCATTATTATCGCTTACGCATATTATGTAACCTCGGGCGCATTCTCCACTTGAATGGGTGACTGCAAGTGACACTCGAGCTCCTCTGTGCTTCGAAAGGCACGTAATGTTGTTGGTCATGGCCGGCTTTATAAGTTAGTCGTTAGTTGTCAGCTTAAAAAATCTGGCACCAGTGTTGACCACTTGCACCCACGAAAAACATTACATAAGAGTACATTTAATCTAGGTATTATTAAATTTTAACATGATATTTAAAAGACCACAGACGTTATGTACATTACTTAACATGAAACATTATGTAAGATGAATCTTCTTGCTTACATTATCATAACACTCAGACGCTAGAACGCGTGGTAAATTCATAACACGAACGTAAAACGTCATCTAAAATGAATGGTCCTCGGTATATTAACATATGGTTGGATGAGGCAGTGGGCAGCTGCAATTCACTTGCAGTACTTGGTCTAGGAAACCACACAGCGATTATTGCAATCGGACTCTGACCGCAGTATATGTAGAGGTGGAATCACTTTGCTTCCCGACATAGAACTACTATAGACTTCATAATAAATGGTATGAAAGAAATGTATTTAAGGAATAAATAAGAAAATATATACGGACAAATCACAGCTAGCCCCAAAGTAACTTCAAGACTTGTGTTATTGGATACTAACTCAGCGATACTATATTTTAAAAAATACAATACATTTATAAAGAAACATCCAAGACTTAGATCAATCTGGAAAATATCATTTTTACTCTTGACCTGACCAGGTATCGAACCCGGGACCATCGGTGTTGCAGGCGTGTTGACCGCTGCGCCACAGAGGTCGTCAAAGGAAGCTTCAAGATTGTTTTTTTTTTTAACGATATTACGTAAGTTATTATATACTTACTGAAGCAAAGAAAATGACATCATATATATAAAATGTTCAATGGGAGCGACAGTGACATACTAAAAACAATTTAATTATAATAATATTTTAATTCTTATATATAATAATAAAAAATTTAAAGAAACAGGTAAATATCTTTTTCAAGCTAAATATATTAATAGTCATAAAAATCCATATGGAAAAATTAATAAATATACAGGGACTAATCGTTAAGATAGGCCCCCCACATTAAGTTGTGAATTTGTGTCATGGTATACTAGCTCATCAGTTTTCCATCTTGACCTGACTGGGGATCGAACCCGGGCCCCTGCAATTCTAAGGCACTTGCTGTACCACTGAGCCACAGAGGTCTCAGTAAAAACTAACAGTTGCCGGTGATTGGTCTTAACAGCGCTAAGTCAAAGGTTGTTTTAAAACAAAACTGTTATAATGTGGATATCAAAATGAAGTTAAAATATGTATTTAGTACTTTTTCCTCAAAAGTCATTGGAAGAATGAAAATTTTAGTTCAATTTCATATTCTCAAAATCAAAGTAGACCAAACAAGCCTTTCGATAAACTGGCACAATCACGCCACATTGTGTTAAAGTTACACCAAATGAACGCCATAAAAGTTCACATCGCGTGGAATCTCAACGAACACGATCTTGTGTAAATCAGAGCGGCCATAAGTCAGTTGAGTGTTAACTGTTACTGTGTCAAAAATATTAAGTACCGCTTCTTAAAGATTCATTGTGAAAATGAAAACGCAAGTTCATTTTCATATTTTCAAAATCAAAGTAGACCAAACAAGTTTTTTGATAAACTGGCACAATCGAGGCCATATTGTGTTAAAAGTTACACCAAATGAACGCCATAAAAGTTCACACCGCGTGGAATCTCAACGAACACGATCTTGTGTAAATCAGAGCGGCCATAAGTCAGTTACGTGTCCATAAACTGAATATTTATTATATCGTTCTACGAAAATTCCGTAAATTAAAAAAATATACATACTGTAGAATATGAAATATAAGCTATCAAAAATAATAAGTACTGTTTTTCTAAGATTCATTGGAAAAATGTAAATGTAAAAACATTAACATATTTCCAAAACCAAAGTAGACCAAAAGAGTCTTTTGATAAACTGGCACAATCACACCATATTGTGTTAAAGTTACATCAAATGAACGCCATAAAAGTTCACATCGCGTAGAATCTCAGCGGGCACGGTCTTGTAAATCAGAATGGCCATAAGTCAGTTGAGTGTCCGTAAACTCAATATTTATAGATCGTACTACGAAAATTCTGTAAATGAAAAAACTAACTGTTAACGGTTGCTATTGTTAAAAATATTAAGTACTGTTTCTTTAAGATTCATTGTGAAAATGAAAACGCAAGTTCATTTTCATATTTTCAAAATCAAAGTAGACCAAACAAGTCTTTCGATAAACTGGCACAATCACGCCATATTGTGTTAAAGTTACACCAAATGAACGCCATGAAAGTTCACATCGCGTGGAATCTCAACGGGCTCGGTCTTGTGTAAATCAGAGCGGCCATAAGTCAGTTGAGTGTCCGTAAACTGAATATTTATGGACCGTACTGCGATGTACCCGCCCTAAACGCGCCGCCGAGACTTGCGTCAAAACGATTTTAGCATAATTTATGTACTAAAATATACTGCAATTTATGGAAATCAACCACTCAAGTGACACAAGGTGTCGGTAAAACGCTTCTTTAACAGCTATGTTTAAACATTTTTAAATTTTATTATATCGTGACTTTTCGTTCATTTGTGAAAATACTGTACAGAAATTTATATTATTTACACTACTACACACTAGTAATATAAGGTGTCATTAAAACGCTTCCTTAATAGCTATGTGTTAAACAAATAAAAAATAATATTAAAAATATTCTATTTTACCGTGACGAGACTTCTTCTTGGCTCCTGATTTTAATAAGTTAGTCTAAATTTAAATTGATCTCTTCATGTAATAATTTATAAAATTAACCCCACTGTAAGTAATTCCCAAATTAAAAATCTATCACACCATTTTTTTACATCTCCTCTTTATTTGGAGTTTAATTTTCTAAAAATCGATCCGCCACTTGACGTTAGCAGTGTTCGTATTTGCATGTGAATAAAATCACCATGCGAATAGTTCCAATGATCATTTAAATAGGAGTTGTTTTTGGCGGTTCTTACTAACCGTCGGTATTTATCGAAACATAATGGGATCCGATGGGACCCAACGAGACCCGACGGAAGCGATAGAAATGGTTCCCGATGGGTACAGATCGGGTCCGATGGAACTTCATAGGAGCCGATGGGACCTGATGGGATGCGATGTACCCCGATGGTTCTCTCAAATGGTCCGCAAATGTTGGCACGTACAGGCTAGCGTGTTAACCACAATGCTACTTTGCTCATTATTTCAAATTTCACTTTCACAGGTTTAGTTGATTTTGATAAGAAACTATGTTTATCCTAATGCAGTACTGTTTTTATCTTTCCTAATTTTTAAAAGACGCTGAAGAGTAAATATTCAAAAATACCATGAATCAAAATTTTTCAGTGCACGATATAATTTTCAAAACTCCAATATCGTAATAGTGGTTATCTTAGACGAGATAAGAATACCTGCGGGGAGCAAGAGCGAACATTAAATCCATTGCGAAAACCCGCTAGCCGATGTGGTGAAATGAATGTAACTTCTAATTAAAAAAGTTTTACCCATATCATTTAATGGATACTTACTTAAATTAGGTAAAATAAATACAATGTGGTTTGGTATGAACGAGCGATAATTTAAATTAACGTTCGCAGCATGAAAACGAACAACTTTCAGTTACCAAGTCTGAAAGAAGATAGGATCATTTACTGAAACCTACACTAATATTATAAAGAGGGAAGATTTGATTGTTTGTTTGCAATGAATAGGCTCATAAACTACTAGACCGATTTCTTACATACTTTCACCTATAGATAGCTAAGTTATCTGCAGTAGGCTATAATTTACGAAGACGAAGTCGCGTAAAAATTGCTTGTATATAGTATTGTAAAGGTTATCTTAGACAAGATGAAAATATCTGTGGTGAGCTAGGGCGAACATTATAGCTGTTGCGAGAACCCGCTTATCGACGTGGTAAAATTTATTCAACTGCTAATTAAAAAAGTTTTTACCAAATCGTTTAACTGATAAACACCGCAAATATTTTCATTTTCTGTTAGATAATGAAGATAACCACCAAAATGCCAAACTATAGTTGAATAGTTTGGTATCTGGTGGTTTTCTTTATTATCTTAAACAAAATGAAAATACTAACGCTGATCAAGAGTGAATGTTGTTTGTTTTTTTGCGTGTGTGTAAGTGGTCAACACTGGTATCAGAGTTTTTGAGCTGCCTATAGGCACTTCATCATCAATTTTTTTTTTAAATTTTAATAGCCTCACGAAGTATTTTTGGAACGTATCTGTTTTTTTTTGCAAGGACTTTATATTTATCGAAACCTACGAAACGAATACAATGTTTGGGTTGGTCCAGGATGTCCACAGATTGCAAACTTTGTTGAAGATCTATTCTTCATATCAGCGATATATTTTTTTATTATTTATTTAGGTACAACAACAGATCACAATCATAACATAGTATAAATAACAATAAATTAGCACAATAAACTAGATGTGACCCAATGAGTGCACAGACAGCATGACAACTATTGTAAACACATATACACAAGATAAATGATGTAAAAAAATACGAATACAAGATGCTGAAGTACAATTGGATAGAATCATAGATACAGTTACTAATGATATGTACAAGAGGTATGTTCTTGAATATGCATATTTTTAGTATAACGCGACTCCAGCTATAAACATTGTTATATAATTAGTGAAAAACCGTAAAAATAATATTTATTAGTGAGTAGTGGCACAAAGTGTGGGAAAACTATGGCAGTGGCATGCAAGTTTAATTGACTTCGTGCGTGTAGCTGGTGTGAATGAGTATGGCCAACATTTTATTCCGCAATTTAAACTTGTAATAACGTTCACAACATTTCTTATTGACATTAATTACCACCACTTGCATTTGTTCATTCTCGACGACACTAATGCGATTAGCATACTTTAATTAAGCTTTTTATGCTTTCATCAAAGTAAGTATTAATTGTTTTAGAGTCTTGAATGTGTTGAAAATAATACAACGTTGCATATTATTTCAAATACCTGAGCATAAATGTGTTCTTAGTTGTAAGGTTCCGTACCCAAAGGGTGCCAAACGGACTTTATTACCAAGCATCCGCTGTCCATCCGACTGTCATCTATCAATTACCTACGAAAACTAAACAAAAAATAAATGTTTAGCTGGAAAGAGGAGTATAAAAAAAGCTAGATTTTTTTTGCCAATCAAAGTACTTTATTGCGGCAATCATAATATCCCCATGCAGCCAATGTGTTATTTGTGTTTTTTTTATTGTTAAGAAGGTATCCTAGCAGTTTGTTTTCCATACAAATGTACTTCTCTATTTTTTCGCTGAAAACTGCTATGTTAGTACTAGATTTTATGAAAAAAGATTTGTGCCTCTAGAATCAGTTTTCAGCGAGAAAATAGAGAACTACATTTGTATGCAATCCATACTCAAAAAATACTGCTAGAAACGCTCTTAAATGTTGTACGAGGGTATGTGACTCCCAACTCACACTCGGCCGGTTTTATTTATATAAGTACGTTAATCATTCCAATGCAAGTTATATATGATTAAATCATTTTTTTAAGTATGCTGGCAATTCATGTTTTCAGCGTAAGGAAAGATTTAATTTATTTACGATTGAACTCATATAACTTATTTTACTTTGTGATAATTAACCTGTTACCAAATTTAATGCGAAATTGAGAAAAATGCACATACACGTGCATTTTCCACCAATAAAATGAAGTTATAATCTCTTTATTTTCCATATATCCGAAGTTAATCCGCGCGGAAAATGCAAATGATCCTAAGCTTGCGTGCAAACGTGCCGCGCCTGACCGCGGCCTGTGAAATACTTGGACAACATTTTACATATTTATCTTCTAGCAAGTACTTCCAATGCTATATGTTATTTATACAAAACTAGCTATCACCCGCAGCTCCGCTCGCGTAAGTATCGGTGCTTCGAGAACAGTGCTTTTCTCCGTGGTCAAAGGCAGCCTATGTTCTCAACGTGTATGCAAAACTTCATGATGATCGGTTCAGTAGATAAGGCATGAAAGTGTATCAAACTAACATAATCACTTTCGCATTTAAAATGTTAGTTAGGATATATCCGAAGTTAATCCGCGCGGAAAATACAGATGGTCCTAAGCTTGCGTGCAGAGCACCGCCCATCTCATAACATACCCTGAAATGCTCTTAAATTTTACACATATACTTTTTATAATTGACAACAATGCTGCCAATCCACGTCTTTATGTGTTGTTACTTGGCATAGTAAATCCCACAAACTAAGAAGAAGATATAACTAGTATTAATCCAATGAATTCTAATAGCGATGCGCGACTCCGAATGATTTTCGATTTGATTAGTATTGAATAGAATTATTCTATTCAATACTGTCCATCTCAATTTGTTCTACGTATTAGACATTTAATGTTAGGTAGGAACTCCAAACCAACCCGTTTGTAAAATGCAAATGATCTTAAGCTTGCATGCAGACACGCCGCGCGCCGCACCGTGTGCTATGAAATACTTGTACAACCTTCTACTACATACCAGCTATAACGAACAATTTAGCTCGCGTTACAAATTTATGGAAAATCGTCTTTTAGCAAATACCCGCGTCACAATCACGTCTAAATTATCTGCGTGCCAAATTTTTGCCCAATCGATTAAGCAGTTTGAGTTGTGAGTCGATGGATAAGTCAGTCAGTAATGGTTGCATTTAATATACTTAAAAAAATCTTCTGTAAGTATATACTATACACAAGATTTATCTTCTCGAGATTATATCAAACGCAGTATGTATGGATAAAATAAACACTTGATATAGCTTTCATTTTTAGGGTTCCGTCATCATCATCATTTCGTGTAGGTGACACGGTCATTCGACCATGCACACCCTGGTGTCAGAGTTCTTCGGAACCGCCTCTCGGCCTCTGACGTGGTTCCTTTAACGACTACCAGATGGCAGCCGGGACGTGCCTTCCGAAGCACGAAATCATCTTTCTTATCAGACTATCAGGTGATTCATGCCTGCATTGTCCTAGCCAAACTGGAAACAACTAAACAAAGTATGCTTCCCGTGGGAATCGAACCCACGACCCCCGGGTCAACAAGGCAAACGCCTTAACCACTGGACCACGGAGGCAAGTAAACTAGGAACCCTTATAGTTTCGCCGTGTCTGTCTGTCTGTCTGTCTGTCTGTCCGTCCGCGGTTTTACTCAGAGACTATAAGTACTAGAAAGCTGTAATTTGGTGTGACTATGTATATTAATCATGCCAAATTTTCGATTTAGGGATCCGTTTCCGAAATATTTGGTTTTAAAGTGCAAATTTTTGTTAGAGGTACGTGTCCCCCCCCCCTCTATCTGCTAAACGGTTATATATGGATACGTGAAAAAAATTACAGCAGTAGTATATATACTGAAGTTGAAAGGAAAACTATCAGAGCTGGATACTAAGTGCAAACTAAAAAGTTATAGGCAACCAACTTATAAAATGTACTGGAAAATGTTAAGTTTCATACAATTTTTATTGTTAGATGTTTTTGGTCGTTAAACTGTGAGGTGCGAGTGTAAACAGTGTGAAATCAAAGTTGTCATTCCAACTACGGAACCCTATACTGCGCGTGGCCCGACACGCACTTGGCCGGTTTTTTCTATATGTAAATGATCCTAAGCTTGTCTGTCAACGCGGCGCGCGTCCGACCGCGGACTGCGAAATACTATGAACAGCTTTTACATGTTTTGTCTTTTCTCAAATACCTCCAATGCAGTATGTTCTCTAAATACAATAATGTAGGTACAATATGCTACGTGTCGTATGTATGTTTATAATGGAGTAAGTTTCCTGAATCAACAACGTCAGAAAATGCAAATGATCCTATACTGACGTGCAGATGCGCCTAATGACGCAGTGTAAAAAATTTCATAACGTTTACATAATATAACATTTTTATCTTCTCGTGAAAGGGATGATATTATAATTCCTCATAAATAAATAATGTTTAAGTTGTCTGTTCCGTACTGTGAAATACTTTTGTCTAATTATTCGTCCTTTATTCATTCCACATTCGAAGTGTGGTATATACCCAAGACAACCCGCTCGAAAAATGTAAATTATTCTAAGCTTACGTGCAGTTGATCCGCGTGCCTTATCTCCAACTATGAAATACTTGGACAAAATTTTTCGTATTCAATTTTTCGCAAATAATTCCAATGTAGTTAACATTTTCCACTTAAAGCAAGTCCATATGCAAGGTATGTACGTACTACAAACCAATTGGCATGGAAAATGCAAATGTAAAAGCTTGCGTGCATTCCCAATGTACGCCTAGCTGCATTATTTGAAGTCCTTGGGCAACCTTTGACGTGTTTATCTTGCTGCTAGTTGAGCCAATACAACATTTTTTATAGTTCTCTTGCATCTGACTGTGTTCTGGTTTGTATACTCAGTTGGAGTGCTTTTAGACAACGGTTTACAGACAACATTCTCTTTTAGTTATTTACGTTTTATCATATTCTTCATTCGCCCCATATTTCTCATGTTTAAATTATGATAGTATACTTATTTAGGTCCCTAAATAAAAGCAAAATCTAAATGTTCTACAGCTATGTTTATTGTTTATTTTCATAACATTCGTTACATGTCAGCTCTTTACAATTATCACATTATATTAAATTATAAATCACATTAAATCATTTCATTACATTCATTAAACCATTTGATTGAAAAATAAAAACAAAGCTTATTAAAATAAATTACACAACTTTAAACCTACATTTGACAAAATTCCTCGTATGAGTATGGTGCTAAATCAATGAGCCAGTTTTTCAGCTTTAATTTAAATGATTTTACATTTTTGGCCAATTTGATCTCCTGTGGGATGCGGTTGTACACTGTTGGCCCCATGATGTGCGTTAATTTGCCAGATTTTTCTAACGTGCATGGAGTAGAAGCTAATTTGTCAGCGTTCCTCGTTCTCATGGTCAAGTTATTGTCACCTCTTTTTGGGAATGTCAGTATGTTTTGGTACACATATATCGCTACTTGGTAAATAACAATGGCCGGAAACGTCATGATTCTAAGGGATATGAAAAATTCTTTTGTGTGACTTAGTTTTGGAGCATGGGCAATCGCTCTAACAGCTCTCTTCTGCATACGGAATACACGCTTCCATTCAGAAGAGCGGCCCCAGCATTCAGCGCCGTACTGCAAGACCGAGTGCACACAAGCAAAGTAACAGGAGCGCGTAGCTTTGTAGTCAAGCAGTCTAGATATGCGACTCAGTGCAAAGCATGCTTTGCTGAGTTTTTTACATACCTTGTCAATATGTGCTACCCATGTGAGGGCTCTGTCAAGTGTAAAACCTAGTATGTCCGTCGATTCTACTTGCATAAGTCGTATATTATTAAGAAATATGTCAAGTGGTCTGGTTATGTGACCCGACAAACAAATATGCATGTATTTCGTCTTTGCTTTATTTAATGCTAAGCCATTACAAGAAAACCAGTGTGCTAATTGATTGGCAATGTTATTAAGGTTGATTTCAAGCTGTTCAATTGTTGGCCCTGTAACAACCGCAACGACGTCATCAGCATACATAAATATTTCAGCACCTTGTATTGATGCTGGTAAGTCATTCATCAAGAGGCTAAAAAGAACATTAGATACCGATGATCCCTGAGCAACACCTTCTACCTTTTTTATTGGGTCCGACTTAACGCGACCGTCATCAGCAACTACAATTTGTGATCTGTCTTTCAGTAGATCCATCAACAGCTTCAAAGTTTTACCGTAAAAGCCGTAATATTTCAATTTTATTTCTAGGAGGTCATGACTGGCCACATCAAATGCCTTTGATAGATCGCAGCTGAAGACAGCTACCTGTTGTTTACGTTCCCGGGCATCTAGGATGCAGCGGACAACACCTCGTATAGCCTGAGTCGTTGATCTGCCTTCGCGGTATGCGTATTGGCGATCGGAGAGTATATTTAATTCTGTCAAAAACGTATTAAGGCGTGAGCTAATTCCATATTCAAATATTTTAGCAATTGCTGCGATAATTGATAAAGGTCGAAAGTTATCTATGTCTTGTTTGCCTCCTTTACCTTTATACACGGGGCATATTTTGGCAGTTTTAAATGGGTTTGGATAACGTCCGTCCCTTAGGCAGAGATTAAATAGCATTGTGAATATCTGACATAGAGGGCTAGCAGCTAAATGGATAAGGTCCATGGATATATCATAAATATCTCTGCATGGCTTAGGAGGTATACTTATTTTTATCGCACGAAAGACTTCCGCGGGGTTGAATGGTGCTAGTCTCATGCAACAATCCGGCTGAGATTGGGCAGAGATCAAAATACCACGAGCCATTGTCACGTCAGCTGCAGGCGCTCCACAGGAAGCAGATGCACCTGCAAATCTGTCGTTCATCAAGTCAACTACCGCTTTACTTGATGCCAGCTTTTGTCCTGTGGAATCCCTTACCATATCAGTTATCTTGGCTTGGGATTTTGTAACTTTACCTGTTTCAATATTAATTACATGCCACATCATTTTGCTAGTATTGGGGGAGCCATAAACCATATTCATGTAATGTGTCATCTTTGTTTCATTCGTCAACTGTTTGTATTTGTCATGTAATTGGTCAATTAATTTACATATATGTCCATTGTCATGAAATTTTTGTCAAAATTCAATTAAGTCAAATATTATACATTTTATCAATTTAATGTCAACATCTACCCACGAGTTTTTACGGTTTATAATCCGAGTCATAGGAAAACATATGTCATATTTATTCTTACTTATATTTATCACCGACATTGCTAAGTCATCTACGTTTCCGTTATTCCGTCGATATATCTCACCCCAGTCTATACTTTCAATTGCCGCTATGAAATTCATGCAATTATTTCTCGTTTTTTTCCTGTGGTAATAAGGCTCTGAGACAATATGCGTGAGGTCTTCCTTAAAGGAAACACTCGTTTTGATTCCTAGGTGATCACCTATATTTGTTACCACTGGCGAGACTGTAACACTCGTCAAGTTTTCACTGTCGATGTAGACATGGTCGAGGCATGTTGATGATTCCGAAGTTATTCGTGTTGGAAAGTCTACAAGATTCTGCAGACCATGAGACGACAGTGTATCATTAAGGAGCTTAATGTCCGTTTTATTGCCCAGTACATCTATATTATAG
The DNA here is from genome assembly GCA_963082605.1 of Rhodophaea formosa. Taxonomy (NCBI): domain Eukaryota; kingdom Metazoa; phylum Arthropoda; class Insecta; order Lepidoptera; family Pyralidae; genus Rhodophaea; species Rhodophaea formosa. The sequence goes on along the minus strand of OY720213.1, from coordinate 10,207,121 downwards.
TCACCAACAAACAGCACTAACTTGGTAACCTCACTAGCTTTATCAAGTAAGTACTCAAAATACCGTAAAAATTCTATCGATGTGACTAAGTTAGTTCGATACACCCAAACAATTATTAAATTATAATCTATCAATTCTACGGCCGAAGCCTCACAGAATGGCCCAACAGCGGCATTTCTAATTAAGGAGCATTCTATTGAATTGACATCATTTTTTACAAATATGCATGATCCGCCATGGGACCCGCTTTTTAATCTGCAAAAACTCGAAACTAGAGAGAACCCTTCAATTGCGATACAACTTAGTTCATCTGACGTAAGCCAGTGTTCCGTGATACCTAACACATGACATTTTAGCTCACTTTGTAGTAACACCTCTAATCTATTCACTTTATTATTTAGTGATTGAGTATTTTGGTGACAAATTATAATCCGGTCATTCGCACTGCTCATTCCTACATCGATGGCACTGCACATTCGCTTCGACTTCTCAGATATCACTGGAGACGGCGTCAGCCGGTGAATTGCGTTTGCGCATCCCCCGCTGTTGGCGGGGGGTCGCTTGAAACCACTCAGTAAATCTGACGCGTTGTGGCCACACCGTTGGCGTGAAAATCTTACTAGCCAAACGTTCGGGGACCCCAATTACAAAAGCCGCATGTCTCGTCGTTTGGATGTTTCGTTTTTCTACGTAGTAGTCGTCAGACTTTTCAATTGTATTTAAAAATTGTATTACCTGGTCGGTTGTCGTTTCCGGTACAAATGACCAAGCCTGTATATATTTTGTTCTTTCAATGGTCTTAAGACTTCCTTCATTACTGCCAGTTCCGACAATAACTGGCCGTTTTCGCCTACGGCGGGCTTGTTGCCATTCGCTATTTTCTTCTTTTTCGAGAGAGTCTGTAGTACGTGGTTCTTGGACATCAATGGTGTTTTCCGTAGTTAACTCACTCACCGCTTGTGCTATCGCTGGTTTTGTGGCCACACCCGCACTTGCTACTCGGCTGCCATCGGTTGTGTTCGGCTTCGCATTGCACTGATTGGAGGTGACCAATGCAGCGGTGATAGCGCTTGATTTTTTCACCATACTCACAGACACAGCCTTTGTAGCCGCATTGAGACGCACCTGGCGAACGGGCCGCTGTAGCGCTTGAGGGGCTTCGGATGGAACCGAAGTGCACGGCGTAACTACCGTCTTCTTTGCCTCCTGTAGATTTGCACTTTTGTTTGGAGATAACTTCATTATAATCACGTTTTGCTCGTCTATTTTATCCTCGAGCGAGCCAACTTTATTCACTAGGTTGCTAACTGTTAACTGCAACTCGCGTATGATGTTTTCAAGCGATATCAGCGACATTTCGAATTTCTAGTAAATAAAACGTACGGAACTACTCTTTACCGTGCCGCGGGGTGCGGGGTTGTATGCATTCCTTACCGTATACTATGGAACGAGCTTACACATGTTTACCTTCTTGTGAATATAGCCAACGCATCATTTTCTTTGAAGGTGCTTACTCTTGGGGAAAAAAACAGATTCAGTACTTCGGTAGTAAAAAACTTGCAGTATATTTGGTATAACTTTTCATTAATATCGTCATTTCAAATTAAAAGTACTACTCATTACAGCCAGTAGTGTTATTTCATTTATTATATTCGGTAACAGTATTTGGTGCTGCGGGAAGATGAATTTTGAACAAAATGTTGCGAATCCAAAATTACTGGGGGTAAGGCATGCAACGCGGCGACTTCGCTACACTACACGATAAAAATAGCACATACCTTTTTTCTGATCCTTGCGAAGACAGGCACGCCGAATATGATGCGGGCTGCTTGTATATTTTTGGTTTTGCGAGCGATTAGCACAGTTACGCGCGCGGGCGGGTTCCCAGCGAATTTTGGGCGTGTTTGTTTTCTCGAGAGAACGGCATGCACTCTCAAGCAAGCGGCAAATTAGACTAACTCACGCGAGGGCGGTGTTGCCAGGCGCAGGTACAATTAATACCGACAGCACAGACAAAGTCGCGCGTCCAGGATTATTTCATTTTGTTTTCGACGAGCTTCGTGTCGCTGGGTAACCGCTGGTCCCGGGTTCGATTCTCGGTCAGATCAGGTGACCCGGGTCTTGGATGTTGATCTATATATGTATTAATAATAAAATATAGTATCGTTGAGGTAGTATACCATAACACAAGTCTCGAACTTACTTTATTATAATTGTCTGTATATATTTATTATAATTATTTACTTATATGTTATTAAATTTTAAAATCTGATAATTTAGCTAAGCCAAGAGGTTTGTTTGTTGTTTTTCGTATGTGTAAGTGGCCAACACTGGTGTCAGATTTTTCAAGCTGCCTTAAGGCATCTGACATAGCTTAACGACTGCCATTAACGATGACAGCCGGGACCAACGGCTTAACGTGCCTTCCGAAGCACGGAGGAGCTCGAGATATTTTTATGCCACTTGCGGTCACCCATCCAAGTAGGGACTGCACCAAGGGTTGCTTAACATATGTAAGCGCTCTTAGAGCTCACACCCACTGGACCATCGGGCTCCTCCAAGAGGTTATAGATATCTATTATCATAGCGTTTTTGAAGTTTTGGTTTGTCTAGGCGGACGGTGTTTAATTTTTGGGTACCTTTAATTCTTGTAAGGTATTTTTAAAACTGAGTTTTTTTATGTTTCTGTAATAGATCCCAAACGAGCAAATGACTTTTAGCATTTGAACGTTGCGTGGCGAAAATGAATTCAGTTATCCAAATACAGACAGACTCGTGAGTCGTAAGGTCTACAGCTCACAGAATAGTAACTCTTGCTTTATTTCATTTAACATTTATACAGTAGTGTATGTAATCCGAACCAGCTGGCTCAGAAAATGCAAATTATCCTAAAATGCACCTCGTGCCGAACGCGTACTCTGTGAAATACTCTTTGAAGCCTTTACAAGTTTATCTTCTTACTGCATTAGTAAAATTTTAAACAGTAATTTCTACTTATGTCTCGTAACTTTTTTTTTCATTTAATTTTAACCAATAAATAAATGTAGTTTTTAGGGCTTCGATGTCCGTCTTTCTATCACCTGTGGCTGTATCTCATAAACCGTGATAGCTAGCTGAAATTTTTACAGATTATGTATTTCCCTTATCGCTATAACAACTAATACTAAAAACGGAATAAAATTAATATTTAAGAGGGATTCATGATTATTTGCCGTATTTGGACGATAGTCTAATCCCATCCCAATCCCAACTAATATTTTAAATGCGAAAGTGAGTTTGTTTGTTTGTTACGCTTTCACGCCGTATCTACTGAACCGATCATCATGAAATTTTGCATACACATAGGGTAGGGTACTGAGAAGGACATAGGCTATATATCACGCGGGGACCACGTACCTGCAAGCGCAGCGTTGGACACCCACCGACCAGGTGGTCAGACGACCTGATAAAGGTCGCAGGAAGGCGCGGGATGCAGGCCGCTTCTAACCGGTCATATTGGAAATCCTTAGGGGAGGCCTATGTCCAGCAGTGGACTTCTTGTGGCTGAGATGATGATGATGATGATGACACAAAAGTGAATATATTTTTCTAGTTCGAATGATGACACATTAGTACATACATTCATACACATCACGTCTTTATCCCTTACGGGATAGACAGAGCCTAAGGCCATAAGACCGAAAAACCACGCTTAGCATATTCACACATTAGAAACCTAGTTAGATTCTAAAAGTTAACCTTAAAATAATTAAAATTATTAAATAAATTCTTAAGTACATAATGAGTTCTTTATTTAATAGCTTTAATTATTAATAAAACAGCGACCTATCAATAAAAATATCCCAGAGGTCGTTGTCTCACGGAAATCCAGAATGCTGGCAGCAGTGCTACTTTAGATGCAGTACTTCGATGGTTGGATGGTAATACCTACTCTATTTCCATGACAATTGCCAGCCTTCTGGTTACTTGACAACTCAATTAGATTTTGTGCGCCGACAGGACTCACTACTATTGATCTGAAGTGGAAGCCTCTTCTGATCTAAGTGATTCACCACGGTGATAATGTTTTGTGACCAAAATCGATATCTAGATGGTTAAAAATCTTTGATAGTATAATTACTATGATGAATATGCTATATGACTTCTCCGACAAGCTTGCATTTAAGGTAAACAGTACAAATAAGACCGTAAGAACGACTCAGAATAACTTATACATCTAAATAATCAATCAATAAATTTATACGGCTTAATCTTACAGAATGTAATCGATCTGTGTTTGTGACTTGTGACACTAACAAAAAAATATTTTATAATAAATAAATGTGTATCTGGATAAACATCCCAGGCCCAAGTCAGTCTGAAAAAGATGAATGTTCCATTTTGACCAGTTCGGGGAACCCGGGACCTCCGGTGTGACAGCGTCGCATGATCACCACAATTCCACAGCGGCCAATAATAATATCTAACTAAAGTAACACAATTTAAAATAGTCACAATTCATTAACATATTTATTTTCACTCACTATAAACTATGCGCCTGATGAGGATTTTAAGGCTTATTTTGAAATATGAAAATTAGACTTTTATTACAAGTCCATTTAAGAATAATTAATGGCGTTGAGACCGAAAAAATATAATCTCTTTTCTGCTTCGTTTTGAAATATAAGTACCCCTTTAAGTATCAAGTTAATTGTGCCTCACTGTAATATTTGAGTGAAAAGGTAAAAATTGAAAGTGACCTTGTTTTTATTTTTAAACGAATAATTTTTTGCACAGAATAAAATTCTTATTTTTGGAGTATCAAGGTACTTTTGAATATTCTTTTAGTATGTAATATTAAAATATTTGTAGTTTTTTTTTTGAGACTAATGGCGGAAAATGAAAAATCACTCATGGACACCTGGGAAGGGAAGCACAGGTAGTTCAGGGTATATAATACATTTATTTGCATTTACATAGCTTACATAGCTCTTTAATGTAACCAAAATGCATGCAGGCGTGCAAAAGTAAAGATAAAACTTATAAGGTAATAATAATATGTACGTACACTTATATAACATTCTAGGTTATACGTATACTTACTTATACATGTAATTTTGTAGGTTATTTATTTAAGTATGAATATGGTCAGCTTATTTTTTAAAATATTATTAGGGTTCTTGAACTATTGATCAATCAGTGTACAGAACAGTATAACCATACTTACCCGGATTCCAACTATAAATATATTTAGGACCTATAGAATTCTTTACTCAAAGCGTTTTGTAATAATTTAAATGAAATCAAGTATGTTACTGTTGTGAATAAATACATTCCTAGAATTAAAACACCAATTGATTTCAATTACTTCATTAATGGGAATAATTTATAGATCTTGACAGTTATTAAATTTCCAAACGAATGGTTATTAATTAAAATATATACATACACGTACACGGCCCAGTGGCTAAGAAGTCTTCTGGGCTTAAAATTGAGTTGCCAGGGTTTATTTAATAGGTACTTAGTTAAATATAATTGGGTGTCAGCTTACCTTAAGAAAAAGGCTTCTAAAAGGGAATAAAAATGCTTACAACGTGTTTATTAAAGTATGATAAATATCCAAAGCGGTAGATAACTGCCGCAGCGGAGGTGTCGGCGATGCGAAATTAATTTGCAATTTACCGACCATCACAATGCGCGAAATTCATAAAGAATATTTTTATGAAATTTTTAATACTCGCATACATGCGGCCGCTCTCATAAATCAAGTACTTCCGAGCGCCCTTTGAATTTCCGCACGGCGATGATATACCGCGTCTGTGACAATGCCAGCCTTCGCCATTTATACACCAATATTCCTTTTGACGAAAAACGACACTAATTGAACAAGGAAAGTGATTCCATTGCATTCTTTATTCCGCTCGTTCTATTACACGCTCGTGACTGGTTATTGCCTAGGTACAGGTTTCCAATAGTTGCCAATACGTAACGTCTCCAAAGCTGGCAATATAATTCTATTATCTGCAACCGTAGATAGTTTATTTTATATATCGCGCCTGTGACAATGCCAGCGTTAGCTATTTATATACCAATATTCCTTTTGACGAAAAACGACACTAATTGAACAAGGAAAGTGATTCCATTGCATTCTTTATTCCGCTCGTTCTATTACACGCTCGTGACTGGTTATTGCCTAGGTACAGGTTTCCAATAGTTGCCAATACGTAACGTCTCCAAAGCTGGCAATATAATTCTATTATCTGCAACCGTAGATAGTTTATTTTATATATCGCGCCTGTGACAATGCCAGCGTTAGCTATTTATATACCAATATTCCTTTTGACGAAAAACGACACTAATTGAACAAGGAAAGTGATTCCATTGCATTCTTTATTCCGCTCGTTCTATTACGTTCTCGTGACTGGTTATTGCCTAGGTACAGGTTTCCAATAGTTGCCAATACGTAACGTCTCCTAAGCCGGCAATATAATTCTATTATCTGTAACCGTAGACAGTTTATGTTACATATCGCGTCTGTGACAATGCCAGCCTTCGCCATTTATACATCAATAATCCTTTTGACGAAAAACGACACTAATGGAACAAGGAAAGTGATTCCATTGCATTCTTTATTTCGCTCGTTCTATTACGCGCTCGTGCCTGGTTATTGCCTAGGTAGAGGTTTCCAATAGTTGCCAATACGTAACGTCTCCAAAGCTGACAATATAATTCTATTATCTGTAACCGTAGACAGTTTATTTTACATATCGCGTCTGTGACAATGCCAGCCTTCACCATTTATACATCAATATTCCTTTTGACGAAAAACGACACTAATTGAACAAGGAAAGTGATTCCATTGCTTTCTTTATTTCACTCGTTCCATTACGCGCTCGTGCCTGGTTATTGCCTAGGTACAGGTTTCCAATAGTTGCCAATACGTAACGTCTCCAAAGCCGGCAATATAATTCTATTATCTGGAACCGTAGATAGTTCATTTTTAAAACGCCTTATCGATAAAAGCTTAGATAGAAATACAGTGTATACGTTAAATTTATTTTTGGCACAGCAAACTGCATTAGTGGTTATTCCGCGAGCTAGAAATATAGAGTCGATGAAGCGTGTTCCGCAAAAGGCGGGCGGGCATTCCGTTGTTGTAGTTGTTCAGTATTCTCCTGGTTTCCCTGCAGATGGGAGTGCAGATATATATTTCTAGTAGGTCGCGGCCGACGTGCCGGCACGGCCCGATATTTCGTGTTCCCAGGACGACAATAATTTGTTGGTCGGTCGCGCCGAGCTGTGTATTGCCACGATATATCTCCTTCATCCACACACTCTAATCGCATCTCATATGGACCAAACTAGCCAATACGGATTTTGTTATTATATTTGAAATAATTTATTTCTTCTTATGAAGTTAGTTAGAGTAAAGAATAAATTAAAGATCGCTAAAAGACATCTGATGTAGCTCTACAAAATGAACTACGGATGAAGTTTACTTCGTTCAGACACTTTTTGACCGTTATGTGCAGTGTTTTTCTCCAACGCTGGTAGCTAGAGACCAGTCTTGATTTTTTATTTTTTAATAAGTATTTTAATTTAAAATGTAAATAACTTTTTTTAACTTTATTTCACGGGCATATATTTCGTTAGTGCGGGGTTTGAATAACTGATTTAAAATGGGGGCATATTAAATTCATTATTTAAAGGAAATGGAGATATCATTTAAACACTTGTTTTGTAAACTCTTTCAACTATTATATAAACTAGTATTTATTATTTTATATAATGAGAACATAAGGTATTTCTAAGCGTTTTCGCCTAAAACAGACCCTTTTGTCACCATAAATTTTGTATCACCTCAACTTTTTTATTTTATTCGTTTCTGTAGGCATTAAGCTGAACCCTTGTTACTTTAATCACATTTCCGTCAAACCTTATAAAAATTGAAACTTTTAACTTTTTCTTTATTTAACTCTACTCATTGCACACCATAAAATTTTACCAGGTTTCCTATTGTTCAAGTTCAAGTCACGGTTTGCTCAAAAAGATTCTTTATATAACCTTTTTAAAAGGAATTATTATTTTTGTCTACTTTTGTTGTATTATATATCAACACAATGAATAACATCAACAAAACGAACAATGTCGTTTATTTCATGTTCTAAAGAATAAACGACATTCATTCATTCATACAGGATTTTTTTCCGGGTTACAAAATTTTTAACTTTTTAAACATCTTACGGTATTTCCCTAAAAAATAGAATACGCCAATAGGATTACGTTATACGCGGGTTGATTGTCTTTTGGTAAATCCTCGCGTCTGTGTACTAGACTAATTTATCAAGACTTAATTATACCCACTAGTGGCTCTGTGTGCTGTAGAACCCGCAAAACTTCTCACAGTGAACTTAGAATCATTCGACAGTGGTCATAAGCGCCATAGATCCCAGGCTTAAGTTTAAGTAAAATTACTTTTAATACAGTTTTATCGCTTTTATGATGTTATTTATACACCTTACGTTTCGAACACTTTACAGTGTTTGTGGTCACAGGTAGACTAAGTTGTTATTTATCTAGTATTTGAAATAAGAACTATGCAAACAACCGCTATAAAACTACCGCCTAAACTTTTTATTAATAACGTTCCGGATGTACGTAGTATTGGCTCACGGTGTCTGAAGGTCTTGCAGTCTTCTTGAGATATAATTAAATTGATGACTGGATTCCTAGCTGGTGGTAACTGCCAACCATCCTCTCTTTTGAAATTAGGATAATAATTAATACTAAAATTAATTTTACTTAAATGTTTGACTTCGAAACACTAGAAAGCTCTATTTAGCTTTTGTTTCCTAAGTCGTTTTTTACGATATCCACGAAAAGATTTAGAATGCTCCTATTTTACTCTGCAGGGAATCACATACCATAATATTTTCCGCCGTTTTGTAAAAGTTAAAAAAACCTAATCAACAAAATAATTCCATATAATTATAGAACCCGCCCACAAAAATTCACGGGTATGGGTTTAGAAATGCGACCTGTAGAGAAGAAAAATCTGACAGACATATGAAAGAATTTTTGCTAAAGATTTCACTCGCACTTCGCACTCTTTTCGTCAATTAAGCTAAATAGTCTCAAGGGATTCTTAAGCTGCTAACAATATTTCCGACCTTTTGCTTAATGAGAATGTTACAAGTTGTTTTAAACAAACATTAAAATGTTTCGCCGAAAGAGTTTTTGTAATTTTAATTTTCGCAAATTTTGCAAGCTGCCTTTCACATTTTACAGCGTGTAATTTGGCCCTCGACCTCAAGGGTTACTCAGACCGTCAATATGAACAACTTTTTCTATGGAGTTAATGCTGGTAAGTTACTCGAAAAAATTATTGACTTTTCCATACATTTCGCCGGGAAGGCAAAACACTCTTGTATGAAAATGTCGATTTTTTTTTTAGTTCCTATAATCCTATAGCAATAGTTGTTCATATTGATGGGCTGAGTCACCTCTTTAAGTGTATGTCGAGGGTTATATTACTCTCTGTATTTATGTAAGGAACTACAGGAGACAGCTTACGATCGGGAAGAAAAATAATATTGGAACATAAACTGAATATCGCTAGTGCTATCGCAATATACACATATGGAACTAAGTCATTGGATATTGGAGCAGTCGTAAAGCGAATGGCTTTACGTACATGAGCGAGTTCAAATATTGGGCGAACGTGGTCTCCAAGACGCGAACTAAGATTTACTCCCCACTGCATTACAAGTGAGAATCATGAACTAGGGGATGAACGGATTGTCATATCATATTATCGCTCCGTTTCTATTACTGACCTAGTTTTAGGTTTAAATTATTCTATGGCAATATCGTTTATTTATAATCTTTTATTTCGAACCTGATAGATCAACTCCCCTTCTTAGCTTTCCATGCTTTTCTATCTTGTGTTTTTATAGATAAATCTTTAAAGAATGCATCTAAATTACCATGACGTGGTCTTCCGGAAAGCCGACGTCTAGTGGTCTCCACTGCATTACAAGTGAGAATCATGAACTAGAGGGATGAACGGATTGTCATATCATATCATAGCTCCGTTTCTATTATTGACCTAGTTTAAATTTAAATTATTTTATTGTCTATCAGTCTTCCATGCTGGTTTGGAGAAAAGGAAAAACATAGAATATACCAGCTGCTTTTCTTCCCGCGCAGACTGTGAAAGCCGGTCAAGTGATTGGACTAAGGAATCACGTCAATGGGCGATGCGGCTAGCGATCCATCAACTTAACAACAATTAACGCCTACTAACACGCAAAACGTGGTCTGTAGGTTTTATGACCTTGGGCTCTGTCTACCCCGCAAGGGATGGACACAGAGTAGACGTGATAGTCTGTATGTATTATTCTATGACAATGTCGTTTCTTTAGAATATTTTATTTCGAGCGTGATAGGTTTTACTGGTGGACAAAACTCTGACTCTTAGTTTTCCACGCTTTTCTAACGTGTACTTTTATAGACCAATCTTTGAAGAATGCATCTAAATTATTACGCAATCGATGCCGTGGTCTTTCGGAAAACCGATGGTCAAATTATTTATTTTTTTATTTATTATTTGTTTCTTAGATCTCTTCTTCATTGTCATACATATATATTATTTACAACTGAAAAACTTGTTGACGTCAGTAATTTAATTATTGCTAAGTTTAACGCCGCTTCCAAGGCGGAGTGCAGAAGAAGCAGCAACAAACTGCACAGTGCATTATCTCCAATCGACATCAACTTACACGTGGCTTGAGATCATAAAGTTAATTGTTAACTGATAGGTATATTTAAACAATGAACCTAAAACTAAATACCTTAAAATATATTATAATAACTAAAATATATTATTAGAAGGATATATTAAGTTAGGTAATTATATTTTTTGACAAATCACTTAGATTAGCTCCCCCGCAGTAAGTTGTAAACTTGTGTCGTAGGATACTGACTCAACGATACTTTATTTTAAAATAGAATACTTATACTCATACAATCAAGGCATAAAAGAAATAAACATACAAGACCCGTGCCAACACGAAAAAGATCGTTTTCAAACCCTGGGCCCCACGTATCGAAGGCTGGTGTGTTAACCACTGCGCCACGTAGGCTATCATGCATTATCAACACTGTATAGACGTAAAAAAAAGATTTTGATTGAAGCATGGTCTATTATATAAGTTGTCGTCATAACACACATGATAAGTGAACACTTGTTCCGGTTTCTGCTAACAAAAACAGCTAAATTAATAGTGAGAGAGTCCATTATCCTGCATTAAGCACTCAGTGGGGCAAATGGGACATAATGGCTTGTCGCCGCCCAGTATAGGCCCTTTTATGTCTCTTAATAAAAACGTCATTGCTACCCAATATACATCTACAAGCTAATATCTATATACTATAGCTATACCCGTGTATTTATTTGTTATAAAATACGTGACTTAAACATTAAACCTATACTTAACTAAATTATAAGAAAATTGAGAACAAAAATAATTAAAAAAACCTAAAACTAACAAAATAATTAATTAAATATGTCACTCCGGTTGGCTCAAAGGTATATAACGCTAGCAGCTATAGCATTACTATAGCTTGCAGATGTCTGTCTATTGGGAAATGAATCTATATTCATTCTTAAGATCAAAACAAAAATTTGTTTGATCTGTGAAATATTTCAATTAAGATTTTCTTTAAACTGATTCTCTCACTTTCTAAATAAATCCTTTAGTATTTTTATAATTAAGAGTAATCTTGACTTTTAGTTTAGTTTCCAATTAATTTAAAATAAAGAGAAAACAAGTAATATTTTTTTGCGTATTTCTAGCGCCAGGTTCAGTAAATAAATATTTTCTTTCCTATCCTATAACAATATATAAGGTATAAAAATGGTATAAGTTAACGTAAACAATGAAGTACTCAAACATCAAATTATATTTTAAAAAATGCATCAATCATCGTAGGTACTTTCTTATTGTTATACATGTTTACCGTTGTGTATCAATAAATTAACCTCAAATTAAATTATATTTCTCTGTGTTATATATGAGTACTTACGAGCTGTTACTTGATACGTATATACAGGTTAGGACAAATCTTAGAAATGCTGTTAATGCTAAAAACGTAATGCACTAAGGGATTGTTTCCCTCTGAGAATACTTAAGTGACTCGAAGCTGAGACGCGGGCAAACTCGGCAACACTCTGCGGATTTATACTTGATCCTGCCGTTAATATGATGTATATTGTGTTTACTTTTACACTGATAACGTTATTATCAAGTGATTACTCAGATTAATAATAATTCACTAACGGATTTTTTATGAGAATACTTTAGTGAATCGTGAATTATTTTAAGGAGCTGTGGTATGCGACACAGGCGTCACCCAGCAAATAATTCTTTTAATCCTAAACAATCTATCGTATTCGTAACAAGTAAATTATTTGTAGTATTTTGGTATAACTTTCCATTAATATTTGTTTGATAAAATAAGAAAAACACCGGCTAATGCCAATAGTGGCCACTTCTGGCGTTAGCCGGTGTTTCTCTTTAAATAATGCACTAGTTAATTACTTGTAGTAATACCAAAATACTACAAGTAATTTACTAGTCCTAACTCAGCAACATTGTTATAAGAAATTTGATCCTGCTCTTTAAATATGTGTATTGCATGTTTTCTTTTTTTTTCTGCTTACGCTTTATTACGTATCTTCTAAATTTTATAATAATAAAAAAAAGTCTTTAATACGAGAATGCTTGAGTGAATTGAGATCCAGACTAGGGCAAATTCGTCAACACTGTCAATAGACATTTGATCCTGCTCTTAATATGAGTATTACATGTTTATTATTTTTCTCACGCTTGTTTATGTTTCTTCTAAAGTAAATAATAATCACAAAACACTGTTTTGTTCCGAGAACACTTGAGTGAATCGTGAATTATCTTAAATGAGATCCAGACGCGAGCAAACTCGGCAACACTTTTAATAGAAAGTTGATCCTGCTCTTAATATGTGTATTGCATGTTCTTTTATTCCTCTCACGCTTGTTAACGTTTCTTCTAAAATAAGTAATAATCACAAAAACATTGTTTTGTTCCGAGAACACTTGAGTAAATCGTGAATTTTGTAAAAATGGGATCCAGACGCGGGCAAACTCAGCAACACCCTGCTGATAAAAATTGGTCCTGCTCATAATATGTTTATTGTATTTACTTGTACCCTGCTAACGCTTTTAATACGTATCTTCTCAAATGAGTAATAATTTGGAATATTTTTATTTTATTTGTGGCAAGAATCACAAAAATATAATATTACTCTAAGAATAGGTACTTGAGTGAATCGTGAGCTCTCTGAAATTAGATCCAGACGCGGGCAAACTCGACAACACTCTTTTGATAAGTAGTAGTAAGATCTAATATGATCATTAACTTAATTAATATGTATACTGCCCACTTTATCGTGTCTATGCAGGGCTGAAAGAGAGCTGAAGACAGCCTGTAAACCTAAATGCTAGGATATACGCTAGAATTTGACAAAGAAAATGTTCCAAATGATAGTGCATATAGTAAGAGGAAAACCGAGAAAGACGTAGAATGAATGGATTCGACGGAGTAAGTAAGAAAGGGATGCGATTGTGGATATGATTATGAGGACATCAACAAATATTAATGGAGGGTATAATACACGGCCGACCCCCAAAAAACAAGGCGAGAAAGATGATAATAAATAATTAGAGTTAACTGCTTCTTAAACTTTTAAGACACCTGTTAGTCATCAGACGCAGCTGTCTGATGACTTAATGTAGCTTTTATTTGCACTGCTTCACTTATTTTGAGTTTCATCTGTATTAATGCAGCTTGTAAACAATATATTCGACAGTTTTGCAGGTAACTTAATTCTTAATTTACAAGACTTCTACGTCTATACAAAGACATACTAGCACATCACCGCCGAACTTAATTATTCCACCACGACTGTGGAATCAAATCGGGTTCGTTTAGAAGACACCGCGCGCCAACTGGCAGTTTCCAATTACAGGTGCAAGTCACAGCAATTCCAATTAGTGCACTGATGTAAAAAAGTAGAACAAAGCCCGCCAAATTACACCGGAATAGAAACGTCTTCATAAAGAATTAAGCCTCTTTTGGCTGTGATATATCGAAAAATTACTTGCGTCGCTTTCTTTATTTTAAAACGTTATCGATTGATGTGCTATTGACAAAACAATGTTGAAAAAGAAGATAATCTAAATCTAACTACATACGGTAATAATTTTAATTTTTCAAATAATCACCAGTATTATATTTAATTTTTCCAGATTTTTTAGATAATAGGAAATCGTACTTTATGTTACTGATGAGCATAATCAAAATCAAACGAAATTGTTGATTCATTCAAATTTCGGAGAGTGTACATTCTCCGTCATCACTTTTTGATTTGCTATTCAATTAAATATTTTTTAATAAATTTTGAAATTTTAAAATTCAATTGCTTCTAAACGCGTCGTATAAGGATGTAAGAAATTGTATAATTGACGTGCAACAGTTTTAAATACATCAGAAAATTGCCTTGAAAAGACAATCTTCCGGGTTCGATCACCAGTCAGGTCAAGATGGAAAATGATCTTTTTCAGATTGATCTGGGTCTTGGATGTTTATTTATATAAGTATCTATTAAAAATTTGGTTGAGTTGGTATCCCGTAACCTTAACACAAGTTTCGAACTTACTTTGGTGCTAGCTCAATCTGTGTGATTTGTACGTCTATATTTATTTATTTGTCTACTACTACTACTTACAAGTATTAAACTTACGAGCAATACACCTCGTAACTTATGACTTATAACTAGACATTTTCGATAAATGTGCATATCCATATTAAACATTAGAACAAAAACGTAGCTGTTTTGGGAACGGCTCCAGTTATAAATTACAGTCACGAAGTATTAGAGAACAAGCGTCGCCATTGTTACAAATGAAACAAATGGGAACAATAACAATAAACAATATGTAATCAATAGGGCAATTCTTGTTAATGTACATTATTATGAATTTACCAACGCGCATGGGTCGTTCGGTCGTGTGGACCCTTCGGCACCCAAGATAATTTTCATAATAAAACATCCCTTTTCTCAGGCACTTTGCTGTAAATCAAGTTTTCCCGTCGCCCTTTCAATTTCCTGACCGCAACAACGCCGATACTGTTCAAATGAGATTTTCTTACACATTCAAAACTATCGAAGTTTTAAAGCTGTTGTTCACTATGTATGTTAAACGCTAGATCAAATCTCTTGGAAAAAAGCCAAGCTAGTGGATTTGTTTTTCATGTCCATTGAGTTAGTTTGCAAAGGTTACTTTATTTGTAATCTCTTATTAATAATTAATTGAATGATTTTTTTTTATTTGAATTAGTTTTATTTGTAACTAGCTGTTACCCGCGGCTTTGCCCGCGTAATATATAGCCTATGTCCTTCTCGGTACCCTAATCTATGTGTATGCAAAATTTCATGATGTTTGGTTCAATAGATACGGCGTGAAAGCGTAACAAACAAACAAACTCACTTTCGCATTTATAATATTAAGTTGGGATTGAGATTGAGATTCATACTATTTAAATCGATCAAAATAATCAATCGATTATATTTATATCTATCTATCTATCTATCTATAATTTAAGAACTGTGTTCTTGTCGGTGGAGTACATTTATATCATATAGATAATATTCAAATCGATCTTTTGGTTTGGTTGAAATATGAATTAGACCGTGGTATTTAATATTTCATTATGTTGTTGACTTTACTAGCTACTTCAATTCATGCATATCCAATAAAATCCAGTCAAAAGAATGGGCGAAAATCTTAGGACAATAAGCGTTGCGGCTAGCAACCCATCATAATTTTGACGCCTTAACACCGTGACACACTTAATATAGCCTTTGGATCTTATGACCTCAGGCTTTGTTTACTGCGTAAGGCATAAGGACGTTATAATATATGTTTACTCCATTTTGCTGAACTACTTATCTAGAAGCATAGTAGCATAAAATTTACTTCAGGAAATCAGATAAAAAGTTTAATCCGGATTTTCATGCGGCGCTTGTTAAAACTTCGCAGGAAAACCACTAACTTAAATTTATATATGTTCAAAAAGCAAAATTAAAAAAAAATCCATACAAATTTCGAAATAAAGCCGGTTAATGTTAACTCGTGAATAAAAATCTTGCGTAGGAAGTCTTGTTTTGATGAGCAACTCTCTTGTAGGTACTCATACAACTATTACAGGCATACAATTCGGCAAAAATACCGATATCAAAATTAATAGTATTAAAAACACTTTATTATCTGTTTATTTTTGAATCTAATTAACTTCAAAGTGACACCTAAATAAAGTCTTTAAATAGGTACCCATACCCATCCTTTATTTTTGATAGCTTTAATTCGTTTATGGTCATTTAAATACAAGGGTCCCTTAAAGTTATATTCGTCGTAAAAGAATCTTGTATCAACGAACACTTTGCTTGCCAAAATATCTACGTTACTGCAATGCAGTCTACGTTCTATGTGTATATAGTGCCGTAAACTATATAATAAATTAAAAGAGTTTAGAACTTATAGTGAGTTTTGAACATTAAATGTTTCTCCGTTTGTTTGGAAGTCCTGAATCAATTTTTAAAAATATTTTTCAATACATTTTTTAATAATACGGTTCTTATGACATCGAAAATTGAAAAAGCTTATTATAAGCACCTCGACTATAAAATTTAGCTTACCGTACTTGCATCATAATGTACAATTATTATCAATCAAGAAGGCTATATCACTACATCACTACATATTATAAAACAAAGTCCCCCGCCGCGTCTGTCTGTCTGTCTGTCTGTCTGTTCGCGATAAACTCCAAAACTACCGAACCGATTTTCATGCGGTTTTCTCCAATTCTCCAATGGATAGCGTGGTTCTCGAGGAAGGTTTTAGTATATAGTTTGTTAAGTTTTTGTAAACATTTATGCAAATACCAACGATATTTGTTGGAGGTGTAAAAAAATGAGCCGTTTGGGAGCTTTCAAAGAAAACGCTGTCTAAACCCTTTGAGATATAACAAAACAAAGTATGGTGGAATTGTGTATTTTATTTAGGTCTACAGAAAAGTCCGCGATGGCATATATCTATATATTAAGGATAACATACTTTATTCATTTTAATACTTAAAAAAATGGGCAATTATCAAAGATCACGCGCAGGCCAAACCCTAAGAGCTAGAAATTTGAAATTTTGCTCACGTATTCCTCTTATGACGTAAGCGTCTACTAAGGAAGGATTTTTCAAAAGTCATCCCCTAAGGGGGTGAAATAAAGGATTAAAGTTTATATGAAACTTTTTATTCCTTGGACATATTTGTATGAAATTTCGTGTGAATTGAGAACGGCAAAAATAATGAGTAAAATTTTTAATATTTTCCCGAAATTAAACCTCTAAGGGGGTAAATCGGGGTATATGTTTAGTTTACCGCTTTGTAGCGTCATATTTTATAATCCCCGCATTCGAAACCTGAAGTCACCGCGGACGAAGTCGCGGGTAACTGCTAGTTTAATATATACGACGCTGAACTGAGTCGCTAGTTGACAATAATACGATTTTTTATCAGAATATATTGGCCTCCCTGGCGAAAACCCGTATAACCAATTAATGATTTCTGTATTTTCTATTTTTCTGCTTTAACACAGTTGCATTAAAAAAATACATCACTTATAACAATAAATAATGTAATTAACTTTGTATTATTATATATATCGATGATAGCGATGTAAAAAGGACTTCTTTGTTAAATCCGTAAACCCGCGAGTAAGGATAGCTTGACATCTATTTGCATATCACATCTGATTCAGGAATTCCCAAAAGATTCCATCCGACACTTTGCTTAGTAATGCATAAATGTTGAGAGAACATAAAGGTGAATATGCGAGCCAATATCAATTTACTATTATAATATACGACTTAAATTATAATTTTTAATATTAGAAATACGTTTGTAAGTTTGGATTTTTTTACTGGGGCTCAAGGGATTTAGATAAAATTTTGCACACATATAGTTTATTACGCAAATTAACACAAAGGTTACTTTTTATTCCGGGAAAAGTAACTGCTCCCAAGGGATTTACATAACGCGAGCGGAGCCGCGCGCGATAGCTAACTATATGCGTGACGACTAATGACTTGTGTTTTCATTTCATTTCATTTCGGTGCAAAAAGAATTAAGATCTAAATGGATGCCGAGATCTCTACGAGTCTATCGAACTGTTTTTATAATCACCAAGAACTCACAATGGTCGGTAAAAAGCGCCACTAAACTCTGTGGCGCATCCCTATTTTGAAAAACTTCCTAAAACTAAATCGAAAAATATCTGTGTAAAAATTGAACATGCTTACAAAATTTTACGAAAATCAGTTGAGAAATGTGACATGTATGCGAACAGCCGGACAGATATACCAAAGAGATGCTTCGCGCTTGCTCGGTCAACTACTCATACTAATTCATCAATGTTAAAAATGGATCTTTAGATCTTGACAGGATTAATGAAGTCACCTCTCGTCAGTGACTGAATTCTGTAAGGTGTCATTTACGTTTATAGACAAACTGCATAAAACCTACACCATATCGTTAGATTATATAAAGCCTAGATAGACTTTATTAGCCTACAATCTTAGAAAAACTAATGGCCAACCCATAGTCGGTCGCGCACACACACAGCTTTCAATTTGACGGATTTTGAGGGCATAAATTGACAGGACGCGTGTGTGTGTATAAATTGACAAAGCACAAAGCTGTCACGCACACAAGCTTCGAAAAATTGGCCTGTTTTTAAATCATCGAAATAAAGGCATGACGGTTTCTAGAGAGTATATAGTCAAAGACCATAATATGTATTATTTAAAACATTCTGCAATCATAAAGATCTTATATACATATAAAATCATATAAACCGATAAAGTTACACTTTATTGAAAAACGTCTGTGAAATAGATGTCAAATTATAATTTAGATATATCCTTCGTTCTACGTGTCCAGTAATCCCACATCATATCTGATACTCCAATAGTGCTCAGTTAGATTCTCGCAAACAACTGTTTGCGCGAAACTAACTTATGCAATTTACTTCGAATAAAGTTAACCCAAAAGCAGGATTGCCAGGCACGCCTCTCTCTCGCAAATTTTGATGAAAGAGGGAACTACTAGAGATGTGGATTGCGGTATGAAGTTCAAGATTAAAGTTATAATTTGAGGCCGTGGTATGCAACTCAGTTTCTTTGCTATTCTGCCTAACGCTCGTCTGAACGTCGCTCTCTTGCTAACTCTAAGTAACATAAAGTAATAATATTTTTTTAAATATAAAAAAAACGAAAAATTCTAGTTCAAATCGAACATAAAACCATAAATTAAGCATGAAATCTAAATAATATTTTTTCATCAATTAGAAAATCCTCTAATATTTTCAATCTTTATTTTACTGACTTTAGGCTTAAGGAAAAATCTGACACCAGCAAGAGCCACATACACAAAAAAATACAAACAATATGAAATAATAGCTATATATAGCGGAGAAAACATTTCTATTTTAATATGTAAGTATATAGGACCGCTTTCCATTCGTTAAAGAGTGCTAATTAGAGGAGGTAGTCCCACAGATAGTTTAATTAAAGAGTAACGCGCACATTACAGAGCCATGCGACGAAGGCGGGGATCAGTTGTTTGCGCGAAACTACCGGATGCAATTTCCTAAGAATAAAGTAAACCACGGACGTATCCAGGTTTAAGTATCAAGGAGCGTGCAAGAAAATAAAACAACATGAAGAAAGTGTAACATTTTTGAGGGAGGAGCCATCCAGTCTGAAGCGATCGCATAATCGACAGGTAGGATAGAGGACGAATCCTAAAAACATATTTGTGTAATAATTAGTAACAAGTAGCGCTCGCGTCTCATTTCATTAGTTTAATATCCCTCAAATTTTGGGAGGAGTTTAAACCTCAAAACCCTCCCCTAGCTACACCCATGAAGTTAACCCGCACCCCAAGAGCTACAAACACGGTCCTCTTTCCAAAACTTTAATAGGATGTATGTAAAAATGTCTTTTATACATAGAAGAGTGCTAATTAGTTGAAGTCTTTTACAGATCGTTTAATCATAGATTAACACGCTCATTATAGAACCATGTGGTGAAGACGAGGATTAAGTTGTTTGCGCGAAACTACCAAATGCAATTTCCTTGGAATAAAGTTAGCCTGTAACCCACGAGCTAAAAACACAGTCTTCTTTACAAAACTTAAAAATGTCTTTGACACATAGAAGAGTGCTAATTAGTTGCGGTCGTTTTACATATAGTTTAATTAAAGAGTAACACGCTCGTTACAGAACCACGCGGTGGAGTGAGGTTGCAGTTGCTCGCGCAAAACTATCGGATGCAATTTCTTTGGAATAAAGTTGGCCCGCAGCACACAAGCTACAAACACGGTCCTCTTTCCAAAACTTTAATAGAACGCATGATAAAATGTTTTTGACAAATGGATGAGTGCTAATTAGTTGCGGTCGTTTTACAGATAGTTTAATTAAAGGGTAACGCACACATCACAGAGCCACGCGACGAAGGCTAGGATCAGTTGTTTACGCGACACTAACGGGTACAATTTCCTTGGATTAAAGTTAACCCTTGCCCCACGAGCAGCAAACACAGTCGTCTTTCCAAAATCTTAATAGAATTATTGTGTGTAGTAGTGCTTATTAGACGAGGTCTTTTTACAGATAGTTAAATTAAAGAGTAACACGCTCGTTACGGAACCACGCGGCAATGGCAAGAATTAGTTGCTACCGCACCCAACTACCAAATGCTGGAATAAAGTTATCCCGCACCCCACGAGCAGCAAGCACGGTCCTCTTTCCAAAACTTTAATAGGATGTATGTAAAAATGTCTTTGACACATAGAAGAGTGCTTACTAGTGCAGGTCCTTTTACAGATAGTTTAATTAAAGAGTAACACGCTCATTAAAGAACCACGCGGCGAAGTGAGGTTGCAGTTGTTCCGCGAAACTAACTTATGCAAATTACTTAAATAAAGTTAGTCCCAACACCTCTAACTGCAAGGCAGGCGCCTGCCGTCCAAAATTCTGACACGAAAACATATTATATTTCAGTTTAGGATCGAATAGAGGCGTTTTGCCGTTGACATGCTGTGGTCAATTATGTTGGTTAGATATCTTCGAAGTGTGGTATTATTATGACAAATATTAGAAGATCTAGCTTGCTAAATGAGTAATGGCGCTAAAACAAAATTTCGCTATTTACTTCAATTAAAGTCAGCCTAAAAACCTCAGGCTGCTAGTCAAGCTTCCGCTTTCCAAAAATTTTACAAAAGAGGTAACACTTAGTACATTGAGATGTTAATAGGGGTTTTAAGTTTAAGATTAAATTTATAACTTAAAGCCGTGGTATGTTATCTAAAAACATATTAAACTCATTAAGTGTAGGTTAAACGTGATATGTTTTGTCATGAGTGGTAAATTTTTAATTTGAAGTTATGATGTCAAGTTTTGCCAATTAGGCTAAATATATTGCTGCAGCTCATAACGGGACTATGACAAATCTTAAGGTACATGGGTGCTGAAATACTGTAATGTACTTCGTTTTTACAACCATATAAAAGTTACACTTTCAAACCGCAGTGTCAACTGCTCTTTGTTTTATAAAAGTTAAACAGCATTAACTGTTACCAATTAAGTAGGTTGAAGTATAACAAATTATGAAACAACTTCCATGCTGGTTTGGGAAAATGTTTCATGCTGGTTTGGTAAAAAATAAAAATCCAAAGCGAAAAAAGTAAAAGCCGGTAATGGGTTTGGGCGAGGATTAAAAGAGTCATATCTATAATCGATGCGAGTAACAAACCATCACAACTTTGATTTTGATTCCGCTTTCCACCTTATCGCCCACTAACTCGTTAAACATGGCCTTTGGGTTTTATGCGCTCAGACTCTGTCTACCCCGCAAGGTATAAAGACGTGATAATATGTACATTTTGAAACAACTGTGTTCTAAATTTGGTGATATCTTATAGATAGTTTAATTAAAAAGTAACGCGCTCGTTACAGAGCCACGCGGTGAAGGCGAGGTCGCAGTTGTTCAGCGAAACAAACTTATGCAATTTACTTCGAATAAAGTTAGCCCGAACAGCAAAGGCAGCTAGGCACGCTTCTGTCTTTCAAAATATTAATAGAAGAGGTAACTACTTTAAATATTGAGAAGAAGATTGGGATTTGAAGTTCAAGATTAAATCAATAATTTGACTATCTGAAATGCAACTGCACTTGTTTTTTTAATTCAATAAATATATAAATAAATAAATATATAGAGACAAATTAGACAGCTAGTGTTAGCCCCTTAGAAAGTTCGGGTCTCCTCTTGCGATGAAATCTGTGTTTACAAGATTTCAACTTATAGTTTGACAATGAATGATTCTGTTTCTCATAATTGTGTCGTGATACTATATTTTATTTTAGATATTTTTATAGAATAATCATCCAAGAACCATACCAAAAAAAGGTTTACTTTTCATCATGGCCTCACCGGGAATCGGAGCCGGGATTCTGAGATTCAAAGGCACTACTGAGCCACAAGGGTTGTCTAGAACTCGAAGAAGGGCTGAGGCTACCTTTTATCATCATCATCATCATCATCATCAGGTCTTTTTTAGTCTCCACTGCAGGAGCATGATCCTCTCTATTCTACCAGAGCCATATACATATTAGCCAGAGTAGTCAGAGGATTCTCTTTGATGTTTATAAGCTTATTCAGCTTGTGTTTCCTAAGTCGCCTTCTACGACATCCACGGGAAGATTTGGAGTGGTCTTAATCTACTCTGTTTGGAACCACACGGCGATACTACTACCTTTTATTCCGATTCTTATTTTCTTAATTGCGTCCTTTTAATTTTTTTTTCAAAGCAGTCTCTGCTTACCGTAACGTTTTATTTTATGTTCTCATTAAAATTTCCATTTAATGTTGCATGATATCTATTCATCATCATCAAGTCCTTGTCAGTCTTCACTGCAGGAGTACGACCCTCTCTGTACTACTAGAGCCACACATCAGCCAGGGCAGTCATAGGATTTGGCCTACACTCTCCACGCTGGCCAGATGGGTTGGAGAGGTCTCTTTGTGTTGTGTATGTTTATAGCTTTGTTTAGCTTTTTCCTTAGTCGACTTCTATGACATCCACGGGGAGACTTGGAGTTGTCCTATTCTACTCTACCGGGAACCACACGGCATATCTATTTATATGATCCAATATGAAGCCACTTTCCGTTTTAAATATAGAAATAAAAAATACGCGTAAATTTCACTAAACCACAGAGATCATTTCGGTGAAACTACTATATATTCTGTGCCACAAGTCAGTCTAACAAATCCGCAAACTTGCCACCCCTCATCAGATGTTTGAATACTCCAGTTCTCGGATATACTACCAGCTTCGAATCTTTTGCCAGAATTATTACTAGTGAAATTTTACGGATCAACAAATATGTAGTAAATAATAATTAAATTTGTATATATAGTCAGCTCTTGCCACGTACTTGAACTCAACGAAAACACACGCTGCGGCGCTGTTCACTTTTTGTGATTGGGAAAAAATGTAAAACTCGCGACAGGTCGCACGTGACCGACAGATTCGTCAGATTCAAAATTCGTAAGACGGACACGTGACCTGATCGAAAACAACATTAATATTCAAGTTTTCACTTCTGCCAGCACTCCGGAGTGCAACACGTTGTATTTTTTCAAGTGAAAACTTTTTAATGAAGTCACAATATTTTAAAACTTGACTTACTAGACAGTAAGACTCTTTTTAAATATTTGTGTATTAATTTTACGATACATGACATCTTGACTCCGTTTGGTAAAATTATTATTTAGTGCTTAGTTATTCGATATCTAAAAGTCTATCATCTACTTCTCTATTTATAATTTTACATCTAGCACACCAGTTTTTTTCCTGTCACTTCATCCACGTAAATTATACTTCTACTTTATAATATTCGTCTAGATTGCATGGAGCATTAATCTACCTGCATAGGTAAATATACCGTGGCTGTTTTTGAACATACTGATGTAAGTTTGGAGGGATCAGATCATGTTCAAAAAGAATGATAAAAACTTGTGAACCCTAAGTAAGTACACATTTTCTATACTTTATACCTAATGGATATTCAAGTTACAGTTCTCTCCAACCTATTTACTTTTGTGAAGTTTGTGATGCAAAGCTAAGTCTCCCAGACGTTTTGAAAGAAATAAGCGAAAAACCGCAAATGGAAAGCTTTGCGAAGCACTAAGCCTCGAAAGGATATATATTTGAATGATGAAAGGTCCTGCCCAGCAACACAACATACATATATTATTTCGTTTTACAGTTTAGGCACAAACATATCAAATTAATATCAGAAAAACTTTGACGATTTTGATGCTAAATGTGCATAATATATACCATTTTGTTTGAATATATTTTTGCCAATTTCATAGGAATAATGACAAGGTATGCAAAGGATTATTTAGCCTTTGATGATTTTTTTTTAAATATAAGACTATTCTTAACTACATAGATAAAGCTGCTTAAGGACTCGCCATGATACGCTTTTTGACGCCATGAGACATTTCAAATCAATGTCGTAAGTTTAAGAATAATAAAATACGTTAATAACTAAGTGCTGATGGCATAATAAAATTTGTAAAATGAAAACTTAGTATATTTTTCGATCCCTGAAGAATTAAAATGACGGCGATACCAATGATTATTTTTTTATGTCAATCATATATCCTCTTTTACTCTCAGGGTTACCATGACACAGATATAAATAAGTCCTTCCAACTAAATCCCAGTAGACTCGCACACACAATGACATATGTCATTGTGTGTGCGAGTCTACTGGGAGAATATATATACATACAAAAACATCTCTGCAGTAAATCCCAGTAGACTTGGTGAGTTTCATGAACTTGTTCAGGTAATGAGATTGGCAAAATTAATATTCATCGACAACAATTCCGGATAATCGTAATAACATTTTTAATTTTAAATGAGCAAGCCGCAATCCAGTTGACTCAATGACATTTGCGGACGTCGGGTGCCTGTTTATCAAAGGCAGTGCAGGCCGCCAACTCCCGAGGGATTTCAATGTTCGGGAATGAAGAGTTGTTGTTTCATTTTTTTGAGATAACAGGACAATTTATGCTAATTTTATAGTGTAATTTCCTTGCGAATACAAATGAATTTCATTTTTGTTTTCCTCTGTCGTAACTTTGAAGACAGGCCTGAAATAAAATAATGAGGCTGTTTAATTTACCAGATTTTAATTTGTTTGCCTTGAAACAAAAGTTTGCGCTAAATTCAGTAATGTTGCGAATATTAAATTACTTTGTGTTTAGTTAGGTTGCTATTAAATGACCTTAGTAAATACGCAATTATTTGCAAATGTATAATTTATTTCAGTACTTAACCTAAACAATGATATACATGAGTGTTTTTGTTGAAAGATACAACTTCTCTACTAGGTCTCAAACTATCCTGGACTAGGGAACAGTGCAAATTTCATCGAAATTGGTTCAGTAGTTTTTGAGATAGAGAGTAAGGGGTGTATCAGTCACTAAGAAATTTTGTCGGTTTAATTTTTTTTTTAAAAAGATACCATTCCTTAAATGCTGTCTACTTGTTTAACGAAAAGAACCATTTTGACGGGCGCTGGCATCCTAACAGAACACATCTTATCCCAAAGCTGATGTTGTGGAAGGTGAATGGAAAACGTCAAACACGAATATTTCATTTTAATGGAAAATAAATATGAAAACGAAGGAAATTTTTGCACTTTGTATTACATACTTTTAGCTTCGTCCTGTTATCCCTTGTGTTTGTATGATGTCTGTGGATCGTAGCTATTTCTATACATACAAAGGGTAACACACGGATAGTTGCGTCGGGGGGATACTAGCATCGGTTTTGAATTCTCTATGTTAGGTACATTTGTGGCATTAGTGCTTGATTATAGTTGGAAGCGCTCCCCCCGCCTCACTGCCACGTAAACCGTTGGAGTGGGTGCACGCGTTTCGTCCGTGTTAGCAAAAATCTTCCGCAGTAAAACATTAACAGACGTCGAAAATATACTCGTATTGGTTACATAGTAGTTTTTGTTGGATATCTTTAGAATTGATTGTGGTTTCAAACAACATTTAGTTTCTTTGCTTACATTAGACCTTTAATTGCCCTATTAATTGCGTTTTACTGTTGAAAAGATTTTATTTATTTCTTAAATCGAAAAGGCAACTATCCGTATCAAAAAGGATAGTTGCCTTATATTCCTTAATCACCAAAGTTTTTTTTTAACTTAAAATTATGCTATATTTACTTGTTTTAAATGTAAAACAATATTAACCGGTTTCACGTGCTCATTCTAGGTAAACAAAATGCCTCGAAAGTTTATGTAAGCAAAACCAGGTGCTAAGACTATGCGGCAAGTATCTTCCTTACTCTTTTTCACATTTGACAACTATCCGTTGCAGTAGGCGACTATCCGTTTCATTTTAATGGCAAAAAATATGGAAACAAAGACAGTGAATTTATGGAGAATTGTCGCCAAAGGCCTGACAAACCAACGAAATGAATTACACTGTCATTTCATTATTATACCTATAAGAATAACTCGAAGTACGAAATACTTACATGAAGACAGGCTCTTAAAGACTCGTATCCAGGGCTGTAAGACAGTAACTTTAAAATCTGAGAATGCCTTGTTTCTCTTCTGACTCAAAGTTACCGGACTTAGCCCTAGTCGATCGCTTTATACTTTACAAATTCACGAAGTATTCCGAGCTTGTGGTCAAATTTTATTGACGTTACCCAGTATCCGCATTTCTTGTTGTTGTTCCAATGGCACAGACAAGTTTGTAGATATTATTTTATATACATTTCTGACTACGGTCCTTGAAGACGCTACAGTCAGTCTGAGAATGTTGGGGATTACATTTGTCTCGTTGTCGCCACTTAATCACATTCACGCTGAAACAATAAATTTATGGGCTGTTCCATAGACAACAGACGATCTGAGTAATGGTGTTTATAGTAATATTTCAGCTTCCAAGTTGATCATTCATGCCGTTGAATATTCATATGAGCAATGAAATGAAGCACGAAAAAGTTGAAGATAATTTGTATTGCAGTTTGTTTTATTTCCTGTTATTATACACACATGGATCAAAGTTTTACATATTCTTTTTATATCACTGCATGTGAGGATTTTAATGATTGCCTAGAACTCCCGCTTCTAAGTGTTTATGGGAGGAACACCCATATGAATTAAGTTACGACGAATTCGTGATAATTCAATGTTCACATTTTGTGACAGGCAAGCTTTCTATCTATATATACTAAAATTTAGTTATAAATAGAAAAGATTTCGCTTGTGTATTCTGTTGTATAAACTCATAAACTCTGGACCAATCTAAAAATTTAAAAAATCTAATTGTTTTACTTAAAGGTAGCTACATTATCAGCGACAAACAAGCTATATTTTATTTATAAAAAATAGATGCATATATAAAGTTTGCCAATAAACGTTAATATTGGGCAAGCGCTGAGAAAACTATTGAGGTTTCCGTCATATAAGCGTGTCTTAGTTGCAGTCACACTTCAGATCGTTTGGGATGGGTCCAGCCGAATAGGTGGTTTGGGATACGGGGTCCAGTGGCCCAGGGTCGACCCAGAAGCTCGAAAAGATTGCGTGATAAATCCACGCGGTTAAAATCTCGGGAAACAGCTACTCTAATATAGGTATACACTAACACCTATTTTACACATCATCATCATCGTCAGGTCTTTTCTTTATTTGCCACTGCAGGAGCACGACCCTCCTTGTACTCATATATTAGCCAGAGTAGTCAGATTTGGCCTACACTTCCAAGCTAAGCAGACGAGTTGGAGAGGTCTCTTTGATATTCATAAGCTTTGGTTAGGTTGTGTTTCCTGTCGGCTTCTACGACATCCACGGGAGGCCTTGAAGTGGTTCTATTTTATTCTGTCGGGAACCACACTACAAATTTACAGATAGGTAATGTAATCCATTGTATACGTGCATGCAAAATGGTAGGAATAGGTATAGACAAATGGGTGTGATGGAGTCAGAAGGAGGCCATATGAACTTCTTAATTAAACAAGACTGATAAGATGTGATTTTTGAGGCTTGAAAGCACTATACAAAATAAACTCTTATTAAGTCAGTCACAAAAAATATAATTTTTTGATAAATCTTATTCCTTACTAGCAGACCGCCCCGACTTTGCCCGTGGAACTACGTAGCCAATGGTACTCAGGCATACCTGCGTACCTATCCAACGGGGATAGTTCCTGAGTTTGGCGCATCCAACCAAACAAACTCTTCAGTTTTCTAATAGTAGTATACATTACCTTGGCTTTTTCTTATTCTCATTCAGTTTTTAGTTACATACAATAACAATTTATGCTACTAGAGCTTATGTGAGTTGCACTAGTGTTTTGTGCTGAAACGTACATTTAATCTTCTCTAAATAATCTAGCCGGCACAAAGGATAGCTTATGTTTAAACTATGAATGTTTACTCAGATTAAAAATTAAGTAGATCCGGGGGCTCTGTTATTTTTAAAAGTGTACTGAATATCGTATCACTTGTAATGCATTAAAAACATGCAGGCTGTATATTTTACGGTGTTATTTACTGCATTGTTTTTAACATATTGTAGAACTAGTATTTCTTTTTCTTCCAACTACGCTGCAATTCTATCATAACTGCACTACATATCCAGCACAAAGCGGAACATTGCTGCACTAAAAGGTGAAAAAAAAACTAAACAGTGTTTTTTAATCGCGGGACAATAGTTGTCACATGTCATAAAGAACGTTGGCCAACCTAACGGCCGTATGGAGTTTACAAAGGAAAGTGTGTATAGCCTTGCCTTAAAAAGAAATACTGGCCATGAAGAAAAAAAGGCGGGAATGTAAACAACAAATTTTTTACTTTTGTAATTTGTCTTCAGTTTTATTTTTCACCTACTTTTATTGCAGTAGTTGAAAGAAAAGCAGATTATGCACCTCGCATTAAGTAAGTTATATTGCACTCGTGCTTTTTAGAGCCCTCGCTGGCGCTCGGGCTCCAAATAAACACTCGTGCAGCAATAACTTACTTTCTGCTCAGTGCAACAATCTACTATTACTATTATTTACGAACTGAACGTTTGGTCGACGAACTAGTGAGTTTTTTTTCTCCTCGTTTGACCATCGCACTCATTCGTAATGTGTTGGTCATATGGAAACTTATTGACATAACCCTCCCCTCTGAAGCAAAGTTGTTTTTATTATTTTGCTATGGCCGAACATATAAAAAAAATCTTCTTACTTTGACGATAGATATCAAAATATTTACTAGGTCTGTGATCGAAATAGTGAGAAATATAAACAAGGAATATTACGTGGATTATACTATACAGTATTTATCCAGAAATTCTCCGCTTGAAATATCTTACGATTAAAAAAATATTTGACTATTGAATATAGGCAGCTTGAAAAATCTGACACCAATGTTGGCCACTTACACACACGAAAAACAAACAAACAATCCAAAACTTTTGCTAAATTTACAATTTTGCGCACAGGTGTTTGCACAAAGTTTATCATGTCACGAAGCAATTGCGGCAGTATGCATGACCTGCTCTTAGGTGAGGAAACAAAACCGTTCAGCTGCGGATACAAATAAACTGTATTGTATTAAAATCTGACACCAGTGTTGGCCACACTTACACACACGAAAAACAAACAAACAATCCAAAAAAGTTGCTTAATAAACATTTCTGTAGAGTGGTGTTTGCACAAAGTTTACCATGTCACCAAGCAATAGAACGAAACGGCAGTGACGCTGGGTGGCTGGGTGGCGGCAGCCGGCGCGGCAGTATGCATGACCTGCTCCTGGCTGAAGGAAACAAAACTGTTCAGCTGCGACTACAAATAAACGTTTGTATTATTAAACTGCTCTGTGTTTGAGCGTACGTGCATGGAATTGCATTATGTAAGTCATCAAATGTGTTTTTGACAGTCTGCTTTTATTTAATTTAGTGTTTTTTGAATAAAGTTTTTCACCGCAAAAATTAAACAACCGAGAAGCAAAAAACCAATCGTCCTCTGATTTTCGACCTTAAAGGTTTGCTTTTTTCCAAATTTATATAATTATATGGGCCAGCTTCGGGGTATACCCTTACCAAAAATAAGAAATTATCAAAATTGGACTCTCTGTTAAAAGTTATGCGTGGACGGTCATACATAAAAAAAATATACGCGTCGACTTGATATCCTCCTCCGATTTTAGTAAAAGGTATATTCAACACGGTAGAGACTAACCCATAAGCAGAAGGTCCGGATTGGATCCTCTGAGTTTGTAGTCCAATACGACTTAAGTGAGGTTCCGGTGAAAGAAAACATTGTGAGGAAACCTACACTGGTGGAGGGTGTACTATTGTATTAACTCTTTATAGAAACATTGTGAGCATTATTAGTGCTTACGCTTGTTAAGCAGCCCCAGGTCTGTCCCTACTGGGATAGGTTACCGCAAATGGCATAATAAATATCTCGAGCTGAAGACCGTGCTTCGGGAGACACGCTTTTTTTTATAGATACGGACAAATCACACAGATTGAACTAGCACGTTGGACCCGGCTATCATCATTGATGGCAGTCGTTAAGCTATGACAGATGCCTATAGGCAGCTTGAAAAATCTAACACCAGTATCCACTTTACACACACGACAAAATAAAACAAGATTTGCATTTTAAACCCTAAAAAAATATTTATTTGTTTGCAAGACGAACTTTGAACCTTCATTGTCTCTAAGTTGTTTTTGTTGAAATCTTCTTTTGTGAAACGTAACATAGTTATAGCTGTCGTCTCCAGCCATTCACATAAAGAATCGGCTCCAAGTCGGTGTCAGTAAAAATCTTAATAAATTTAAAAAATTATGTACTTAATAATTAACAAGTGACTACATTGAGGTATGTACCTATTTTTACGAGTATTTCTAAATAACGTTCTAGTTTACTGAGGATTTTACATATTTTGTATGATATACCCAGACGACACAATTGGACAATAACTTTTTTGAAGGTCATGATTTAATCTATTTATGTGAAAGAAAACATTATTCTAAGAAAGAAATATCGGTATTTCTGCGATTTAATAAAGTTTTCATTAAATTTGAATTTCATTTTTATTGCCGCTTTTAATTTTTTGTGATGTCTATTATAAAGAAAGATATTTTTTATTTTTGTGAGAAATATTTTTATAAACAGGATTTAATCAGGGTTGAAAAAATGCGTCCGCGAATGATGTCACAAACGCGATTTTTTTTTTTATATCTCAGTAACTTTGTTTTTAGCTTAGCTAAGCGGATTAGACGTAAAAGTAAATAAAACTCATAGAAACTACTTTTAAATTTAACTTAATTTTTCAGATAATCGTATATACTTAAGAACATTTGTCATGCATAGTACTGAAGAGACCAATCGTGACATCATGAAGGGTTACTCGAAAACAGCAATGAGTGACAAAATTCAGAACAGAAAAGCGGAACCTCGTAAAAGCAATAAAGGTAACAGTAAAGTATTATAAGTTATTTTGCATTCAAGTTTTAGAAAAAAAAAACGATATTTTTTTAGTATATCGGCAAATTAAACACTTTCAATAAAAAAAAACTAAAACGGAAAAGGGGATAAAACATAAAAATATACACTCGAAAACTTTCTTATAAGTAAAAATACAAAAACTCTTAATTTTTAAGTTTTATTCAAGTAGTTTTAGTTTTGTTAGAACTGGTGAACATTTAAATTATATTTTTCGTTAAAATGGGTTTTTAAAGTCTGGCTATGACTACTATTTTATTGAGATTTAACTTTATTAAATTTCGATACTAAAAAAATAATTGTAATAAATTTATATTCAATCGTGCTCTTGCAGTGAAGACTAACAAAGACCTGATGATAATTACTTTTAGGCACGTTGCCGCGGGGTTATAGTTTATATGAACTAAATAATTTGTAAATATTTTAAGAGGCTTATATCAGCAAAACTAGGGCCACCAGTAATTTTATTCTTGTACTTCGAAAAACGATCAAAAAATCGATGACAATAAGTTACTTTGGTAGTAAATTACTTGCAGTATTTTTAGTATAATTTTTCATCAATATCACATTTCAAATTAAGAAATCTTCTAATTACCGCCAAAAGTGACCTGTTTTCATAATAGAACTACTCATCATCATCATCATCAGGTCATTTTTAGTCTCCACTGCAGGAGCACGACCCTCTCTGTACTACCAGAGCCATATATTAGCCAGAGCATTTAGAGGATTAAGCCTACACTCCACTTTTTCAGAGCTGATAAAACTACTCATTACCACCAAATTAGCCAATTGCAAAATAATGAAAATTAATACCAAAAATACTAAAATTAATTTACTACCGAGGTAATTTTTTTCAACTTAATCTTATTTAGTAGTAACATAATAAAATGAGTGGTGCACTAGGTGATAGTAGATTTATAATTAGGTTTAATAACCATTAATATTAAAATTATTAATGTGTTTAAATATATTGGCTCGGTACAGCTCACTTTAATTTTAATATTTCAGGGGATATCAAAAATCTTTACCTGATCTTCTATAATGTCACCCAAACCATTGGATTCATGTACATCCTCGCGGTCATAGCAGTAAAGTACTGGAAGGTGGGATATGACTCCGTGTTCGACACTTACAAACATACTGGGGCTGCCATGAAATATTTACATTACATGCAGTATTTGGAGGTCTTGCATCCAATCATCGGTTTCACAAAGGTAAATTAGTTATTTGTTCAGATCCAAATTCCATGATGATACTCGCAGGTTCATTAGTCAAGGCGTTTCACGCGTGAGAGACAAACGAAATCACATTAAAATGTAATATTACGACATTAAGTAGTTTGGATTTCACTTCTCATTACCATGGAGTAACCTCTAATTCGTAAGATTTTTCCTGACAGTGACACATAGATGGTGAAAGGGGGACCTATACAAATATCATGTTCTAAAAGCGTTCTTTGTAGTATTACTATTTTTGAAAACGTCTTATGTAGTTTATAAAAAACATTAATTTTAACTCTACAGGGTGGAGCTCTCCTGCCTTTTTGCCAGCTTAATGGAAAGTTATTCGTGATAATATTCATGTATGAGTGTGAACCTAGGATGCAGACAAACCCCGTCGTATGCTTCCTATACATCGTCTGGAGCATCATTGAAGCTATCAGGTGAGATATTACAACTCGCAAGAGCCTAATATATACAATGATGAACATATAATCTTATA
Source organism: Rhodophaea formosa (assembly GCA_963082605.1). Lineage (NCBI taxonomy): Eukaryota > Metazoa > Arthropoda > Insecta > Lepidoptera > Pyralidae > Rhodophaea > Rhodophaea formosa. The sequence continues at coordinate 10,173,663 of OY720213.1, read as the reverse complement.
CCAATAGAGTATTATACATCTGTAGAGTTTGTTTGTTTGGTTGAACGCGCTAATCTCAAGAACTACTGAACCAGTTTCAAAATTCTTTTCCCGTTGAATAGGTACTTACATTATCCTTAAGTTAGACTATGTATGTACTCCGGCCAGGTCAAGATAATAAAACGATCTTTTTCAGATTGGTCTAGGTCTTGGCACACAGAAGGTAGTACAAAATATCGTATCGTTTAGTTAGTATCCTGTACATACAAGTTCATAACTTACTACTCAATCTGTACGATTTGTCACTTATTATTTTTTCATTATAATTTATTGATGTTGCAATCACTAACGCTCTAGAAAAAGAAAATAAGTGGATAAAATGCAAAACTAAATAGGTGCCTATACGTATAAACCTACTTATATTATTTCTTCGTACTCATATCACATTTATTTCACATTGCAGGCATGCGTACTACTGTACACAGCTGTGTAACAAAGAATACCCTCTTTTGACATTCATTCGGTACACCGCCTGGATACCGCTTTACCCCCTGGGAATCGGCGCCGAGATCTTCTCCATTCTCAACAACACGCAGAACTTCGAAAAAAGTCAAAAATTCAGCATTTCAATGCCAAATGACTGGAATGTTTCATTCAATTTCCCTTTGTATATGAAAGTACACTCTTGTCTTTTAGGTGGTCCTGGACTTCTCTTTGTATTAAAGCACATGTATAAACTAATGAAGAATAGATTGAACACAGGAGCTGCCAAGTTTAAATGAATAATAAATAGTAACATACGGAAGATATTCTACTTTTTTTTTAATTTACATTTTCTTATTATATCTTTAAAATTCAATCATTTACCTGTAATTACTAATTTAATCAGGTACCAGTTGCCTAGTTGCTTACATATACGTACATAGGTACGACACAAGCCTTAAAGCAGGTTGAAGAATCACACAAACACGTATACACATAAACATTGTGTTTACATTTTGGTGCATAAATAAATAAAATTATTTGCATTGAAAACTCTAACTCATATTTTAAATCTAAGACGCTCTTGTTTATCCTGTTGACGTCATATTAAATCATATAATAAAATTACTAAAATTGCTATTCATAGTAAAACAAATATTATTTTAAGTTATAAAAATAAACTTAAACTATTTTTATAGCAAAACTAAAACACGCGCTTAAAACTGAGTGAATTCTGGCTTGGAATACGTTTATCCATCTCTTTTTATGGATACAGCTATTCCTATATCTATAAATGTGACAAAAGAACAAAAGCACCAAATAAAATCTTGTAAACACACAAAAGGAGGGATTTAATCAGGCCCAAAAATCTTTGCGAAATTGTTTACAGTATAAATTAACTTGCCGTTTTTAACCCGTAGCAAACTCAAATGATAAGAACACGAATTGCAAAACAATAAAAACCCAACATTATGGGTAATTCGTTATTTCGGAATTTCAACTTTATGGAAGTTCATCTTCCTGATCCTAAATGGAAAAATCTGTGTTGTTAATAAATTCCCACGCGTTCCTAAATGCATGCAAACTGAATGACACTCAGACTCAGAAATACATAGCTAAACACAGAGCGTGCATTTTCCCACTTGCACAGCCAGGTCGTACATGAAAATGAGTTTATATTTGCTGTGATTAATTATGCCAATACAAGTGCTGGTCATACTAAAGTAACTTTATGTTTAATAATTGAATATTGTGGTAAAAAGAGCAAGCATCGTTAAAATGTACCCAGCGCCACATATGATTTCATATCGAATGGCAAGCGGAGTATAAAAAATAGAGCGTCCATAATGCGAACGCATACAAGTATCATTTGGATTACTTTACCTATACCTGCGGCGGATTCTTCCGCATAAAAAGCTAGCGCTATGGAAATAATAACAATTATTAATTTTTGAAATAGAACAAAGTTAACGTTATAACAAATATTATGCGTTCCTAAAGGTATGCTGAATAGCATTGGAGTACGTATAGCAAAATACGGAGCGTGCTGCGTGCATAATGCCGCTCGTGCACAGGTATCACATGGAAATTAGTGATATTTGCTGCGGCTGGCTCCTTGGACATAAATACTGGTGCTCTGCAGGCTGCAGAAAATCTAAATAATAAACAAAAATATTCAAGATCTTGACCGTATGTATAGTTCTTTAAATGAATTTTTTTATCCAGAAAGTAAAAGTGAAAGACCGATGAATACAACCAGCCACCGCGACCATTATCAATTCTTAATTAAGGAGAGGAATCTCGCAGTCTAGATCACATGTTATTTTTTTCTTATCGGGTTCATTAGTGATACCAAATATGAAGTAGGTAGTAGATTTGACACTCGTGCGTGGTACATATGTATTTCAATAAATTAAACAAAAAATACTTTGCGCGCTCTTTGTGTTAGTGGAATTTGTACAGAATCTGATAGCCCGGGGCCTTAATAGAGATTTGTATGGAATGTTATAGCTCGCAACCATCCAGCCCCCTTTTTACTTAGATAAGTTGACACAAGTTGTTTTAGAATAGGTGTAATGAAAAAGAATTAACTAAACCTTTTTTATTGAAACTGAAACAAAAGTTGAAAATTACGCGAAATATATTTTTTGGTATTCAACAAAACGGTTTCGAAAAAGTTAAACAAAACTTTAAGCATTTTCCGATTTCTGTAATATAAAAACGTCATTATTGCTTATTTACTGAATAAAGTATTGTCAAAGTAGCGGCCTTGTACACCGTACCTTTTTCGGCGCCCACGCAAAAGATTGTCCATGCATTCTAATTGGATACGATTCCTCAGAACTACTAAGTTTCTATTATAACGCCATAAGGTAGTCAATAAAATACATAATTTAGCTTAATTAAAATAGTATTTTATGTCCTTTTCCTCACAAGCTGGTTAAATTAAAACCTACTTCTTTATCTGATATGCCAGTAAGAAATACGGGAAAGCGAATAAAATATTCACGAGTGTTGTTGGCTGCGGCTCGTTTGTTTGCAGTTGAGGAAAAATGGCTTGATTACGTGTGACTTAATTAGGCTTCACCTCAGATAGGATTTTTAAAGCTTTGAGAATATTATTATGTATCTAATTTATTTCGCAATTTACTGTGGGGCTCAATTTGTGTGATCAGTCTCTATAAAACATACACTCATTTCGGTTATATGTGTGTAACGTGTATCTACGTTTCACAAAACTGGCCCAAAAATAAGTTTTTTTAAGTAACTAATTCAAACTGATAAGTGTTTACTATAAAAATTAAATGAGCACAAATACGACGTAAGTAACCCTTTGTGTTTCATAATTCATTTTATTTAGGAGCTCAAATAGCCATATACTGACTTCATCATCTGATCAGCTCAGTGACTCTATAATACTGTGTTTTTAACGGATGGTGCCCGGTATCCCTCGTGGTTGTCGTGGCTGTGTTAATCACTACGCAACACAGGCCTCCTTTATTCCACTATTCCTATTATCTTTATAAGGATTCATTTGCTATCTATGTATATAAGCAGCGACGGCACTTAGGTATCGGGTTCTTATGTACTTACTTACTTTACAAATAAAAATATAATTTCCATTTAGTAAATGGTTTGTTCAAGAAATTACTAAAAAAATGTTTCTAGGCCAGTCCAAAAATACCTTAATGTAATATTTAAAACTGTAATGTTTTCTGGGAAAATTCTATCAAAGTAGTCGATTATACAAAAATAATACGCTTTTGAAGGGATAAACATCTAAATACTTATTTGCTTTCGTTTCCCACTAAACGTTTCAAAAATAATATTTATTATGTCCGCAAAAGGAAATTCCTTGTAACAGTTTAATGTAGCAGAAAAACGTTCTCCGTCAATAAAATTCGTAGATCCGATGAGTGATTTCGTTCGCGGCTCTAGTGCCGACCCGACCGATCGAGAAAAGCTTAGATCGCGGAGATTATTACTATTTGTTATTATACACTATTATTGTGAGGAATATATTGCAACCTTTTTTGATATAAAGGACACAAACAAGCGGCACTTATCGTATTTCTGATAGTTATTAGGGTCGTTTCGGAGCTATTTAGGCGTTTTTATTTGGACTCGAATAGTTTTGTACATTGTTACGCCGCCCAAGCCTGGGGCAATGGGGATCGATACTCGGACGTGTCAGTCACTCCTTGAATTCCAGAGGGACTCGGCTGAAACATTTCGTTCTATTGTCTTAGAGAGATATCAACTTTTTCAATCTTTTCCTATTGTGCACGGAACTTTGGATGAAAATAAATACATAAGTACATATAGTAATAACATTATTTTATAGGTAGTTTTTAGGAATTAATAATGCTTTTCTGATATAGGGTAAAAGTGGGACAGACGCCATATGAGGAGAGACGCCATACCTTCGATAATTCAGTGGGTGCAAAAGAGACGGCTATATTTCTCATTGCGTTTGCTTCTTTATGACGCGTCGTTCGCAGCGTGTCAGTTCATGTTCGACTGCGCTCGAGTGTGTCGTGTAGGTAACGAAAAAATAATTTCGCCGCGTGAATTTTTCGGCGAGAATTTTGAGTAGCTGCGGTTTCAATGATTGTTATAAGTAAAATAAAGACGTCGTAAGGTAAGAATTGGTTAAAACGTTTTATTTTGGTTGTTATTATCTTATTTTACTAACATTTAGCCATGAAGTTTAATACCTTTGTACTTTATACCTACATGGCATCTCACCCACACAATGAGGAGAGATGCCAAACTTTACAAAAAAATTTAGGTAGGTTATTTTATTAATTAGTTTTATTGTTTTTAGAATGCCGAGAAAATACGTGAGGAAGCACACGGTGGTCCGAGGGCAGTGGACTGAAGAAAACTTAATTCTGGCAATTGAAAAAGTAAAAAAAGGTGAAATATCAAAAAACGAAGCCCAGAGAATTTATGGAATACCAATTCGTACCTTGAGTAGGCGACTCATAACCGGCAATACGATTAAATCTGGATTAGGTCCACAAGGTATTGAACTCTTGTTGTCTATTGTAATACATACTGCTTTGCTTATATTTCATACAATATATAGTAAATAATAAATTTAATATTGTTTCAGCATCACTTGGAACCGAGAACGAAAAACGATTGGCATCTTATATCAAACGTTTAGCTAACGCTGGTTTTGCGCCTGATAGGAATACTATTCGTTCCCTTGCTTATCAGTTTGCAGAGAAACTTGGAATAAAACATAAGTTTTGTAAGGAAAAAGAGAAGGCTGGCCAACATTGGCTGACATCTTTTCTAGAGAGAAACAAAGATATCTCAGTACGTCAAGCAGAAGGTTTATCAGTTGCAAGAGCTCAAGGAATGAACAGAGAAGAAGTGGGTGCATTTTTTAAACTGCTTGAAGAAGAAATGATAAAACATAATTTAACTAACAAACCGGCGAATATTTTCAATGTTGACGAGTCTGGGTTTCAACTAATAAATAAACCTGGAAAAGTATTGGCGGCTAAAGGGACAAAGGACGTTCATGTGATTACACCTAGAGAAAAAGGAGAAACAATTTCTCTGGTTGCATGTTGCAGTGCAGAAGGTCGTTTTCTACCTCCAGTATTAATAATGAAAGGAGTCAATAAAAAGGCCGAGTTTTCTGATGGCTTACCAAATGGGTCCGACGTCTACATGAATAAGAAGTCATCCTATATTAATTCTGAACTATTTTTGCGTTGGTTCAAGGAACATTTTCTACCCAAGAAACCAATAGAAGGTAAAACAATTTTGATTTTAGATGGTCACACTTCACACTCCAATTCAATTGATCTGTTAGATCTAGCCAATGAAAATGATGTCATAATTATATGCTTGCCAAGTCACACAACACAAGCTCTTCAACCTCTTGATCGCAGTTTCTTTAAACCTCTGAAAACCTTTTATAATCAGGAATCCAATGCATGGATATTGAGAAATAAGGATAGAAATTTAACAAGACTTCAGTTTGGGTCTTTAATAGGGAAAGCATGGGGTAAAGCTGCAACTGTGGGAAATGCCATATCAGGATTTAAAGCTTGTGGAATATTTCCATTAAATCCCAGTGCGATTCCAGATCACTTTTTTGCCATATCTGATTTAATCGAAGTAGCTCCTGCAACCACTTCCCTTGAAAGTGCTGCTACTGTACACGTAGTTTTATCTCCAGAACAACCTTCAACATCAACACAAACTGCAACTACTAAAGAAACACCAACAAAATTGCTTGAAGAGTCTAATCCGATTCCAAAACTACCTAGTTCGACAGTAAAACGAAAGCAAGTTGCTTGTGTTTTAACTTCCCCGGAGAATGTTTGTAAGAAAACTTCAAATGTGAATTTAGTTAAAGGAGCAGCTAAAAAACGCAAATTAGCTAGTGCACAGTCAAAGTCTTCATCCTCACTCTCAGCATCCACCCCAATCGAAGATGATAATAATGTGTGCACGGAATGTTGGGAAAATTATTATCTAACCAAAAAAAAGGCTGATTGGATTAAATGTTCCTTGTGCCAAAAATGGCTGCATGAATCATGCACAATGTACTCTCCTCATTGTAATAATTGTGGTAGAGAAATAATCCGTAAAAACGCCCAAAAAAGGGAATAATAACGTATATGGCATCTCACCCACACGATGTGGCATCTCTCCCATACGTTATGGGAGAGATGGCTAATGGTACATTTATTATTATTATTTTTTATATTTTTTCATTTTAATTCCAAAAGTTCTAATTACATTTGTAATACTTAAAATTAGTGTACTTTTCATTCAAAAAATAAATGGTTGATTTATATTACATTTTTTTATTTTTTTCTTAATTTTTACAAAAACTATGGCGTCTCTCCCACTTTTACCCGTAAAAGTGGGACAGACGCCATATGAGGAGAGACGCCATACCTTCGATAATTCAGTGGGTGCAAAAGAGACGGCTATATTTCTCATTGCGTTTGCTTCTTTATGACGCGTCGTTCGCAGCGTGTCAGTTCATGTTCGACTGCGCTCGAGTGTGTCGTGTAGGTAACGAAAAAATAATTTCGCCGCGTGAATTTTTCGGCGAGAATTTTGAGTAGCTGCGGTTTCAATGATTGTTATAAGTAAAATAAAGACGTCGTAAGGTAAGAATTGGTTAAAACGTTTTATTTTGGTTGTTATTATCTTATTTTACTAACATTTAGCCATGAAGTTTAATACCTTTGTACTTTATACCTACATGGCATCTCACCCACACAATGAGGAGAGATGCCAAACTTTACAAAAAAATTTAGGTAGGTTATTTTATTAATTAGTTTTATTGTTTTTAGAATGCCGAGAAAATACGTGAGGAAGCACACGGTGGTCCGAGGGCAGTGGACTGAAGAAAACTTAATTCTGGCAATTGAAAAAGTAAAAAAAGGTGAAATATCAAAAAACGAAGCCCAGAGAATTTATGGAATACCAATTCGTACCTTGAGTAGGCGACTCATAACCGGCAATACGATTAAATCTGGATTAGGTCCACAAGGTATTGAACTCTTGTTGTCTATTGTAATACATACTGCTTTGCTTATATTTCATACAATATATAGTAAATAATAAATTTAATATTGTTTCAGCATCACTTGGAACCGAGAACGAAAAACGATTGGCATCTTATATCAAACGTTTAGCTAACGCTGGTTTTGCGCCTGATAGGAATACTATTCGTTCCCTTGCTTATCAGTTTGCAGAGAAACTTGGAATAAAACATAAGTTTTGTAAGGAAAAAGAGAAGGCTGGCCAACATTGGCTGACATCTTTTCTAGAGAGAAACAAAGATATCTCAGTACGTCAAGCAGAAGGTTTATCAGTTGCAAGAGCTCAAGGAATGAACAGAGAAGAAGTGGGTGCATTTTTTAAACTGCTTGAAGAAGAAATGATAAAACATAATTTAACTAACAAACCGGCGAATATTTTCAATGTTGACGAGTCTGGGTTTCAACTAATAAATAAACCTGGAAAAGTATTGGCGGCTAAAGGGACAAAGGACGTTCATGTGATTACACCTAGAGAAAAAGGAGAAACAATTTCTCTGGTTGCATGTTGCAGTGCAGAAGGTCGTTTTCTACCTCCAGTATTAATAATGAAAGGAGTCAATAAAAAGGCCGAGTTTTCTGATGGCTTACCAAATGGGTCCGACGTCTACATGAATAAGAAGTCATCCTATATTAATTCTGAACTATTTTTGCGTTGGTTCAAGGAACATTTTCTACCCAAGAAACCAATAGAAGGTAAAACAATTTTGATTTTAGATGGTCACACTTCACACTCCAATTCAATTGATCTGTTAGATCTAGCCAATGAAAATGATGTCATAATTATATGCTTGCCAAGTCACACAACACAAGCTCTTCAACCTCTTGATCGCAGTTTCTTTAAACCTCTGAAAACCTTTTATAATCAGGAATCCAATGCATGGATATTGAGAAATAAGGATAGAAATTTAACAAGACTTCAGTTTGGGTCTTTAATAGGGAAAGCATGGGGTAAAGCTGCAACTGTGGGAAATGCCATATCAGGATTTAAAGCTTGTGGAATATTTCCATTAAATCCCAGTGCGATTCCAGATCACTTTTTTGCCATATCTGATCTTATCGAAGTAGCTCCTGCAACCACTTCCCTTGAAAGTGCTGCTACTGTACACGTAGTTTTATCTCCAGAACAACCTTCAACATCAACACAAACTGCAACTACTAAAGAAACACCAACAAAATTGCTTGAAGAGTCTAATCCGATTCCAAAACTACCTAGTTCGACAGTAAAACGAAAGCAAGTTGCTTGTGTTTTAACTTCCCCGGAGAATGTTTGTAAGAAAACTTCAAATGTGAATTTAGTTAAAGGAGCAGCTAAAAAACGCAAATTAGCTAGTGCACAGTCAAAGTCTTCATCCTCACTCTCAGCATCCACCCCAATCGAAGATGATAATAATGTGTGCACGGAATGTTGGGAAAATTATTATCTAACCAAAAAAAAGGCTGATTGGATTAAATGTTCCTTGTGCCAAAAATGGCTGCATGAATCATGCACAATGTACTCTCCTCATTGTAATAATTGTGGTAGAGAAATAATCCGTAAAAACGCCCAAAAAAGGGAATAATAACGTATATGGCATCTCACCCACACGATGTGGCATCTCTCCCATACGTTATGGGAGAGATGGCTAATGGTACATTTATTATTATTATTTTTTATATTTTTTCATTTTAATTCCAAAAGTTCTAATTACATTTGTAATACTTAAAATTAGTGTACTTTTCATTCAAAAAATAAATGGTTGATTTATATTACATTTTTTTATTTTTTTCTTAATTTTTACAAAAACTATGGCGTCTCTCCCACTTTTACCCGTAAAAGTGGGACAGACGCCATATGAGGAGAGACGCCATACCTTCGATAATTCAGTGGGTGCAAAAGAGACGGCTATATTTCTCATTGCGTTTGCTTCTTTATGACGCGTCGTTCGCAGCGTGTCAGTTCATGTTCGACTGCGCTCGAGTGTGTCGTGTAGGTAACGAAAAAATAATTTCGCCGCGTGAATTTTTCGGCGAGAATTTTGAGTAGCTGCGGTTTCAATGATTGTTATAAGTAAAATAAAGACGTCGTAAGGTAAGAATTGGTTAAAACGTTTTATTTTGGTTGTTATTATCTTATTTTACTAACATTTAGCCATGAAGTTTAATACCTTTGTACTTTATACCTACATGGCATCTCACCCACACAATGAGGAGAGATGCCAAACTTTACAAAAAAATTTAGGTAGGTTATTTTATTAATTAGTTTTATTGTTTTTAGAATGCCGAGAAAATACGTGAGGAAGCACACGGTGGTCCGAGGGCAGTGGACTGAAGAAAACTTAATTCTGGCAATTGAAAAAGTAAAAAAAGGTGAAATATCAAAAAACGAAGCCCAGAGAATTTATGGAATACCAATTCGTACCTTGAGTAGGCGACTCATAACCGGCAATACGATTAAATCTGGATTAGGTCCACAAGGTATTGAACTCTTGTTGTCTATTGTAATACATACTGCTTTGCTTATATTTCATACAATATATAGTAAATAATAAATTTAATATTGTTTCAGCATCACTTGGAACCGAGAACGAAAAACGATTGGCATCTTATATCAAACGTTTAGCTAACGCTGGTTTTGCGCCTGATAGGAATACTATTCGTTCCCTTGCTTATCAGTTTGCAGAGAAACTTGGAATAAAACATAAGTTTTGTAAGGAAAAAGAGAAGGCTGGCCAACATTGGCTGACATCTTTTCTAGAGAGAAACAAAGATATCTCAGTACGTCAAGCAGAAGGTTTATCAGTTGCAAGAGCTCAAGGAATGAACAGAGAAGAAGTGGGTGCATTTTTTAAACTGCTTGAAGAAGAAATGATAAAACATAATTTAACTAACAAACCGGCGAATATTTTCAATGTTGACGAGTCTGGGTTTCAACTAATAAATAAACCTGGAAAAGTATTGGCGGCTAAAGGGACAAAGGACGTTCATGTGATTACACCTAGAGAAAAAGGAGAAACAATTTCTCTGGTTGCATGTTGCAGTGCAGAAGGTCGTTTTCTACCTCCAGTATTAATAATGAAAGGAGTCAATAAAAAGGCCGAGTTTTCTGATGGCTTACCAAATGGGTCCGACGTCTACATGAATAAGAAGTCATCCTATATTAATTCTGAACTATTTTTGCGTTGGTTCAAGGAACATTTTCTACCCAAGAAACCAATAGAAGGTAAAACAATTTTGATTTTAGATGGTCACACTTCACACTCCAATTCAATTGATCTGTTAGATCTAGCCAATGAAAATGATGTCATAATTATATGCTTGCCAAGTCACACAACACAAGCTCTTCAACCTCTTGATCGCAGTTTCTTTAAACCTCTGAAAACCTTTTATAATCAGGAATCCAATGCATGGATATTGAGAAATAAGGATAGAAATTTAACAAGACTTCAGTTTGGGTCTTTAATAGGGAAAGCATGGGGTAAAGCTGCAACTGTGGGAAATGCCATATCAGGATTTAAAGCTTGTGGAATATTTCCATTAAATCCCAGTGCGATTCCAGATCACTTTTTTGCCATATCTGATTTAATCGAAGTAGCTCCTGCAACCACTTCCCTTGAAAGTGCTGCTACTGTACACGTAGTTTTATCTCCAGAACAACCTTCAACATCAACACAAACTGCAACTACTAAAGAAACACCAACAAAATTGCTTGAAGAGTCTAATCCGATTCCAAAACTACCTAGTTCGACAGTAAAACGAAAGCAAGTTGCTTGTGTTTTAACTTCCCCGGAGAATGTTTGTAAGAAAACTTCAAATGTGAATTTAGTTAAAGGAGCAGCTAAAAAACGCAAATTAGCTAGTGCACAGTCAAAGTCTTCATCCTCACTCTCAGCATCCACCCCAATCGAAGATGATAATAATGTGTGCACGGAATGTTGGGAAAATTATTATCTAACCAAAAAAAAGGCTGATTGGATTAAATGTTCCTTGTGCCAAAAATGGCTGCATGAATCATGCACAATGTACTCTCCTCATTGTAATAATTGTGGTAGAGAAATAATCCGTAAAAACGCCCAAAAAAGGGAATAATAACGTATATGGCATCTCACCCACACGATGTGGCATCTCTCCCATACGTTATGGGAGAGATGGCTAATGGTACATTTATTATTATTATTTTTTATATTTTTTCATTTTAATTCCAAAAGTTCTAATTACATTTGTAATACTTAAAATTAGTGTACTTTTCATTCAAAAAATAAATGGTTGATTTATATTACATTTTTTTATTTTTTTCTTAATTTTTACAAAAACTATGGCGTCTCTCCCACTTTTACCCTACCTACTCTTATTAAATTGAGGAATAAGATACGGAAAAAAATACTGCGCGAGCACGATTTGAACCGCAGTCTTTACTCTTTGTAGGACATAACATCATTTTTTCTACGGGGTAAACAGAGTCTAGGTTCATAATACCTAAACATTTAACATTATATTAGGCATGTACATGAAGGAAAGGAAATCAAAATAATTATGAGATGAGTCAAGACTCATAAGATAGGCGACGCTGTTAGCCACACAGCACAATTAAGGCATTCTTTCAACCTCATAACCCACTGATTTCTATTTTTATATGCATTAGTACGACTTCCAACCAGATTTTTTTAAATGGTATATCAAACATTGGTATTGCCATGAACTGTTTCTGGCAGAAGACCTTCATTTACACACTTCACAAATGTTTAAATAAAATATATTTCTTTCTTTATTTCATCAACTTCCCCAAAGGTTATATTGGCGGTAACAAACACCTGTAAACCGAAAAGAGGTACAATTAGCAATACAAAATTATTCCCCATTCCCTCGACCGACATTTACTATCTATGTAGGAAGAGAAAAAGCAGTTCTTTTTATACTAGCCTGTCAAAAACACATTACGATGGTTTACGAGCCTGGTAGAATGAGGTACAAAATATTTTACACAATTTCGGTTCAAGTAGTTTAAAAGTGCGTTATGGTAGTCAATACTTGCGGCACTTATTTTAAGCTGCATCAGATATAGCTTAACTACTGCCATGCAATTATGTTTTATCATGGCTTATCACGCCTTCCGAAACAGGGAACCACGGCTGGCGCTAACATGTGCAGGCGAGTAGGCGACCACTACTATTGAAAATTGGTTCCTTTTGGAATTTATTCTGTACAGTGGTCGGTTCCAAAACGCTAGTAGTCTGTAGTTTATTCACAACAAGTAAGTAACTACATATTATTTTAAAAAGATAATTTTTAATGTGATTTGACGTGAAAAATTGCCCCCAAAGGTTTATTTTCTGAACGTTTAATTCTTTGATTCTTGATTTATGTGGAAATGCTAGATCTTTGACTAGAAATACGTTTACTGGTTCATCTGGAGCACCTCAATTGATGACAAGTTTTCCAATCATCCATGCAAAATTTATTGAGTGCAGTATAATTTATGACGAACGTACAAAGGACTGGTAGCTTTGGATCGAGGGTTGCAGTAGATCAATGCTTACATCCCGTTGTTTATACAGACTGGAGAAAGACAATGAATGATCATTTTATGACGTAAACGGCAGTCACTATTATGCCGTATGGTTCTCGGCAGAGTAAAATAGGACTACGCCAAGACTTTCCGTGAATGTTGTAGAAAGCGACTTAGGAAACACAAGCTAAACAGAGGTTGTAAACATCAAAGAGACCTCTCCAACCACTCTGACCAGCGTGGAGAGTATAGGCCAAATCCTCTGACTGCTAAGGCTAATATATGGCTCTGGTAGTACAAAGAGGGTAGTGCTCCTGCAGTAGAGACTAACAAAGACCTGATGATGATGTACAAAGGACTGGTAGCTTAGGATCGTAGTTTACAGTAGATTAATGCTCACATTCTGTTGTTTATACAGACGGGAGAAAGACAATTAATTATCGTTCTGAGATGTAAATGCCTCTTACTATTATTATTATTAGACTATTAGCCAGTATGTGAATATGTCAGTTGAAAAGTGGCCAAAATAACAGAAAAATCTCAAAAATAATTGCGGTAAGTTCTAATGTAATAATTATTAGTGACTATGACCGCGGAAGCTTAAAATCGTATAAATATACCAATTGCTTACTTATATTTTTAAGTGCAGTAAGTACAAAATGTTACAAACGTATAAAAAAAAGTCATATTAGAATCTTGGACTGCAGATCAGTGCTCACATAGGTACTGTTATTTGTATATTCTGTGAGGAAGACAGTAAATATCTGCTCTGTGAGGTTAATACCCATTGCTTTCATACTTGGAGAAAATTTGATCGCTTTGGACCCTTTAATTTTTATTTAGCCTTTATTCAGCCTGCCCAAATGAACAACGCTTCCTATGAGATGAATTCTGGAAAAAAAAAACAAAAAAAAAACATTTTCATATAAAAATATTCAGCCAGTCGGTAGAAATTCGTTTTCTTAGATTGTAATATCTATAAAAAGTAACAGAAAGAATACTACAAGTAATTTACTAGGGCAATTAGCTATTAGATTTTTTAAATTTGATTTGATTTAGCAGTAAATGAATGAATTGCTGGGTAGCGCTAGTGTGTGAACTCACTTCGCCATAAGGGATAGAACGATAAAAATTTCGCCACGCCTATTGGGACATAAATTATTTTTGAGGACTGCAAAAATGTTGTGCAAATTATCTTCTAAGTTATCTCCTTGGGTACATCCATTTCAGATATTAATGAATCCATGGTCGCATCCTGTTGTTTGCACAGAGCGGAAGCGGCCCAATTAATCATCGCTCTGTGACATAAATACCTATTGCGTCCATATATTGGCACATAAAGTGTTTCAATGAAGAGGCCATAAAAACCAGCGCAAAACATTGCTATTATTCTTTGTTATTACAGTTCAGGTGTGTTCGCGTGATATATTGGCAAATCGTATCGTTTTTGTGGACGCCGCATAACTTCGATAGGTTAGATATATTTAGTTGTAAGAAAATATTTATGAGCTTTTTATAAACGAATGTTACTGATTTATTGCCTCAATAACTAAATTTTTTATTGCAATTGTGTAAAATATGGAGATGCAAATTGGAACAATTTCTTTTAGTAAGATATGGAAAACGATTTCTACATTTTTATAAAACTACTATCTTTAGCATACGACTTCTTTGGCACGTGCTTTCTGTTTTACAGTCTCTCAGAACTCTGTAACGATTCCAGAATAAAATGTCACTCTCTTTTCTTATGCCTAAAGCTCCCACTTACCGGCCGTTACCTACTTTACCTTCGTTATCGTTCAAAGTGAAAAGGAACAAACAAACACATATTTATTTGGGAATAGTACGTAAAACGGTGGAGTAGATTGAATATTGTTTGAAATACACAATATGTGTAATGCCTAACGACGTACACAAAGAGAACTAATTAAACCAAACTATGGAACTAATTATCGTAGGTAACCTGCCACTACCACATTCAAGTTTACTTGATAACTATCTAGAACGTACACCGTTTCCAACTCGAAGCTGACGATTAAACTTCTCTCAAGCGACAAAAACGGAAATATTGATAAATCATAAAACGGCAATGGAGAGCCTGGGAGACACTCGATAAAACAGTACCTGACGGTCTAAGTACTTAGAGAAACATAAAGTCCACCTGGACAGTCAGTTCCCGACTTGATCCCAACGCTGCAATAACTTTAAAATGAGCAAATTCTTACACCGTTGAAATTCAACGGAGCTCAGATATTTCGCAGTATAAATTATAATTTAAGATTCGGAATCGCAGAAAATTGGATGTACCGTAAATCTTTCAAACATTCAAAGATTTAACTTCTTTTTCATGAACATTTTTTTGTAATATCACTGAATGTTTTCCTTATGGAAAGCGAGGCTATAAATTTTATAGCATGCAAGACACGCATGACTCATATTATATCTGAAAGCTTATATTACGGGCACGTTCATAAATGGAAAACAGAACTGTAATTGATATAGAACTGGATTTATTTCAAATGTAAATGTGGTGTTAAATTAAAAAAGTTGCGAGAGGCAGTTAAATCAACAAGTTGCGTTCTATTTTCGTATAATTTATTAATTCATTCCCCCGAGTGGCTGTCATTCAGCATATCAATGAAAGAGCGATTTTTCCGTTTGAATGAAAAAGCGGTAGACAATGGCAGCCGGATACGGCGATGTGAGGGAGACACGTGTTTTTACGATCTGCTGCTTATTGCCTTTCGAGTTACGAGAGCGGCGTTTTTCACCTCGGCTCACTGTCGATATAAAGTTCTGGTCGCACGCACATTATGTACAGCCAGCGCCTGCCCCAATACAAGCAATTTATTGTATTGTTATAGATCGGAGGGCCGTCTTCAGCCTCATATTGGGGTGGAAATTGATATCGCTAACAAACATACTAACACATAAGAGAATTGACGTACTATTTGTGTGGGGGAAATGTCTTGAACTCTATTGTTAAGTTGTTGGTGTAAAACGTAATTGGTGTTACTACAGTTAACATAAATATAGCACATCGGTGACAAGACTACTGGTGGAGGTCTATTGAAATGCAACAATATTTTCTTCTCATCTACTTTTTAAAATTAATTTAACATGAACTGGGCACAGTTAATTGACAACGTGACTTTCTTCTAGGCTAGTCAGCCTAGAAAAACATCACTATGTCTGCCAAAGACATTAGTATACAGACACAAAATTGTTATAATGTTTTAGTTTAGCAAACATGCACAGCAGATCACGTAATGTACATAACACGCCAATAAAATTGTTAATAAAATAAAACTAAAGTTAAACACAAATACCTTAAAATCAACTATAAAAATAATATATATATATATATAAACAAAAAACTATAAAACGAATTTTGTGGGGTTTTATAACTACTACATTGTTTATGTGTTCGTTAATGAAGGATAAACTAAAACTAATAAACAGAAATAAAAATACTTAATCAAGAGAAATCTAGGTTGACAGCGACTATCATTGTTTAAAATATACCCGGACAATGTCAATGAAACGGCTATTGTTATTGAAGTAATCTGCGTTGGCTTCAAATACCTGTCGATTAAATCCTTTATGCACAAACTCACAATCCTCTCGCAAGCAATTGAGCTAACAGTGTCGAGACGAAACGCCATTCAGCAGTTTCGATGAATGCTGATTCGTGTACGTTTACAGTCAAGTGGAACTGCACTCCATGAGTCGCTCAAATAATAGTATCGTTGTTGTTCCAAATATACAACTAAAACCTGGTCACAGGAGACCTAACGAATCTTACCTAGCCTAGGTTAGGTTTGTTAGGTTGCCTTATGACTGTTCCAACCTCACACGGGCTGGACCAGTCATAAGGGAATCCATATAAAGCCAGCGTGGAGAGTGTAGGCCAAATCCTCTTATTGTCCTGGCTAATTTAAATTGCAAATACCTTCCTTACCTGTCGATGACAACCCGGTATCCAAGTCAGTCCTTTGCAAAAGGGACTGACTTGGATAAGGACTGAATTGGATGTGATTGCTGCGAGCGACATTCCGTGTCCTGTGGGGCACATAGACCACTACACGAGCGAGCGACGACCAAGGTGTGAAAGCGACTGGTTTGGATACGAAAATTGGTGAAACAAGGGCAAAGTGGGTGAGCGACGACCTAGGTGCAAAAAAGTACTGACTTGGATACTTTTTGCTCGCTCGCTCGTGAGGTAGTTTATCAGACTATAACATACCCTTTCTATTAGCAATCCAAGCTAGTCCAGCCATCCCAGCCACAGCCTGTCTTTAAATCATCTTATCGATTTGCACGGAGTTTAAAAAATGAGACACCTATTGAATGATTCTACACTACTTGTCATGTTGGAACAACGATCTTTTTCAGATTGGCCTGGGTCTTGGATATTTATCTACTTATGTAGATAAAGACCCAGGCCTACTTATGTATGGAGCAATTATAAAATATAATATCGTTGAGTTTGTATCCGAACACAAGTTCCGAACTTACTGCGGAGTTAGCTCAATTTGTGTGATTTGTCCTCATTTATTTATTTATTATTATTTACTCGTCATTCTATTGATAATTAACTAAGATTGTTTCTATATCTGAATTGAACCCTTTGAGAATGAACTAAGCTGATATGCTAACAGGGTCAAGACAGAATGCAATTCAGCAGTTTCGTCGAATGCTGATACGTTTCCAGTGAAGTGGAACTGCACATACGAGGCGATCCCATAATAGTCCCTTTAGGGTGCTCGTTGTTGTTCGAAGTGCAGCTATTGTCTGAAACTGTAACGTAATGGTACATCCACAATGCGGTTTTAAGATTGAAACGTGTATTTATTACAGGTATAATATTTTTTTCGACTACATAACCGAAAATTGTTAACGTCAGTAATTTACTTATTATTACTAAGTTTAGTGCGCTTCGAAAGCGGAGCGCATAAGAAGCGGCATTAAACTGCACAGCGCATTTTCTCCAAGCGACGTCAACTCACAATTTTAGTCAACCTTTGAAACTACAAAGATATGTGTACGGAATAAGCATTGTTATTTATAAATTTGATGATCAAAATTGAGTTAGAAAAATAATGTCTGAAACGGTAACGTAATGGTGCATACAAATAGCGGTTTTAAGATAAAAAATTTAATTTAAAACAAGTTTTTATTTTTTTGGACTACATAACCGAAAATTGTAGACGTCAGTAATTAACTTATTATTACTAAGTTTAGTACCGCTGCCAAAGCGGAGTGCATAAGAAGCGGCAATAAACTGCACAGCGCATTTTCTCCAAGCGACGTCAACTCACAATTTTAATAAACATTTGAAACTACAAATACATGTGGACAGAATATGCATTGTTATTACTTATTTATTTATATTAACGTTTGAAATAGAAAAGAAATTCTATTCGATCCAATCCTTAGAAATCACAAATTTGTGTTACGCTTTTCTAAAGCTCACCCTACAAACTTCAGCGCAGTACGTTAAGTGGTTTAAGCTGTGTGTTGATAGTTAGATCTAGTCAGTAACGGCTACCTTTTATATGTACAAAAATGAATCCAAATAAAAACATAACTATCTTTTTTACGCAGCCGCGTAAAATCTGCTGTCATGGTTAGATTAGGCTTAAGCAAAGCAATGACGCTTACTATACTAGGACTCTACTGTGGCTATCCTTAGGGATTACAACACAGAACAGCATGGTTTACTGCGGCATATTATACCAGACAACGTGAGATAACATTATAGTTGTCTACTAAAACAAATGTCTACGTCTTTCAGTTATAAATCCTGACTAGTGGCAAGACAAACTGGTTGTCTGGACTAAATTGGTGCTAACCGTTAATATGGTTACCATAAATATGTTATTCTGGCACAAGTGGATTTTGTAAAAAAAATGTTGACTCTATTATTCTCGAAGGGCCTTTTTTTTCGTCTGTGTGTACGTTTGAAAAAGTCTTAGACCAATTTTTAATTTTTTCATTATCAGAATATATCATTATTAAATTACTATAAAATTTTCCTCGGAAAATAATAACCTAGTTTCATGCACACCTTCGCGAGTTCAATATCAATTAGAGTTCGTACGTCAATCTAATAGCACAATTAATTCCCCTACAATTTACTCCATTCAAATCACCCCATGTCTACGAAGCAGGTGGTGGATGTTGCCAACACAGGAATCTATTTAAACGTTATTGTCCCACTAACAGCACAGCAAATTAATCGGATTTGCCGCATTCATCACGCCTTCCGGCAGCCGGAAGGACTGCCGAGCCGTGCGTAGTTACGCTAATAACTG
Organism: Rhodophaea formosa; assembly: GCA_963082605.1. Lineage (NCBI taxonomy): Eukaryota > Metazoa > Arthropoda > Insecta > Lepidoptera > Pyralidae > Rhodophaea > Rhodophaea formosa. Next base: position 10,154,317 of record OY720213.1, on the reverse strand, counting down.
CACATGACGGCTCCGATTCTATGTATGGACAAGATTGTAGGATTCACTATACATTGATATTATTAAATTGCTTATCAAAGACAAATACAAGCAAATAAACGTGAACGCATTTTTACCTATATACGTATAATTCTGAAAGTGAGTTTGTACACGTATTTGCTTGTTTGTTAAATTTTCAAGCTTTAATACAAAACTGACCATCATACAATTTTGCTTGATAATTTTAGGGGTACAAAGAAAGTCGGAATTAAAGTCTTAAAAAAATACTGCTCTTCAAATGTACACTAACGAGTGCTTATTTGCAGGTAAAATCAAGTAGCATGTTTATTTTATTTCATACTGCTTAAAAATCCCATATCAACAAGGCAGGCAGTTGGATATTAAAAGTTATTGTCCCACTAACAGCACAGCAAATTAATCGGATTTGCCGCATTCATCACCCTTCCGGCAGCCGGAAGAACTGCCGTGACGCGTGTAGTTACGCTAATAACTGCACATGACTGTTCCGATTAATTTCAATGTACCTACGCACAAGAATGTAGGCTTCGCGATAGAATGGGGTTATAACCATGTGTCGGTATTCATTGTACAGTGTTTACTGGTGTTCTGTTGCACCGTATGGTTACAGCCAAGAATAGTACGACTCCATTTTATTCTATGGATATGAAATGGAATGAAATTATATTTGCGTTAAATGTAGTCATAAAAGGTGGAGTTAGGTATATAAAATGTCACATACATTTAGCCAATAGTGGCACGCAAAAAAAGTTAAATTTAAGACTTAAAATTTGAACATGTGTGAATTCAATTAATTGATCAATGTTAACAAAGGAGCGTACGAATGATACGTACAAAGAATAGGACAAAAGCACAAGGTAGCATATCAAGACGAGGAAGAGTTTTAGGTGAAGTAAGTAGACCTAGTTTACTTACTATACCTATAACTCTTCATCCTCAAGTGCAACAGTAGACATTTTTAAAAAGTTAAGATTGCAGATGTTGGTTACTGTCTGAATTTAGTATTATCCCAATCCCAATCCCGACTAATAATATAGATGTGGAAGTGAGTTTGTTTGTTTGTTACACTTTCACGCCGTATCTACTGAACCGATCATCATGAAATTTTGCATATCCATAGGTTAGGGTGGGTACTGGGAAGGACATAGGCTATATAGCCCGCGGGCGAAGCCGCGGGTAACAGCTATTTAAATAATATATTAACTGTTTTGTTAATTACTACTAATAAGGAGCATTTTCCTTATTAGTAGTAATTAAGGTAGTAATTATATAGTAGTAATTATTAGTAGTACTAAATCCTTGCTTGATCAGCATTTGACGTAACTACAGATTTTTTTTCCGTGTAGACTTTATGACATTAGTCTTTTACACTATTAGATATAATCGTATTCGAGTCAAGTCAAAATTAAAACTATGTCAATCGATAGTTATACGTATTTTCAATTTTTTAAATATGAGTAATGATCAATTTATAGCCATTTTGCCTCGTGAAGAAGAGGACTTAAAACTGACTTTCACAGAATATTTGAAATGACCCGCGAATACACCAAAATAAAGGATTCCAATCTGGAGTCACATTCAAGTCCCTATTCTGCACTTGTACTAAACCTACGACTATGTTGCGGTTACACGTCACAGCTACACAATTACTGCACTACTAAAAGCTATAGAAGGAACTATTACAGGATGAGCTTGCGTGTCAGCATTTAACAAAGCTACTGCATTGCGTTTTATCTTGACACTATTAGCACAGTCAAACAGCCGACTATGCGAGTTGACAACTAATACAAAATTAAATTACACTTATAATTTTCTTTTTTAGGTTAGCACCCATACAAATAAAGAGGGAGTATTTTTTTATGCAAGCCCATCGTGTTGGGTATTGTTAAATTGGTCTTTAAAAATATTGTGAGGTTGAGAACATTTTTCGATTTAGAGATCCGTTTCCGAAATATTTGGTTTTAAAGAGCAAATTTTTGTTAGAGGTAAGTGTCCCCCCCTCTATCTGCTAAACGGTTATATACAGACAGATACGTGAAAAAAATTACAGCAGTAGTATATATACTGAAGTTGAAAGGAAAACTATCAGAGCTGTGTACAAAGCACAAAATAAAAATTTATAGGCAACCAACTTATGAAATGTACTGGAAAATGTAAAATTTCATACAATTCTCATTGTTAGATGTTTTTGGTCGTTAAACTGTGAGGTGCGAGTGTGAACTCAAAGTTGTCATTCGCAACTATGGAACCCTACACTGCGTGTGGCCCGACACGCACTTGGCCGGTTTTTTTAATATATCATTCCTAAAACTTCGTCTGCGTAAATTAATGCTTCTGTTACCCGCTGATAATGTAGCTTTTATAGGTGAAATAATTATATAGAGGTAAAGTAATTATCAGTTTATCAGTTACAAAGAAACAATCAAATCTTGCCTCTTTGTAATACTAGTGTTAATAAATAAAACTGCTGACAAAATAAGAGCAGGTATGTATGTATGTATGTATATTGATAATTTCAATATCGTAATTAAAATTCCCAAACTGAAATATGTGACAAAAGCTAAGTCCATTAAAATTAATTAACACGTAGAGCTAACTTTAGTGAAGGATAAAATTAATTAATATGGTCAGTTAAATAACCAGTTGATATCAACCGTTCATTTATGTTTACTTAATGTAAATTTATTGATAAATATTATAATTGATGACAAAATAAACTTTGCGCACTGAGAAGATTTACATAGATAGTTTGTGTAATTACATAACTTCCCAAAAAAAGTATAATGTATTGGGAGTTCATGTATGTTTGTATCACTTTTTAAAGATACAAATCTTAAAAGATCGTTTTCCATCATGACCGAACGATCGAACTATTGAACTATTGGCGTGCTGCACCAAGGAAGTCGTCAAAAAATATTGAAGCCCTTGAAATCAACATTGAAATTATATTTCCTTCATCTAAATGACCGTGAACATCACCTTACGTTTGCTATTGGCTTGTATTTGCATGCAATTAGAGGAATTTGATATGCAAACATGAAACAAAGCGTGTAGCGGCCGCTGAAATGAATTAGTGATAAAGGGTAAAATCGCTCCAACGCCTGCTATCTAATAATGCATTGTGGAAATGATTTAAACCTTAATAGTGGTATTTATCGATGGCGGCATTTGACGGTTAAATAATTATATTGGTATGATTACTATGTTTATTCTAGTTTTCAATCGTCGTCACAGGCTTTGGAATTCATATTTTAACTTTGATTGATGTTTTTGGAATCACAAATTCCGGATCACTTAGTCAAAATTGTGTGTATCTAAATTAACCTGACGTTGTCCGACCGAAATTGAGATATATTGTTACATAAATTTATCGCATGCCACTTCAGTTTTTAAAAGATAAAACTAAACCGGCTTAATGCGAGTCTGATTCAATACGTAGTATTTCTGAGTGTATGTATGACTTGCTGCCATAAAGTTAGTAAGTGATTTTGGAGACAATGAGTTTTTTTCAAACCAATTAAAACGATGGCTGCTATATTTTCACAATAAACATAAAAGCCCTTGAAATCAACACTACCGATATTTTTCTTTCATAATGACCGCAAAAAAATCATCTAACGTTTGCTTTTGGGTTATGTTAAACGATATTTGCATGCAATTAGAGGAGTTTGATATGCAAACATGAAACAAAGCGTGTAGCGGCCGCTGAAATGAATTAGTGATAAAGGCTAAAATCGCTCCGACGCCTGCTATCGAATAATGCATTGTAGAAACGATTTAAACCTTAAAATAGTGGTATTTATCGACGAATGGCGGCATTTGACGGGTTAAATAATTATAATGATACAATTGCTATGTTTATTTTGGTTTCCAATCGTAGTCACAGGCTTTGGAATTCATATTTTAACTTTGATTGATGATTTTGGAATCACTAAATCCGGATTACTTTGTCAAAATTGTGTGTATCTCAATTAAACTGACGTTGACCGGCCGAAATTGAGATATATTGTTACATAAATTTATCAAATTCTTTACAGTATTTGATGAATAAAATAAAACCAGTTAAACGCGAGTCTAATTTGCACAACTAAGGGTTCCTAAAAGGAAGTTGAAGGAATTAATTTCTATAAATGAAAAAAAAAATGTTAAATGTACCTAGTTTTAAAGATTCATTAAGACATTTATTTGACTATTTATTTCCGAAAAATATAGCCAAAGAAGACAAGTACTTACAAAAAACAAATCGAACATAAAAGTGTAGCAAATATTGAATTTAGGATACCAATACACACATTCAATATTTGTCCCGGACTGGGAAGAGTCAACCTTTACGGTAATACAAGTTATTATTACTATTAGTTCGGAACATTACATTGTGTTTGAAACTAAGACCAATGTGATATCTATTTCCATTATATTCTAATGATCCGATTTACTTAGATATTGTCAGTAGGTCGTTTGCAATATATACTATTTTTTATTGAATGTCATAAAATACTACAATGTCTACTTATTGATTGGAAAGTTGGGGAAAAGTGCATTAATGAATATTTTATTGTTTTAAAGCCAATGTCATCCGCTTATAAATGTAGCATTCTACAGGTGAAATGTTTTTTTTAAACAGTTCGCTAGCTTTTTAGTTAATTCATTACAAATTAACACACAAACAATCAAATAAGTATTTTCGCTTCATAATATACCTAAGTACAGTTAGTATACATTCACAACCCTAATTTTACCGTATTAAAAATAAACTTATATCTACGTCTGTATATACTAGGTACCACGATTATTAATTAACGTAGCAAAATTGGAAAGTAAAAATACATTTTAAAAATAAAGTTACGAAAGTAATGAGTGTAATATTTAGTAAAATAATAACAGAATATAATAATTAACAACAACGTTGATGTAGTTTAGCTAATTACTGGTCGGTTAAAAGCAGCGCCGCATAACTGGCGATGCGAGATGGATGGCGGCCATCGATCACTGTTACATTACCAACGTAAATATTTGCTATTATTATATCCCGTCGCAGTACAAATATGCAGCGTTTATCGCCATACAAAATATTTTCCTTCCGCACCCGCGGATTTTATCTCATTTATCTTAGTCGCCAGCTCGGGTCCCTGATCTCGCATCATCACGATAACATAAGTTTATTCAAACGCCGGGACATTTTGTCTGGAATATTTTATTTCGGAACAGCTTACAAAACTTCGCGCGGACTGCTCAGTTTTAAAATGATGTAAAACTATTTCAGAACAAACTGGAGAGAACCGCAAAGTTTTATCTTCGCCGAGCACTACAACTAAAATCAGAGTGGAATGAAAAAATCCACTCATTCTGCTCCGTGAAAAACATTTGTAAGAAGAGTGCACGGAGTACTACTTGTATGGCATGCATAAAAAGTGTCTCGAGAGCGCTGACATCCATAAATCAGACTTGACTAGGGGCAAACAGCTTACGTACGTGTGTTGTACTCAAGTTACGCAAACATATAGGTGTAGTTTGTTACATAAAAACATTAGATGTGGTTTTGCTTAGTTAAGTGACATTACAATATTAATACTAGTAGATCACAGGTTTTTCTACGTCTGAAAGTCATCTCTACATACAATTACGAAGTTGTAAAAGCTTTGTTTTAATGAATTATTTTTAAAGAGTTTTTTGAACTAGGTGTCTTTATTTTATTAGAATTTTTGTACCCCTGTAATAATAGATTTATTTTATTAGTTAAAAACCGGCCAAGTGCGTGTCGGGCCACGCGCAGTATAGGGTTCCGTAGTTGCGAATGACAACTTTGAGTTCACACTGTTTACACTCGCACCTCACAGTTTAACGACCAAAAACATCTAACAATAAAGATTGTATGAAATTTTACATTTTCCAGTACATTTTATAAGTTGGTTGCCTATAACTTTTTAGTTTGTACTTAGTACCCAGCTCTGATAGTTTTCCTTTCAATTTCAGTATATATGCTACTGCTGTAAATTTTTTTCACGTATCTATATATAACCGTTTAGCAGATAGAGGGGGGGGGACACGTACCTCTAACAAAAATTTGCACTTTAAAACCAAATATTTCGGAAACGGATCCCTAAATCGAAAATTGGTGTTCTCAGCCTCACAATATTTTTCAAAGACCTTTTTAACGATACCCCACACGATGGGTAAGTAGAGAAAAAAAAATTACTCCCCCATTGTACTTGTATGAGAGCTACCCAAAAAAAAATTTTTTTTCAAGATTTTTTTCTACGACTTTTTTGCCATGATTAATATACATACTTATACCAAATTACAGCTTTCTAGTACTTATAGTCTCTGAGTAAAACCGCGGACGGACAGACACACAGACAGACAGACAGACATGGCGAAACTATAAGGGTTCCTAGTTTACTACGGAACCCTAAAAAGGGATGAGAATGAAAAATATTCTCCATTCCTGTATTTTTTGTGTGTGCGTATTGGAACGTTTGCTTGCCTAAATATTTATAAGTTTATTTATATTTCAGTTTGCACTTTATATTAAAACAGACTTGTTTTGTCAATTCCCCACCTCTTTAAAAATAACCTAGTTAAACAAGTAGATCCATTTTTCCATTAGGTATGTATATCAGGTTATTTAATACATCTTTTATGTCATGGAATATATGACATTAAGGCATTAGTAGACAGCTAAATAACAGTCGATTAAATTTCAGAGACATATCTATCAACAGGTAAATGCGTCGTCGAATTGCCGTCCTCGCGAAATCGGACTTTGCTGATTGCAAATTGTGCTTACTGTCGGATACAAATTGGGAGCGTATTTATTCCTAAGTTAATAACGTCGATTATTGAAAGGAATATAAAATAAAATAAGCCATAAGCTTATGCCCAGGAGTCGGGTATTGTCAACTTTTACTATATACGCGGGAACAAAAATACTACCCTGATACGCTACGGCGCATAAAGCGCGGCACGCATAGGAAAGGCGTGAGACGCGGACGGGGCGCGGGCAGGGCGCAGACGGGGCACCGTAGTGACTTTTGAAAACACATAGAAAAGACGGGGCACAGACGTGACGTATCTAAAATCCATTAATGGCATTCGATGAAATTCGGAGATAGGCATTTCTATCAATTGGTATATGTGTTGCAGGGATATTATAAAAGTCGTGATATTATAATTTTACTAGTGACATTATAATTACACAGATTATTGTCAATCGTTTGTATTACTTACAATTTAACGGGCTAGTTTCAGTACCATTATAATTTCACTAGACCGATGCAGTGAAATTGTAAGGCAGTGATATTTTGACAAAAACACTGGTTTAAGAAAGCCGTTAGATTATCAGAGCGATTGCTGATTGGTCCGCATTTATTACCACCTGACCAACAAGTACTAAACATAGAGTTACGAAATAAAAAACAGATTATAGAAAATATTTTTTTAATTTAACTTGTCACTTTTTATAGTACTATCTATACTATAAAATATGCTGAAAAAGTTATAACGTTTACTAATCAAATCATAACTTTAATAACTATAAGCTTAATAGTATTTAATATTGGTAGTAACATTTTAGTCAATTTTTTGATTTGAATAAAGCTTAATTAATCATAATAAATGAATAATATGTACTTTTTGTCAAAATAGGTTACTTAAAAAAGTTGGTAGGTTACATAATTGAGCAAGTAATTTAAATGACATAACAAATAGAATAAAAAATTAATAAATTGACCAATCAGAACACGCAGGGTTCCTACCACAAACGCAACTCATAATAAACCTAGATTTATTATAATATCACTATTGCGGCCCAGTGAAATTACAATAACTCTGAAAAGAGCCCGTGAAATTATACGAACCAGACGTTATTGACAATAATCAGTGTAATTATAATTTCACTAGAGAAATTATAATGTCACGTTTTTGACAAAATCCCTGCGACATATGCGTCGTCAAATAGCTGTCCTCACGAAAACGGGCTTTGCTGATTGCAAATTGTGCTTACTGTCGGATACAAATTGAAAGCGTATTTATTCTTAAGTTAATAACGTCGATTGTCTAAAGCAATATAAAATAAAAGAAGCCTTAAGCTTCAGCTCATTTCCTTCGTCAACTTATAACATACTAGCTGTTACCCGCGGCTTCGCCCGCGTAATATATAGCCTATGTCCTTCTCGGTACCCTAACCAATGTGTATGCAAAATTTCATGATGATCGGTTCAGTAGATACGGCGTGAAAGCATAACAAACAAACAAACTCACTTTCGCATTTATAATTTTAGTTGGGATAAGCGGCAAGAAAATTACTACTCTGATATGCTATTGTCTTTATATCAGTTCACAACATATTATAAATAACATTTTACATCAACTAAGAAGAACGCAGGGTTCATTCTTATAAGTACTCCAAATCTGCCTAACAAGCTGTGAAGCTGATAATACAATGGGGTTCGTACACAGATAACTTAATTTTTAAAATCCATATGGCATTCGATGAAAATCGGAGATAGGCATATCTATCAATAAGTAATGCGTTATCAAATAGCCGTCCTCGCGGAAAACGAGCTTTGCTGATTGCAAATTGTGCTTACTGTCGGATACAAATTGAAGGCGTATGTTAATAAAGTCGATTGTCTAAAGTAATATAAAACAAAGAAGCCTTAAGCTCTTAAGCTTAAGCCCATTTCCTTTGTCAACTTATAAGATATAAGCGGCTAGAAAATTACTACTCTGATACGATATCAGCTCACTTAAATATTACAAATAAGATTTTATATCAACTAGGAGAACGCAAGATTCATTGTTATAAGTACTTTAAATTGGCCCAATAAGCTGTGAAACTGATAATACAATGGGGAGCGCATACAGATAACAGAGAGATAAGAATTACAAGTTAATATCTAAAATCCAAATGGCATTCGATGAAATTCGGAAATAGGCATATCTATCAATAGGTAAATGTGTCGTCAAATAGCCGTCCTCGCGGAAACGGGCTTTGCTGATTGCAAATTGTGCTTACTGTCGGATACAAATTGAAAGCGTATTTATTCGTAAGTTAATAACGCCGATTGTGTAATATAAAATAAAAAAAGCCCTTAGCTCAAGCCCATTTCCTTTGTCAACTTATAAGATATAAGCAGCAAGAAAATTACTACTCTGATACGATACGGTCCTTTATAATAATATCAAGTCACTTAAATATTATAAATAACATTTTACATCAACTAGGAGAATGCAAGAAACAAGAAGTACTTTAAATTGGCCCAATAAGCTGTAAAACCGATAATACAATGGGGAGCGCATACAGATAAAAGAGAGATAAGAATTACAAGTTAATATCTAAAATCCAAATGGCATTCGATTAAATTCGGAGATAGGCATATCTATCAATAGGTAAATGCGTCGTCAAATAGCCGTCCTCGCGGAAACGGGCTTTGCTGATTGCAAATTGTGCTTACTGTCGGATACAAATTGAAAGCGTATTTATTCGTAAGTTAATAACGTCAATTGTCTAATGTGTGATGACTGTGTAACGAAGACAATTTTAGATATTGGGAAAATAATGCAATAGTTTTTATATACTACAATATTAACAATTGACTACAAACAAAAGATAACAAACACAGAACAATAACCAGAAACAATAAGACTCAATTAAAACAGTTGATATTTTCACATACTTTGATTTGAAATTTTAATTAGGCTTTTTAATATTCCGTTCTTTTGATATCTTTTATCTATCTAGGACTCCCCCATAGATTGCCACAAATTGCGGTTTTGTGCATGCTGAGTTCTTTTGATAACTAGATGTCTCACTTCCTGATATAGCACAAGCCTGCCGTATATTTTTTTAAATATTTATTAAAGTTTTAAAGTGCGCTGTTATCATTTCATCATCACAGTTTCATTGTTATGTTTTGAGTGGGCTACTTTAATAGCCAATATCTTCAGCACTCAAGATTGCGCATAAATAACACTTAGTATGAAAATCAATGCACCTTATAGCTCAGACGGGGCGGAGACAGTTCCATTTAGGAACGTAAATTCGGATTAGGGAACATAGCGCGTAATTACATTTTGCTGTTAAATCTGCCGCTGTACCACTTCACATAATATTGATCCTTACAGTATTTGACACAAAGGTTATTATTACATGCCACTCGTAAGCCACTCGTTTAGTTGTTTCAGTTCTTATTTTGAACCAGTAGTTAGTCTGTGTACAAACGAATCTTTTTCTTATTTGCTGTAAACTCATAGAGGAAGTGAAGTACAAATACAATCCAGTTTCAAAGGTGAGTAACGAGCACTTTTATACAACCGGCGGTTTTGAATGCTGTTTACTTTATAAGTTTACTTGCGAAAGAGCTTAGGGTTCGCTTTAAAAATACAAGGTATAATCGTGGGGCGTTTGGTTAAGTTTTCTCTTATAAAGGAAATCTTAAAGAGCTTAAACTCTTATTTAATTAAGTGAAATAAATTTTAGGCATCTTTACCAAGTCTGCTTAACACAAACTATTTTAATGTGATATGAACTTACTTAACTTTATTTCAATTTGTTGATTACGCATTCATAATTTCATTTCATACGCTTTACTTGGTTCTTTAAGCCCTGATACAAAAAGAAGGATGTCATAATTTTGATGTCTGTTTATGTATTATTTTCGAGGTCCCATACGGCTGCACTGATTATAATAGGGGAAGTAACAATCAAATGGTTTCAAATATTAAATAAAATGTCTTGATGATGACATTTAAAACTGAGTAACACGCAAATCGGGTTACCTTTCTGAAAGTTAGGGAAAGTTAAAGAGCTTGTGTCAGGGATCTGTATTTTTTTTTTAATTTCATGTTACTCCTCTTTTATTATGTTGAATTATTCTGTCTACCCAAATCAGAATAAATATATGTCCTGAAAAAGAATCTAAGTTTACCTCTACATTTCTGTTTGTACGTAGAGTAGTATCTAACAAAACGTGTTGTGAGTAGTCTTATTCTAATAACATCTTTGTACCGCACAACGTATAAACCTTATGAAAAGAATTTGTAAAAAGTTTGTTCTCGGCTGCTTTCCATTATCGCCCTAAAAACCGAGCAGAAACAATCACTTCATTTGAATTTTAATGACGATAAATATTCTTAGGGAAAACCTTAAGCGTTTCAGTGTTCTTGTTGGAAAAATAAACCTAAAATGATAAATCCGCACAAAGCACTGCTGAAGCTTCAGACTCAAGCTTTCCTCCGCCTTTTTTAAACCTCCCGATGCTGGAACTGAGCTTTTACCAAATTGCTTTTTACTCATGCAAAACACAATATACCAGTAAATTGATGGATGTATTACTGATAACAAACTTTGAATATTACGATTTCATTATGCTACGATTCAAATTTTGATTATTCCTGGATACAAATTGATGAATTTATTTTACGATTACCATGACGTGTTTAACTGGACAGACATAAATACTAGGTATCATGTTTATTTAAACAAACATTCCATATGTACAATACCTTACAATGCTTTTGCTTTATGTGGTAAATATTTAATTTTTTGTTAATTAGGTGCGTTTAGTTATTCCGATATAAAATTAATACCCGTACAAAATTACTGTAAAACATTGGGTGCTTATATATATATTTTTTTTACTTCTTACCATCTCACTGATGGGCCAAGGCCTCCTCTATACTCCGCCATTTATTTCTATTTCATACAAGATATCCCCAATTTTTATCTACCCCAGATCATCGGACTATCTTGTTTTAGGTGACCTCTTTTACGACGGCATCCAAGATTCTGTAGCTACGTTTGCCCATGTTTCTGAGTGCATTCCACGAAATACACGTGTCCCGCCTAGTCTCATTTATTTAATATTAAGGGTACCTACACGTTATTATAATGTCATGGCCTACTAGTTAAGACGTTTTTCGAGAAATACAAATAGGTCTTACGCTGTAAATTATGGACGGGAACGGAAAATAAGTTCTGTCTAAATAAAATATACGAGGGCTTTTCTTAAACACTTAAGTGGCTTTTCTTAGGCTTTTTATAGCGCACTTGTTACGTATGCCTACTATAAGAGCTATTTTATTTATTCATGGCACAAATTCTCATCTCACATTATATAAGTCTTATATCGTCGAAAAAGAAATTGTTTAGTTTATTTGCTGATTTACCTAACTTTACGTTTTATGTCACGTGGATGTCGTAAACGGCGACTTAGGAAACAAAGCTAAACAAAGCTTATAAACATCAGGATCCCGTTCCCGATCCAAACCGTTTGGCCAACGTGGAGAGTGTAGGCCAAATCCTCTGACTGCTCTGGCTTTGGTACAGTACAGTACAGAGAGGATCGTGCTCCTGCAGTGGAGACATAAAAAGATCTGATGATGATGATGTTGACATTTTATTTCATTACAGTACTTGGAAAATAAAATCATTAAATCTTAATTTAGTTTTGTAAATGTTCTAATTTTAGAGAACTTACATTTTCATCCTTGTATTGCACTTTAACAAAAATAGAACGAAATTTGAGAGCATCTTCCGTTAAAATGTTTTGGATATGCGCACTTAAAGAACTCCTGTCACGTAAGAGTGGACACACGAATAAAAAGTTTGCCTGACTACGCTGGTCGGGCTAGAAAAACTTGCCTATTCTCGTTAACTAAAGTGATGAAGACTATCGGGACATGGAATCAAGAAAAGTTTTGCATATAAGAGGGCAATGGAGACACAATGTGGAAGCCCTCTGGGTGAATCGGCGAACATAGCGAACATCACGCCTAATCAAAATCCTACCTTAGAGTTGGAACCAACTTCCTCCAAAATTGTTTAGAGATTAATGTGATAATAAAGTAGTCAAGGACGTACTATGTTTCATTATGTGTAAGTACTTACGACCAGATTCAAGATAATCTTTTACTGTTCCAGAAATAGAAGACCAACTACTAGCTTAGAAAAAAGGCGAAACGCCACATAGCTGCAGTTAAGTTGGTATCCATGGATTGGAGAGTGATTTATGGTTCCACTGGCCAATAGATTCGCCCGGATCGTTGCATCTTTTCATGTGTAAATGGAACGTACAAGTATCTACACGGTTCCTGCATTTCTTTTCTACATTCTAAATATAAGTGCCCATAACTTTATCGTTACCACAAAAATTGTCATGATTGCGTTTGTCTTCTTTAATTTAAATTGAGGAAATATATTTTATTCTACTTATATGAATGTTTCTTTTAACTGTATTTTTATTGTATAAATATTTTTAGACCGAAAAAAATCGTGTAACTTTGTACGAACAATATCTAATCTAAAATAGAAATAGCCCTTAGATAACCTTTGTTAAATATATGTGCTCGTATCTACTAACGTAAGTTGTTGGTATGAAAAAGTAGGTAGTTAAAAAAGTTTGTCCATATTTTAAATACTTTCAAAACAAAGTGACATTAAGTAAGGTAGGCAACACGATTCAGTTTTAACTAGTTGACCCAGTTCACGTCCTTTACTTTTGCTCGATTTTAGGCACTGACTACGGCTGTGATATATTTAGTTTGTAACGAGAATATTTAACAAACTATTTGCTTCAAGTCTGCAGCATTCATTTTTAAGATTAATTTTTGGGTTTCTTGAAAATTTCAACTTAGGTGTCAGCAGAAACTTTCAAGTATTTGATTTAAAATACATTCTAATCTACCTATATAGATAAAATACTTTTTTTTCGTTTGAACCTTAATTAAAGTGACAGTCAGTTCCCAAAACTATAATGAATCATTCGCAGAAATCATTATTAATATTATCTACGAAGCGTTTGAAAGTACCTTAAAACAAGTAATAAACTTAAATAAACGCGGAAATGAACTGAAACGCAAAAATCAATCATCCCCTGTTTTATTATCCTTAGAGATTTTTTTTTATTTATATAGGAAAAACTTCAGAGTATACCCTTTTCAATAAAAAAGTAATATCAAAATCGGACTACTCTGTAAAAAGTTATACTTACTTAGTCATACATAAAAAAATACGTGTCGTCTGGAGAATCGCCTCCGTTTTTTCGTTGGCAGAATAATACACAGTATCGTTACAATGAACTGGCTAAGATATTCGATCAGTGTTACTAAGTACTTAGTTTTGATTAGAAGGCTTACGAAAGGCCGATTGAATACGCTCATAATTCCACCGACGTTAGTGAAGCACGATTGACTCCTCGATCCGAGCAATTGATGTTGACAGCTCAAACATTTCAAGTCATTGATCTGAATAGTTTGCTCGGAGTGCGTTTGTTTTTGAAGTTACAAGTTCTCACTCAATAGGAGTTAGATGGGTCGATTCTCAATCCGGCATTTAAAATGAGTAATTAAGGTGAAATCCCAATCCCAAGTAATATTATAAATGCGAAAGTAAGTTTGTTTGTTTATTACGCTTTCACGGTGTGACTATTGAACCAATCATCATGAAATTTTGCACACACGTTCTCTGGACATGGTACCTTTATCTCGGAACAACATACTGTTTCCGAGGAATCGACATTGACGCGAATGGAGCTGCGGGCAAAAGCTAGTATAGAATAATTGGGCTCTAAATGTATCTTGTGGACTATTTTTTATTTAAGGTGTCTTACCCTTTTTTCGAAATGTTACTAATATTTTTTTTCTTGCCGGATTATGCTTAACGCAAATTTATTCCATGAGCACAACTGCCAGTCCCCGTTCTGACAATACTCAGTCAGCCCTCCCCATCTCTGAAGAAGTGTCTCGTGTGTGCATGTAATTGTGGGTTACTTGTAAGGCTCAACCCGGCAACTTAGTAAGTCCTACTGTAAGCCTGAAAAAATGTTTATTAAGGAGTGTCATGCTTTTCTGTAGTCAGTCGGATCGCATCCTTAAAAAACATTAAGTATGAATACAGATATGACATGATACATCTGGTAGTACAGAGAGGGTCGTGCTCCTGCAGTGGAGACTAAAGACCTGATGATGAAATCTACAGTTAACTTATGCACATAAATTAGACAGCGTCGATCAACAAAAAAAAAGCAAGATAATCTGAGAAACACAGGATAACTTAATCAGGAAACGGTCGGTGATGCAACCAATGAAGTAAATAAAGTGCTCGGCAAGTTTATGGCAAATCATCAGTCTCGCCACGCTGGCTCGTTACGCTTTCCACTTCATTTCCAATAGAATGAAATTACAATTTGAAGAGGACGCAAGGGACGAGCCAGCCCAGTCTCTCTGTACCATTGATTTCACTTTGAGAATCCATTGTGAAAATAGTAGTGTTAATGTAGTGCGAGCTGAACTGGAACGGAGGCGGCGACTGGGTGTTCAATATTCATGAGTTAACTTTAGGGTTGAAGCCTCCAAACGAGCGGGGAAGCACGGCCTCGCCGTACGACTTACGAAGTGCTTTATACATTTTTAAGCAGCAGGGTAACAATGCGGTCGTAGATGCACTGTTTTCTCAATCAAAATCACTTTAGGACCTATAAAACTCTTCTGGTTTAGCTCGGTGGAAAGTCTAGAAAGAATACTCTGATTCTTTTTCAACATTACATTCAGCATGGGATTAAATCTGCGGTTTGATTCAAATACACTAGTCAGTACGGATAAATTTTGAAGTACTGGGTACAAAAACATAAGATATTTCAATTAAAGTTATTAAAATATTTTAGTAGAAATTTTAAGGGTGGTAATTTCCAGATTCTTAAAGTTTAGTATCTACTAGGTAAGTACATAGTACGTTTCATGATTTTTTGTCAATTAAGTGGTAGTTTAAGCACCTCCTCACAGTCTGCAAATTCGCTGTAACTGGAGCCACGCTCAACTGCTGGTTGAATCCAAACTCGTAGGGCGTTTAAAACGACCGTTGTTATCATGACATCTGGTATGCGCGTGCATTAGTTAGAAAGACGTTGGTACGGGTGCAGCTAAAGTGGCAGTGTGTAACTTAAGCAGTTTTTGTATATGATAGTCTATACCGGCTTCTAAACACCGTTTTTCTCTGGTATGATATTTTTTTTAGCCATATGAAGTATTTTTTTTTATTTAAACCTCAATGGTTGAGGATAGGATTCTAAAAATCCCAATTAAAATTTATTAAATTTTTTTAACATGCCATGGAGGTATTTGCAGACGGCAGAAAATATAGTCTTGTTTAGTAAAACCAGGTGAATTTATTATTTAATTTAATTTTTTTTTTCTCTTTGCTCATATAAAGCCTACTAAATGCAGTGACATAAATATAACATATAAATAGTAAGGCGTTGGGGAGTAACAGCGGCACGCATGGACAAACCAAGGTTACATCTCAGCCTGCGGCGAGGTTAGTTTCATCAGACAAACTTTGCTTCCCCTGATACCCTTCTCGGAATTTATACTTTTAAAAAAATATATGTTCTTTTTAATTCATTCCGTTGCTTTTAATACTTGCTACAAGAAAATTTGCATTATTGGAATTATGGCAGCAGAACACATTAAAAATCTATTTGACTGAAGTTTTTCGTCGAATGCAGTGTCTAGTTCTTTAAAAAGAGTACATATCTAAAAATAGTTTTAAAATAGATAATCCTCGATACTATTTCAATAGTGCGTAAGCTTTGGCGTTTCATCATAAAGCTACTTTGTTCCTACTACAATTTTTCAATGAATGTTTACCAAAAATTGGTCTAAATACGCTCTAAATTTCTTTTTTTTTTTGAAACTCATGCACGAGTATTTTTTTTTTTTCGTTATTATATGTAAAGTCCTCCCAAATGTGTGCGAAAAAAAGCTATGCTAAACGAAAACCTCTCTAAAATATTAGTTTTAATAGCACATTTTTTGGGCGATACCAATATGCTCCCCAGAAAATGCTACTCTATCGTGACGTCACGGTTTAGTAAAATGTATGGGATGTATGAGTAACTTGCTCGACAGCTATATTAAATATTGTGTTTGTTGTAATGGTCTTATATAAGTTGCTTTATATTTAGAGGCTTAAATAATGGTAATATTTATTTTTACTTTTTTCATACTTTTAAAATGGACTTGACCAACCAACTTTAAAAGGTTATTTAACATGGTAAACGAATCGTTATCAAATTGAATGTGTACTTTTATAGTCTTTAAAGACACATTTTGATACATTATGAAACATTTTTAAGTAGGTATCTCAAGACCCAGTCATCATGTCTATTATAGCGGCGGCGCTGTAATAGCGGAACATATTTTAAAATACATATGGAGACATCAATCAGCTAATCCCCATAGTAAGTTGAGTCGTAGGATACTTACTAAACGATATTATACAATAGATACTTGTAAATATAAACTTTCCAGAGCTTGGTCTATGTGAAAAGATAGTTATTCATCATGACCTGGCTGGGGATCGAATCCGGGACCCTGCTATTTTACTAAGGTAGTACTGAGCCAGAGAGTTCGTATACACCTGCATCCAGCCAAAATATGTTTGCACCCTAACTCGACATAAAGACATCCAACCTCGTCAAAATTACTGACACTATTTGAAATAATGTTATTAAGAGAAACATTAACATTTACCTAACATACGAAAAAAAATACTCACTTGTAATAATTTTTCAATTGATAACTTCATATACGTATTGCGTTAAACATTTCTGCAGCTGAGAATAACTTTTTATATAAAGTGGAAACAGTTTATGGACTAAGTTTCTGTTCCGACAGAAGTTATTCGTAGCAAGACGAACATTCGATAGTGCTCTAATTGGATACTTTTAGAGTTATCCAATTGGCTTTAAAGAGAATCGTGAGAAAGTTTTTACTCCGAAGATCTCACTTGAACTAAGATTTTAAGTAACTACACGGATGTTCGCTGGATATAAACTGTGCTTTTAGTTTCAATTGAGACTGTGAATTTTTTACATGCCACTCTACTTGGATCAAGAAAAATGTATAGTTAAAAATTACAAAACAATGCCCATAAGTTTATGGACAAGATATTATAGGATGACATAAGAGTTAACACTGTGTAAGTCAACGGGAGTTTTTGGTGGAGAACACCTCCTTCCTCCTTCATCGGGACGACCCCCGTGGCGACGCGATCAACACGCCAGCCTGCGAAACGAGTGGTCACGAGTTCGATCCCTGGTCAGAAGTCTATTTGCTAACTTTTTACAAATACGGTGTACATCCTTTTGATGGTCACTTCATTTTCATAACGGCTTTCGTATGAATGACTATTTTGAATTACGAATTATGATAAATCGTAATGGATGTTAAAGTGACCATAAAAACGGTGTGCACTGAGTTAACAAATGGGCCTCCAGGGCAAACTGAGAAATCATCTTTTTCAGAAATACCTGGGTCTTGGATGTTTATCTATATAATGTATTTGTTATTAAATATAGTATCGTTAAGTTATCTCATAACACAAGTGTCGAACTTACTTTGGAGCTAGCTCAGTCTGTGTGATTTGTACGTATATATTTATTTATGTGTATCCACTGGTTGAGAACCAAGAAAATTTCAGGGCCCTATTAACAGTTCTAAATTTGATTGCTTTCTTTCTTATCACACAGAAATCATTTAATTTTTGCGATAGAAGAATTTAGCATGTATGAGAAGGTTCTATTCACAAATCTGATACAAAGGTATAAAAAGTGTTCGTTGAGCGTGTACCAGAGCCACTGTATAATGTATAATTAGTAATTACAGCCGACGTCAATTACCTGAACCAACCACGCGATTTAACAATGAACTGCAGCAAAACTTCAAACTCTTAACTGACTATACACGTAGTTAGGCCTACGAGCTATTAATTAAAGTTTCCTGCCAGTCTCCCGTCTTTATGTAAGAGTGCATTAATAAATAAAACCTAGCTTGCTTTCATGAAGGATACGTATTACATATTATGTTAACTATTATAGTTAAAACGCCTTACATTTGGGGCTAAGTTTCTTTCGACTTATTCTTCTCAACAGTAGTCGTTGCAAAAATAGCTTCTTGACTTCGCATATATTGAGATAATTATGAAGGAAAATTATATATTTTTTTTTAAGATTTCCATGTTATCCTAATTTGATTATTAATTTTTCACTATCAGGTGTTCCGTAAGTGTGATTGCCTATCTTACACTCGTACTAATAATACTAAAACGGGAGTCGTTCAATTGTTTTTGGCTTAATTTACTGATAGAAATGTACCTTAGAGAAATGTACCAAAGAAGCCTCTTAGTATATTTCAACTACGCCGAGGGTTCTTCAAAAGCTATCAAAAGAACCCTTAAACGATTAATGGTTTGTCCATCTAGCAAGACTTTTCTTAATTACGCGTGGATAACGACGATAATCAAGTCGAAATTAATTTTAAATATTTACATCCGCGATCTCAAGAATCTGTGAAAAAATCAAAATTCTAACTCAACGCAATCTAAAATGCTCATTAATGTTGCAAATTAATTCTAAAACATATCAAAAAATATGGGAATCAAAATGTAAAGGATAGGTACTTCCCATTAAGCAAGGACTTATAATACACGTTGAGAAAAAAAAATCGAATATAAATTTTGCACTAAACTTTCGATGCGCAAGACTTAATTCGTACTTTGGTGATTTTTTTAGAGATACGATTATTATAAATTATTACTATAATAGTTCATTATTTTATTCTTCCACCCACCATAAATGCCATTTTTAAAGCTTTTCGCTCATGACAATTATATGGAACTGCTTGTTAAAAATAACTACCAACTATGTACGTTGACACCCAAATGCTATAGTTAAAGTCATTACGTATGGTTAAAGAAATAATTCCTTAACCATTGTATCGAGGGGGTACAATTACTAGCTACTTTTCTTTTGCGAGTTGAAGTAATTTTTGTTAACACGCTATTGTTGATGAACTAAAATATAGTAATGTGTATTAATACATTTACGCCAGTATATACATGTTTATTCTGAATGCCTAGTAGTAATAATTCGTCACCATTAATAAAAGAAATCGATAAAAAATCGTTTTGATCCGATTATCATCATCAAATCGATTCAGTAGTTTGCTTGAAGTCGATATTTTATGAAACATTAGCATAAAATTATTAATGATATTGGATAATTATTTCTCTATGCGACTACTCGAATCATTCGTATTCTATAATGGTGCTTATATTTTGTTTGTAACATTACAAAACTACATAAAGTTTTATGGCTAAAATCATACGTTTGCCCAATTACCCTTACAAAGGCCAAAAAATACGAGTGAAACAACACAAAAGTGATTTACAATGTGTGTCCAATAATATTTTTGCCACAACATGTATTGCAAACACAGAATGAAATTTGTGAATTTTGATGCGGGAATGAAATTAACCATACTGGCCGCGTTTCTAGAAGCGCCACTAATAGGTAACAACTAACACCCACCGACGTATTTAAGGGGATCGTCCATATTACCGGCATATTTTTACATACAAACATACATAGGTAAATTTAATATTTAACAATTCAATACTTTCATTTCAACGAATTTATAGTGTTGTACTAAGCGACATACTTTTAGTTACATCTATTCAAAACCCGATATAATTAACTTTAAAAAAAATGTAGCGAAAAATACGATGATCTAATGCGCGCACGCAGGTATGAATCGCCTCCTTGCTAATATAAAAATTTAAATTACGGTATTATATTGTGTACAGTACATATCTTTAGATTGCAGAAGCACAGAAGTAAATACCAATGCAGGAATTAAATTAACAACTGTTTCCTTTTTTTTTATCAGCTGTGTTTGAAGAAGCGCCACTAAGTAATAGCTAATGCAACACAGTTAAACAGTGAACTGATTTTGAGTTTTCAGTCCTATTACGCTTTGTATACATATGTCATTATGCACGTATACACAAAAACAAACAAATATTTATTTATTTAAAGTAGCATTTAATAAAAAGCAGCTAGAAAAATATTTTGACCCATTACAAAAACAAAAGCAAAAATATATGATACTTATTATGAACAGATACAATAAAAAATGATGAACAGTAATATACCTGGATTGCAAACAGAATTAAATTTGTTGCTCATTCCGATGCTGAAATTAAATTTACCATTGTTGCGTTTACATTTAAACCAGATGTATTACTAGAACCCTCTAATATCTAACACAATAAAACTCAATAGTGACTATTATTGCTCCGATTATGCTCATTACAACAAAAAAGCCTGAAATGGCTGTTTTATGTTTAATTATAATTATATATTGGTACGAATCAATTATTTTGAAATTCGTTTAAAGTATATCATAAATGATAATAATATTTAGGTATACTGTTAAATCATGGCATTTTGTAAGGAATATTATATTTAATAATAATCTAGCTGGAATATATTAAACTAATGCTCTCCAAAAACATGATAAAAGTTATTTACCATGTATCTTCATCATCAGGTCCTTTTTAGTCTCCACTTCAGGAGCATGACACTTTTTGTACTACCAGAGCCATATATTAGCCAGGACAGTCAGAGGATTTGGCCTACACCCTCCACACTCGCCAGACGGGTTGGAGTGGTCCTATTCTACTCTGCCGGGAACCACACGGCTAATTCATCATGTAATTTTTGGGGAAAAACTTGTATTGCAGAAGTATAATGGTATATTTTCCATAATAATGCTAACAAATGCCGATAGTGAAAGTTTAAATACGCGCAGGCTCAACTCAAACCGGCGTCTTTGTCATATAAAATAAACACGCAGTTCGAGTGCTGCCCGCGTGGAATTTATTCCCGTATCTTATTTCTTAATTTAATAAAAATATAATTATCAGAATAGCATTGTTAATTCAAATAATTACCTGTAGAAAATAATTATTGCATTGCAATGAAACTCGCTGAGTTCCTAGAAGCGCCACTAATAGCTAACACAATTAAACCCACTGGTGAATTTAATTTGGGTTTATACTCCAAATACGTTCTATACACCTATACAAAATAAATGCACCTAAATAAAATAAAGTAACTAGGTCCTTATGTTTATATCAAAATATGTAATTTTAAAATCTTATCGTATATTTAATTAGAAAGCTGGCTGTGTTGCTAAATCCCAACGACCCAAATAATTTTATTAATGCGAAAGTGAGTTTACTGAACTAGTTACTGAACCGATCATCATGAAATTTTGCATGCACATAGGTTAGGGTACTGAAAAGGACATAAGCTATATATCAAGTGGACAGAGCTGCTGGCTTGATGTAGTTAGGGAGGATATGCGTGCCAATGGCCTCACAGCTAAGGATGCCGAAGACCGTGCGAAGTGGAGAAGAAAAAGCCGGAAAGCAGACCCCGGGCTCTAAAGCACTCCAGCTGAGGATGCAACCGGGAAAACGCTCAGATTAGAGAGAGAGATCAAGTGGACAGAGCCGCGGGTAACAGCTAGTTATATATAATTATAAACTTTTTGATGGAAATATACCTATATTATACTAATTTAAAATTATAGTAGCTTATAATTATACAATATATATTTTGAAATAATATCGAATGACTAACCAATTGTCTTATTTTGTTGGGAAGCTTCGCTGATATGAACGAACATAATACAAACGTACATTCATAGCGGCCAAAATCATAACCCTCCCTCTGGCTTTAGTAGCCAGAGTCGAGTAGTCGAGTAAATATAGTACTTACGTACGATTCTTTTCCCGTTCATTAGTAAGAGGTCTGTCATTTTGATGTTAAATAGTCTTAATTATATTAGCGTGATATTTAATTTTGCCAGTTTACATAATATTATATTTCGTCTGCGCCTCCACCCGCGTTAAACCTTGCGAACATAATTATGGGAAAGAATCATATTGCTAATACAGAATATGGCTATTTAGTGCCCCATTCGCTAACAACAATTTATTTAGTTGACTCATAAACAACACAACATAGATGACATACAAACAAGTACTTAAACGCTAACTTACAAATTGAACAATTAAGCATACATATACATATGGTATATATGTATGCTTAATTGTTCAATTTGCTCTATTCTACAATTAAATTACTATTAGAGTTATTTATTAATTCTCTTATTTGATGTTGAGAGACGAATTATACAAATTCAATTTCGAACTAATTTGATTATAATTGTAGACCGTACCTACAAAGTACATTAATATTAGAGAGCAAACAGAATTCAAATAGGTATGTTAGAGAGAAAATGTCAGTACCTAAAAGGTATTTCGAAAATATTATTTAAGAAATGCCAAAAGAAACTCTTCTCATCAGTATTAGAAAAGTTTCTTTTAGCGTTTCTTCTTTGCAGTATTCGGTTCTGATACTGGTAGTCTGCAGCTTTTGAAAAATAATTACTAATGAACATAATAGGTAATGTACTTAGATAATTTTAAATGATTTGTCGTGAATAAGAGTCCCACGTAACGCCGCAATCCCATACAAACGTAGTTTCGTTTTAGTTTTACAACAGTTAAGCCAATTTCGTACATACGACCGGATAAGGCATATTGATGTTTATAATCAGATTTCAATTTCAAAAACAATACCTATACAAAATTACAGCGAGTTGAAGTATCGTATCGAAAACTTGTACTCACTGTAATTTTGTATAGGTATTGTTTTTAAAATTGAAATCTGATTATAAACATCAATATGCCTTATAAGGTCGTATGTACGAAATTTGGTTGAGATTGACTTAACTGTTGTAAAACTAAAACGAAACTACGTTTGTATGGGATTGCGGCTTTACGTGGGACTCTTCCAAATAAACGTTTCAATTTTGAATGTTTTTCAATAAATTGTGCTTCTAAACTCAGATCGATATGCAAAATTTTCGATTTCGTGATGTACAATACAATAGAATCGTATGTGACAAGAAGAGATTGCGATGCGGATGTTTTGCAAGTCGTCGTCGGCCAATGCCCTCGGGAAGAGTCCGCCCGACTTCGCTACGCTGTTACCCTAACTTATATTCGATTTCGTAATCGAATAAAATACATGTTACAAACATCGATTTATTTTCGATTATGTATTATATCATGCTCTGCTTAATACCGCTTTCTTTTTCTCTTACTTTTCAGTGTGGAATCAACACTGTTTATCAGTTATTTTTGCTTCGCTCCATCACATTTAACCCGACTGCCTGAAGGAAGGGTTATGTTTTTAGCGTGCATTTTATAGGTATACTTGGATGCAATCAACGCTGGGACGCTCACGGTTGGCCAGCTTCAGAGCCTCGAACACCGCCGATTAATATCAAGTCTGTATGTCTTTTACAGGCTGTATTACGAAGAGAGTGCACAGGAGTTCCATGATTTAATTTCCTGTACCATTTCATCATCAGACGACGTGACATGATACCTACTTTGATAGTGTTTTATTTTCAACTTATTTTAATTTCATGTAGGTATTGAGTACTCACTTCATTTTTATACTGGTTTCGTACTTACTTTAACTGAATACATAAATCCTAAATATTTCAGTAAGTTCCTTTAATTTTTCCTTTCTGTAGCTATTCCTTCTTAATCTGTGATTGTTCAGCTTTTTGGTTGCTATCATAATTTTCGTTATTTCTTCTCTGAATATGCTTTCCCATAACTTGTCAATTCTTGTTATTCCTCTTATCCATCTCAATATTCGTATCTTTATTGCATGATTTTTGTTTTCTTCCGTCCCTTTTATGTCGAAAGCAAAAGCAAGATACGAGAACCAACAACGATGTATTTTCGGTTATGTATCGCCCTGCTTAATATCTCTATTATGTTACGGTTATTGCTCGTCGTGAATATTCGATGATATGGGGAATGTGTTGGGTATGATAATATGCTTTCTCTTAAACGGTTATCTGTGTGCCCTGTGGGATTTTTTATCATGAAATCCTAAATCCATCACAATAAACTCTTTAGTAATTACTTTTTTTATAATTGATCGAGTTTTATTTAAGCAGCGAAGCTGTTGTGTTATGTTATTATAGATCGCTTGGTCACATAACGTATTTTTACACGAGTACCAAGAAAGGAGTGTAGTTATGATTTTCATGTATGTATGGATGTGAGTTTATTAACTCTACCTTAACTTCTATATTCCTCAACGTATTATCGTTAGGATCCATAAACCTTTCCGAGTGTCTCAAACTATTTTTTTTGCCAAGGCAATTGTGTTTTTAATATTTTAGGAAAATTTTGGCTTTTTCTGCCTTAAAGTTACTTCTCAGTACCCCCTGAAAACGTAATGCTAAATAATTATCTTTAATTACTAAGCATGGATGTAAAACAAGTTATCATACAAACGCACCCATTTATTATCTAAGTTCCGATATAAACATACTATTGGCTGGCAAAGCCTCTGAATTCAATTTTAAATCCAGATTTAAAGCTGGATTTGGAAGCTTCGCCTCCTCCTGGATAGGAACAGTGTGGGTTAAGTATCTGTATATACCACATCGTTCCATATTTCTTTGATAGACTTAGGATATGGTACCGTGGCCATTATCTACTCGTACTTGCCAAAATCGAAGACCTTGAATAGTCTCCTGCCTGATGGAAGTGGGCCAAAGCAAGTAGATAATGATGATTACCTGTTAATGCACCATTGTTCTACCCTGCGTGACCCATCACGTGCACATGCAAAGAAACGTGAAAGCTTTGTCAGTGGCAGAGTTCCTCCAATCCTCACGAATATAATTCACCTACTTTAACATGGAAAAAAAAAGAAAAAGAAAATATGAAAGACCTATAGTAACAAATTTTAGGGAAATTGGAGCAGATTTTAAATGTTTTCCGTGCATGAATTCTAATAAACCATGAAACGTTGAATTAAATGTTGTTAAGAGCATGAATCACAATTCTTATCAAAATCGATGCAGATTTAAAGATTTTCCATACAAACCCCGGTTTAACCCCTTTAGGGTTCAAATTATGGAGAAAGAAGATGAAAACTTGACTTTGTTGTGGTTTTAAATTAATTAACCTGATACACGCAAAGTATGTTTACTGTTAAAGTGTGATAGAATAGCGCGAATTAATTCCCTGACTGGTTATGTTAGTTATTAGCGGCGCTTCTAGGAACGCTGCAGGTTTATTGGCCGCTAGCTAAGGGTTACACATGATAAAATATTTGCCTAACCAAAAAAAAATTATATCGCCATTTAAAATTATAATGTCATTATTCCTTACAGGGTAGACTAAGCCATAAGACCTAAAGACTGGTTTATTGTTTATAAAATTTCACTATAAAATAAAAATATTTCAACAACCTCATGTCAATTCAAACTATGCTTGTAAAATAACATGCTATGTAGTCGTTTTTAGTGTTTCAACTTAAATTGTTTTATGAAGTAGTAAAACTATGTTCTCTTTACGAATAATTAGTCTCTAAATTAACTTATTATCATGTCACTCAATTCAACGTTGTTAAAAGCCAGTCATCGAATGTTGTAGCAATGTCAGTAGCGGTCAGTAACTCAGCGTATTACATCAATTAAATTCAAATGAAATCCAATCCAATCTTATTAAAAGCATTGTGGATGCATGAAAAATACCTATAGAAAGCCAATCCAGTCCAAATAATAGATTAAAATCGGGAGCAAACACAGAATTCCGGCACACGAGATAATTTGGCTTTTATAATTAAAAAACCCTGTTACACCAAACCGTTACCATTACAAAATACAGATCATTAGATGTTGGACGAAAAGCCGCTAGTCTTAAGTGGAACTGTACAGGACATATTTGCCGCAAGCCTGACGATATTAGCCCTAAGTGACCACAATGTGGATTCCACAAAATTGAAAATGGGAACGCGGAAAGCCGTCAAATGAGATGGAAGGACGAGCTTCAATCCTGTCGGAAAGACTGGATTTCAATAACCTTATAGACCGCAATAGTAGGAATGATGAAAAAGAGGCCCTGCAGTGGGACATTATAGGCTAGAAATAGAATAGAATGTTACACGAAAGACAAGATTATCTATATCCAGCTTTTGAGTAACCTGCGACTGTTCAATATTCATGGCGGGGCACGAGTACCTAGTTGTAAAGCAATGCGAGGTGCTACTGCCAGTTCTCATTAAAATAACGATGAAAAACTCAGTTGCATGTAAAAATATAGGAAAAGCGGTAGAGTTCCAACTACTTTTGTTTTTGAGTTGTATTACATAAGAGGAATCTATATTATTCATACATACATTTGTACATATCATCACGCCTTTCTCCCATAGGGGTAGGTAGAGACTATAAATATCTACATTATTCATACGTATTAATATGAATGAATCAAAACAGTTAAATATGTACTAATTTAACTTAAGGGCTTTATCCCACCCCATCATACTAGTTTTTCCTCAGAAACATTATACTTAATGCCCTTTTTTCTGTAACTGTGAAAATCTATATTTATCAAATAGGCTTAGTTAACATTGTAACCTTGAATGACTAGAACAGTCGCACAAATTTAGAAATATACAAGTAGTATCCTTTGTTTAGGCGAAGAAAAATGTATGCGTACTGACTGTGTTTTACTTGGGAAATCCAACATTGAAGCATGGAAGTGTAAAAAATGGTAATAACATCTTTAACTTGTATTTTTGAAGTGAAAACTTCTTTAGCGGCTCTGTGCACTTTTTGTGATGGGGAAAAATGTTAAACTCGCGACAGGTCACATGACCGACGGATTCGTCAGATTGATAAATCGTAAGACGGACACGTGACCTGATCGAAAAACAGGCAATGTCATTGAAGTTAGTAGACCGCTGTATTTAAAATAAATGACCAAATCTATTGTTTTTATGTCATGGTATTTATTGTTATAATATTCATTATTAAATGTATTTCGTATTTTTAATGCAAAATTATTCTCTAACCATTCCAAAATATCAAAAATGAACAACGTTAAGTTTTTACTTTTGCTGGCACTCCCGGAGTGCAACCCGTCGGTTTTTTTACAACTAAATAGGCAAACAGGCATATAGCCCACCTGACGGAAAGCGTTTAACGTAGCCTTTGAACGCCAACCAACACGAACATCAGGGGTGCCACTCGCGCGTTGCAAACCCTGAAGGCATCCTTTCACGCTCTTTTTGAAGATGCACGCCCATGTTGTAGTCTCTTTGGAAAACCATGGCTCCATAACTTTAGCGTACGGGGAATTAGGCAGGTGTGAGGATGAAATCCCTGTCGATGGAGTGAGGTGCGATGATAGAAATTAGCCGTAAGCATAATTTCAAATAATTCCTTAGAGCTTAGTCAATTATACCTACTAACGCTAAATTACAATAGAGAAGCAAAATCTCTACTGCGACTCAATGGTTGATACCGCTTGTAATATTGCGATATCAATAATTCTCACAGATCGTCTTAGGACCGAGCCAAGTGCATCTAGCTGATATTTTTCAAATGTCAGAAAATTAATAGATGTACATAGTTCATATACTTCGGTCATATTTTAACCTTGAATGACTGGCGAAGTCGCACTTAGAAATAGGCAACTCATAGCCCTTTATTTGGGCAAGGACAAATCTGCATATTGACCCGCCTCAAACACCCACAAACATGTAAAAGCTCTTAATGAAATTGTATTTATTGAAAGCAATAAAATTAAATAGGTTCTCTGTTTATTTGCTAACTAGCAATTTTGCCGTGTCTTTGTCCGCGTAAATTATAACCTTTGTCACGCGCAGAGAAATTAGCTTTCTACTGGTGAAGGAATTTGGAAAATGAGTACACCAGTAGCCTATTTAATGCAAACAAAAATCCAATCTTTCCTCTTTATAATGTAGGGATAGAGTATAGATAATTTAATTTTAATGAATAAAGTTCTAGGTATTTGTATCTAGGTCTGTGAGAAAGGAAAAAAAACACGTAGAATATCTAACAATTTCTCCGTAGAACCCGGTCGAAGAGCGGGCGAAAGATTAATTCCTCATTTGAGTCCCATCCCATGTACCGATTTGAAATCCTAACTATCCTAATCGTAACTAATAATAAAATGTGAAAGTAATTTTGTTTATTTGTAACGATTTTACGCCCTATCTACTGAACCGATCATCGTGAAATTTTGCATACACATAAGTTAGGGCACTGAGAAGGATATAGGTATATCACGCGGGCGGATCCGCGGGCAACAGCGAGTATATCATAAACATCAAAGTTTATGACTTTGTAGATACTAACTATATCGGTGTTTCATACTCTTCCACGCAAACATTATTTGATGGATTTTGATGAAGCCAAAGTACAGTATAGAATTACAGATCCTTGAAACAAATTTCAAACCCTTGAAACAAGTTTATAACGATATCGAATTTTGAAGTCATGTTTTTACCATTTTTATTTTATAACGCATAAATTAAAAGATGCAAATGCTATTATGATAATCGTGCTATAATAAAATCAAACTCGTTTTAAAGTAGTTTCACTAGTTTTGTTTATCTATATACGGATACCATAATCTTTAATCCATTGATTAAATACTTACATAACTTGTATTCTTTCATAAACCTTCGCAGTTTACGGCATTATTGATACTAACGGGACTTCATCAATGGAAATAATTAAATAAAAGGTTCGTACTAAGTCCTGTTAATATTTATAAGTACATCACTTTTCCTTGTAATCTGATATGATTTACTTAATATTTAAATTAAGTTTGTGTAAGTATACAATTGGGTCTATTGGGTACCTAATAAATAAATCTGACACTACTCTACTCACTAGTTAGACTAAGAGGTACAATCTGGGGACTTAACTAATACTAGATACTCTAGTTAAGTCCATATTGTACCCCAAAATCTTTTTGCGCTATTTAGTTACTTAACCTCTCAGAGGAGCTCATGATGTTAGCATAAGTACGTGGATGAAAATTCCTCGCGGAGATACAAGTGCGCTCTCGTGCGAAATAGCTGTCAATGGCAAGAAGTGACAAAGTAATAGGTTACCTTCCGTGTATTCTTTGAGTGCAACTTTTTATTTGAGAACAAGGTATATTGAACCTTTGCTGCGTGTTGGTCAACTGTTCTAACTTCTAATACAATATTCACAATTAGAGATCTTCTACGAAAATTATCGAGACATTTGAAAAAAAAAATATATCAAATATGTCTGAGTTTCCGGATTTGATAGATGTAAGTACCAAATAAAAACACGTATCTTATGTTCAAATTGGTAATAAGTACTACTATTAAAGTAGACAATGTACCCATCCTGCGTTAAGTATATTAAATATAAATTAATTACTACGTTACGCAACTGCAATATCTTGATTTAGGTTACCTATCTAAAATGCGACTTTATTAATATTGTGCAGATACGATAATATTATTGCTTTTCATTAAATTTTTTGATTTTACCGAAAAAATGGAAAGAAAGAGGAAGGCTTTTGCCAAGCAGTGGAAAAAAGCTAGTAAAAAATAGGTTTTAAAATCACACTCAGCGTTACAACAAAACTATTTTAGATGACTAGGTTTTCTAAAGTTTTCAATATAATCAAAAACACAACTCTTCCAATTCTAACTAATAGAAATCCAACCTTAATATAATCATAAAGTTCTAATAGACTCCTTATAATAATTGAATCCGTTTCACAGTGGTTTCACTGCACTGAAAATTCAGGCAACCATGTAACCATGCAGCAAGCAAGCATACATCATGTATGCTGCATTCAAGCAATCATGCAGCATGGAATCAAGCATGCAATATGCAAGTAAGCAGGCAAGCATTTATAAGCAAGCAAAAGCATCTTTAGTACTTCTGAATGTTAAAGGTATTTGTAAGCACAATATATTTCTGACGAAAAACATGAAATTCAAAAATGTTTTGTTCTAAAGTACGAAATTTTATATATAGAACATAACATTTTTGCTATGCAGCTTTTGCGTTTGCCTTAGGTTCAAAAGATTTAGGTATATAAATTTAAAACATCTTTTCCTACAAGAACTTGAATTTCCTTCAATATTCCTTATAATATTAACATTACAAAATGGTTTCTGAAATGTGAGAATCCAGTGAACTCCATCTGACGACCGCACTTTAAAATACACACAGACCTTAATGGAACTTAAACGAGGCTGTTACACGCGTACATGGAAAGCGCATTCGTTTTAGTGTCCCAGCACATACGATAGCGTTAATATTCAAATGCGAAATGAAATAACATTTTACGTACATCTTTTTCAGATTAGTTTGTGTATAATTTTGTTGGCACATCGCACAAGCGGTCTGAAGCGTCCGCACCCGCAGCTCTTTGCGTAATTAATGTTTGCTCCAATTATAATGGGACCAGAACATATAAAATTTTCCACATTTTTTTCCCAACTTTGCTCGTAAAATTGTTTGGTGTAGTTAATCATACTGGAAGATTTCTCAGGAGACCGGCTCGACAGCCAGCTCCTACTGTTATTTTGATGATGGTCATTGTCTCATTTGAAGTTTCTAGAGTTTTTTTTTTACTCTCCTAAATTCCTCATGACTTTAACTACGATGGGAAGATGAAACGATTAATCAAATAGAGGTAGGGTCAAAGAAAATAAATAGTAAATATTCGTGTACATGTTGGAAAAGAGCAAGAGAAGAGGAACTAAGAGTATAGACCTTCATATTACAATTCTTTGGAAAGCAACGATACTAGCGGATTTACAATGTAACAATATCGCATTCATCGAAAGGCGGTGGTGTTTAGATGGGTTCTTGGAGCATATGTGTACACGCACGATTGTTCCAAATGTAAGTATCAGTTTTTATGTACATTCAGCATGTACAAATGAAAATGCATTTACTTCTTCCTATTGCGCTACTAATATACATCTACAATATACATAGATTTTTTTTAAATTTAAAACAAAAACTTGTGTTAATAGTAGAATCTATTAAAACTTTAATTGGTTGTTACAATAAAAATGACTCATTCCTAATGAATAAATTAAAATGCACAAGTCCTTACTGCCATTAAGATAAAAGTTGTGAAACTAGCGAAAGCAATTAATGGACATAAAAATTCAATAAAAATTCCATTTTAACTCGATCCAAGAAAAACTCGGACGCAGCAAAAAGTCCTGCAGTTGTTCGTCGTCCGTTATTCTTGTGGGGTTTTTGCTTCGGGACAAATTGTCGGTCTGCCGTGAGAGAAAAGACCAAGCTTCAAAGTAAAGGCGCGAATCTTTGCTCAATTAAAGTATCGGCGAGATGGTAATGACGGAATTCTGAAATTCGGTGCAATGTTTTCTGACGGAGCCTATTTGATGCAAACAAACATACAATTTAATCTATCTTCTATATATATTAGTATAGAACACCCCATAGTTAAATTAAACATAATTGGTAATGCATTTACTTATTTCAATTCCACTACTAATAAGAAGACCTTTGCATAAAAAGAAATAAAATATGAAACAAAAACTTATGTTATTAGCAAAGTCTATTAAAACTTGAAACTACACATTTTTAATTAATGAAAATACACAAGTCCTTACTGCCATTAAGACAAAAGTTGAGAAACTAGCGGAAGCAATTAACGAACACAATGATTCAATAAAAAATTCATGTTAACTCGATCCAAGAAAAACTCGGACGCACCAAAAAGTCCTGCAGTTGTTCGTCGTCCGTTATTCTTGTGGGGTTTTTACTTCGAGACAAATTGTCGGTCTGCCGTCAGTAAGAAGTTCAAGCTGCAAAGTAAAGACGCGAATCTTTGCTCAATTAAAGTGTCGGAGAGTTGGTAATGACGGAGGCTTGATCTGCCTTAGTGCAGGCACTTCATCATCAATTAAAATACCTATATTTCTTTTATATTAACCTATGCTGTCCCACTACTGAGCGAAGGTCTCTCCCATTTTCTTTCACTCCTCTCTTTTGTGCATATTAACATATCTTTATTTCAACAAGTTTTCAGTTATAAATTATATATACGCACGACAAATAATAAGTGTCCTCAGAAACCTATATTAATTTTTTACACACAATAATTAATTTATTAGCTTATATGTGTTACAAATTTTTAATTAACCTAAATTAAGATTACAAAATGTCTCATTACAATAAATACCTAAGATATACACCAAAAAGATTATATATTAAATAAATATTTTGAATTTTGACTTTTATAAGGTAAAAACACTTTTTTCTTAGCAGGCTGGATTTCACACCGAAATCATTAGTTATTTAGATTTCTGTGCTGACAACAATTTAACCACATAAAGGAATTTAGAATTTGACACGAAAATGAGGGCTTTGTGAAATTCTTATTCTAATAAGTGTACACGATTTTTAGTACAGTAATTATCTGCCATGGAGTTAGCAAAAAGTTAAAGTAGAAAAGTACGGATCGTTTGTGATAATAGAGGCTTGAACTACTTAGTATTCCTCTTCATGATGTAACGAGCAAAGCATTTAGCTGTTTTTCTGGAGTTCCATGGAAATATAACGGTTCTCAATTCGCCTCAATTCTCAATATTTTGTATCATTCCATGTCCAAACGAGACGAATGTAAGTAAAGTACTACCTAAGACCCTCCTGCAAGAGAATACAATACTAAGCATTGTTACTACACACTGCTAGTGGTTCGATACTTAAATCTGTAATGCTGTGTCAAAATTATTTTTTTTTTGTTATCTTACAAACATTTCTTTAGTTAGTTCATTTCTTGGCCTCGGCCTATCTAGACAACAAGGTCACGACAAAATACAATACAAATGGGCCCTTCATGAAAAATGTTAAGTTAAACATGTTAATCACTTCACCATAGTTTGTAAGTGCGGGGCTTGATCTGTCCAGTATCAGCACTCCACGTGATTGCAAGGCGCTTGTTTCGACAACAATGAATTTTCAATCACTTAGCGAGATACCGCACTTTATCAAAATACTGCCCATCCTCAGGAATAGTGGGCGTTTTTCTGGTTCGAGAATAAGACACGACGTCTTAAACTTCGGATGATGTTATAAATAAGTGCCTGAAATAAATTGTTTGTAGTAAGTAAACCTTATCAGAGTTAAGCTATTTTTAATGGCTTGAGTCACTAAAGAAGTGATTTTGAATAGAAAACCTGTCGTAGTAACGATTTACTTACTATTATCTGATGTTAAAATTTAGGATTGACATATATATTAAGTACTTTGAATTTTTCATGAAGTTTTGTCCAGAAATTATTAAAAGAATTTTTAAAAAAATACTTTATTTAGGTAAACCCTCTCCTTCTCAATAAACAAATATACATATAAAAGAACATACCACACAAATTGAACAATAAGCCCCGCAGTAAGTAATAAACTTCTGTCGTGGGATGCTAACAATTTATTTTAAATACTTATATAGATAAGCATCCAAGATCCAGGTCAATCTGAAAAGGATCGTTTCCCATCATGACCTGGCCAGGGATCGAACCCAGTTCGGGCAGTTCTAGTAAACGAAGGTAACTAAAATATGTAATTAATCGCCTAGGGCACTTTAACAACACCCTGGAAAAGACTCCTAGATTTGTGATCGGCCAAATTCAATTTTAGTAAGTACATTAATACTGGTCGATTTTGAACCCTTGTCATTGTCATTATCCTCTCACAGAATCAGGATCACCAATATAATAGACAATCGTAAGTAGAAAAGCGAAATACGAAAAGATTTCTCTCCACCTCGTTTAGAAATTCGACTAGATAAACGGTGATTTTGTACAGGAAATATTAATTTTTTTTTACGGTTTTGTATTTTTTTTCGTAAGCATTAGTAAAAACAAGTAAATTTTCCAAGAAAAACCTTTCCATCGAGGTCACTACGAGTATGTACTGTTTATCGCGCACGCTGTGGTGTGCGGTCGGTAAAGGATTTTGACTGCCCGGCAGGCACTAAGCGTCACCACGTAAAAGCCAGCTACAATCCATTAGCCTCACCGGCTATCTCCACATTTATTTATGGAACATTCTGGAAAATACATCTAACATACCTAGTAGTCACTTTATACTGACCATGCTAATCTTTACTACTTATGCTGGTTTTGTATCTACAAAAATACTTTTACCGACCGGCAGAAACAGTGCATCGTAAAGGCCAGCCACATTCCATTAGTTTCACCGTCATACATTTATTTAAGAGAAAAATATACTGAAAAATCTTATTCTACACTTTGCAGTAGCCTTGCCATACTGTCATTTCTCAGGCTGTAGCGTGTGTTTGAGATTTGAAGACTTTGACTGCCCAGCAGAAACTGAGCGGCACTACATAGAAGCCAGCCACCACCCATTAGTTTCACCGGCTAGTTCTACATTTATTTATAAACGTACAGTAGGCGTTTAGTATGTCCATGCACTTAATTTGGGGGACTCAGAGGACATTTATTGCCATTACGGAAATGCTTATTAATGAGATAGTACATGCTGTATTTATTTTTTCATTGTTATAGAAGAAAAAATTTAGTGGAGAAATCAATGTTTAATTTTTTTTTTATTATTTATATCCTATTTTATGCGCACGCAAACTTATTTACACACGTAAGTAGACAGTAGATATTATGACTTATATGAGTTGTACGCTTGTAGCACGCTGTCAGTCAGCTCCATACATACAGGCCTTGCCATACTCACCTGATGGTAATCATCATAGACACCCAAGGACATCTGTAACATCAGATTTGTTAACAGAGAGCTTATCATATTTATCAAATAAACATACATTCACAAAGTACTTGTAATATGCTGGAAATATCTTGTATTTTATTAAATTGCTCCAAAACATTAACTAATATTTTGGATTGAAAAAAAAAACTACCTCATTTAATGAAAGGTAAAAATATCCAATTACATTGGCTAAAATAACTCAAGTGTTTCCTGCGATGTTGTTTCAAAACAAAATGAAAAGCCAAATTGGTAGATTATTAGTCCAGAAGGCGACCTGGATAAACGTCTCGATACTCTGAGACCCGATAAGTCGGTTCTTAGAAGCAATTAGCGGACACTCGACGTCCGGTAAAGGGTAATTACTGTAATAAACTAGACAGACTAATTCTTTCTAAAGAAATAACGTAGATAATCACTTTTAGGTACTTCTTCATATAGACTTCTAGATTAATAATATAAAAAAGAAAGATTTGCTTATTTGAGTAAAACTAATTTTAAAAATTATTAATATTAACAGCGAGACTCGCTCGCTGCGACCACGATGGATGTAACTCCATAGAAACTTCAGCGGAAATAAATAAGTAAAAAGGTTCGTGCTAAGTCCTGTTAATATTAATAATTGTCTTTGAAGCTCAAAAGTTTAAAAAAAGAATAATTTTTAAAATTTCCACACCAATCGTAAACTACATTATCATCAAGTAACATGGGCTATACTTACTTAGTTATTCTTTTTTATATTTGAAAATTTAACATAGCCTTTGTCTATACACGTAATTATTGTGCGAGCGCTTCAAAAACTATTGATGACTCTATTATATAAAAATGTTCCCAATGAAGAGCTTCCCAGAAATGCTTTGAAACACGAGGTCCGGGCCGGCCCGGCATTTTTGCTAACTCCAATAGGTATATCTAGAATTCTCCTACCTATTTTTGTACTACATACGTAAACTTAGTGCCAAAGCGCGACCCTACAAGATATTCTTAAAATTGCTTTATATCAAATACTTTAATGCAAATATTTCTGTCAAAATAAGGAAGTCGATTCTGAGTAGAAATAAAATACGGGAGTTACCAATTCCTAACAGGAAGGACACATTCTCTCACCCTAGAAACCACTTTTGTTTACTCTAATCTATTTGGAATTCTAGGTTCTTCTTCTATTTTATCTTTCGTAGTAGGTTACCTATAAATCTTTTTAATAAATAATAAATAAATAAATAAATATATACGGACAAATCACACAGATTGAGCTAGCCCCAAAGTAAGTTCTTAAGCAAGACTTGTGTTATGGGATACTAGCTCAACGATACTATATTTTATAACAAATACATATATAGATAAACATCCAAGACCCAGATCAATCTGAAAAAGATCATTTTCCATCTTGACCTGACCGGGGATCGAACCCGGGACCATCCGTGTCGCAGGCAGGCGTGTTGACCGCTGCGCCACGGAGCTCGTCAAAAACAATTTATTTACAAATTCTTTATCTATAAGACCTTCAAATTTTTATTTGTTTCAAAATACGAATAAACGACGAATTGTGAGATAAGGTAGCGACCCAAATAAATGGATCGACAAGTCAGGTCTGAGAAGCATAGAACAACTGAAATTCAATATTAATAAAAGAATATGACAGCTACTTTGGCTTACTGCGAGATCTATAGAATTCTGCTTATTTTTGTATTCTGAAATTAATCTTTGGGACATGTAGACTACTGAAGATAGGTTAAACATATCAATCAATCACGCGATTATTTTTCAGTTTCGTCAGATATTTCGACAACATTACAGCTTCGTGTGCAAAAACCTGTGTAATAAAAAACAAAGAAAGAGGTAGACTGATACGGTATCCCTTGACCGCTCAACATACACCACCGCAGTTTCCTCAGTCAGTCTGTGAAAATGGCAGCTGCAATGTTGTCGAAATATCAGACGAAACTCAAAAATAATCGCGGTAAGTTCCGTAGTGAACATAATAGTGATTGTGACCGCGAAAGCTTATAATCAATATCAATCAATCAATTATTATTATCTAAGTACATTGAGTTAAGCATAAAAGGTACATAAAGAAACGAAATTAGTGCTTCTGCAGTGGAGACTAAAAAGACCTGATGATGATGATAGTCTACGAAATTTGGATACTTACCATTGTTTGATACGCTGTTTATCAAAATAAGAAAAAATCCGCTGTTAGTAGTAGGAAAAGGAAAAGTGGTGAGATTAGTAGTTCAGGAAGCGACCCGGGTAAGCGGCTCGATACCCCCAGTTCTTAGAAGCAATTAGCGGACACACGCCGTCCAGTAAGGGGTAATTACTGTTGAAATAGACAGAGCAGCTCCTTCCTACAAAAAGGCGTGAAATTTACAATAGCAGCAAATATAAAGATATCATTATTTGTTTTAACAAAAGGTTAATGTCAAAACATAAATTAAAAGAAATAAAAACATGACTCGTAACCAATGTCACTCGTTAGGATTTGGTTGTGGATTAATTATACCCCCTTATTTGGAAATCAGTACACAAACTTTAAATTCAATATTATTTTTACCTTTTCCATACATTTGGTCTGATCAGCTGGACACTTTTGTATGGGTATGTCAATTTTTTTTCAGTTCCCTGCATTGGTCTCATATCAAAAGTTGTTCATGTTGATGGGCTGAGTCACCCCTTAAAGTTTGTGTACTGATTTCAAAATAAGGGTTTATAATTATAACCCATTCGTCTAAATCAGAAGTTATGGCGACATGAAGAACTCACATACATTCATGCATCACGTATTTACATACATATGTGAGTTTTAAAAACAATATGTACATTTCTTTTTTGTAACAATTAAATTGT
This sequence comes from Rhodophaea formosa, assembly GCA_963082605.1. Classification (NCBI taxonomy): domain Eukaryota; kingdom Metazoa; phylum Arthropoda; class Insecta; order Lepidoptera; family Pyralidae; genus Rhodophaea; species Rhodophaea formosa. The sequence goes on along the minus strand of OY720213.1, from coordinate 10,115,923 downwards.
TAACTTCATTATAACAGATTGCTATGTACGGGGTAGGATTATTCCGATAAGTACTTAAAAATTTAAGTGTAACAATGACAAAACACGACGTCCAATAAAAAACATAAGAGCCAAGGTCTCGCGCTTTTATTGTTAGTCATCATTATCATCATCAACTGGTCTTTGTTAGTCTCCACTGCAGGAGCACGACCCTCTCTGTACTACCAGAGTCATATATTAGCCAGGGCAGTCAGAGGATTTAGCCTACACTCTCCACGCTGGCCAGACGGGTTGGAGAGGTCTCTTTGATGTTTATAGCTTAGTCGTCTACTACGACATTGGGAGACTTGGAGTGGTCCTATTCTACTCTGCTGGGAACCACACGGCAAGTTACGTTAAGTTATTGTTAGTACATACTTGTGAATCTATAATTATAAATTCCAGATAACATAAACATGTGTAATAATTCGTAACTTTACTGATAGCGAAAATATTAGAACGAGATCCCTTTAAACTATCAAAGTTCAGAACTGTTGTTTATTTAGGTCCCTAAAATATTAATAAAACATTGTTTCGTAGAATTTAATCTCTATTATGTATGTACTCTTATTTTAGTAATTGACCGTACTTTTACTGTATATAGCTTTATCAAATAATAAATTTGGAATGAAAACAAAATGTAAAATAATTTAATAAATGGGGCGATATAAAAAGGCGATTCATAGTCGATTTTACGATGTATTAACGGTTTTATGTTTTTCATGCAAATAAAACTTGTTACTGTTCAATTTTATGTACAACCTTCGTTCTGTAGACTCGAGCAAAAAGATAAATTGCTTTCAGCTGGCTGGGAGTAAAGAAAAAAGTAGCTGCTACTACTACCGTGTGGATTCAATCAACAAGGCACGATTAGCAGCTAATAGTCTACTAACTCCGCCGTTGCCGGTCCCAAGCCCGGATGTGAAAGGAGGAGGGTTGGTATGGAGGAGACATACCCAGCCGTAAAATAGTCAACGCCGAGTATCGGGCGGCGGGAAATAACCCGAAGAAACATGGCTACCACAAGCCTTAAGGGATTAAATTACCTTTAAAACAAGGTGGACTCGCCAACTCGCAATGGCCAGCGCGGCGTTTTAAGGCCATACACCCTTCATGAAAACCATGAAGAGGCCTATACCCAACAATGGGTGAACACAGGCTGAGAAAGAAAGAAACTCTACTATAATCTAATGCATTAAAGAAGACTATTAGAATAGTTGTATACTTGTAAGATACCTTCCTAAGAGGTCAGGGGAGTAATACTCAACTGCCTGTCCGTTGCTGGCAGTTACGGCACCGTGTACGCGCACCCGACCTCTCGAGCTACTTTCTCATTCCCAATCCATCCGAGTAAGTAGCATCTCAAATACCTTTACCTTGTTCCCCTTGTTCAATAAAGTCTCAAGCCTTTTCTTGCTTAAAATATGGTTTACATGGGCAGCAGCGTACTGCGCTCACCCACCAATCGGCCAATCGTAGTGGCCAAACCCCCACCACGATGGAAAGCCTTGGGGGAAGCCTATGTCCAGCAGAGGATTTCTTACGGCTGATATGACGAAAATACCTCCCTAAGATTTCATCGGGTAGAAACCAATCTGCTTTTTTTATAAACTGTGCGTAAACTTCAACATCGGCCGCATAGGAAAGTTTTAACGGGTTAAGTCACCAAGGCTATGTCGCCAGTTAATTTAGTAGTAGTAAACTCTTTATAACACCAAAAAATCTTAGTGAAATTCAAGATTCATGTGATGCACAAAAGGCGGCTTTATCGATCCTGCAATTATTTCAGGCAATCGAAATTTACACACGCTAAAGAAGTTCCTTCCTTAAGAGTCCCACGTAAAGCCGAAATCCCATACAAACGTAGTTTGGTTTTAGTTTTACAACAATTAAGCCAATCTCAACCAAATTTCGTACATACGACCGGATAAGGCATTAATGTTTATATTCAGATTTCAATTTTAAAAACAATACCTATACAAAATTACAGCGAATAGAAGTTTTCGATACGAAACTTCTAACGACTAACTGTCGTAAAACTAAAACCACACTACGTTTGTATGGGATTTTGGCTTTACGTTGGACTCTTAAATTTTCGCTTCTTCGATTTTCTAACGGTAGGTTTTATTGGTCTTATATCTATAACTATACTATCTATTCTGTAACTATCAAAAAACAATGAATGAAAGTTATAATAAACCTTGTATTTTAAGGATATACCGAATACGAAATTCATATTTACACGATATTAATTTTTCTTCTCGTATAATTGGTTTTAATTAAATGTGCTATTTTGAAGCTTTTGAGACGGGACTAATTAAATTACTTTCATAATTTATTTACACGTAGGTGTAAAAAGCTGAAGTCAGGTTAATTTATTAATTGACGGTAATTTTTGAACTAAGGAATAACATTTTATTGCTCGTTAGAGGATATTTATTGGAAAACCTTGGACATGGGGAGCAACATGTTATCGTGCTACTTTTTACGTAAATAAACACATTTGGTATATTAATAATAAATAATATGACGAAACCAAAAAACTATTGAATTCCATCAAAATGTAAAAAAGTACATTATTGATAATGCAAGACAAAAGGTAATTGTTGAAACTTGACTTAACTTTGAATGCAATAAAAACATTTATAATGTGTGGATACACATTCAACTTGACGTCCCAGCAATGCTAAATTCTGCCGGTTACCAGCACGTTGACTTTTAAGTGTTACGCTCGCTCTGTATGAACCGTACAAAACTATCATAACTTATATAATCCTAATCCTTACTAATATTATAAATTCGAAAGTGAGTTTGTTTGTTTATTTATTTGTTTGTTTGTTACGCTTTCACGCCGAATCTACTGAACCGATCATCATGAACTTTGCATACATATAAGGTTAGGGTACTGGAAAGGACATAGGCTATATATCACGCAGGCGGAGCCGCGGGCCAAAGCTAGAAAATCAATAATAGCTATATAAAAATCATCAATGTGCTAAAAGATTAGTCTAGGTGCCAACGAAGACGTATCTGAATGCAGAGGGCCAGAAAGTCAAAGCAGTTGAAGCGAGAGGATGCACGCTCAGCTTGAAGTCCCAACAATGTTGAGTTCTGTCGGCTGTCGGTACGTTGTCTTCCAGGCACCAATATACCAGAGCAGTCAGAGGATTTGGTCTACACTCTACACGCTGGTCGGAAGGGTTGGAGAGGATTCTGATGTTTATAAGCTTTGTTTAGCTTCTGTCTCCTAAGTCACCTTCTACGACATCCACGGGAAGACTTGGAGTTGTCCTATTCTACTCTGCCGGGAACCACGCACATAATAATAGCTATACAAAAAAAGGTGCCAATGAACACGTATCTGAAAGCAGAGGGCCGAAAAGTCAGAGCAGTTGAGGCGAGAGGATGCACGCTCAGCTTGAAGTCCCAACAATGCTGAATTCTGTAGGTTTCCGGTACGTTTTCTTCTATGCACACACTCGTTCATAATTATAATAAATCTATAATAGCCACACAAATACATCCATGTGTTGAAAGATTAGTCTAGATGCCAAAGAACACGTGTCTAAATGCAGAGGGCCAGAAAGTCAAAGCAGTTGAGGCGAGAGGATGCACGCTCAACTTGAAGTCCTAACAACGCTGAATTCTGTCGATTGTCGGTACATTGTCTTCCATGCACACACTTGTTCATAACTATAATAAATTAATAACAGCCATTCAAAAAACATCCATGTGTTAAAAGAATTCTGTAGGTGCCAAAGAACACGTATCTGAATGCAGAGGGCCAGAAAGTCAAAGCAGTTGAGGCGAGAGGATGCACGCTCAGCTTGAAGTCCCAACAATGCAGAATTCAGCCGGCTGCACGATGTCACCCCGGCGCAAACGGCCCTCGATAAAACCGTATTGCCAGTGCCAATACTCGCGTACCTATTCGTTCCTGTTTACATGCATTTTAAGCACGAATAAATTGACTGCGCTTTTCGACTATTGCAAACTGAACTCAAGATCTGTTGGAACAGAGCTATAAATGTGCCATGCGAAAACTAACAAAATGCATTCAAGTTTATTGGCTGCGCTAACTGAGGATTTTAGCACTTACGTTCGCTTTTTCGAAACGACTAGCCGAGCTTTTAGGAATCCTTCAAAACATTGTTTGCTCGTAAATAAAGCATTTTAACATTTTTATGGGCATTCGGCTGTTTGAGTGTCCGTGAATGAGGTAGGTAGGTATTAATTTTCAGGGTTCCATGACCAAGGGTACAAACGGGACCCTATTTACGAGACGATTTTCGATGTCCGCTTATATGTCACCTGGCTGGATCTCATAAACCGTGATAGCTAGACAGGTGACATTTTCACAGATGATGTATTTCTGTTGCCGCTATAACAGCAAATACTAAAAATAGAATAAAATAAATATTTAAGGGGGGCACCCATACAACATTTTTAGATACTTACATGATTTTTGCCGTTTGTAGACGATAGTCTAATGTTGCATATGTAGATAATGGTACGGAACCCTTCATGCGCGAGTCCGACTCGCACTTGGTCGAATTTTATATAGACAATTTGTTTTTGCCCCTTCGTAAAGATAAAAGAAAGAGATACCGAGAAACATTTAACGTTAATTGAAATTAAGAAATTAAATCTCTAAAGATTAACACCATTTCCCGTAAACTTTGGCATGAAAGCGTACATTTTAAATGGAAAGCCGGACGGGAAACCGCGTTGACATTTTATGATTTTTGTAAACGTATTTGCCGAGATGAATTGAGCTCGTTGAATAACTTATTAATTTATTTTCCGAAAGATCTGAAGAAATAGAAATAACTTTCTGAAATAGAAGAAATCTGTGAGGGTAAATAAAAGAATATAGGTGAGAAAATGTCTTGAGACACTAGAGTGAGCACAAAATCTTGTTTTATAGAATCTGGGCCAGGCAAGGCGTGAGTGCTGCACAGGACGTGTATGTAGGGCGTCATAACCGCGGTACGAAAAGCCCAAGAGCTCATTATGAAAGGGATCTTTTTTACCGCGGTACGAATCATCCAAGATATAATATCATATGCCCATTGCCTACTACGTTATTTTTTACCGAATTCATAAAAGGAGAAGGTTCTCAATTCGTCTTTACTTTTTTTTTTGTATTTATGTTGCGCGATTACTTAGCTAATTATGGATCTATTTTAGTGATTCTTTTTTTGTTCGATAGATATAGCTCCAGATGTGGTTTCATAAAATTTCTGTCGCAATATATCGAGAACATTTTGAAAAAAAAAACCCCCAAAAAAATTGTAAGAGTACGCCGTTTGGTTTAAACATATTTGTATTTTATTCTTATGCGAATCAAGACGATGATGATGAGTACGTTACTCCCCTGTTTTGACTGAACGTCAAGTGTGGTCCTATAATATTTTTATCGAAATGTTACCAGTGCTTTTAGAAAAAATAAACGAAAACCAAAAAAAATTGCAAGTATGGTTTTATTTTTTCTGTTTAATTCTTTCCTGAATCAAGACAATGACGACGTTGTTCCTCTATTTTGATTGAACTACCACACCCACTGAAATCTAATTTTAAGTTTCAGTTTGTACATTTACGTATAGGGTTGAAGTCGGTTTTACTTTTTGTTAAAAATAATTATTTCATGCTTACTGCATTACATTGAGCTCGTTGAATAACTTATTAATTTATTTTCCGAAAGATCGAAAGGAAATAGAAATAACTTTCTCAAATAGAAGAAATCTGTGAGGGTAAATAAAAGAATATGGGTGAGAGAAAATGTCTTGAGATACACACACAAAATCTTGTTTTGTGTAGAATCTGGGCCAGGCAAGGCGTGCACTGCAGGGGACATTTACAAGTACTTATGTAGGGCGTCAGTCATGCAGCCGAGTGATTCATCACGCTTGAGCCGCGGTGGGCAGGATCTTTATTCGTTTCGCACCAAATGCGATTTGAACCGCGGTGCAAAACGTCCAAGTTGTCTTTTTGGATGCATCCTTTTTAACCGTGGTTCGAATCACTACGTAGTTAATATGTTCGTGCTTATCGCACTGTTCAATCAAATATATTTTTTTACCTAGTAAAAATAAATAAATAAATATAAATATATACGGACAAATCACACAGATTGAGCTAGCCCCAAAGTAAGTTCGAGACTTGTGTTATGGGATACTAACTCAACGATAGAATATTTTATAACAAATACATATATAGATAAACATCCAAGACCCAGGTCAATCTGAAAAAGATCGTTTTTCATTTTGACCTGACCGGGGATCGAACCCGGGACCATCCGTGTCGCAGCCTGGCGTGTTGACCGCTGCGCCACGGAGCTCATCAAAGCTATTAATATGTTATAATCCTTAGTTTAAAAAGAGATTTACCATTTTCTAATGTTTTGGCGATTGTTACACATTTAAATAAAATTAATTAATACGGTTTTACCGCAAAAAAACCGTATAATCACATAAGCGATAGAATAAACCTGGTGGTCTGAATCGACCCACTGCGATTGGTACCATTCAGAAACAGAACTCGTACCGCGGTTCGAATTGCCCATGGTTCGAAACGGCTGAAGTCGAGGCAGCCACCCGGGGTAATGCATCGGTACAAACACGTCACGCCGCATTGGAATATTTCATGGAAATACAAAACATTTGTTCCATGCTGGTCTGTGAGAAAAACAAAAACATAGAATCCTCATACGTAGATCGTATGTGTATGCGAAAGTGAGTTTGTTTGTTTATTTGTTTGTTACGCTTTTAAATTTTGCATACACATAGGTTAGGGTACTGAGAACGACATATATTACGCGGGCGAAGCCGCGGGTAACAGCTAGTAAAAAATAAAGCTCGCTGGGCTGATATTTGAGACTGAATCCGTTTTATTATTTTAAGAGTAGGTATATATAAAAATAATAAAACACTCAAGTATTGATTGAAACAAGAGAAATCTGTTCTTAGACGAGCTCCGTGGCGCAGCGGTCAACATGCCAGGCTGCGACACGGATGGTCCCGGGTTCGATCCCCGGTCAGGTCAAGTTAAAAAACGATCTTTTTCAGATTGACCTGGGTCTTTGATGTTTAGAGGTTATCTATATATGTATTTATTATAAAATATTCTATCGTTGAGTTAGTATCCCATAACACAAGTCTCGAACTTACTTTGGGGCTATCTCAAGCTGTGTGATTTGTCCGTATACCTCTATAATTATATCTGTAAAGGTAATAAAAAAGACACAAATGGGGAAATAGTCTTGTGAAACTAGAGAAAGCGCAGAATCATCTTTGGTGTAAACGGAATATCGGACTGAACGCACGTGCATTTCGGATGTGATCGGCGATTCACGCGCTTTGATGCGCAAATGGCGAGCGACCTCCTCTCCTTGGGGACTTAGGGCTATTGCATTACTTCCGCAACCTGTGAGAATGCGAAACTCACACGTAACGCATTCTGTTTTTTTTTACTTTTAGTGAGAGCATAAGTCAATATACTTCGACGAGTGAGCACGAAATTTTGTTTTGTGTGAATAGCTCTTTCCTGGAGAAAGCATTTCACGGGACATGTAAGGCAGCAATCGATGACTCACGCGTATGGCGAGGCTTGGAGAAAGGTCAAAGACATGTATTTCTCAGGACATGTTAGGTGGCAATCTATGATTCACGTGAAAGGCGACGCATCTTTTCGCCTTGGGGACATGGGGCCATCGCATTTCTACCACAACCTAAGAGACTGTGGCACTGACATATTACGCTGTATTTACGTCCCATAGAAAAAGTTGTTAAAATCAATGGGTTAAAGGTTTAATCCTTAAAAGGTCTAAAACGAACAATATTTCACCGTGTTTATCTAATATTTTCTATAAATAAACGTTGGAAGAAACATAAAGTGAGCACAAAATCTTATTTTGTGTAAATAGAATCTTATTCTTGCAGAAAGGCGTGCATTTTGCGGGACACGTAAGGCGGCAATCGGCTCTCCCGCAACCTGAGACAATACGGCAATAAATAAATAAATATATACGGACAAATCACACAGATTGAGCTAGCCCCAAAGTAAGTTCAAGACTTGTGTTATGGGATACTAATTCAACGATACTATATTTTATAATAGATACATATATAGATAAACATCCAAGACCCAGGTCAATCTGAAAAAGATCATTTTCCATCTTGACCTGACCGGGGATCGAACCCGGGACCTCCGTGTCGCAGGCAGGCGTTTTGACCGCTGCGCCACGGAGCTCGTCTATCACACGTTACGCTGCATTTTCCTTTTTTTACTGCTATCGATCACATGAGTCAATATATTTCTAATATTTTCTACAATAACGTTTGAAGAAAACGTTAGTGAGTACAAAATCTTGTTTCGTGTAAAAATTATCTCTTGGTTAGGAAAGGCGTACATTTCACAGGACATGTAAGGCGACATTCGGTAATACACGTGAAAGGTGAGGCATTTCCTCACCGCGGGAACTGGGGTCATCGCATTCCTTCCGCAACCTGAGACAATGCGGCAATCACCCGTTACTCTGCATTCACTTTTTTTTACTGCCTTCGATCACAAGAGTCAATATATTTCTAACATTTTCTACAATCACTTTTGAAGAAAATGTCATGTAAGCACAAAATCTTGTTTAGGGTAAATATAATCTCTGGCTGCAGAAAAGCGTACATTTCACTGAACATGTAAGGCAGCAATCGGTGATTCACGTGAAAGGCAATACACTTTCTCGCCCCGGAGACCTGGGATCATTGCATCTGAAAGACTGCGGCACTAACGTTGAATTTATGTATTTGTTTTTTAATTAAAGTGAGTAACATAAATCAATTATAATATCTAATATGTTCTTAATTAACCTTTTGAAGAAAATGTCAAATGACCACAAAATCTTACTTCGTGTCAATATAGTCTCTGGCTTGTAGAAAGGCGTACATGATTTGAGGGGAAAAGGCGAGACGTATCTTCACCTCGGGGATGTGGGGCCATCGCATTCGTCCCACAACCTGAAAGAATGCGGCACTGACATGATACGCTGCATTTACGATCCTTTTTCTACAAAATCTTATTTCGTGTCAATATAATCTCTGGCTTGCAGAAAAGCGTACATTTCACGGGTAAAGTAGGGCGGCAATCGGTGAGTGATTTAAGGCGCGAAAGGCGAGGCGTATTCTCACCTAGGGGACATGGGGCCATCGCATTCCTCCCGCAACCTGAAAGAATGCGGCACTCACACATAACGCTGCATTCACGTAATTTTTTTACTTTCGGCCAGTAACGTAAGTCAATATATCTAATATTTTCCAAATAAATGTTTAAAGAAAAGGGTAATTCAATACAAAATCTTGTACATATCGTGTAGTTAAATACTGCAGCTTGGAGAAAGACGTACATTTCACGGGAAATGCGGCAGCACTCGGGGATTCAAGTGATTTGAGGTGCAAAAGGCGATGCGTATCTTCACCTCGGGGACATGGAGCCATCGAATTCCCCTCGCAACCAGAAAGAATGCGCCACTGGACATGATACGCTGCATTAACGATTCTTATTTTTATAAAATCTTATTTCGTTATAATCTCTGGCTTGCAGAAAGGCGTACATTTCACGGGAAATGTAAGGCGGCAATCGGTGAGTGATTTGAGGCGTGAAAGGCGAGGCGTATTCTCACCTAGGGGACATGGGGCCATCGCATTCCTCCCGCAACCTGAAAGAATGCGGCACTAACATGATACGCTGTATTTACGTATTTCCTTTGCTTTCAGCGAGTAGAATATGTCGCCTTTGTATCTTATATTTTTCTTTATAAACGTTTGAGGAAAATATCAAATGAGCACAATATCATGTTTTTCGTTGATATGTAAATATAATATCGAGCTTGGAACAAGACGTTGCATACACAGTGCATGTAAGAAGTCCACAACGAGGCTACCTGATTCAAAACCGATCGAGTCACAGCTCGTAGACCTAGGACCATCTCATTCTTCCCGCAATAAAACACATTCATTTGAAAGCATTTTGGGCACCTTTGCACCGAAAACTGTTAGAGACGGGTAGCTCTTATATATCTAGTATTTGTATTTTTGTTTTTTTTATAATGACTTGTTTAATTGTTTTAAATTATTAAAAGTTTTACAATACCAATACCTCTATCAACTTTACAGTCAGCACAAGCTGGTGAAACGATTAATAATAAAAAATTATGTACTGCAAAAAATATTTATAAATGAAGTGAATAAATGAATTAACAAAACTTCTTTATTTCCATAGTTTCTATAAATGCATTGTATTTAAACTTAAATAATACGTGCAAGGACGCCAAGTAAGCATAAAATCTTGTTTGGTGTAAACGGAATATGGCACTGGAGGCAAACGTGCATTTCACAGGATATAGAAAGCGTCAATCGGTGATTCACGCGCGAGTCTTGAGGGGGAGCCACCTCCTTGCCTCGGGGACCTAGGGCTACCACATTCCTCCACACGAGAGATGCGCGGCACTAACACATTGTTCATTTTGAAATACAACACACCCAAAATATCGACCTTTTTTAGTTGGGAATTATAGAATACATGTATCTTGTATGCATTACCTCCAGTTCCATTGTGGCGAGTTATAGTAATAACCACTACAATAAATAACTAGATCACTTTGTCGCAAATCTGGTAAGCTCTCGTAATGCGTTCTGCCATTTAAGACTCAAGTTGAAGTTCGATGGTAGGTGGCTAATTAATGGACCTCGCTGAATGCGACTGTACTACTGTACTGAGTTAGATGTCTATCGTAATGTATTTTTTTTTTCGGAAATGCAATCAGTATGTACTTCCATAGATGGCCACATATTCATTTAACCTAAACTGCTATCCATCTATAGATACTTTAAGACCTCACTTATATATACCATAGCAACGACATAACCAACATACACATATCGGTAATAACTAAAGGTGTTTTATACTTGACCAGGCTGATTTGATAGAGAAGGAATTTTCTATCTTTCTCGGTAAAGTATGAAATTGCTTTGCCGCACTTTGGCAGAACATAGTTGGAATCAGAAGGCTCCCGGTAGCGTATTATTTTTATGTGTATGAATATGTATCATAATACAAAAGACAAGTAGTATGATTTATGTAGCTGTAATGCTTGCGTGAGAATCAGGTGAGGGAGAATGTCTTGCCGCGCTCCTGCGGCACATGCCTCATTGTTGGAATTACAAGGCGCCGCGCGAAGCGTGCTAGTTTTAAACTCGCTGCCGTCGCATATTGTACAATAGTATGAATGTTTTAATTATTCGAGCAAAACGTACCTTTCTTTACTTTGCAGTGACATATATTGAAAATATAGTGTATCTGCTTGCGTGAGAATGTTTTGCCGTAATTCCGTGCCGAGTGCTCCTTCTCAAGCACGAAATCACAAGTCACAAATATGTATGATGCATGATACGAGGTATTTGCCGCGCTTCTGCGGCAAATACCTCATTGTTGGTACTATAAGGCGCCACGCGCAGCATGCTAGTTTTAAATTCGCTGCCGTCACATTTTGTATAACGGTATGAATGTGTTTATTGTCCGAGCAAAAGATACCTTCTTCAATTTGCAGTGATATAGATTGTAAGTGTAGTGTATCTGCTTGCGTGAGAATCAGGTGAGTGAGAATGCTTGCCGCGTTCCTGCGGCACATGCCTCATTGTTGGAATTTCAAGGCGCCGCGCGAGCGTGCTAGTTTTAAACTCACTGCCGTTGCATTTTGTTTACTTACTTGTATGTACTATGCTTTTAGTAACAATGTGAACAGCTTTCATAATAAATATTTATAATTGCATTAAATTAAGTCATAACGATAACTTATGTCCAATTTGTGGAAATTTAATATATATTACCTAAATATTTTTTAACACGCCACATTTATGGAAAACGTTCAAAAGTATAAGATTCATATAACTTATACTTTTGACCGTTTTCTTTAATTTATGCGTATATTAACATATACACCTATAAGACATTAATATAAATGGTTGAAGTCCATCGTTTTCTTCCTACTACTAAAATATACCGAATTGCTTCAAAAATAAGTTTGGTATAAATCCATTTTTTAGAAGTAGTTCGGTAAAAAAGTGCACGTATTCGATAACTATTTTTATTAGCATCTAAAGTAGCGGATTGTAGTGACGCCTGACCAGAAAGTATAAAATGTTCAAGTATGAAGATAATTACGTATTCCGGCCAGGGCGTCCTGAAAGCTGGTCGAGGTCCCAACGCAAATGTGGAGAGCGAACGCCTCAAATATTCCCATGAAAAATCAATAATCTTTTGAAATGCAAATCTGTGAAATTAATGACAAAGTTTCAATACGTTTGCCCTTCTATTAAGTTGGCCGTCTCGGTGTATGTTCCACTGTAAACATTTGTTGAACGTGATCCAACTTAAAAGGATGGATTTATGTTGATGTAGTAAATTTGGGGCCCTAGTGAACCGGTTCGATTTACGAGTATGTGTCTTTTAGGATAAAGAAGATAAATGTTGTAATACCCAAAGTTTCTAAATTGATAGAACAGTCAATGAACTTCGTGACGGGTCCAAAACTATACGGTTCGAAGGAGTAGTAAATATACTTATCTATACTATGTATCTATCATATTAAAAAGAAAAAAGATTTAATTGTTTGTTTGCATTGAGTAAGTTGCAAAACTACTGGGCCAATTTTTCAGAATACTTTCACCTATAGATAACCAATTTATGTGGACGGAGTCACGAGAAAATTACAACTAGTATTACATATTAAATATTCAATGACATTTACAATATAGATGCGACAATAATATGATTTTGTTGGCCAAATGGTGATCTAGAAAATCTGTTTGTGTTCGGTCAAAGGAGCGTTAAAATGTCAAAACTGTATTAAATTTATCAATAATTGTGATATTAAACCAGATGTTTAGCAATGTAGTCGACGAAAAAGGTAATTAGGGACACACTAGCTCATTGCCCATTTTCACACGACTGTTAAAAAAAATACTGTATAGTTTTCGATTCATGGGCGGATTTGGAAGAGTCTATGAAAACCTTAATACTTGCTCTACCAAAACCTACGAATATTTTTATTTCATGAAGGAAATAAATAAATATTTTTCTTATCTTTGACGTAACACACACTACATAAATAATACCTATCTCTTTCCGTGCACTTTTTACAGGAAGAAGTTTCCTTTTCTATTCTATTACCTAGATATGTATTTTAATTCATCCATGAAAATCTTGATTACATACAGTTTAATCAATTCTTAAGCTAACAAGGCACAGACTCGCAAAATTCCATTTCGGGCAGTCAGACGATACGTGAGCTTTTCAATTTTCCGTGTCATAATGGAGGATTACTGCTTCACACAACGCCAAAACACAATTCCAAGTTATTTTCCATCTGTTCGAGTTCCTGGAAATCGTTTAACATATTCATACTAATTGTGTATAAGAAGCTTTCAAAAGCTAACTTTACTAATGAAGATGTTTCTAATGTTTTCGCGATTGTTATACATTTTAATAACATTGACTGTAGGTGTAGTTTAACATACGTTGGGCAAAAAAAGAGAAGCATCTGTACCCGCATTTAATAACATATTGCTGACATAAAGAATAGACGCTCAACGATGTTTCAAAGATTTAATATTATCTAGTCTCTGTTCGTGTAGGTGACACGGTCAGTCGATCATGCACACCCTGGTGTCAGAGTTCTTCGGAACCGCCTCTCGGCCTCTGACGTGGTTCCTTTAACGACTACCAGATGGCAGCCGGGACCGCCGGCTTAACGTGCCTTCCGAAGCACGGAATCATCTTTCTTATCAGACAATCAGGTGATTCATGCCTGTAATGTCCTAACCAAACTAGAAACAACTTAACAAAGTATGCTTTCCGTGGAAATCGATACCACGACCCCCGGGTCAACAAGGCAAACGCCTTAACTACTGAACCACGGAGGAGAGGATTATCTAGTGAATGAGCATAAATAGCAAGTCCGGTTATGATTAAGTGCAAACTTGGCCATACAAAACAAATCTTCCTATTAAATTATAATTTAATAATTAAAGATTTTATAAAATAAAAAACAAAAAATGAAAGATAAGCAATAGAAAATTTAATCAGAAAGGTAGTAAAAAGGTTAATGAGTGGGGTTTTTAACCCCTATATCAAAACCATTTATTCAGAAAATAGGCCATTGCTGGGGCTTTTTAACGTTAAATCACACTTATAGTATATTATTATTGAATGATCAACAGCTACATTCTACTCGTATTTGCGTCTCAGAACCGACCACTGCAGAGAAGAAACACAGAAAGCAGTACTTGAAAATAATACGTCGCATCGAGGTCACGGTCAAGGTCAAGCTTATAAACATCAAAGAGACCTCTCCAACCCGTCTGGCTAGCGTGGAGAAGTCAGACTCAGGACTGCTCTGGCAAATATATAGCTCTGGTAGTACAGAGAGGGTCGTGCTCTTGCAGTTGAGACTAAAAGAGATGATGTTGTATAGGAGCCCCTGAAATATTTATTTTATATCTCTCTCTCTCTTTAATAAAAATGTAAAATTAAACTCATAAATAAAGAAACAAGCTTAATAACATGCACTACATACTGTTTTAATACAGCATTTATTATATATTTTTACGAGCACATAAATATTTCATAGCAAACTGCACTGGCAAACATATAAATCAGTCCAAGTAGTTTATAACTAGACCACTCGTGACAAGATATATTCCCGCCCGCGGCCATTTGTAAGGTTTTTCAGCCAGATTTGATCCCGGGGTCATCAGTCAGCGGACCGCGCCACATTTCTGTTTGGAGTAGTTTAGCGGAGCTGCCTACCGGACATCTTTATTTGCCACCAAAATATTGTATCATGTTATATTTTAATTGGTTAAAATATGTCAATCCATTGATCTAGGTATCGTATAGTTATAAACAATTTTTTTTGCAAGAACATTTATCCAATAATGGAAAAATAAATATTTAAAACTGCCTAAATATTAATTTTAATTATTTACAAATTATGCAGTCCCTGCAAACTATCGCCCCGCGGCAACGAACCTAAAAGGCTGGCAGCATTATTATGTTGCACAGCAAACATAAACATTGTCGAAAAGTGACATTTTAAGTGTGTCATAACTAACAATATTAATTTGCACCAGTAATATGCAAACATATAAATCACTCCAAGTAGTTAATAACTAGACTACTCGTGACAAGATATATTCCCGCCCGCGGTCATTTGCAAGGTTTTTCAGCCAGATTTGATCCCGGGGTCATCAGTCAGCGGACCGCGCCACATTTCTGTTTGCGCCACATTTCTGTTTGGAGTAGTTTAGCGGAGCTGCCGACCGGACAACTTTATTTGCTACCAAAATATCGTATCATGTTATATTTTAATTGGTACTTTAAAATATGTCAATCCATTGATCTAGGTATCGTATAGTTATAAACAATTTTTTATTGCAAGAACATTTATCAAATAATGGAAAAATAAATATTTAAAACTGCTTAAATATTAATTTTAATTATTTACAAATTATGCAGTCCCTGCAAACTATCGCCCCGCGGCAACGAACCTAAAAGGCTGGCAGCATTATTATGTTGCACAGCAAACATAAACATTGTCGAAAAGTGACATTTTAAGTGTGTCATAACTAACAATATTAATTTGCACCAGTAATATGCAAACATATAAATCACTCCAAGTAGTTAATAACTAGACTACTCGTGACAAGATATATTCCCGCCCGCGGTCATTTGCAAGGTTTTTCAGCCAGATTTGATCCCGGGGTCATCAGTCAGCGGACCGCGCCACATTTCTGTTTGCGCCACATTTCTGTTTGGAGTAGTTTAGCGGAGCTGCCGACCGGACAACTTTATTTGCTACCAAAATATCGTATCATGTTATATTTTAATTGGTACTTTAAAATATGTCAATCCATTGATCTAGGTATCGTATAGTTATAAACAATTTTTTATTGCAAGAACATTTATCCAATAATGGAAAAATAAATATTTAAAACTGC
This sequence comes from Rhodophaea formosa, assembly GCA_963082605.1. Taxonomy (NCBI): domain Eukaryota; kingdom Metazoa; phylum Arthropoda; class Insecta; order Lepidoptera; family Pyralidae; genus Rhodophaea; species Rhodophaea formosa. Next base: position 10,099,856 of record OY720213.1, on the reverse strand, counting down.
TTAAATATTAATTTTAATTATTTACAAATTATGCAGTCCCTGCAAACTATCGCCCCGCGGCAACGAACCTAAAAGGCTGGCAGCTTCGCCACGTTGGACGGCAAATATTGTCGAAAAGTACATAACATTTTAATACAAAAGTATTATTTCTGTGGCAAACAAATAAATCAGTCCAAGCAGTCTATAACTGGGCCACTCGTGACATGGCTTCCCGCACGCGGCCATTTAAAGGTTTATTCAGACAGATTTGATATAGGGCCATCCACAGAGCAAGGCATGTCTCGTCGCTGGCACCCTCGAGCTACATTGAAATTCCTTGCTCTGCCATCGGTAAGCGGACTAGACTACATTTCTGTTCAGAGTAGTATAGCAGAGATAGCTGCCGGAAAAAAAAAATTAACAACCCTTATTTCCAATGGGCAAAAGAAAGACGAAAAAGAGAATATTAAAAAAGAATATACTTTTGACACTATACATTGTGAATAATAAATGTGTTAACTTACTGTAATTCATTCCATACCGACAACTAACCGTACAGATTTTGTTTAAATAAAACTTAACATATTAGTCATCAGATACCCATTCACTTGAACCCACCCACCAGATATTCTATAAATAAATAAATATATACGGACAAATCACACAGATTGAGCTAGCCCCAAAGTAAGTTCGAGACTTGTGTTATGGGATACTAACTCAACGATACTATATTTTATAATAGATACTTATATAGATAAAAATTCAAACCCTGGTCAATTTGAAAAAGACCATTTTCCATCTTGACCTGACCGGGGATCGAACCCGGGACCATCCGTATCGCAGGCAGGCGTGTTGACCGCTGCGCCACGGAGCTCGTCAAATCGAATACAAATAAGGTAAACGCTCCTATTACGGAGTTAAATGACAACATTTGAAAATAAGGCAGAAAATTATGCATTTGTAAGCATCAAAACTGACATTATTTTTTTTTACTGTAATAATATACCTTCTATTTTATATTTCTTAAGACACATTGTTTAATATTAAAGGAATTATAGCTGAAAAAAAATATTTTAATACTCATGTGGATTTTCCCTATTACGGATCTATGATGAATGGTAAATCCTAATACGGCGCTAGTCGACTCCTAATACGGAGTGCTGGCTACTTCAATGTATAGTGGTTCCTTACAATATTCTAATAAAGTATATATAAGCGAAAATTAATGTGTATCAAATTTAAAATCGTAACTTTAAGATCGATTGTAATGAAATTTTAGTATGTTGTTTGAAAATCGATATAGCAAAATGAAATAACATACATTATATAAAAAAAAGATTTTGAGTATTATGCAAGTGAAACTATTAAACTAATATTATATTGTTATAGGAAGAAATAATACTGCCTAAAATCTTAAGAAAAATCACTTTATTATATTTATTAATCATGCAAAATTCCAACAATTAAGAGTGAAAAATAAAATTGAAATTCTTATCCTTAGAATTAAATATTTCGGGATATTTACCGTTATTATTGTGGTTTCTTAATGTAGTCTTTGGCACAATATATTGTTTTGAGGCTTGATAAATACTCATCCCTTGTCTAATTGATGACAGTGCTTTAGCCACCTGGGCATCTCTATAACATTTGCGATTTTTGTATCCATATTTTCTGAAACAAGATATTAAAAAAATGAACCGCATTCATAATCATAACTTTCCCTATCTGAAAAATAACTGAACCGCTTGTGAAGACACTTATAGTATATCCTAAGTTGAATATTACCTAGTTCAAGTAAAAAGGAGTTATTTAAATCAAACTTATAGTTCTGGAAATATGCGAGGACAAACTTACATATACTTTTGAAATTTGGCACACTTGTTCAGAAGCTGATATAGACTAACATATACGAAAACTGGCAGTTATGGAAAAATTATCTACATAAATACGGAACCATTTGATAACCTTCTGTTTTTGAAGTCGGTTAATGAAAAATGAACTTTGGTCGCGATAAGCGACATATACTGACAAAGCCGTGAGCGGAAACTAAGTAGTGCTTTGTAACCTAATTCTTACATTTTAGCAGCTGCTCACGTGGGTACTTTACACTACGTCTAAACTATTTTCACAACTACACCAATATACGGGACCCTAAAAGCAAATAGAAATCACTCCGTAATGGGTCCTATGGAGTTTGTATTACAGAGCCATAGACACCGATTTAGGAGCTCGTAGAGCCTGTTACGGAGCGACCTAAAAATCCTAGATCAGTAATGGGAGTACAGATCGTATTTAAATTATCCCTATTCTGACCCATGAAATTGTTGATACATGAGTACTGTGGACAACTTAATCAAACAAGAACGATATTCTCGTTCAAATATATATTACTTACGTCAACAGCTATATAATATGATTGATTTTTGATGAACTAAAATATACATACTTTTTTATGCTCTTCTAAGAAACTGTCATTTTTGTATCAACAATTTTGGTATTAAAATAAGATTCCTAGATGATATTTTATAGCACAGAAATAGGTAACTAGCTTTTAGTATTAATAATTATTTTAAATCTACTAAGAACATACTTCTTAAGTGATTATACTGAAATGTATAAGCAAATAAACATGACTAAGTATTTCTCTTATTACGGACTCTAGCGCCATATAAGGAGCAACCTATAAATTTCGAAGCCTAACACGGATCTATTTTGTTTTTTAATTTAAATATATAAAAACTCTCATAAATAGAATAAAACACAAATCTATGAAAACTATAATGACATAAAAAAAACTAAGTATTACATATTTACGAAGTTAAACGTCACATAAATATTAAAAATCTTAGATATTAAATATGACTACACTTACCTGAGCCGCTCCGTGTTTGTATGAAAAACCCGGCCGCGTCGCCTTCTCGGCACTGACTGGTGATTTTTAGTAACTTGCGTCTATGTCACATATGTTAACTTTCGGCAGGTGTTGTAGTAATAGACTATAAATGAGTAAATTTAATTTAACTGTATATAATTATACTGTAACTAGAAATAAACACGAAAATAAAAATAGGACCGTAATTGGAGTCGATTTTGACTAGGTCTGTAATAGGGTACTTTACCTTAGTATTGATTAAAAATTAATTCAAATATGTAGGTCAGTATAAAATCTCCTATGCACTAAAAGATAAAATACGAAGATTTAAGAGCTAAATAAACTACACTTTACGACGGAAAGCGATGTACTGGCCGAAACGAATTTCCCCACGAACCGCCGCAGGAAGCACTAAACATGTACATATTTTTAAGTATCTTAACCACTTACAGTCTATCATAATCCCGGGAAGCGTCGACCCTAATGAGAACTTAAAAACACAATGTTACTTCACCCAAAGCAAACATTGTTGCACTCACAATTTTAATCACAAAAGATAGCAACTTAGTTTTACTGCTTCGTTGCTTTTCTTAACATCAACTGCTCAAAATTCAGGAAGCCTTTTGTCGTAGTCTTGTATTCAAGATTCACGACAGTGGATCTCGTGATGTCAGTCGGAATATTAACAAGGGAACACACATCGGCCGGCGGTCCCAAGACAATCCCGTCAGCATAGAGTTTCGACTTGCCAAATACGGTTACCCATCGTGTATGTGGAATAATGCTATGTGAAATACTGTTCATATCATAACTACTAAACATTTGATATCGAATATACTCCAGCATACGCTACTTGACAGCTTCCGTGGCGCAGTAGTTCTCTTCCATGCTGGTTTGGGAGAGAAGAAAAAACAGAATATAACAGCTGCTTTTCTTCCCGCGCAGTCCTTAAAAGCCGGTCAAGGGATTGGGCGAAAATCTAACGAATCACATTGATAGGCGATGAGGCTAGCAACCCATCACTATTTTGATTCCGCTTTCCACCTTTACGCCCACTACGTTGCTAAACGTGGCCTGTAGGTTTTATGACCTTGGGCTCTGTCTACCCCGCAAGGGATACGTGATAGTATGTATGTATAAAATATAGAAAACATACGACACAAGCTCACAACTTACTGTGGGGCTAGCTTATTTGTGTTTTTTTTTCTAATAAAAAATAATTTAATAATAAAAAAAAACTCAACCGGCAAAGAAGAGTAAAGAAAGCAGAATCACTATTTGAAAAGAAAAATGTATACTCGCGCTTTGAGAAAATATTTAATTACGGGCGTCTAATTAAACTACGAAAATTTTTATAACGCAAGCTTATTTTATAGTATCGTATTCTTTTATTTTGATAAATAGAAATCAAGTATTTCCTATGCATAATTTGAACTAAATTAACTTAGAAATTATGCACTAATGTGATATGTGCTGAAAATTGTAGACTAGCGTAGGCATTGTAGCAATTTGTAGAGGTGTCGTAGCAAAACGTAGCGATTAAGTTTATTACACATGTGCAGTGCATAGTTTAGTATCTTCATAGTTGTTAAACACTACGAGCTATAATTTTATACCTATATATATAAAAAAAACAGCTAAGTGTGTACGCCTTGTCCAAGGGTTTTGTATAAGGTTTCTTAGATGTTATTACTGTATACTTACCGTATATTACTGTATAGGTTTTGATTCCTTTGCAAACGTGCAAAATATTCTGCCAAAATAGGCGTATCTTTACTAAGAAGAAAACGGAGTAAACCTATAAGTATATCTTCATACATTTTCAGAATCTCAAAGATATAAGCAATCTAAAATAAATTCAACCTCTATGTCAGTGTTATAGGGGTATACCTATGATTGAGAGGGTACGGTTACACAAGTGCCTTCGTCCACTGGACACTTCAATGTATTTCCCGATAGCATCTTGAATAACTAGTATTGAAAGTAGCTGTCAAGACGTCTTGTCCTATATCCCATATTGAGACGAAACAACAAAGGATTTCAAGTTATTGTAACGTAGTTTCAGTGATCGTGGTAAATTGTTGTACGAAATGTTGATATTCTGACGGGTCCCTAAGTAAACTGATGTATTGTTTTGTTATACTGCCCTATATTTTATACTAGCTGTTACCCACGGCTTCACCCGCGTGATATATAGCCTATGTCCTAACCTATGTGTATGCAAAATTTCATGATGATAGATGATAGTAGATACGCCGTGAAAGCGTAACAAAGAAACAAACTCACTTTCGCATTTATAATATTAGTTTGGACTTTGGATTGGATATAATATTAGTTCGGATTTGGATATAGTTTGGATATTTTAATTAAAACCCATTTATTTATTTATATTTCTCTTTGGACTTAATCCCTTAAAAAGTTTATGAACGGTTTGTCACCAATAAGTCTTCAAAGCCTTTGAAAAAAAATACTCTTTTATTTTCTATGATAAATAAAGACAAAACGGTAAATAGTTGTAAAAAATTTGTTCTTTACAAGTTACCAACCCTGAGTTGACATATTTTCAATTCGTCAAAGTGTCACAAACCACAATATTCAAGTAAGCAATTTTACTAGGAAGCACTGCAACTTGCTATACAAATATTTTTCGCAGCCAAGAGAAATGTAGGGGCATGTAAGACATCTGCGAGACATCTCGTGATTGCTTTCATAAATGTACCGTTGAGAAGAATAATGCTTACGAGTATTTACATCCTGTCTCACAGGATTTTAGCCCAAGTATTCTTATTAGCCATGTGTTTCCCGGCAAAGTAGAATAGGACTATTTCAAGTCTGTAGATGCCGTAGAAGGCGACTTAACAAACACAAGCTAAACAAAGCTTATAAACGTCACAAAGACCTCTTCAACCCGTCTGGCCAGCGTGGAGAGTGTAGGCCAAAACCTCTGATTGTTCTGGCTGATATATGGCTCCGGTAGTACAGAGAGGGTCGCGCTACAGCAGTGGACTCTAAAAAGACATGATGATTATTCTTTTTTTATATAAAATTACATTGAATAACAAACTAACTACCCTGCCTAAAATATATAAACTTTATATGTATGTGTGTGTATGAGTGTAATATACAACATATTAATAATATGTGTCTGTACTGTGTCGTCCCTTTAAAGATCGCACAGGGATCTTTAAAGGGACGACACAGCACGTCAATATGAAATTATGGGGCTAATGCTGGAAATTCGAAAAAATACAACATTTTCACTCAATTTGTCTGGCCGACTGATTACTTTTGACCTGGAATGTAATTTTTTTTTCGAATCACCAGCTTTACTCCCACAGGAAAAGTTGTTCATATTATTGGGCCGAGTCACCACTTAAAGGATCGTACAGAAGTTTTTATTGATATATATACTGTTACTTCGATGCATATTACATAATTTGTTGTGTTCACGGAGCAAATACAAACTTTGTAATTGCTCCGTGAATGTGTTACTTGGAAGGACGTAAGAATTTAAATAATGTAATCAGGCTTTGGAAATAAGCTGGAATAAAGAAAAACAAAATAGGAATAAGGCAAGGAAGAAGAAGAATAAATAATAACAAAGGCCTTGACTAACGCAGTCAAGTTGGAGGATGTAACCAGGAACACGCACGTGTGAGACAGAGTGTAAACGGCCTTCACTTTCAGGCCAGGATGTAAATAAAAGAGAATTCGGCTAACCGTGTGCGAATGTTCACAAGGGACTAATTAACAGTTATCTATTGATTTTCCTCAACGGCCCACATAATAGCGACACGTTCCAAACTAGATAAGGAAGTCATTTCCCCATACTGAACACAATATTAGAGGTTTTTGCGTAAATCTTTTACTTCACTTTGAATATGTATTGCGTTTTTTGTTTACTGTGTTTGTTTTAATGTCGCAGCAATTTCAATAAATTTTATGTAATGTTATAAAATATTAGTTCCGGTGTCACCCATTTCAATGTGTTTTCGGTTGTATCGGTAATTTTTGTAAGGTTCCGTACCCGAAGGGTTAAAACGGGACCCAATTCTCCTTACAGGGTGTCCATCCGTCCGTCTGTCGCAGGGTTGTTTCTATCGAACCATTATATGACTCGAAATTGTAACGAAATGTGTATAGTCGCTATAACAACAAATAATAAAAACAAAATAAAAATTTAAACTAAAGAAGGGTCCCGATCAGGATCAGATCAGAGGGAGGCAGAAAGTTTGGCTAACCTCTGAAAGAAGTTTACTACGTCTAACATCAGAGTCCACATACTAGAAACGTGGTTTATGTAGTTAAATATTATCCTTAGAATGTGCAACTCGCACTTTAATTTTTTCATACTAGTAATAAGGCAAATAGGCATAAGGCCAAATTGATGGAACGTGGTTACCGTTAAGACGCCTGCAAATTCAGTGGCACCTCGCCATTCGCACTTTGCCGAATTAAATGCTTATTTGGGAACCCATCAACACATGTGAAAATAAAATTAATCTCTTCACTTTATGCTCTATGACTTTGCTTAATTGAAAAAAAAAGATATATGTAGTTATTATTATTCAAATCCTACAGGCATTAATTACATTAACTTTGAAAAATATAATAAGAGTACTTCGTGTGTGAGAATTTAATTATATACGTAGAATTTCTTCAACAACCTACACATAACAACACGCTCCAAAATAGATAAGGAAACCATTTCAAGAGACTGAACACAATATATGTTGGAAAGCAACTCGCACAATCTTTCTTTCTGTCCGTGTTCGCTGAACATTTTGTATTCTCTAAACAACTTACGCGGGCAAAGTTTCTGCTGCTGTTTAGAAACACACCCTAATATAATAAAGATACCGCAAGATGCTAGATACGGGCAAACCTTGTTTCGTTATATACTTTTGTTGCTTAAATTGCTTCACTTGAACTTTATCTGAGTTTCAATGCGAGATATGTTTTGATGCGGTAGCATCAATGTTACAATACAGAAAATGTAACAAAGGAACAGCATTTTTTAAAATAAACAGATGATTCGAATTATTCAATAATTCCTTATAATCTGTGAACTTTTGTAATTTTTCATAAGTATCGAATGAATTTTTGAGGTCTCAAAAATTTACGAATAAGCACTATGTAAAATTAATTTAGGTATTAAGTAGAGTTTAATATTTTACATATTTTCTAAAGCAATATGCAACTATCGAAAGGACAATAGCGGCTTATTTCTCTACTCAGGTAACCGATAGCCGCTGGGATCGATGACCAGCACGAGTATATCGACATCAATTTAAGAACTTCGTTCTTGTCGGTGGAGTATTTTCCATATTTTCCTATCCTCCGGTATATCCTTGTCCTCTCGATACGACACGACTTGTGCTTTCTCTTTTATTTAGTTTAAGAACGGCCTATAGGAGGCCTTTCCTTTCCTCTGCTGACTTCGATCTTACTTCCAAGGTTGTTTTACATAGTGGGTAAATATTTTTCTCAGGTATCTGTCTGACTACGGTTGTGGAGTACCCAAGGAACTCTCCTTATTAGGTAGCTCCAGACAGCTTATACCGAAAGACTAAAAAACCAGCCAATTTTTTACAGTAGGTACAGAACATGATATTGAACTATAATGTTTATTTATGAACAACTTTCCATAAATAAACATTACAGGAAAAGAATGTTAAGTATGATTTGTGTGACACAACAATTAATTTTTTAATGTTTAAACAATATTTTTGTTAAAAATGATTTCAGATACTGACATTTTTCGGCACAAAACCATTTATTGAAATAAAAAAATAAACATAACTGCCTTTAACATTTAGCTGAAAGCTGGCATTTTAAATTCAGCCTATAATACTCATACAGCTTTACCACGAACCTATCATCCTTTAAATCTACTTTCCAAAATTTATATATTACCTTAAATCCTGTTAGTCCTTGGTAGCTTATACAAAAATATAATTTATGAAAGCAGATAGATACTGTTAATATATTTTGGAAACAAATAACACCGTGTGTAGATTTACCCTTAACATAACCTTGAAAGGGCATCTCAAGCCAGCAATATGAACAACGGGAACCAATTCTGTAACTCGAAAAGAATTTCAACCTTCCCTTTAAAATTGTCTGGCCGGCTGAACACTTTTTATGGGATGTCAAAAAAGTCACGTACCCAGCATTGGTTCTATATGAAAAGTTATTCATATTTTTGGACTAGATTACCCTTCACGGCCATATAGAGAGTAACACACGAGGTATAGAATAATTTTAAGCGACTTCAAAAAAAAGAGGAGGTTCCAAATTCGTCGTAATCTTTTTTTTTATGTATGTTCCCCGATTTCTTGAAGACGCCTGGATCGATTTAAGAAATTCGTTTTTTTGTTTTATAGGTAATATTTTACAGATGGTCCCATTACATTTTTATCGAAATATGTCGAGGGCTTTTTGAAAAAATACACAAATACCAAAAAATATATATATAGTAATGCCGTTTGGTTTACACTAATTTCCATTTTATTCTTATGCTATTAAAACAAATTGATAGGGCTGAAGTCGGTTATTGTTTTTTGTTAAAAATATTTTAAATTATTATCCTCCTCCTTTTGAGCAGTCAGTCAAATAACTAAATTTATTTTCGGGAAAAGATTTTATTATGAGCAAAGACATTGCCAGAGCCTTAACACTAAGTTTATATTCGTTAGTTTAGAATAACATAAGGCCAACTCCAACCAACTCTAAACTCCATCTTCAGATCAAGTCTATGGTACTCGTACCATAATTTGCTTTGAATTTTCGTTACTGTATTTTCATCTGACTGACGAGTGCTTGAAAATTGAGTTGCAAGATTTGACCCCCTTGTCGTCTCAGCCACAAGAAGTCCACTGCTGGACATGGGCCTCTCCCAAGGATTCCATAATAGGGAGAGGTTGGCCATACTCACCACGCTTGGCAGACTGGTTGGCGAGCACAGATTGTTTGGCTTATCTCATTTCCGATGCTGCTGCGCATCGAAACCGTTTTTTCAGCGATTGGGGATGAGAAAGTAGCAGCTTGGGAGGCCGGGCGCGCGTACCCGATTCCATACCTGCAACCATCGCACAGGCAGTTAAGGATTTCAGGCCTGATAATTGACCCCCTCACAGATAAAGTAACAAACTGGCAGGTCAAGTTAAACAATCAAAGCTTGTAACATTAATAAAAATATCATATCAGAGCCTCCATGAGAGAGGGGAGAGACGAGCTAATCATCCTTGCTATAACGTGAGCAACTAATCCCGGCCGTTATCTTTGAGGCGCATTGTTGTTTAGATTTTTTGCCAGCGGTTTATTTATGAGAAAAGTTGGGGAGGTTCGTTTGGTCCCAACATAAATTAAATGCGGTGACACGGACTAATTGACGTCATTACGGGGATGGCCGCAAGCCACCCTGAACACTGAGCACTCCTTACCAAGCCATATTTAAATGTAGATCAAGAATTTTCGTTTTTTTTTTTTTTTATACACTAGGAAGACCAAATCGATGAAATGACCGCAATCCACCAAAATCCTTTTTAACATTAAAAAAAAGTTGTATCATTAAGTTTAGTGTGCCTTACATTTAATGATGCGACTTTTTTAATGCATTTTGATATGTTTAAAGTACGGAAGTTCTTGATAGTAAAAAGTAATATATTAATATCTTGGCCCATACAACATGTACTTGTAATGATGGGGAAGTTATGTTACTTTATGGGTATTTTGGAACAATTGGACGTGTAGTAATTGAACGCGGTGACCTAATTGAAAAGGCCTTAGTCGTATAAAGACTAAGACGCAAACTCGAATCCTGCCCGCGTGGATTTTTTTCTCATATCTTAATTTTATAAGAGTATTCCAGAATAGCTTGTTAATGTATATAAAAAAAAAACACTTAAAAAAATAAAGTTTGTACCAATTTTGTAGCATAATTATCCATACCTATTAAATGTTTAAATTAGCAGCACCTCGTTAGAAACAAAAACAAGCAGTACATCAGCACGGAATTATATTTACACATTAGTAACCGCGTCACAACGCTTTCATAGTAATGCTATGTTTGATGCAGCGCAAATAAGGACGTCGACGTTCACAAATATTGATAAACTCATGCTGTTTTCCGAAATATAGCGATCTTGTGCTGAAATAAACTATATAAATGGAAACAAAAAAATTGTATAATTTCCTCCTTCGTGAGCAGTATTAATGTTTGGGTACTAAAACACTATTAAACAATATAAAAACTAGTCGGCGGATCCGACGTAATAAAACGTGAGTAAAGCCGTGTTTTCATAATGAATTTATCTCGCGTAAGTTTTAATATTATTAATATAAAAAATTAAAAATTTACCCCACGTATCACTTTCGTAGCATAATTATAGGTATCAAATGTATAAATTAGTACATCTTGTTTGAAACAAAAACAAGCAGTGCATCTATATTGGCATAGTCTTATATTTACACAATAGTAACTGCGTCACAACGCTGTCTCCTTATAGTAACGCTATATTTGATGCAGCGCAAATAAGGACGTCGACGTAGTTAGGGCCACTGCTGTTTTCCAAAATCCAGCGAGCTAGCACCGAATAAAACTAGTAAAATTTAAACAAGTATGATTTCCTAATTCGTGAGCAGCAAAATATTTGGCTACTAAAACTCTATCACCACTATGTTTAGGAACTTAGCAATTAACACTCTATGCCTGGTTATAGCCTCCAGCCCCCCTATTTACTAACTCGGATGACAGGTGTCGATGCCTATTAATCTAGAATTTTTAATTACAATGCGGGTTTTGCTTACTCGAACTTTTTATTTGAAATACAAAAACCGCATTGTAACAGCAAATCCTAGATTGATAGGCATCGACACCTGTCAACCGAGTTAGTAAATAGGCCGGCAGTACACGTGTAAACTTAAACGGTATACGGTAGAGTACTTTCTATGCTACTAACTAGTATCACAGTAGAGTAGAAGGTAGAGTACTTACTATGCTATTAGTTAGAAACATAGTAATCTACCGTATACTCTACCGGTTACTATACGCGTGTACCGGAGTCTTGTGTTATAGTTGGATTTTATTAGTTATAGAATTAGTGACAACGGGCAAAATTCTAAAATTAAATTCTAAAACCTAACATAGGGACTTGAAAAGTTATTGACATGTGCATAGCATAGTGCAAAAAAACGAATTATTTGACATCTCGGTTAATATTTCCTGAATGTTAAAGCACTTGTCAACGTATTTATAGTGAGTAACGCTAATGTCGCTAATGTTTTGATGCAGCGCAAAAAGCGAGCCTAACTATTTCTTGTAAATGTTGATAAGTTCACGACCCACGCCATTGCAGCTTACCGGAATACTCCGCGCCTAGTACCGAAATATAACTTCGAACACACGCAGGTATCAAATTGATGCAACGGAAATAGAGACTCTGGCATAATCTCGTAAAGGTTGAATAATTCAAGACCCGCAGCAATGCATCTTTAAAGACAAACATACCTTCAAGAATATAGACCGAGGAGCTCGATGGTCCAGTATGAGAGCACAGTAAGCGCTTTGCAGCTTTAAAAATCTGACAACAGTGTTGGCCACTTATACACCCGAAAAACAAACAATAGACAGAAATGACGTATAAAATACAAAATTCCTCAGTTCGTTAGAAAGCAATATCTGTGTATTAAACAGAGTTATTAGATTTTTCCATTAAGCATCGTGTGATACACAGCTGATATTGTAGTATGAGTATAATAATTATAAATGTTATATAACAATAACTCGATTGATAAAAAATGCAAGCACTACATGAGCACGGACTGACATTTACACATTAATAGCGACGTCACAGTGCTGTGTTCATAGTAACACTTATCATCATCATCATCAGGTCTTTCTAGTCTCCACTGCAGGAGCACGACCCTCTTTGTACTTTCAGAGCCAGATACTAGCCTGAGTTGTAACTCTTAGGCCGCGTGTAAATTTACTCTCACATAACCGACTCAGGGGTTTATATTGACACCAGTCTGTCATTATAAACAACTATTTCGATGAGAACAATGCTGGGTTTTCATGATCGTTGTCAATATCAATTAAACTTACTAGCTGTACCCGCGATTTCATCTGCGTGGTATAGTGAGTTTTGGTGGCCTCTTTTCGAATTAAAAAGTAGCCTATGTCCTTCCTCAGGCTTTAGACTATCAGTGTACCAAATTCCATTAAAATCAGTTCAGTAGTTTTGGCGTGAACCGACACAAACAGTCATACGGCAAACCTGACTCACTGACTTATATATCAATGCACAGCCGAAACTACTGTCCCTAGATACTTAAATTGGATACTTACTTCTGAGTGACGTTGCCTATAAGTTACATAATTATTGTGTTGTTTAGCAATACCTCGTATTACTCAAAATTTAGTGACATGACAACACTGTGTTCATAGAACGGCTAATATTTTGATGCAGCGCAAATAAAGACGTCGACCTTCTCTCGCAAATATTGATAAATTTACGTCCCGCACCACTGTAGCTTTTTGGAATACTGCGGAAATAAACCCTTCAAAATACACATGGACATACAATAATTTCCAACCCGTCTAGCCAGCGTAGATAGTGTAGGCCAAATTTTCTTACTGCTGTGGCTTCTGCAGTGGAGACTAAAAAAAGCAATAACCATCTGTGTGTTTAAAAGAGTTTAGTGTTATAAAGGGATTCCGTATGGTACATTCGTAATATTGTTATGTAAACGGGCAAAGGATTCAGCGATGATCCACGTCCAACACACGTTTTATGTATTTCTAAGGGACGTTGTCGATAACTTAAAAAATAATTGTGTTGTTTGGCAACATTTCATATAACTCGAAATTAAGTGACATGACAACACTGTGTTCATAGAACGGCAAATATTTTGATGCAGCGCAAATAAAGCCGTCGACCTTCTCTCGCAAATGTTGATAAATTCACGTCCCGCGCCACTGCAGCTTTCCGGAATACTGCGCCGCTAGTACTGAAATAAACCCTTCAAAATAAACATGGACATACAATAATTTCCGTGTTCATAAGAAAGCAATAGGTATCTGGTGCTTTACAGAGTTTACAGGTTTTTATAAGGATTCCGTATAGCGTTCGTGTAAGTGGCCAACGCTTGTGTCGGATTTTCAAGCTGCCTAGTTAAGAGGCATCTGACATAGCTTAACGGCTGCCGTAAATTATAACAACCAATCCACTTGCGGTCTCCCATCGAATCGGAGACTGCACCCGGGGTTGCTTAACATGCGTCGGCGCTAATAATGCACACGCTCACTGGACCGTCAGGCTCCTTTTATTTCCGTAAAGACACACGCTTTATATGTATTTCTAAGTGACATTATCAATAAGGTACATGTTAATTTAGCAAATAAATAATACCTTGATTAATACATATATTAGTGACATTTACTCATATAGTTACAGCATAACAACGATGTGTTCATGTTATCTCTATCTAATGTTTTAATACCTTCTGAATATAAACTTGCGTGTCCACTAAACTTCAGCTTTGTTAAAAAATCAAATGTAAATCCATCTTGTCTCCTCTCCAGGTCGCATTACTCAACCATTTCTTGTGAAATATGTGAGCATGTTTGAAAATATAATTTTTGAGTAGATTTACTTATTGGAAAATTATAATATGATTGATGAATTTCCGATCATGCGGTGTTTAATTTCTGGGTTAGCTTTTTATTGTTTACTCTCAGTTTTTGTCAAAGGCAGTCTCACGAGATCTATAGCTCAAAAAGCCACTAATATTTCATCAATGTGTTACAATTCAGTATTATTTACCTGACGTTGACTGGATATTTCGGGGCGGCCGAAAGTAACCAAAATAAACACGAGTATTTACGGATCAATAAACTATCCGCCACGATCTAGCAGGCAAATGCAACACATTTTTCAAATCTATTTCTGATAGGATTTATCCGGAATTCGCACACGTTTTATGTAATTCTCGTCTAGTTGGATAACACATTGTTTCCTTTAAAATTATATTATTTATTTTATTATAAGGGAAGGCTATACTTCCCTGGAACTACAGTTAGTGCCGCAAAACAACACGGACAAAGTTAGTAGTGTGCAGAGAATTGGGAATAGCATTATTAAAAGCTACACGGAATATTGGAATAATGGAGCACGCACACCCATTAGAAATAAATTATCCAAAATAGGTATAATGGAGATTTCGTTTTAAATTATATCATAAGTATATAAGTTAAGTAAGATATCATAAGTTGCTGTTTTTGACGAAAATGCTAAGAAAAGCTTCACGTTCTCACTTAAGAGTCGCCTGGAAGCGCATGTCTCCATACAAACGGAAAAAGGGAATTGTGGCAATATTTGATCATTTTGGAGTAAAATTAAGCGTTTAATCAATTAATCTTATTATAATCTTCGTGCGTTCCTATACACCTTGGTTAAAATACCAATGGTTTGAGAATTACAAGCCTTTTCAAATTTGTAAGGAAATCTTAAGAGGCGTATAATTCTCAAACATTTGATAATTTAAGCAAACTGTATAGGAACGTACGTAGATTATAATGAGATTAATTGATTGGATGCTTAATTTTGCCCTAAAATTATCAAATATTGCCACAATTCCCTTTTTCCGTTTGTATGGAGACATGCGCGTCCAGGTGACTCTTAAGGCGCTGCAGCGCCTGAGTGTCTGATACCACATTAATAATACCTATAAGTCCTAAATTACTGTGGTCAGTCAGTGTGTGGATTAATCAAATTTAACAAATCTAATCGCTCAATTCCCTAGTAAATTGCTTGTAGTATATTTTGTATAAGTTTTTAATATTTATAATTTGATGAATTAAGAGAACGACTTATTATCGCCAAAAGTGGCCATTTTTGGCGGTAAGAAGTAATTCTCTTAAACTCAAATTATAATTTAAATAAAAATTAATATCAAACATACTACAAGTAATTTACTAGGGCATTCAGCTATTAGATTTTTTAATTTTGATATGATATAGGACTTATAGAAATAATTGCTGGGTAGCACTAGTGTCTGACACCACAACGCTTTAAAGCATAAGTAGTTTATAAAAATTAAAGGTTTGCATTGAAATCTAGGGCCTCAACAAGGAGAATGTCCTTACCAAACAAAATTTTAAGTGACATCTGCATTTTTAATCAAATAATTAAATTCAAATGGAGGAGCCCTGGATGCCGAATAATTCATGTATGTCCTTAAATATTTTTTAATAAAGCTTTTTATTGGAATTTTCTACCATTTTAACTATAAAGTTCAGGCATAAAATATAATTGGGTCAAAATAAAATGCCTTCGAATGTTGAACAACGCCCAATGAAAATGAAATCATATCATGGAGCCGCAATTCCACATAACAAGCAAAGTTATTACACTGTAATTGCAGTAGTTTCTTCCAGGCAGAACCAAGTTGTTCAAATCAAACTTTTTCGATTTCCATAGTGTATTATTACGCTTAATGCTGGAGTCATAGAGTTGAAAATTGAGTGCGGATGTGTATTCGTGGGCAGCTGACCATCCATGTCATATATAAATTGCTTGGCTTTCCTTTATAACATGAAGTAGCTACAAAGCTTGCTCAAATCAATTAGGTGATCCGAAAGCCTGAGGGCTCAGATAAAAGCGACGGTATTTTCCTTTATACTCGTGGTTAAAGAATTCAATTACATAATACTAAGGAGATTAAAAAGGCTAGTATACTCCTTTGAAATAGAGGATACTCTTATTTAATTACTGGAAATGTAGGTGCTTTGTTTTCACTCTTGCCTTTTTTGTAGCCTGTTACAGTGATTAGCCATCTTATAATATGATATCACAACAACTATCACTGAGAATATGACTAATTAATCATGACATTTAATAAGGACAATGTATACTCAGTCCACAATATCTAGTTTTTAAAGTTATCTATAATTGTAAGTTGACGCAGATTGGAGAAAATGCGCTGTGCAGTTTGTTGCCGCTTCTTCTGCACTCCGCTTTGGAAGCGGCATTAAACTTAGCCATAAGTAATTACTGACGTCAACAAGTATCCAGTTGTAAAAAATATATGTATGACAAGCAATATGTGTTCTGAGCAACCTTTATTAAATAAAGATTTGAATTTTGTGACTACATAGTATAATATACAAAGTCGCTTCCCGATGTCTGTCTGTCCCTATGTATGTATACTACGATCTTTAAAACTACGGAACGGATTTTGATGCATTTTTTTTGTAGATTGAGTAATTCAAGAGGAAGGTTTATATGCATGCATGAATAATACATGCTCGGGTGCAGCCGGGGAATGCTGCTATAAAGTTAGGTACTAAGTTCAGTGGTTGCATATGGAATTTACTGATTGGCAGTTGGACGTGCATCATGTTGATTGTGACCTCTAATCCGTTAACTACTTAGGCAGTTACTGATCCTTTCATAGCAACTTGATACTTGAACCAGAAGAAATAACTAATTATGTGCCTACGATAATATCTAAAAATTATAAAACCATCAAAAACCTGCTTTCAAATAAAACCCATCCAAACTGGTTTATATCAATGGGTATTGAAGAGCTCCGGTGTCACAGACAAATATAGAAAGACAATCAGACACACACATAGCGGTCAGACAACACCCCTCTTTTTGTGTCGGTTGGTTAACGAACGTAAAACCTGCTGAAGCGAAAAGTTTTAGCTGATTAAAAGTTAAGACTTCCAGACAGTAAGTTAAATTCCTTAATCAACAAGTTAATAATTTAAAAAACAAAAAACCCGCCTGCATGGATAACTACAATTATTTTATATTTCACCTACCTAAGAACACTCGGGCTATTAAGACAAATCTAACGATACCTCAAATGTGAAAATCCATTCAACGGTTCTAGAGATACAAGGTAATAAAGAATATTACATACATACAAGATACGCGCTAAACACATAACCCTCCTGGCAGTCGGGTAAAAATTACAAGCTGCACGTACAGAAAATCTTTATAACTAAGTTTAAATGGGCAGGCGTGCACTACTTATTGATTTATTGGCTGAACAATGAAATAATGTCTTCGCCTGCTCTTTGAAATTAAATACGGGCTGGCTATAAAATTGTTCGAAATTTAAAATGTAGAGTTGAAATAGGATCGGTTTTATGATGTTTTGAGATGACATTTGAAAATATTTGAATAAAATTTAGTAAAGTACCTAATCGTATTTTGTTAAGATCATATTTCATTTAGGAATTTATGAAGGCTATAGATACCTATTTGTTATGTATGTATGATTAAAGTTTAAAGGTAACAATTGTCTCTTACTACATGAGACATACATACTATCACGTCTTTTTCCCTTTGCGGGGTAAATAGAGCCTAGGTCTGTAAAACCTTAAGGCCACGTTTAGCATGTTAATGGGCTTGTAAGTGAGAACGGAATCAAAATACTGGTGGGTTTCCAGCCGCATCGCCTATTGACATGATTCCTGATATTCCCTCGATCGGCTTTTACAATCTACGCGGTAAGAGAAGCAGCATTCGACGTTTTTTCTTTTGTCCCAGACCAGCGTAGAACATTATACATTCTCATAGGAATAAATACGGAAGCATACTTTGTTAAGTTGTTTCCAGTTTGGTTAGGACATTGCAGGCATGAATCACCTGATCGTCTGATAAAAAAGATGATTCCGTGCTTCCGAAGGCACGTTAAGCCGTTGGTCCCGGCTGCCATCTGGTAGTCGTTAAAGGAACCACGTCAGAGGCCGAGAGGCGGTTCCGAAGAAATCTGACACCAGGGTGTGCATGGTCGACCGACCGTGTCACCTACACGAAATGATGATTATGATTTCGCTTGAAGAAATCACTCTTTCAAAAAACCCAGAAAAAGCTAATATTGATGTGACAATGTCATAAAGTATGCTTTTTTAATAACTACCTAATATTCTAAAAGTCTAAATAAAACGGACTGGCTTTTACTCATTGTACGCAAATTAAAAAGTGAAGTAGACTTGACAATAAAATGTGGAGGTAATCCAATAAACAAAAGACAAGATTATCTTCCATCTCCTATCTCTTATCCTAACAAGATTTCAAAGAGTATTTCTACAAGTGACCATTTCAAAGGAATGTATACTTGGATTTGTATGAGGTCAGGGCTCTCTTCGCTTCCACTTTTATTTTACAAGTGGGCTGTGTAAAACAAAGGCAGTGTTATCGCGAATGTTAATGCTATTATACAAATATAGGGGAGCGGGTATTTATGAAAAACGTTTTGAATTTAATTGTATGTTGCAAAATCTTAACCCTGATGATGATATACCTATTCTAATGAATAGGTATATCGTCATCAGGTCTTTTTTTAGTCTCCATTGCAGAAGCTCGACCCTCTCTGTACCATCACAACCATATACCAGCAAGAGAAGTTGGAGGATTCGGCCTATACTCTCCACGCTGGCCAGATGGGTTGGAGAGGTCTCTTTGATGTTTATAAGCTTTTTTAACTTTTGATTCCTAAATCGCCTTCTACGACATCTACAGGAAGAGTTGGAGAAGTCCTATTGTACTCTGCCGGGATCCACACGGCCAAGGTACCTATATCGATCCGAATGAAAACTGGACTTTTACATATCCAGTATCAATTTAAGAAAAAATGCGATCGAAAATGTCTTCGAAATCAACTTTTCGGATCTAGTAGATTTGACATTCTTGCGTAGTTACGCGAGTCATTGTATTAAAAAAAATACTTTACGCGCTCTCGGGCATGATAGATTTGGATGGAAACATATAGTCATAATAGAGACTATCCAGCTCACTTTGTTCTGTTTATGAGTAAGTGTGATTAAAAAGTAATAACTAGAATTATTAATAAGTGGTTTGATGGTTGATTTAGCTTCTCAAGTTTTCAGATTGGAAAGTTTAAAAGTTAACAAAAAAAATGTGCTTACAAATAATAGAACAGACTACAGGCAATATTTTATTTAACATCACACTTAGCGATGGCGCTGCAGCGCAGCGGGCTGGCTATTCGAATTGTCAACAGAAATAGAGTTAAATGGGATACAAATAAATTGACAGTTATCTTTTTTTACACACCAGTAGTTTTTCCGCGTTTCGGTTCCAATTTTGTCATTGGACGTTACTTTGATGTGCGATAACTTGGATAAATAATAATTTGTTCGAAACATCGCAGAACACTTAAATACTTTCGAAATTATTTTACTAAACATACCTACTTAAATAGGTATCCTTGTAACCGACTTCATTTAAATAGAAGTTTATATATTATCCACATCATTTAAAATTTATAAATATTTCAATGAATTATGAATAACGTTTTCAAAGAAACACTATGAAATATCTGTAAGCGTTTGTTACTTTTCCTACTGGGTTCCTAAAAAAATAATTAATGAACTTCATATTGCTTATTCCATTTATTCGATTGAGTATGTGCATGTATATAAAATGCCAAACATAAAATAATGTATTTAATCTTCTTTGCTATGTTCAATTATATATTTTATTTCTTCCCGTGTAAGGTTCTTCTTCTCAAACGGAAAATGTGGATGGTCGTACCACTTCGCTGGAGTTCTCAGTCTGTAGTTTTTATTGAACTTAGAAAGCTTTCCGACCTCTTCGGGTGATAGTTTGAAATCGAATATATCTATATTTTGTTTTATTCGCTCCTTATTTGTAGACCGAGGAATGGCAACAACGTTACGGTCAAGCTGAAAATAATAAATATTTACATAAATTAAGTGGTAGATTTTAATGCCTCTGGCTAAAGTAAGATAATGACAAAGGACATTATAATCTATCACTGCTCTATAAATCTATTGTAAAGAAAGGATTCGAATAAATTAAGGAAAGAAGAAAAGTTCCATATTATTTCTTCTTTTTGTAGGTCTAATATTTGGAACTAGTAAACCAATTCTAAAAATACTCATCAACGGAAGGCTGCAATATTACAGATAAGAACTTCTTTCAAAGAAAAATGTACACAAGACTGCCCGATTTTTCTTAATCTATGGCACTGCCAGTAATCCAGTATCTAACTGTTAATCGTAATAAGATAAAGATTTTAACAATAACTCACAACCATATCTGTTCAGACACTTTGAAGTTATAAAGAAATAAAAGAAACTCACTAACATACTAGAGTCTGACATAACACTAATTTTTTGGGCTGTCCTCAAAAATAAGGTCAATAGTTAACAATAAAAAAGATAACATTAAGCATGCTCAAAGTTCCTTTTCAATTGTAACAAAAGCTATTCGAGGACAGTGTGGAAAGGATCGAAGCTGCTTAACAAAGAAAAAGTCTACACATCGAGGTTAAGCCCCACACCCGCCACTAAACTTCGTCCCTTTCAATAAAATGTAAAAAGGCACTACTCTTTGATGTGACTCCTGCTTGATCTGAAAATATTGTAATTGTTACTTAATGTCGGATAAAACTTTCGTTTTGTGTTATTGTGTGTGTTACCTTTGTGATGCGGTCGTAGCTCTGTAATCATGACGTGTCCCTTTGAAATACATGAGGAATTACTACAACGGTTTACCATATTCATAAAGAGTTAAACAAAAACTAATTAATTCCTTCACACACTTCCTCTATGAAAACCAATCCACAGCTCCAAATCATCTTTGACGGCCTCCGCCTCCCAGTGGTTCAGATACCGATTCCCGGCGCAGGCAAATACTTGTACTCTAACTTAAAGGTAGTGTGTGCGGTTCTGGTGTTACACAAGGAAAGGCGCATAAGGCAGGCAGCCGTCCGTAAAAACTTTTGGATGATGTGACAGCTAGTTGTCTATTCTAACCTTTTTGTATTGTCTTTAGTCTCTGTGATGCAAATTTAGTCAATGTATACAAAATGCATGTCCCTACGCTGGACTCAAATGCTTTTACTCAACTTTTTTTTTTACATTTCGCACCGGTTGGGCTAGCTCCAGATTAAGTTCGTTATGGGACACTAACTCAACGATACTATATTTTATAACAAATACATATCACTTGAATCTACTAAAACCCCAACTTTCAAACTGAAGCTCCAATAGGTATAAAACTTTCACAAAATTCAAATTGTACAATTCAGAAAACAGCACAAACTTAGGAGCGCTGGTCCGAAGTCCTGTTCAAAATCAAAACTATTTTCTTTATACAAACCAGGTATCTCAGGAGTATTTGCGGCACGGTCTTATTGTACTTGCTAGCTATCTCCGTCAGTGTAGGGTCGTCAGACCGGGGGGGAGGCGCGTCCTTCTTTCTGCCAAGGATTCCACCGAAAGGACTGTATGCCATTACAACTACGCCGTGTTGAGCACACCAATCCACCAACTCGTCTTGAGTTATTGTAGGGTTCACCTACACAAGGTAAGATATTATAATTAAAAAATAAGTATTGTAACTGAAGTGTCAAAGTTATTTACTAACAATAATTGGTCCCTTCTACAAGCTTATTTCAGGAGAACAGTAATTAAAATAATGGAGATAGAGATCAATCACTACTATCTACTAATATTGCCGTGTAGTTCCCGGCAGAGTAGAAAAGGAAAACTTCAAGTCTTCCCGCGTGGTTGTCGTAAAAGGCGACTTAGGAAACACAAGTCAATAAACATCAAAGAGACCTCTTCAACTCGTCTACCTAACGTGGTGAGTGTAGGCCAAATCCTTTGACTGCTCTGGCTAATAAATGGCTCTGCGAGTACAGAGAGGGTCGAGCTCCTGCAGTGGAGACGAACAACGGCCTGATAAGAGGTCAATCAATATTATTAAGCTTTTAAACGTTAATGTTAATCCCTCTGGAACTGTACCCTTTTCCGAGATGAAAAGTACTTTTTGTTCTTGCTTGAACCTCAACTATCTCCAAAACAAATTTCATTTAAATCAGTTGAGTGGTGAAAGCACAAGGAGGTAAAATTTATAATATTTAAGAATGGATATGACGCTGGATGCAGGCCGCCGAAGCTGTCATGAGAAACTAGTATAAACACGAAGAAACACCCCTTTCAACCGGCCATATTGGAAATCCTTGGGGAAGGCCTTTGTCCAGTACTGTCCAGCAGTAGCCTTCTTGCGTCTAAGATGATAGTAATGGATAGATTGATAGTATATCTTTGTAGATTTTTCTCATCATGATTTTACATAATAGCAAAGAGATATATTTTTGTTCTAGATACTTATATTAAAATTAATTTAGCTAACCCATTCGCTTAGCAACAGAATAAGACTCGACCGACTACACCTGCCTTTTATAAAAAAAAAATATTTTATGGAAAAATGAGCGCAATAAACAAAATCCGCGACAAATTTGGCGCGAATTGAATTCAATTCAAATAAACGTGACGTGATGATAACATACTCGTATGCCGAGCTGAGAATTATTCTCGCAAATCGGTCCACACGAAAATACGGGGTTCACAGCCCATTGTAAACGCTTTGTCTACCGAAGGCATTCGACCGAATATTTCTTTGTTCACAATATGTTCTTTGATGTCAACAAGTCTTGGTAATATTGACTTTACTATTGAGGTTAATATTTTAGTTCAATCAAACATCTTTAATAATATACAAAGGATTGTTTTTTAGGGTTCCGTAGAACTAGGAACCCTTATAGTTTCGCCATGTCTGTCTGTCTGTCTGTCTGTCTGTCTGTCTGTCTGTCTGTCTGTCTGTCCGTCTGTCCGTCCGCGGTTTTACTCAGAGACTATAAGTACTAGAAAGCTGTAATTTGGTATGAGAATGTATATTAATCATGGCAAAAAAGTCGTAGAAAAAAAACTTGAAAAAAATTTTTTTTTAGGGTAGCTCCCATACAAGTAAAGTGGGGGAGTAATTTTTTTTTCTCTACTTACCCATCGTGTGCGGTATCGTTAAAAAGGTCTTTGAAAAATATTGTGAGGTTGAGAACACCATTTTTCGATTTAGGGGTCCGTTTCCGAAATATTTGGTTTTAAAGTGCAAATTTTTGTTAGAGGTACGTGTCCCCCCCCCCTCTATCTGCTAAACGGTTATATATGGATACGTGAAAAAAAATACAGCAGTAGTATATATACTGAAGTTGAAAGGAAAACTATCAGAGCTGGGTACTAAGTGCAAACTAAAAAGTTATAGGCAACCAACATATAAAATGTACTGGAAAATGTAAAATTTCATACAATCTTTGATGTGAGGTGCGAGTGTAAACAGTGTGAACTCAAAGTTGTCATTCGCAACTACGGAACCCTATATTGCGCGTGGCCCGACACGCACTTGGCCGGTTTTTTTTTTACATATTACGATATTTGAATACCAACGACATCAAATGATTTTAGTAGCATGGGTTCCTAAATATATTTTATATAATATATGCTTAGTTTAAATATTCCGGTAAAAATATTACTGAAATGTTTTCATAGCCATGGCAATAAAGTATGCGGTTCAGACGAGAGTTGGCCCGCGGCTCTGCATGCGTTACGTACGTTACGTTATCCCTGAGTGCCATAGGCTATATATGTGTCGCAGTCATCTGGTTGAATCTGCTATTTGATTGAATGACTAGCGCGTTGATTAAATGACTAGCGCGTTGATTGAATGACCACGTTTAATTGAATGACTAGGCCGAACGTTGAACAAATAAGCGTCGCTCAACGTCCAACTAGTTAGCGGATTGTTACATAGCCCTTTGAAAAGAGCGAACATAGAATCAGTCAGGTGATTCAAATTTAGTTCATTTTTTTCCCACTGCGGCGCTAGAGCTAGCTAGTCACCAAAACAAATATGGCGTATGGCGTCAAACAGCTCGAACAGATGGCACGATGTTGATATTTTTTTCGATTAGATTTACTTAAAAGTGCGTTATTTGTAATAAAATAGTATGACATTATGGATTTACCTATTATAACGCCGCCGCCGGCTACTTTAAAAACTAAGAAAAATAAAATCATGCTACCACCAAATATTACAAAGTCGGCTAAGATTCAACGACTTCGCTAAATTACATTCATTCAGTCAAGACGTTGAACGTTACATTCAACGACTTGACGAGCTGTCCTTCAGTCATTCAATTGAACGTCGCCATTCAATGAACGCGCTAGTCATTCAATAAAATAGCAAATTCAACCAGATGACTGCGACATATACATATTTAAGCTCTTAACTGTACATTTCAAAACCACGATATGGGTCCCGTCCCGGTGGAATGGTTCTCGTATACACTTGCTGACATATTTTACCGCCTTTTAATGAACAATGTATAAGATCGAATATGTCATTTTCTTGCCTCTAGACTGCGTCCGTCGCCTAGGCACGACACGAAGGGCACCTGGTACGATTCCCGGCACTTGCAAATACTTGTATTTCATTTTATAATTCGTTTGCCGTTGAATACATAGGCAGGCTGTAAAAACTTTCGCCAAATCATATCCCAACACGGTGCTGTCATAATACCCGCCCGGAAAACCATAAACTTAATATTATATTTACCTGGGAAAAACGCTACAGGATGAAGATGAGGAGTTTACTTACCTCTATTTGCAAGACAGCTGGCTTGATTTGTGAGTTGTCCCAGAGTCTTTGCATCTGAGTGAGATTAAAGTTGGAAACGCCAATGGACCGCGTCAAATTGAGCATTTTCGCATCTTCCATGCCTTTCCATGTTTCCAAATAGTCTGTCAAGCTAATACTGCCATCACTCTGTAATAAAAATTTTGTACAACATTGGATAAAAAAAAAACTATAGAAAAAAGCTGCAAACCACAAGTATGGGACAACTTACGAAATAAAAAAACCGGCCAGGTGCGTGTCGGGCCACGCGCAGTGTAGAGTTCCGTAGTTGCGAATGACAACTTTGAGTTCACACTATTCACACTCATACCTTACAGTTCAAAAACATCTAACAATGAAAATAGTATGAAATTTTACAGTTTATAAGTTGGTTGCCTATAACTTTTTAGTTTGTACTTAGTACTCAGCTCTGATAGTTTTCCTTTAAACTTCAGTATATATACTACTGCTGTAATTTTTTTCACGTATCTATATATAACCGTTTAGCAGATAGAGGGGGGGGACACTTACCCCTAACAAAAATTTTCACTTTAAAACCAAATATTTCGGAAACGGATCCCTAAATCGAAAAATGGTGTTCTCAACCTCACAATATTTTTCAAAGACCTTTTTAACGATACCCCACACGATGGGTAAACAGAGAAAAAAAATTACTCCCCCACTTTACTTGTATGGGAGCTACCCTAAAAAATTTTTTTTTCAAGTTTTTATTCTACCACTTTTTTTGCCATGATTAATATACATACCCATACCAAATTACAGCCTTCTAGTACTTATAGTCTCTGCGTAAAACCGCGGACGGACAGACAGACAGACAGACATGGCGAAACTATAAGGGTTCCTTGTTTACTACGGAACCCTAAAAAATGGTGTTTTTAGGAACAAAGAAAATGTACAGCAAACGTAAACAGAGTGTCTCAGCAAAATTAGTTAGCCGGATAGTTTTAAAGTATAAGAGAAAGAGATAAAATATAGGTAACCTGCCCCCGTAGCATGGCACGCGCGACAACGTTTATCGACTATCGCCATCTTGTTTTTAGCAATACTGGAGAGCGAGAAGTAGATAGTTTATCGCGCGATATAAACGGCGTCGCGGGAGCCATGCTACGGGGGCTGAATAATAAATATAAATACGGTTAAGTTAAGGCGTGAGTTCACACACTAGCGCCACCCAGCAATTAATTCCATAAGTCCTAAATCATATCAAATTTAAAAAATCTCATAGCTGCATACCCCAGTAAATTACTTATAGTATTATTGTTACAAGTTTTCACTATTTTTAATTTGATGAATGAAGAGAACGAATTATTACGCCAAAAGTGGCCACTTTTGGCGGTAAAAATTCGTTCTCTTAAACTTAGATTGTAATATCTATAAAAGGTAACAAAAAGAATACTAAAAGTAATTTACTAGGGCAATCAGCTATGAGGTTTTTTAAATTTGATTTGATTTAGAGGTAAATGAAATAATTGCTGGGTGGCGCTAGTGTGTGAACTCACTTCGCCTTAAATACGTATCTGTAGGACCAATCCCAATCCCAACTAATATTTTAAATGCGAAAGTGAGTTTGTTTGTTTGGTTATTTGTTTGTTACGCTTTCACGCCGTATCTACTAGACCGATCATCATGAAATTTTGCATACACATAGGTTAGAGTACCGAAAAGGACATAGGCTATAAATTACGCGGGCGAAGCTACGGGTAACAGCTAGTAACATAAAGCAACAAAAAGTCATACATACAAGGTAATAAGTATAAGTAAGTATGTATTTATTTACACAGTTTTAAAGCTACATGGTGATTGAATAAATCGCAATACTGTTTTCGGTTAAAGCTGGTACAGGGTGTTCAGTAGGAGACCGTCATCGATGTCACTCGATCGACGCAAATTGCAATGCCAGGTGATCGCAGTGAACGCATCTATTTCCAAAGCCACCGCAAAATAGGTCATTCTTTTGATGCACCGAAGTATTGCATTTTAAGCGATATACCTTCTACTAGAAGTAAACGTATTTATATACGTTATATTATTTCTGCAATTTCAGAATATCAAGTCTACAGGAGTCTACAGGGTATTTCAATAAACTGTAAATCCATTTTCGGTTAAAGCAGGTACAGAGTATTCGGTTTTAGCCCCACATCGACGATATTCGCTCGACGCAAATTGCAATGCCATGTGATCGCAATAAGCGCATGTACGAAATCCGCCCCAGGATATACATACTTTCATGCATCGATATATCGCTTTTTAAGCCATACACGCTTACCTACTAGTAGAAATAATGTTCATAATATATATTATTATTTTTGCAATTTCAAAACATCAAGTCTACAGGGCATTTAAATAAATTGCAAAACCATTTTCGGTTAAAGCAGGTACAGAGTATTCGCGCTCAGAACGACATTGTCGACCCTCGCTCAACGCAAATTGCAATGCCAGGTGATCGCAATGAGCGCATCTACTTCCAAAGCCGCCGCAGAATGTGCAATCCCTTTGATGCAGCGACGTATTGCATTTAAAGACATACTTATGTTACCAGAAGTTCTTCATATGTATTATTCGTTAGATATACTTCTAAACCTCATAGCAATATTTTAATCTTGGAATTAAGATAACTTATAGAGCACAACGCCTATGCCTATGCTCAGCAGTGGGCGTATGATGGGCTGAGATGATGATGAAGAGATTTATTTTTATTTATTTTATTTTTATTTATATTATTTATTTATTTATATTTATATTTAAGAGAGAATATAAAATCATAAGACTAAACGAAAAAATATATATGCCATCATATTTTCTAATTGCGATTGTTGCACATCAAAGTTAGGTGTATAAATAATGTGAATAACGCGATTCAACCGTATAAAAAATAATTTTATGCATATTTGCCTTTCAAATTCATCAATGAATGACCTGCAGGCCTATTTGCTAACTTTTGACAGCTACGGTGTACATCATTTTCACGGTAACTTCAATATTCATTACGGCTTCGGTATAAATGACTATTTTTATTTAAGTTATGAAAACCGTAATGGATGCTAAAGTGACTATTAAATCGTTGTACACCGAGTTAGTAAATCGGCCTGCTGGTCGAATTTTTATGCGAGGTCCTTTTTTTAGTTTTGCCTTCTTCTTTTTATCCCGAGATTAAAATATTGTTAGGACTTCTGAACCCAAAATTTTAACACTAATTTATTCCAGATGATAGGCACGTAATGTACCAACTTCTATGAAATTGCGTTTTATTAATTTTCCATACCTACCAATACGAATCAAAAAGTGCACCATTTTTCAAAAATTGCATTTTTATTACGTTTTTATTAGTATAACTATTAAATAACTAACAACTTTCCTACAACCTTGTCCTCAGTCTATATGTTTTTTTGACGTAGTATAAAATTATGAAGTGTCATCTTTTATACAGACGTTTGTCAGTGAAGAATTAACATACTTCCATCATGGATCTAAGAATAATCAGGATATGCCCTTGGAAAATGTAACAGTGACGCACATAAAAATCCCTACACTCGTGTCGCGACACTAGCGCACGCACACATCGGCACAAAAATCCCTACACTTTTCCCCGGTCGAACGAAATGTCAAATACATGCTGCACACATGTGACTTGATGTGACGTAAGTTATGCTTCACTTTTGATGTGTCTAATGCCGGGTCCATATTATTCCTATAGGTCCATGACTTCCATAAATATCTTTATACAGCTTTTATATTTATAAAATTAGTAAAATCTCTACTTAGACCTTAGGTAAACATTGTTAAGATACTTAAAATCATCGCATTACACAAAAGAACTTTTGCATAAAGCACACTTTTCGTAATAAAATGCGCCAGCCCAGAATCTCGTTTCCAATGTATAACATTAATAACAAGAGCAGAACAATACGGTGAGACTTTCCAAACTAGATTCTGCAGAAAAGATTGTAGTTTCCAACAATTTTAAAAAGGAAAACACAGCGGAAAACCTCCCAAGTCCCGTAGTCCTATGAAGTTTTTGCTGACGGTACGAACGCTGCAAAACGAGTTATGTGATTTATAGACACAATATCTACCTTGTCTTATTACATTTTACATTCGAAATTTTCTTTTTTATGTGAAAAGTTGTTAGAACAAGGGAACCAATTGTAGCACTGTACGAATGCGTCTGTGAACTGTGTTTTCTTGAGTCCAAAGCAAAAATATTTTTTTTTTTATATTTTATAACTAGGTTTCGTCCGCGGCTCCACTCGCGTTAGTATCTATCCCTCTGGAACATTAGTTCTCAGTACTCCAGACAACGTGAATACAAAAATTCAATATGATCAGTTCAGTAGGTGCGAAAGCGACAGACAAACAAACAAGCACACTTTCGCATTTATAATATTAGTTGGGATTTAGCGCGCTCGGTTCTTAGCTACAGTTGGTGGATAAGGGATGACCCTGAGAAGCCAGGAAGTATCGAGTTTGTTATATAATAGACCTATGTATTAGTATGGTTGGCTTTAGTAGGTACAGTCAAGTAAATTTTATTTTCAGTATGTACCTAAGTAATGAAAAATACCTAATTGCACTATAATTATACATTCGGGCAAAATTAATGTAAATGTATGTCTGGCGGCCTTATTTCTAAGGCAATCTATTCTAAGCTACCTGTACCTGTATAACCTGTGTGAGATGGAAACTAGGTAGGTATGTGCCGACTATGACCAAGCAAGGCCGATTAGTCAGCTTCATTAATAGGTCAGATGTCAAAGGTTGTAGTAATCCTACCTGTGGCGAAACTTTTATCATCACTTATTTTCAAAAGAAATAAATATTGGTATTGTATCATCAAAGACGAATGTAGGTCGTAAGAATTGCGTGATGATAAAAGTCTAGTTTCGAATACCAGCATAGTCGCAGTAAATTCACAACCTTTTTTGGTTCGAGCACATAATACACAATGCCTCCTCATCCAACCGTGTTCCCGGTTGCATCCTCAACTACGGTGTGTCTGATCCCGGGATACGGTATAATTTACAACATGCAGTGCATGCATGACATTTGACAAACTTTCTAGGTACAACAGGCCCTGCATGTATCTGTCTTTTTTACACGACAGTGCAAAAAGGAGTGTAAACTCTAATTAAATATTAGGGTACATATGATTACGTTTGTGTGTTAAATTCATAGATTAAAAAAAAAATTCCGTCGTTAAATTATATCTTATTCCTTATATTTTTATTTTGGATATAAAATTAATCGGTAGAATCCACATCATATCCCCCGAATCTGCTATAACTTTTTGAGTAGCAATTATATTTTTTTTAACTTGTTTCTGTAGCAGTTTCTACAGCGTATAAATTTTATCACATTACACACATAGCGGTTTAACGCAATGTTCGTCATTAATTACGTTAATATTTGTTTTACTATATTTGATATTTCGAAGTTAATTAATTTATTGGTGGTAATATTTCATAGAATAATGCTTAAACATTTAATATCGACATTTGTTTGAATAATAGGCTGTTTAAATATTATAATTTAACGAGAAATATAATACTTTAATTCGTAACGTGTGCAAATACTGGAGTTGCTTGTACTTGAGATAAAACAAAAGATTTACAAAATACCTACTATACAATACAACACATACACGGGGAACACATACAGGGCGGGATTTATTCTTAATTTTTTGTGTTTTTCATTTTATTTACCCCTTTGTTCAATCTATCTTCTTATGATATTAATGTAAATAATAAAAATAATTCTTCGCAATCATAATATACGTAATTATATTTTAAAATCTCCTTGGATAACACTTAGACAACTTTCTTATTATGCAAGTCGAGAGGTTTAAATAATAAATGTATCTATTTACCTGATTTTGGCATTCAAAGCAGACTACTTAAACATCAAGTTCAGAACCTAAGCGTCGTCTCAAAGCTTTGTAAACAGCAATTACTTATACAAACAGCTCACCTTATACGCCATCGGATAATGCACTAAGTATAAATCTAGATAGTCCATTTGCAAGTCCTCTAGAGATTTCCTGAGTGCTGGTATTACTTCAGCTCTTTCGTGTGCATCGTTCCATAGCTGAAATTCAATATCGTGAATTAGTTTCCATGAAACCGTCATGCATTTGCTGAGAGCTGAGCAACTACGGTAAGGGTTACCAGATGATGATAATTTAAATATACCTACATATTAATAACGGTTTGTTGACTTCTTTTTCAAACAAAGCATATAATTTTTTTGTTACTCTTTCTAAAGGCCTGGCCGTATCTCTACGATACGCCGCCGCCATACTGTCCACCGAAGCGGTATCGTACCGTTTGACGGCGTGGCGCCGTCAGCTCTAAAAGCGTAATATTATGGGACTACCTCAATAAGTACTTAGTAATAAAGTCGGTATTCATATTTGTTACTCAATTATACATAAGTATATGCCCGGTCACATCTCTACAACACGCGCCAAGCCGTCGAACTACACACGTCCGATTTTGCTGACGACGCAGCACCATGTCATTCAACAGCAGCATGTTCCGGTAAAAAGAGTATTTTTGTTAGACCAGCTTGGGAACGAGTAAGTAAACGTTTCGTGTTACCATACTATAAATTGTATCGATGTTCAGACCCACTTATTCCGATATTTAATGAAATAACTATGATTTGTTTTCACGACCCGGAGCGCCTTGACCGGCAGGATATCAAAGTCAAAGTCAAAGTCAAAGATTTTTATTCAAAATTGGATAATTGTATCTCTTTTTGATATATATACCTTGCGGACCAACGGTACAGGTCCGTGCCGGTCAAAGGCGATGGCACCGTGCCATTTATATGTGGCCAGGCTCTTAGCATTGCTACGTCACCATATTCGTGTTACAATTAATAGTAGTCCTAGTAATAATACTCCTAGTCGTGATAGATGCTATTTTTATCATGATAAATCAGAATCTGGGTATTTTCAAAGGCTGCAATCTTATCAGTTATTCCAATATCAATATCGTTATAATCATAATAAAATCCTGGAATATGGTAACCCTGACTACGCTGCCGTTGGTGCAGAGTGGAAAATTCATTATGTTTTGGTGTATATCGAGTTTCCGTAAGCTAAAACTTTGTCCAGATCAACATCACCCGTAACTCCCGTCATCATTCAGGCTAAATACGCTCCAATTATATTCTGATCATTTTGATGATGATCACACTTTATATCTGACAAAAAAATTAGTATTTTTTAACTAGGAAAATCTACTGCATCAACTACATTGTACTTAAAAATTCTATCTTATTTCTAAGATCTCAGAATCTTATCTCTAGAAACACTTTGAATATATAAACGAGAACACTGATACTTAAAAACACCTTATATGATTTAATTGTACACATGAATAATGTTTACACAAGAGTTCGAATTCCTTAAAAATAAATCAACCGATATTAACGATTCTTTAAAGAAAACGTATACACAGTCCACTACTCAACTCAAAATAGGACCCACCACTCCTTTTAGCTACGGAGTTGAATTTTTTTTTTATATTAATGTTCCTTTTTCATACATTTATCAGTTTTTCGAGAAGAGATTTTGCACAAACTACATTTAAATCTTAAATGATATTATGCGTCAAATTTCAATTTTCCATCTCTATAACCATTTTGACCTTGTAAACGAAAATTACCACCTGTGATATGTTAACGTATTTTTTGAACGCTCAATTCAAACATAAAACTAATTATAAAAGATTAAAAAATAATGTACCTTTAAGATTTAGCTAAAAAGTTGAACACAATTTTGTTATGAGTAATCGGGAACACGTTCATTAAATTTTCCTTGAAATTTTCATCTGTTAAGCCAAGAAATATGTATTGAAAGTGACATACCTTACCAGTGATGTAAACATCGCTTCTAGCTGCGTTGTTGTCTCTGACATAGTCCCGTACGCCAAGCCCCACCTCGTCTTCAACGCGGTACAGGCTGGCGGTGTCAATGTGTCTATACCCAGCCTCCAGAGCCCATTGTACCGCCCGCGCCAGCGAATGATTCACAGGCAGCACCCTTGTACCCTGCGACATGTCAACGTGCTATCAACACCTTTAACACACACCGCTCGTGTAGCCTTTGCTTTATGTACGTGTTTTATTGCATCGTTAACGCGAAGGATGTATGCTAACAACTTTATCAGGCGAGTTTGAAATATCGAAAAGACTGGTTCCTGACAACAAGCTCATTACATAAACGTGAGAAATTCGACGTGTGATATTATCTTAT
This sequence comes from Rhodophaea formosa, assembly GCA_963082605.1. NCBI lineage: Eukaryota > Metazoa > Arthropoda > Insecta > Lepidoptera > Pyralidae > Rhodophaea > Rhodophaea formosa. The sequence goes on along the minus strand of OY720213.1, from coordinate 10,066,201 downwards.
TAAAAATAAGTCATTTAAATTCAACACGGTATAGGCTGTCCATGTCTGATCCTTAGAGATGATATGAACAAGTTTTCCTATGGAACTAACGCTGGAAATTACGAAGTTATGATGTAAGTAGCTTTTTTTAAATAAAATCACCTAGCAAACCCTCCCCGCTTGCATGGCCAAGTATTATACCTATAAACCTTCCTCGTGAATAGCTCTTTCTATTGGTAAAAACCACATGAAAATCCGTTCAGTAGTTTTTGAATTTATCGCGAACAGACAGGCAGACAGACGCGGCAGTGCACTTTGTTTTATAGTATGTGTGATATGTAGTGACGATAGTGATAGTGATAAAAAATAAAACCGATTTAAGAACCTCCTCCTTTTTGAAGTTGGTTAAAAATAAAGCTAACAAACGCGTCATCCATCTCATCTCGCTGACTCAATCTTAAAACGCCATCAAGCTGTTGACGACACCCGTAATGTAATCTCCTACCAATCTTTTATGTCGTGCCAATTTCATGAGAAAACTGTCGGTTTATGGACAGAATATTAAATAACGCTCCCGGATAACGTTTCCATTATTATAATGGATATTAAAACGTCATGCAATTTCATGACGTGATGAATTTCTTAATTATCATTGAAATCATATCGTTCTGGCTCAAACAATCACGGAATTATGAACAAAACAATGCTTTAAAAACTTAAATAATAAATTTGGTTCAAACGAAAATAAACAATTTAAACGGATTACTAAAATACGTTTAGTACGAGTAGGTACTGAAAATTTAAAAGTGCAGTTTGCAATTTTTTATTCAAAGCGGATTTAAACAATTTGTGGTTTTAGTCGAAATTTATTTTCGGCTTTGCATTCGCTAATACTCGTACCACAATATTATTTGCCAATGGAATTATATTTTAATATCTATGATGTTTTTATAAACTTCGTTATTTTTATCAAAACTAGTTCCTTGGTTCCTAAGTAATTAAAATATGAAGCTTTCCTACGTCCTAATAATTACTTAGCAGACTTAACTTGCCGTGTAAGTAGGTACATTATGAATAGGTATAAATAGTACGTACAAGTCTACTCTTAAAATTTAAATTGGTACCGCCACCAACCATTTCAACATGGAGCTCATGAGCAAGATATCAAAATAAATAATTTAACAAGTGAAATTTATGTTTTACAAGCTTTCGCCCGCGTCGCCACTCGCGTTAGTGTCAATCCGACGATAACAGTATTTTTTTCTTCAAACTTATGTCTTTTTTTGTACTCCAGACAACGCGTATGCAAAATTTCATGATGATCTGTTCAGTAGATAGAGCGTGAAAGCGTAACAAACAAACAAACTCACTTTCGCATTTATAATATTAGTTAGAATTGGAATGGTTAGAATGAAATGAGATAAGAGTAGATTAATTAGAGCTGGTTGCGTAATACGCAAAAAAATACAAATGTTGTTCAATGTCATTATAGGTGCATAGGTTATACGTCGATTTTGCCACTACCAACAGCAACACCTCATATATCACGCACAAAATGTGGGTCGTTCAATACTAATGAGATTTACTTACGTCGGCCAAATGTCCCAAACTGGTGCCGAGGGCAACGGCCGGAATTTGGTTTCCATCATTCAGGCTAAACTGTTTTGTGTCTATATCGGCTTTGGCTATTAACGTCGGCTGTCCCTGTTGTAAAAAATAGATTACGATTTAAGATTTAATAATTTGAATTCATGTTAAAAGAAAAAAATATAAGACAGAAACTTAAAAGTAAGAAAAAAGATCATTTTGAAATGTTAATAAAAATAGCAATGATATTATATTATATTGTGGCAGACATGTCGCGGTGTCTGTCCCGCTGAGGAGGTATTGACATCCTAACATCTCCTTAAATAACATTAGGTTGACTTTTATTTAATCTTATTTTTATTTATTACATTGCAATTTTTAATAACTTTTAATATCAAGTAATATTTCAATGTGTATTTATGATATGACATTATTGTATTTTCATAATTCAAATGACATTTATTATTATTATTATTTTTTTCTTCGTAATATAAAATGTGTAGTGTAAAATGTAACGGTGAATATGGATCTTTGTTATCCGAAATAAATGAAATTTTATTTTATTTTATTTTTTGTTATATCGATTGAGATTTGGTGAATTAAAAAAATACAAAATCTTATCAGAAAATTAATTGGAATTCAGTTCTTATTAATTTAAACATTGCTTATCAATGTTTTAAACCGTAATGGTAATCATAATTTCTCAATAAACGAGCCGGTAGAAGAGACTAAAAAAATATAAACCTACGTGGTTTATGAACTTTGAACATTCCGTTCTGTAAGTATTATTTTAACTATCCCGTCACCTAAATTATCATTTCTCTGATGAAACTAATGTTATTCTGCTTATAATGCTATAACGCTTGTATATTATCCTTAAATATAGAATATATTTAAGAACATCTCTTTTTTCAAATTCTATGTCCACAAATCTGTAATTATTTAAAACTGTATGATTGCCGAGTCAATATCAAAGCTCAGCAGTCTTTGTGATATCAGCAATCGCATTTTCTAAGCATTGACACTTTCATAGAAAGAAACTGAAATACTAATGTGCTGAAGCACAAGTGGCTTGATTGCTACATCATGTGAACGTCGAAGCCATGCAGCTCCTTAAAAATTCGGACATAGTGCGAAGACTTAAAAGAACTAAACCATTTAATTAGTGTAGTGATATATAATAATAAAGTAGTGCAGTGTACATAAGGTTAAATAAAGACACATGAACAAAGTGCCTTCCTGAATGGAAATCATGTGTTTCACATGAAACACATGATTTCCATTCAGGCGTGTGGTTCCCGGCAGAGTAGAATAGGACCACTCCAAATCTCCCCGTGGATGTCGTAGAAGGCGACTTAGGAAACACAAGCTAAACAAAGCTTATAAACATCAAAGAGACCTCTCCAACCCGTCTGGCCAGCGTGGAGAGTGTAGGCCAAATCCTCTGACTGCTCTGGCTAATAATTATATGGCTCTGGTAGTACAGAGAGGGTCGTGCTCCTGCAGTGGAGATTAAAAAAAAGACCTAAAGATGATGATGACATGTAAATAAAGAAAAATGCCGATGGACACATTCTTATTATATACTTTTTTCATCATCATCATCATGGTACATTTATAATCTAGGTAAATTTAAAATTACTCATTCATTAGTCAACTAGCTGGCTAGATTTTAATAATATTAGCGTATTTAAATGTACCTGTGATTATAGTAAGAAAGAATACTTACCTGGTACCTTTGCTTATTTTTTCCTTTCAAAAGGTCAGTGACGCATATAGTTATATCCAAATAAGATACCAGTATCCTTTACACCCATTGTTAAACTTACAATATCGGCAAGTAATATCAGTGGTTACGCGGCAAAAAATACAAAGCTTGAGTAAATTTGGAGGTAAAAAGCGGACGGATGGCCCGAAAGGCTTACCCTTGAGTTCCACGCTCATGTAAAGAGCCATAGAGCAAAGGGTCGCCTCTTCAAGGGGCACGACTGTGTAATCAGATTACGATATTTTACTAAAAATACATTTGTATGCGTCTTTAAACCCTTCACAGGTATCTTGTATGGATGAGTAGAAGTTTAGACGTTTCATTTTAAAGTTATGAATGTAAAATTAATTCGTTTAGAGTTTTCTGGTATCATCACAATGTATATCGGTACCACATCGGTACCATACTACTTATTATTAATTCTGTGTCAGTACTTAACATAGAGAGAAAAAATATATATTTTTTAATTTTATATCTCTTACTACCTACATAATCTATTTATTATAAAAGTGTCATAATAAATACCCCTAGGTGTAAGAATTTTAATTCCCTAATGTGAGTGAGGAAGTACTTGGTTTGCGTTCAGGATGAAAAGTTGTATAAAATTAAACAAAGCATATTTTCATCGCTACTTCAAAATTTATTGTTTTTCCAACGCATAAAGCTTAGTCCTCAAATTAGGCAAAACTAATTATTGGCCCACAAGAACAGCATGTCTTCAATATGACATTTAATACTGATCTTTCGCATTTTTATTTTTGTTTAACTCCATGTACCTAACGTAGTATCAAAAATATTTTTCCTGGGAACAAAAAGCTGTCATTATGTTTATCTATCGAGTTTCATGCAAACATTAACTTGTTTAAGAAACTCTTTTACTTTTCCAACTAAGTATATTTTTGTGAAGTAACAGGGTACATAGTGTCCTTACTATAACCACAATACTTTTCATTATTGTAAGAGATGGTGTAATGTGCAATATAAAATGCAATAAACGAATTTAATAGCTTTTGTAAATACGAATTTAAATAGTACTAGTACTATGGAAATGCGAAACAACTGGCGTTAAGTTACACGACAATCACCAGAAATAATACGTTTATTGAGTCGATCATTATGGGGTATTTTTGTTTACAGCTCGAGGGTTCAGCTTATTTATAGGGCAATCGGAGCGTGTAACGATTGGGCGGATATCCGCCCACGGGATCCTACTTTGTTTAATAAAAATCTGCGCGTACGGGTACAACTTTGGATTGGCATTATTAAATTTATGATTATCAAATTATGTAGCTGTATAAATAAGGTAGCTGTAGGCTGTAGGTAGATTATGCATATAAATTATGCATATAATTACAAAGTATGAGGTATATAGTACGATTTTCTTAGGTTTATCTTAAAAACCAAACGTTCAGGACTTCTAACATAGAACCTGGAATTACAAATAAAGTTTGGCGTCGTATGTTTCAAAATAAAGATGAATACTAATTATATAGTATGAATAAATTAGTACCTATGTCAGCTATTAAACTGACATAGGTACTTTCATTCATTCATTCTTATTTATTAAACCTAGTCATGAATGTAAAGCGGGTCAATATTGGCCCTTTTACAATTTTATTTCATTAACGCTATTCGAAAATTTAATAATTTTCAGCAAAAGGAAATAATTCCTCGGAATCCGTACTACGGATTCCGTAGGCAGAAAAAAATATGAAGCTATTAATATTTTTGCTAACACAATTTATGACTAAGTAAATGTTTTAGTCGGGTAGCCTACACATACATAGTGCAACTTATGCTTAGAACACAAACCTTATAAATTAAATTGATACCTAATAACGAAATATAAATCGAAAAGCGGTACGGCCGCGGTCGCTGAAATCTGCACCCAAGCCGCTAAGAATTTCAACTGACACTTAGCCCAACAGTTTTATATCTACTACTAAATTTAAAAATACCTGTCCATGCATTAACATTATAAAACTCAAAATTTCTTACGCCTTCAAAACACAGTACGTACTACTGTATTTTGAATGCATAAGAAACTCCTTGACACAGCTTTAAATGAACTTAATGAAATCTTACCCAAGCGAGGACCGTGAGAAAGAACAGGCCAAGCACGGCCGAGGGGCGTCTACCTCCCATCACGTGCTGCTAACTAATGGCCCGACCACACAGCACGGAAATTACGAGTAACATAATATTGAACAGATAATTTGCGTATAAAAACATGCGGAATTCGTGGTCAACCTCTTATCGCAAACAATTAAAAAAATATAGACAGATGATTAGACAGACAAATAGATAAGAATACATTAAATAGTTATTCTATACGAGAACATCTGTTTGCATCAGTTTTGATACCACTACCACAGCGACTATATAATTTAAAAAAACAAAAGCAAGTTGTTCGTCCGTTTTAAAATTAAGTTTCGTAAAAATCCACGGAACTTTTCATTAAAAAAAACTTGGATAAATCACTGCATTTGTATCTACAGTACAGTCTCACCCACTCACAGCCCCAGACTCTGTTTATATTATTTTTTCGTTTTTGATAAAGTAACACACATTCAGTAAATAACATAAAAGAGACGATATACTTAGACTTTTACACAAGAAAAGAAAAATCTTACTTAACTCGGGATTGTAAACGAGCAGCAATACAGTACCTACCATAATGACCATTGTTCCCAACAAAAGAAGAGTAGAATAGATAAAAACAATCATACATAATCTCGACTTAAGGAGTTTTCAGGGACGAAAATAAACATAAAGTACTATTTTATATTCTGAGCTCAAACTGGAATTGCCAAAGTTTCATTGCTTTGCAACCTGAAAAAAATATTTTACCTCCAAACACAGGGATCGACGTGAGAATAAAAAGGGAAAATTGAATACGAGTGATTTACCGTAAATAATTTCGGTAGAGTAAACCCTATAAATAAAAGGTAATGACACCCGGCGTACAGATATGTAACGACCCCTTTAAAATGTCTCCCTTTGTGTCGGGAGATAAAGTGCGACATCTCGTGGGATTTGTTCAGAGCCACGCCACAGCCACGGCACGTGAGCCCGACCAAAGTAAGCCCATAATGTCCCACTGTTGGGTGCACATCTTTTTAGATATTTTTTATAGATTTCAATGATAATTTCGTATCTAAAATTATACACAATAGCAAAACAAGGAAAAATAAGGACGTAATAAGGAGCCCTGGTTTCGATCCCCAGTCAGGTCATGATGGAACACGATTTTTTTCAGATTGGCTGGGTCTTGAATATTTATCTATGTAATTATAAAAATAGTATCGTTGAGTTAATATCCTACGACACAAGTTCACAACTCACTCAGACTAACTCAATTGATGTTATTTGTCCCTATATATTTATTATTAATAAATAAATATATACGGACAAATCAGACAGATTTACCTAGCCCCAAGTACTTGTGTTATGGGTTATGGGATACCAACTAAACGATACCGATTTATAATTATTGACTCCACTTGAAATCGACGTAACACGACTCGTACACACAGGACTGTCGCTAGAATAATAAGACTCTATGCAAAAATAAATATTACCAGCGGCTTACTGGCGTAAAAAGTTAGCTAATCTGTTATGTTTCAACCTTATCCTGTGGTTAATATAAATTGAAGGACGTAAATTAAGTTTTAACTTTTACTCATACAAAAAAAAAACTCATTGTACTACCGACAATGCACACGTTCCGCTGGTCTGTCGCGTTCGTGCTCGAAGGCGTGTTTAATAAAATCCCGGGCCACACGGAATTCGTCCAAGTTGCAGGGCGCCTCGTAAAACCCCTATTTCCGACTCCAGATTTTCCATCAACACACACGTTTATTCTTCAATCGATTTTACTTCAAGAAAAAGGTTTCTCAATTTGTATATTTAATTGAGGGACATGGGTTTCTAAAATGATACTTATCTATTTATCTTCTATATGTATATTATATCTATATACTAGCAGTCCGCCCCAGCTTCGCCCGTGGTAAATAACCTATGGTACTCAATGATAACGTAAATATTCAACAGGGATATCGCGTTCAACCAAACAAACAAACTCTTCAGCTTTATATATTAGTATAGAAGTATATATACTTCTATACTAATATTATTAATAATTCAAGTATAGAAGTATATATACTTCTATACTAATATTTAGTATTATACTGTCTATGCTAATATATAATAGAAAACATTGATTGGTGATTGACATATCAACGCACAACTGAAACTACAAGTACTACGAACCAGAAATTATGCACAATCCCTTTTTAGGGGTCCGTAGCTGAATTGCAAAAACGAAACCGAAAAATGATACTTATTTGTATTTTCGCTAATGTATGCTTGCCAAAACGAAATCTTTCGTGGGCGAGTACGACTCGCACTTAGCCACTTTTTTATGTCATTATGAAAGTGAGCACTAATTTTTGGATATTCATTCCCTTATTTTGCAAATATGTCTTACTAGCTGTTACCCGCGACTTCGCCCGCGTAATTTATAGCCTATGCCCTTCAAGGTACCCTAACTTATGTGTATGCAAAATTTCATGATGATCGGTTCGGTAGATACGGAGTGAAAGCGTAACAAACAAACAAACAAATAAACAAACAAACTCACTTTCGCATTTATAATATTAGTTGGGATAGATGTGAGAGAACTTTTTAAATAATGTTGAAACGTTGCATATTAACATAGCGTTGCTTCTCTTCTGCCTTAAACAAACGCAAACATCTTGAGCAGCAAAAAGCTTGAAAATACCCGGCGGCGGAAAATTTCTTTGACACTTATAATTTAAAAGTTTAATTTTACTATTTACCATGGAGGTAAGCAGAGACTTGTTATGATCTTCAGAAATGTGTTTTTAGCTTCATCTCCACTCATGACTTTCTCAAGCCCTCTTATTTCGGGACTTCTGACTCGAGGTGGATGGTTTTAGGGTGCCGTAGTCAACAAGGTAGTCTTATAGTTTCATATATCCTGAGACTTTTGGTACTATAAAGCTAAATCTAAAGCTAATCACGCCGACAAAATGGTGAAATAAAATGTTTAAAAATATTTTTTAGGGTCCTCCATGCAAGTTAATCCTGTAGCTGTAGGGTATGAGATTAGAAAGGTGTTTCAAAAATATTGTCTGCTTTCAAACACCATGAGATAATTAAGACTCAAAGTTAAAATTCTAGTTGAAGTCAAGTGTCCCTGCCAGCTAAATGGTTGTTTATGAATACTTGAAAAAAATCAGAGCAATCCCATTCCCAACTAATATTATAAATGCGAAAGTGAGTTTGTTTGTTTGTTACGCTTTCACGCCGTATCTACTGAACCGATCATAGGCTATAAATTACGTGGGCGAAGCCGCGGGTAACAGCTAGTACCATATAAAACGAAGTCAAAATCTATTAGAGCTCCGTGGGCTTGTAAAATTACGTGCAACTATGGATCCACATTGCGAGTAGATTCGCATTTAGCCACTTTTTTAATTTACTTATTTGGTATCTTCCGGTAAGCTCAACGAAATAATTAAACTACTACTCCTCATCTTAGCGTGTTTCATTCTGCTACATTGAGTATCTATTCTTGCTGTCGTATGATTTGGTAATATAGTTTTTATTTAGGTATATTTTTAAACCGCCTAGCAATATTCGAATCTTAGAATCAGATTATATATATATATATATATATATATATATATATATATATATATATATATATATATATATATATATCTATATATATATATACGGACACACTTTGAGCTAGCCCCAAAGTAAGTTGTGAACTTGTGTCGCAGGATACTAACTCAACGATACAATATTTTATAATATATACTTATATAGATAAACATCCAAGACCCAGGTCAATCCGAAAAAGATCGTAATCCATCATGACCTGACCGGAGATCGAACCCGGGACCCCCCGTGTCGCAGTCTGGCGTGGTAACCACTGCGCCACGGAGCTCGACGAGGACAAGGATCAAACCAATCAATATATTATTAAGAAAAAATGTGGATCTCCCGTGGGAGGTTTCTTATTTTTTTATTCTGTAAGTAACCCTGATCCAATGATTAAAATATTGCTAAGAGCTTCACAATTAATCTGCACATAGCTAGGTATAAAAGAAAATTATATGTAGTTAAGTAAATTCGTTTACTAAGTAAGTAAACAAGTTCGTTTTACAAAGTAAGTAAGTACTAAGTAGAACTACTTATTTACATAAGTATTAACAGGTGCCTGATTTCTAACTTATAACATAAAGATTTTCTTATCAATCCAAACACATTATTTTCTTATCTTCCATTAGTAATTGATAAGAAGTGTGCCTTGGAACCTTCGAGCAACACGGCTTTTCCGTACCGGTTTGGAACATTCAATTACAAAATAGAGATTGCAAATAAGGCCTCCAAATAAATGTTCTACAAAGGTTTTACTGACTTTTCATTACACACCTACATCCCGATTTACCCATATTCCAGTTCATGAATACCTGACAAGACATAGAGGCAGAGATCTCGAAGTGTTTTACCATTCATGATACAACAGAATATGCTATAAATACTGCTACTCCAAGCCTATATACGGCCTGCGGTGCCGCAAGAATAAAATATAGACGACCAGAACGCAATCTTCAGAAGACCGTAAAACCACACATGCGCAGTTTGGCGGCAACTGGTTAAGAATGTACCTTCATATCTACATGAAAAAATTGGATTTTTGTTTAAAGCACACCCTAGCCTGATGGGGAAATTAAAAAGTGTGCGTATTGTCCGTTTTAAATTTGTTTTCAATTAGAATTTGCCAATAACGAGTACTGGATAGACATACCTATACATAAACTAGAGTTATTATAATAAATTATTTTAGAAATTCTGTGGATAATGTGATAAAATTAGTATTTGCAGAAGAATGTCAAGCATTTTTGTAGCCTTTATTCATATTATGTTTTATGCTAAAGAGGCAAACATACATATAAATAACAGGTTACAAGGCAGTAACAAAGCCTTACAACGAAAGAGCATGTCGCCATAAATACCTATGTAAAGCATATGTATCTCTTACTTAACACCAAGCAAAGCAACCCGTGCTTTGCAAATTTACGTCTATACTTACTCTATGTAGATTACATTCTGATATTGTACATTCCTGCATGTTACAGCGTATAATAAATTATTACACGTGGACCCTTCGCGTGGTTAAGCTCCAAGGCATTGGACGTTAATGTATCGGCTATAGAGGAGGGTGTTATTCTGTTTTACACAACTTAACTAGTTTCTCCTGACCCCTTGCGACGCCCGCCCGGTACGGACGCGTCGAACTGATATGCTGAAACTTATGACTCCTTTGGGATCCAGCTAAATTGGACACGTTACTCGCTAAATCTCCCGTTAGTAGCACATCTTTGCCTTTTGTTTAATTCTTGGCTCGGAGGATTCGTGATTTAAATTCTTGAATAGCTACTTTTGTATAATTGACTGTTTTAATGGACTCTAACACATTAGTAACCAGGCTGCAATGCTACCATTATTTTCGTTAAGATATGGCAATATTCTGTTAGTCGTTTTCCGAATCTAACTCTTTTATTTATTACGCTTTTATTAAGTCGGTCTGATTTAAGGCTTGTTTCGTATTAGTTCGACCAGTAAGTAGGACCTACTCTTACTTAACTACCACTTGAATTTAAATCAATTTTAATACCGTTTTATCTAGAATGTAAGAAATATTGATACCTAGGTATTTCTAACAATCGCATCATTATAAAAATTGGCCTTGGATGTTGTTATAATGACAATACAGAAGGTACTATCGATCAGATCTGATGAAAGAACCAGAAGGTAGGAACTGAAACTAAAGATCCTGCTGATGTATCTTAGTCGTGTTTGAGCTTGTTTTAATTTCACTACATATATTGTGATTTCTTTATTTTTATGACACACATTTGTCCTTCAGTAAGAGAACTAACATGCTAAGGGCACGTAGCAAGTTCACATTTAATAATTTGATAAACATGTTCAAAAAGGTTTACTTTGTGAAAACTTTTTGGAGTATGTATCTAGAATTTTAATTAATGTAATCAGACTTCTTTGACTGTATACTAAATCTTAATAATCATTCCTACTTATATTTTTCTTTTCCTATTTGCTTGCATAAACAAACAGCAGCTGAAGTTAAAAGCAAATGGCGGGAATTAAAAAGCTAGTGTTTCAACGCCACAAGTTATAACTCCTCGAAGACACTGAAATAAAACAGTGGAGGCAAACGAGCAGTAACAAGATCAGGCTCGGTACAGTTTTAATTTACAGAAATGTCTGGAGTTTTTTCCGCGTAGTGAATTTTCCACTGGCTCCATTCATCAGGCGACTGTCAGTGTCCCCCGCCGAGCAATTACTGATGTCGCACTTGAATGCGCCGCGCCGGAGCAATTACTACCACCTATAGCGATGCACCGCCGGGTACTAGGTACCTGACTGCCAGGACCGTGTCGGGACACCGGCTGAGATGGGTTAGATGTAAGTACTTGAGTGTATCTAGACTTCTATTAAGGCTTACTCTACAAACATCTATTTGATTATACTCGTAAAGAATGTAAGGTAAACATTTTTCGTGTGTACGTCTGCTTATTATGTATTAAGTATCTACCTAATCATGTGTAGCAGGCGCGGGAGATTTTTTGAATGAGAGACTTCACTGTACACTGACACTTAGTAGAACTTTAAATTTAACTTAAACACTTGGCAAAATTAAATTACAGATAAATTTGTGACAAGGCGACGAGAGCTATACTTGCTAGGACCAGCCAGAGGGTAGAATGAATGCTGGATGCTGGGGCCTAGTCTTTTATATACCGATAGATAAGACGGAGCTAGGTGGTGGTGATTATCCATCACCGGATTACTGGATACTTTTAGGTCTTGTACTCCAACCAATGATCGGAAAAAAGTTCTTCCGGGCGGTCTTTGTCCTTCAGTTTTACCATTGAGGAGGCGCATGGGCATTCTTTCGTCTTCCATTTGCTCTACGTGACCGGCCTATCGAAGATGCCCAACCTTTATGCAGGTCATAATGTTTGGTCTTTGAGTGCTTTTTTTCCTTAAGTTTATGTTATTATATTGTTCTCATAATAATATCAAGCACGCCGCTTCCGCCAGACCCTGGCAGAAGGGAAAACCCATGATCACTGGCTTTATGTTGTTTTAAATGAAATTCTGTGTGAAGTGGATAAGATTCGATTGAATCAAGCTCGGATGAGGTCACTTTCATGAATGTCAATGCGATTCTGTATTACTACATATTTCTGTCATGTAGTGATGGGTTGCTAGCCGCATCGCCTTTTGACATGACTCCTTGCGCCCGTTCCTTCGATCGGCTTTTACGATCTGCACGGGAAGAGAGGCAGCTGGCACATTCTAGGTTTTTTCTTTTCTTCCAGACCAGCGTCGAAGTAATTGACAATAAATTTATATATATTCTGTCATCATCTAGACCGCTAGCCATGTAGCACTTCTAAGATTAAGGATTAAACCCGGGCACGGCATGACATCCGTGACAAAGATTTAATAATTTTTTTACGTTCATCTTTTGTCAAAGAAATCATTCAAACTGCATTCCTACTCCTGTAAAAACCAGCCAAGTGCGTGTCAGGCCATGAGCCTAATTACCTGTGATAGTTTTCCTATAGGTAGGTATGCTACTGCCCCGAATTTTCCGTAAACAGCTATTTAGCATGAAGGGGTGGTGACACTTGACTCCAACAAAATTAGCAATAACGGATCGATCATTTTACGATTCATGAATCGGTGAAATGAAACACCGACAATATTTTTGAAGTCATATCCAACGGCATGGGTACGTATTGTTTGATACAATAACTAATTATATATTTTCATTTCAGTAAAGTTCAAAAGATATAATGTTTACTTGATATAATCATTACTGTTTATATTCTTAAAGCTTTTAAGCTATAATATTCATAAAATTTTAAATTCGAAAATCATAAACTCATTTATAATAAAGTTTATGAATACTAAACATCACCTGTCATACAACTCGTTCAGTATACATGCCATATAATATAACAATCTTTTGATCGTTATATAGTAGTACTATTTAAAATATATATCAATAAAAATCTAAATCAATCAAATTATGAGAAGCGAGCGAGCGACGACCTTAGGTGCGATAGTGATTGGTTTGGATACGCGACTTGGTAACAAAAGGTAGGTTAGGTTATGGTTAGACATAGACCACCATATGAGCGAGCGAGCGAAGCAAGCGAGCGACGACTTGGTGCGAAAGCGACTGGTTTGGATACGCGACTTGGTAACAGAAGGTAGCTGGTGAGGTTATGGTTACCCATAGACCACCATATGAACGAGCAAGCGAAGCGAGCGAGCGACGACTAGGTACGAAAACGACTAGTAACAGAAGGAAGGTTAGGTTATGGTTACACATAGACCACCACATGCGCGAGCGAGCGACGACTGGGTGCAAAAGCGACTGGTTTGGATACGCGACTTGGTAACAAAAGGTAGGTTAGGTTATGGTTACACATAGATCACCATATAAGCGAGCGAGAGAAGCGAGCGAGTGACGGCTGGGTGCGAAAGCGACAGTCACAGAACGTAGATTAGGATCCTCTATCACTTTATTTGTATAACCAATGATTATTATGCTTAATAATAAGTATATTAACGGTTATTATACGTAACAACAAATCGATTTGTTAAATTTTATAACGATAAAACGGTATATGAAAGGTTTGTTATGTTGAATAATTGTTATAACAAAAGTTTTTTTTTATTATTTCTTCCGATTTTTATCTAGATTGATAATTATACTGACCAAAATTATATATTTTGTTGGTATTGATCTTAAAACATATACATTTTGTGTTTATATGTTATATTAATTACCCTATTCAATAATTCATTTCTACTTTACATTGGCTGGATACCACTTTGTCGGCCTCACAGCCTCTGTGGTCCAGTGGTTAAGGCGTTTGCTTTACTGACCCCGGGGGTCGTGGGTTCGATTCCCACGGGAAGCATACTTAATTCAGTTGTTTCCAGTTTGGTTAGGACATTGCAGACATGAATCACCTGATTGTCTGATAAGAAAGATGATTCCGTGCTTCGGAAGGCACGTTAAGCCGTTGGTCCCGGCTGCCATCTGGTAGTCGTTAAAGGAACCACGTCAGAGGCCGAAAGGCGGTTCCGAAGAACTCTGACACCAGGGTATGCATGATCGACTGACCGTGTCACCTACACGAAATGATGATGATGATGATGACTTTGTCGGCGTGATTAATATACATATTTCTGCCAAATTACAGCATTCTACTTAGTACTTACAGTCTCTGAGCTAAACCACGAACAGTGAGGACAGCCGTGACGAAACTATAAGGATTCCTTGTTTATTAAGGTACTCTGAAACAGAAGGCAAGGCCAATTCACTAGGGTTTAGATTTTATCACACATAATTCACACCCGATAGGTAATAACCTAGGTTAGCACACTTATAACTTTTATCAAAGTTATGTAGTAGAAAATTAAAAGTACATAATACATTATGCCTGAGATTACATAACAAAACGGTAGCAATAACAATGTCCTTTAATTTCAATTTTCATTAGGTCCCACTCGCACAAAATAATATGTTGAACACATGGTAGACAATGTTGTTCGATGACGATAATCTATTTGGTGTCTTAAAATTCAATATCTTAAATGTTTATTTGGCGCTGTTTTCAAAGTAAGCAGCATGATTTTAAAACTCTCCATTAAGTATTTCTACGAAACGAAAAAAAGAGGGTAGCCTGTGTTTATTACAAAATACCTTTCCTTTTCACGTCTCACGTAAGGAATTTTTCTCGTCGGCGGAAATTTACCCTTACGCACCTGGTTCTTTTATACGCACCGACAAAGCGAGGCCCTTCTTCGCTTTCACGACGCGTAGTTTCTTCCTCGTCGTGAAAGCGGCGGGTCTGATCCCGATCAAATTAACGTTACTTAAATTAAACATGCGATATATTTTCGGGAGCAACCACCACCCCCAACTCCCTACCGCGCTGGGACTCGTGAATAAATATCGCGGCGGCTTCCCTTTGTCACTTCTCACAAAAACTCGGCCCTCATCGAGCTTCCATAACGATCTCGGATAATAACATTTTTTTCATGAAAATTCACTTTGATAAATACGTCATTCAATTTGGAAAAATAAAAATGAGTCAACGCAGAGAGTCAACAATGTGGAACAAGTGAAACGTTCCAATAATAAAAAAGGTAAAACGGATCGCCTGGCCCGATTTTCAATATCGTTTTGCAGGTAAACGACGGTGTTATTCATATGTGTAAAGAGTGCTTTCCCGTACGTGTCTAGGTATACTCAATCGGAGAGGGTTTTCTTTTCCTCTGCGACTGACTATTGTTTCTGTTCATTTAGGACCTCAGATTCATAAGCTGAGCCGTTTGAAGCACTCGCCTGTTTCGAACGTTATTATGTCGTTACCGGACGGAGTATTGAATTCTATTCTATTTAGATTTGAACGGACAGCGCCCCCTGCAGTGTTGCTCGAAGTTGCAGAACTATTTATGTCGAATATGTTCGGTTACAGACGATGCCGTCTACAGGAGTGGCTATTCTCAAGCCACTGGCCGATTTCGACGAATTCAACGGACTTCGATACACAGATTCCGACATCCGGTTGGTTCAAACTGGATTAGTTTCCAAGAGCCTTTTGAAAGTGGAATGGCATAACTTGAATGCTCTGTCTGCTTCGTCTTAAGTTGAACGTGTACTTAGGTAAAATCAGTGCATGCGATCGTAGCCAGCACGTCGAATTCAATGTGCATTGATTGCCAAAGCACACAGGCCGTGAAGCAGAAATAAGCCGATGTGTGCATTACACAGCAATATATTGCGGCTAAGCAATGTCACCATATCTCTGGGAGTGAGCGAGTCGCAAGTTGGCGCGCGATCGAGCCGTGCGTTTGACAGCTATCTTGTAGCTGAAGAGTTCATCCGCTTGGCAATAAACCGGTTATTGCCGAATGCAAGTCACATGCATTGAAATAGCGTGCAAACTCTCCAGATTTCATTCAGTGGTTAAAAATCAATGTTACAAGGCTTTTTGGGTTAGATAACTTTATGAAAATTCATACTTAAATAGATTTTACATCCATTACCCTTGACTTTTTTATATATTGAATAACTAGCTGTTACCCGCGGCTTTGCCCGCCTGATTTATAGCCTATGTCCTTCTCAGTACCCTAACCTATATGTATGCAAAATTTCATGATGATCGGTTCAGATACGGCGTGAAAGCGTAACAAACAAACAAACTCACTTTCGCATAATATTAGTTAGGATTAGGATAATATACTTACTATGCCTGCCTACTAACAAAATGTGACACTTATCATACATACTTAAATAACTCACAATATTAAAACCAATCTATTTATGTCGAATGAATGACGGCTGTACGATTGAACCCTTCCCATGGGTTAATAAAATACTGAAACTAGAACAGGAATTCGCTCAAAAATGTGATAGTTTTGCGCGCTCCATATAGTGAAAAAGCGAGTCTCCCCAAAGAAACATGCGATTGACAGGCAAAATGAGGATGTATTCGACAGGCCTCCCCTCTAAATACACCCCTCTACCTGCCGATGCCGTGAGATATTGAAAACCGAGCCCCGGGCTATTCGTTTGACCTTTTTTATTGGCAACATTTCACTCGTTCCGCATTGTGGGGGCCTGACTGAAACGGGTTGCGTTGTCAAATTGCTCTGATATTTTAGCTGGTACCTGAGTTACCTTCATTTACATGCTCAATGCTGATTTTAAGCATAATTTGTGGCGGTTCATACCCTCTGGCGTATGTCACTCGTCAAATTTAATACCTACCTACCGTTGATGGAAATTTGTTCTTGCGTTAAAATTCATTTTTGCAGCGCGGCAAGTCACCACAAAGAATTTTAAAATGATGTTGAACAAGAAAATTGTGTATGCAAAATAATATGCGGTGCCTGCAAGTTATGTATGGTAATGTTTCAGTATGACGTGAATACTTGGGAAATTTCTTTTGATTGCATGTCGTTAAGTTTATCAAATGCCCAAGGGCAGCTTGAAAAAATTGACACTAGTTTCATACACAATTACACATATTAGTGCAGGCGCCATAGGTACTTGAGTGTGCAAAATATGAGGAGCGCATGCTCTAAGCAGTTTTGAACTCGGATAAGCTTGCAGATCATGATTCTAGATGTTGCCAGGGGGTTAATTAGTCCATTTATTCTATATCCCCCACCCCCTTGGATATTAAGGAAAAGGAACAAATGCTTTACAAAAATTATTCAGTTATTTTATTAAAAACAAGCTGCGCCCGCGACTTTATACGTGTGGAACAATGTGTCTTTCCTCAAGCTCTAGAATCTGTGTACCAAATTTCTTTTAAATCGGTTCAGTAGTTTTGGCGTGAAAGCGAGACAGACAGATTTATTTTTGCATTTATAATATGAGTATGGATAGTATGGATTTCCAATTGTTTCTTAATATCAAAGATACTTATTAGACATAAAAAAGCTAAAATAATTAGCTACTCAATAGACATAAAAAATTATGAGAATATTTCAGTCTACCTGTTTCGATTATTAAACTTAAGCAAAACACGGCAAAATAAATAAATAAATACTGACAAGTCACACAGATTGAGGTTGCCCCAAAGTAGGTTCTTAAATAAGACTTCTGTTATGGGGTACTAACTCAACGATATTATATTTTATAACAAATACATATATAGATAAACATCCAAAAACCAAGGCCAATCTGAAAAGATCATTTTTCATCTTGACCTGACCGGGGATCGAACCCGGGACTACCGTGTCACAGGCTGGCGTGTTGACCGCTGCGTCACGGAGCTCGTTTCATTCGGAAAAATCACGTTCACCGTATGGGAGCCCCCCCCCCCCTTAAATATTGAATTGGTTCTGGTTTTAGTATTTTTTGTTATATCAGCAACAGAAATACATCATCTGTAAAAATTTCAACTGTTCAGCTATCATGGTTCATGAAATACAGCCTGATGACGGACAGACGGAGATCGAAGTCCTGTTTTTAACCGACTTCAAAAAGAGGAGGAGGTTCTCAATTCGTCGTAATCTTTTTTTTTCATCATCTTGTATGTTCCCCGATTTCTCGAAGACACCTGAACCGTTTTAAGAAATTCTTTTTTGTTCGATAAGTAATACTTTACAGATGGTCCCATTAAATTTTTATCGAAATTTGTCGAGCACTTTTTGAAAAAATACACAAAAACCAAAAAAATGTTTCCAAGCATGTCTTTCGGTTTAACTTATTTCTATTTTTATGCTTTTTGAAACAAATTGATAGGTTTGAAGTTGGTTTTTATTTTTGGTTAAAAATACCTATCTTAAATTATTTCCTTTGGGTACGGAACCCTTAAAATACTTAAGATTTAAAATATTTGATTTTTGCCGTTTTAGCTCGATATTAATAATGACAACAGATAGTCCCTTGAAATATTCACAAAATATTAAGAAGCACTTTTTTTCAATATAATAAATATTTAAGCGGGGTCCTATACAACAAACATGATCTTTTTCCCGTTCTTGCTCGATAGTCTAAGGAAAAGAACCCTTCATTCGCGAGTTTTGGCCGGTTTTGTTTTCTTTAATATATCTATTGAGTAGATATATATATATATAGTATCATTGATAAAAAGAGACAGTTGGAAATCCATACTAATATTATAATTCAAAAGTAACTCTGGCTGGTCGCGTCGCTTTCACGCTAAAACTACTGAACCAATTTAAATGAAATTTGGTATACAGATAGTCTAGAGCTTGAGGAAGGACATAAACTTCTTTTTTCCACGCGTATGCAGTCGCGGGCGCAGCTAGTTTTCAATAAAATAACATAAAAATCTTTGTAAAGCATTTGTTCAGTCCTTTTCCTTATCCAAGGGGGTGGGGGATAAAAATAAATGGGTCAATAAACCCCTGGTAACATCCAGAATCATGATCTGCAAGCTTATCTTTATCAAAACTGCTTAGAGCATGCGGTTCTCATATTTTGCACACTCAACTCCATCCAGCGGCCAGTCTAGAAGAAATATCATATAGGTTTTTATGCATAGGTACAAATAATGATGGATAATCAATTTTCTACATGTAAGTAAAAAGTTTATCAAAATCGGCCCAGTATTTACAAGTGTACCTAGGTAATCACTAGGCCTATAATGTATTAACAGTATCCAATGCAGTTCAAACCCAAGCCAAAGACAATATAATACTAACGTAATAGACTGCCCACCTCATACAAAAATATTGGGCCAAATTAAGGTTGCGAAAAGCAGGCGAATGTACAGCGCAGGAGAGTTGCTAGCTACTCGATACTATATGGCGGTAATCTGCGTTAGCCTTTAACTTACTAAATATACGGTGTCATTTTAAAATATGATGCCTAAAGTATTGTTTTGATTTTTAATAAAATATATTTTGTGAATCATGTTTTTATATTCTCATAATACGGTAGGTACAATGTTGTGTAGTTTCGAGTGGCGCCATCTAAGCCAGTCTCTGAGAACAAATCGTACGATTAAGGCGTTGGGACCACACATGCCCAAGCATACCTACTTCGTCCACACAGATGAACCACTGGGAAACCGATGCCTTTAAACCATATGAGGATATTTACTTATGTCCCGTTTGTTTGATTTTTTTAGGGCTCTGTACCCAAAGGGTAAAAACCGGAACCCGATTCACGAGACTTCGATGTCCGTCCGTCCGTCCATCTGTCACCAACCTGTATCTCAAGAACCGTAATAGCTAACAGTTGAAATTTTCACAGATTGGTGTATTTCTGTTGCCGATATAGCAACAAATACAAAAAAAAATTAAGGGGGGCTCCCATACAAAAAAACGTGATATTTTAGTCCTTTTTCATGGCTATCACTCGCCGAGCTAGATATCAAGAACCGTAATAGCTAGACAGTTGAAATTTGCACAGATTATGTATTTTTATTGTGGCTACAACAACAAATACTAATATCAATATAATAATAATTAAGGGGGGCTTCCATACAACAGAGTAGTTGTTAGCGTTTTTTGCTGTATCTAATGAACCGTAATAACAAGGAGGTTAAAATGTTCACAGATGTTGTATTTTTATTGCCACAATAATAACAAATACTAATATTTAAGGGGGGCTTCCATACAACAAAAATATATTTTTACCGTTTTTTTCTGGTACGGAACCCTTCGTGCGCGAGTCCGACTCGCACTTGGCAGGTTTTTTTCATATCTTTATTATGATATTAGTCTAGATGGAAAAGTTTAATTCGAAGACATCTAATCATCTCTAGCGATGTCACCGCACAGTTTCAAAGCTACCTACGGTTCAAGTGGTCGGCGCATCTAAAAACTTGTTGGGCTTCCGCTATGGCCGAACTTTCAGAATCGCCAGTGCGGCCGTGATACGCCTTTATCCTAACATAGATCTATGAAATGCACCTATAAACATATTCATAATATGTCCTCTTCTGTAACTTTTGTGTTTCTTTTCCGAGAAATAATGACACATTTATGGATATCTATATCCTTGATTAAAATTGGCAATAGAATTCAACATTTTGTATTAACACAGTATTAACACCAATCTCGCTGTCACTAGTTCCCATTGGCACACCGAGAACTAGGCCATCCATGACCATTGGGTATATCATCATCATCATCATCATCAGGTCTTTTTAGTCTCCACTGCAGGAGCACGACCCTCTCTGTACTACCAGAGCCATATATTAGCTTGAGTAGTCAGAGGATTTGGCCTACACTCTCCACGCTGGCCAGACGGGTTGGAGAGGTGTCTTTGATGTTTATAAGCTTTGTTTAGCTTGTATTTCCTTAGTCGCCTTTTACGACATCCACGGGATGACTTGGAGTGGTCCTATTCTACTCTGCCGGGAACCACACGGCGCCTGTACGTATATATAAAAACACCTGGGTATATAAAAACGAAACGGCTAAAAACTGATTTTTCATGTTTAAACAAATAAGTATCTAGATACCAACATCTTAATCTTTTAATTAGCTTCTGTGTTTCTGTTCGTAATTTCTTCGTAAGCGCTACGTATAGGCGATATTTACCTACGCAGTTTGAAAGGCACCGCCATTACAGCTGTGGATGGTGCACTTGCAAACTTGTCCTCGGAACATTACTTTAAACGAGAAACCTCCGTTATGGCCAAAGTTTCAAAGTCGCTAATGCTGCCGCAACAACGGCTTATTGCTTCACAATGGCGCCTTCTTATATCTACGGTATTTCTTTTTAGTGGCAAAATACCAAGCCTTTCGATAAATAACAAACTGAAATAAAAATTAATAATTTATAGTAAAAAAAAAATGTCTTCCTATTAGCGTCCATAAAAAACATTACACGGGCTGACAGCGAAATGATGAGATGACAGCGAAAGCTTAAAAATAGAATACCATTTTGTTAATAAGCACCAAAATTATATTTAAATTTAAAATAATAGATTACTACTGCTTGTCGATATCAGTGTATAGACAAATAACAACTTCTTAATTCTAAATAATGTACGTATTGTACTTATAAAATAAGTTTCTACGTTTCTGTTCGTAATTTCATTCCTAAGCGCTACCACTATGCGACATCAGTACGCAGTCTTTTAACACGACCATTACAGCTGTGGATTCTGCACTTGCAAACTTGTCCTCGAAACATTTCTTTAATTACGAAGCCTCCGTTATGGCCCAAGTTTCAGAGTCGCCTGTACTGCCTCAAAACCAACTTATTTTTTCACAATGACGTCTCGTTATGTCTTCTTATTTAACAAATACTTACTATCTACCAACATCTAAAAATCTACATTATACGGGTAGCCCGTTGATAGACATCCAAACGAAATATTTAGCCTAGGTAAATCACACCCATGTATGTTCCGGGTTTTTTGAAGTTTAGGAGATATATTTTGCTTAGTGTTTATATTAAAAATTTTACCTAAAGTTGGTTTTCAATTTCTATTTTTTTCTGTCTTTTTTTTTTAATAGTAATAATTGATTGTCATAACGGCAGCTATTGCTTAAAAAAATAAAATATGCCTAGGTACTACGGAACTTTCCCTAAATTTCATCTAAAGTTCAAAATAACTGATCTAATTAATAAAGAGAAAATGTTTGATACTTTAAAATAAAATAAAAAAGAGGTGCCAGGGACTTTAAAGTATTCTCAAAAACTTTTAAAAATCTTTAGCAGTAAAACTCATCCAAAAAATTGGTCCTGAATAGGGGTTTATTTAGTGTAATTAGACTTGAATGCACTAGAGGTATTGTATTATTAGTTGATTTTTGTGAGGGATAGGATAAGCAAAACAATACACTATAAAAAATTTTGATTCTATTGACAGCACTATAAAAGGGTTTCAAAATGGCGCCCCCTACAGAAACGCACAACCCTGCATCTTTGTAAAAAAATATCTTTTAGTTGGTCAAAATGTATTTTGTTGATTAAAATCTACTTATATTGAAATACCTTGCTTTCAAGTCTAATTACAACGAAAAACCCCTATTAAGGACCAATTTTTTTGAATGATTTTTACTGCTGAAGATCTTTTTAAGTTTTTGAGAATACTTTAAAGTCCCTGGCACTTCTTTTTTATTTTATTTTTAAGTACTTTACATTTTCTCCTTATTAATTGGAACGGTACTTTTGAAGTTTAGATGAAATTTTGGGAAAGTTCCGTAAAACCTAGGCATATTTTTTAGCTGTCATTGTGACAATCAATTAACACTATTAAAAAATTTGAAAAAAATAAAGACAAAAAATTAAAACCAATATCAGGGAAAAATTTTAATATAAAGACTAAAAAAAATGTATCTTCTAAACTACAAAAAGTCGCGGAACATACTTGGGGGTTATTTGCGTACCCCTTATGGTAAGGCATCTAAATTTTTCCTTTGAACGTCTAGCAATGGGCCATCCTGTATAAGTTTCTGTGTTTCTGTTCGTACTTTCATTCCTAAGCGCTACCACTATGCGACATCAGTACGCAGTTTAAAAGGCACCGCCATTACAGCTGTGGATGGTGCACTTGCAAACTTGTCCTCGAACATTACTTTAATCGCGGAGCCTCCGTTATGGCCAAAGTTTTAGAGTCGCCAGTACTGCCGCAAAACCCACTTATTGTTTCACAATGACGTCCCGTTATGTCTTGTTATTAAAAAAATACTATCTACCAACATCTAAAAACTTACAATTTGTAAATAAATATATAATAAGTTTCTGTGTTTCTGTTCGTAATTTCATTCGTAACCTCTGCGACCAGGCGATATCAGTACGCAGTTTAAAAGGCACCGCCATTACAGCCATGGTACACTTGCAAACTTGTCCTTGGAACATTACTTTAATCGCGAAGCCTCCGCTATGGCCAAAGTTTCAGAGTAGCCAGTGCTGCCGCGACACGCGTTATTGCTACAGTTCTAACACAATGCCACCTCGTTATGTTCTGTTTGGAAATTACTAGATACCTACTGTTTTTGTTCAGAAGCAGTATTTACCTACATTATAAGACACTAGCAATTTGCTTAGGTAAATTTTCCTTTACCTGGTTGAATCTAAAAGCCTTTTGGGATAAACGCTCAAATAAAAATATCTTGAATGTTACAAATATAAAAAAAAACCGGCCAAGTGCGTCTCGGGCCACGTGCAGGGTAGAGTTCCGTAGTTGCGAATGACAACTTTAAGTTCACACTGTTCACACTCGCACATCACAGTTTAACGACCAAAAACATTTCACAATGAAAATTGTATGAATTTTTTTTATTTTCGAGTACAATTTATAAGTTGGTTGCCCATAACTTTTTAGTTTATACTTAGTACTCAGCTCTGATAGTTTTCCTTTCAACTTCAGTATATATACTTCTTCTGTAATTTTACGTATCCTTATATCAACATTTAGCAGATAGAGGGTGGGGGACACTTATCTCTAACAAAAATTTGCACTTTAAAACCAAATATTTCGGAAACGGATCTCTCAATCGAAAAATGATGTTTTCAACCTCACAATATTTTTCAAAGACCTATTTAACAATACTCAACACAATGGGTTTGTATACAAAAAAAAATATTACTCCCTCTTTACTTGTATGAAAACTACCCTAAAAAAAATTATTTTCATGAATTTTTTCAAACATTTTTTTGCCATGATTAATGTAAATACCTATACCAAATTACAGCTTTCTAGTACTTATAGTCTCTGAGTAAAACCGCGGACGTACAGACGGACGGACAGACAGACAGACAGACATGGCGAAACTATAAGGGTTGTTTACTACGGAACCCTAAAAACAAAATATTATTGAGATATTCAAGAAATATTTTTTGCGTTTTGTGCGGCATTAGCGGATGCATTATTTTATAACCCCGATTTAATTCCTGTTTATAATATAGATTTTTTGTACATACGAAAAATCTTTTTTTATTAATGTACATCATACATGTTACTAAGAATATTGATTTTCTCCCTTAAGTATTCAAAAAAATAAAATACGGCCATGAAAATAACTTCATTTAGGAAAAATTTAAAATTAATGTTTATGAATGAAAACTTTGAATCGTAGAAATACCTAGTTTTTTTTTCTTAGAATAATGTTAACTTTTACATAAAAATAATAAAATACCCTTCATAAAAGTTAGCATGCCAAATTTTCACACATAAATTCACTGATAAATCAATTAGCTTTATTAATGAATTAGTTTTGTATAGGTGAAAGAATTTTAAAAATCAGACCATTAGTTTTGGAGCCTATCCAATGCAAGAAATAGTCAAATCTTTCCTCTTTTCTTGTGAATGAAAAATGGAATAAAACTGCTAGCCGTATCGCCTATTTAAATCCAATGAAATGAAATGAATGAACAAAATCACACAGATTGAGCTAGGCCCACGATTAGTTGTGAACTTGTATAGGTACTAAATCAACGATACTATATTTTATAAAAGACTAGCAGCCCTACCCGGCTGCGCCCGGGCATGTATTATACCTTAAAACCTTCCTGGTGAGTCACTCTATCTATGGGTGAAAATCGCATGAAAATCCGTGCTTATCACGAACAGACAGACAGACAGACGCCGCGGAGAACTTTGTTTTATAATATGTAGTGATGTATATGTATATATATGTAAGTAGTGATACTCATATAGAGACACATCCAAGACCCTGGCCAACCTGAAAAAGTTCCCTTTCCATCATGACTAATATTCGGCTATTACTGTCTGCGTTGGATGTGAGTATTTGGGACATTATATATTTCTTTTTATATTCTCCCAGACCTGCTAAGGTAGTAGACCAAAGCGTATATTATTATGTTAGTATGTATATCTACCTACCTTTTCATAAATAATTAAATAAAATTTTACAACTTTCTATCTCTCAAATTTTGCTAGCAAAATATTCTATTTCCTTAGCTTTCTCAAACGTAAGTATCGTACTGGTGATTTAATTTCTTCTATCATTTTATACCTAACTAAATTAACAACTTCATAAAACGTTCTCTTTATTACGAGAGATATGAAACAAATGGCTAATTATAAAGCTTAAATAAATTTGTTGGAGCGATAGTAATGTCTTCATTTATTATCAAGTTATCACAGACTGTATTTATTACAGCCGCCTCGGTGAGCGGAAGTAAGCTCTTCAGCAGAACAGAGTAGTTTTAAACGGCACTTGCAGTAGTTGCCCTTATTTATAGCATTGCGAAAACGAAATATAACTAAATACTACTTTGCAATTCGATTCCACGAAGTTGATACTGAGATATCTTGGAGTAGACGGCAGCATTCAGGGTTGTCAATTGGTTGGAAAATCTAGCAACGCTCTGGATTTCATATCTTATGCTTATTAAGTTACTAGCTGTTCCCCGCGGCTTTGCCCGCGTGATATATAGCCTATGCCCTTCTCAGTACCCTAAACTATGTGTATGCAAAATTTCATGTTGATCGGTTCAGTAGATAGGGCGTGAAAGCGTAAAAAACAAACTCATTTTCGCATTTATGATATTACTCGTAGTTAGGATAGAATGGGATTATCTTGAACTTTACTTATTAAGTGTTTATTTTAATTTAATCCCAACTATCCCAATCCCAACTAATATTATAAATGCGAAAGTGAGTTTGTTTGTTTGTTTGTTTGTTACGCTTTCACGCCGTATCTACTGAACCGAACATCATGAAATTTTGCATACACATAGGTTAGGGTACCGAGAAGGACATAGGCTATATATTACGCGGGCGAAGCCGCGAGTAACAGCTAATTAAGTCTATGTATGTATTACATTTGGTTTATTACGTATACTATATCGTTGCGTTGGACACCCATCGACCAGGTGGTCAGACGACCTGATAAAGGTCGCAGGAAGACGCTGGATGCAGGCCGCTTCCAACCGGTCATATTGGAAATCCTTGGGGGAGGCCTATGTCCAGCAGTGGACTTCTTGCGGCTGAAATGATGATGATGATGATGATCATCTCAGCATACATACTTAGCCTCCTCTAAGGATTTCAAAAACGACCGGTTGGAATTGGCCTTCATTCAGCGCCTTCCTGCGACATTAAGTCAGGTCAAGTCATATTTTAACAAGTCACATTGAATGTAGATAGCTTTCGTAACAATCGAGTCAAATGATCATATTCAGTCCACATATATATAAGTAGTTTATAAGGTCTAACTAGAATTGTGAGTTGACGTCGCTTGGAGAAAATGCGCTGTGCAGTTTGTTGCCGCTTCTTCTGCACTCCGCTTTGGAAGCGGCCTAAACTTAGCCATAAGTAATTATTGACGTCAACAAAATTTTTTTGTTGTAAAAATTGTAAACACAAATATGACAATTAATAAGTGTTCAAAGAAACCTATATTAAATAAACGATTGAATTTGAATTTATTGTAGTTAATATTCTTTACTGTTTATGCAATCTTTTACTCACCATCCCTGCAGTCGTCTGACTTATTGAAATAGACTATGCAGCTAATGAGTTCAAATAGATTCGTCGCCAGATGCTCTGCAATGAGCCAAATTTGATATTTCGGTTTTTTGGGTGGGGAAGATTGTAAAGAACTTAAAGTTAATGAAATAGATTTTCAATAATATCACAGAATACATAATATAATAGTATAAGTAATAATATGTGCGATGTCGCAGCTATAACTTTAAAATGTCAAGTTTATAGCATCTTTAAGCATCATAAGTTTACCCATGGCAAAGACAATATTGCCCATGGTTAACTTCTTATTTCAAAGTCAAATTTAAGTGAAAATATTCGAGCTTTTGCTGGAACCTGGCTTACGAAATTATAGCACAAGCTGGAAAAAAGCTAAAATTCCTAAATCAAAACTTATAAATGCATTTAAATTTTATTCGCAAAGTTGTTTCAGCTCCGTCGTAGCTTCCAATTAAAGTCTCGTGCACAAGAATGCACATTTACAACAAAGTTGGTTAAACCTTGAAACATGACCTCAACATGTAGGAAGTCGCGTGCTCCAGCTCAGATAAAACGATTTAAGTAGTTCGGCAAACATTTAAACTGTTCGGGCCACATCGCTCCCTATAAACTGGGGTAAAGAAAACATTCTCCTGGCGCCCTACAAATATTTGCGTATACCTTATCCAAGTTAGCGAAAAAGTAAACAGTATGGTCGTTGGAAGGACTGGCTTCTCGTTAATTGGGCACATTAGTCATACGTGGGGCCGGTACACTGCCCGCCGCTGTGGGTCGTTATCTTACGTGATTTGTGATAGCTACCTTTATAGTGGCTATTGCTGAAATTACACTCCCATTTAGAGATATATTTTGCCTTAGTAGTTATTTTGTTCTTATTTGTAGCTTGAGCATAATACCGAAAATGATTTTTAATGCATTTCCGTCGAATCAAAATAGGTAGGTATAGCCATACCTTACAAAAATAGATAGGTATGTAGAGCAGCAACACCTGCATTGTTATCGGTTCCCCATAGGAACTTTGAATTAATGAATGAATTAACACTTTATTGCACCAATATTATCTAAATATAATTAAAGTAGATGGTACACAAACAAATAGACAAATATAGGGCATAAAGGCGGACTTATCGCAAATTTCTTTTAGCCAACCACACCTTGGGGTAGGAAAATAATAATTATACTGAATTGACAGCGGTGCAGTGTATTTTGATTTATTCCAATCCAATACCACGAACGAATACCACTGGTATTACATTGAATTTTTTTTCTATTCCGAACGGATACCACAAAACAAGTTCAAAGGTACAGTCAGTAAAATAATTTGTAAGAATTAAGAAGTTCGAGTGAATGGGTCGCTACATTCCTTTATGAACAGCAGAAAGGTGTCTGAGAAGGCGCGTCTGGCTGTCCATAATGGTGTGTTGTTGCCAAGTCTGATGTATGGAAGTGAAAGTTGGGTATGGCAGAAAAAGGATGAAAGCAGAATAAATGCTGTTGAAATGCGAGCGCTAAGAAGTATATGTGGTGTAAGTTTGACAGATTGTTTGAGAAATGATGTTATAAGGGAACGATGTGGAGTGAAAGACAGTATAGTGACAAAAATTGAGAAAGGAATGTTGAGATGGTTTGGACATGTAGAGAGGATGGATGAAAGGAGACTTACGAAAGGTATGTATACAGCAGATGTGGTTTGGACAGTTGGTCAGGGCCAGCCTCGACGAACGTATCGTGACCAAATTACGAACGTTCTTGCAAAAGGAGAAGTAAAGGGTACCCGAAACCGGCGAGCATGCTTGAAAAGAGTAATGAATGTAGATAAAGCGAGAGGTTTGTAAGGATCGTAGCAAGTGGAGATCCATAGTCTCTGCCTACCCCTATGTGAGAGAGGCGTGATGATATGTATGTATGTATGTGTAAAAACAATTTATTTAAGTACATGTGAATCTGTTAGATCAAAATAATCAAATTTGGTAAGCACAAGTGTTGTTCAATTAAGTACCTATATATAATAAAAATAATTCCTGCAAAATATCAAATAATATGAACTCACAATGGTACATTTTTCTTTAACTGGCTGAATCTAAAACCATTTCGAGATAAACACTCAAATAGCAATATTATCGATGTTGCAGATATGTAAACAAAAAAAAACCGGCCAAGTGCGTGTCGGGTCACGCGCAGTGTAGGGTTCCGTAGTTGCGAATGACAAAGTTTGAGTTTACACTGTTCACACTCGCACCTCATAGTTTAACGAACAAAAACATCTAAAAATGAAAATTGTATGAAATTTTACATTTTCGAGTACATTATATAAGTTGATTGTCTATAACTTTTTAGTTCGTACTAAATACTCAGCTCTGAAAGTTTTCCTTTCAACTTCAGTATATATACTACTGCTGTAATTTTTTTCACGTATCCATATAATATAACCGTTTAGCAGATAGAGGGGGGGGGGGGATACTTACCTCTAACAAATTTGCACTTTAAAACCAAAAGACCTATTTAACGATACCCCACACGATGGATAAATAAAGAAAAAAAAGTTACTTGTATGGGAGATACATTAAAAAAAATTTTTTTCAACATTTCTTTCAACCACTTTTTTGGCATGATTAATATACATACCCATACCAAATTACAGCTTTCTAGTACTTATAGTCTCTGAGTAAAACCGTGGACGGACAGACAGACAGACATAGACATGGCGAAACTATAAGGGTTTCTAGTTTACTACAGAACCCTAAAAATAGCATCTCTTTGTTCAATGTTCAATCATAACGTTCCATAGTTTTTTGGGGGTGAATGAGTTCGCGTTCAAATATGAAGGCTACAGTAGGGGCCCAAATAATAAGTCTGCATAAGGCCTTCAATTATTCTGAAATTTGTAGTGAAACTGGCTTAAACGTAAGTAAATAATGTTATATATAATTCACTGTTCGTTATTTACTTAACTACCAATAACCATTGATGAATTGGTAAATAAAATATATTTCTTTTACAGGTTAAGACTGTTACTTTATGGATGTGACGGTTTCAAGCTGAGGGTTCGTTGGAATACCGCAGTAGATCTGGCAGAAGACCAGATATTACGAAGGATTATTCGACATATCTTTGTGAACGGTGCGTTGTGCTTTCGATAGTGAAGGACTGCATTATCGGCGTCATGTTAAAACATTGCTTACTGAAACCCATAAAAATCCTTCAATCGTGCTCATTGGAGTTCACTTAGGAATTCAGAAATTTCGAATACTGCAACGTCAACTAATAATCCTTACAATAGTGATCATGTTGTGCCTATCTGTGAATTGAACTTGTGAAAATTGATGAGTGCTGCAGACCCGGGAGAACGAACTTTACCCAGCCGAGCAAACAGTGTAAATTATATATTTTTTATTTATTATTAACTATAGTCGGCAATCCCGACAAATTGCACGTGAGTGACCCGTTCCCGTACCCGTAACCCGTAAGTTCAAATTTATATGAGAATTTAATAAATATATAATCGAACAAAATAGCGGTTACCTACACAGGTTATTGGAAAACACCGGGATTGTGTTTATAGTGTGATTAAAATATCGTATTCAAAATTAGTGTTGGATATATTTATTTACTACTTTGTTCTTACAAAATGTTACTACTAACGATTTTAATTTCTTACATTGAATATTTATATTGCTTTTTAATTATATATTTAATTGTAAAGTTAAACGCAACCCGGTCTTAGAATTGTTTTGACTTAAGGGCGGCCAACCCGTCTATCTTTTCATACAAACGCTCGTACGTGATTATGGCGATGTGACAAATCATTCTTTGAAGATTTTTCACTAATAGGTATCTTGTGCACTATATCTAAGTTTCTATCAAAATGAAAAATCAAAATTTGGAAAAACAACTTCAGTATTAGCCTCCAAAAATCCGCTTTTTTGCACAAATGTTATGTGAACTTTGGGCGTTTATAATGTACTCATTAATTGTAACAGTAAAAAAAATATTTATTTAGAAACCTTGCAAATGTAATGGAGATTCTAGATGTACAAGGTTTTTTTCATAAACTTGTAAGGCTTACCAATAAACACGTATTTCTTGAAACAAGTTTAATGAAATTTCCGCACACAATTTTTCGTTCAATGTCTTTGCGTACTCACTAGGTTGTTTCCATGTGGCAGTAAGAGGTGTGTGGGAGACGAGGGCAAGGGGCTCTTTTCGCTTTGCCTCTTTATCTGACATTGCGCTGGACGGAACAAGCTTTTCGACCATGCTTGCGTTGACGATAGTCAGTCGGGGAAGGGCCACCTTAAGGTTTAACTTCAATCTCTTCCATTTATGGAAACGAATAGGTACTTAAGCGATAAACCTTATGGTCACATATCAAAACGTATCTTTGTAATTAATTATAAGTAGGTAAAATTTTCAATACATTTGCTAATAATACGGTTCTTATGACATCGAAATCTGTATCGTAATGATGTATTTTACGGCACTTGTGCTTTTTACTTAACACCAATCACAACCGCTCAATAGCCCAATGCCACAGATGCAAAATTTAAACATTCATAGAATCTGAGCAAAGAGTTTCAAGTTCAGCATGAAAACTTTTTTCTGATTCGTAAGATGTGATTTTTAACCGACTTCGAAAAGGAGAAGGTTATTAATGTACTTTTTGGAGAAAATAAACCTGAGTAAATGTACCTGATTATTATAAATGTATTTTTACAAACTGCTTTAGTTCCTAACTTTTATAAATTCCTTATTTGCTGAACTTCAATCTTGTTTTAGTTTAAGGTAATCGCAAATGTATTGAAAAACGTCGTATGATACTCGTACGGTAAGCTGTCTATTATAGTCGTAGGTTTATTATAAGCACTCGGCTTCGCCTCGTGCCTATAAACACCTCGACTATAATATCTAGCTAACCGTACTTGTATCATAATGTACTATAAATAACTAAGGTTGGGTGTGTAATTTGTTATTTTTATTCCAATAAAATATAATAATAATCAATTTGTTTCACATAATCATTTTTAATATTTTGAATTTATAAATTCTTACACAAAATTTAACTGCTACAAACTACTTATTCGTAGGCTACAAAGTAATTATTTCTTTCTTATTTTTTAACAGCGCCATCTAGTTTTACTTTTATGAATCCTATCTATTGCAAATCCACACAGAAAAGTAGTCCTTATGGTAACCGTTCCGAACTTTACTGACTACAAGATAGGCCGTAGACCTATATCCATATCAAAATCGATTTTGCAGGTTTAAGCGCCATCTATAGTGGATACAGTGCAACTAGTAAAAAAGTGAAAACAGCAGCACCTGTTTTTTGCGTGAGCTCTTGAACAAAACCTCATAGATATATCGACCTTAAGCTATATGCAGATTTGACCGCGGCTGGACATTTTTATATTTAGTAATTTTTATTATGTATAGTTTTCAATTATTATTAATTTAATTCTTAGGTATTTCTATCTACATTTTTGAGGGTATATTCTCAAATAAAAGCTCTAAATAATGTATAAATATTAAATCAGTCGGCTCACAGGAAAAATAGTGAATTCTTATTCAAAATGACAGGACCGGATTTGACTTTCCAAAACAAGTAATATCGTCATAATTCACCGAATTCGTGAGGCAGGCTGATGACATCTTCTAATTATGTGTGGCGGTATAAGAACTACATGTTGGTACCAGCTTGAATTGTTAAGATTTCTTAGTTTAAGAGCTAAAACCTATTTTCAGAAAAGATCATGATTCGTTAACCATGATAGTGATACTTATGAAAGCTACGGCACAAATCGGCACAAATAGCGTTCTATATCTATACAAAAAACGACGCTTGACTGACCTGCCGTTTCAGAGAAACAGCAACTGAGCAAACGTTACTCCAGCCGAAAATTTAGTACCTCTGAAAACGTATAGAGCACAAATTTGAAAATATAAGGCACTCTTGAGCAGAAATTGAAGCTATCCGTGTGTGCACTTCATTTAGAGCTAGGTTGTCTGGATCAAAAAATTCAGCTGGAGTAACGTTACGCCAGCCAGAAATTGTTTATTCGAATATCTCTTAAACGGCTGGCGGCACAAATTAAAGACTTTCAGGCACTTTTCTACTACGTTAGGCTCTTATTTTTAGTCATTGTCAATTTTCGAAAAGAGATACTTTTCGGCTGGAGTAACGCATATCGAAAAATCACTTAGTCAAATTAACGACGAAATTTTTCTGGAAGCTGAAATGATGTTGATAAATGAGGACATTGTGGGTCATTATTTAGAGATGTTGCGTTAGTTTGAATATTAACTCAATAATTATTAATGTACGTTCCGATATCGAATAATAAATCAGTATCTATTTAAATAAAAAACCTTTTTAATAAGTTACCTATAATTTTAATCTATATACATATAATAAAAGAGTAAAAATATTTTGTCTGTACATTTAGTATTTTTGACTAAAATGGATAGAGGGACACTTAAAAAAAATAATAGAAAGCAAAAAAATTATTTTGAATTTCTTGTCTGTCTGTCTGTATGTATGATCACGTTTATCTCCGGAAATATTGGATGAATTAGAATGAAACTTTTTTTGCTATATAGCTATTAAGCCGGGGCAACATATAAGGAAGAAATGATTTTGAAAAATGGAACACCTGATGCAGCTTAATAACTATAAGAAATATAAAAGTGGAGCCTTAGCAAAATTTGTTAAACCTGATGGTCATTTTTGTTGAGTTATAAAAAATCTGAGATTAGGAACAGCTCATGCAGAACCATAATGGTCCAGGTAAACTAAAAGAAATATATAAATGACGCCTTAGAAAAAGTTATGCAACTAGATGAGCTTTTTTTGTTGAGGTATTTAATTTGAAGATTTGGATCACCTGACGCAAAACCATAATGGTCCAGGTAAACTATAGGAAATATAAAAATGACGCTGCAGCAAAAAATCGAAGATTTAGAATATCTGATACACTACCATGTTAAATTTTATATCGACAATTTTACAGAGTCACACTCTCCTCTGGGACAGAGTGCGTAGAGTACGATTAGCTCATATTACTGGTGACCGCCCAGCGGTCCCCCTTTTGGTAACGTAGTTTTCAGTCCATACGGCAAAACATGAGAGTTTGCTGTCTCTCCAAGCCTTGAACACACAGGCAACACCTAAAGCCGAGGTCCGTCCCTCCCGAAGGCCCTTTGGAGATGTGCAATAGGTTGAAGGCGCTCTGCCCATACCTCAAAGTTTGGTGAAGTAGGCGCAAGCTCACTTGGAGCTAGCTATAGGTATAGTTTTCTTCTTATCGTGTCGGTTGCTCAAAAATCCTAAAAGAATCCTATATTTTATCACTCCAGTATTAAGCAGCAGCCAATGCAATGCCACACAATTTTATAACACTGCTACAAGTATTTTGTTGTTTTAAAGTATTACGGTATATTAATACGCCAGAGTCATAAAGTCCACGCGAACGAGGTCGCGGGCATCAGCTAGTCCTAACTAATATTATAAATGCGAAAGTAAGTTTGATTATTTGTTACGCTTTCACGCTGTACCTACTGAACCGATCATCATGAAATTTTGCATACACATAGGTTAGAGTACTGAGAAGGACATAGGCTATATATCACGCGGGCGAAGCCGCGAGTAACAGCTAGTTTTTAATAAATCTTTCTGTTTGTTACTTATATGCAGGGTTGGGCAATATTTGAACCACCTGTAATTAAATACGTAATTAGTAAGTGTATTTCAATTACTTGTTTAAAATGTATTATCATCATCATCATCATCATTTCAGCCGCAAGAAGTTCACTGCTGGTGCTGGACATAGGCCTCCCCCAAGGATTTCCAATATGACCGGTTGGAAGCGGCCTGCATCCAGCGTCTTCCTGCGACCTTGTAATCCTGCGAAAATGTATTATACCTATTTCGTATTAAAAATACGTTATCATCTTTTATCAAGTCTTCAAAGATTGCATATTCTAACGAATTTTCAACAAGGTGAATAAAGTAAACTAAACTGTGTACTTAAATCGCCCACACCAAAAAATAAGAGGTGAATTAAGTCTACCAAATAGTATACTTAATTAACCTAGGTGAATTAACCCCGGTGAATTAAGAGTCGCCTGGAAGCGCATGTCTCCATACAAACGGAAAAAGGGAATTGTGGCAATATTTGATAATTTTGGAGTACAATTAAGCATCCAATCAATTAATCTCATTATAATCTACGTACATTCCTACACAGTTTAGTTAAATTATCAATAGTTTGTATTGTATAACGTAAGTAGATTATAATGAGATTAATTGATTGGATGCTTAATTGTACTCCAAAATTATCAAATATTGCCACAATTCTCTTTTTCCGTTTATATGGAGACATGCGCGTCCAGGCGAACCTTAAGTCGCCGAGGTCATAATTCTAATCAAAAGGGATAACTGGTGGCAGAGGCAAGATGGCGACTTCAGCGGGTGATGATTTAATAACTTGGTTCACTCATATATTCAATATTAAAATTCATTACAGTGGTCACGTTAAGGAGAAAATAGCTTACCTCTTAATTTACCTTAAATTATACATAAGGTCTTAATGAACTACTAATAAAACACCTTAATAACAATATATATTTTTATTTTAAAGGCTATAACATACATAAGGAATACAACAATGCAATTCACTAACAGATTTAGGAACAAAATATCTTAATAAAGATAGTCCTTATTACGACCAAACTTCCAATGTATAGTTAATTCCATGATTGAAGATGACTGCGACATATACAAAATATAAAAAGACTCTTTCCCTGACTTACTTTTCGTAAATTGCAGAAATCAAAATTGGTACGAGTTTATAAAATTATACACGCAGAGAACGATCTAGTGTTTAACTAACTTACTAGCTAGTACGTATTTACATTAAACAATGCTTGTCGCAGTGTCATCCCAGCGTTGCACTGGGATGCTACAAACAGTCGATTGGGCTATGTTTCAGAAGTTACGGCTTCAGAAGTCAGACGAAGCGCGTGACCCGCTCCTTGACGTGCGTGACACGCTGCAGCAGCTCGTCACGCTGTGTGCGGGGTTCAGACGACGCAGACGGACGGCGTGACCCGCTCCTAGACGTGCGTGACACGCTGCAGCAGCTCGTCACGTTGAGTGCGGGTTCAGACGGCGCAGACGAGTGTTTGATTTGCTCCTTGGCTTCCGTGAAGCGCTGCAGTAGCTTGTTTATCCATCGGTACGCTGTCCGGTCCACTAATGAGTGCAACTCTAGACACTGTGTGTAGTTGCTTACGCAACTACCCTGTAACACAAATATTAGGCAAAGTGAATAATTAGTACACTTTTTAAATTTTCTGTGAAAGCTTTAGTCTGATAATTCACTATCACTACATATTATAAAACCAAGTACTCCGCCTTGTCTTTCTCTCTGTCTGTCTCTTCGCGATTAACTCAAAAATTACAAAACAGATTTTCATGTGGTTTTCACCAATAGGTAGAGTGATTCATGAGGACGGTTTTAAGGTAGGTATAATACATGCCCGGGCGCAACCGGGAAGGGCTGCTAATATACATGGCGAAATTTTGATCGTTTTGGACCCTTAAAGGGGTGATTCAGCCCGTCGATATGAACCATTTTTCCAATGGGACCAATACTGGAAACTCAAATTTTATTTCGACATTTTCATACAAAAGTGTTCAGCCTCCCGGGCAATTTGTATAGGAATGTCGAAATTTTTTTCGAGTTTACAGCTTTTGTCCCATAGGAAAAGTTGTTTATATTGACATAGGCTGAATCACCCCTTTAATGGTCCGGAACGATCAAAATTTCGCCATGTATATAATAAATAAGTAAACAAACAGAGACTTATGTCAAATATGAATAAAC
The DNA here is from genome assembly GCA_963082605.1 of Rhodophaea formosa. Taxonomy (NCBI): domain Eukaryota; kingdom Metazoa; phylum Arthropoda; class Insecta; order Lepidoptera; family Pyralidae; genus Rhodophaea; species Rhodophaea formosa. Next base: position 10,028,933 of record OY720213.1, on the reverse strand, counting down.
TCTAAAATTCAAGATTCAATCGTTTATTTAATAAAGGTTTCTTTGAACACTTACTAATTGTCATATTCGATTTCACAATTGAAAATTGTTGACGTCAGTAATTAAGTGATGGCTAAATTAAATGCTACTTCCAAAACGAAAACCAGAAGAAGCGGCAACAAACTACACAGTGTAGGTATTTTCTCTATGTAACTACCTACATAGATATATGGATTAAGTATGCATTGTTCTAATTAAATATCATGATCAAAATTTTATACGAAAGAATAATGTGTTAAGTATCACTAAGAATATTTCATAGATACAATTTAAATAGAAAAACCGGCCAAGTGCGTGTCGAGCCACGCGCAGTGTAGGGTTCCGTAGTTGCGAATGACAACTTCGAGTTCATACTGTTCACACTCGCACCTCACAGTTTAACGACCAAAAACATCTAACAGTGAAAATTTATGAAATTTTGACATTTTCGAGTACCTACATTTTATAAGTTGGTTGCCTATAACTTTTTAGTTTGTACTTAGTACTCAGCTCTGATAGCTTTCCTTTCAATTTCAGTATATATACTACTGCTGTAAATTTTTCACGTATCCAGATATAACCGTTTAGCAGATAGGACGAGGACACTTACCTCTAACAAAAATTTGCACTTTAAAACCAAATATTTCGGAAATGAATCCCTAAATAGTAAATTGGTGTTTTTACACTAGTTTTATACTGTATTAGTTTTAACACGATGGGTTTGTACAAAAAAAAATATTACTTCCTCTTTACTTGTATGAGAGCTACCCTAAATTTTTTTTTTCAAAATTTTTTTCTACCACTTTTTAGGCATGATTTATATAATATGTCGCAGTCATCTAGTTGAATTTGCTATTTGATTGAATGACTAGCGCGTTCATTGAATGGCGACGTTCAATTGAATGACTGAAGGACAGCTCGTCAAGTCGTTGAATGTAACGTTCAACGTCTTGACTGAATGAATGTCATTTAGCGAAGTCGTTGAATCTAAGCCGACTTTGTAATATTTGGTGGTAGCATGATTTCATTTTTCTTAGTTTTTAAAGTAGCCGGCGGCGGCGTTATAATAAGTTAATCCATAATGTCATACTATTTTATTACAAATAACGCACTTTTAAGTAAATTTAATCGAAATAAATATCAACGTCGTGCCATCTGTTCGAGCTGTTTGACGCCATATTTGTTTTGGTGACTACTAGCGCCGCAGTGGGAAAAAAAATGAACTAAATTTGAATCACCTGACTGATTCTATGTCCGCTCTTTTCAAAGGGCTATGTTACAATCCGCTAACTAGTTGGACGTTGAGCGACGCTTATTTGTTTAACGTTTGGCCTAGTCATTCAATTAAACGTGGTCATTCAATGAACGCGCTAGTCATTCAATCAAATAGCAGATTCAACCAGATGACTGCGACATATACATACCCATACCAAATTACAGTTTTCTAGTACTCATAGTCTCTGAGTAAAACCGCGGACGGAAAGACAGACGGACAGACATGGCGAAACTATAAGGGTTCCTAGTTTACAACGGAACCCTAAAAATGACAAAATAATAAGAATGGATAAAAGTGTTATCTTTAAAAATATTATGTAAAGTATGAACCATACAAAATAGTCATGAGTATACAGAATCACTACGCATCTGCGCCAAGCTCAAGCCAACTATTCCCATAATTAAGGTAACCTTTAGATCTGTGATAAGCCTTTTAACAAAATAATTGTTTCAAATAACTTTTGAATTTTCTTTCAGGCATATCAAGGTCTTACTTTGGCAAGTTGTTCAGTTCCCAATGAACGATTCACTCATTGTTACTTTCTCTCACACTACTCACTCTCAGTGTTGTTGTTGTAAAGGCTATTTCGAACCTTTTAAAAATTGAGTATAAGTATGTTAAGTATAATAAGCTAAATTGGGAAAGTATATAATGAAGGTCTGTCTACAGATTTTGTTGCTTGAAATTACCTCTACGGCTGTTTAATTTTTATTGGATTATCCATTAAAAGTCCATTAAAAACGAACTCTTACAAAAAAAATCTCATCACTTATTTTTTTTATACGGACAAATCACACAGATTGAGCTAGCCCCAAAGTAAGTTCGAGACTTGTGTTATGGGATACTAACTCAACGATACTATATTTTATAATAGATACTTACAAAGATAAACATACAAGACCCAGGTCAATCTGAAAAAGATCTTTTTCCATCTTGACCCGACCGGGGATTGAACCCGGGACCATCCGTGTCGCAGGCAGGCGTGTTAACCGCTGCGCCACGGAGCTCGTCAATTATTTCTCATTCACCACGTAAGTTGTTTTTTTTTTTTTTTGTGTGTAAAAAGTCCAGCACTGCTTCAAAAGTAGGTAGTCCGTACCTACTTACGTAATAACACAATGCTGTAACTACGCGAAGATTTTCAACTTTTGATAAGTCCGTAACTGAAGATAATTAGGTACATAATTACGTATCCAACTTTGTTCCGTTTTTTTAAGTTATTAATATAATATATACAAATAATAAGCAAGTTGGCGAACATTATCCTAAACCTTCGAGCAACACGGAAGGGAGTAGCCATACGCTGCATTCCCCTCTGTCAAGGTACAAGCAAAATTAGGCATATGCATGTCTATGTGTTAGTTGTGTGTGACTCATCTGTACACAATTTTTTTTTTCTTTTTTATGTCATTTTTTTGACAATGTCATAATTACTATCAAGTGACAGTTTAAGTTTTGTATGTAGGTGTGCGGAACTAAACTTGTGTGCACATTTCCCCCCGCAAAAAACGACAGAAAAATTGTCATAGTAAATTGTCGCTTTGCCCACTCCCTCCGTCCGGTACGGAGGCCGTGTTGCTCGAAGTCCTAAACAGACTAAACAATGACAACCCAGACAAAATTAAAGAAAACATGGGTATATGACTCTGAAGAATCCAAAGAAAGCTATGGAGGACTTGATATCGAAGTACCAAGAATTTAAGAACCTGAATTTCTTAACAAACATACCATAACAAAAGGAAGAGATTTCCCTTGAAAAAGGACTTGTTGCAATAATAATCTGCCGAAGAGTACGGAAAGACCCTGGATCTTATACAGGCATTACTGTTACAGTTTGGATGTTATAAAAATTACTGCTCTTCAGTTTATGTTAAATCAACTTGATCCTCAGTCTAACGGACTCAGTGAAAAGCTTGCTACATCCCTTAGACAAAGAATAAAAGAAAGACAAACAAGCGTTTCTGGCATTTTACAGTATTGGCGTAAAAATGAAGAGTTTTATAACGCATCAGAAACAGAAACCTTCACAATACCGGAAGGCTTCACTTGAAGGAAGGCGTCAAATCTTCTAAAACACTCTCAAAAGAAGAGAAATAATTAATTGTGGATGAAGGGCTATAGAATACTCCTAGGAGGACTCGAGAATGAGAAAGTGTTACTTCAATAAAAAAATACTCGACCTCATTTGAAGGATTAAAAATTTCAGACATACTTTTACGCCGTTTTGCCGATTGCGAACGCGCATGTAGTTGAGAATCGGAAGATGGGGTGTTGAAATTATAGTAAAACGCAATAATAAGTCAGCATTCTTTTTTATTTAAAAAAAACCTTTTCAACATACGACTCCAGATCGCGTCCTCTTTTTCATCATCATCATCATCATCAGGTCCTTCTAGTCTCCACTGCAGGAGCACGACCCTCTCTGCACTACCAGAGCCATATACTAGCCTGAGTAGTCAGAGGATTTGGCCTACACTCTCCACGCTGGCCAGACGGGTTGGAGAGGTCTTTTTGACGTTAATAAGCTTTGTTTAGCTTGTGTTTCCTTAGTCGCCTTTTACGACATCCACGGGATGACTTGGAGTGGTCCTATTCTACTCTGCCGGGAACCACACGGCCAAGTCCTCTTTTTATTCAAATACAAATACAACCTTCATTTCTAAAATAGACATCACAGATAAAATACAGACACACAGAATTTTATTTGCCACTAAACATATTTAATCTGTCTACCTTTAATTGTGTGGTATTTCAAAATAGTACATCATGATACAAGAACGGTAAGTTAGATACTACAATCGAGGTGTTTATAAGCACGAGGCGAAGCCGAGTGCTTATAATAAAACGACGACTATAATAGACAGCTTACTGAACGAGTATCATACGACGTTTTTCAATACATTTGCGATTACCATAAACTAAAACAATATTGCAGTTCAGCAAATAAGGAATTTATAAAAGCAGTTAGTTAAAATACATTTATAATAATCAGGTACATTTACTCCGGTTTATTTTCACCAAAAAAGTACATTGACATCCTTCTCCTTTTCGAAGTTGGTTAAAAAATCACATCTCACGAATCAGAAAAACAGTTTTCAGTGTGTTTTGTAGTGATTGGTGTAAAGTAAAAAACACTCGTACCGTAAATAGGTACATAATTACAATACAAATTTCGATGTTATAAGAACCATATTATTAGCAAATGTATTGAATACGAAATACAACAAGGTGTTTTTATCGCAGGCATGGTAAGTCGTCCAAAAAATTGAAAAATTCCTTAAAAATATTAAATACAACAGAGAATAACATAACAATAGATTTTTCTAAATTAGAAATATTTAGTCGAAACGAGTATGAGGTATGTAATTTTGAAACCGAAAATATTTCTACAAAGAGAATAAAATCGTTGTTCAACTTACTGGATTTAAACTACTTAAATAGTGACGAACAGCTGAATATTGAGCAGATTTGTGCCAAATACGCTGATATTTTTCATCTCCCAGGAGATCGATTAACTGTGACAAATTTAATGGAACATTCTATTACTCTAAAAGAAAACGTTAGTCCGGTTTATATTAAGCCATATAGAATCCCACATTCCTTAAAACCTGAGGTCCAAAAACAGATCCAGGAAATGCTAGATAACGATATTATCGAAGAAACAACTTCTGAGTGATCTAGTCCAGTGTTACTTTTCCACCACACATTTACATTCTCAACCTCAAGAAGACACCTCATTTTCATCTTTTGTCAAGTCTTCAAAGATCGCATATTCTAACAAAATTTCAACATGGTGAATAAAGTAAACTAAACTTGTACTTAAATCACCCACACCAAAAAATTAAAAGGTGAATTAAGTCTACCAAATAGTATACTTAATTAACCTAGGTGAATTAACCCCGGTGAATTAAGTTGCCTAGGTCATTATTCTAATCAAAAGGGATAACTGGTGGCAGAGGCAAGATGGCGACTTTAGCGGGTGATGATTTAATAACTTGGTTCACTCATATATTCAATATTAAAATTCATTACAGTGGTCACGTTAAGGAGAAAATAGCTTACTTCATAATTTACCTTAAATTATACTTAATGTCTCAATGAGTTACTAATAAAACACTTTAATAACAATATATATTTTTACTTTAAAGGCAATAAACATACATACTTAAGGAATACAACAATGCAATTCACTAACAGATTTAGGAACAAAATATCTTAATAAAGATAGGCCTTATTACGACCAAACTTCCAATGTATAATTAATTCCATGATTACATAATATGGGAAGGGGATGGATCGTGTGATACTCGTCAAATAGCTTTTATAATTAGTTCTTTTCTCTTCATTTAATTGTCATTCCACACCGATCTCCCAGAAAAATAGATAATGTTCGTACCTTAAAGTCCAAATAAAAGAGAGAACATATAACGTGTACTTTTAACACTTAAATTGCCACACGAATTACAGAATTCGTAAAGGGCATGATTACTTTCCCATCGAGTAGGTATATCTCTTACGAACGTAATACGGCAGATATGTTTCGATGCACCGAAGCCGTTGGTACTGCCACTAAATGCAAAAACCTTCATTCACGTCGCGTATGTGAATCTGGGTCCTAAATCCGTATACCGCAAACCATCCCTTACATATATGTAAGGGATGGTTATAACGTGAAAGAGCAAAACGTGAGATAATTAAAGCTCAACATATTTTATAATTACTACTAATATGTACCTACATGAACGTGCGTTCTCAAAATACAGTATTTACAAAATGACTACATGTCTATGTACAATTTGTAAAGAATTATATATATATTGAGACTTGTTAAAGTATTTGCGATAAATAGTTCGTTTTATGACGTACCGTTCAATTTATTGAACGATTACTTAGGTCAATGTGTATTTTTAACTAACATTAACGAAAATTTCGACATGCAAATTAGTAGCTCAATGATTTCATAGTTCGATTTTTTGTTAGGTTGAATTGTTTACCATATTTAGCTATGTGTCTGTTGGGAAAAGTTATTTAGTACTGTAACTTTCGTTATGTGCTGGCATGTCAACTATTTATTAGTTACATCTTAATTTAGCTCTAGAATGTAATGGAACTTTTTAAAACGCCCGACTTCTTGGTAATTGCGTGCGTCTCGATTCTCATTTAACTTAAGGAACACCCCCGGATGAGGTTGAAACATGTCGGCCTATAGGTGACTTTTTACGTGAGTAACCCGTTGTTACATATTTGAAATACTTGTACATTCGGGAGCAGATAAACCTGACCCCCCCTTACGCACACATTTTAAATTGTAGGAGGGTCCGGTTTTTGTGCCCCCGACAGTACGTACATCGACTGGATTTCATCGATGGAATTAAATTAATTTCATTAATAAAGTTATTCAATAAAATAGCAGATTCAAATAGATGACTGCGACATATACAATATATAAAAAACTCTTTCCCTGACTTACTTTTCGTACATTGCAGAAACCAAAGTTGGTACGAGTTTATAAAATTATACACGCAGAAAACGATCTAGTGTTTAACAAATTTACTAGCTAGTACGTGTGCATTAAACAATGCTTGTCGCAGTGTCATCCCAGCGTTGCACTGGGATGCTACAACAGTCGATTGGGCTATGTTTCAGAAATCAGACGGAGCACGTGACCCGCTCCTTGACGCGCGTGACACGCTGCAGCAGCTCGTCACGCTGTGTGCGGGGTTCAGACGACGCAGACGAAGCGCGTGACCCGCTCCTTGACGCGCGTGACACGCTGCAGCAGCTCGTCACGCTGTGTGCGGGGTTCAGACGACGCAGACGTAGCGCGTGACCCGCTCCTTGACGTGTGTGACACGCTGCAGCAGCTCGTCACGCTGTTTGCGGGGGGTTCAGACGATGCAGACGGAGTCGTTCATTTGCTTCTTGGCTTTCGTGAAGCGCTGCAGTACCTCGTTACTCCAGTGGTGCGCTCTCCGGTCTACTAATGAGGACAACTTCAGACAGTTTCTCCTTGCACAAAGACCCTGTAACACAAATATTAAGCAAAGTGAATAATTAGCCCATTTTATTAAATTTTCTGTGAAAGCTGTAGTCTGATAATTCACTATCACTATAAATATTATATAACCAAGTACTCCGCCTTCTCTTTCTCTGTGTCTTTCTCTTCCCGATAAACTCAAAAACTAGTGCACAGATTTTAATGTGATTTTCACCAATAGGTAGAGTGATTCATGAGGACGGTTTTAAGGTATAATACATGCCCGGGCGCAGCCGGGAAGGGCTGCTAGTCTATACATATAATAAAACAGTTAAAAATATTTTGTCTGTACATTTAGTATTTTTGACTGAAATGGATAGAGGGACACTTAAAAAGAATAATAGAAAGCAAAAATGTCTGTCTGTCTGTATGTATGATCACGTGTATCTTCGGAAATATTGGACGGATTCGAATGAAACTTTTTTGCTATATAAACCGGGGCAACATATAGGGTAGAAATGATTTCGAAAAATGGAACACCTGATGCAGCATCGTAATGGTCCAGCTGAACTATAAAAAATATAAAAGTGGAGCCTTAGCAAAAGTTGTTAGGCCTGATGAGCATTTTCGTTAAGGTAGAATATCTGAGATTTGGAACACCTCATGCAGAACCATAATGGTCCAGGTAAAGTATAAGAAATATATAAATGACGCCTTAGCAAAAGTTTTTCAACCTGATGAGCATTTTTTGTTGAAGTATTCAATATGAAGATTTGGAACACCTGAGGCAGAACCATAATGGTCCAGGTAAACTAAAGGAAATATAAAAATGACGCTGTAGCAAAAGTTGTTCAGCCTGATAAGTATTTTTGGTTAAGGTATCGTAGATTTAGAACATCTGATACAATACCATGCCAAATTTTATGTCGACAATTTTACAGAGTCACACTCTCCTCTGGGATAGAGTGCGTAGAGTACGATTAGCTCATATTACTGGTGACCGCCCAGCGGTCTCCCTTTTTGAAACGTAGTTTTCAGCCCATACGGCAAAACATGAGTTTGCTGTCGCTCTAAGCCTTGAACACATAGGCAACACCTAAAGCCGTGGTCTGTACCTTGCGAAGGCCCTTTGAAGATGTGCGATAGGTTGAGGGCACTCTGCCCATACCTCAAAGTTTGGTGAAGTAGCGCAAGCTCCCTTGGAGCTAGCTATAGTCTTCTTCTTATCGTGTCGGTGGCTCAAAAAGTCTAAAAGAATCCTATATTATTTTTATCCCTCCACTATTTAGCAGCAGCCGATGTACTACCATACAATTTTATAACACTGCTACAAGTATTTTCTTATTTATGTATAGTTCGTATTAAGGTATATTAATATGCCGGAGTCATAAAGTCTACGCGAACGAAGTCGCGGGCATCAGCTAGTATATAATAAATAAGTAAACAAACAGAGACTTATGTCAAATATGAATAAACTCACTCTGATATCTAAGTATGAATAAACTCTAAGATTCAATCGTTTATTTAATAAAGGTTTCTTTGAACACTTACTAATTGTCATATTCGATTTCACAATTGAAAATTGTTGACGTCAGTAATTAAGTGATGGCTAAATTCAATGCTGCTTCCAAAACGAAAACCAGAAGAAGCGGCAACAAACTACACAGTGTATTTTCTCTATGTACATCATAGATAAGTGGATTAAGTATGCATTATTCTAATTAAATATCATGATCAAAATTTAATTCGAAAGAATAATGTGTTAAGTATCATTAAGATGATTTTATAGATACTTATAATTTTAATTGAAAAACCGGCCAAGTGCGTGTCGGGCCACGGGCAGTGTAGGGTTCCGTAGTTGCGAATGACAACGTTGAGTTCATACTGTTCACACTCGCACCTCACAGTTTAACGACCAAAAACATCTAACAATGAAAATTGTATGAAATTTTATTTTCCAGTACATTTTATAAGTTGGTTGCCTATAACTTTTTAGTTTGCACTTAGTAGGTAGTACCTACTAAGTGCAAAATCAGAGCTGAGTTCCTACTAGGTACTCAGCTCTGATAGTTTTCCTTTCAACTTCAGTATAAATACTACTGCTGTATTTTTTTCACGTATCCATATATAACCGTTTAGCAGATAGAGCGGGGGGGACACTTACCTCTAACAATAATCTGCTTAAAAAAATTTTTTTTCTACATTTTTTTCTACCGCTTTTTTGCCATGATTAATATACATACTTTCAGCTTTCTAGTAAGTACTTATAGTCTCTGAGAAAAACTGCGGACGGACAGACAGACAGACATGGCGAAACTATAAGGGTTCCTTGTTTACTACGGAACCCTAAAAATGCCAAAATAATAAGAATGGATAAAAGTGTTATCTTTAAAAATATTACTTATGTAAAGTATGAACCATACATAATAGTCATGAGTATACAGAATCACTACGCATCTGCGCCAAGCTCAAGTCAATTATTCCCATAATTAAGGTAATCTTCAGATCTATGATAAGCCTTTTTACACAATAATTATTTGAAATAACTTTTGAATGTTCTTTCAGGCATATCAAGGTCTTACTTTGGCAAGTTGTTCAGTTCCCAATGAACGATTCACTCATTGTTACTTTCTCTCACACTACTCATTCTCAGTGTTTTTGTTGTAAAGGCTATCCTTTGAACCTTTTAAAAATTAAGTATAAGTATAATAAGCTAAATTGGGAAAGTATATATGAAGGTTTTTATTCGATGGAAGTCCAATAAAAACGAACTCTTACAAAAAAAAATTCTCAACACTTATTTCTCATTCATCACGTAAGTTGTTATTTTTTGTGTGTGTAAAAAGTCCAGCACTGGTTGAAAAGTAGGGCTTCCATTATGTACTTACGTAATTACGTATCCAAGTTTGTTCCGTTTTTTTTAGGTTATTTATTAACAAACAAATACATATATACAAATAATAAGCAAGTTGGCAGAATAAAACATTATCCTAGATAGACTAAAAAATGACAACCCAGCCAACAATGAAAGTAAACATGGGTATTCCACAGTATATGACTCTGAAGAATCCAGAGAAAGCTATGGAGGACTTGATATCGAAGTACCAAGAATTTAAGAACCTGAATTTCTTAACAAACATACCATAACAAAAGGAAGAGATTTCCCTTGAAAAAGGACTAGTTGCAATAATAATCTGCAGAAGAGTACGGAAAGACCCTGGATCTTATACAGGCATTCTTCTTCTTCTTCTTCGTCGTTTTCCTCATGACTGAGGGTCGTGACCACCATAATTAGCCCCGGCCACAAGTTGTTTCCAGGCCGATCTGTTTTGGGCTAGGCGAATGGCAGCCTGGGTGTTGCACTTCAAGGCATACAGGCATTACTGGACTTAAAATCAAATTTAAGCTTTGCAGTTAAAAAAAAATCATTACTTGTACGAAATTTATTATAGGCAGTTTGGATGTTATAAAAATTACAGTGATGCCTTTGTATCACCAGGATTAAAGCTCAGTGACGGCAGATGCTGCTCTTCAGTTTATGTTAAATCAACTTGGTCGTCAGTCTAACGAACTCAGTGAAAAGCTTGCTACATCCCTTAGACAAAGAATAAAAGAAAGACAAACATGCGTATCTGGCATTTTACAGTATTGGCGTAAAAATGAAGAGTTTTATAACGCACCAGAAACAGAAACCTTCACAATACCGGAAGGCTTCACTTGAAGGAAGGCGTCAAATCTTCTAACACACTCTCAAAAGAAGAGAAATAATTAATTGAGGATGAAGGGCTATAGAATACTCCTAGAAGGACTCGAGAATGAGAAAGTGTTACTTCAATAAAAAAAATACTCGACCTCATTTGAAGGATTAAAAATTTCATACTTTTACGCCGTTTTGCCGATTGCGAACGCGCATGTAGTTGAGAATCGGAAGATGGGGTGTTGAAATTATAGTAAAACGCAATAATAAGTCAGCATTCTTTTTTATTAAAAAAAAACCTTTTCAACATTCGACTCCAGATCGCGTCCTCTTTTTATTCAAATACAAATACAACCTTCATTTCTAAAATAGACATCACAGATAAAATACAGACACACAGAATTTTATATTTTATATATTGTGTTGTATCTTCAAAACTTACATTATGATACAAGAACGGTAAGCTGGATATTATAATCGAGGTGTTTCTAGGCACGAGGCGAAGCCGATCGCTTATAATAAAACGACGACTATAATAGACAGCTTACTGAACGAGTATCATACGACGTTTTTCAATACATTTGCGATTACCATAAACACAAACAATATTGCAGTTCAGCAAATAAGGAATTTATAAAAGCAGTTAGTTAAAATACATTTATAATAATCAGGTACATTTACTCCGGTTTATTTTCACCAAAAAAGTACATTGACAACCTTCTCCTTTTCGAAATTGGTTAAAAAATCACATCTCACGAATCAGAAAAACAGTTTTCAGTGTGTTTTGTAGTGATTGGTGTAAAGTAAAAAGCACTAGAACCGTAAATAGGTACATCATTACGATACAAATTTCGATGTCATAAGAACCGTATTATTATGAAAATATATTTACAAGCTAGTAATGCGAGTGTTAAGCCATCTTATGAATAAACAGACAAGCAGACTTAAAAATATTTTAATAGGCCTGAAACGATTGCGATAGAGGTAACATTAATTAATCCGAAGAAGCTTTAAATAAATTACATTTATAAAAAAAACACAAGAGGTAAGGAGGAAAGTTGAAACAACAAACAAATAATAATCTAACAAGTCGAAAGGAGTTGAAAGTACACATTAATATGAACCATTGGAATCTGAAATGGCACAAATAATTCATTGTAAGACAGGCTTTAGAAGTTATACAACAGTATACTTATAAGTGTTCATATTGATAAATCATGAAACAACCTCAAGGCTTTTCGACTTGACTAACCTCTTCCGCCTAACATTCCATTCCGTGAATTCATTATTTTATTACTTTCTATTAAAAATACTTAAACGTTATAATTTACGTTGCTTATAATGTAACTTACATACTTATTAAGTGGTTATACTTAATTGCAAAAAATACAAAGCGTCTTCGTATTATCAGTTTGTAATTGATATGTTTGCCATAATCCCTCCACTGAAAGCTACGGATTGGTACGAGTGTATCAAAATTAACGTCGCTATATAATCGATCATGAAGATTTAAGGAATCGTGCGTACAATAAATTAGTAAAATATGTTGATTAAATATAAGTCGTCCGAGTTGACAGGCTTAGAAGAAGACGAATACATTTGGTGTTATAATTCGCAATCCTAACTAATATAATAATGCGAAAGTGAGTATGTTTGTTTGTTACGCTTTCACGCCGTATCTTCTACACCGATTATCATGAAATTATACATACACATAGGTTAGGGTACCGAAAAGGACATATACCTATCACGCGGGCGAAGCCGTGAGTAACAACTAGTTAATTTTAAATGTTTAATTCGATTTGCACGACTTATATCTAAAAACAAAAATGTCCAAGAGCTCAAAATTTGTCCAGCTATAGAAATGTCCTACTAGAAAAACTAGAAAAATATCCAATAATAGAAATGTTCAATTAGAACAACGTCCAACTATAGGAACCTCTAACTAGAAAAATATCCACCTAGAGAAACGCCCCACCAGAAAGATGACAATATTGGAGTTACGTCCACTCATTCCGTCCACTATAATATTTATTAATATCTTAAAAACTCAGATTCCGTCACTGGCTCACTGATGATCTATATGTAAGCTAGTATAGTGCCCGGCAAATAAGTTGAACTAATTGTGAGTAGGACACCGCAATACATTGCCACTGATTAATATAGGTGTGTCTCGCTCACACTTAGTTCAACTTATACGCCGCGTGTTGTAGGTAGCTATAAGTACAGAACCAAACAACATAAAACTGTAAAACTTTGAAATATTTCCCCCAGCTTGGAAGACTGAGACGACCGCAAATTTTGATGCTATACCCAACTAATATTATAAATGCGAAAGTGAGTTTGTTTGTTTGTTTGTTATGCTTTCACGCCGAATATGCTGAACCAATCATCATGAAATTTTACATACATATAGGTTAGGGTACTGAGAAGGACATAGGCTATATATCACGCGGGCGGAGTCGCGGGTAAAAGCTAGTAGAGTATAATTCCTTTTCGTTTTGCTTATTTTTTTGTAAAGAGAAAAAAAATATTTGCTTCGTCCATAATGAATGAAGAATATTACACAATCAAAAGAAAAAAGATACATCAATAGGAGATAATACTGCAATGTTCTCCCGCCAGAGGGCAGCATTAGCAGAGACAGTAAACAAATGTTTGACATTGACAGAGTCGCAAAAAATTGCTTATATTTTACATCCGAATACGCAGCACAAAAGCATTTTTATATTTAAATACTCATAGGAGTATTTTAAAATCAAATTAATAAAGGAATAATGTATAATTTTACAAATTAATTGCGACTTTGACATTTTCAATTACATACTTTTCAGTGTCAAACCTTTTTTACTGTATGTGCTAGTGGTGCACTCTGGCGGCACAGCCTTCAGTAATATGTCCTATTCAAGGCAAAAATCGGTATAATTTAATTAGGTACACAAAATAAGAGTGCCTGTGTAGTCTGGGAAATGAATGATTGTGGTTGGAAAAGTGGAAAGCAGGAAATTTGACTTTCGAACTTTGTTTCGACTAGTTCTTTACCCCCTTTAGTCCTTACCCCTCCGAGGTGAGCCCGAAGGGGAGGGGCCCAAAGAGTCCCGTTTTTTGTTTTTTTGCTTATATCTCAAAAACGGTGCGCCGTATGAAATTTTATTGTACAACATAATGAAACCTGAAGAAATTCTCTACTTCTTTGCCTTTCACACCTTTATCTATCTCCAATCGTTACATTGCTGCTATGAGCTTCGAAAAACCAACGATTTTCAAAAATGTGTCCAATTCTCTCGTTTATTATTTTTTTACTTACAACTACTTTTAAACTTTCGCGTTGCATGATTATTAAATGCAATGTCGGGAATTAACGCGAAAACATACCGTTTTTCTCCAGACGTTTCGGCCGGGTTACACCGACCGTGGTCACTGGATGACTGTTGCAGCGGTGTTAGTGCCCCGTCGGCGCGATGACATCTTCATCCACCGGCATATTCCTAGTTTTCCAACTACCGTCACACACCACAATAACAGTGTCCTTATTACGTATGTTAATGACAACCGATGCCTTAACCGACCGTTCACAAAACATAAGTTGTGTTTTAGCAACCACTGGATTCCACGCTGGAGACAACTTAAGGCCGTCCTCACGATTGAAATTATTTGGGTGCTTTTTAATTTCAATTGCCTCACGTACCATTCTTGAATAATAATGGCAGTCCGCGGAGAGGACCTGCGTACGATGGAATTCAATCACCATTCATACAGGGGCTACCGGACTTCCCATTGCGACACCATCAATCTGGAGGTAATATTCGCCTTGGAAGAGAAAGAAGTTGCCATCTAAATAGTTGCCCCTGTAATTGCTAATCTCTGGATGGAACATTTTGAACAGCAAGCATTAAGTCGTGGACCATAAACTATAAGGCTTTGGAAGAGGTACGTAGATGATATTTTTAGTATCGTCAAAGGAGGACAGCACGAAGTAGATCAGTATGTAGAACATCTGAATTCCATCCATCCGAAGATAAGGTTTACATATGAGATGGAACAAACTCCAGGTGTATACAAAGTGGATTGCAGCTGCGGTAGTTCATACATAGGCCAAACGAAGCGGACTATAGCGGAAAGGGTCAGAGAACATATCGCTGCTGTAAAAAATCGACAGAGCACTAAATCGGCTATTGCAGAACACCTGTTGGAAGCTGGCGCTAACCACTGGATTGAATTCCATCGTACGCAGGTCCTCTCCGCGGACTGCCATTATTATTCAAGAATGGTACGTGAGGCAATTGAAATTAAAAAGCACCCAAATAATTTCAATCGTAAGGACGGCCTTAAGTTGTCACCAGCGTGGAATCCAGTGGTTGCTAAAACACAACTTATGTTTTGTGAACGGTCGGTTAAGGCATCGGTTGCCATTAACATACGTAATAAGGACACTGTTATTGTGGTGTGTGACGGTAGTTGGAAAACTAGGAATATGCCGGTGGATGAAGATGTCATCGCGCCGACGAGGCACTAACACCGCTGCAACAGTCATCCAGTGACCACGGTCGGTGTAACCCGGCCGAAACGTCTGGAGAGAAACGGTATGTTTTCGCGTTAATTCCCGACATTGCATTTAATAATTTCTGCTTACAACTCAAAAACGGTGCGTGGCACGAAATTTTATTAGCCTACATAATGAAACCTGATAAAACTCTACTACTTGGCGTTCACACTTTTTATCTATCTCCAATTGTTGCATAGCTATAAGCTTCAAGAAAAAAGCGCACGGGACAGAAAATGTTATCAATTTTCTGTCCCGTGCGTTATTTTTTTGCTTACAACTAAAACATTATAGTTAGTACAATAAAATTTCATACGACGCACCGTTTTTTAGATATAAGCAAAAAACCAAAAAACGGGACCTTCTTTGGGCCCCTCCCCTTCGGGCTCACCTCGGAGGGGTAAGGACATTTAGTATGTTTATCTCCTAACTAGTCTAAACAAAGTTCTTAAGTCAAATATTTCTGGTTTCGACTTTTCCATCCACATGCCCCTTTTGAGCACTCATTTACCAGACTAGTGGAGATGTGTCACGAGATCTGAGTGTAGTGCGTCTGTTACCATCAACAAGAATATAGACAAGGTAGTACGATCATCTCGGCATACTTGTCTCGCTTGGAATGCTGTAAAAGGCGACGCTTGTAAAGAGTTTGGTTCTATACAAGATACTAATGAAAAACACACTGGTCCATTGAAATAGGTAGTACTTAATAAAAAGGCAGATCCGCAGATCTTACGTTGATGTGTTACCAGATTTTAAAAGTGTTGAGGATGGATTGTTAAAGCACAAAAAACGCTTTCTCAAAAAAAAATTTTTTACTGAACTATCAGACGTCAAAGTTCCTGAAATGTTGGCTGAATTTTTTTTACTTTGCGACGGCGGAACGGACGACAAAATTATTTGTGGTCCTACAGCCATAACATTAATAAAAATTTATTTGGGAGATGGCACATTTAACACTGCTCCATCCCCGTTTTGTCAATTATATACTTTCTACGACTACTCAGAAAGTGTCTCAATGCTCGTTCATAAACGAATTAGAAAGTTTGTGATTTCTCCCTTATAAATATGCGACGGGAAAAGTTATATGGAATTCCATTCCTGTCCGGAGGGCAGGAATGTTGTATGAAAATCCATTCCTCCCTGGTAGCGTTCTTTTGTTTTTTGGCAGCGAAAATACAAACATCAAATTTCAAAAAGGTTTTCTTTTATCAAATCATTACAAAAAAGAGGTGCGGGATCCTTATTTTGTAATCGATTTTCAATGAAAGGAGGCGGGCAACCTTTTTCAGCATGACGAAAAAAAATTAAGCGCGGCAATCACAGATCTGCTTAATCTGTGGCGGCAATCCGCTTCGCGCAAATAGTTTTGTTTTGATAAATTTTGTTATTAACTAAATTGATAATTTATCAGTACACTTTTAATAATTCTAAATATTGTTTTAAAATCTCTTGTGGTAGTGTTAATGACAATGTGATAGTGAAAGACGATTTATTATGATGAGACCGAAAAAAATTCAGCTCAAGATGTCATAAAGAACTTACCTACTTCCTGAGAAGTCTTGAGACAAGTACAACAAAAGTTAAATTGATTTATATTGTGGAATAGTAGCAAAATTGCACAATCGTTCTTAGAAACCGTATCATATTTTAGAAAAAGCTTCTAGGAGAAAACGTCACTATATGTTTAAGTCATTGTAACAATTGTAATATAAACTTATATTACAAAAATATTGTATTATATTTTCCTCGTACTTGTAGTATAAAGCACTATGTATCACTTGAGAGAAAGCTCTATTTCTGTTCTCGAGTTTTCTTTACCTAAGCCCTTTCTAGGTCGTTTTCTCCTCTCGGTGTACAATGTACTATTACATTTAGATTTGGAGTCAAACAATGAAACAAACTAAGTACGTCGTGTCCGTGGTGTATGGTTTGTTGCCTCAATAAGACTCAAACTAAGTACATGTACCTATAACATTTTTTGAGTTAGGTACTGAAATCTAACTTGAACCTCCAAATGACCGTATCCAAATTAGATACCAGCCGTTACCATACGAAATACCAGCCATTAATGCTGTACAGCATGGATTTCCAAATGTTCAAGTTAATGGATGCCTTTTTCATCATCACAAGGCAGTAACCAACAAAGCTAAGGAGTTGGCTCTTTACACTTTAAAGGATGCAGAAAAATCATTGGACTAATAAGAAACTTGCAATTGTAACGGCAAATTATATAAAAAACAAAGGTTGGAAATAATTAGATGGAATTCAAGACATTCGGCAAGTATTACGAAAAACAATGGCTTTTGAAGATTTCATCAACATTACTGAGTCGTTCAAAAACTGAACATCGAACCTGTTGGAAGGATGGCATCACCGGATCGCTGTTAAAATACCTAAAAATCTAACCTTTGTTTATTTCACATAGAATCCGCAAATAATCTATTCGTTATGTCTATAAATGCAGAATAGCTTGTTTATTTCCATGCAAAAAATACAAAATATTCACTTATGCAAAAGGATTTTGTTATGCAGTTAATTCAAAAATTTGTTCGCTTGCGGCTGTTACCTAATGATAGTAGCGATGATTTTAGTTCAAGCGAAAGTAGTTCTTAATTTACGCATAAGGAGCAATATTACCTGTTTTTATTTTTATTTCTAGAAATAAGAAGCTGCTTTTGTTTTTTTATTAAATGCACCTAATTAAACGTGTTTCTTATTGTGATAGTAAAAAAAGGGTATTTCCTATAGAAAACTGCGCAGTAGCAACTCAGGCTAAACAAAACCCTCATTAACTTTATCTGTTTATCTGATCTGATTTCTTAGGGCGTGGTAAGGTAACATATTTTTTGAGAAGTTTGGGTGGTGACACAGGACCAACGTAGAGGCCCTTTGAATATTACTCATCTAATGTAGTTTACCTGCCTCTGGATATTTTAATAAGATTCAATTATTTTGTATGTACCTATGTAAGAGTAGTAACAAGGTCTTACAATTATATTAAGTACATCTTATTTTACCTAAGATGATGCCCATAATGATCATATAGTAAATTAGTTGACAGAAATACTGGGCCATGTTGATGACGTTTCGAAAAAGGTTATTGCTAATAAGTGCGTCGGTCTAGAATCACTGCCTCGCCACTCCTTTTTAGTGTTGTACATTTTTATATTTGGTTATTTTTATTTTTGGATATTGGCTTTGGACATTTTTTATTTTTTGCCATGAGTCGTGCCAATCTTTTATTCGTTGTACACACGATACTTAAACCACAATTTTTTGTTTGTTTATTATTTGACTTTTCTGTCACCAGTAAGCAAATAAAGCAAATTTCACTCACTAATCGCCAATATTAATACCTATATTACGACAACAATTTTATTTCAAAAGTTACACATACTTCTATTCGTGTCTTTTCCAAATATATAATCAGAAAAGGACAGAGATAAGACAGTTATATGAATTAAAATTAATTCTGATTTCAAATTGTCTATAAAATTAAAAAAGTGCATTTGATATAATCAACCAGATTAAGGCGACTTTGGATGGTGGCCATACACAGGTCAAGTGCTTTTTAATGCATTTGTAATGAACATAAAAAAATAAACAAATTATTTAACTACTTAAATACTCAAAAATAATTATACTTAAAAATAAGTAAGCGAAGCGAGCTAGTAAAGGAAGAACGGGTAACCCTGGATGGCGGTAATCCGCAGCGATGCCTTGATGCCTTATCTTAGTTGTTACGAGAAGATAGTCAAGTAGTCGAGGTATCTGTATTTTAATGGATAACTTAACTAAGCAACGCCCTAGATTTCTTAGAATTTTTAGCGTCGCGGTTATCCATCCAGCGTCCAATGTAACCCCTCATTTAATAAAACGTTGTCTTTAATGTACTATTTACTTAATTCACCTGGGTTAATTCACCTAGATTAATTAAGTATTTGGTAGACTTAATTCACCTCTTGATGTAGGTGATTTAAGTACACAGGCTAGTTTACTTTATTCACCTTGTTGAAATTTCGTTGAATATGCGATCTTCTTCGAATTCAGGCCACTTCATAAAATATGATGACGTTCCGTATGTACTTATGATTAATAAAATTGTTTTCCTATCCGTGTAGTCGACTTATCAATTTTTCTATCCGTGTGTGAATAATGATGCAATGAATAATTTTTCATTTATAAAAACGGGCGAGGCGTATAGGCATAAAGGCGTTTATTAAAAAAAAGAAATATGCTAGCAGTGCTGAGTGGTGGAGATGCTGTAACCATAAATGTACTGGTTCTATTACAATACAGGTATGTACCTAAATAGTATCGGGCCTATGGCTATAGTTATATTTTTTAATATTCCTCGACGCAAAAAAGAGGGATGTTATAAGTTTAACGGTTTGTCTTTGTGCCCGTCTGTGACATCGTAGCTCTAAAACGGATGGACCGATTTTAAAACGGTTTTTTACGTGACAACCATGCCGGCGGCAAACAAGGCGGCATCGGCCGCCGGCCCTGCCGCGTGTGCCCGGCGACTTTAACCTTTAACTATGGACGTCTTATTTTTATAACACTACCGTGGACATGTAGTCTGTCAGACTACGATATAAGAATGAGATTTTTTTTACCATAATTATTCCAAATTGCTGGAACAATATAACTAGATGAAATTGAAGGAAACTAAAAATAAGATGACGTTAGTGCATAATCAACTTATTTATTTAAAATAATCAAATGTTTTTCTTATAATCTACTGTATGACGAATTAAAAAAAAAAAAAAAAAAAACTTCTGATAGAGAAAAACAAAAAAAATCACAACCATCTTTGTAAGACTAATTATTGACAGTCATTACATAGAGGACGGGAAAAAAAGATGGATCGCTAACTCGTAATATTTTGTTTGCCGGCCTATGAAGTGAACTTTGTCGCTTGCCCTCTGAACGAGAACAACCAGCTTCACATTTTCTGCCATTTTTTACACATAGGTAAAACTAAAACAAACAAAAAATTTTGTAAATATTTTTATACGAAACCTATGGACATGTAGTCTCACAGGCTCCAGCCAATTTTTCAAAAGGTAATACTCACGTCCTATGCACCGGGCGACGCTACCTCCTTCTTCTCTAGTCGTTTTTGCAATAAAACTGAAGCTACTGGGCGGCTCAGTCACGGGGAGTGGGGGGAAGTGAATGAAACAAAGAAACCAATATTGTCGCGGATTGTTACTTTTGAGATTGTTTTTGTTACTTTTAGGATAAAAACATCGTCAAAAACGTTACGCTTGTATCGGAGTGCGTTGCCGATACAGCTAAAAACTTACGGGCGAACAATATGCTCCACTGAGGAACCAATCCCAAAATTATATGAATTAGCACAAGAAAGTTTAAAAAGTAATGAATGATCTGATCTGTAATGATATGATCTCGTCTGCGATGTTCCACCTCTTGAACATATAAAAGCTGGGCTTTATAGAAAACGGAATAAAAGCCAAGGAGAACAGAAGCTGGCTTATTTTAAAGATGTAGCAGAAGTGGTAGTTCCTGATAAATTCAAATATTTCGTATTAGCAGACCACAATTACAATGGCGAGCGAGTACCTAATCATAATCTGTTCCAAAAAAGCAATTAACTTGATGGGGGTTTTAACACATTTTTTTAGTGACGGAACCTTTAAAGTATGCATTTTGCCAAATTTATACAATTCATGGAGATTGTGGTAGTGACTCAAAAACCACTTATATATCTCCACTTGTTTATGCATTGATGAGTAAAAAGAATTGCGTATCTTACAGGATTCTGTTCGAAATGATCAAATCAAGGATACCCAAATGGGATCCTAAGAAATATACATGTGACTTTGAAAAGAGTGCTATTAGAGGTATTAAGGCGGTCTTTCCAAAAATCACTGTGAAAGGCTGTTATTATCATTTCCAGGAGTGTGTGAAAAGGAAAGCCAAGAATCTACAATTGTTTAAAGACAAGAATAACCGTCTCTGTGTATTTTTATGTCGCAACTTTGCACTTCTACCGCAAGATAAAATTATTGATGGTTGGCAATACGTTCAGTCAGTTTGTAAAATTCAAGCACATGCAACCTTTTCTAAAGTATTTTAAAGGTCACTGGATATAGTCAAACCAGGCTAAGGAGTGGTGTGTTTTTAGTCAAAGGCACTGCACAAATAATTATATTGAAGGTTGGCACACAAAGAATTAAAAAAAAAAACAATCAAAATTATTTTAGAATTAATTGCAGCCTTTAAAACAGACTCTCATACAAAACGCCATCCAAACCCACGAAAAATCGTATGCGTTACTCCAGCTGAAAAGTCATCTTTTCAAAAATTGACAGTGACAAATAATTAGAGCCTAACGTAGTAGAAAAGTGCCTGAAAGTCTTTAACTTGTGCCGCCAGCTGTTTAAGAGATATTCGAAAAAACAATTTCTGGCTGGCGTAACGTTACTCCAGCCGATTTTTTTTTGATCCAGACAACCTAGCTCTAATTGAAGTACACACACGGATAGCTTCAATTTGTGCTCAAGAGTATTTTTTTAAATTTGTGCTACGGTTTCAGAGGTATTCAATTTTTAGTTGGAGTAACGTTTGCTAAGTTGCTGTATCTCTGAAACGGCAGGCCAGTCAAGCGTCATTTTTTGTATAGGTAGGTATAGAACGCTTTTCGTGGTTAGCGAGTTATGATTCTTTCTCTAAAAATCGAAAATAGGCTCTAGCTCTTACACAAAGAAACCTTTACAATTCAAACTGAAGCCAACATGTAGTTCTTATACCAACACACATAATTAGAAGATATCATCAGCTAATCCCACAAATTCGGTAAGTTATGACGATATTACTTGTTTCGGAAAGTCAAATCCTGTCCTGTCATTTTGAATAAAGAATTCACTATTTTTCCTGTGAGCCGACTGATTTCATATTTGTACATTATTTAGAGCTTACATTTCATAATATATCCTCAAAAATTTAGATAGAAATACCTAAGAATTAAATTAATAATAATTGAAAACTATACATAATCATTCGTACGCGATTACCCGACCAAATTCAAACGTATATTAAAAAGCGACCGCGCAGTACCTAACACATCACTTCTTAAATATGTACTCTTATATTATGTGACGGAGTACAATCATGTGGAAAAAAAAGTTTATAAACATTTTGAAAATAGTACATCGGCTTGTATTATTTTAAATAAAAACAATAAGATCAAAAATTAATTAAGATGTTGATTGATACACACATGGACCAATGTCATGCGAACTATGAACACTAAATTTATGCTAGTAGGTACGTCTTTCATTTTTTGTTTTAAATGATAAGAACATAATGCTAAAATCTTATAATATATGCTTAAGTATTAGATCAAGATCGCGTCGCGTTGCTACTGTGCCTAGTGTGCCCCCTTAAAACAAATAAAATCGTACAAGAGGCGGCCTTATCGCTTACGCACAGCCTGGCCACGGGGACGGGCGACGCGAACGACGGCACGACGGGCGAAGCGACTAATTGTGCGGCGCGATTTGCAGGCCACGGGGCAGTCGCGGCCGCCGCGGCGACCAGAATAGACGGAGATCTGAGAGCCTAATGTCTTTATCAAAGTTATCTCGATTTGGCTAAGAAATTAAACATTTTTTATTTGGAAGAGATTGTGGAGTACATCATTTGAATAGAAGTCCGAGTATAGGCAGATGGAAAATTCATAAGAAGTACAAAAAATATAGAACGTACCTACCAAAAATTTTATTTCGAGAACAATCGAACTAAAATATTCAACTATAATTGGAGACAAAAGTATCAAAAAAACCGACTTCAATTTTTCTCTCGTACACATATAATCTATCTCAAAAACTACTCAACTGATTTTGATGAAACTTGCAGTACCTTACCTACCACAAAAAATAATTTCAACTTATAGTTCCGAGATATGCATGAACAAACATACATCATACTAAACATACAAAGCATACAAAAACATACATGAACATACAAAATATACGAAAACATACAAAATCATATAAAACATACGAAATTACACAAAATCATACAAAAACTGACAAAAACATAGGTACAAGCAGACAACATAGAAACTAAAAATATACAAAAAAACACGTGTGAAATTTGGCACACGTGTTAGAAGCTAAAATAAAAGTAAAATACCAACGGGCCAATCGAAAACCTTCTTTTTTGAAGTCGGTGGAAAAGAGTCAGTGCGGACAATGTTTTTTTATAATAGGTACCTATTTCAAAATTTATCTTGGCCAGACGTTGGCCAAGCTCGTTAATCCGCGATAAAATTTCGCCATCCATTCAAAACCGACCAAAAACATTTGTTCCTTGTACTATTCGCCGCGACTGCCGCCTGGACCCCGTGGCATGCGTCGACGAATTCACGATTTTGTTTCACTCGCCCACCGCGCCGTTGGTCGCCCGCGCGATTCGCCTGATACAATTCGTCGGTCGCGTCGCCGGTCGCCGGTGCGCGTGGCATGCTCGGTAATTTTTTATTCTCTTGTTTCACTCGCCGGTCGACTCGTCGTTCGCGCCGCGCGAAAATTCGCCACGGCGAATGTCCCGTGGCCAGGCCGCAGGCAACCTTAATATTAGGAAAGAACTAAGACTGTACGAGAACAGGTGGCGCAACTATAAAAATAACATTAACCAAAATCATAAGACAATTGTATTGTAAATAGAGAAAAAGGGATTTGGTTTGAGATTTGAAACAGGTTAATGTTTGAGCACGTCGGATAGAAAGTGGCAAGGCGTTCCATAGACTGGTAGCACGGACAGTGAATTATTTAGAATAAAAGTGAGTAGAATGAAAAGGTAATACGAGACGCAGAGCTTGATCATCACGCAGGACATAATTTTGTTGACTACGGAATTTAAAACGTTCTTTTATGTACCTGGGGTATGTGGGGTTAAACAAAATAGAGAAAAGAAGGGATAAAGTATGCCAATCACGGCGACGTCGAATCGGGAGCCACTTGAGTTGCGTTCGAAAGTAGGAGACGTGGTCATATTTTCGTAGTCCAAATATGAAACGAATGCAAAAGTTCTGAAGACGCTCAAGCTTGTTCAGTTGCTCCTCTGTTATGTTAAGGTAACAAGCATCTGCATAATCTAGCAGTGGAAATAATAGCGACTGTGCAAGAGCGATTTCAGTGTCGATGGGGACAAATTTATTCATCCTCTTGAGCGAACCCGAAGCTGGAAACATCTTCCTGCTTACCTCGGAGATATGCTTGGTCAAAGAAAGAGTACTGTCCATTATTACGCCGAGATTTTTAACATTATCTGTATAATCAATGATCACATCATTAAACTTGATTTTAGGCAAAGTTGAAAAAACAATTTTGACACGAAGTCTCGAACTGCCAATAATTATAGTTTGAGTTTGATAACAAGGCTCTCGGAAATTCGTAGCAAGTCGTCGTTAATTATGTCGATTGTGGATGGTAAGTCGTCAATAGTACTATGCGAGTAAATTTGTAAGTCATCAGCATAGAGGTGGTAGGAAGAGTGAAGTGGTAAAGTGATAGGTAGAATTTATAAATAAAGCAAATAAAAGAGAAGACTGGACGCCACCCTGTGGTACACCAGCAGTTGTACATGACCAAGATGAATACAAATCGTCAATCCGTACACGCTGCCGGCGTCCAAACAGGTAAGTACGAAACCAGTGTATCACCTCAGGAGATATGTTGAGAGAACGCAATACCGCTAGCTAGAAGTACTGATGGATGGGAGTGAAGCTAAGGGGTCGGGAGTGTAAAGGTCCCTTTTTTAAAGGTTTGTTTAAACAACTCGTAAACGGAGGCTCCTAGCAAAAAAAATTCTTCCTAGTCAAGTAGGTAATCTACACAAGATTCTCCACCAAAATAGGCTATATATTTTTTTTTTGCTGGGATCAATATTTAACGAGCTATGAAGGAAAGACGATGGACAAAAAAGTTAATTACGTTTCTTTAAGTAGATATGGCATTTATTAAAAATAAACTAATTATCTGCTAAATCTAAAATATCATTATCATCATCGTCGTCGGCGGTGTTTTCAATGGAAGCTCTGTTAATGCATGAGCCGGAGCACACACCACAGACACTGGAACAAGTAATTTCTGCTTTCCGGCAGCCGCATCGCAACCCACATCCAGTCGAGCATCGGCAAAATATGGTGTTCAAATGGAGTCGGGTGCCACTGGATCGTCGGTCGTCACCGGCTTTAGTATGCCATCATCTCCTCTGGCCCATCCCCATTGAGTAGGTGGAAGGGGGTTGACGAGCCGGAAAGCAGGAATTACTTGTTCCAGTGTCTGTGGTGTATGCCGGAGCATATGGAAGCTCCGTGAGTGCAAGAGCCGGAGCTCATGCACTAACGGAGCTTCCATCGAAAATACCACCGACGACCGACGACGATGATGATGATGATATTTAGGATTTAGCAGATAGTTCGTTTTTTTTTTTTTAAACAAATGCCATACCTACTTTAAGAAACGTAATTAATTTTTTTGTCCATATTCTTTTCTTCATAGCTTATTAAATATTGATTCCAGCAAAAGAATGTATATAGCCTTCTTGGTAGAAAATTTTATGTAAGTAGATTACTTGACTAGAAGATTTTTTTTGCTAGGAGCCAACGTTTACGAGTTCTTTAAAAAATACTTAAAAAAACCGGCCAAGTGCGTGTCGCGCCACGCGCAGTGTAGGGTTCCGTAGTTGCGAATGACAACTTTGAGTTCACACTCGCACCTCACAGTTTAACGAACAAAAACATCTAACAATGAAAATTGTATGAAATTTTACATTTTCCAGTACCTACATTTTATAAGTTGGTTGCCTATAACTTTTTAGTTTGCACTTAGTACTCAGTTCTGATAGTTTTCCTTTCAACTTCAGTATATATACTACAGCTGTATTTTTTTCACGTATCCATATATAACCGTTTAGCAGATAGAGAGGGGGGACACTTACCTTTAACAAAAATTTGCACTTTAAAACTAAATATTTCGGAAACGGATCCCTAAATCGAAAAATGGTGTTCTCAACCTCACAATATTTTTCAAAGACCTTTTTAACGATACCCCACATGATGGGTAAATAGAGAAAAACGAAATTACTCCCCCATTTTACTTGTATGGGAGCTACCCTAAAAAATTTTTTGCCAAAAATCGCTTTCACACGAATAATTTCAATTATTTCCCCTATTTTTAGGGTTCCGTAGTAAACAAGGAACCCTTATAGTTTCGCCATGTCTGTCTGTCTGTCTGTCCGTCCGCGGTTTGCTACTTTGTACTATAAGTACTATAAAGCTGTAATTTGGTATGGGTATGTATATTAATCATGGCAAAAAAGTGGTAGAATAAAAACTTAAAAAAAAAATTTTTTTAGGGTAGCTCCCATACTAGTAATGTGGGGGAGTATTTTTTTTCCCCTATTTACCCATCGTGTGGGGTATCGTTAAAAAGGTCTTCCAAAAATATTGTGAGGTTGAGAACACCATTTTTCGATTTAGGGATCCGTTTCCGAAATATTTGGTTTTAAAGTGCGAATTTTTGTTAGAGGTAAGTGTAATCCCCCCCCCCCCCCCCCCCCTCTATCTGCTAAACGGTTATATATAGATACGTGAAAAAAAATTACTGCAGTAGTATATATACTGAAGTTTAAAGGAAAACTATCAGAGCTGAGTACTAAGTACAAACTAAGTTATAGGCAACCAACTTATAAACTGTAAAATTTCATACTATTTTCATTGTTAGATGTTTTTGGTCGTTAAACTGTAAGGTGCGAGTGTGAATAGTGTGAACTCAAAGTTGTCATTCGCAACTACGGAACCCTACACTGCGCGTGGCCCGACACGCACTTGGCCGGTTTTTGCTTCGTTGAATGGGCTAAATCGAATGTCATCAGTTATCTTGACAAGAGCAGTAGTCGTGCTATGACCTGGACGGAAACCGGATTGAAGAGGATTCAGGAGGTCATTCTGCAAAAGGGTTGTTGCTGAACTAGACGTTCTAAGACTTTGGATAGGAAAGGAAGAATAGATATAGGACGGTAATCGGATGGGGTGACAGAGTTGCTTTTTTTCGGAATCGGAGTTATATTGGCATCTTTCCAAGCCGAGGGGCATATGCCTTCGGAAAAGGACTTATTGAGGATTCGGATATTAACTCAATAATTATTAATGTACGTTCCGATATCGAATAATAAATCAGTACCTATTTAAATAAAAAAAAAACATTTTTCTTCCCGACCCGAACCCTACTTCTATCAATAGTCTGATTAGGTAATTCAAGTTGTTGACCAGAGCCGTAGTAATCATAAAATAAAATATTATACCTTCTCTTTTTTTAAATTTAATTTGTACAAATTTCGCCATGATTATTTTTATTAAGTTACCTATAATTTAATTTTTAATAAATCTTTCTGTTTGTTACTTATATGCAATGTTGGGCAATATTTGAATTACCTGTAATTAAATTATGTATTTAGTATTTGTATTTCAATTACTTGTTTGAGTTTTTGGTGGGAAGTCAAGGGGTACAGTTGAAGTTTGCCTTAGACAATTTTGCAAATTGATTTTAGTGGACTTTATAATATGAAATTGGTGTAGTTTGGTGTTATAAATGCTCGTGCTCATGAACAATTTGTGAAATAGTTGAAGTGGACTGATAAATGGACTCTTAATAAGATTTGCCGCCAGAAACTCCCACGAGGCATCAAAGAACTTACGCCATCTTTGACGCTACTTGTTACAACTTTACCGTACAACACCGATACTTAGTGTCTCATTATACTGGACATTGGCAAAATCACTGATATAAAAGCCATAATATAAAACAAATGAAGAAGAATTACTTGTTTAAAATGTATATAATGTTTAAAATGTATGTATCATACCTATTTCGTATTTTAAATACGTTATTATCTTTTGTCAAGTCTTCAAAGATCGCATATTCTAGCGAAATTTCAACATGGTGAATAAAGTAAACTAAACTTGTACTTAAATCACCCACACCAAAAAATAAGAGATGAATTAAGTCTACCATATAGTATACTTAATTAACCTAGGTGAATTAACCCCGGTGAATTAAGTTGCCTAGGTCATAATTCTAATCAAAAGGGATAACTGGTGGCAGAGGCAAGATGGCGACTTTAGCGGGTGATGATTTAATAACTTAGTTCATTCATATATTCAATATTGAAATTCATTACAGTGGTCACGTTAAGGAGAAAATAGCTTACTTCATAATTTACCTTAAATTATACTTAATGTCTCAATGAATTACTAATAAAACACCTTAATAACAATATATTTTTTTACTTTAAATGCAATAACATACATACTTAAGGAATACAACAATGCAATTCACTAACAGATTTAGGAACAAAATATCTTAATAAAGATAGGCCTTATTACGACCAAACTTCCAATGTATAGTTAATTCCATGATTACATAATATGGGAAGGGGATGGATCGTGTGATACTCGTCAAATAGCTTTTATAATTAGTTCTTTTCTCTTCATTTAATTGTCATTCCACACCGATCTCCCAGAAAAATAGATAATGTTCGTACCTTAAGAGTCGCCTGGAAACGCATGTCTCCATACAAACGGAAAAAGGGAATTGTGGCAATATTTGATAATTTTGGGGCAAAATTAAGCATCCAATCAATTAATCTCATGATAATCTACGTACGTTCCTATACAGTTCGGTTAAATTATCAAATGTTTGAGAATTATACGCCTCTCAAGATTTCCATCCAAATCTGAAAAGGCTTGTAATTCTCAAACCATTGGTATTTTAACCAAGCTGTATAGGAACGTACGTAGATTATAATGAGATTAATTGATTAAATGACTAATTTTACTCCAAAATTATAAAATATTGCCACAATTCCCTTTTTCCGTTTGTATGGAGACATGCGCTTCCAGGCGACTCTTAAGAGGGTATACTAGCAGTGCGTTTTCCATACAAATGTATTTCTCAATTTTCTCGCTGGAAACTGCTTCTAGAGGCACAATTCTTTTTAAATACAATCTATCTCTAAAATAGGTATGACCCTATGTTTTATTTTTTTCTAAAAACCTGTTTAAAAGAAAAAGAATTGTACAAAAACAGTTTTTTTGGAAAAAATAAAAAATAGGGGCATTCCTATTTTAGAACTAGATTTTATGAAAAAAGAATTGTGGCTGTAGAATCAGTTTTCAGCGAGAAAATAGAGAAATACATTTGTATAGAAACCATATTGAAAAAATACTGCTAGTATACGCTCTTAAGGGGGAACACTAGGCACAGTAGCGACGCCAATCATTTTATTCCTAATACTTTAAAAATAGAAAGAAATTCAAGAATATAAACAATACAAGCCTTAGTAAATAACCTGAAGTATTTTTGGAATCATGTTTTGATATTATGAGAATCAGTCATTGAGAGAAAAAGTGATAACCGCCAAAAACGGCCGTTTTTGGCGGTAATCAGATTCTCATAATTCTCACTGATTCCGATAGTAATAAACATGATTCAAAAAATACTTCAGGTTATTTACTAAGGCTTGTATTGTTTATATTCTTGAATTCCTTTCTATTTGTTAAGTATTAGGAATAAAATGATTGGCGTCGCTACTGTGCCTAGTGTTCCCCCTTAAAGTCCAAATAAAAGAGAGAACATATAACGTGTACTTTTAACACTTAAATTGCCACACGAATTACAGAATTTGTAAAGGGCATGATTACTTTCCCATCGAGTAGGTATATCTCTTACGAACGTAATACGGCAGATATGTTTCAATGCACCGAAGCCGTTGGTACTGCCACTAAATGAAAAAACCTTCATTCACGTCGCGTATGTGAATCTGAGTCCTAAATCCGTATACCGCAAACCATCCCTTACATATGTAAGGGATGGTTATAACGTGAGAGAGCAAAACGTGAGATAATTAAAGCTAAACATATTTTATAATTACTACTAATATGTACCTACATGAACGTGCGTTCTCAAAATACAGTATTTACAAAATGACTACATGTCTATGTACAATTTGTATAGAATTATATACATCGAGACTTGTTAAAGTATTTGCGAGAAATAGTTCGTTTTATGACGTACCGTTCAATTAATTGAACGATTACTTAGGTCAATGTGTATTTTTAACTAGCATTAACGAAAATTTCGACATGCAAGTTAGTAGCTCAATGATTTCATAGTTCGATTTTTTGTTAGGTTGAATTGTTTACCATATTTAGCTATGTGTCTGTTGGGAAAAGTTATTTAGTACTGTAACTTTCGTTATGTGCTGGCATGTCAACTATTTATTAGTTACATCTTACTTTAGCTCTAGAATGTAATGGAACTTTTTAAAACGCCCGACTTCTTGGTAATTGCGTGCGTCTCGATTCTCATTTACCTTAAGGAACACCCCCGGATGAGGTTGAAACATGTCGGCCTATAGGTGACTTTTTACGTGAGTAACCCGTTGTTACATATTTGAAATACTTGTACATTCGGAGATAAACTTGACCTCCTTACGAACACATTTTCAATTGTAGGGGGTCCGTATTTTGTGCCTCCGACTGTACATCGACTGGACTTCATAATTTAATTTCATTAATCGATAATTACACATTCAAGTCTAATTGGTTGTATTTATTTCAACCAAATTTTCATACAAAAATAGCAAATCAATAGTTAGGTAATACTGGCAATGTCATAGATTCGTTGAGCAAATCATTGGTTCTAAAAACAGAACACCAAATGGCACAATGCTTTTACCTATAATTAGCAATTGTAGCTTTTGTTTATTGTACTTTAATTAGTCAATAATATTTAAGTTATACACACGCCTGGTAATTTCTAATTAATAGTAGGTATTATTTAAAATATTGTGAATTAATCAGTACAAAAATAATTAAAATTAATTTAGTGAACCATATTTCGTCAAGAATATTTTTATATAATAAAAACTAACTTTGTCATGTTATATATTATTAGTAATATTTATCACTAGGATTCTCTTCTCAAACACTTGGTGTACGTATTAAACCCGGCACCAATTAGCAATACTGTGCCTATTCCTGTCACATACACACATTCCTAATGCCATCCTGTTCATCATGAGAGAGATGGCATTACAATAACGCAAAGCACGAAGAGCGTGTGGTTTGAAGAATGAGATGAGACGCAAATAACAGACTAAATGGTCCTCTTTTTGGTATGATATAAAATATGCATATGATGATCAAATTTGGGGCAATATGTTATTGCTCGGAAGTTTTGTATTGCCGAAACGTTAATATTGCACAAGCAGACGAGTACTGTTTGAGCATTGGTGGCACATATGGCCGACTCGTGGCTTACATCATAAGTAAGTAGGTAAGCCTTTTTCACACAACATTAAGAATCCGTGGCGCAGCAGTCAACACGCTAGCCTGCGACACGGGGGTCCCGGGTCCCCGGTCAGGTCATAATTGAAAACGATCTTTTTCAGTGTGACCTGGGTCTTGGATGTTATCTATATAAGTATATATTATAAAATATAGTATCGTTGAGTTAGTATCCTGCGACAGTTTGTGATATGTCCCTATATATTTATA
Organism: Rhodophaea formosa; assembly: GCA_963082605.1. Taxonomy (NCBI): domain Eukaryota; kingdom Metazoa; phylum Arthropoda; class Insecta; order Lepidoptera; family Pyralidae; genus Rhodophaea; species Rhodophaea formosa. Next base: position 9,996,822 of record OY720213.1, on the reverse strand, counting down.
TTATATTATTATTAACTTCAGTAAAATGTCAAGATACTTTCGGACAGCCAACGAGAAAGAACTCGTCATACCCAACCATCAGGTCGAACACTATAACAATAAACCGTTTACTCCTAACATCAATACATATATGGTATTGGATATCATCCTTGCCTGAACCGCAGATAATGGTTCTTCGAGTCGGATATTGTTTCTCTCATATCCTTTTTTCGATATCGAATCGGTTCACTGGTCCACAAGCGGGTCTCACCAGTGAATTGAAAAGTTGCGTAAATCGTAAGGGTGCGAGTACACACTAAATTTAGAATCAACGTCAGTTACATATCTAGATACTATCGGACAGCCAACTAGAAAGTACCCGTCACACCGAAGCATCCGGATGTACCACACATATCAAGTCAGAACAATTAATCAGTTTACTAAATGTACAAAATATATTCCCGCCATTTTTAAACTGCATATTGTCTTTATTAATACTAACGTGAGATAAAGACATTATAAATAACAACGGGTCACTCACGGGCTATTTGTCGGGATTGCTGACTATAGTTTCGGACTCGTCAGGAGCTCATTTTCAAGGCGAGTGCGGGACGCGCGGCGGAGGGTCCTGAACATAACTGGGCTCCTGACGAGTCCGAAACTATAGTCGGCAATCCCGACAAACAGCACGTGAGTGACCCGTTGTTATATATAATGCTTAATGTCTATCAAATTAACAAAGAATCTGACACATTTTTAGGTTTATAATAATTCAAAATAGGCCACGAATTCATTTTCGTGTATATGAAAAAACTGCAGTATTAATAAAAATACTAAAACATTATGAATACTTTTTTTCTTTTTGAAAATTGTTATATAGGTACCACAAGGTTTTATTTTAAAAAAAGGAATAATTCAAAATAGGCCACGAATTAATTTTCGTGTATATGAAAAAAACTGCAGTATCAGTAAAAATAGTACAAAAGTTTTTTTTTTTAATGTCAAAAACCACAAGGTATATATGTCGCAGTAATCTGGTTAAATCTGCTATTTGATTGAATGACTAGCGTCATGTCGTTGAATGGCAACGGTTAATTGAATGAGTAGGTCGAACGTTGATTGAACAAGAGTCACTAAACGCCCAACTAGTTAGTGGATTGTAATATAGCCCTTGGAACAGAGCGGACATAAAATTAACCAGGTGATTCAAATTTAGTTCCCTTTTTTCCCGTCTGTGGCGCTAGATGTATATATGACAAATATGGCGTCAAACAGCTGGCACAAATAGCACTGTGTTGATATTTTTTTCGATTAAATTTACTTTACAGTACAGTGCGGTTTTTGTAATAAAATAAAATGACTAACGGAATTTAAGATTAAGCTTTGGAAATCATGCTACCACCAAAGATTACAAAGTCGGCTATATCCTATTCAACGACTTCGCTAAATTACGTTCAGTTAAGACGTTGAACGTTACATTCAACGACTTGACGAGTTGTCCTTTAGTCATTCAATTAAATGTCGTCATTCAATGAACGCGCTAGTCATTTAATCAAATAGCAGATTTAAATAGATGATTGCGACACACAAAATATAAAAAGGCTCTTTCCCTGACTTACTTTTCGTACATTGCAGAAATCAAAGATGGTCCGAGTTTATAAAGTTATACACGCAGAGAACGATCTAGTGTTTAACTAACTTACTAGCTAGTACGTGTGCATTAAACAATGCTTGTCGCTGTGTCATCCCAGCGTTGCACTGGGATGCTACAACAGGCGATTGTTGGGCTATGTTTCAGAAGTTACGGCTTCAGAAGTCAGACGGAACACGTGACCCGCTCCTTGACGTGCGTGACACGCTGCAGCAGCTCGTCACACTGTGTGCGGAGTTCAGACGATGCAGACGGAGTCTTCCATTTGCTTCTTGGCTTCCGTGAAGCGCTGCAGTAGCTCGTTACTCCAGCGGTGCGCTGTCCTGTCCACTAATGAGGACATCCTCAGACACTCCAAGTCGTCGTTTTCACACTCAGCCTATAACACAAATATTAAGGAAAGTGAATAATTAGTACATTTTTTTATATTTTTTTTTAAAGCTGTAGTCTGATAGTTTACTATCACTACATATTATAAAACCAAGTACTCCGCCTCGTCTGTCTCTCTCTTCGCGATAAACTCAAAAACTACTGCACAGATTTTCATGTGGTTTTCACCAATAGATAGAGTGATTCATGAGGACGGTTTTAAGGTATAATACATGTCCGGGCGCAGCCGGGAAGGGCTGCTAGTATGTAATAAATAATGAACAAACAGAGACCAATGTCAACATTCAAACGTTGATATAATAAAGGTTTCTTTGAACACTAATTAATTGTCATATTCGATTTCTCTATTGAAAATTATTGACGTCAGTAATTAAGTGATGGCTAAATTCAATGCTGCTTTCAAAACGAAAACCAGAAGAAGCGGCAATAAACTACACAGTGTATTTTCTCTATGAAACTACATAGATATGTGGATTAAGTATGCATTGTTCTAATTAAATATCATGATAAATATTCGAAAGAATAATGTGATAAGTATCATTAAGATGATTTTATAGATATAATTTAAATATAAAAATGACAAAATAATAAGAATGGATAAAAGTGTTATCTTTAAAAATATTATGTAAAGTATGAACCATACAAAATAGTCATGAGTATACAGAATCACTACGCATCTGCGCCAAGCTCAAGCCAACTATTCCCATAATTAAGGTAATCTTTAGATCTGTGATAAGGATTTTTCAAAATAATTGTTTCAAATAACTTTTGAATTTTCTTTCAGGCATATCAAGGTCTTACTTTGGCAAGTTGTTCAGTTCCCAATAAACGATTCACTCATTGTTACTTTCTCTCACACTACTCACTCTCAGTGTTGTTGTTGTAAAGGCTATTCTTTGAACCTTTTAAAAATTGAGTATAAGTATGTTAAGTATAATAAGCTAAATTGTAAAAGTATATATGAAGGTCTTTCTACAGATTATGTGGCTTGAATTTACCTCTACGGCTGTTTAATTTTTATTGGATTGAGGTCCATTAAAAACGAGCTCTTACAAAAAAAATTCTCATCACTTGTGTCTCATTCATCACGTAAGTTGTTATTTTTTGTGTGTGTAAAAAGTCAAGCACTGGTCGAAAAAAGATCTTTCTAAAGCATTTCGTAAGTAATCTAGGTATTTCTATTATTTATCATTGTATACCCATTATCAAATTGTATTCCAAATTATTTTTAGTAAAATTTAAGGAGTATTTTAAGTCAAGCAACTTTTTTTTGCCACGTAATGCAACCTCTGATTTATAATTAATTATGCTTCGGGACAATTTAATGGCTTCTAATAAACTAATTTGCACGACTTTACCTCAAAGCACTTTAAGTTTTTGCTTTGAGGGGAGCGTAACCGTCGTGTCGCAACCCCTTTTACTCGCCCCGATAACGGTCTTCGTAACATACCGAAACTAGTCGGCGGATCCGACGTAATAAAACGCCATTAAAGTCGTGTCTTTATAATAAATTTATCTCGCGTAAGTTTAAATATTATTAATTTGCCTCTTTTGCTACGCGTCTCTAACTTATGGCGAAACCCTCAATATATCAAAAACATCTTGGCTACAGACGGTAGGTAAGCTTCGTAAAAGGTTTCCTTGTGACTAACACCGGAGCGAGAGAGCGAAGACAGCGAGCGTCTTATATTTAGGGTGTAACAGTAGCTCACATAAATTTAATTCATGTAAATAGTGCTATGGCTAATATACGCCTCTGGTAGAACAGAGAGGGTCGTGCTTCAGCAGTGGAGACTAATAAAAAGACCTGATGATGATGATGATGATAATGAAATAGTGGCTAACATATGTAGTATTTTTTGAACCCTCATTAATGGTCGCTAACTTAGTAATTTAGGACACAGTTATGTAATTCCTTCATTTTTAATTACAGTAGGGTTAACTTTTTAGTTGCGAACTCATGGTTACGCTAACCAAACATTACAAAGTCGGCTATATTCCATTCAACGACTTCGCTAAATGACGTTCAGTCAAGATGTTGAACGTTACATTCAACGACTTGACGAGTTGTCCTTTAGTCATTCAATTAAATTTCGTCATTCAATAAACGCGCTAGTCATTCAATCAAATAGCAGATTCAACCAGATGACTGAGACATATACATATTAAGACCAATATGTACTACTATATAGATTAATATTTAATATTTATTACATTACGAAACCAAAGAAACTAATGCGTACCCATTGTGCCTTTGTTTTCTTATATCTCTTTTGAACCTGGAACGTGAAAAGTTGTGTACTGAAAAAGTTACGCATTCGCAGTGCGTAATAAATATTTCATGGCAAACTATCTGGATATTGGAAATCCTTGGGGGAGGCCTATGTCCAGCAGTGGACTTCTTGCGGTTGAAATGATGATGATGGCAAACTAGCTAATATAAACATTTCAATAGTTTATTTAACGAAATTCGGTCAGACTATGAAGAAAAATATTTTTTTAAATCTAAGGCCCATACGTATGAAAATAAACAACTCCACTCTCGACAGTTGCCATCCCCATTAGATATTGCGACCACAGAAGAAAGAAGGTACGCGTTGAGAGTAGGGACATAGTTATTTAAATACAATTACTTTTTCAATACATTTGCTAATAATACGGTTCTTAGGACATCAAAACTTGGATCGTAATGATGTATTTACGGGATTAGTACTTACTACTTTACTTTACTCCACACCAATCACTACCGCTCATTAGCCCAATGCCACATATTCATAGAATCTAAGCAAAGAGTTTCAAGTTCAGCATGAACTTTTCCTGATTCGTGAGATGTGATTTTATAACAGACTTCGAAAAGGAGAAGGTTAGCAATTCGGTTGTATGTGTAGGGTATTTTAGTTATTAATGTCTGTTTCAGCGGTCAGTGAACGTTTCTATAAACAATATTTTAGGCATAAACCGATTACTGCAGATAATATTGTATTACGCAGTTACTCTGGTTCACCGATCGAATCCCTCGAATCTATAAAAGTCGATGTAACCCTCGGGAATGTAACTGCAAATAAGTTGTCGTTGCATGTTATTAAAAATGGTAGTCGCATTGCTGGGCAAAGAATGTATACGCGCTTTAAATATCAAACAGATTAGTTTCAACGAAATTCTAGAGGATTCGGTCGTAAAACAGTTAATGAAGGAATTTCCGGAAGTTTTCACAGAAAAGCTAGGCACTTGTAAAACATGTATTTAGTTAGAATTGAAGGATCCACAACCTGTGTATGTGCGTGCGCGGCCAGTGCCACTGGCGCTGCGCGCGCGCGTCGATGCCGAGCTGGAACGGCTAGAAGTCGAAGGTACTATTTATAGGGTAGAGCATCGTACCGGTAGTTTAGGAGAATGGCGTTGCGTCGCGGACATTGAACGAGGCTGAAAAGAATTGCAGCCAATTAGACAAAGAAGCGCTTGCGATATTCTTTGGGGTTACGCGACATGACCATTACCTATACGGTAGAAAATTTACGTTGCGCACGAACCATCAGCCGTTAAGCCCCATTTTTTGGTCTAAGCAAGGTATTCCCCAAACGGCGGCAAGTCGCTTACAACGGTGGGCAGTGCAGTTAGCAGCCTATGACTTTAACGTAGAATTCATAAGATCGTGCGAAAACGGCTTGGCCAATGCGCTGTCCAGCTTGCCTTTGCCTAGCGAGCGTTGATGCACCACTTCGGCGCAAAGCTATATGAATGTAGTTATAGATAACTTACCCGTTAATTTCCGTGACGTTAGTAAACAAACGAAGAATGATGTTTTGTTATGCAAGATTTTAGGGTATGTGAAATTTGGTTGGCCGTTTAAAACGAGCTATGAGGAAGGGAAGCCCTATTTTGAAAGTAAGAAAGAGATAGTTGCGGAATAAAACTGCCTTATTAACAAATATAGAATTATTATACCCCCAAAATTACGAAGTATATACTTCGTAATTTTGGGGGTATAATAATTCTATATTTGTTAATAAGACAGTCTATACGAAGGTCGTTTAGGGATAAACAAAATGAAAAATTTGTCACGTAATTATGGCCTGGAATTTACGCGGATTTAGATAATGTGTGTCGCACATGTGACGCTTGCCGTGCAGTTCGGGACGCACTTCCCCGTTCAGCGTTACATCCCTGGGAGTATCCATTAGTAACCTGCCAACGCATTCATGCCGATTTTGAGGATTGTGCAGGGAAGAGGTATCTAATTATAGTAGATGCATTTTCTAAGTGGATTGAAGTGATATCGATGACCCGACCTGATGCCCAGTCAATCATTTCCGCATTCCTTTCAACTTCAGTATAAATACTACTGCTGTATTTTTTTTCACGTAACCATATATAACCGTTTAGCAGATAGAGGGGAAAACCAAATATTTCGGAAACGGATCCCTAAATCGAAAAATGGTGTTCTCAACCTCACAATATTTTTAAAGACCTATTTACGCCCATCATGTATCGTATATACATGATGGGTAAGTAGAGAAAAAAAAAATTACTCCCCACTTGTATGGAAGCTACAGTAACTAGATTTTTTTCTACCACTTTTTTGCCATGATTAATATACATACCCATGCCAAATTACAGCTTTCTAGTACTTATAGTCTCTGAGTAAAACCGCGGACGGACGGACAGACAGACAGACAGACATGACGAAACTATAAGGGTTCCTTGTTTACTACGGAACCCTAAAAAGGCGATAAAATGGGCGGTTCATGATGGCCAACCGATAGAACGGGCTTTAAGCGTATTTTTGTTTTCTTATCGCAATTGTAAGCATGCGACCACGGGCGTGCCACCGGCGGTGCTTATGCTGGGACGACGTTTCCGCAGTCGTTTAGATGCCCTGCGCCCCGATTTGTCGTCAGTCGTGCGTACTGCTCAGAAACGTCAGGTGGCCAATGCTGGTGGATCTACAAGAGACATTAGTATTGGTGAACCTGTCTAAGTTCGTAATAATTCCGTAAAAGGCAATAAATGGGAGAAAGGAACAATTACAGAAAAGACAGGAGTGCTATTTTTGAACGCGTGACTCACTTAACGAGTGATTGACGCGAGTGTTTCCAAACGGCCGCATTTTTGAATCGTTAGTTGACGAGTGATTGCAACGAGCGGTCGAGACCGCTCGTTTCCGCAGGCGACGAACGCTTTTATGTCAAAGTCACTTCCTGTCATTTGAAGTTCATCTGTCATCATTTTACGTTCCGTTTGACGCTGTACTTCTTAATCATTTTAAAAATCCTTATTAACCTTAAAAATGTTTTTAAAACATTCTGCGTGAAATATAAAGAAATTAAATATTTTTTGCTGAAGGTTGGCAGCACTACAGTTCAAGCGATGGTTTAAAAATAAGGCAAAATGGCATTTCATGACTTGGAAGACGAGTGTGACTTGTCGTGCACGACGTGCGTTTTAGTGAGTCACGCGTTCAAAAATAGCACTCCTAATCCTATTTCATATAAAGTAGATTTAGGAAATGGAATCGAGTGGCGTAGGCATCAACACCAAATTCTGCCGGTAAAAATAAGTCGCGTTTTTCGCTAACTCGTGCCAGCGTAAGCTCGTCGCGCGAGCGAGAGGAGGTGGTTGAAGACGACGCTGATGAGTTCGAAGACGCGGCGGATGTAGGGGAATCAGGATGTGTGGATATAGGAGATAAATCGCGACACTCGGAGACGACTCATCAACCCCCTTCTGCCAATTCAGAATTCCCGATATCGCCTGGGCCCAATGCGTCGGCCAGCGCACTGCGTGCGTTTTATCGGGCAAAAAACAAGCAGATTAACTCATGATAGAATTGTATCTTAGTTTGTTATTATATTAAGAGTGGAAAGGTGTAGGGTATTTTAGTTATTATTGTTTGTAACTGTCATCTCTTGTCTTGGGATTATCAAATAAACCAGTCAGTACGCAACCGCCATCTTTCATTGACGTTCCAGTATGTAAGTACATTTTGTAAAAAATAAATTGAGTAAATGTACCTGAATATTATAAATGTATTTTTACAAACTGCTTTAGTACCAAACATTAATAAATTCCTTATTTTCTGAACTGCAATCTTGTTTTAGTTTAAATAGTAATCGCAAATGTATTGAAAAACGTCGTATGATGATCGTACGATAAGCTTGATATTATAATCGAGGTATTTATAGGCACAAGGCGAAGCCGAGTGCTTAGAATAAACCGATGACTTACCGGTACTTGCACCATGATGCACTATTAATACGGTTTTGACGCGTTAATTTATACACCTAACGTTTCGAACACTTTACAGTGCCCATGATCGCAGGTAGACTAACCTGGTATTTTAGTGTACCTGCGAACATGAACACTGTCAAATGTTCAAAACAATAGGTGTATAAATAATGTAATAAACGCGTTAAAGTCGTATTAAAAGCATTAAGATATAACTACTAGAGAAGACACCGCAAATCCTTACTGTTTCCCGTTCAACTGCGGTGATCGGGCCGCAACTCACTCAGTCCTTTGTTAGCTCTTTCGATTGAGGTACTCCCACGATAAATAAAAAAAAACATGGTAAAAATCATTAAAAAAAATGACTTGGTGTGTATTGAGTTATTGCAGTAATAACTTATCGAGCACTGAACAGTGCAAAGGAATAAATTTTCATCAGCAAGTACTTGAACTAATTTCATTTTTTTTCCAAAAAGAAAATCAATTTTATTGCCTCCCGCCATTTTGCATTATGTTGTCATGTTGCTATGGAAACGCGTGATTGTAGCAAATATAGCGCTGAAGTATTGAGTATGTATGATTGGACGATTCGTTATTGTTTTAGCGCTGCAGCGCTATAATTTTGAGTTTCGAAGATGGAACATTGCCAATATTCAAGGTAGGTCCTCTAGAGTACTTATATCTCAATGATTAAAAGTGATTTTATTGACGCCTGTAGCACACAGCCGCGAATGCGGACCGAAAGCGTTCCGGAACGCAACATCGGCGGAACCGCAAAACGCTGTCTAGTATGATTTTGTTTGGTGCGTCTCACACCGCAAGCGGCACGAAACCGAAACGGAATCATGCAACAGCGTTTCGCAGTTCCGCCAGGGTTCCGTTCCGGACCGCTTCCGTTCCGCATTCGCGGCTGTGTGCTACAGGCGTCAAATGTGTAACAGTCGCGAAAAGGGTTTAGTAGTATTAGGGTGGGACATAGTAGCAGTAAAGTAAGTAGTGACTCACGCGGTAGTGGTGCCAACGCATTCATGCCGATTTTGAGGATTGTGCAGGGAAGAGGTATCTAATTATAGTAGATGCATTTTCTAAGTGGATTGAAGTGATATCGATGACCCGACCTGATGCCCAGTCAATCATTTCCGCATTCCTTTCAACTTCAGTATAAATACTACTGCTGTATTTTTTTTCACGTAACCATATATAACCGTTTAGCAGATAGAGGGGAAAACCAAATATTTCGGAAACGGATCCCTAAATCGAAAAATGGTGTTCTCAACCTCACAATATTTTTAAAGACCTATTTACGCCCATCATGTATCGTATATACATGATGGGTAAGTAGAGAAAAAAAAAATTACTCCCCACTTGTATGGAAGCTACAGTAACTAGATTTTTTTCTACCACTTTTTTGCCATGATTAATATACATACCCATGCCAAATTACAGCTTTCTAGTACTTATAGTCTCTGAGTAAAACCGCGGACGGACGGACAGACAGACAGACAGACATGACGAAACTATAAGGGTTCCTTGTTTACTACGGAACCCTAAAAAGGCGATAAAATGGGCGGTTCATGATGGCCAACCGATAGAACGGGCTTTAAGCGTATTTTTGTTTTCTTATCGCAATTGTAAGCATGCGACCACGGGCGTGCCACCGGCGGTGCTTATGCTGGGACGACGTTTCCGCAGTCGTTTAGATGCCCTGCGCCCCGATTTGTCGTCAGTCGTGCGTACTGCTCAGAAACGTCAGGTGGCCAATGCTGGTGGATCTACAAGAGACATTAGTATTGGTGAACCTGTCTAAGTTCGTAATAATTCCGTAAAAGGCAATAAATGGGAGAAAGGAACAATTACAGAAAAGACAGGAGTGCTATTTTTGAACGCGTGACTCACTTAACGAGTGATTGACGCGAGTGTTTCCAAACGGCCGCATTTTTGAATCGTTAGTTGACGAGTGATTGCAACGAGCGGTCGAGACCGCTCGTTTCCGCAGGCGACGAACGCTTTTATGTCAAAGTCACTTCCTGTCATTTGAAGTTCATCTGTCATCATTTTACGTTCCGTTTGACGCTGTACTTCTTAATCATTTTAAAAATCCTTATTAACCTTAAAAATGTTTTTAAAACATTCTGCGTGAAATATAAAGAAATTAAATATTTTTTGCTGAAGGTTGGCAGCACTACAGTTCAAGCGATGGTTTAAAAATAAGGCAAAATGGCATTTCATGACTTGGAAGACGAGTGTGACTTGTCGTGCACGACGTGCGTTTTAGTGAGTCACGCGTTCAAAAATAGCACTCCTAATCCTATTTCATATAAAGTAGATTTAGGAAATGGAATCGAGTGGCGTAGGCATCAACACCAAATTCTGCCGGTAAAAATAAGTCGCGTTTTTCGCTAACTCGTGCCAGCGTAAGCTCGTCGCGCGAGCGAGAGGAGGTGGTTGAAGACGACGCTGATGAGTTCGAAGACGCGGCGGATGTAGGGGAATCAGGATGTGTGGATATAGGAGATAAATCGCGACACTCGGAGACGACTCATCAACCCCCTTCTGCCAATTCAGAATTCCCGATATCGCCTGGGCCCAATGCGTCGGCCAGCGCACTGCGTGCGTTTTATCGGGCAAAAAACAAGCAGATTAACTCATGATAGAATTGTATCTTAGTTTGTTATTATATTAAGAGTGGAAAGGTGTAGGGTATTTTAGTTATTATTGTTTGTAACTGTCATCTCTTGTCTTGGGATTATCAAATAAACCAGTCAGTACGCAACCGCCATCTTTCATTGACGTTCCAGTATGTAAGTACATTTTGTAAAAAATAAATTGAGTAAATGTACCTGAATATTATAAATGTATTTTTACAAACTGCTTTAGTACCAAACATTAATAAATTCCTTATTTTCTGAACTGCAATCTTGTTTTAGTTTAAATAGTAATCGCAAATGTATTGAAAAACGTCGTATGATGATCGTACGATAAGCTTGATATTATAATCGAGGTATTTATAGGCACAAGGCGAAGCCGAGTGCTTAGAATAAACCGATGACTTACCGGTACTTGCACCATGATGCACTATTAATACGGTTTTGACGCGTTAATTTATACACCTAACGTTTCGAACACTTTACAGTGCCCATGATCGCAGGTAGACTAACCTGGTATTTTAGTGTACCTGCGAACATGAACACTGTCAAATGTTCAAAACAATAGGTGTATAAATAATGTAATAAACGCGTTAAAGTCGTATTAAAAGCATTAAGATATAACTACTAGAGAAGACACCGCAAATCCTTACTGTTTCCCGTTCAACTGCGGTGATCGGGCCGCAACTCACTCAGTCCTTTGTTAGCTCTTTCGATTGAGGTACTCCCACGATAAATAAAAAAAAACATGGTAAAAATCATTAAAAAAAATGACTTGGTGTGTATTGAGTTATTGCAGTAATAACTTATCGAGCACTGAACAGTGCAAAGGAATAAATTTTCATCAGCAAGTACTTGAACTAATTTCATTTTTTTTCCAAAAAGAAAATCAATTTTATTGCCTCCCGCCATTTTGCATTATGTTGTCATGTTGCTATGGAAACGCGTGATTGTAGCAAATATAGCGCTGAAGTATTGAGTATGTATGATTGGACGATTCGTTATTGTTTTAGCGCTGCAGCGCTATAATTTTGAGTTTCGAAGATGGAACATTGCCAATATTCAAGGTAGGTCCTCTAGAGTACTTATATCTCAATGATTAAAAGTGATTTTATTGACGCCTGTAGCACACAGCCGCGAATGCGGACCGAAAGCGTTCCGGAACGCAACATCGGCGGAACCGCAAAACGCTGTCTAGTATGATTTTGTTTGGTGCGTCTCACACCGCAAGCGGCACGAAACCGAAACGGAATCATGCAACAGCGTTTCGCAGTTCCGCCAGGGTTCCGTTCCGGACCGCTTCCGTTCCGCATTCGCGGCTGTGTGCTACAGGCGTCAAATGTGTAACAGTCGCGAAAAGGGTTTAGTAGTATTAGGGTGGGACATAGTAGCAGTAAAGTAAGTAGTGACTCACGCGGTAGTGGTGCACCAGCGCGCGGTTGGCGGCCACGCCGGCGGACACGGCGTTGGGCGCGTGCTCCCACACGAAGTGGTTGCCGAGCTCCACCATGTCGCGCGGTCGCACCACGTACTTGCTGCGGTGCCTCAGCCCCAGCGGCGTGACGCGGCGCCGCGTCTTGCGCGCCGTCAGTAGAGGCGACTTCAGTTCGCTGTCGTCCTGTAATCGCAATAAAATCTCCAATCAAACTAGAGACGTCAGTAATCGACTTAATAATTATGGACATACATTCATTAACCCGCTTTTATATTAGCTTCACTTGTATTGTATGTAAGAAAATCTTGGAATCTCTATTTGACCCACTTCCCGGTTTTTGATTAGGATGAAATTTTGCACACGCTCTGAGTTCTGATGACAATACATGTCTAGCGTGCTAAAAGCGTGTTTTTTAGTTTTTTAAACGAATTAATAATTATTTAACCTTGTATCTGTCTTGATCCCAGCCAAGATTCACTTTAAATCACATTTACTAGAAAAACAAAAACTTGATTCCACCCACTGCTTTGCTTGCCGTGTTCATAAACCGCCTTCCCGTCAAACTTGTAAGTGAAAATACTAGACACGTTTTATTTAGCATTGACACCTACACCTTATATTTTTACTCTTTTGATATCCGGTTCCTTTGGTTTTCTATTTAATTTTTTTGCTGTCTTCTTTTGTTTTATATTGTACTTCCTTTCTTTTCTTTTTTAAATATTTTGCATCATATATTATGTTAAATTGCAGCTGAAAATCAGCGGTTGCTTCTTCGAGTAACATGTGCTGAGCTGTAGCCTATTTGTGCTTCATATTGCATGTTTTATTGTTAAATTGAGATTTTTGTTGATGTTACTTATTTGTATTTTGTTCAACTGAGACACATTGTGTGTCAGTTGAACAAAATAAATGATTTATCTATCTATCTAAGATTCCTCACGTGCACAGGGTCATCTAAACACTGCATTTGAAGTAAAAATAGGCGTTTGGCCGTCGTAATCGAAAGAGCGCGTTAAGAACTCATTTCACAAAATGTCAAAATGTTAAAGTTAATGGCGGATTACAAGTGATACAAAAACAACTTCCTAGTTTTATTATTACCGCCGACTCCTTGTCTGTTTCTGGTGACAAACCAGTGACAATTGAGTTTCTGAAAAAATTAGTCAGCTTCTTAGTGTTGTCATTATAATTTTGTACAATTGTTTAAGACTTATATTATTTTGACTTTTTAGGAATTGATGCATGAATTAATTCTGAATCATGGTATTAATTAACGAGCAGCGTTTAGGTAATACATACACTTAATTGAAAATTTGCATGCTATAAAACGTAGCTAAATAGATTGGTAAATATTGTTAATTACCATAACACAACATAATTTGTACCCTACAGTTATTGAATTTATTCAGGCGTTACTTTGCGGTAGTCAAAGTTACATGCATTTTGAATTATATTAATTTGATAACTGGGTGTGAAGGATCCTTTCTCGATGGCAGTATCCAGGCACGCCGATCGATAGTATCACGGCTGCCAGTCGATAATATCTCGGAGAGCCATAGATAGTATCTCAATTAGTTGCTAGATAATAGAGTTATTTATATTATAAATAGAGCTGACACGCGCCCTATATGATGTAGGCCGCGAGTCGCCAAATGTGCGAGGTAAGCTTGTACAAGGTCCATTGCCTAAGATGACCCGTTAAGGTAGCAAAACACGTGTCGCAAGTACGACGGCCGAGACTGCTGCAGCCTCAACAGATGCAGCAACATTTACAGAGGTCGCATGCATTAACTATTGGTAGCGGCCACGTTATAATGATTATCTGGAGAGTAGTGACGTCAGCATCACCTCCAACGTGTCTCCGCATCGAGGCAACAAGCTCATCAATATAAAAGTAAGATACTAAATGTCTACATTCCTGCGAACGCAGATAAAAGAAAACATTTCTAAACAGGAAGGCCGACAGCGCCCTCTCACGAGGATGGTAGCCGGCACACAGTGACGTCAGCATAACTAGCAACGTGTCTCTGGCACGACGCAATATAAGATACTAAATGTCTACATACCTGCCAACGCAGATAAAAGAAAACATTTCTAAACAGGAAGGCCGACAGCGCCAGAGGGCGCCATCCTCGTTAGAGCACGAGGATGGTAGCCGGCACGCAGTGACGTCAGCATCACTAGCAACGTGTCTCTGGCACGACGCAATATAAGATACTAAATGTCTACATACCTGCCAACGCAGATAAAAGAAAACATTTCTAAACAGGAAGGCCGACAGCGCCCTCTCACGAGGATGGTAGCCGGCACGCAGTGACGTCAGCATCTCTAGCAACGTGTCTCTGGCACGACGCAATATAAGATACTAAATGTCTACATACCTGCCAACGCAGATAAAAGAAATCATTTCTAAACAGGAAGGCTGACAGCGCCCTCTCACGAGGATGGTAGCCGGCGCGCAGTGACGTCAGTATCACTGGCAACGTGCGTCCGCACGGCACAAAGTGAGATACTTAATATCTTCATACCTGCCAATAGAGATAAAAGAAAACATTCCTAAACAGGAAGGCCGATGGCAACTTCACACGAGGAAGGTAGTCGGCGCGCAGTGACTTCAGCATCCGCAGCAGCGTCTCTTCATGTCGAGGCAGGACGAGCTCATCCACGTCAATGACGAGCAGCCATTCAGCTTTCGACATCGAGCGGTACAAGCAGTCGTTGAACGCCGCAAATTGACCCTCCGTTCTGGAACGTAATAAATTAACGTATGTTATTATACGAAACTACGAGTTACTCATGTAAATATCATCTATTGGACTTCATGTTTCGACCTCATCCGGAGGATTTACATTCGCCCTGAGTAAGACCTCCAGATAAAATCGAAATATATCGGCCAGTAGCTGACTATTTACGTGAGTTACCCGTTGTTACGTAGGATACTAGTCTTCTGAGCATAAACAATGCAATTATTTAAATCACATATCAGTTAATGTCCAAACTAAAGAAGACTCAGGATTATTAACATATAAAAGACTAGCGCCCTTGAAACAAAGTATTTTACTGAAAACGTTTTCTCACCTAATCTCCACCTTAGACAGGATGGGTAGATTCCACGGCAGCAACGTGATCATTCCCTTCCTGCGGTAGTGGTCTAACACGCAACTGACGGCTGCACTCGTCGAATGGTTGTACATATAGAAGTGGCTCGCGCCCAGTAATATGTTGAACTCGAACCACTCTATCAGCCAGTCATCACGGGAGAACGAAGAATGGAACGGCTTCACACATACATGTAGATTTTGCTGCAAACAAGAAAATACAAAGTATATCGATCGAGTTCCACTGCCACTCTTAGAGCGAGGTTACACGTTCAGTTTGGCAACAGTTCAGTCCATCAGTCTGGATTGACTTGACTGATGCCAGAATGATGGATGATTTTCACGGTTACACGATCAATCAAGAATGACTGCAGACTGATAAAAAGTACGTCAGCTATGGATATTTTTTGGAAAAAGAAAGCGTGAGCTATAATAATAATAATAGGCCGCAGGGCAGCTTGTGGCGAGCTGTTGGTGAGTAACGACACCACGGACCCGAGTGCTCCAGAGAGTCGGTCAGAGCCCTCGCCCCCGACGTGTCTTCATCGGTCGGGGTGGAAACCCAAGAGGGCTCGCAGGACTCTCAGCTCTGGCTTGCCTTAGTTGGCCGTCCAGAGAGGAGTCGTGAGAGCTGTTGCTCCAGGGGTGGAAGTGTTAAAGGCCTAACGACGCGAGTAACTTCGGAGAAAGCGCAGCACACCTCTCGACACCCCTGAGTCGCCCGCACCGGTGTTGCCCCTTTTGCCGGCAGTAATCGTCGGCTAGTTTGAGGGGCCCATCTAGTGGGCGGCAAGCCACCACCTGCCAATTTTAGTCAGTATCATGATTATGGCAGGTGTCCGACCCTTAGCAATAACCCAGCGTAAAGTTCATCCACATTCCAATCCCATAGCCTACTAATTTCTCTTTTAAAATACAATAGTTCCCCCTCCGGCCAAGACCTGTTCAAGGACATATCATACATTGGTATGTCCAGGAATGGGTTCTGGCTGGAGACATACATCACATCAACTTCTCCAAGGGGCCTCTACGTGTTGGATCTATATCCCCACGCAAGCCTTCCAAAGGACCGGGGTAACACCCGTGAGTCTCAGAGAGATACAAATATAATAATATATAAATAAATAATTAAGAATTATAAGTAGATAAAGAGATGATAATAAGAATGAATAATATTTATTACGTACATAATCCATATTTTGTTAGTAGACTTAACCTAGTGTTAGTAATAGGACATAATTATAAAACCAACCACACAATACAATAGTAGATTGTTGCACTGAGCAGAAAGTAAGTTATTGCTGCACGAGTGATTATTTGGAGCCCGAGCGCTAGCGAGGGCTCTAAAAAGCACGAGTGCAATATAACTTACTTAATGCGAGGTGCATAATCTGCTTTTCTTTCAACTACTGCAATAAAAGTAAGTGAAAAATAAAACTGAAGACAAATTACAAAAGTTAAAAATTTGTTGTTTACATTCCCGCCTTTTTTCTTTATGGCCAGTATTTTTTTTAGGCAATACACACGTCCCTTTGTAATCTTCATACGGCCGTTAGATTGGCCAACCTTCTTTATGACATGTGACAACTATTATCCCGCAATTTTAAAAATGAACTAAACAGTGCAGTAAAGGATTTCCATACATTTTTGCTGCACTAGAGCAGCAAAAATGTATGGAAATCCTTTACTGCACTGTTTAGTTTTTTTTTTACTCCTAGTGCAGCAAAGTTGCGCTTTGTGCTGGATATGTAGTGCAGTTATAATAGAATTGCAGCGTAGTTGGAAGAAAAATATTTTACTAACAGTGAGGTTCCCACCCTCTGGCCATCGGTATCGTTTATATCCACCTCAGTATGAAGGCGCATCCAGTGGCCCAGTAGTGGGGAGTCCCATCTGTCAGATAACACGCACAGAATACTATTTGAGCTAGCCCTAGTTAGTAAACGATTCAATAGCACCGCACTCCTCTTTCTAATAATTGCATAAAAGCAGTCTGTATTAGCGTCGGCAAACATTCTTGACGCGCTACAAAAACGCGACAGCCCAAACAGTACTCTGAACGCATCATTGTATTGAACGCGCAAAGCTTTGTATGCGCGCCGCGAATAGTCAGACCACAGACTGCACGTGTAGAAGGATTGGCAGTAAGCTTTAAAAAGTGTCACCTTAACTTCCTTGCCACATCGTGCAAATCTGCGGGCTAGCATATTGCACCGCACAGCCATCGCTCTACGCTCCCGTTCAATATCTACGTCGTCATTTAACTTATCGGTCACCCAGTGGCTCAGATACTTAAACTTATCCACTTTCTTGAGTTCAGTACCACAAAGTTCCACAGGCGGTGTGGAATAAGTATAAAGAAACGCATAAAAAGAGCGCGATGGATGAGAAGCTGGCTACAAGAAGAGATCATTCAAGGACTCCAAAGTGATTATAAAAATCTTTTTCTATTTAAATTGGTGGCGGCGGGGGCAGGGGTGGAGGTGTTGAGGGCGGCGGCGGCGCTTGCGGCGCGCTCGTTACTGTGTCATTGCGTCGCCGACGGTGACTGATGCGAGAATGATGCACGCGGGTTACACGTTCAGTCTCGCATCAGTTTTACATCATTCAATCAGACTGAGAAAATTATTTACAATTTTTAATTTTTATCAGTCCAGACCATCAGTCTGTCAGTTCGTGGGTTACACGATCATTCTCCGATCATTCTGGCCAGACTGATGGACTGAACTGTTGCCAAACTGAACGTGTAACCTACCTCTTAAGGTGGGACGCTTCGGTCCGCTAGGATCCTACCGTCAATAGATGGCGATTTTTGTCGTTTTTTAGGGTTCCGTAGTAAACTAGGAACCCTTATAGTTTCGCCATGTCTGTCTGTCTGTCTGTCTGTCCGTCCGCGGTTTTACTCAGAGACTATAAGAACTAGAAAGCTGAAATTTGGTATGGGTGGGTATGTATATTAATCATGTCAAAAAGTGGTAGAAGAAAATATTGACAAAAAATTTTTTTAGGGTAGCTCCCATACAAGTAAAGAGGGAGTAATATTTTTTTTTCTATACAAACCCATCGTGTTGGGTATTGTTAGATAGGTCTTTAAAAAATATTGTGAGGTTGAGAACACAATTTTTCGATTTAGGGATCCGTTTCCGAAATATTTGGTTTTAAAGTGCAAATTTTTGTTAGAGGTAAGTGTCCCCCCCCCCCTCTCTATCTACTAAACGGTTATATATGGATACGTGAAAAAAATTACAGCAGTAGTATATATACTGAAGTTGAAAGGAAAACTATCAGAGCTGAGTACTAAGTACAAACTAAAAAGTTATAGGCAACCAACTTATAACATGTACTCGAAAATGTAAAATTTCATACATTTTCATTGTTACATGTTTTTGGTCGTTAAACTGTTAGGTGCGAGTGTAAACAGTGTGAACTCAAAGTTGTCATTCGCAACTACGGAACCCTACACTGCGCGTGGCCCGACACGCACTTGGCCGGTTTTTTAATTCTTTTACCTAAATAATTAATTTATCTGCGGTGATAAAGGCTATAATTCATGCGGACAAAGTTGCGAAAAAAAATACTACTATTGAAATTAAATACTACTATTGAAATTAAAAAACATCCTAATTTCAAAAGAGAGGATGGTTGGCAGTTACCACCAGCTTGGGATCCAGTCATCAATTTAATCAAATCTCAAGCTAAGCAGAAGACTGCAAGACCTTCAGACACCGTGAGCCAATACTGCGTAAATCCGAAACGTTATCAATAAATATTTTAGGCGGTAGATTTTGCAGTTCTTATAAAATACTAGACAAATGTCTACTTAGTCTACCTGCGACCACGAACACAAGTGCTCGAAACGTTAGGCGTATAAATAATGTAATAAACGCGATAAAAACCGTATTAAAATAATTTTATTTAAATAATTTTACATTACTTCACAACCTCGCCTACAAAACATGTTCTTCTGGACCATCTGTATCGTACATACTTAGAATGTTATGAAACACATGTGTACTTTATTGTTTTTATTTCATAAAGAATACTCATAAAATAGTTTTTAGTTTATTAGTACTTATATTTTTCCAATAAATATTCCAAACTTCATAGAGTTGGCAACATAACACATGCCGTAGTACAATATAGTAAATTTGCCATACTAAAATTGCAAGGAAGGGCGGCAACGGTCGCAAGGGTTGGCAACATCGCATTTGCATCGCTGTGACGTCGCAATCACACACACTACAATACAGACTTGAGCGTATGATACTATAAACGCTCACACGAACATTGATATATTTAAATAAAATTTAATTCTGATTTAAGCTTTTATGACTACTATATTCTCATGAAAAACATAATTTCTCCAAAATAGAATTCAAAATAAAAGCCCACTTATGCCATAACAATGCAAGATTATGCTTTATTAGCCCCCAAATGTGTAATTAAATTAGTATGGAAAGCGTTCCACCTTAAACCGCTGCCTTTTCAATAAATACTTTCGCGTAGCGCGCTGAATGACAACGTCAAAAATGCCGACTTATGTCATTACAATGCAAGATTATGCTTCATTAGCCCTCAAATGTGTAATTAAATTAGTATGGAAAGCGTTCCACATTAAACCGCTGCCTTTTCAATAAATACTGTCGCGTAGCGCGCTGAATGACAACGTCAACGTCACGAATTCGAATGAAAAATAATTAATCTTAAAGCATGGAAATGATGAAATTCCGATGAAATGTGGAAATTTCAGCAAGGTGTTATGTTTAAGGGACACTGTCCTTAACCCGAGAACCCAGACAATGGTTCCTGCTATGCTACCACCTAACAATGGAATAAGTCCGCGGAGATGTGCTTTTATAGAGAGAGGAATCTGGGACACGTCGTGGATTCCCACCAGAACCCTGGTTGGAAGTGATCAAGTTGCGTTGGTACCTGTTTTCAATACTCATGAAGTAGAGCAAACACTGCGAAAAGGAACGGTTATCGGAAACTGTGAGGAGATAGCCTGGTTAAGGAAGTGTGAAGAGGGACAAAAGCAGAGAATCACAAATCAGGAAGAAAACGTAACAAAGCTTCTGGAGGGTTGCAAGGGTAATCTAACTAAATTGCAATTAAGGGCCTACACTAGGCACACTAGCGACGCCAATAATTTTATTCCTAATACTTTACAAATAGAAAGATATTCAAGAATGTAAATCATATAAGCCTTAGTAAATAACCTGAAGTATTTTTGGAATCATGTTTTAATATTATGAGAATCGGTCACTAAGAGAAATAGTGATCGGTAATCTGATTCTCATAATTCTTACTGATTCTGATAATATTAAACATGCTTCCAAAAATACTTCAGGTTATTATCTAAGGCTTATATGAATTACATTCTAAAATTTCTTTATATTTGTGAAGTATTAGGAATTAAATTATTGGCGTCGCTAGGGTGCCTAGTGTGGGGTCTTAATAAAAGCAGAATTTCTTATTGAGATATTCTGATTTGTTCTCGAAAAATGATGGGGATATTGGCAGAACCGATTTGGTGAAACATAAAATTGATACTGGAGACACAGCACGCAGCAGAGGCCAAGACGTGTTCCTTTTGCCCGCGAGCAAGAGGTTGAAGACATGATACAGGAGATGAAAAAAAATGGTGTGATAGAACCTTCATCAAGCCCATGGTGCTCTCCAGTTGTTTTAGTAAAAAAGAAGGATGGATCGACTAGGTTCTGTGTGGACTATCGGCGTCTTAATGATGTAACTAAGAAGTACAGTTACCCGCTCCCCAGAATCAATGACACTTTGGATTCACTTTGAGGCATGACTTGGTTCTCTACTCTTGATTTAAAAAGCGGGTATTTGGATCCCAAGGACAAAGAAAATACTGCATTTTAAACGGCTAAAGGTTTGTGGTAATTCAAAACTATGCCATTTGGACTTTGCAACGCGCCAACGACATTTGAAAGATTGATGGAGCATGTGTTAGCAGGTATGCTAGGAGAAACCTGCTTGGTCTATTTAGATGACATCATCATAATGAGGCGAGATTTTGACGACTATCTCCAGACACTTGAAAGTGTATTCTCAAAACTACGGGGTGCAAATTTGAAGCTAAGTCCAAATAAATGCTCATTCTTTCACCGTCAAGTCAACTACTTG
The DNA here is from genome assembly GCA_963082605.1 of Rhodophaea formosa. NCBI lineage: Eukaryota > Metazoa > Arthropoda > Insecta > Lepidoptera > Pyralidae > Rhodophaea > Rhodophaea formosa. The sequence continues at coordinate 9,975,249 of OY720213.1, read as the reverse complement.
GGTCACATTATATCGGAACAAAGTATCGCCACTGACCCATGTGTCCAATTGTGGAATAGAACTGAGATTGCCAGCTGATCTATTATCGAGTTGTCCACCAGATACCCCAAGAGGGATAACCGAATACGCTAATGATCTACGGACCAGGATGATTGACGTTTATGACCAAATTAGGGAGGCTGGATATAAACCTAGTGAACGAATGAAGACCCGCTACGATCGTAAAGCTAACGGTTTTAGTTTACAAAAAGGAACCCTGGTCTGTTCCAGTTAGACGGAAAGGGAAATCGCCGAAGATACAACCAAGCTGGGAAGGACCGTATAAGATAGTCACCAAAATCAACGCCGTTACTTTCCGGATTCAGCGTATCCCTCGCAGTCCCTTAAAAATAGTTCATGTGGACCGTTCGACACGTTAACATGGAAGCAATGATGATCGGGACGTGATCGTCTATCGCCTAGACAGTTAGGCCAGGCATGATTGTCTGGCCTAACGGTCTAGGCGTTGGGCTGGCAATCGGGTGATCTCGGTTCGAATCTCAGCCCACGATACTCTGTTTTGTAAGTTTAAAAGAATTTTCTAGGCTATTCTAGATTAAATGGAAGTGAAAGTACAAGACAGAAAATGTGTGAGAGAGAAGGAGTTAATTAAAGAAATTTCTAGATTGTTCCAGACCAAATGGAAAGGAAAGAAAGAGGAGGCGAATTTAGAACATTGATGTGATTTTGTTCGAATTCGGGAATATATAAACAGTACTAGGCGTGGCGTAACTAAGGTCGCCATCATGTTTTTGTGTGAATATAGTATTTTTTCAAAAAAGGCTATTAAAATATAGTACGCTTAAAAAAATATAGTATTTTATTGGGGAAAACTAAAAAATAGACATTCATAGTTATGTATACAAATTTATAATATAATATAGTATTTTCGCATACTATATATTTCTTCAATAGTATATAGTCCCGAAATATAGAACCATACTATATATTATAGTACGGTTGGCAACCCTAGGCGTAACGTAAGTTTAAGTTGAAAAGTGAAATCTGAAGAAGGAAGAGGGAAGATAAAAAAAGGAAAAAACCGTGAGAAGTAAGTGAAGTGAACAGTGCAGTGACAGTACCGGGCAAGTGACATTTCTGCGCGAGTGTCAGTGCTGTGTTAGTGACAGTTCCGCGAAAGTTACAGTTCTGTGCGAATGACAGTTCCACGCGAGTGACAGGTCCGCGTAAGTGACAGTTCCGCGCGAGTGTTACAGTGCCGTGTCGGTACCGCGTGTGAGTGAGTGCCGTGAGTACACGTTTGGCACATAAATAAAGGCACTTTTCATAACATCGGCCTTTCCTTTCCTATTCCCAACCCACTCCCGTGACAATACTTACTTGTGAATGAATTCAGTATGAATATATAACGGACGCTCGGGTAATCGCTGTGTTAAATTAACAAATAATATTGCAAATATATATTTTTTTTTATATAAAGATGGCCAAAACCAGTCAAGTGCTTGTGAGTCTGGCTTCGACATGAAAGATTCCGTTTCACGGAATGGAACGTTTAAACATCTTGGTAAGGACTTTACAGTACGAATATCTCCTATTAAAAAGTTGACACAATTTGTGTTTTTTTTTTTCAAAAAACTGTACTTGGAGTACTTACATTGCTAATATATGCTTTCAGCTCACAATGATAAAATACTTGTTGGCTGAACATAATTCCTATCGCCATCACAATCGCCACAGGACGCCGAATAATTTGATAAACATGGCTAAACACACACTAGATATATTCGTGAACATAAAAAGAATTGCTCATGCCATAAATATGTCTGTTGTATGAACACCGCGCTGTTACGTGCGAGGAGTGGTCGTAAAACGCGCCAAACTTCTCACTCGGAAAAATTAGGAGACTCGCCGTAATACTGTAAAGGTCAAGTCGATGTTATATGCGCGATTGTGGCAAAATTTGTTATGAGTTATGACTGTTGCAGCTACATTTAAATTCGGTTTGCGAACTATCGGTTGCAACTAAAGGTCATGATAAAAACGTGCGTATTTTAATAACCGAATTAGGATAACGTATTCGTACTATCGCACACAAAGAAATTAAAAGTCCTCCTTCCATTGTCGAAATAATGTCAAAATTCAAGAGATTTCCCAAGAAAACTAACAAAAGAATTATAAAAGAACCCATAGGCGTCCTTAACGGATGTATATAAGTAATAATTAATTTAATTAGGTAAAGAGGAACGATCATCCGAAATGTCTCTATTTCGGATGGTCGTTCCACTTAACCCTTTTCAGTAACTATATAGAAATTCTTCAAATCTAAGCCAAGAACACGTGTTTTAGAGCCTCCTGAAATTCAACTCCCACCTTAAATGGGAGTGAATAATAGAGAAACATTAGCATGCCGACCTCAATTCCACTCTGTGGCTTCGTTTCCTAAACAATATACAGATTGTTGTGTATGGCAACAACCACGAACAACAAGGCGCCTTCAGTATTGCACAACTTCACTCCCCGAGTCTCGACACCAGTGGAAAGTAATGACTTTAATAGAAGTAGTATCGAAAATCTCTTTGGCTTCGTTGCTTGACTTGTGATCCTTCGGACCAGATAACGATGACCACGGACACTTAGGCACAATAGGCATGATGACTGGGTCTTCCGATTCTTAAAAATGTTTCATAATATATCAAAATGTGTCAAAAAAGACTATAAAAGTACACTTTCAATTTGATAACGATTCGTTTATCATACTAAATAACCTTTTAAAGTTGGTTGGGCAAGTCCATTTTAAAAGTATGAAAAAGTAAAAATAAATATTACCATTATATATGCCTCTAAATATAAAGCAACTTTTATATAAGACCATTACAATAAACGCAATATTTAATATAGCTGTTGAACAAGTTACCATTAGTATTGCCCAAAAAATGTGCTATTATATGTGCTATTAATGTAATATCTAAGAGAGTTTTTGGTTTAGCATGGCGTTTTTTCGCGGATGTCTCTTTATTTGGGAAAAGTCCTCCCAAAAAAAAAGACATTATATATAATAACGAAAAGAAATATAGTCATCATCCGTATTGTCTCTTGAATATTCACTCCCGACACAAGAGGGAAGTACAAGAATTAGCGAAACAGTAGAATGGCCACCTCAATGCCGCTCTTTGGCGTCGTTTCCGGAACAATAAGCATGTTGGTATGAGGTTTGTCGGCCAAGGCAGAGGCGACTAAGGACACCAAGGCAAAAATAAAGGAAGAAAGGCGATCGCCTTGTGAGAATTGACTGCCGGCCGACACAGGGAAGATAATTAATTATAAAAATTTGCGAAACACTACAATGCCTACCTCGATACCGCTCTTTGGTTGTTTCCTGATCAACGGGCAGGTTGGTTGGCATGTCGGCCAAGACTGTGGTGACTCAGGACACCAAGGCGAAACGAAAGACTGTCTCGTGAGAATATACGCCCAACACAAGTGGGAGGTAATGACTTAAGCAAAGAAGTGAAACAGGAGGATGTCTACCTCAAACCTGCTCTCTGGCTTCGTTTCCTAAACAATAAGCAGGTTGATATGAGGCTTCACGGCTAAAACAGCGGCAATTAAGGACACCAAGGCGGAAAGAAAGAAAGGCGACTGCCTAGTGGGAGGAAATGCATTACAAAAAAAACCGGCCAAGTGCGTGTCGGAACACGCGCAGTGTAGGGTTCCGTAGTTGCGAATGACAACTTTGAGTTCACACTGTTCACACTCGCACCTCATAGTTTAACTACCAAAAACATCTAACATTGAAAATTGTATGAAATTTAAAATTTTCGAGTACATTTTATAAGTTGGTTGTCTATAACTTTTTAGTTCGTACTAAATACTCAGCTCTGATAGTTTTCCTTTCAACTTCAGTATATATACTATTGCTGTATTTTTTTTTCACGTATCCATATATAACCGTTTAGCAGATAGAGGGGGGGTCACTTACCTCTAACAAAAATTTGCATTTGCCAAACATTTCGGATATTTTTTTTTTTTAATCACACAGATTGAGCTAGTACCAAAGTAAGTTCGAGACTTGTGTTATGGGATACTAACTCTACGATATTATATTTTATAATAGATACTTATATATAGATAAACATCCAAGACCCAGGTCAATCTGAAAAAGATCATTTTCCATCTTGACCTGACCGGGGATCGAACCCGGGACCATCCGTGTCGCAGGCAGGCGTGTTGACCGCTGCGCCACGGAGCTCGTCACGTCACGGATACGGATCCCTAAATTGAAAAATGGTGTTGACAACCTCACTATATTTTTCAAAGACCTATTTAACGATACCCAACACGATGGGTTTGTATAGAATTAAAAATATTACTCCCTCTCTACTTGTATGGGAGCTACCCTAAAAAAAAATTTTTTTCAAAATTTTTGTCTGCCACTTTTTTGGCATGATTAATATACATACCCATGCCAAATTACAGCTTTCTAGTATTTATAGTCTCAGAGTAAAACCGCGGACGGACAGACAGCCAGACATGGCGAAACTATTAGGGTTCCTAGTTTACTACGGAACCCTAAAAACCTGAATAATAAGCAGGTGAGGCTTGTCGGCCAAGACAGTGGTGACTCAAAACACCAAGGCAAAAAGGAAGAAAGAAAGAAAGAAAGGCGATCGTCTCTTGAGAATTCACTCCCGACACAAGTGGGACGTAATGAGGTACAAAAATTAACGAAACAGTAGAATGCCTACCTCAATGCCTTCCTTTGGCTTCGTTTCCTGAACAATAAGCAGGTTGGTATGAGGCTTGTTGGCCCACACAGAGGCGACCACGGAGACTACAGCGCCCACAGTCTCGTGAGGCTCCACTACCGACTCGAGCAGGCATAACACGTAGGCTGCGCTGTATTTCAGGTTCCAATTTTCCCTAATCGCCTGAAATATAAAAAAAAAACATTTTTCAATATTATTTAAAAAACTTTTTAACTCAAAAATTAAACCTGAAAGGAATAAAATTCAATCATCCCCTGTATTTCTACCCTTAGGGCCGGATTCCAAATTTATTTGGGTGCCATTTCAGAGTTCAATTTCAAAGAATATCTATGACAAATGAACAAAACAATCTTTTTATCTTACCTGCCCTAATACAGGGCTTGGCCATTTCGACTATGTTTAACCTCTATAAAAATGGTCAAACATAAAGCACAATGCCCAAACAAAACATAATTAGTTATTGTAGAATGGTTTTTAAAAAGGTCTTTCAAAAATATTGTGAGGTTGAGAACACCATTTTTAGGGTTCCGTAGTAAACTAGGAACCCTTATAGTTTCGCCATGTCTGTCTGTCTGTCTGTCTGTCTGTCTGTCCGTCCGCGGTTTTACTCAGAGACTATAAGTACTAGAAAGCTATAATTTGGTATGAGTGTGTATATTAATCATGGCAAAAAAGTCGTAGAAAAAAATCTCGAAGAAAATTTTTTTTTTGGGTAGCTCCCATACAAGTAAACTGGGGGAGTCATTTTTTTTCTCTATTTACCCATCATGTGGGGTATCGTTAAAAAGGTCTTTGAAAAATATTGTGAGGTTGAGAACACCATTTTTCGATTTAGGGATCCGTTTCCGAAATATTTGGTTTTAAAGTGCAAAATTTTGTTAGAGGTACGTGTCCCCCCCCTCTATCTGCTAAACGGTTATATATGGATACGTGAAAAAAAATACAGCAGTAGTATATATACTGAAGTTGAAAGGAAAACTATCAGAGCTGGGTACTAAGTGCAAACTAAAAAGTTATAGGCAACCAACTTATAAAATGTACTAGAAAATGTAAAATTTCATACAATCTTCATTGTTAGATGTTTTTGGTCGTTAAACTGTGAGGTGCGAGTGTAAACAGTGTGAACTCAAAGTTGTCATTCGCAACTACGGAACCCTACACTGCGCGTGGCCCGACACGCACTTGGCCGGTTTTTTCGATTTAGGGATCCGTTTCCGAAATATGTGGTTTTAAAGTGCGAATTTTTGTTAGAGGTAAGTGTCGTCCCCCCCCCCCCCCCCCTCTATCTGCTAAACGATTATATATAGACACGTGAAAAAAATTACAGCAGTAGTATATATACTTAAGTTTAAAGGAAAACTATGAGAGCTGAGTACTAAGTACAAACTAAAAAATTTATAGGCAACCAACTTATAAACTGTAAAATTTCATACTATTTTCATTGTTAGATGTTTTTGGTCGTTAAACTGGAAGGTGCGAGTGTGAATAGTGTGAACTCAAAGTTGTCATTCGCAACTACAGAACCCTACACTGCGCGTGGCCCGACACGCACTTGGCCGGTTTTTTTAGACTAATTCTGGCTACTACTGCGCGAATTTGATGCTGTTTTTAAAAACATATATACAGTCGTGGTCAGCTAATTAGAGACAGATAGAATATTAAGCAATATTGAATGTTCATATGCTATTATTGTGAGCTTCATTCGAGATTACTGATTGTTTAAATAAAATAAAATAAAACCTACTATCCTAATAAAAATCTTAATTAAATCACATGAACCATAATTATGGTACAGACGAACTGGCCACCTAATTAGGGACACTTCAGTTTTTACTTCTAAATCCAAAAAATTAAAAATTAATAACTTTTATTCTGTTAATTTATAATTTCAGCGCCAATTTCAAAAGCGACATTCTTAGCGTGCGAGTTATAAACGCATTAAATAATTAAAAGTAATGGGTCGAAAAACAAGCTGTGAATCAGGGGAGACATGAGACCGGAATCTATATTATTAACAAGCTAGGTCTGATGTCTCCCCGACCTAGGGAAGACACCAAGACTAAAAAAATCCTAATGGCTCCCCCAGGGGAGCCATCAGGGGAGACACGAGACCGGAAACGACGTAACAATGCGAAAAGTTATAATAAATCTTTATCATCGTGGATGGCCATACCGGAAAATTGCAGATCATCTAAAATGTTCCAAAAACAAAATCTACAATGCAGTGGCTTATTTCAAAATTCACGAAACAACGGAAAGTGTACCTAGACGGAAGAGGCCAAGAAAAACAACCCTACAAGACGATCGCAGAATGGTCACTCTCGCGAAGAGAGACCCCTTTAAGGGTTCCATTATGATCAAGAGCAAGGTTTTTAGACCAGAAACGACTGCCGGAGTATCAGCGAGGACCAACAGAAGGCGACTGGTGGAGGAAAAGCTAGTAGGAAGAGTTGCTCGACAAGTTCCATTATAGAAAAAGGAACACAAACAAGCAAGGTTGGCGTTTGCAAGAGAGTATGGACATTGGAATGTTGCTCAATGGAGAAATATGCTGTTTTCTGACGAGATCAAGATAAATCTTATTTCATCCGATGGCAGACAATACGTGCGACGACCTATAAAGCCGAAATGAATCCAAAGTACACGAAGAAGCAGGTGAAACATGGAGGCGGCAATATACAAATCTGGGGCTGTTTTTCTGGACATGGAGTAGGACCTATAAAAAGAATTGAGGGCATACTTGATCAATTCCAATACAAAGGAATATTGGAGGAAACGATGCTACCGTATGCTCCGTGAGCTCCGTGGCGCAGCGGTCAACACGCCTGCCTGCGACGCGGATGGTCCCGGGTTCGATTCCCGGTCAGGTCAAGATGGAAAATGATCTTTTTCAGATTGACCTGGGTCTTGGATGTTTATCTATATAAGTATATATTATAAAATATAGTATCGTTGAGTTAGTATCTCATAACACAAGTCTCGAACTAACTTTGGGGCTAGCTCAATCTGTGTGATTTGTGCGTATATATTTATTTATTTATTTATGCTGAAGAAGGCTTACCAGTCTCGTGGACGTTTCAACACGATAACAACCCGAAACATATAGCGCACTCTGTTTAATCGTTCTTAGCGCAACAGTCAGTGACGGTACTAGATTGGCCCGCATACAGCCCAGCTTTAAACCCGATAGAGCACTTATGGTATGAAGCGAAGAACAAAGTTGCAACTCAACATACTAGCACTAAAAATCAGCTTAACGAGAAATTCCAAGATGTTTGGAATAATATTTCTTTAGAAACCTGTAATAATTTGATTCAGCATCGATGCCGCGCCGATGTCAAATAGTTATAACCAAAAAGGCAACCATACTGGTTATTAAACATACGTTTTATGATTTGTTTTGTACTGTATTTTTAGTAATGAAAACTTTTTATGTGAAAAACACTTTAATAATTACCAGTTTATTTATATTTACAGTTAAAATTGTACGTGTCCCTAATTAGTTGTCCACCCATTATCAATTATGTGTAAGTGGCAATGATTTGTTAATTTTAAAAAATATTGATCGCAGCTAGTTCTTTGCTTTCCTGGCCTTTAAATATTTAGAAAACTAACCAAATTACTTGTTATTAATTGGTTCAAGCTTCAAATCCTCGATTTTTCGGACTAGAGGGACGATCTTTTGTTTTAGTGATATAGTGTCCCTAATTAGTTGACCACGACTGTATATATTTCTTATAGATTTAAAATGTACTTAAAACAAAGTGCGTGGGTCGCTAGAAAAAAAATATAATAAACAAAAAGTAGTAGAAAGCACTGCACCGGAAATAATTTTCCTTTCCACACCACAAGTGAGCATCTACCTACTTAAGTATTCGCATTAAATCTGAACTCTCCAGATTATTGAATTCCTTTATGTCTGAGCGCCGACCTGAATAACAAAGAGGAATTAATTCTGAAGCGAATACTTTGAGGCTTAATTGACAATGACTAACAAGACGCCTGAAGCCTATGGGCCAGTCAATATCGACATCAATCAAACATTGCAAACGCGCATGTATCGGCGATTTTTTTATAAGTATATTGTAGAGACCACTAAGAATAGCCTTACCCGAGTTTGCAACTTTCTTAACCCTGTGCTAGTCCTAGGGGGCCCGAAAGTTACGTTTTTTCAGTTTGGTCTCTACAATATATAAAAAAATCGCCGATACGTGCGCGTTTACAATGTTTGCACTTTTTGTGTCGATATTGACTGGCCTACTAGCGCGTGAAGACATTCTAATGAATCTTGACTTTAATCCTTACTTCCTTCTATCCTATCCTACTTATATCCTATAATATTGCATGAAAAGAAAATTAAATATTATTAATTAAAACTAAATTAACCCAAAAACATAATAGTTATAATGTTTGACGAGCTCCGTGGCGCAGCGGTCATCACGCCTGCCTGCGACACGGATGGTCCCGGGTTCGATCCCCGGTCAGGTCAAGATGGAAAACGATCTTTTCCAGATTGACCTGGGTCTTGGATGTTTATCTATATATGTATTTGTTATAAAATATAGTATCGTTGAGTTAGTATCCCATCTTTACTTTGGGGCTAGCTCAATCTGTGTGATTTGTCCGTATATATTTATATTTATTTATTTAATGCGAAAATTTGTATGTTTTCGACTTCATCACGCCCAAAACAGCTCAAGTGATTTAGGTGAAATTTTGTACACTGATAGTTTATTAACACATAGGCTGGTTTTTAAAATCACTGTTCCCGAGGGATCTACATTATTGCGAGCGGACCCTAAAAGTATATAAAATGCGCTTTCAGACTGGCGCCTGAACAAATAATGGTGAATGGACAACCGAGTACATGGCTATAACGAAATAAATGAGATATAGAGTATAATAGACAGAAATGAAGACGCCCCCTAAGTAATATAAACCTACCAGTTCAATTCTATTTGTTTTATTAATAAAACCCATATATGTAAGTTGAAAGTGGATCAACATCTCAGGAATGCTTGTGTTATGTTTGATTCATGACTGTTTTCGCTAAAATTAAGCGAAAACAGTCATGAATCAAACATAACGAAAGCACGTGAGCATGAATGGGGACCTAATTACATAACATGCAATTCTTGGTATAACAATAGAACTCCATACCTTGACCTTGGCCTTGAGCGTGAGAGTGCGATTATCTGGCAGCCACAGGCGGCAGATGACCGGATCAGAACCGCGCGTCTTAGTCGCTGCGATTATCCGCACGGCTGCGACCGTCCGCATCTCGACGAATGCCGAATACACGTAGAATCTAAATCTGTAAATAAGAGAAAACATAAAATTAATATCCAAAATTATTTGAAGCAAAAGTTCTATTATCATTGCGTATCTAAAGTCGGGCCACGCGCAGTGTAGGGTTCCGTAGTTGCGAATGACAACTTTGAGTTCACACTATTCACACTCGCACCTCACAGTTTACCGACCAAAAACATCAAACAATGAAAATTGTATGAAATTTAACATTTTCGAGTACATCTTATAAGTTGGTTGCCTATAACTTTTTAGTTTGTACTAAGTACTCAGCTCTGATAGTTTTCCTTTCAACTTCAGTATATATACTACTGCTGTAATTTTTTTCACGTATCCATATATAACCGTTTAGCAGATAGAGGGGGTACCTCTAACAAAAATTTGCCAAACCAAATATTTCGCAAACGGATCCCTAAATCGAAAAATGATGTTCTCAACTTCTCAATCTCACAATATTTTTTAAAGACCTATTTAACAATACCCCACATAATGAGTTAATAGAGAAAAAAAATAATTTTCTCAAACATGCTCGGAAATGTAGGCATTACTGTAGTAAAAAGAAGACCGGAAGTTTGTAATTCTTGGCTCATTCATCGCATTGCCGGCCTAGGCCAGGAAATAAGTATGAAAATTACTTCCCGGCCGCTGCTCAAAACTTTTTAATTAATCTATGTAACGTAAATTATGTCACTTGTCATACAGCCAGTTTACTACCACTGCATTTTTAAAAAATGCATATAATACGTGAATATAACTACAATTTCATTAAAATATCGATATGTCTCAGTTGTGGTAGAGCCTCGCTACCGGCGAAAATCACTTTTGCTAGTAGCATGAATAGGCCGGCTCGTCCGGGGAAGTACCACACTCTCACAGAAAATCGACGTTTGAGTAGTAGCTTTACCGCTACTATGCTTCGTTCGGTGAGTGAGAGAGCCGGAGGCCCATCTCCCTCTCCCCTCTGGGGAGAGAACAATAAAAGGCCGGCAACGCTCCTGTGACACCTCTGGTGTTGCAGTTGTCCATGGGCAGCGGTGATCACTTCCCATCAGGTGACCCACTTGCTCGTTTGCCGTCCTATGACATAAAAAAAAAAAAAAAAAAAAAAAAAAAAAAAATGTGATCATACGAAAATATGCTTAATTTTCGTTGCGAGAGAAGAAAACAATAATCTATGATCTATTAAATTTTTTGTGAAAAATATGACTGGGCTCTATGGGCATTGTTTCCTTTGCTGGAATTGACAACTGAAAATAAAAAAATTAAAAACTCGGGAGATCTGTTATTTTCACTATACCCGTAGTGATTAACGCCACTGCCGAAAAACTGCCTTTACGGATTTTAGGGCATAGAACACACGTCAATTGACTTTGAATTTATGGCCCCCCATAGAAACTCAAAAGGAATTGTATGGCATTTTTTTCATTTTCACCCTCACTCCATTATTTGTCTATGATCCTTATTGCCTAGAGAAAACATATGGCAGTCGGTCGTCTGATACTAGTAATAGTATCTTCTTCGTAGTTTGTGATTAACGCTTTGCAGTAATTGATTGACATTGATTGTTTTCGGTAAATATGTGCAAAGTTGGTTATTTATTCGAAATGAAACGGTTCAAAATGAGTTTTAGTGATGAAAGCAACACTGCAATGGATTTTAAGTACCTACTTCGCCTAATTTGAAACTTGAAAGTGGAAAAATTACTACCGGCAAATACCTAGTAAGGGGAAATATTTAAGGCATGTAAGTTTATGTGTAACTTTAAGTTAAATTTCCTCACATTTATTGAGAAAATCTCTATACTTTCCTCGGCGGGAAAGGGATTGCCGGACTCGTAACTATTGTCAAGGCCTCGCTGACGCTCGGCCTTGAAAACTATACTCGTCCGGCAATCCCTTACTTCCCGGCCTCTGCAGTAATGTACTATTACTTCCACTTTACATGTATGGGCGCTAACCTAAAAAAAAATTGTTTTTCATGATATTTTTCTACCACTTTTTTGGCATAACTATTATACATACCCATACCAAATTATAGCTTTCTAGTACTTATAGTCTCTGAGACACCAGAAAGGACAGAAAGGCAGACAGACAGACATGGCGAAACAATAAGGGTTCCTTGTTTACTACGGAACCCTAAAAATACGACATTTAGTTTTCCCTTTCTTTCTTCACAGTAATATTCATTAGTATGTTTCTATGTACTTGAGAATATAAAAAACTAGCTTTTGCCCGCTACTTCGTCCGCGAATAATTTACTTTCATATACTTACTTTTGAAATGTATTGTGTTTGGTCTCAAATGAATGGTACTTTCATGTCGATATCAATTCTACGATATGGCCACGACATATACATAATATACTAACAGTGAAGTCCCATGAATATGGTCCCGTTTTTATCTTTGGGTATGGAGCCCTAAAACTAACCTTTTTATACAAAAGAAATATTAAGGGGGCTTCCCATGCATGGAAATAATAAAAAAAAACTTTTTTTAAACCTATACGTGCGTGGTGTCTATAGGTTTTTAAAATGACACTGAGATTCCTAAAACAATTTTTTGATTCCCAAAGCCAATAACTTGAAAGATAGGCGCCGCGAAAGTGGTAAAATGTGTGCCTTTTAATATGTATGTATAATAAGACCTAATGTACATCAAATGAAGCAATAAAGACTATGACTATGGCCCCACCTCTCTAACTTTAAGATAAGAGAGCGAAAAATAAAAAAAAACTGTTGAATATACTGAATTTAAATACACATTATCAACGAAAATTGGAGTTCTTAAGATATAGCACTTTTTTTGATCCATAAATATCCATAAATATACGGAACCCTTCTTGGGCGAAACCGACTTGCGCTTGGCCATTTCTTTAAAAATTGCACCCCGCCATAGGCGTAAAGTGGCCGTGGCTCCATGCTCCTTTAAGTGGCAGTGGGCGGGGCACACAGCGCGTACAACCGATGGGGTAGAAAGTCAGTGGGTCAGCGCAGCGTCGGAAACCCACCGACTACGTGGTCGGATGACCTAACCAAGGTCGCAGGGAAACACTGGATGCAAACCGCTTCCAACCGGTCATTTTGGAAATCCTGAGGAGAGGCCATGTCCAGCAGTGGACTTCTTTCATTATGATGATGATGAAGGGCGTAAAGTGGGGGTGGGAGATTTTATGAAATTAGAACGTAGGTGTATTTTGAAGGTACTACCCGAAATTACTACGGGAACAGTAAAATCGGAGTTTTTTGTGTTACAGTCGAAAGTTCGAAACTAAGGAGGCTTGATTGAAATTTACGGCGTTGGTTTCTTAGAAGACTAAGAAATCCCAGCACCGACTTATGACAAACGGACTGATGAAATACGCCCAGAATTATTAGTAGTCGGGTTTTAGTTTTAGGGCTCCATACCCAAAGATAAAAACGGGACCATATTCATGGGACTTCACTGTTAGTATATTATGTAACACAAGTCTCGAACTTACTTTGGGGCTAGCTCAATCTGTGTAATTTGTCCGTATATATTTATTTATTTATTTATTATTTATGTATATAAATTATATATTTTTGTAATCGACATGAAAGTACCATTCATTTGAGACCAAACACAATACATTTCAAAAGTAAGTATATGAAAGTAAATTATTCGCGGACGAAGTAGCGGGCAAAAGCTAGTTTTTTATATTCTCAAGTACATAGAAACATACTTATGAATATTACTGTGAAGAAAGAAAGGGAAAACTAAATGTCGTATTTTTAGGGTTCCGTAGTAAACAAGGAACCCTTATTGTTTCGCCATGTTTGTCTGTTTTATACAAACTTTCAACCCTCTTTTTACACTTTTAGGGGTGCAATTTTTTTAATTCAATAATGTCATTATTTTTTTTATCACACAAAAAAGTAAATCTAAAATTTCATGAGCCTCACTTCAAAAATGACGAAGATTCATACACACTTGGGTTGCAAGTGTGTATGAATCTTCGTAAGGCTAAGTAGTTACGAAATTTCATACAAAATTCCAACCCCTATTTCACCCCCTTAGGGATGGAATTTCCAAAAATCCTTTCTTAATGGACGTCTTCTAGTTACAGTCTACCTTTCTGCTAAATTTAATTTTCATTGGCTAAGTAGTTACGAAGTTTCATCATCATCATCAGGTCTTTCTAATCTCCACTGCAGGAGCACGACCCTCTCTATACTACCAGAGCCATATACTAGCCTGAGTAGTCAGAGGATTTGGCCTACACTCTCCACGCTGGCCAGACGGGTTGGAGAGGTATCTTTGATGTTAATAAGCTTTGTTTAGCTTATGTTTCCTTTGTCGCCTTTTGCGACATCCACGGAATCACTTGGAGTGGTCCTATTCTACTCTGCCGGGAACCACACGGCACGAAGTTTCATACAAACTGCCAACCCCTATTTCACCCCCTTAGGGATGGAATTTTTAAAAATCCTTTCTCAGCGGACGTCTTCTATTCACAATCTACCTTTCTGCCAAATTTCATCTTCATTGGCCAGGTAGTTTTCGAGATTTCGTGATGAGTGAGTGAGTGAGTGTTTTTCGCTTTCATATAATATAGATAAAGAAAAGAAAAAAAAATTTTTTCTTTTCTTTTAATCTTTAAATTTGGATAAAAATGAGTGTAAGTGTCACATATATATATGTAAGTTTATGGATTGTTCCATATTTTATATTTTAGACGTGCTCCGTGGCGCAGCGGTCAACAGTGCCTGCGACACGGATGGTCCCACTTCCCAGTATCGATCCCCGATCAGGTCAAGATGGAAAAATGATCTTTTTCAGATTGACCTGGGTCTTGTCCGTATATATATATATATATATATATATATATATATATATATATATATATATATATATATATATATATATTTATATTCATCCCAAATATTCTCTAATACTACCTTACATTGTTTACAATGATATGCCGCACCCAGAAAATGTCAACCATTTCCAGTTTTGTGTTTGGACGTAACGTAACTCCCCACTCATTACGATTTAAAGGTCAAACACAGCCGCTTCTAATCATAGACGTCGACGAGGCAACAATTCAATATTTATGATGTCATCGTCTTACGAGTAAAATTGTTCATTGCACGCTAACTAAGGAGGGGGGAATAATGTTTTAACGTTAACATTTATACTGGGTGTTAGGGTAAACAAAAAAACCGTTGTCTCTCCAACCATCAATTCAGCCCGTTAAAATGAACAACTTTTCTCAGTGGAAAAGTTGTTTATTTTATTCTAATCATGGGAATTTAAAAAAAATTTACATGTTTGTATGAGTATGAGAAATGTCGATTTTTTTTCCTTCCTTTCTCAAATTCATCAGTGACAACGATCACATCTTTGAAATTGTCCCCATCATACAGTAAAATATTAAACTTACGCTAAATTACAATTCCCGTTTTAGAACCTGCGAGTCTGCGAGACACATGTCGTGAAACGAGCAAGCTCCCTTTTCTCGTCAGTAGATAAAATTATGTTCTCATATCCTTTTATTGCGCGATGTCGTGCCATCTGTTACCGCTAATATTGCCCACTCTATATAGGAGTAAACACGGCGATAATAATACGTTGCATGACTATGTTGACGGAGGATACAATATCTACGTGAACAACAACCTCATGTTTCATAATTAGAAATACCTACTCGAAGAAACTGAACTGTACCTAACGTACTTAATTAATTCGTCTCAAACGTTGGTCTGAAATAAAATGTGAGGAAGCACGACACCGATAGAACTACTGTTTATTGTTTGTTCCTTGCTAACAAAGGCGATTTTGATAGAGACTCACATTTTGTTACAGGTCATAAATTATTATCATATAGGGTTGCCAGGCGTCCGAATAAAGTCGGACACAAGCTTTTTGGTTGCGCGTCTGGCCAAATTAGTGGGAGGCCGGCCTGTGCAACTATTGTTAGGATTTTTAAATTCAATTTGCCCAATCCACGTCGCTGATGCTATATTAACTCATTATCATCATCATCAAGTTTTTTTTTTTAGTCTCCACTGCAGGAGCATGAACCTCTCTGAACTACCAGAGCCATAATTAGCCAGGGCAGTCAAAGAATATGGCCTACACTATCCACGCTGGCCAGACGAGTTGGAGAGGTCTCTTTGATGTTTGTAAGCTTTGTTTAGCTTGTATTTCTAATTCACCATCTACGACATCCGCGGGAAGACTTGGAGTGTTCCAATTCTACTCTGCCGGGAACCACACGGCCAACGGCTATATTAACTATGACCTAAAAAATAAGGAACCTGCCTTTTTATGCCGCACACCGGAGCGGATGGACTGACTGCTCTGTCCGGCTATTCACTTCACAGACCTAGCACCCCTAATCATACAAAGGTCAGTCAGTATTTATATAACGAAACAATTTGAATAAATTAATACATTATCATCTTATTATTAATTAAACAATTCACTTTGGCAAAAAATCGACAAATAAATATAATAATAAGCCAGTATCTTAATTATAGTTTTAAATTTTTGACTCTCGTGAGGCCGACGGCTGTCGATTATGCACTATCGGGCCGGTCCCAAGGCGTGCGTTTTACCTCTTTTTATTATATTACTTCTGTAAAATGCAAGCCAGTGTTTGCGTTTTGAAATGGGAAATCAATACAATATTTTTTTGGAAACTCTTAATATTCTGGTAAACATACACCGCTACTATAATAGAACTAGATCAATTTGAAGCTAGATAGGCGTCAATCATTGTCTCAAATTAGCTGTTTAGTTGTATTTCCGTACGACACAACTATTTAAATTCAATGTAAAGGAATAATATGTTCTCTAAATGGAAATATTGAAGGAGTTTGAAACTAGATACGTCATTTACTGTCTTAAATTATATGTCAAGCTGTATTCTCGTACGACACTAAAAATAAAATTCACATACTGTAAAAATTAAAACTGTGATAAATGCGTACGTGACCGTGATTGTGTTGACCAAGGAACATCAATGTAAAGGAATAATAATTATGTTCCATAAATAGAACTACTCAAGGAGATCATCATCATCATTTCGTGTAGGTGACACGGTCAGTCGACCATCGACATCGTAAGCATAGCCTATGACAACCCGGGAGATAATACGAATCTCATGACACGTCACAACTTAGAAGTTTAGAACCCGTCAAGCCTTTGAGGCTACAGAAGATCACAATAATATAATAAATAATAAATATATACGGACAAATCACACAGATTGCGCTAGCCCCATAGTAAGTTCTAATGAAAGACCTGTGTTATGGGATACTAACTCAACGATACTTTATTTTATAACAAATACATACTTATATAGATAAACATCCAAGACCCAAGTCAATCTGAAAATGATCGTTTTCCATCTTGACCTGACCGGGGATCGAACCCGGGACCATCCGTGTCGCAGGCAGGCGTGATGACCGCTGCGCCACGGAGCTCGTCACAATGGAACAGACATACTTTCATACGCACGACCATTCGTACATGCGTTCGTGCTTAAAATTGTGTTTTATATCTGGTTGCATCAGTCTGGTAATTAATTGTACTAGAAAAAGATTTTGGGTTGTCAAGATCTATGTCTTCAGGCACGTAGACCCAAGTCTGGATTGAGTTTCTTTCGGCGTTTACTTCTCACCAGTGGTCATTCCGAAACGCCAGTAGTTTTTGATTTTGCATATTAAAAATGATAAGAAAGAAAAATATGAAGTTCAAAAAGAGATACATTTATCCAATTTTGAATGAAAATCTTTGAATTTTGAACTTCATTATGACGAATATGGACGCGTTGCGAAAAGTACGCGACGTAAGATACAATGAGTGAGAACTTTTTTGATTAAAACTAACGTGAGATAAAGACATTATTAAAATACGTACCAACGGGTTACTCACGTAAATAGTCAGCTACTGGCCGACATGTTTCAACCTCATCCGGAGGTCTTCCTCAGGGCGGATGAGGTTGAAACATGTCGGCCAGTAGCTGTTGTTACGTATTTTAATGAATGAGAACCTTTAGATGAATGCTGAAACTCAAGTTTCAATCTCGCAATTCACACAAATACAACACGTTGTTGATCTCAATGGGAAGCTCGCTTCGTGTCTCGTCTACCACAATCTGCAATAAATAAAGATTTGCGTACGCTAAAAATAAACACGGCGTTCGTAACTGGTGACGCGAGATAACAATTAATGAACATTATTCCACGGTATTATGCTCCTGAAGCAGAATCAAAGTTTTGATTTCGTCACTCACTAATACAATACAACACTTTCTTGTTTCCCAATAGGAAGCTCTATTAGTGTCCCGTGTCTCTCCCACAATCTGCAATAAATGACGATTTGCGTACTCCTAAAATAAGCACGGCGTTTTTTTTTTAGGGTAGCTCCCATACAAGTAAAGTGGGAGAGTAATTTTTTTTTCTCTAGTTACCCATTGTTTGGGGTATCGTTAAATAGGTCTTTCAAAATGTTCAAGATGTTTTTGGTCGTTAAACTGTAAGATGCGAGTGTGAATAGTGTGAACTCAAAGTGGTCATTCGCAACTACGGATCCCTACGCTGCGCGTGGCCCGACACGCACTTGGCCGGTTTTTTTTTTCGATTTAGGGATCCGTTTCCGAAATATATGGTTTTAAAGTGCAAAATTTTGTTAGAGGTACGTGTCCCCCCCTCTATCTGCTAAACGGTTAGATGTGGATACGTGAAAAAAATTACAGCAGTAGTATATTTACTGAAGTTGAAAGGAAAACTATCAGAGTTGGGTACTAAGTGCAAACTAAAAAGTTATAGGCAACCAACTTATAAAATGAACTGGAAAATGTAAAATTTCATACAATCTTCATTGTTAGATGTTTTTGGTCGTTAAACTGTGAGGTGCGAGTGTAAACAGTGTGAACTCAAAGTTGTCATTCGCAACTACGGAACCCTACACTGCGCGTGGCCCGACACGCACTTGGCCGGTTTTTCCGATTGCATCCTCAGCTGTGGTGTCTCGAAGCCCGGGGTCCGCTACTGTAGCAGCATTCATGCTTTTATAAAGAACAAAAAATGGATACTTTATGTGCCGTGAATGAAATAACTGACGATGCTGAATCGGAAAACAAGCTTAAATATCGCCATCGACTCATGTAAAACAGTTGTTGAATTCATTTCGGCCAGTCGTTTCGCTAGTGGTCCACAACACAATCTACAAACGACAATTTGCGTACTCTAAAAATAGACACGGCGCGGCGATATCAAAATTTACGTGAGAGGAAGTGCTAACGCGGGATAATAATGGATGAAGACTTTATATTATAAAATAAAACAAAATAACTGATGAATACTGAAGCGGAACTCAAGTATTATTTATCTCGCTATCCACACAAATATGACACAGTTCACACACACTTCGTTTCAAACAAACTACCGAGTATAAACCCGGGATTTTAATAACACGTCACGTACGTGAGTTCGCTAGATTGCAATGAAAAAAAGAACTTCTTATCGTACATAAAATAACTGGTGGATGCTAAAGCTAAAGTTTTGATGTCAGCAATGAGTTGTTGTCTAGGAGCCAGCTCTTGCAAGAGCCTCTCCCTGACCTAACATAGTCACATGTCATACTGAATAATTAAACATTTTCCATATAATACGGGAGGCCAGTAGCCAGTGACCTATTCGAACGAACATCTATCTGGAATACGTTTTTTTTTATGAGTCTAGGTAATAGAAGGTAGCACTACGAGTACGTGACTGACGGCGTGGATCCGGGCCAACTGTTAAAAATCACTTTTCAATTTTTTTTTATCGTTTTATCAATGTTTCATAACATCCTTTCAATAAATATGGTATAATGTTCTGCGTAGTTAGCTTAATCGTGGCTAAATCGGTCTTAGGTAGACAGATAAAACGATTTTAAAAAATTGAAAAAAAAAAATTTTTTTAACAGTTGGTCCCTTATCCACACCGCCAGGCCTTTTTCGGGTATTTTTGTGGTATGCTTTTATGAAATACACTAAATTATCTACCGTCTCAGCATAATTTGAACTCTCTGTGACGTATAGTTATTGGGTCATAGTTCGTCAAACCATGTCCATTTTTTCCCGAATTCGGCACAATTTGGGGTAGTTTTGCTTTCCGGGCCCGTACCAACGAAAGTAAAGATTTTACAGAAAAGTTGTAGTAAAATGAAAGATAGAAGACTTATACGCTTTCAAGTGAGTGTAATTTTATCTCTCTAAGTTTTTAACAGTAAAGAAACAGAGTCTCAAAACTGGGTCTTCTTCGGATTCGTGAAGAATTGTTGCCAGGGACTCAATCGTATCAACGTAATGAATTACGCAATCGTTTCGTTGATGAACACGATTTAATCGAACAGGGAAACTGCCTTCTTAGCACTTTATACCGGCTAAATACGTAAAGCGTAAAACCCGTTCTTAAAAAAATCTCTTCTTGGCCGTATGTAAAAGATAAACAACAACACATGGTGAATACATGCGTGAGAACGCAATTTTTCAAAATAATATAAAATGTGAAATAGTGGATGCTGAAATGGCATTCATATTTCAGTCCGGCATTGACTCATCTCAAATGCATGACAGTTTCCAATTCGCCTCGTCATTTAGTATTCCGTGTGGCACAAACTGTTCATAACGAACCCGCGTACTCGATTAAAACTTGTAGAACGCTAGTTTATTAAAGACAACGATATTGAAAAGAGCACAGATTTTAATCCCGCAATTGACAACATTTCATTTTTTGAACCCCTATAAATATTAAGTTAGATTGAAAATAGATACAAAAATAGGGGACACGTATTTTTCCTTTTAATTTTTAAAAAAATATTTAGCCAGTAATTTTAATAATTAAAAGCTGTTGATTACAAAACGGCGTAAGTGCAATGCTAGGCATAAAACGTACGTGAGCAGTTCATTTGCTTCGGTTGGTGTTTAAAAATAAAGCAACAATACGTCAGTAGTCAATCTGTCATTGTCATCATTTAATATGTCAGATAGTGTTTGTTTGAGTTATAGGAAACTTCGAATAGTTGGTACATGTTTTTATTGGATTTTGGGCTGTTGGAAGACAAAATGGAGTATTGCACAGTACCACAGATAATACATGGTACGAGCTTACCTCGCACATTTATCGACCCACGGCCCACATCATGCAGTGCGCGTGTCAGCTCTTTTTATAATTTAAATAACTTTATCTAACAACTCATTGAGATACTGTCGACTGGCAGCCGTGATACTATCGATTGGCGAGCCTGAATACTACCACCGAGAAAGGATCCGTCACACCCAGCCATCGCCATGTAACTTCAGCTACTTTCTCTATGACGTGATCTTGTATCTCCACAACACCACCTTCAACCCAGCAAGCAACAACATCATCTCTTCATGTATGGTGTTGGGCCTAACACCAAGTCCGGCACCATACATTCATGATATCTTGCTTTGTACCTTATCCGTTGAGTAGTTTTAAAGATCTAAGCATATATAGGGACAGACAGACAGCAGGAAAAAGCTTTGTAATAATTTGTAATTTTAATTATCCTTGTATTTTTATTTTTTTAAATATAAGATTTTTGTATATAACATAGCGTTTATATTATTACAAAGAAGTTAGTTTATTAAAGTTAACATCAGTACGTAGTTTCTTCATGAATCTTTGAAGCTAGTTTGGAGGCAAACTTCTAGATGGTGGTGGGCTGTGCGTCCCCATGCATTTGCCCCTATAAGTATATAAGTACCTAATGTGTCTAATGTGTTTAAGACTCATTTATCTGCAGCTGTAATTTTCCTTGTATTTTGTGGCAAATAAAGAAGATTTATTATTATTTATTATTATATTATTAGCTGTTATTCGGCATTGTATTAATATGTGCCCCAGCATACTAACTGCTTAACCTCTTGTGCATATTCTTCTAGCCTGTATTTCTTCTGGTGTCCCCGCAAATCTCCACAATAATATCAAATTTGCAATGTCTAGGTACCTACTCTGGAAATGAAATGTTGTCAATTGAATCATCAAATGCATGACAGGTTGTTCGTCGTGTCGTTAGGCATTCCGCGTGGCACAATTTTAACATGACGAACCCGTGTACTTGATTAAAATTTTAAACTATTGTTAGGACGTTAGTTTATAAAAACAAAGAGATGAGGTGAGTGGATGTTAGAACGGAACTCATATTTTAGTTCTGCCATTGACTCATCTCTAATGCATGGCAAGTTACAGAACGCCGCGTCATTTGGTATTCCGCGCGGCACAATTTTCACGAGACGAACCCGTGTACTTGATTAAAAAATTATACATTTGCTAGGACGCTGGTTTATAAAAACAAAAAGATTGAGGTGACTAGATGTTGGAACGGAACTTCCATTTTAGTTCTGCCATAGTCTCATCTCTAATGCATGGCAGGTTACACACACATAGCCGTGTTGTTTGTTGCGGGCGCGCCTTGTCTTACATAACTTTTTATTTTTAACTCCTATTACCAGTAGTCCGAATTTTGTTTTCACACAATTTTACATCCTAATGTTCACTCTTCATATTTTTTTCTGCAATTTTTAACTGTAATTCATAATCATCGGAATTCATAATATCACAATTCATACATTTTGTTTCTACTTATATTTCTTTTCATATATTTTCTTATACTATTGGTCGAAAATCATAATCATCGGAATTCCTAAAATCACTATTCATACACTTTATTAATACTAATATATTTTTCCTATATTTCTTAAATCCAAGTGTTATTTATCTATCAGGATGCGAAAGGGACTGGTTTGAATAAGTGACTTGATAACAGAAGAACGGTTAGGTTATGGTTACACATAGACCATCATACGAGCGAGCAAGCGAAGCGAGCGAGCGACGACCTGGGTGCGAAAGCGACTGATTTGGATACACGACTTGGTAACAGAAGGTAGGTTAGGTTATGGTTACACATAGACAATTATACGAGCGAGCGAGCGACGACCATGGTGTAAAAGTGACTGGTTTAGATACACAACTTGGTAACAAAAAGTAAGGTTAGGTTCTGGTTACACATAGACCACCGAATAAATTATGACTAAAATTATGAGTTGAAACATTTCTTAGTATTGACACTGACATTATGAATAAAAAAAATATGACTCCTGTATGTTATGAAGAAAACAACCGGCCAAGTGCGTGTCGGGCCACGCGCAGTGTAGGGTTCCGTAGTTGCGAATGACCACTTTGAGTTCACACTATTCACACTCGCACCTTACAGTTTTAACGACCAAAAACATCTAACAACGAAAATAGTATGAAATTTTACAGTTTATAAGTTGGTTTCCTATAACTTTTTAGTTTGTACTTAATACTCAGCTCTGATAGTTTTCCTTTCAACTTCAGTATATATACTACAGCTGTAATTTTTTTCACGTATCTATATATAACCGTTTAGCAGATAGAGGGGGGGGACACTTACCTCTAACAAAAATTCGCACTTTAAAACCAAATATTTCAGAAATGGATCCCTAAATCGAAAAATGGTGTTCTCAACCTCACAATATTTTTAAAAGACCAATTTACGATACCCCACACGATGGGTAAGTAGAGAAAAAAAATTACTCCCCCACTTTACTTGTATGGGAGCTACCATAAAAAAAAATTTTTTTTCAAGATTTTATTCCACCACTTTTTTGCCATGATTAATATACATACCCATACCAAATTACAGCTTTCTAGTACTTATAGTCTCTGCGTAAAACCACGGACGGACGGACAGACAGACAGACAGACAGACAGACAGACAGACAGACATGGCGAAACTATAAGGGTTCCTTGTTTACTACGGAACCCTAAAAAGTAATGAAAAAAATATAAGCAGTTAAAACATTTCTTAGTAATGACAGTATGAATAAAAGAAATATGAAAAATTACTGTTATGGGTTCCGATATTAGTAGTAAAAATTTATGACAAAATAAATATGAGGTAAAAAATAATGAAGAGTGATTATTATATATTAAAAATAGGTAGTAAAAAAAATAGGAATAAGATTTTTATGTAAGTCAATATGGACCCGTTTGTTCTACATGAAAGCATGATGTACTCGATTAAAACTTAAAACTTTTGTAGGACACTAGTTTATTAAAGGCAAAGAGATTGAGGAAGATGGATGTTGTAAAGAAACTCACATTTTTATCCTGCCATTCATTCATCTTGGGAGGTTGGCGTTTTTTGATACTCCGCCCGGCACAATTTGCATATGACGAACCCGCGTAGTAGATTAAAACTGTGGTAAAACGCGTGATTACTGAATGAATACAAAAGAGTAATAGGTAGGAGACTAGCTCTTTGGCTTTGCTACTGACCCAGTATCATCATACATTTTGGGAGGTCTTTCCATAGCACAAAGAAAAAGAATATATGTTCTCTATTGTGATTAGGGAATATGATACTGTCCGGATGCACCTCAAAATTGCACAAAAGTTTGTAAAGACTAAAGAATCGGTTATTTGGCAAAGTTTCAACGGCAGCTGTGCACCTCGAGGTGCTGCGTTCATATTATTTCCATCTGACTCTTAGCCCGAACGAGTTCAAAAGTAATTTGACCCAGGCTTTAATATTTTATTTGGGATGTAAGAAATAAAAAGCCTTTGTATATGGTTACCGAAAGTATGAGTATGAGATAAAATCTCGTATCTGCCTACTCATTGAGAACCGGTGATTTGGAGTCTCTATTGTTATCTATGCTTTCACGACAGGTAACACCTAGGAACAAAATGACTTTAAATTAACAAACCGTTCTCACAGCCTCAAGTTTCCAAACTTACACGAAAAAAAAAACACATCTGTAATCGCAGACTTCGTTCGTACGTACATACAGCCTACCTCTTTTTGAAAATACGAAATTTTGATAAACTAAATATTATCGAATAAACTTCGAGAGTAACAATTTCTCTAGCACTGATAGGAAAAACATTGTTACAAAACTTGCTAATCATTATCTGCAAAAACTATTGTACTTAACTATAACCATAGAAAAAAATACATTGTATCTTTATAAGGTATTTTACATTATACGAAGTGTTCGTTATCAGGACTTTATCAGAAAATAAAACATTAACACATGAACATAAAATACTGTAATATCCTTCCGATATTTCTGTGATTCTGTGATAAATAACCTCTCTCATATAAGTGTAAAAAATTGGCCAAGTGCGAGTTGAGCTCACCCATGAAGTATTCCGTAGAAGCAAGCTAAGATTACATAAGACGAACGGATCCCTAAATAGAAAAAACCGGCCAAGTGCGTGTCGGGCCACGCGCAGTATAGGGTTCCGTAGTTGCGAATGACAACTTTGAGTACACACTGTTTACACTCGCACCTCACAGTTTAACGACCAAAAACATCTAACAATAAAGATTGTATGAAATTTTACATTTTCCAGTACATTTTATAAGTTGGTTGCCTATAACTTTTTAGTTTGTACTTAGTACTTAGCTCTGATAGTTTTCCTTTCAACTTCAGTATATATACTACTGCTGTAATTTTTTTCACGTATCTATATATAACCGTTTAGGAGATAGAGGGGGGGGACACGTACCTCTAACAAAAATTTGCACTTTAAAACCAAATATTTCGGAAACGGATCCCTAAATCGAAAAATGGTGTTCTCAACCTCACAATATTTTTCAAAGACCTTTTTAACGATACCCCACAAGATGGGTAAGTAGAGAAAAAAATATGACTCCCCCACTTTACTTGTATGGGAGCTACCCAAAAAAAAATTTTTTTTCAAGATTTTCTTCTACGACTTTTTTGCCATGATTAATATACATACTCATACCAAATTACAGCTTTCTAGTACTTATGGTCTCTGAGTAAAACCGCGGACGGACAGACAGACAGACAGATAGACATGGCGAAACTATAAGGGTTCCTAGTTTACTACGGAACCCTAAAAACCGGCCAAGTGCGTGTCGGGCCACGCGCAGTGTAGGATTCCGTAGATGCGAATGACTACTTTGAGTTCACACAGTTCACACTCGCACCTCCCAGTTTAACGACCAAATCATTAACAATGAAAATTGTATGAAATTTACATTTTTGTGTACATTTTATAACTTGGCTGCCTATAACTTTTTAGTTTATACTTAGTACACAGCTCTGATTGTTTTCCTTTCAACTTCAGTATATATACTACTGCTGTAATTTTTTTCACGTATCCATTATAAACCCTAACAAAAATTTGCACTTTAAAACCAAGTATTTTGCAAACGGATCCCTAAATCGAAAAATGGTGACCTCAACCTCACAATTTTTTTTAAAACCTATTTAACAATACCCAACACGTTGGGTTTGTATAGAAAAAAAAAATTTACTCCCTCTTTACTTGTACGGGTGCTACCCTAAAAAATTTTTTTTTTTCAAATTTTCTACCACTTTTTTGCCATGATTCATTTACATACCCATACCAAATTACAGCTTTCTAGTACTTATAGTCTCAGAGTAAAACCGCGGACGGACAGACAGACAGACATGGTGAAACTATAAGGGTTCCTTGTTTACTACGAAACCCTAAAAAGGTTTAGCCTTTTTAGGGTTCTCATCAATTAATTAACATTTTTTTGGGTTTTTGTTTATTTTCAAAAAAGTGTTCAATAAATTGCGACACACATTTTACGGGACCACCTTTGGAGCATTACCTATCAAACAAAGAAAATTGATTCATAACTGACTGAGTAATCGCGTAACAAAAATAGACGAATTGAGAACCTCCTCCTTTTTTGAAGTCGGTTAAAAAAAGTCTTCATGTGTATTTTCTCTCCTAACTTCAATCTTTCCTTCTAAGATGGTTTAATAAATTCGCCGTGTCGTTTAAGATGGCCAAACACCTTTCCACGCTTTTTTTTTGAAGTTAGGAGAGGAAAAGGAAGGCCAAGGAGGGCATTTACAGACGAAAAAAGTCGTGTCGTTGAGAGGTCAAAGAGATAGCGGAGGATAGAAAGAGATGGAAAATACTCCACCCGGTGGAGTCCACCGACAAGAACAAAATTCTTAAATGTGTATTTGTGTATAACTTACTATTTTAAACCTGAATTGCGCGCCAGCATTTTCAGGACTTTACAACAACAATTTGGAATTTACATGAGTATACAATATTGCGAGGCACAATAGGCAACATCCCTTATTGCCTCCCTACTCCGGAGGGAATGCAAATATTTGCCAACGACCTCCGCATTCGCTGAATTTATAATAGACAGTTGTGGCTTCGTATTGTACGTCAACTATCTAATTACAACTGTTTATTTAGCGTTCACATTTACATATATTAATAATCGATCAGAATTAAGCATATGTAAAACATAATATGTATGTATACCTTTACAGCATAGGGCCTTAGCTAAAACTAACTAACTATTGGCTACGACACTACTGGACCTATTATCAAAATTAGAATCTTTCACCTATAGAAAGCTACGTTATTTGCGGGTGACACGGGCTATAATTTATGCGGACGAAGTCGCGGGATAATCTGATCTAACTACTATCTAACTTCTAACTAATATTATAAATGCGAAAGTGAGTTTGTTTGTTTATTTGTAACGCTTTCACACCGTATCTATTGAACCGATCATCATGAAATTTTGCATACACATAGGTTGGGGTACTGAGAAGGACATAAATCACGCGGGCGAAGCCGCGGGTAACAGCTAGTTGCTAATATTTTATAAAATGTTGTTATTATCTGTCGTTTAGAAGAAATAGAGCTCAAAGTATTCAGACCGATCGACTAAAACACAGCACAATGTCTTTCTGTGTTGTGTGGACTAAAAGGTGCGAAAGGTGTTTAAGATCTTAGTAATGGTAAATTCTTAGGTTAAATAGGTTTAATCGTAGATAATAAGTTAAATTGGAAAGAACAGGTAGCAATGTCTGCAAAAAAATTAACAGGTTGTTGTATTTGTAGAAATTGCAAAATTTGACAATCTCAACTACAATTTGTTCAAAGAAGCAAAAGACGTGTTTCCAAGAAATACCAGAAATGGCAATAGACTAGTTTTAGATATTATTCCTAGGACAGAACGGTTTAAAAAAAATTGCTACTGTATGTGTATAGCCATATATAACAAGATACCTGAATCAATTAAGGAGGTAACATTTAACTCATTTAAGAAAAGGTTATTCTATTGGTTAAGAGAGCACGGTTTTTTATAAGGTTCAGGAATTTCTCAATTTCAATTTAAAAAAACTTAATCACTAGAGTTGACCAACGAATTAATTGTATCCATTAATTAATTGTAATCCATTGTTTTATTTAAAATGTAATTGTAATATGATAAAGTTAAATTTTAATAATTATAACTTACTAGCTTTTGCTCGCGGCTTCACCCGCGTGATATATAGTCTATGTCCTTTTCAGTACCCTTACCTATGTGTATGCAAAATTTTATCATGTTCGTTCCAGTAGGTTGGGCGTTAAACAAACTCACTTTCGCATTTATAATATTAGTTGAGATGTATTTGCATGCTATAAGTTTATGGCTGTGTAGGAGGTAATTATTTGTAATTCATCCTGTATACAAAAGTAAATAAAGGACATTCATTCATTCATTCAAAGAAAAAGCTACTGAATAAAAACTCGTGAAGCCTCGGGAGACTAGCAAGCATTCAGTTAGCAAGCAGACAAATCAGTTAGTCGTAATTTGATGACCCCAGATAAAAAATAGTTTATATGGAAAGAATGAGGTGTGTAGATGATTTTATGTCGCACTGCTATGGGAGTATCGCAGATCAGATATGATTAGAAGGGTAAGCAGGAAATTCCACAGCGTTTACCATTATAAAGCCGAGTAACCAAGGCAAGATAACAAAAAGAATAATGTAGGATCAAATTGGATAATATTGGATCTACAATAACGTAAATAAATACGTTATTTGAAACCAGCGAAGCCTAAGCCCAGGCTTTGCCAGCACTCATTCCGACATTGTTGTACCTAAAAGCCGATAAAGACCCGCGCAGAATATTCTGAACATTTATGAAATCCTTCCTTGACGCGTCAGAAATGTTTGTATCCTTGAGAGATTAAAGGGCACGACGTTAACTTTACAGACGTAAACACTGTTTTTGTTTTGCATACCCAGGGAGATTCTTGTTGCGATATGATGTCCCAAAATACAAGTGAGAGACAAAGTACTTGTGCTGTCTTGTATGATCACCTAATTGAAATGAGTACCCAATGTTGATTATCCGATATCACTGAAACCGCGGCGTACTAAATTAATGAAAGCTCTTTTAACTGCTGAAAATGGTTCTATTTCCATAAAAAAGGCAGTTTGAAATAAAGAAAACCTTATTATTATCCCGATTGGACTAGAAGCAATACAAATGCGCACTTTGCGTTGAAAGTCCCTTTTTATAATTCATTGGTTATACCTACTGCCTGGCATCGCGGGCACTATTCCATAGGAGTAAAATTTACAGCTTTTGGATCACGTCAGAGTTAGTCAATGATAGTTGATAATTTGACGCTACACGTAAACTTAGAAAACCACTCTAGATTAGTCTTTAAACTCTCTTGGATAGGCATGTAACATCCTCGTTTTCATCATCACTTACGATCAGGTGAGATGGAAGACAAATGCCTTATTCAATAATTATTGAAAGAAAAACTCACTTTAAACGCAAATCTTTTAAAAATTGCGTACTTAATAAAGTAGCGTAAGCGCCATTCTAAAAGCGTGGGTGGCATAACAATATAAGCACCATATAAGCACTTAAAGTTCGGGAACACGTGTTACAAATTCTAGCGCACGAATCACAACCTACGCCTGTCACCGATCAATCTTAGTTCGAGTGTAAGTAGGCAATTTCACGGATGGCCCGTAGGCTGTCGATGTGCACTCGCGGTAATAGCAAAGTAAACGTAAAGGGAAGACCAGAAGGTTACCTGCAAGAACTCCAATCCTTATATCGTAAATGCGAAAGTAACTCCGTCTGTCCCGCTTTCACGCCAAAACTGCTGAACCGATTTAAATTTACGGGAACACGTGTTACAAATTCTAGCGCACGAATCACAACCTGCGCCTGTCACCGATCAATCTTAGTTGGAGTGTAAGTTGGCAATTTCACGGATGGCCTATAGGCTGTCGATGTGCACTCGCGTTGATAGCAAAAGTAAACGTACAGGGACGACCAGCCGTATTTACTAACTCAGATGACAGGTGTCTATCAATCTAGGATTTGCTGTTACAATGCGGTTTTTGTATTCCAAATAAAAAATTAGATCAAATAAAACCCGCATTGTAACAGAAAATTTTGGATTGATAGGCATCGACACCTGTCATCCGAGTTAGTAAATAAGGGGGCAGAAGGTAACCTACCTGCAAGAAATCGAATCCATGTAATTATTATAAATACGAAACAAGTCTGTCTTGCTTTCACGCCAAAACTACTGAACCGATTTAAGTGTATACAGTCTAGCTAGTAGAGCCTGAAAAAGGACATATGCTACTTTTTATTTCGAATAGCACTGTGTGTGAAAACTGAAAACCTCGTGGAAAAGTCGCGGGAAATAGCTAGTGCAAGAACATAACTATAGCTTTAAGGCGCTGTATATAACGAACGCTAGCGCCACCCAGCAATTAATTCTTTTATTCCTAAATCGTATCGAATTTCAAAAATCTGACATGTACAGTCGCCTGCAGAGAAATCTGACCCCTTTACAATTTAAAATCTGTGCGTAGGGGTTAAATTTCTCTGCAGGCGACTGTACATAACTAGTTAATTAAGTACTTGCAGTATTTTAGTATAACTTTTCATTAAAATTTCTTTGGCCACTTTTGGCGTTAGCCGG
The DNA here is from genome assembly GCA_963082605.1 of Rhodophaea formosa. Classification (NCBI taxonomy): domain Eukaryota; kingdom Metazoa; phylum Arthropoda; class Insecta; order Lepidoptera; family Pyralidae; genus Rhodophaea; species Rhodophaea formosa. Next base: position 9,944,348 of record OY720213.1, on the reverse strand, counting down.
ATTTTCTCTTTAATAATGCACAAGTAAATTACTAGTTATCTACTTGTAAGATTTTCGAAATTCAATATGATTTAAGAATAAAATAATTAATTGCAGGGTGGCACTAGTGTTGCTAAATAATTTTAATAATAAATAATTTCCTTCACGGATCAGAAGGTTTTCACGATTTGCTCTGTCAACACTATGCATAGCAGAAGTAATGTAGTATTGAACTTGGCTTGACACGCTGCCGCGTGTCTACTTCCCGAAAACTCAAATCAAGTCATGATTAAAAGGTGTTTGTATGTTAAACTTCTTAACGCGAAAAAATACTGAAGGAATTTTATGTTTACAATGGTACATAAAGCTTACACTACGGAATAGTAGGGTTGCTGAGGATTCCTTTTCCGCTTCCTCATAATGAAGAAGTTCCGCAATATTTTGGGTTCCTCAACCGCTACCGCATCCTCATAAATAAAAAAACGAAATTCCTCTTCCGCTACTGCTTCCTCAAAAATTTAAAAGGAATTTCCGGTTTCGCCTCCTCAAAAATTTAAGGGGAATTTAAGAAGAATTTCACTGCGCATGCGCGTCATGTATCCACGCCAGTTATGTACAGGACAGCGGCTGTTGGGTTGGGTCCGCCAGTATTTATATATTTCCTATCATCCTCTTCCTCATCCGCTTCCTCTTACGCTTCCTCATCCGCATCCTCTAAATTAGCTCTTGACACTTCCTCTTCCTCCTCCTCTTCCACATAATCACTTCCTCATCAACCCTAGAATAGGCCACACGCATAAGAGTACGGAGTCCCGGATAAAAACTTTGCATATTTTAAGCCTCTTCAACCCGTCTGGCCAGCGTGGAAAGTGTAGGCCAAATCCTCTCATTGCTGATGCTGGTAGTACAGAGAGGGTTACGCTCCTGCAGCGGAGACTAACTAAGACCTGATGATGATGATATTTTTAAGAATTAACCATTAAAGCATTTAGTGTGTTGTTAGCCTTGTGTTACTACCACAAAAGTAGAATATCTTTGCTTCAAATTGGGTCGAAATAAAAACGCTATGCTTTCAACGAGAAGTTACTGGATTCTAAACGGACGAAAGCAAACCGAAAGTGGTCAAGTCATACTAGCATTTACTACTTAAATTTAATACAAGTACTATTTTCCCGAAGTATGAACACTAGGGTTGCCAACCGTACTGTTATACATATATAGTATTGTACAATATTTCGGGACACCGAATTAATTGTTGAAGAAATATACTTATACGCGCAAATACTATATTTCAGTGCAATATTTTGCAGCATTAATACTAATAAAAAACCGGCCAAGTGCGTGTCGGGCCACGCGCAGTGTAGGGTTCCGTAGTTGCGAATGATAACTTTGAGTTCACACTGTTTACACTCGCACCTCACAGTTTAACGACCAAAAACATCTAACATTGAAGCTTGTATGAAATTTTACATTTTCCAGTACAAAATGTACTGGAAAATGTAGTAATGTATAAGTTGGTTGCCTATAACTTTTTAGTTTGCACTTAGTACCTAGCTCTGATAGTTTTCCTTTCAACTTCAGTATATATACTACTGCTGTAATTTTTTTCACGTATCCATATATAACCGTTTAGCAGATAGAGGGGGGGAACACGTACCTCTAACAAAATTTTGCACTTTAAAACCAAATATTTCGGAAACGGATCCCTAAATCGAAAAATGGTGTTCTCAACTTCACAATATTTTTCAAAGACCTTTTTAACGATACCCCACACGATGGGTAAATAGAGAAAAAAAAAATACTCCTCCACTTTACTTGTATACCAAAAAAAAAATTTTTTTCAAGATTTTATTCTACGACTTTTTTGCCATGATTAATATACACACTCATACCAAATTACAGCTTTCTAGTACTTATAGTCTCTGAGTAAAACCGCGGACGGACAGACAGACAGACAGACAGACAGACAGACAGACATGGCGAAACTATAAGGGTTCCTAGTTTACTACGGAACCCTAAAAACCGGCCAAGTGTGAGTCAAACTCGCGCAATGAGGGTTCCGTACAATATGCTTCGTGAACACACACACAATGTGCAAAAAATGTTTTATTCAATTGACTAGTGCCATCTAGTGGTGTTTTAGTGAACTATTTCTCTAGATGAACTTATTATTGTGAGTTTACCATTTAATTTTCAAGTGATAGAATTCTTATTATTTTTCCTGTAATCTTCAAGGAATTAACTATATATTGTAATTTTTTCAAAATTTTCGTCTCAGTAGTTTCGGAGATCAGGGGGGGGGGAATGGTCAATTTTTGCCTTCTTTCGTGGATAAAATCAAAAGTATTGGTTTTACCCGAACAAAAAAAAATATTTTTGAGATCCTCATAATGAGCCCTTTCATTTGATATATGACACAGTAAGGTTTGCAAAACTTTTTTTTTTAATTTTGTAATTGGGCCCCTCAAAATGACCCTTATTTCAAAAAAATCTTTATTTACTTTGCACATCCGTGTGTGGGTCATAGGATTACACTATCTTACCAAATTTCATCTAATTTGGTTCAGTAGATTCGGAGAAAATCGGCTGTGACAGACGGACGGACGGACAGACAGACGCTCGAGTGATCCTATAAGGGTTCCGTTTTTCAACTTTTGTACAGAACCCTAAAAAATAAAAAAAGATCCCGCAAATTTAGAACACTCCTTTTGTTCCGACAGACGAATGTTTGGTGCGCGTGTAACCGGAAATAAATGAGTAAAAATATGACTTACTCTATTTAAGCCCAGTCAATATCGACATCGAACATTGCAAACGCGCATGTATCAGCGATTATTTTATATATTGTAGAGACCACTTAGAATAGTCTACACCCAAGTATGCAGCTTTCCTGGAGGGCCCGAAAGTATGGGACTTTTTTCAGTTTTTACAAAAGGACTACTTTAAAGATGCCTTTTTCGGGCATTTTTGTAGTATGCTTTTATGAAATACACTAAATTATCTACCGTTTGAGTATAATTTGAACTCCCTATGATTTATAGTTATTGAATCATACCTTGTCAAACTTTCCAATATGTTGGCAACCCTGATGTATACTAAAACTACGTTAACATTTTGGTCGTAATCCTGTGGTGTGGCGATTTCGCAAGGAAAACGGGAAAACACTTCGCGTACGAGAACGGAACTCGGGAAATTGCTCGATTCGTTTCTCGCGTTATTATGACGGCAAATAAATCTCCGGATAGTATCCTGTGAAAGGATTATAGCGACGTGTTTATACGTTACTTATATAGACTTTATATATGCTAAAAATACTTCTGCAGCCTTTGTGGTGCAGTAATGGTGCAGTGGTTAGCGAGCTTGTCTGCTACATTCGTTTGCCCGCCCGAACAAGTCTTGTAATACAGGTACATTTTACAGGTACTTGTCTTATCTGGTAATCGTACCAAGGACGGTTGGATTTAGACAGGCGGCAGGCTGTAATAACTTTGCCAAAGTATATACATAAATTTGCAAACATGTAGTCTTGGTAGCGGACCCCAGGCTCCGAGGCACTACAGTTGCGAATACCTGACAGAAGCTCAAATGAGGATAAAGATATACTAGGAAATAATAAAGTATAAAATAAGTCTTTGTTTCAGTTCCTTTTGAATTGCCTGGCTCACTCTCATCAAAGTACGTTGATAAATTAGTGGTTTTTAATTGAGATTTACTAATTAAGTAAACGTGAATTACTTTGCTTTCTAGTTTGTTTGTGCGCGTCGCAACTGTCTTTACTGTGTTTTCATGAATTTGTCTCATCAGTAGATCTAAATCTCTCTTCGTATTTTACCTTTATATTTAATACAAATACATATTTTATTTGTGTTAGAATATTTTACATTTTGTAGGGAGTTTTACGTATATAAAGAAAAGAAATAGGTGTTATACACACATTAAACATGGGACTATTTTTGAACCCATCAAACTTAAAATTTTGGACGTACGTCGTATAAAACATAAAATTATAAAGACATTCACACAGACACTGGGATTTGTACGTATCCATAAATTTATCTAAATACCTAGTCGGGTCATAAGTTCTGTCAAAATCTTATTTTTTTTTTTTAATGCTGGCTAGATGAACTTCACCAATTTTAAAAATAGAACGTTTGCGCTTGCCGAAAATAGAACAGACATTAATTTTTATTCATTTTCAAATATGGAGTGGTCGAAGAAAGAAGATAGAGTAGCGGTTATCGCATTGCACCGCTGTGGTTACGCGCCAAAAGAAATTTTCAATATTCTTCAAAAATTGAAAATAACCCTACGATTTGTTTATCGTACTATCAAACGATTCACTGAAGATTCAAGCTTCGAATATCGTAAGAGGACCGGCCGACTTCGTACAGTTAGGACACCAGCGATCATCAAAGCAGTGAAGGCGCGAATCCAACGAAATCCTGTTCGTAAACAAAAAAATCTGAGCTCTTCAGATGGGCCTAAGCAGAACCACGATCAAAAGAGTGATAAATGAAGACCTAGGACTACGAGCTTATCGTAAGAAGACCGGTCATTTTGTGAACGAGCGTTTGAAAAAAATTAGGCTGGATAGATCCCGCGCTTTGTTACGGCGGTACGCGGGAAAAAAATACCGCGAAATTTTGTTTTTGGATGAAAACATTTTTAACATCGAAGAAAGTTATAATAAACAAAATGATAAGGTGTATGCCTACAGCAGTGAAGAAGCCAGCACGCGTATTCCAAGGGCTCAACGAGGACATTATCCTTCGTCACTCATGGTTTGGCTTGGAGTCTCATATTCAGGCTTAACTGAGGTGTTTTTCTGTGAAAAAGATGTAAAAACCAGTGCCGAGGTGTACCAAAATACCGTCACAACAAACATAGTGGAACCTCTTTCTCAAACAATGATCAAAAACAGACATTGGATATTCCAACAGGACTCTGCACCAGCTCATAGAGCACGAAGCACGCAAAACTGGTTGACCGCCCGTGGAATTGACTTTATCGGACATGAAGACTGGCCCTCTTCTAGTCCAGGTTTAAACCCACTGGATTACAAGATATGGCAATATTTGGAGGAGAAAGTCTGCGCTAAACCTCATCAGAATTTGGAATCTCTACGAGCATCTTTGGCTAAAGCAGTGGCAGAAATAGACATGAATGTGGTGCGTGCTGCGATTGATGATTGGCCGCGTCGATTTAGGGCATGTATTCAAAATATAGGGAGGGCATTTTAAATAATGTAAATAAAATTGTATTCTAAATTAAATTACCTTTAATTTCATATATAATTTCTTTATAATTATCAAAAAGTGTATGAATAATTTAATAAAAAGTTTTTGACAGAACTTATGACCTTAAGTATATAAAATGCAAACCTTACTGACTCAACTATCTACGCACAGCTGAAACTGCTGAACGGATTTCGCTGGAATTTGGCATACAGATAGTTGTAATGACGTAAGCATGCGCTACGATGTTTTTGGAAAATTCTTCCCCCTATGCGTATGAAGGGGCTAAAATTTTGTATGGAAGGCCGTCATTTTTAGACCTAGGAGCGTGAAACCTTGTTTTTTAACAATTAAAAATAAACAATTACGTTTCCTAGGGTTTTTGAAAACTCAACCCTGACGGTTAAAGCCGGTGGGAGGTTTGTATGGGGAAACAAGATTAGTTAAACTATTTTATTCGAAACTTCACAGGAGTAAACTCCTATCAATAAATGAGTAAACAAGTGCTTCATTTTCTTTCAGAATTCAACCCCTAAAAGATGGAAAAGGGGTAACAAATAACCGAACTCCACGCGGATGAAGTCGCGGTCAAAAGCTAGTTTATATATAACTATATTTGATAGTACCAATACCTCATAAAACATTACGTTGTTAGTGACGATAATATTTATTTAACATAAACTATGTAGCACATTGGTTGCTGCAAGGATACTTTTACTAAATTTACCAACAAATTGAATTACATATAGGTTAGTTTGTGTGTATGTTTACACGATACAAAAACTCAGTGGTAATTACGTTACAGCAGACACAGTTAACTTATTGATTCTTTAAAACATTGACAATTTTCGTTCCCTGTGCTCTGTCATTTAAATAGTAAAAACCTTCATTAATGTATGTCCATAGGTCATCATGATATGTGTCGATGTCAATTTTCATTCGCTGCGCTCTGCCGTTTAAATACTAAAAACCTTCATCAATTTTATGTTCATAGGTCATGCATGATATGTGTCGATTTCAAACTGGTGGACGAGCGATCGATACTTAGCGTCTTCGATGGACACTGACAATGACATTGAACTTGAGAAATCTAAAGCGGAATTAAAATTTCATAACTGGTTGGAGTATACACACATACGTTATATCATGTCTTATGAACGTAGGATGATATAAACTGCAATCATTTGTTATGTTCTGGGTGTGATGAGATTAATATGAGAAATATGATTAAGTGTTTAAATGCCAACTACCAGTCTAACGAGAAAAACAAACAATTTTATCATCATATCTTAAAAGTATGTCGCATAACAGAATGCATGACTGTCGGCTTGCGTCGCTAAAGAGGCCGCCCAAGAACAACGATCCGATATTGTGACCCCTTCTGACAAAAAAATTTGATCAATCAATTAGATAGAGACAAGTGGCAATACAGACGGAAGGCATTTGACGAAAAAAATACAACTGTATCATAACAATTATGCTCTCTAACTACTGCTACTCAGAACCTCAGAGCTCTGACGAGAACGTAAATATTTTGTTGCTTTTATCATTGTTTCACATCGTCAACGTCGTCCTAAATTAGCAGTTCCCGAGTGCACCAGACATTTTCTTAATGAGCTCACACGAGCACTACGTAGAATACAACATTCAGAAAATAAGACAAGGATAGCATTAAATATTAATTTAAACCTCGACGTATGAGTACAAATTTATAGTCGCACGAGGTGCTATTGTAGAAGGTATCAAATAGATTCGTTGTATGATACTAAAGGAAGAGCTTTTTAGTGATGATCTCACGCATTGTATCTTGAAGTATGCAAAACCACTCCTCATATTTCATATCACGTGTAAAATCTCAGAATAAATTAGAAGATATATATAATATCTATTCTAGAAGCCAGCAGGAACGGCGCACTAAGGCACAATTTTGGACACTTAACCTTATTCGAGTATATTTAAACTATTTTCGGTCATTTCCAGCCGACAATCTCGAATATATACGTCGTTGCCTAAAACAGAGCCTAGTTGACCTAATTTTAGCACGCTCGAGTGATTGTCACGAGCACATTTTTAGGGCTTTCCTCGTGGACATGAAACCTTACTGATTTTAATCATACCTACCTCTCCTGCGGTATAATGTAGGTCGAGTAGACTGTGTTTTATACCATTTTTAGGGTTCCGTAGTAAACAAGGAACCCTTATAGTTTCGCCATGTCTGTCTGTCTGTCTGTCTGTCTGTCTGTCCGTCCGCGGTTTTACGCAGAGACTATAAGTACTAGAAAGCTGTCATTTGGTATGGGTATGTATATTAATCATGGCAAAAAAGTGGTAGAATAAAAACTTGAAAAAAATTTTTTTTTAGGGTAGCTCCCATACAAGTAAAGTGGGGGAGTAATTTTTTTTTCTCTATTTACCCATCGTGTGGGGTATCGTTAAATAGGTCTTTCAAAAATATTGTGAGGTTGAGAACACTATTTTTCGATTTAGGGATCCGTTTCCGAAATATTTGGTTTTAAAGTGCGAATTTTTGTTAAAGGTAAGTGTCCCCCCCCTCTATCTGCTAAACGGTTACATATAGATACGTGAAAAAAATTACAGCAGTAGTATATACACTGAAGTTTAAAGGAAAACTATCAGAGCTGAATACTAAGTGCAAACTAAAAAGTTATAGGCAACCAACTTATAAAATGTACTCGAAATGTTTTTGGTCGTTAAACTGTGAGGTGCGAGTGAGAACTGTGTGAACTTAAAGTGGTCATTCGCAACTACGGAACCCTACACTGCGCGTGGCCCGACACGCACTTGGCCGGTTTTTATGATATGAGTTTGACATCGGGTAAAAATATGGCGAAATCTATTTCAAATATGAATTCAGACGCTGCATTGAACCATTTTCCCTATGGGAGATGGCACATTGTGTTGCCTTACTGTTACATCCCGTAGCTATATCATACCTACGTTACATATGGTATAACCGTAATCAGTTACTTATCTTGTCTGTTATACACTCAACGACATAGTAAACTCTAACAAGTTACTATAACACTTATAAATAAGACACTCGCTAAAAAAATGGAGCACCGTTTATCTATACGACATACGCCAGTCTTACAGCAGTGTCATGCATGTGGTCCCAAACTCTTGCATTGGTCTGACAGTTACTGTTACACACCATATTTTAACTATTATAAGAAAATAAAAGCATTATTCACGAAATATATTGTTAGCAGTTGAAACTATTTACCGCTCGCGTATGAGCGGAAACTTACTTTTTCCGGGATGAAAAGTACCCTCAGTACTCTAACCTATATATGAGAATGTCAAATTTCAAGAAGACTGGGTCGGTAGATAAAGCGTAAAGAGGCAACAAACAAATATACCTATCACTTTCACATTTATAATATTATTTGGGAAAAAAAAATTAGCATAAATTTATAAATTATATGTCACTTTCAACAAGTTTTGACTAATTCCATTTTTTAGGGGAGATTTCACGATTATTTAAATCAGAAAACACAACATTTATGAAATAAAACAGTGAAATAATGTTATTTTATTTATTATATTATGTTAAATCATCAGCATCCCTCACTTTAATTTATTCTGCCTTTACATAAAAGCCTGGAAAGATTTAGATGTAAGAGGTTTCTTTACAGTCCCTTGCTTGTCTCAAAAGATAAAGGTTATAAATAAATTTAAATTAGGGATTATTTACGTAGTAAACAAGGAACCCTTATTGTTTCGCCATGTCTGTCTGTCTGTTCGTCCGCGGTTTTACTCAGAGACCTTAAGTACTCGAAAGCTGTAATTTGGTATGGGTATGTATGTTAATCATGCCAAAAAAGGGGTAGAAAAAAAAATTGACAATTTTTTTTAGCGTAGCTTTCACACAACTAAAGTGGGGGTATTTTTTTACATTCTCTACTAACCCATCGTGTGGGGTATTCTTAAATAGGTCTTTAAAAATATTATAAAGTTGAGAACACCATTTTTCGATTTAGGGATCCGTTTTTGAAACATTTGGTTTTAAAGCGCAAATTTTTGTTAAAGGTAACTGTCCAACCCCCAAAAAGGTTTAAATTAAACCTCTCCCAACTTTATGACGCTTCTTCACACAATACGTTATTATAGTCACAAGTCATCAAGCACAACCGTGAGCTGAAATCAATAACGGCTGCTGTTTTTAATAAAAAACCGGCCAAGTGCGTGTCGGGCCACGCGCAGTGTAGGGTTCCGTAGTTGCGAATGACAACTTTGAGTTCACACTATTCACACTCGCACCAAAAACATCTAACAATGAAAATAGTATGAAATTTTACAGTTTATAAGTTGGTTGCCTATAACTTTTTAGTTTGTACTTACTACTCAGCTCTGATAGTTTTCCTTTCAACTTCAGTATATATGCTACTGCTGTAATTTTTTTCACGTATCTATATATAACCGTTTAGCAGATAGAGGGGGGGGACACTTACCTCTAACAAAAATTCGCACTTTAAAACCAAATATTTCGGAAACGGAGCCCTTAATCAAAAAATGATGTTCTCAACCTCACAATATTTTTGAAAGACCTATTTAACGATACCCCACACAATAGGTAAATACAGAAAAAAAAATTACTCCCTCACTTTACTTGTATGGGAGCTACCCTAAAAAAAATTTTTTTTCAAGATTTTATTCTACCACTTTTTTACCATGATTAATATACATACCCATACCAAATTACAGTTTTCTAGTACTTATAGTCTCTGCGTAAAACCGCGGACGGACAGACAGACAGACAGACAGACAGACAGACAGACAGACAGACAGACAGACAGACAGACAGACATGGCGAAACTATAAGGGTTCCTTGTTTACTACGGAACCCTAAAAAGTATAGCGTTATGTATGACGAAGAGGAAACTCATCCCGCCGGGGTGAGCGAAGCAAATGAATTTACGGTATTATGAGCTCGAGCTAAGCCCGGAAAATTCAAGGATCGATAGATTAGATAGATACTAGACAAGATATTGGAACGTTATCCTTGAATGCATATAGAGATAAAACAAATGTGAGTTATCTTTTCACAATGTAAGCTCGCTCGTTTAGATCATGTTTATAAAAAAAAACTGAGTTGTGAGAGTTCATAGCCAAGTATATTTTTGTAATTAAATAAAACACAACTAACGTTGGGAAACGCTCAGGTTATACAGAGAGATCGAATTTTGTCGAATTCGATTTTTATTACGTTTATTCATACAGATGGTAAAAAATATACAGATCTGTGGGATGGGTGTTAATGCATAAAAACTCACGACTCCTCAGACGCGAGTTTTTATTAAAAAAAAAAATTCTTTCAGACGCGCTACAAGCACAATATCTCTTCAGAGCCTGCAGACTACCTCCATCAAGAAGTTTAACTCTCATTTCTAGACATTAATTAAATTCCGTGCGACTACGTAAGTGAACAAGGTAATGCTGAATTTTTTCCAGTTTAGTCTTTAAGAGGGTATACTAGCAGTGCGTTTTCCATACAAATGTATTTCTCTATTTTCTCGCTGAAAACTGCTTCTAGAGGCACATTTTTTTTTTTGACAAATCACACAGAATGAGTTGGCCCCAAAGTAAGTTCGAGACTTATTATTCTTTTTACATACAATCTATTACTTAAATAGGTATATGTCCCTATGTTTTTTTTCTAAAACCCTGTTGAAAAGAAAAACAAGTACAAAAACAGTTTTTTTGGAAAAAATAAAAAATAGGGGCATTCCTATTCTAGTACTAGATTTTATGAAAAAAGAATTGTGGCTCTAGAATCAGTTTTCAGCGAGAAAATATAGAAATACATTTGTATGGAAACCATATTGAAAAAATACTGCTAATATACGCTCTTAAATCTTTCAACTTATGTGGTCGCTTTATACTACGCAGCTATGCAACGCTGCCAGGAGAGTTGTTTAGATTAAATATTAATTAAAGTGTAGGCGCTCTGGGCTCAGAGGTAAGGCGCAAGTTTAAATGTTATAAACTAGCGACCCGCCTCCCTGAAAATGGGTTAAGAATCTTATAAAAATTATAAATCACATGTTAGAAACATGTGAGACAAAAGCTGCTTTGTATCAGTGTTTTTATAAACTCGACTACAAGGTAATTAATTCGAGTGTATTGTAGAGCAGGTAAATGTTTTTGTTATAACAAAGGATAATGTAGATGCCTTAACTTCAAAATTTGTTAAACAGTTCTTTAAATATTACTTTGTTCGTGTTTATGGAACAGGGAATTATTTCTAAAATGTCGATTTTACGGATAAAATTATATAAAGAGATATAAACTTAAAGTTTAAAAGGGAATCGATTGGAAAGTTGTCCAATAATCGTAATTCAGTACAACAACGGCAACAACCCTCGGTTCAGTTGAACATAGCTTCATTACAGATGAGTAATATTCTAAGTTTTGAAATACGCGAAACAAACGCTCGGAGAAATTGAATGACCAATAAAATAGAACTTTGATTTGAAAAATAACAATATGAGTTTTGTATCATTGCTGCCCTCAGGCGCTGCCATATATTTGACTTTGGCATTCTTTACATAAATGCCAAAGTTTACAAAGTTTGTGGTCTTTTTGACGATGGCGCAGCGGTCACCACGCCGGCCTGCGACACGGATGGTGCCGGGTTCGATTCCCGGTCAGATCAAGATGGAAAATGATCTTTTTCAGATTGACCTGGGTCTTGGATGTTTATCTATATATGTATTCATCATAAAATATAGTATCGTGGAGTTAGTATCCCATAACACAAGTCTCGAACTTACTTTGGGGCTAGCTCAATCTGTGTAATTTGTCCGTATATATTTTTTTTTAATAAGGGTAAGATTTCTCTACAGGCGACTGTATATTGTTTTTATGTATAAAGAAGTATAAAGTAATTTAAAACATGAATTTACGTTACTAAAATGATCTTTTATAATGATCTTTTATAATATTGAACCACCACACGGCTTAGACCTATTAGCATAGAAACTACCACGAAACTACAAACCAGCGGTGGAATAGTGTTAAAATATACTTAGTCACAATGACCTAGAACGTTTGAGTAATGGTTTCTGAACTAATTCAAAGCTTTAATGAGATTTTAATTAAGGTTTGTATAAATACTTAGCTATCCTAAAGTTATCCGGTAGTGCATTGAATTTCTTTATCTATCACAGCATGTGACATAAACTTAGGAGAACATAAAAATGCACGATTTTGATTTCATTCGACCACTGTGCGAAGATACGGGTAAGGCATTTTAATTGCTTAGCGGAAGCCGTGTGTCTTTTTATGTTTTCCTATCTGTTTAGAAAAGAACGTCAACCATCTTCGTAAAGATGTTTAACGCGAACGTTAGTTGTAGATACGATTCGGTTGTAATGTAACTTTTCAATACATTTGCTAATAATACGGTTCTTATGACATCAAAATCTGTATTGTAATGATGTATTTACGGCACTTGTGCTTTTTACTTTACACCAATCACTTCCACGCTGGTCTAGGAGAGAAAAAAGCGTAGAATGTGCCAACTGCTTCTCAGCGCAGATCGTAAAAGCCGATGGAGGGAATGGGCGTGAGGAATCATGTCAATAGGCGATGCGGCTAGAAACCCATCACTATTTTGATTCCGTTCTCCACCTACAAACCCACCAACATGCTAAACGTGGCCTGTAGGTTTTATAGACCTGGGCTCTGTCTACCCCGCAAGGGAAAAAGACGTGATAGTATGAATGTATATGTACCAATCACAACCGCTCAATAGCCCAATGCCACAGATGCAAAATTTAAACTTTTTCATAGAATCCGAGCAAAGAGTTTCAAGTTCAGCATGAAGACTTTTTTCTAATTCGTGAGATGTGATTTTTAACCGACTTCTAAAAGGAGAAGGTTTTCAATGTACTTTTTTGCAGAAAATAAACCTGAGCAAATGTAGCTGATTATTATAAATGTATTTTTACAAACTGCTTTAGTTCCTAACTTTTATAAATTCCTTATTTGCTGAATTGCAATCTTTTTTTAGTTTATGGTAATCGCAAATGTATTGAAAAACGTCGTATGATACTCGTACGGTAAGCTGTCTATTATAGTCGTCGGTTTATTATAAGCACTCGGCTTCGCCTCGTGCCTATAAACACCTCGACTGTAATATCCAGCTTCCCGTACTTGTATCATAATGTACTATAACTATCTACAAAAAACAATTTTTTTTAAATTGGTCCATTCATATACGACAAAGTTATGAGTATGAGGTGACAAATATAAAAAACAACCGAATTGATAACCTCCACCTTTTTTGAAGTCGGTTAACAAAGGGGAGATGTAAACTCGGAACTTCCAAGTGCTAACCGCAGACCGAAAGCGCCATCCTCTAATATACAACACTACATATTTAAATACAAGAAATAAATGTCATCCTTACAAAGGCAGATTCGAATTCTGATGCAGTTTTCACTTACTTTTAAAACATGAATCTAGCCAGAAGATGAACTTAATAGAGATTGTTATACAAATTGATAATTTACACTCGAGTTGAACAGTCTACTTTTCATCATGTTTGCGAGGAAATATATTTGCAATTTGCAACAAAGAATAAAATAAGAAAATGCACGCCAAACCGTTTTTTTTAAATGGCCTTGCGGTCTTGATGCATTCAGCAATTTGAGGTGGCCAGTGCGCTTGTTTTAAAAATAAAATGAATAATATAGGAGCCGATGCGAGGCGCGTGGCAGCCTTGGATTTTCAAATTTACTTACCTCCCTAAGGATGTAAATCGAACTTACAACCCGGATTTTGAGTTAAATACAACCTCCTTTGCTTACAAGCCTGAATGATGAAGAGGTATTATCAACAGTAATAATAAGGAGGAGGATGAGCATTTCTAGGGCCCTATCGGCGTGCTCATTATTAGATTAGCACTAACGTATACATATAAGGCAACCCCGAGCGTGGTATCCGGTGGGTTGGAGCTCAACTGCTATAAAAAATAGGTCCTGCGCGCTAGAAGGCACGTTGTTTCATCTGACTTTCATCATACAATAACAGTCATCCATCAGATGCTCAAGGCAATTTAAAAAAACCAACACAAACGTTGACTAATCAGTGTGATTACTGATTAGTCAACGTTAGTCAACAAGAAAAACAATCAAATAGGTCGAAAGAGCTGACTGCTAATTGCAATTTCATCTTCATCATTCGACTAAAAATCATTTTACACATAAATAGCAAGTAACATTGTGGCGTGCTAGCGAGGCGGAGGCAGCGTGTCAGAAACGGAAACGGAAGGCAACGGATGCTCCGTGTATTAGCATATGTATCCTCGGATTCCATCGCATAGTCGCAATTTACTGATGCGCCTATGCGTATAATTTTCAGTGCATTGGATACATCTGCCTGCAACAATGAATATGCTTATTTATCACTCTTATCAGAGAAGATTATCCAATATGTGAAACTGGCATATTGCAAATTCACGGATCTCTTTCACGTTACATAGCAATTACAGCGTATTTAAACATGTATATGCAGAGACACTTTTATATGATATCGAACCTAGGGAATATGAAAACAAGTGTTGACAGATCGAAGGGAACGTATAGTTTCTCTTAGTGAACGCTGATGTTATAATCAGCAAACATTCGTAAAATTAGTAACGTTAAGATTGTACACAATGTACACACTGTGGCGAAGTAGCACTCAAGCCTTGTAAACTTCGAAACCAAAACAATCAGCAATTAGGAATTCTAATCTAATTTGCTTCCGCTTACGATTTGCGCTCATATCGCTGAGCCGGTGCTGTTAGAGCGTCCATATTTAGAAATTTTACTATTAGTCAAAAATCAACCGTCAAGAAGTCCACCGCTGGACATAGGCCTCCCCCGTCAGGGGTGCGGGGGCAAATTCCATTAGCGTGGGAAAAAATAGTCGCCGTTGATCACCGAGGTGATATGATTCCGAGGTGAAAAGAGTACACAAAAAAAGTCGTATTTGATCACCCAGGTGATATCACCTAGGTGCTCTAATTCCGAGGTGAACAAAGTGGACTAAAAGTGTGTAGTTTGTTCACCCAGGTGATTTCACCTAGGTGACCAAAGTGGAATAAAACTTATAATCAGCCTTATATAATCTATTTCTATATACTTTTATATTTATTACTTATCTATAGGTTATGCCCAAGTTGATCAGACAATATGATCAACTTTTACAAAGACCGTGTAGGATATCACAATGGAGTGTCTTGCTGCTCCAGAGTACCCTTTATGAGCCAAGACGACACTCTTAACCTCTTCACCTCTTCAGTAACAAGTGATTTCCTTCGCCCAGTACCAAAAAAGGCTTTTGTTCTGACATTATTAATGTGTTACCATTTCGTTAGAGTTATGAACTTTGTTTTGGTTTTTTTTATTATTCTCCATGTAATTATTTAGTATTTTTTTTCTTTGGTACTATAAACTACATACCTATATTATAATTCTATTTTATTTATTCTACTATAATCCTGTTACATTCCATATAGGATTGTACATTTAATGTGTGTTAATAAATGTATACTTACATCATGGCTAAATAATTGAACGTGTTTTTTTAAAAATTAACCACCTGCGAGAAATTATTAATAATTATGTGTTTGAAGCGCGAAAGCTTAAAAAAGAAGAGCTGCCAGAAAACCTTTTTTGTCTTATTATATATTTTTTAATTTCATGTTGTGTAAAACCAATATGACCAAATGTGACCCAAAAATCCAGCAACAATGTAATTCTAATCCTAATCCTATCCTAACTAATATTATAAATGCGAAAGTGAGTTTGTTTGTTTGTTACGCTTTCACGCCGTATCTACTGAACCGATCATCATGAAATTTTGCATACACAAAGATTAGGGTACCGAGAAAGACATAAAGTATATATTACGCGGGCGAAGCCGCGGCTAACAACTAGACTTTGATCATCATATTATATGTGAACGAAGATTATAGTCAACATAATCGATTTTGATTTACACAAAAAAAGGCAAATGTCCAACGTCACTTCAAACTGGATGACTGTGTAATCTACTTTAAAATTAAATAAGGACTTGAACACCTCAACTCCGTCCGTGTGAACTCAACTATGAATAACTCAATAGCTAGTAATTAAATTTTAGCTTCACAGGGAAGCAACAGTTGCCTGTAGAAGACTTTATTAGACGAGCTTAAATCTATTCATACAACAAACGACTGTGATTTATTAATTCAGACTAATGTCCAGCGTTACTCCGAGATTGGCCTGAATCGTGTAATCTGTTTCAATTCATTTAATGCACTTAGTAGTGAAACCACCACCCTAACTCATTGTGTGCAATGTGGCATTGGGTGGCTAATAATTTCATTTTAGCGTGACAATAGAGACATGGATAATTTTCTTACACGCAAGTCTACATGCTAGTTACCTACAACCGTCGATTATGAATTATATTCTAGATAGTGTATAAGACAAACGTCCAGTTTTACTCTCAAAATGGCCTGAATTATAGATATTATAACTGAAACATTTGATCTCATCATCATCATCAGGTGTTTGTTAATTTCCACTGCATGACCACGACCCTTTCTGAACTACCAGAGCCATATACGAGTATAATAGCCAGAGCAGTCAGAGGATTTGACCTACACTCTCCACGCTGGCCAGATGGGTTGGAGAGGTCTCTTTGATGTTTATAAGCTTTGTTTAGCTTGTTTCCTACGTCGCCTTCTAGGACATCCACGGGAAGACTTGGAGTGGTGCTTTTCTACTCTGCCGACTTGGGACTGTCTGTATATCCCAACGGATTGTGTACAATGTGTCTTTTGCCGCAGTAAATAAATTTTAGCGTGACAAGGACACCAATTTAGCGCAATTTATTTTAAAGAAACGATTTTTTTTTAGTTTTGACTAATTAAATAAAATAAAGTGATGAAAAAAGTCAGTTGCTATATATTTTGATGCATATTTGTAGTAACAATCAAAAATTTAATATGATAAATGTAAATTATTCATCAAGTTATATCTGTTTCAAAACTGAGAAATCGAATTGTTAACTGTCAAACATTTTTCGACGAAAGACTGTTAATACCTAATCTACACACTATCGCTATCATCAGAACATCTTCTAAAATGCAACCAAAACAACTAAACATTACTCATTTTAGTAGGATCATAAAAGTCCACTAAGTCATGTAATGACTTTTTTGTTTTAAATGCTACCAGCAACATTAAATGGGTTGGCAGTATTTGTAGACGATACGTGAATGAACGCACTTCGAGGCAGGACTCTGAACAAAACGCGTAAAAGGAAAAAACAGACTTTTCCAACTCCGCGCACTTTTTGTTTTTCTCAAAAGCATGTAGCACGGATTTCACAAAAATGGAGTCGGTCTATATCCTGTTTTCCATAAAATTAATACATAATGTATCCAACGATCTTGCGGTAAATAAATTGTTTACCTTGACACATTAAGGTTTTATTTGAGACGAATAAATATAAAAAATGAAAATATTTAGTAGCGATGACGTGACGTCTGCATGAAATAATTTCTTATTTTAGAAAGTTCTGATGTTTTGACGAGCTCCGTGGCGCAGCGGTCAACACGCCTTGCCAGCGACACGGATGATCCCGGGTTCAATCCCCGGTCAGGTTAAGATCATCATCATCATCAGGTCTTGTTTAGTCTCCACTGCAGGAGCACGACCCTCTCTGACTACCAGAGCCATATTATAAGCCAGGGTAGTCAGAGGATTTGGCCTATGGAAAATGATATTTTTCATATTGACCTGGGTCTTGAATGTTTATCTTTATGTGTATCTATTATAAAATATAGTATCGTTGAGTTAGCATCCCATAACACAATTATCGAACTTACTTTGTGGCTAGCTCAATCTGTGTGATTTGTCCGTATATATTTATTTATATTTATAACCTTAAATTAAAGGTTTTGATTTCAACCGGTAGAATAGCTTTGTCGTATTATAATGTAACGGACGACAAATAAGCGTACCTACTACAAAGAAAAAAATAACTTTTGTGGCGTATGGCCCAATTATTTTGTGGTTCAACAAATCGAAAAATACAAAGACCTGAAAAGCCATGTCACGCACGACATCGCACGATTGGTTTTACTTAAAATAGTAGTAATAACGACACATCAATATAGAACAAATATAAATAAAGAATACAAGATGGATGTTTTGTTTTTGTACTCGTATAAACTAATAACCAAAGTATACTTTGGTGTCATTTCTAACCTGAGCGGCCTTCATTCGAACACAATAATACCAGTAAGGGACAATCATTTATCAAACAAAATATAAAAGAACGTCCCACAACATAGTCACAGCTACAAGCCGTGGGCGTAGGTCATTAATATCAAATTAATGGTGACAAAGTTTTCTTTTACTTATCTACGTAAAGTAATAATATAACAAATAAAAAGTCACTCAAATTAAGGTTAGGTCACTCCCCCCAAATACTCACAATAGTGAACACACATTTATTTATTTTGTTGTGCTATGTAAAGACCTCACAAAAATAGTGGCATTTAGTAAAATAATTTAATATTGTCCAAAAAGTGAGCTTAACGTATCAATATCCTATTAATGGTGTGTTTGATAACTAGTTTTTTTTAGAAAGACGCTTATTAATAAGAAATATTTTTCAAAATCTACACATCATGCAGGTTTCTTTGAATTTATCCAAAGGGTGCAAACATATAACTTGTACTGAGACCCTGTCAAGACTGATGTTATGAGGCTGTCTCCATTGAACCGAATTGAATTTAAGGAAAGACTCAAAGTTTTCACAGAATATGTGTAAATGTCATAGATTAAAACATTCATACTTCTATGGCTTACACTTTACACCACGGTAGTCGTAGTACATATATCTCCATGATTTACACCCTTGATAGTTCTGTGTTTACACCGTAGATCGTAGTACATATATGCTTTACACCAATCACCACAGAACTTTAAGTTATCATTATAACCGTTCAATGTAGCCCATCGCCACAGATGCAAAATTTAAACTTTTTCATAGAATCCGAGCATTCCGAGCAAAGAGTATCAAGTTCAGCATGTTAACTTTTTTCTGACTCGTGAGATGTGATTTTTTAACCGACTTCGAAAAGGAGAAGGTTATCAATGTAATTTTTTGGAGAAAATAAACCGGAGTACATGTACCTGAATCAGGTACATGTACATCTGGTAACCTGATTATTATAAATGTATTTCTACAAACTGCTTAGGTTCCTAACTTTTATAAATTTCTTATTTGCTGAACTGCAATCTTGTTTGAGTTTATGGTAATCGCAAATGTATTGAGAAACGTCGTATGCTACTCAAACGGTAAGCTGTCTGTTATAGTCGTCGGTTTATTATAAGCACTCGGCTTCGCCCCGTGCCTATAGACACCTCGACTTTAATATCCATCTTACCGTACTTGCATCATAATGTACTATTCCAAGACAATCCAATGAGCCCAAACACAAGTGGTTTATCTTCTTTAGTTAACAAGTACCTATGGCTAACTCCTGACTCTATCAACACATATTTTCAAGGCAAGAGTGAAAAGTGAATTATTTCAGTTTGGGTGCACCATCAACCCTAGATCGTCGTTGTTTTCCATCAGACAAGATAGAGGACAAACGCACTTAAAATATTGGGAAATCCCATTTTTCTATAAAAATCATAAAGCGGTTCACAGAATAAAGTGGCGACATACTGTCAGACAAACAGAATGACATGACGAACTAAGTATAAATAAAGGTATGTATAAAGGTGATCAAGCATCTATAAACCACATCATGCATGCATCAACGCGGTCAATTGTTGACCAATTTGTATATTATAAATACTCTATACTCTTACCTAGTTCCTGCCACTCGTTGCCAAACCCCATCCTGAGGATTTAGCACAGGAGTTGGCGGCTCTCCCAACTCGCCGACTGCATTTGCTGTTCTGGCGTCCCATTCCTGCAAACAAGAAAATGAGTTTTAATATCTATTTATATGTACTAATATTATTAAAAGGAAGGATTTGATTGTGTATTAGTTTGTAATTGCTGAAGCCAACGACAGATTTTAAAAAAATATTTCACTAATAAAAATCATCCACATTAGCCTCAACTAGCCATGTGGTTCCCGGCAGAGTAGAAATGTAATAAATATAACGGACAAGTCACACGGATTGAGCCAGCCCCAAAGTAAGTTCTTAAGTAAGACTTGTGTTATAGGATATATTTTATAACATCCAAGACCCAGGTCAATCTGAAAAAGATCATTTTTCATCTTGACCTACCCGGTGATCGAACCCGGGACCATCCGTGTCACAGGCCGGCGTGTTGACCGCTGCGCCACGGAGCTCGTCAGAATAGGACCACTCCAAGTATTCCCGTTGATGTTGTAGAAGGCGATAAAAAACACAAGCAAGACAAAGCTTGCAGATCAAAGAGACCCATCCAACACGACTGGCCAGCGTGGAGAGTGAGTGCCGAATCATCTGACTGCTGTGGCTAATATATAGCTCTGGTAGTACTGAGGGTCGTGCTCCTGCAGTGAAGACTAAAAATCCTGATGACGATATGATTGATAGGCTACATGTAATTTTTTGTCATACTTATTTTATATTAGGGGAGTACCTCAAGGTCAATCCTTGGACCCTTGTTATTCCTTATCTATATTAATGATTTGCCATTCTACGCCAGTGTTTGTAAAGCAGTGTTATTTGCTGATGATACATCACTTGTTTTTCAAGTTGATAGACAGAAGACAAATTTTGACGATGTAAATAACACTCTTACTCAGGTATTAGATTGGTTTACTGCTAATAATCTGTTGCTTAATTCTAAAAAAACTAAATGTATTAAATTTTGCACCCCCAACGTTAAGCATGTGCCAGCTAACATAGTTGTTAATAATGAAACAGTAGAATTAGTTGACTCAACCAAATTTCTAGGAATAACTATCGACTCGAAGCTACAATGGGGCTCCGCAGCGTACGCTGTTTGGAGAATAAGACAACTAACAGATGTCGAGACAGCACGCCTTGTTTATTTCAGCTACTTCCACAGCATAATGTCTTACGGGTTATTACTTTGGGGAAAGGGAGCAGACATCAACACCATATTCGTTCTGCAAAAGCGTGCTATTCGATCTATCTATAAACTTGGGGCTAGGGACTCGCTGAGAGAGTTATTCAAAGAAATTGGAATTTTAACTGTTGCGTCTCAATATATTTTCGCTAACATACTGCATGTACATAAAAACTTTCAAAAATATAGTAAAAATAGTGACATTCATAATTACAACACAAGAAATAAGAATAAACTTGTGACAAGAGCTTGTAGACTACAGAAAACTAGTAATTCATTCTTAGGGCTTGGTATTCAATTTTACAATAAACTACCAGAAGATTTTACATCTTTGCCCTATCCAAAATTTAAAGAAGTGACTAAAAGTATATTATTAAAAAGAGCCTTTTATAACGTTAATCATTATTTAGCGGATAAAAATGCATGGAGCCTTGACCTCGTGTGAGATACAGGAGACCTCAAAAACGTTATTTATCTATTGTTTTTGCTATATTGTGATTGGTTTTTTTAACACACCCAGTGTTAAATTATATAGAATCAACTACTAATTGATTGTAAAACATGTAAATGTTAGCGAGCGAGCAACAAGTATAGACCATAACCTTATTTAACCTTGTTTGACAATGTCTTAAGAGTTAGAGTTAGTCATGCTCACTAAAAATGTTCAATCTGGTGGCGGCGTTGTGTGTCGGGTCGTTGAGTTCCCTCTAATATGGTTGAGTTCAGCGATGGCTGATCCACACGTCAACTCGTGAACGGGTGCTGTCGGGGGGACTGGTCTGCTCGGCCTCTTTGAGACTACTTTAAGTATCATATGTTGTTTATTATCTTTACACACTCGATCGTTAACATAAACATGTTCCAAAAATAATAAATCTATGTATATTGAAATTGTAACATGAAAACAGAAAAAAGAAAGAAAAAAGAAAAGAAAGAAAAAGACAATAAGGAATAAATATTCGTAATCATATAAAGCCCTTCAGGCGAGTAGGCGACCAAAACTGTTGATAAGAGTTTCTTTCGGCGTTTCTTCTCTGCAGTGGTCGGTTCCGAAACGCTAGTAGTCCGTAGCTTTTGAACAATTAATAAATACATATTATCTAATAAGATAATTTTAAATATGATATGACGTGAAAAAGTGCCTGCAAAGGCCTATTTTAATAAAAAAAAAAAAAAAAATCTGAAATTTTCAACAGTCTAGCTATCACGGTTTATGAGATACAGCCTGGTGACAGACAGAAGGACATCAAAGTCTCGTAAATAGGGTCCCGTTTTTATCGTTTGGGTATGGAACCCTATAAAGTATGCAATTGTCAGGCATTGAGAATTTTCTTGACGCAAGTTTCATAAGAAATTTCAAAATAAGCTATTTTTGCTCAGTTTGTAATGAATGACGATTGACGTATTTATAATCTATAGCATAGCATGTTAGGTATTATAACAAATAAGAACTGGCGGAGTATTTTTAAAGTCATTTATATAGTTAATTTTTGAGGACATTTAAATGGAAGTAGATTTTATTTTATCATTTCCGTCAAACTAAAAAAAGATTAAGGTCAAATTGATGAACCGGTTGTTTATCCACTCATACATAAAAGATAGATTATGTTGCATATCACACGCAGAAATGTGGTAATGCTACCAATTATGCGTTATTATCTTCTGTGTTGCCACCGCAAACATGACACATAATGATACAAATCGGCCCAATAGCATGCTCATAATTTGTCATGAAGGAAATGTAACATGTACCTCATGATACAATTATAGGAACAATATTATAATGTTTATCAGAAAAACAATTATATATAATCAACTATTAAATCAATATCATCTATATATTATCCTCAATTTACCTGAAGGAAATGTGGCATGTAATCATAATTACGCTAATTACTCAAAAATATTATAATTTTTATTTGTATATTATTATATGTATCGGAAAATGATTTATGGATAAAAGATTTGAGGTTTTTTATTTTAATTTGCCTTTTATCACTCTCTCATCAACTATTATCTCTATATAAAATATTGTCCTTAATTTACCTGAAAAAAAATGTGGCCTGTAATCATAATAAGTATAATAATTATCACAACAATATTATAATTTTTATTTGTATATTATTGTTATACATTTATTTATCGAAAAATGATTTAAAGATATCAGATTTCATATTTTTAACCGACTTTAAAAAAGGAGGAGGTTCTCAATTCATCTGTATGTTTTTATTTTTTTTGTATTTGTTACGCGATTACGCAGTCAGTTATGGATCGATTTTAGTTAACAAAACTATAAACTTTACAACAATATATTTAGGATCCTCATAACGACTCGCATAATGTACACATACTACTATAAGCATGATGGAAGGTCAATTTTCGTCTCTTTCATGAATACATATAATCGAAACTATTTACTTTACAATAATATACCTATTTAGGATCCTCATAACGAGCCGTTTCATTTGATTTAATATGATATGACACAGTAAGGTTTGCAAAACTTTTGTTTATAAACTTCCTAATTTAGCCCCCGAAAATTACCCATATTTAAAAAAATATTTAAGTATTTACTTTGCATATTTGTTTTTGGGAGAAATCCACAGGAAATTATTACTTCGTTGTTTTGTTTCTCTATATCATTCTTAGGGTTCCGTAGTAAACTAGGAACCCTTATAGTTTCGCCATGTCTGTCTGTCCGTCCGCGGTTTTACTCAGAGACTATAAGTACTAAAAAGCTGTTATTTGGTATGGGTATGATATCAATAATGGCAAAAAAGTGGTAGAAAAAAATCTTGAAAAAAAAATTTTTTTAAGGGTTGTTCCCATAGAAGTAAAGAGGGAGTAATATTTTTTTTCTATACAAACCCATCGTGTTGGGTGTTGTTAAATAGGTCTTTGAAAAAGATTTGGGAGGTTGAGAACACCATTTTTCAATTTAGGGATCCGTTTCTGAAATATTAGGTTTAAAAGCAAATTTTTGTTAGAGGTACCCCCTCTATCTGCTAAACGGTTACATATGGATACGTGAAAAAAATTACAGCAGTAGTATATATACTGAAGTTGAAAGGAAAACTATCAGAGCTGAGTACTAAGTGCAAACTAAAAAGTTATAGGCAACCAACTTATAAAATGTACTCGAAAATGTAAAATTTCATACAATTTTCATTGTTAGATGTTTTTAGTCGTTAAACTGTGAGGTGCGACTGTGAACAGTGTGAACTCAAAGTTGTCATTGGCAACTACGGAACCTTACACTGCACGTCGCCCGACACGCACTAGGCCGGTTTTTTTTTGTATAGCAAAGTAGTAATATTACCTATTATTACCTATATTGTACTATGTAAGTGTAACAAAATTGTGTTATATAAAATCACAAAATAAGTGCATTCGCACGAATTCCCTGTAAAAGTTACATAGTTTCTTTTTGTTCCGTTGCGCTCAATGACTATTATATGAACTGACCATTTTACTTTTCACGTACCTAAACGTTAAAAGATTAGAAAACATTTCTTTACATAGAAAATCTCATCTTTTGTCACGTAGATACAATAACAATAGCCTTTGGTATAGTTTCAACCACATAAGGCCTCAGTAGAGCGCTAATAGAAACAAACTCTACTTTTATCCCTTTTGATAGAAACACAGAGCAACGGGAATTTTTATTCGTTGGCGGGGCTTACGGGGCATGACGACGGGATCCCGGGCATTTTTCAAACCCAAAAGAATAACCCGGCTTATCGTATAACCGCGGGCTCATATCATGCTTTCTTAAGCTTATGCCAATTTTCTATTCGTGTACACTTAATGGATTTTTATGGACATGATACCCATGTCCATAAAAAATCGATTAATTGTTCATGCGATGAACTCAATGATTGCAGCAAACAATGGAGAACAGAAACAATAGACAGACAAAAATGAAAAGGAGAGAAAGAAGCCTTTGCCCAGAACTGAGACATTCGAGGCTCGTAATAATAATAATAGTATTTTAAGTTACATCTCGGATATGGATACCAATAAACCAGAGCAATAAACATACGTTTAGTATCACTGCATTCAGCATGATGTCCAGAATACAAACATATACACATATAAGATGAAGGCGCAAAAATAGTGGGAATAATAACTGACTGAGACTCCGTAGGGGAATACGCATCTACACCTCACACTTTAAAATTCGGCCCATACGGCAAAACATGAGAGTTGCTGCTCTCTAAAGGCTTTGCTATTGTTTCTCAGTTCGGCCCTTCAGGTCATGCATGCAAATCACGGCCCATCAGGCATATGAGAGTTTGCTGTATCTCCAAGCCTTACGCACCCAGGCAACGCCCAAAGCCGAGGTTCGTCCCTCCCGGGGACCCTTTAGTGATGTTTGCCTTACAGGTTAAGGGCACCTGCTCTCACCTCAAAAGTCCGGTGAAGTAGCGTAAGCTCATTTGGAGCTACGTAGACCATTAAAAAAAAAACACTAAAATCGGTCAAGCAGCGTAGGTTGCAGTAGGCGACAATGAAACATTCTTACTTTATTATCTCATACATACTCGCGATAAATATTATACCCTCACTGTAGGTAGGTCAGCTCTATTAGAAATCGATAAGATTAACTTATGATACTGAACAATAATTTAGTAAAAAAACTTTGATGGTCCTATATAAACGCACCTAAATTTGAGTAAGGGTCCGGATCGGAGACGCTTTTCGGGAGAAACGACCACGCGCCGCAGATAGGAAAGCAATATCTTAAATATTCAAAGGGCGCTCTAAGAATAGATCATTTTCGGTAAAGAACGGTATTTTCCATAATGATGTTTGTTACTGAGCAAACATCATTATTCCTGGATTTCAGTATACTTAATAACGTTTATAATTGGCAATCTAACAGATAAGAGACTTCAACCAAATTACTGATCGGATGAAATTAAACTGGGACCATTGGATTGGAATATATATTATCCAAATAAAAATTTTTTTAATCAGTTTTATAATGTGGGCTCAAGCAGTTATGACAAACTTAGTTTAAAAGAAACCTTAAAAATAAACTCAGTAGAAAAAAATATATATTACTTATTACATATACCCAAAAATCAAACATCGTCCATCCATCTAGAATCGAACTCAAGACTTCACAAACGGTCCGATAATAACATGGAGATTATGTTCTACGTACTAATTACCATCTTAACTATTCTCCCGATGACGCAGTTAGTGAAATTATCCGTCTTGTTATCTTGTCGAAGGCGAAATAAATACCGTTTTGTTTTATAATCACTATTTGGGCATAAGCGCCACTAACCTTGGTGGTGTAAAGGTGCTTTGTGACGACTTTCAATAATACATAGAATTTATGCTCGATTAAGTTTTGGATTTTTTCTAACGCCATTTAGAAAAAACTCCAAAAACTGAATCGACCATAAATTCTTCCCTGCTTACTAAATTTCATGAGAATCGGTTGAGAAATGCGACCTGTAGCGAGGAACAGCCGGACAGACATACCAAAAACATTTTGCCCAAGATGAAACAGAAACTTTTCCGATAAAGTGAACTCTTAATTTACCTTTTAGCAAGTACTTGACAGATAATTGAAAGATGTTTTATATATCCTTCTAAAAGGTACTTTAGCATAGTTTCTACTACTATTCTTTGACTGCAGGCTAAGTCATCGTTAAATGCGTTTACTTAGCTGTAAAGTTCTAAAATAAATAGAATAATAATTGATACTAATGGCGGCGACCGCATGGAGAACAGGTTTCTCTTTTATGTGATCGTGTCACGCTCTGACCCTCTGTATGTTTGCCCCCTCTAGCTAGCTAGGTAGGTATTTTAGAGTCTTGGCTATGAGTTTATTTAAGCACATTTCATCCCTGACAACATCAAGATCAGAAGTCATTTCTTGGGTATGCTCTTTACGACGGCGCGTCCTAGCCAGACATTTGTGTCCTATGTAATTTGCCGGTTTTCTGAAAACGTGACCGTACCAGCGTAGGCGGATGTTCTGGAGTTTGTCTGCTAAGTCACGGACATGAAGGCGGGCGCGAATATGCGAAGAGCAATATCTCGAATCAAAGGGCCGCTCTAAGAATAGATCATCTTTCGTTGTATGCGGATGGTATTTTCCATAAATATGTTTTAGTTAGTATGTGAGAACGTATACGGGCGATATATTTTCCGCAATTTAACAGACTTGCCTGATCGTTGATTTAAGGGCATAATAAAATAAGGAAAGGGCGAATATGTTTAGGCCAAAGTACAAAAACAAAGACTTTGATGTAATATTTTAAAGCCCTAGATTCTAGCCTTCATTTAGATCGCATTTAATAGATTTGTTAAATAAAAAAATAAATTTATTTTACCTACAGTATGTGTACGTATGTGTTATTTATATAATTTAGTTTCACTGGCAGCAGCAAATTACCTTAATAAATGTAAAAATATCAAATAAATAAATATATAGGGACAACACTGATGAGCATTTTTGTCGAAGAACAAAAATCGAAGATTTGTTACACCTGATGCCGAATCAAGTTAAAAATATATTTGCATAAACATGATGATGATAATTATATTTCTGGTAAAAAAATACTGAAGAAAAGATGATGACGAATGCCTGCACCAAAAAGGCTGTCTTGAATGGGTAATACAAATAAGTTAAATATATATTATTTATACATATTTATATGCGCAAAGATAGGTATGAACCCACATCAATCAAATCAGTCCCTTACACGAGCAGCAGATAACGATGCAGGGCATTATCTCCGTCGCATTTATTTTGAAACCTCGTGATACAAAAGAACGAGGATAGGTTCTGTTCTGGAACATTATTAAATAACGGCGCGCACCTGTTTCCACTTTACCGGTCATTATCGCTGAATCGAAAACGATAAATTGAAAAAGGTGCAAATCGTGTAAACATTATTATTTGAATAAGTAAGTACGTACGGACTGAATTATTAACACATTTTGTTAATTTTTGTATTCTGATTATGTGTTGTATGTAAGTATTACTTCTTTTCGTGGAGCAGAAATTTTAAGCCTAATCATCAAAACATCATCATCATCAGGTCTTGGGCTGCAGGAGCACGACCCTGTCTATACTACAAGAGCCATATATAAGGCAATCAGAGGATTTGGCCTACACTCTCCACGCTGACCGAGTTGAAGAAGTCTCTTTGATGTTTATCACCTTTGTTTAGCTTGTCTTTCCTAAGTCGCCTTCTACGACATCCACGGGAAGACTTGGACTTGAGACTAATCTGCCGGGAACCACACGGTAGTAAAAATGTAATCGCTTTCCTCGGGTTGACGTTGGTTTGATCAAAAGTAACTAAAATGAAAGAACTTACTTTAGTTACTTTTAATCAAACCTGTCCAATTGCGACACACACCTGAAGTTGCTAAATATGCATAACAAGACAGTTAACGTTTTCATTAATTGGCTCTATCTACATAAACTACATTATCCTGCTAATGTGATAAATTAAAGTTTGTATGGATATGATGTTTGTTACTCCTTCACGCAAATACAGACTTGTCCAATATGTCTTTATACCTAATATCCTTTATTGGGTGACTATTGACAATGTTATATAGCTCACACATCAGAATAGCACATATCATAAATCCCGCGGACGAAGTCGCAGCAAACTAGTTGACGTAATAGCCTGACTAACCATGTCTATACTTTATTTCAAAAATTCTGATACAATTCGTACCTCTAGCCTACCTAGCCTCGCCATAATAGCAAAAGTTTGAAATTCGAAAGACGCGGAAAGTTATTTACTGAAGTTGTTCAGATTACCGTGGCGACTCCGATCAACTTCCAATGCGCTCGGATCTCGGTCCGAATTCTAGGGAATAAGAGTATAAAAGACGTTCATTTGGCAAACTTTCAGTCGTCCGAAGTTAACAACGTCTTTCTTGCAAAAATTAATAGCCAGATACAACTGCGGACTGATATTGGTGAAATCTTGCAAAGATCGACAGGGTTTGGGACAAGTGCTACCCAGAGTACCTAGAATCTGAACAGTTAATTAAAATACATAAAAACATAGATACGTAGTTACGTATTAGGTACGCAATGTATTTTTAGGTCTTGTTTTCGTGTGTTTTTGTTTTGTTTTGTTTTGCTTTATTAGGGTTAACAAACAGTAGTACAATAAATTTTACAGTAATAATTTCACTTACAAATAACTTATATAATTGTTCTACCAACACCGTTAACCACATATTACTATATAATATTGTAATTTAGTTGAGTTCAATAAAATAAAAAAACAAAATTCAGCCATTATACACCAGAATGAATAGGAAGTAGCTATATAATAATAAAATGTAAGTGTTTATAAAATAAGAAAAAGGTTATAAATAATAAATATAGAGACACATTCTACAAAAGATTGGGCCCAGCCATCATCATTTTTTTTCATCATTTCAGCCGCAAGAAGTCCACTGCTGGACAAAAACCCTTACTGGGCTTTTGTCCAGCAGTGGTGGTGGCAGTTGACGTATGATTTTACTATTCTATTTAAGGGCAACCGAGAGCCTGCATTTGTTCGACTTCTATTGGTAGCAAATATTTCTTGTTTCCTAAAGTTTCTCATTTTAGAATTTTCTTAATAACATTCTATTAAAGAAAGAAATTCAAAGAACCCTAATTTTCGCAAATTACACATACTTACTACATACATAAACTATTTTCCTGATCAAGACTTCATCTTCGTGGATGCTCGTCGACTTTGATGTTAGGGAATCAATTTAATTAATTTTATATATTAATATTAATTACAGGACCCATATAAGCACAAAAACATTAACAAATAGAAAAATAAATAATACACAAATTTGTCGTTAAATGGTACGGAACCCTTAATCCGCGAGTACAACTTGATCGGTCTTTTCCAACAAAATCACGCGTCTCTATACCTATAATCTGATGTTTTTGTTTATCTATGATGTACTACTTGTATATTTAGCAGCTTATCTTAATACATTATAGTTAACCTACGTCTGCGATTTTTCTGCGTATAAATACCACTTTCTCGGCCATTAAAATTTGTGAGCAGTAAAAACGTGGTAAAAACCCTCGTAAACTCAATTATTTCGAAATGTAATCATTGATTACGCGGTTATTCTTCAATTTGTACAATATATCAAGTAATAATTAGAATTCCCCAGCCATATCTACATGGCTATATGAACACGGCAACTAGCATGTGCCCGCGGCTTCGCTTGCGTTATTGAAGATCCCGCGAATACCCTTTTTAGGGTTCCGTAGAAAAACTAGGAACCCTTAGAGTTTCGCCATGTCTGTCTGTCCGTCTGTCCGCGTTTTTACTCAGACACTATAAGTACTAGAAAGCTGTAATTTGGTATGGGTATGTATATTAATCATGCCAAAAAAGTGGTAGAAAAAATCATGAAAAAAAAATATTTTAGGGTAGCATACATGTAAACAGGGCCTAATATTTTTTTTTCTTTACAAACCCATCGTGTTCGGTATTGTTAAATAGGTCTTTGAAAAATATTGTGAGGTTGAGATTGAGAACACCATTTTTCGATTGAGCGATCCGTTTCCGAAATATTTGGTTTTAAAGTGCAATTTTTTGTTAAAGGTAAGTGTATATATACATCTCTGTGGCGTGGCCCGACACGCACTTGGACGGTTTTTCTACCTTATGCCCATCTTATATCCGCTTTAATATTCTTATTTAATGCGATTACTTGGAAAATAATAAAGTTTCCCTACCAACTTCCTATTGGAATAAGGCTGAATTTCCAAAAACCCCTTCTTAGTGCTCACTTACCTCATAAAAAAAAGTTTTGTGCAATATTTTAGGTTCCTAGTGCTTGTAGTCTCGGCTGAGCATTGATAGGTATGTTTGTTATTCACCAATCAATGTTTTCTTTTACATAATAGATATTTTTAGGGACTAATGCTGTAGTGACGAAAAAACAGTCAACATTCCCAAGCACATTTTCTGTTCGTCTCTAATACGAGTGTTAGATTTTCAAGCCTAAAAAACAAATCATCTGACAAACATACTGTTTGTATTACACCAGCCGATAATGACGTCTCGTGTTCGAAGCACAGTGGAAAATACGATCAATCAACTTACATTTACGAACTGCGCGCAGTTCATCTGAACATTCAAGAAGTTAACAATATACCTAGTGTAAACAAAACGTGCCGCCAAGGTGCAAGGACCCCACGCACGCTACGAAAACAGTCAGTAGGTACCTATTTCAGAATGTCTGTCGCTCGAAGAATTCAACCGACAACGAGCCCGCTCTTATACAGTGGACCACACAGTTTGACCCGTTTCGACTCCTAACTTGGTACCTACTCGACCGATTTTTAAAATTATTTCACTTATCGATAGCTAATTTATCTGCGGGTGGCATTGGTTATAATTTATGCGCACGAAGTCGCGGGAAAATTGCTAGTGTATCATAAAATCGTGTTTATTTCACAAAGCCTTCCCCCTTTATATCCACAAATAATAAATACTTCTAAATAAAAATTAATTGAAACAAGTAATAGTATTCTGAAAACATGGTTCAAAAATACCATTATGGAAGAGGATTTGAATAAAACTCGACCTGTACCCACGGAGCCTACACGCATCTGTTGACTAGATTAAATAATTCATAATATTTAATATTGTAAAATTCTTATTCTCAACAATTGACAGTGTCAATAAGGACAAATCGATCAAGTGCTAGTTGGACTCGCGCACGAAGAGTTCCGTACCAGTATCTAGTTATATGTATAATTTACAACATTAGACTAGCAAAAACAGCAAAATATCACATTTATGAACAATGAGGTTCCAAAAAGGATTTTTTTCTCAAAATCAGTAGTTTGAAAGAAAAACACTTCACACAATGTGGTAAAACGCGTTGATATCCAAGTAAGATTCTGTGTGACGTTTGAGTAACATAGAATTTGGGCCGTTCCCAGTTCCATCGATAACTTCAGCAGCTATAATACATGTCATCAAAATTGAAAAGTCTTAACAAATCCTTCAATGGGCTGTCCAGCATTAGACGTCTTATGGCTGACATTACATTTTGACGAGCTCCGTGGCGCAGCGGTCAACACGCCAGGCTGCGACACGGATGGTCCCAGGTTCGATCCCCGGTCAGGTCAAGATGAAAAATTATCTTTTTCAGATTGACCTGGGTCTTGGATGTTTATCTATATAATGTATTTGTTATAAAATATAGTATCGTTGAGTTAGTATCCCATAACACAAGTCTCGAACTTACTTTGGGGCTAGCTCAATGTGTGTGATTTGTCCGTATTTATTTATTTATTTATTATTATTACAATGATGATATTTGAGAACACTGTTAACAACATCGAACATTAATATAAATAACAGTTACTAGCAGCCCTCCCCGGCTGCGCCCGGGCATGTATTATACCTATAAACCTTCGTCATGCATGAATCACACAATGAGTTTATCGCGAACAGACAGACAGACGCGGCGGACGACTTTATTTCATAATACCTATGTATATGATAATACAAACTACAGTTTAAAACTACTGAATGCTTTAATGCATTTTCACACTGTTATGGAAAAAGCTTGGAATTCCGCATTTTCTTTAAATTTTAAGAATATAGTATTTTACCATCATTCAAAGCTAATTGTCTGAGCATTAAATTTTAATAATAAATGTTAAAATACAATTTCTTTTTTGAATTAAACAAGGTAAGTAAATTCCCTGGGTCCAATATTTCGGAGAGTTTTTGAAAATCTAAGAATGCCATTTTAATTTTCTGGAAAATCAGTGTCATGGTTCTTATTGACCGTTTTCTTTTTTCATCTAATTCTCTCCATGCTGGTTTGGTAGAAAAGGAAAAACATAGAAAAAACCGGCTGCATTTCTTCCCGCGCCGACCGTAAAAGCTGGTCAAGGGATTGGACGCAAATCTAAGGAATCACGTCAATAGGCGAGACGGCTAGCAACCCATCACTATTTTGATTCCACTTTCCACCTCTAACACCCACTCTTTGTAAAAAAAATTGTCCCACTGACCCATCTTGATGAGACATCTTGTGTATATACCTACTCAGAATAAAAGATACTGGCCATGGTTAAAATGTATCAGATGATGATATTATTTTTTTATGGACAAATCACATTGCTAGCCCCATTAAGATACTGATTCTATGATACTACATTACATTATACAGGTAAACCCATGTCAAATATCAATGACCTGGCTGGGGACTGAACCCAGAATTCTTCAAATCAAAGGCACCTTGCTAATAAAAGAACCACTTAGCCATTGAATTTGTCAAAATAATCTACAATATAAAGGTCCAGTCATCCAGTCTCGTCTAAACTTTAACAAAGGTTATATGAATGAGTAGGTATTCCAGATAATGGTGGGATGACATTGATCCTCTCTGGAAAGATAAGGCTTCGAGTTGGAAAAAAAAACATACAGTTGGATTGAGAACCTCCTCCTTTTTTTGAAGTCGGTTAAAAAGGAAAGACTTTGCTCACAAATATAATAGTATAGGCTGAAAAAATAAATAGGATTTCCAGGATAATATGTGTAATCAGATTATATAATTTATGGCTGCTAAACTGTCAATTAGTTTTTGTGGTGTCTGAATGTGAGTGCAATTATATGCCTGCATGAACCACAGTAACAGAAAGTAACACTTTCTGTTAGCTTTTCACACTGTATCCATAGTGAAAAATTGACACATTTGGGAATGATAAAGGAATCAGTTTCATTTCATCCCAAAAATCTCTAGGGGTTTAACATTGAGATAAAGGCAGCGGAAAGCTAGTAAAAATAGTGGTCATCATCAAGTGCTATTATTTTTACACTCGCCACTGGACCACAGCCTCTGTGGTCCAGTGGTTAAGGCGTTTGCCTAATTGACCTGGGGGTTTGATTCCCACAGGAAGCATACTTTATTAAGTTGTTTCCAGTTTGGTTAGGACTTTGCAGGTATGAATCTCCTAATTGTATGATAAGAAAGATGATTTCGTGGTTCAGAAGGCACAATAAGCTATTGGTACCGGCTGCCATCTGGTAGTAAAGGAACCACATCAGAGGTCGAGAGGTGGTTCCAAAGAACTCTGACACCAGGGTGTACCTACATGGTCGACTGACCGTGTCACCTACACAAAATGATGATGATGACTAAAAAAATTGATAATTTATGTTTTATAATATAAAATCAATAAAAACACATGGTAATCTTCAGATTTGTTCCCAATTTCCTAGATGTTTGTAAGAGTAAATAAGAATTGTTTATCAGTTTATTCAAAGGATATTTGTATGAAACTTTTTGTAAGATTATATTTTTAGTTCCTAAAATTGTTGATAGAGAAAAATTTACATAACTTAGGTAATGTAAAAGTGTAATTTAGTGAATAATATTTCTTTGTAGTACAAGCATCCTTCTGACTAAGTAACAATATTAAAACTAACTATAAACTAAGAATTAAACCTACCTATAAAATATAACTACTTATAAATAAAACCTACCTATAAATATAACTACTTATAAATAAAACCTACCTATAAATAAAACTTACCTATAAATAGAAAATGTCCAGCAGGTCATTGCCCTACGGTAATGTGCCCAGAAGACTGGCAGCATTGCCATGTTGAATGGCAATGCTTATTCTTTGGGCAAAATAGTTGCCAGCCCTCTGGTCATTCGACACCTCGACCAGCCTTTTGCTCACAAACTTGAATAGTTTGAGAGCTGAGTGGGGTCCCCCCCACGGACCCAGTGTCAATAATAATAATTTAGTGAATAATGTCAATTCCAAAAAATTCAATAAGTGTTGGTGATATGATGAGAACTACTATATAAACAAAATTTTTATAAGGATTAGGTGATGTGATGATATCAACAGCACATTAATATAATTACTGTGGTCATTAATGCACTTAGGTAGATACTTATCAAGAGAACCGTTTTAGCTAAAATCTATAAAATATAAACAAATATTAAAAATGTTCTTTTTGCTCACCTGTGCGAGTTCTTCGTATTTTGTTCTTGTTGCTCTTGTGTTGGGCCTTTCAAGCATTAGAAGTTGAGTGAGGAATATAACTCCAAACACCACAAAGAACATTATGAAGATGAAGAAGCTGATGTTTGCTCGGTACGGGCGCGCCCGCCACCTCATCGTGTCGCCGGTGGAAAGATGACATTCGCGCAAAAACTGCCGCAGCCGCACCGGATCGTGCGCACGTCCTCCGCCCTACGCCAAAACAATACTAAAAATGATTTTGTTTGTTTGAAAATACTGTATGAAATCGAGCAGCGCCGCTGATTCGCGCTCGCAAAACGGAAACTCGCGGTCGCGTTTGAATCAGAAGACAGAATTGACAGCTGTCACTGCAGAGGAAAGGAGCAAGGCAGTCACATAGTCAAAAACAATGACACTGGCATCTTTTCGTTACGGTGACTAGACTAGTAGCAACTAGTAGTGATGTCCTGAATAAACATAACAAAACAGTATCGATAATGTTGTTATTGGCTTTTTAGGGTTCCGACCAAAATGGTAAAAACGGGACCAAATTATTAAGGCTCGTCGCTATCCATGCGTCCAAATAATAAAACTTTAATATGAATTGCATGACGAGCAAAGCAGTTTAAAAGGTAGAATAAATAAAAAAAATCTGTGATTTTACATTTTAAACATAGTTGCACAATTAAAACTTGTTGTAAGTTACACATATATATTACTCTACAAATTATCCTGTAGTGAAATATGCCCCCATTATTTAAATTATATTTAGAGAGTATGCAGTAAATCTCTTATGTATCTCTATATATACCCAGTTTATTCACCACCACTTTAATTTTTTAGACTCTTACTTGTTTTGTAAATAAATTATATCAAAATCAACTTTAAGTACTTTCTCCTTTTTAATAATAAGCAGTGAGATAATACCGCTAGTTTATGTATAGTAGTTTGTAAGACAAAACCCAGATAGGCTCCATCCAAACACAGTATCAATATAAGTGGAATAGGTAAATAAGGTATAGGTACCTCCAAAAAATATTGCGAAAATAACTCCGATGGATGTTTTAATACTGTGTTGATGACATTCCAGACCCGTGCTTTCAAAGTAAAACTACGTTTTTGCAATAAGCACCAAAATTAAGTCCTTTGTTTTACGGATATGAAGAGTCACAGTTATTATTACTCTTAATTGTATTGTTTTATATAATAAAAGCCAATATGTTTTTAATGTCTGCGTAGTTTAAATTATATCCGTTTTTATTGTGTGTTTATTTATGAAAACAGATTATTAACTCGGTCACTAGGGCCGCGGCGCCATAATATCGCGAGCTCCGCAGCCATAATGCACGACGCCACCGTACACTTGCGTTGCGCGCAATGGATATCTAAAGTAGACCAGATGTCCGTTTGACAGGACATGTTTGGAACATTGGGTTGCAAGTTTTTAATTCCACTTTTCTTCTTTCCTGGCCTTAAAACACATATTTTATCAGTAATTAGGACTAACAAATTAAAAAATAACATTATTATCAATAATTACTATAGGGACTATACAATGCTACAGATAATGCTACATTAGTAGCAGAGTTTTGGTCAATACAAATATATTTTGCCCGAGTCAATACGCCACCAAGAAATACTATAATTATAAATTATTTTATTATTTATTCTTTTTAAATTTCTTAATACTTAATTAGAGCTCATAACAATAATAAAACAAAAAAAATCTTGAAAAATAGAAATTACCTACCTTTAAATAAAAAATATTCCGCTGGTTAATGTCCTGCGGTAATGTGCCCAGAAGGCAAGCTGCATTGCCACGTTGAATCCCAATCCCAACTAATATTATAAATGCGAAAATGAGTTTGTCTGTTTGTTTGTTTATTGGTTTGTTATGCTTTTACGCCGTATCTACTGAACCGATCGTCATGTAATTGTGCATATTTATAGGTTAGGGTACCGAGAAGGACATATGGTTTATATAACGCGGGCGAAGCCGCGGTTAACAGCTAGTA
Organism: Rhodophaea formosa; assembly: GCA_963082605.1. Classification (NCBI taxonomy): domain Eukaryota; kingdom Metazoa; phylum Arthropoda; class Insecta; order Lepidoptera; family Pyralidae; genus Rhodophaea; species Rhodophaea formosa. The sequence goes on along the minus strand of OY720213.1, from coordinate 9,906,990 downwards.
TTATATATTACTATTCTCGAATATATTATTCTTATAATAGATACGTATACTTATATAATTATATCGATAAACATTTAAGACCCAGGACAATCTAAAAAATATCATTTTCCATCGTGACCTGACCGTGGATTGAACCCCTGGTGTCACAACTGGCGGTTGGCGTGATAATCACTGAGCCACGAAGGCCGTCAAAGTTGTTTGATGGATAACAGTTTCTACCAAGTAGTCAATCTTAAGCAAACTAGTAACCCAGCGAAGAAGCAACTCAGAGCGCATGCGTGCTTTTACCCTTCGTTCAATGACTGACGACTCACGAAACCACGAAACAGAAATGATGACAATATTATCGAAATTAAACTGCCTCTACGCTTAACACTTTTATAAGAAACGTATTTGTAGTACATAAGTACTTATCATATTTAACATTTAGAAAGAAAGAAAGAAATATATTTATTTGGTGCATAAAGTCAACATAGTTATTGTGATGGTCAGTCTCAGTTGTATGTATGTTTAGCGGAAGAAATTTTTCGGTTTAAATTGATTCATATAAACTGAAAAAAAAAACTATGTTTACAGTAACAATCTCTTGTTTTGTTGCACATAGCAAATAATATATATATATTTAAACGCCGAAAGTGAACGCGCCGAAACGCCAAAAGTGGCACTTTTGGCGTTTCGGCGCGGTTTTGAAAATGTTCTACATCCCAACTCATCATCATCATTTCGTGTAGGTGATACGGTCAATCGACCATACACACCCTGGTGTCAGAGTTCTTCGGAACCACCTCTGAGCCTCTGACGTGGTTGCTTTAACGACTACCAGATGACAGCCGGGACCAACGACTTAACGTTCTTACCGAAGCACGGAATCATCTTTATTATCAGACAATCAAGTGATTCATGCCTGCAATGTCCTAAGCAAACTGGAAACAAGGTAATAACTTAACAAAGTATGCTTCTCGTGGGAATCGAACCCACCACCCTCGGGTCAACAGGCAAACGCCTTAACCACTGGACCACGGAGGCTGTTACATTCCAACAAATAACGCCGAATGTTGGCCACATCCGGCTTCTACTGGCGTTAGCCGGTATTCCCGTTAATTTATCAAACGAATTTCAATGAAAAGTAATACTAAAATGGTTCAAGTAATTTCCTAGTTATGCACATGCAATGATGAAAGTTGATCAATTAGTTATTGTTGTTATTTTCCGGTGTCATATAAATATATCTATATACCCGTCAAGTAAAACAACGTGATTCTACAAAGTGTCAAATAAACATTGGATTAGAGACATTTTGAGAACATAACATATTTACTCAAATTAGTTATTTATCCGTCTCCCATTTCTATTCTCACCCTCACCACAAGCAAGACAAACGATTTTACAAATATGGGAAATGTTGTGCGTGTGCCTTAGGTCCGGGGATCGGGCTCATGTTTACAATTTTTGCTGAATAAAATAATAAAAAAAAGAAATTGAGATTTTGATATTTAATATGAGACGCCATAAATCTCGTAATTATGTTGATTCTGCTTACCTACTTGGGTGCGTATTGTTTGATTTAATAACAATTTATACATTATAATTTCAATAACGTTCACAATAATCATTAAAGTATAATCATGACTGTAGTAACAGAAGGTAGGCTAGGTTATGGTTCCACATAAACCACCATATGAGCGAGCGAGCGAAGCGAGCGAGCAACGACTGGGTGTGAGAGTGACTGGTTTGAATACGCAAGTGGTTTAGATACGCGACTTGGTAAAAGAAAGTAGGTTAGGTTATGGTTACACATAGACCACCATACGAGCGAGCGAGCGACAACTTGGGTGCAAAAGTGACTTGTTTGGATATGCGACTTGGTAACAGAAGGTTGGTTAGGTTATGGTTACACATAGATCATCATATAAGCAAGCGAGCGACGACTGGGTGTAAAAGTGACTGGTTTGGATACGCGACTTGGTTACAAAAGGTAGGCTTGGAAACACAGCAAACTCTCATGTTTTGCCGTATGGGCTGAAAACTACATTGCCAAAAGGGGGACCGCTGGGCGGTCACCAGTAATATGAGCTAATCGTACTCTACGCACTCTATCCCAGTGGAGAGTGTTACTCTGTAAAATTGTCGATATAATATATGATCAGATGCTCTAAATCTTCGATTTTTTTACCTCAACAAAAAATACTTATCAGGCTGAACAACTTTTGCTACAACGTCATTTTCATATTTCCTATAGTTTACCTGGACCATTCTGGTTCTGCGTCAGGTGTTCCAAATCTTCATATTAAATACTTCAACAAAAAATGCTCATCAGGTTGAATAACTTTTTCCAACGCGTCATTTATATATTTCTTACAGTTTACCTGGACCATTACGGTTCTGCATGAGATGTTCCAAATCTCAGATATTAAATAATTCAACAAAAATGTTCATCAGGCTTAACAACTTTTGCTAAGGCTCCACTTTTATATTTCTTATAGTTCAGCTGGACTATTATGATGCTGCATCAGGTGTTCAATTTTTCGAAATTATTTCTACCTTTTATGTTGCCTCGGTTTTATAGCAAAAAAAGTTTCATTCGAATCCGTCCAATATTTCCGGAGATAAACGTGATCATACATACATACAGACAGACAGACAGACAGACAGACAAACAAGAAATTCTAAATTTTTTTTTTTGCTTTCTATTATTCTTTTTAAGTGTCCCTATCCATTTCAGTCAAAAATACGAAATGTACAGACAAAATATTTTTACTGTTTTATTATATGTATATATATATTACTTTACCTACTTTTCTGTAAGGTTATTGGGTGGACTTTAGAATAGCTCAGCACGAATTAAAATATTCTGCGGATGGGAACACAGACATAAAAATCTGTGGATGGGAATCACTTTCCTCTTCATAAAGACGCCATTTTTAATGCGCAGATTCAGTTCTCAAATTTTCCCTTAACTTTCATACTTTACATAAAAAATTATAAAAAATAACAAGTCGGTCTCAGAAAGTAGGTTAGTTCATTGAGATATAACACTAGAGGAGCAACCTTATATTGACGTTGTTCCATTCCAAAATTTAAAATTTAAGCGCTGCAGCGCTAAAATAATAACGAAGCGTCCAATCATACATAACCCAATACCTCAGCGCTATATTTGCTACTCTCACGCGTTTCCATAGCAACATGTCAACTTAATGCAAAATGACGGGAGATAATTATATAGACTTTTTTTGTAAAAAATAATGTACTTGCTGATGAAAATTTGTTCCTTTGCACTGTGCAGTGTTCGATAAGTTATTAATGCAATAATTCAATACACACCAAGGGATTTTTATGATTTTTACCAAGTTTTTGTTTATTAATCGTGGGAAGTACCACAAGCGAAAGACCTAACAACCGACTGAGTGAGTTGTGGCGCGATGGCCACAGTTGAACGGGACAAAGTACGGGTTTGCGGTGTATTCTCTAGTAGTTATAAGTTATAATCTTAATAGGTTAGGTTTGTTAGCTTTCCTTGTGACCAAAACAGAGCGAGCGAGTGAAGCGAGTGAGCGTTCTCAAGTTAGAGTGAAACCGCAACTTTGTTGTTGCTTGTAAAAAATTAAGTGCTATTTTGCATAATAACATATGGGTAGTTCTTACTTTTGAAGTTTTGACGATAATTTTCCTAATTTCCATGGTCCATTTTTTTTTCTCTTTTTTGAGTGAAATTCACATTTCAATGGTAAGATACTGATAAATACTGATTATTGGTGTAAAAGGGGCATCACAAAGCCTTTTGAAACAAAAGATATTAAATCATAATAAAATTGATACACACGGAAATTAGGAGAAGCCATAGAAATTATAAAAGTAGTCCACGGAAATTTATATGTGACTAATAAATTAGTTCAGACTATTTACTCCGCGCTTAAAAAAATCACACTGTTGTTGTGAAGAGAAAGGCGAGTTTTATTAGATCCAATCCTCTGGAATAACAAATTCGTGCTAGGCTTTTTTAAAGCCCACCCAGGTATTATACATATTTTTATAGCGTGAAAAAGAACATAATATTTATTAATGAAGTTATCGATATCGAATCCTAAAGCTATGGGTTCCCCGACTTCACGATCGTGATCGCACGCTCGTCAGCAAAACGTTGAATGACGTCACCCATACATTTTCTATGGAAACACGTTTGGGTGGTTTCCCCGGACGGCGTTGTCTACGATCGTGCACGGCAGCGGTGGTCAAAGTTCACCGCAACAGTGTTCCCAACTGAAAAAATTGCGAGTTTCCAGATTAATCTTTACATTTTTATGTTATCGATTGTCGATTAGGATGACATCTGAATTAATAAACAAAGATGAAAATATATCCTACATGACATACTGGATGTATTTCTTGAATTTTTGGGTAGATCTAATAATAGTTTGTAATAGTTTTAAAGTATAGCTATTCGATTTGGAAGTTTGCCTGATTAAATATTACTTCATGTTGAAACGTATCATTATATTAAACGAAGTTCCGTGATATTTTCTTCAACTCGGAATGTTTTTGAAACAATTAAATATTTTGCAGAATGTATCTTGTAATTAGACTAAATTAAATAAAATTATTGTACTCGTTAAGTTGTGACTTTAAGATGAGCAAGAAGATTATTTTGAAATTATTTCTAAGCCTGTAGAATGGCACACGAGATAACGTTTATCGACTATCGCCATCTTATTTACCGTAATATTAAAGAGGGAGATGTAAATAGTTTATCACGCGATATAAACGGCGTCGCGGGTGCCATGCTACGGCTGCTGATGTATTTATGGTATAATTAACATAAATACAACAAGAACAATTGAAAATAATCCAACTTCAAAACACTTTCGTTAAAACTGTTCCATAACTAAGTCTATATACCTAATTTACCTACCTTTTGCAATCCCATTTTTAGTTTTTGAGACATGCACGAACAAGACAAACATAATTAATTCATACATAATTACACTTTTGGATTTCGGTACACATGTTAAGACGCTGCTGGAATAGACCGACGTATAGAAAAGAACTGGATAATTTTGACAATATTACATTTCGGTGGGCTACAGTACGGGTAGGTCGAATTAATCTCCTTTTTAAACTTTGTTTAAATAGTTTACATTATTCATTTTCGAGCGGTTGCTGTCCGCCATGAGCAGAAAAACTTCTTTTTCATGTTAGTGGCCTTGCTACATTTACTTGCCGGGTAAACATAGCACAGTCATAAAACCAAAGACCACGTTTAGCATGTTATTGGGAATACATACTACTCTATGGGAACCACACGGCCCACTGTGTGAGCACTTAAAAACCCTTATTCCTAAAAATTATCGCCAATATCTCCTACACACATTGTCATACCAAACACTTAAATGATTTTCAGCATAAAATTTAAGGCGCCGTAGGTGTTATGCGAAACTAGCGCCACCATGAATTCTTTTAGGTGTAAAATAATTTAATTTTGGGTGGCACTGGCACTAAAATCGCATATACCACATTGCCTTAATTTTCACAAAATAGTTTTCTAAGACTGACAGGACAGGTTCCAAAGGAACAACACGTATCCACATCAAAGAGTTAAGATACTTTTGAATCCACGTAAGTAAGTTATATATAGTTATATTATATATTTGTTATCGTGCTAGTTAGTGAATAGAGGTTTAAATAATGCATTCAGGTGCTAAGCTTTGCCAATGACTAATCTCGTGCTCATCTCATACTACCCATAGATTAGAGAGACTATATCGTAAAATACTGAACAGGGGTACTATTTTTGAACGCGTGACACTCGTCTGGGAACGAATTTCATACAAAAATCGTTTGAAGATGTGTGTCACATGTTCAAAAATAGTACCCCAGTAAATTTTTCGTCTATGATATCGATTTAGCAAATGGCTAGACTAGCAACACTAATGATTGACGTCCGTCGTCTACAGTCCACCCATCGGATAGCGGCGGCACTGCACGATCGTGCAGTGCACGAGCGTTTGCTCGGGGAACCCATAGCTTAAGTATCACCCACCATTAATGGTTACTGTTGCCACTTAACCGAAGAAAAAAAGAACTGTCATCATTTAATGTCATTGTCACAAAGTCAAATTTAGATTTGATAGATAAATTCATTGCGCCTCGATTTTTACACAGTTATTTTGTTTGCTGGTTACTATTTTAACACCATCATGGGTTGCGGTGGCGATAATCAAGCAGATGACAATGTTTTCCGAGCCTTCATGCATGCTTTGTATACCACTATTGATGCTCCAGTAACATGGTTCAGAGGTATGATTGTCATTCAATGTGCTACAGCTGTTGTTATGTAAGCGATAACTTCTAATAAATACCCTTGATTTGCTTTAGAAACTATCGTTGTACCGAACCAGCAAAAATATCCGTGGTATCACCAAACGTTCCGCCGTGTGCCGACCATTGACCAGTGCTACACTGATGACCCCGTTTGTGATTTCGAAGCTAACGCTCAGTTCAAACGTGATAGGTAAATTGATTTGTTTACTAGTTTCTGTTTCATGCTATTGAATTGTTTACCGTTTAGTTTACAAGTCTTAAGTCACAGGTTCAAATCCTGCTTGCATAAAATTTTTCACCATGTCACAAATTATTTCTTTATATGTATTACAATGAAACTATCTGTTTACAGTTCGTCAATATTTTTTTATAAGATGTTCCTGAGATTACTCTTATAGTTTCTATCAAAAATTCTAATTAAGCTATTTACTTTTTCTTGAGATAAAAATTTTAATGTCAGTTGAATAGGTACTTCAGAGGTTCGAATATCATTCTTGATTCTTTTGTTTGTTTTGATGTTATTTGTTAATCTGTCCTTATCTAAGGATATAGACAAGTCTCACTTAACCATGCTAGAATATTGAATTAATAATTACAGAATGGTTGATTCTGAAATCTTGAACATACTACGCCAGCGTTATGAAGACTGCATGCTTTATGAATCACCTGACCACTTGACCGTGTGCAAGCCCTTACTGGATAAATACAAGGATGCTGAAGAAGCCTGGTTTATCAAATGTAAGTATGCAGAATTATAAACAGAATTTTTCATAAATAAAAAGCTGAATGACTCATACTTTGCAGTTAGTATCTTTCATACTGCTGAAATTGCCCCCTGATTATAGCCTGATTGCAAGTATGGTTGTTATTTAGAATTTACGAAGATCAGTTAGTCATTTTAGTAATGTTTGCTCTATTTTATGGGAGAAGCAAAGGTAAGGGTGAACCCTCACTCACACAACAGCATGCTGGATGACAACTCTGTTCCACTTGCACTTTACAGAGAAGACTGGTCCTATTCTATTTCTGAAATCAAACAATTGTCTACCATAAAATAAGATGATAAAACTCTTAACTACTCTTGGTGAACCTTGACCTTGACGCAATCTTCAATTTTTAGCTCTTTGATGAAATGAGCGCAAATGCTGGTGGGCTTTAAATTAGTTTATTCATAGGCATAGATAGAACTCACTTTACTTTAGTGCGTAGTCATGCCAGATTGAAATGTATCTGTTAAGTTTTCAGCCTTTGACTATACAAAATGACATTGTTATTTACTAATGGTTTTTTATGGAAGACAAGGGGGCAAACACAAAATCGAGCGCAAAACCCCCCAGCAAGGGGCGTCGGAGGCAAGGCTCCAGCCTTGACAAGCTCCGTTTTGCAGCGTTCAACATGACTGCCTGCGACATGGAAGATCCCGGGTTTGATCCCCGGTCAGGTCAAGATGGAAAATGATCTCTTTCAGATTGACCTAGGTCTTAGATGTTTTATCTATACAAATATCTATTATAAAATATAGTATCATTGAGTTAGTATCCCATAACACAAGTCTCGAACTAACTTTGGGGCTAGCTCAATCAATCTGTGTGATTTGTCTGTATTTATTTATTTATTATAACAAAACAAGTTTGTAACAGTTTGGTTTGTTTTGTTACTTAGCCTTGTGACCAAAACAGGAGCGAGTGAGCATCCCCAACTTTGGGCAAACCCCCAACTGCTTTAGTCATTGTTATAATAGTGCTATATTAGTAAGTTTCTATTAAAAATTAAAAGTACAATAATGCTCTTTAGAAATCATATGTTATGTGGAGAAAAGCATATTCTATTAGACCCAATCCTCAAAAATTACAAAAAAGTGTACTGTTTAAAGAAATACTTATCAAATCGCATACCTATCATCTTTATATTGTACAGATGATTTAAAACATAAAAAAATACTGTCTAAAAAGACTGGCTGATAGCTTCTACTAAATTATTCACATTCGCGCAGCTAATAAATTGAAGAAAAATTCAAGGTTTCATTTAGCTAAAGGTGCATATTTTAAAACTGTACAACGATCTGTAATATCCAGAAAGATTTTATGCACAAAAACATGTGATAAAAAGTACATGTGCATTATTTAGTTCCTAGAATGTGGGCACAAGTATCTAACAATATCTTTAAAAAAATGGTTATAATTTTTTATTTTTGTGTAACCAAATTTTTTGCATTTATACTTATTTAGATGAAAAGGATAATGTCCAGCAAAGGAATGAAAAAAAAAAAAAAAAAATGGTTAGGTATTTTGTATGTTAGCATATTTGTTTGGGAAATTAGAATATTTTTTTAGTGATTTTTCTAAAAATGCTAAATAAATCGTCCAATTATGGCTCTTTTAACGTATTAGAAGGTATAAACATTTAGATCATTGATTATAGAGATCAACAAGTTGCACTCATAATAAGGCTTCGACTTTTATCTCATAGACGCCAATTTTCTTGCAGTGTAGAACCCACAAACGCATTCCATTGACTTCAACATTCTTTCCTATATAATACACCGCATGCTTTCCTAGCCGTTACCCGCGGCTTCGGCCGCGTGATATATAGCCTATATCCTTATCAGTACCCTAACCTATGTGTATGCAAAATTTCATGATGATCGGTTCAGTAGGTTGGGCGTGAAAGCGTAACAAACAAACAAACTTCCTTTCGCATTTATAATACTAGCTGTTACCCGCGGCTTTGCCCGCGTGATATATAGCCTTTATCCTAATCAATACCCTAACCCATGTGTATGCAAAATTTCATGATGATCGGTTCAGTAGGTTGGACATACACGACGTGGAAGCATAACATACAAACACACTTTCGCATTTATAATATTAGATAGGAAGTTGGGATTAGCATTGTTTTCATATTGAACATATTCAAAAAATCGTGCAAAACGGATTCAACACCTCAAAGCTTTACTAATAAGTTTTGGTAATCATTTCAGATGGAGACCTAGGAGCTAATGGCGATGCTAGGAAAGCATACATGAAGCAGAAACACCGCCTGGTTTGGGAAAAGCGTTATGGTTACCTTTCGGAACAGACCAAAAAGTGAATGCCAGTTATTAAATAAGTAGATGTATTTGTCACTGCAATAAAGTAAATAAATTTTAGTTCAAGGGTATTCAATATTTATTAATCCTTGGCCAAAAGAGTGTAGGAGGGATAGAAAAGTATTTAGGACGCTGTGGTGTGAGACACTAGCGCCACCCAGCAATAAATTCTTTTAGTCCTAAATCATATCCCAACTAATATTATACATGCGAAAGTGAGTTTGTTTGTATGTTACGCTTTCACGTCGTATCTACTGAACCGATCATCATGAAATTTTGCATATACATAGGTACCGAGAAGGACAAAGCCGCGGGTAACAGCTAGTTAAATATAAAAAAAAAAAACTAATAGCTGAATGCCTGAGTTAATTACTTGTAGTATGCTTGGTACAAGTATTTACTATTTTTAATTTGATAAATTAGAACTACTACGGTAATGAGTAATTCTCTTAAACTTAAACTAGCTGATGCCGCGACTTCGTTCGCGTGGACTTTATGACTCCGGCGTATATATACGAACTAATGTCGATACATTAGAAAATACTTGTAGCAGTGTTATTTGTTACATAATAAAAGTTAATAAATATCAACGTAGGTATATTGCAAAAAAAAACTTTTATACACGATGTTGTAACTATCCTTTGGGTTAGTTTATTTTGGCGCCTGAGTTCAGTGTAGATTGTTTTCATCAGCTATTTTTTTCCAGTCCTTTTTGAAGCTTCCCTTCTGCACCACCAAGTCAAATATTTCCCTTTGTTCTGCTGTGAATTTGACCTGCTTTTATGCTGCTCAACCTGTAAAGCGCACATCTCCAAAGGGCCTTTAGGAGATGTGCGCTTTACGCGTGTGTGTGTTGGGGTGGGGCGCCCGGTCAGACTGCTTGACGGCGATGTCGTCGTAGGTGCTTTGCCTCCCGTGCGTGATGGTTTCGCGACAAAATAATAAGGCAACAATATGATGGATAAAATAGGCAATAATACGCAGCGACTGAGCGAATACACGACTGCAAGTTGTGCCTTGCATATTGTTGCCAATACTTAAAGTATAATAAGTAATCCTCTGAATGCTCAGGCTAGTATATGACTCTGGTAGTACAGAGAGGGTCGTGCTCCTGCAGTGGAGACTGGAAAGACCTGATGATGATGATGATGAATTAATAATAAGTAAAGGCCTTAGATTGTAAAAAGCGATACTATCGCCGATATTATTGTAATTATAGTCAACAACACTATCGATATTATATTCGTCGTCTAGGATCAATACTATCGATTGTTCGGTAACACCACAGAAGTATGAAACAAATGTTTTTTTTTAAATATATGGGTAACACTAATACGAAGAACGCGTCAGCGTCCACTAGAAGTAGTCTACGCGAGCTCTCGCTAGCACGTTTTAGAATTACGTGGCACGGCGAGATAAAGTCAAAGCGATTCTCTCACTCATTAAGACTGGCACTTGCGCGGCGCGGCGTTGTTCTAGTCACTGTCGCATTGTAGAGCGATTATTACACGACCAATTTTTTTTTAATTTCCGGTATCAAGGAATGCTTTTCGGTAGGAAAAACAGGAAACAAGTATTTCAAAAAAAATAACATTTATTCCAACATTAATTTTGTTCATGCAATACTGACAAGACTACTCCATTACATACATTGATACTACAGTTGGAACTACAACAAGAAATTAATGATCACAGAATTACGAAGATGTAGAATAAAACAATACCAACATCTCCTCTTACTGTATTTGAAATACTTAAAGCTATCTTATTATAAATTCAGTAGTTGTTATTGGTCACATAAAAGTAAAAACTGATAGATTATGAACTATACTTACAGTCTCAAAATTCCAAATACATTTCAAAAGTGGACAATATTTTAGCCAATTTTGAAAAAACAACATTAAGAGCTGTACTTAACTGGTCATAAAAAATAAAATCACATTTTAAAATCTCAGCCTTGTTTCAGAAAGACAAATCAGTTCTTTCCTCTAACAATTTTAAATCTTCATACACAATATAATATTGATAAAATATATTAGAACTTGAGATGCCTTTCGGAAACGACAATCGCATTTGTTCATATTATTCGATTTGGACATTGAGTGGTCTATGCGATTTATATTTCAACAAATGCAGACTGGTAGTACTTAAATAATAAAAAGTAATACTTATTGCATTGAAAAAATATACTTTCGACCAAACAATACACAAGGCCCTGCCTACGTTACACATCATGATAAAGAAACAACGTGTTCCACATTAATAATAAATGGCGGATTCTTTGACATATAAACATTAATCATTTTGTACTGATTCTAATCACAAATACATATAGAATAAATTATGTACAGTATATACATAAATAGAGTGAGATTTATTTAAGATCACTTATTAATAATTAGTCTGTTAATTAAAAATAATATTCAAGATTGGCATTCATTGGTACGCGAGTATCACAGAGGCAATGCCTTGGTGTTTTTTTTTTGCGAAACCTCTTTATTTACAACTTTAAAAATACGGATCTTAAAAAATAATAAAAATGATTTGTATATTGGACTAACATATTCGAAAAATTGACCATATTTATATAACTTAGATACTAATATTACTTACGATCAAGTCGTGAATTACAAGTACGTAGCTAAATATAAGAAAAAAAATAGCATAGATTGACAGTCTTTTTGAACAAATGTTAGACCGCCATTTTTATGCGTTACTCTCATTTAAATACTATAAATATATACATCGGTAAATAATTTTGTAATATTCAACTAAGACGTTGATCGTGAAGTTAAAGCAACATTCATAAATAACTGTATTAATCGCCATTTATTCTATTGGCAAATTTAATCACGTATGAATCAAAATTCGCTACGCATCTAGATAAACATCTCAATGTAAATGTATATTACATTTTGCTACATACTTTTAAAAAGTATACATCTTGTGAATAAACTGCGATTGTAATACAGACTCCAAATAGTAACAAATACAGACAATTTATCAATATTTACCCTTTTGATAATATCAATGTGGAACTACGAAATTTCGCATATATATTAAAACAAATAGGAAACTTTAATTGCAAAAGACACAAGCATATTTCATCAAAACAATGATTCTATCTCTACAGGGAATATTTTTATAAAAAAGATTGGAACGTCTTTAATTGACTTAGTTGTGAGGTGATAGTGGTTAAGGCCAGTTTGCAAGACTGCGAAAATACTGAACTTATTACACTCCACACAAGACAATTTAAGTTTCATCTCGAAATGTAAACTTTATCTAAAAGTACATAAAATAAATTCGAAATTGATATTACTAGGACTGAGAAGTAATACTTATGTACATTAACGACGGCAAAAAAATCTTAAATTAAAACAGTTAAGCCAAATTGCATGCACACATAAAATCCATCGAGATCATTATATTAAGAAAAAAAAAATCGACGCACTGTGGGATTTATTGTACTTTTTAAGCATTCGAAAAATGTTATTAACACTTGGTGATCGTACTTGTTACTTATGAAGCTTATCCACTATTCTTAACATAACTTTGAGCCTCGAATCGTAAAATGATATGTACATTTTATGTTATATAGTTTCCAAAAATGATAAATTCGTTTATTCATTTATGGAAAATTAAAGCCTAAGTTCTCTTTCGGTCCTCGTTTACGCGTTTAAACCTAAATTAAGTATAATAAATGTCAAAGAATAAAATAAAAAAAAATTGATTAGATTTAACGACAAAACATCACTTCTAACCAACCTTAGATAAAAACATATAGAAAAGAAAGACTAAGAACTAGGGAAAAGTATCACTATGGTAGAATCATTGATGTCAAGTAAAATAAAATGTAACGAGTGTCGAGTATTAATTTAAATGGCGGGAAATGCTGAAAATTAGTCTCGTAGATGTCGCTCGACTGGAACACCCGACTATAAACAATATTATAATAACATTTTACGAATGCACCGAATTTCTTAATCTAAATAAACACACAAAAATATACGCAATCTAAAACATTATTGTTATAGACATCACAATATTTAGGACACTTTCTTACCCTAGGCGATAAAGACCGTTCAGATTTATTTTACCACTGACAGATACAAAGCTCCAACTTACAATCGACTTTGATACGATATCCCTAAACTATTAAACACTTTTGGCACAACGGTAACATACTTACCTTTGAGCCGCAGGGATTAAGGTGCGATCACGAATAAACTTATCTTTTTCAGATATAAGACTGAGTATCATTGATTTAGCATCCCAAAGTTTAAGTTTATAACTTACTTTGGGGCTAATGGTTATCGCCCTTGGTCAGTTCTAAGTTGATGTGTCAAAGGTAAAAGAAAAGCGTTGAACGGAGATAAAATTCGTTGCGACCCTGGATACAGACCTGCGTCGGATGACAACTGGAACACATGCAAACTTCACACTCTCAATTGGAACAGGAATGCATCATTTGTTTAGCTTTCTCGGTGGGAATGACGTAATTACGAAGCGTCGAAATGCGCTGCCAGTCGCGTGCGACCTGGAAAGTAATCGCAAATGTAGAGTGTTGACAATTGGGAATTGCCCACATTTTGTTTCGTTGTGCTATGAATAGACCTCTCAAATGGAATATCAGTAAAAAAATTGTCTTCAAGATAAACGCGTAAACTCCGCTAACAAACAAGTACAGTTCTACCACTTTAATAAGTTACATCGGCATTGTTCGATGGCGCAGAATAGCGCAACCTACCGCCGACTCAAGCCGACTAAAAACATCAATCAAATAACGAACTTATTGCTACAAATCCAAAAACAACAGGACTCGTGCTATATCGCTCGCAAAACTCGTACGATTGCCGTGAGTGGGCGAGACGCCGCATGGCGCGTACACATCAGCCAATAGCGGACGGGTATTTTCGCACCATGCAAAAATTTGACTTTTGCGCAGGTACATCGGTGTAACTTATAAAAGTGGTAGTACTGTAATGTCACTTCGTTCGCATTTTGTATGAGTGATGTCCTAATGGCTAGTATACACTTTGATTAGTCAAGTGCTAAGAGATTAGGGTTTAGCAAATAGTGTTAGTACGTGATGTCCTATACTGTTAATCCTAGAACCCTACATTGTCTGGCGTATACAGTGTTCCTACACTGGGGTGATGAGGTACCCCAAAACTAAATACGGTAGTTGCCTTTTGCCGTTGCCAAAATTTATTTCCAGTGATACTAATTTCTATCTAAAAGCACTCTAAAGAACACTTTAAATTTGATACCAATTCGTTAAGTGATTTAAAGCTTCTTTAAAGTTGGGTGAATAGGACCATTTTTAAAGTATGAAAATCTTTAATTACCATTATACTGTATTGCAGTCCGCTAAATTTATAGCAACTTTTATTATGAAACCATTACCACAAACGAAATATTTCGTATAGTTCTCACGCCACCCAAACAAATACAAGCATGTGACGTCACAAATATGTAGGCATTACAGCGGTGCGTTTTCACGTCTAAAAATTAACGTCTAAAAACATGAAACTTATGAAACCTTTAAAATTTTTATATCTGAACGAGTTTTTTTGTTTAGTAATGTATTTCTGTCACTATTGTGTTTATTTTTAGCAGGTCTTTACTTAGCAACACGAAATTTTTTTTTTGTCAACATGCCCATCCCAATCCCTACTAATATTATAAATGCGAAAGTGAGTTTGTTTGTTACGCTTTCACACCGTATCTGCCTAACCGATCATCATGAAATTTTGCATACACATAGGTTAGGGCACATAGGCTATATATTACGCGGGCGAAGCCGCTGGCGACAGCTAGTTGTCTATAAATTAAATAAATAAAAGACACACGAATTTATAAAATAAACACAACAGTCCTGTCCCAACGGGTTTAGTGCGTTTAGAAGCAAGTGCGGGGTGAAGGCGGGACGCGCGGGAGAAGCTACTCGCAGACAAAATAGAATGCGCTGTAAATACTGTACTTCGCTAAGCACTAAACACTTAACACTAAACAGAAACTGTCCGAACGTGTTTTTTACTAATCACTAAACACAAAAATGCCACTCGCACTAATCACTAATCAAAGCATACATCCTCAGGCAAGTTTTGTAATGGACTTTTGCAACTGATTTTAACCAAAGTTAGTGTATTAATATCAGACTAGTGTTGTTAGAGTTAGCTGCATAATCAGGTACAGCTTTCAAAAGCTTTTCTTCATGCATGTTTCATTTTTGCAACACTAGTCTCGAAAAGTTATTAATCATTTGACAGTTAAGGTACGCCCACACAGAGCAGCAATGCACTGCAGCGGACATGCATAGCCCAACGCGGCAATTTTGGGTATCCCGCACTTAAACTGCAGTTCAATTAAGATTACCCAAAAAGTTATTATATTTTGTAAAAAGAGTTAAAATTCACACTATACTTACGTTTCTCATGAGTGAGCAAAGCACTTGGTGCTGGTAAAGCACTCGCTGGCGGGGAGCACCAAATATTCACTTTTGGCGATTCGAAGACGCGTGAGCCCTGTAAAAATAAAGGGTAATTAATAAAAAAACATCATACTTCTCTACATACAGCGTTTGAATTGACCCTCGACATAAATCCTTAACCTTATGAACAACTTGTTCTAAGGAATCAATGCTGGGAACAGAGAAAATAACGTCATTTTCATAGGAAAGTGTTCAGCCGCCCATCATCAGGTCTTTATAGTCTCCACTGCAGGAGCACGACTCTCTCTGAACTACCAGAGCCATATACTAGCCCGAGTAGTCAGAGGATTTGACCTACGTTCTCCACGCTGGCCAGGCGGGTTGGGGAGGTCTCTTTGATGTTAATAAGCTTTGTTTAGCTTTAGAGAGTTTTCGGATATTAGGGCATAGATCACACGACAATTGAGTTTTGAATTTGTAGCCCCCAATAGAAATTCAATCTTAATTGTATGACTTTACATTATCTTCACCCTCACTCCAACATTTCGTCTATGGTCTCTATTGCTTAAAGAAAGTTCTGGGAGCCGGTCATCTGATACTAGTAATAGTATCTTCTTCATAGTTTGTGCTGCATATCTTCTGTCCGGGCGGGACTTCCACGAACACCTCCAGGTACTACCGGAGGAACTCCACCATGCCCTAATATCCGTAAAAGCAGTTTTTCGGCAGTAGAGTCGCGTACCTTCTGTCCGGGCGGCGTGTCGTGCACGGAGTAGTCCTCGTGCGCGGGCGCCAGCTCGCGGTAGCACGGCACCGACACGCCCGCGCACAGCGCCCACTGCCCCGCCACTTCCACGAACACCTCTTGGTACTGACGCAGGAAATCCACTATGCCGCAGATGCCTGTAATAATATATATCATTCAAATCCAGTTGAAGATAACATAATAAAACTAGCAATATTCCCGATACTTCGTCCGCGTAAAACTTCACACCCTATTTCTAAAAACCCTCTCATAGTTCTGACTTGCATCCTGAAAGGAATCACTGTACCAAATTTTGAAGTTTCTAGGTACTGTAGTTTCGGTTGTGCGTGTGTGTCGGTAAAATGACAGCGTGCGATGAGACAGGTGTCGCTATCCTTTCATACAAAACTACACCTGGTGCTACCGCCGAATTTCAAAGAAGCGCATCGGCTAGACACACCATGTGGTTATACACACACAAATAAGAAAACTTTTTATTCAGATAATTGGCGTAGGTAACTAAAGTTTAGTAGCAATAATCATAATAAAAAAGAGTTGAATTAAAATAGTCAATGCAAAATAGATAACACCTATACAATAAAGATCACACTCACCCAACTCAGGAGCAGGGAACACAGGTTCGAACCTCTGCGTGTACTCGGCCAACAGATCGTCTGCCGTCAGCGGCGCCGGCTTCTCGGCCAAGATCTGCGCGAGGCGCCACACCGTGCGCCAAGTGGGCGTCAGGCGGATCCTGCGGTCGGCCACGTCTACAACGCCGGCCGCGGCCAGGCAGGCCACGTCGGGCGCGGCCGCGGGCATGCGGCGGAACGCGGCCGCGAAGTAATCTTCGGTCGAGCCGCGGGCCACGCTGCGGTCGGCGCTCAGGACGGCGCACGCGGCCAGAGCGGCCGTGGTCCAGCGCGGGACGGTGCCCGCGCCGCGCACGATGCCGTTCTCAACGCAGCCTCCCGCCGCGTACACTAGCATCTCCAATGACGACACTTCCAGAGTGTCGGGCTGTGACAAGTAAAAACATGACCGGTAATGTTGGCAACGTAAAAAAATATTACACGAAACATATAATGATGAGGTATAAATTCCTAGAAATCAAGATATGATCGGAAACGTGCTCTTAAAAAGAGAAATATCAGCGAAAAAAGTCTTCTATTGATAAATATTTTTTTTAGGTTTTGCCAATTTTAACCAAACTTTAGCCGCTAAACTCGGCGGACACAAATACGGCCACGGGGATGAGCTCAAACAGAGGTGAAAGTGAACAATCGCTCTACAATGGCAGAGCTCCAAAGTGCGCTGCGTACTGCGCAGACAATTCACCAAAAGGAGTAAGCGTTTTAGCTCTCAGTCTCTGCGCCATAACGGCCCTCGCAGCCCTCACTGCCAGCCGCACACTCCTCTCCCCGCTGGGCTCGGCGAACAAAGACACTGCCTTCGGGATGAGCTCGAATAAGTGAACAATAACTCACCAGTGGCGGAGCTCCAAAGTGCGCTGCGTACTGCGCCGATAGTTCACCCAGCGGAGTAGGCGTTATAGCTCTCAGTCTCTGTGCCATGACGGCCCTCGCAGCCCTCACGGCCAGCCGCACACTCCTCTCTCCGCTGGCCTCGGCGGACACGGAGACGGCTTCCGGTATGAGCTCGAACAGTTCCACCAACTTGACGCAGCCGTAGTGCGCCACGCGGAGCTGGCGTCCGTAGTGAGCGTGGTACGCTGGCACGAAGCGGGAGAATTCCATGCGGAGGTTTGGCGTGTAGCAGAGCAGTTCCACGGCCTGGTGAAGATAAATATTGACTTAGCACCACAGTAGTTGTGAGTAGCGAAAATTCTAGAATATTAACCTTAAAAACATTAATGAAATCAGCCGAACTATTAGTTTTGTAAAAATTTTAAATTTTTATGTGTAGTCAGTTTCTGCCCCTGATTGTGCAAATGCCATTGTATGTGCATAGTACTTTAGCGTTTCTTTCAGCACAACTAGTGCGCTTCTCTCTATTGTAAGTTTTCCTAAAAGACTTACAGATTTCCGTTAAAAACTGATGTCCAAAAAGCATGTGACAACAAGTAAGAACTACGAAGAAAAAAAAACAAAATAAGTTACCACTTACCTCCATAGCAATCTGGCCATTGCGGGCCCTTTCTTCAGGTGTTGGGGTTTTACGAGGCAGTGACAACGTCACAGCCACGATGACAGCTTGGGGCGCTGTTTTCTGAATCAACCTTTTCAACTCACTCACGACGGGCGAGAAGGGCCATCCGCAGGTGGCTTGGTAAATAAGAAGAAAATAAGTTACCTCCATAGCAAACTGGCCGGTGCGGGCCCTTTCATCAGGCGTCGGAGTCCTACGAGGCAGTGACAACGTCCCATCTACATCAACGATGACAGCTTGGGGCGCTGCTCTCTGAATCAACTCTCCCAAAGTGCAGACACTATAGTCGACGGGCGAGAAGGGCCTTCCGAAGGTGGCTTGGTACAAATGCCCAAAAAAGCATGTTACAACTCTAAGAAACATGAAGAAATAAGTTACCTCAATAGCAAACTGGCCAGTGCGGGCTCTTTCATCAGGCGTCGGGGTCCTACGAGGCATTAACAACGTCCCATCCACATCAACAATGACCGCTTGAGGCGCTGTTCTCTGAATCAGCTCTCCCAAAGTACAGACTCATAGTCGACGGGCGAGAAGGGCCTCCGAAGGTGGCTTGGTACAAATGTCCAAAAATGCATGTCACAACTCTAAGAAGTAAGAAGAAAACAAGTTACCTCCATAGCAAACTGGCCGGTGCGGGCCCTTTCATCAGGCGTCGGAGTCCTACGAGGCAGTGACAACGTCCCATCCACATCAACGATGACCGCTTGAGGCGCTGTTCTCTGAATCAGCTCTCCCAAAGTGCAGACACCATAGTCGACGGGGGAGAAAGGCCTTCCGAAGGTGGCTTGGTACAGCTCGGGAATGTCTCGGGGAGAGAAGCAGCGGTTGGGCGCGGCTTTCAGCAGCTTCACGAGATCTGACGTCCATCGCCGGCTCTGAGCGGCCGCGGATATCGTTATGACTCGGGCCGAGCCTGATCCGAGCACCTGCAATTGGAACTAATTAGGACAATGAGCATAAGCAATAGTGTTGGTCAGAAGGGCTCGGTATTTAAGATGAATATGGTATTGATTTCTAAAAACTTCTTAACAAAAATTCGACCGCAGAAATAAACTGAAAAAATCAATCATCCCCTGTTTTCCTACCCTTAGGGTTGGAAAAGAAAAAACGTAAAATGTACCAGCTGCTTCTCTATTGGCGCAGACCGTAAAAGCCGATCGAGGGAATGGGCGTCAGGAATCATGTCGATAAACAATGCGGCTAGCAACCCATGACTATTTTGGTTCGTTCTCTACCTACAAGCTAACATGCTTAACGTGGCCTTTAGATGTTATAGGCCTGGGCTTTGTCTACCCCACAAGGGAAAAAGACGTGAATGTATGTGACAGCTGTATGTATGTTCATAGTGTCGAATACACGCTCAAGGCTTTCTTTAATCTGCTTAATAAACCCAAAATAACATTATCCTCATAGTTCTCTATGAACTACAAACCAGAGAACAAGGATAGCACTTTCACGCTCAAAGCACATTTTTTCATATAACTTAAACAGAACAACGCTATATGGTATGTGGTAATGTACTTACAACAATCGCATTGCTTAGAGCCGCGAGCAAATCTGGGAGCTTGGTGAATCCATAATCGGCCACTCGGCACTGCCGGCCGAAGTGGTGATGGAATGCTGGGATGAGTCTGCCAAACAAATGATACAGATTAAAAAAGTCACACCTTAAGAGTCGCCTGGAAGCGCATGTCTCCATACAAACGGAAAAAGGGAATTGTAGCAATATTTGATAATTTTGGTATAAAATTACACATTCAATCAATTAATCTCATTATAATCTACGTATGCTCCTATACAGCTTGGTAAAATTGTCAATGGTTTGAGAATTATACGCCTCTCAAGATTTCTATACAAATTTGAAAAGGCTTGTAATTCTCAAACCATTGATATTTTAAGCAAGCTGAATAGGAACGTACGTAGATTATAATGAGATTAATTGATTGAATGCATAATTTTATACCAAAATTATCAAATATTGCTACAATTCCCTTTTTCCGTTTGTATGGAGCGCGTTTTTTACATGCGCGTCCGGCGTTTTACAGGCGACTCTTAACACAAAATCACTCGAGCGCTGAGCTGTCAGCCAAACTATAGGGGAAAAAACTTTGTGATAATAATAAAATAGTTTTGTCAATAATTCGTTAGTGTTCAGTATGCTTTGCAAATTTTAGCCAGAATGATTTTTATAAAAAAAAAAGAACTTTATTCTTTCCTAGTAATTGTGTGTATCAAACACACAATTCTCTCTATCTTAAAAAAGATAGAACTGATTTTGATGAAACTTGCACTGTTCCCTCAGTTGGACTACGCCAAGTTTCAAGTAAAAATAATTTTGCAATCGGTCTTACAGTTTTGATGAGAGATATATTATGCGCAGACAAACATCCAAATATCCATACCTACACTAAAAAATCACCCTTTTATAGAAGCTGGTATAGACTTATAAAAGCTGTATATTTCGGACATTACTAAATACACCACACACGGCATTAGTTATACGTACATGCTGAAAGCGATGGTGCAGCGACGCACAGTCCTCAGCAGGTCGATGAGCTCGCGCTCAAACAGCGCCAGCATCGGCTCCAGCGCAGGCGCTGTGCGGGGCCGGTCACGCTCGCCACTGGAGCGGTAGTTCTCATCTACTCGTAAGATATGTCTTATGAGTTCTACGTACTTGCTGAAAGCGATGGTGCAGCGGGGCACAGTCCTCAGCAAGTCGATGAGTTCGCGCTAAAACAGCGCCAGCATCGGCTCCAGCGCAGGCGCAGTGCGGGGCCGGTCACACATGACACGCCACTGGTCCGGGAACTCTCACCTACTCGTAAGACATAGTTATACATACTTGCTGAAAGCGATGGTGCAGCGGGGCACAGTCCTCAACAGGTCAATGAGCTCGCGCTCAAACAACGCCAGCATCGGCTCCAAAGCCGGCGCAGTGCGGGGCCGGTCACGATCGCCACTGGAGCGGGAGCTCTCACCTAAGACAAAAACAGTGTTTAAAACCTAAAAACAAGAGATTTACAAAATAATAGGAACATTTTTTTCGTGTGTGTAAGTTGCCAACATTGGTATCGGATTTTTAGGGTTCGTTAGTAAACTAGGAACCCTTATAGTTTCGCCATGTCTGTCTGTCCGTCCGCGGTTTTACTCAGAGACCATAAGTACTAGAATGCTGTAATTTGGTATGAGTGTGTATATTAATCATGGCAAAAAAGTCGTAGAATAAAATCTTGAAAAAAAAATTTTTTTTGGGTAGCTCCCATACAAGTAAAGTGGGGGAGTATTTTTTTTTCTCTATTTACCCATCGTGTGGGGTATCGTAAATTTTTTTGATTTAGGGATCCGTTTCCGAAATATTTGGTTTTAAAGTGCAAAATTTTGTTAGAGGTACGTGTCCCCCCCTCTATCTGCTAAACGGTTATATATGGATATGTGAAAAAAATTACAGAAGTAGTATATATACTGAAGTTGAAAGGAAAACTATCAGAGCTAGGTACTAAGTGCAAACTAAAAAGTTATAAGCAACCAACTTATAAAATGTACTGGAAAATGTAAAATTTCATACAATCTTCATTGTTAGATGTTTTTGGTCGTTAAACTGTGAGGTGCGAGTGTAAACAGTGTGAACTCAAAGTTGTCATTCGCAACTACTGAACCCTACACTGCGCGTGGCCCGACACGCACTTGGCCGGTTTTTTAAGCTGTCTTAAGGCGTCTGGCATAGCTTAACGACTGCCATCATTGACGACAGTCAGGACCAACGGCTTAACGTAAGTTTACTTCGTGATCTCACCAAAAATAGCGCTTTTAAAAATCTAGGATTTAGACAAATCTTGGCAAGATGATGACTCCTAGATCACGGCGAAGAAAATATTTTTCACACACAAGTATGTATGAAAATCCATATCTGTCGCAATATTTGGGAAAAGCACTATACAAGCCTTGGCCGCAATTAGGCATTGATTGACCGTGTACTTACTGCTGTGCGGCGGGGTGTCGGCGCCGTCGGCGCGCCAGGTGAGGTGTCGCGAGGGGCTGTCGCGCACCTGCAGCGTGGGCACGCTGCGCAGCAGCAGCTCCAGCGCCACGCCGCGCCGTGCGTCCACCACCAGCGGTGCGAACGTGGCCTCGTAGCACTCCACCAACCTGACACGAACATGTCATTTATAATACTTTTCCTCCAACCCGTCTAGCCTGCTTGAAGAGTGTTGGCCAAATCCTCTGGGTCGTCGTCGATGAATACTTTTGCTATTAATACGGTCTGTATGAAATCGTTGGATCGTAATTGCAAATATATTAAAAAACATCGTTTAATGCTCGTATTCAGTAAGCTAACTTTAGAATAGCTCAGCACGAATTTAGTTATTCTGCGGATTGGAATCGATAGAATTCACTTCACTCATTAAAACGACATGCACGGGCTTAATATCTTATAGTAATAGCTTACCGTACTTGCATCATCACGTACTATTAATTGGAAATGTCGACTTGCTAAGTCTCAAATCTAGCCAAAGGCGAGTGGCAAAATCAAATTGCAGCAGTCACTCATTTAACTACTTCACGCTCCAACACCGGCGCCATGTGTAAACGCTCTAACAGTTTGCAAGCAAGGTTAACGTTAATTTAAAACGAAAATCATTAAAGTACACATAATTACTTACGTCAACAGAGGCAGCACTCCTCCGTGTTTTTCCAACAATAAATGCATATTCTTGCCCAAAGCCGCCACTTCCATATACACCGGTTGCAATATACGACTTCCATCTTCGTTTCCCGTGCTCAACGACGCATGGATGTGGCACTTCCACGGCGCCGCTTCCATTTCCAAACTGGTGACTGGGGTTAGATCGATCAACTGGACCATTCGTCCGAAGCCTTCGTGGATTATCACAGTATCTTTGACTTTGGTAATATCTGATGTGGTTAAAGCGCAGCAATGCCTGCTAGCGTAAGCGTCTCGGAGGCGTAGTAATGGTAGGGAGAAGTTTTTCTGTTCGAGGAGAATGGAGCGAAGCCTGGCTCTCAGTACGTCTAGGTTGGGTGCGGGGGAGGGCCTGCCGAGGGACAGTTCGAGCCTGCGGCCTGTCCACTGGTTGTCGAGGCGGCGTTTGTGGATGCGTGCGATGGCGAGGCGCGCGTCCCACTCGGAGCGCAGCACTACGGACGCCTGTGGGCCCTCGCCCGCCGCCCAAATGGATACGCGCACCACTGGCACGTACTGGCTGAACAGCATGGTTAGCATTTCCTGAAACATTTTCGACATTTAGTCATGGAAATAAAATTCAATTTAAAGTATTACCTACTGATAATTTTCTCAGTTTTTACGAGCCAAAGGACCCAAGACTCTAGGTGGCATTTAAAGATATCTTCGTCTACGTCTTGAGCGATTTGTATAATTTTCGTGACAGTGAAAGTTACTGCCACATTATTATTTTTATTTAATTATGTAGAAAAGGGGGACTTGGCTCGGCTTTGGCTGTTCTGTAACGTTACCTGCAAGACGGGCGGCTCGTAAGGCGGCAGGTTGGACACGGTGAGCTCGGCAGTGGACTCGCACTCGCCCTCGCTTTGCTCGCTGAAGTTGCTTGAGTTGCAAGGAGACATGGCTCGGCTCTGGCTGTTTTGTAACGTTACCTGCAAGACGGGCGGCTCGTAAGGCGGCAGGTTGGACACGGTGAGCTCTGCAGTGGACTCGCAGTCACCCTCGCTTTGCTCGCTGAAGTTGCTCGAGTTCTAAGGAGACATCGCTCGGCTCTGGCTGTTCTGTAACGTTACCTGCAAGATGGGCGGCTCGTACGGCGGCAGATTGGACACGGTGAGCTCGGCAGTAGACTCGCAGTCACCCTCGCTTTGCTCGCTGAAGTTGCTCGAATTCCAAGGAGACATGGCTCGGCTGATCTCGCGGCGGCTGTCGTCGCCGCTGTTGCTTGATGAACAGCCTGAGCGATCAAGGCTAACCGAGCCTGTGGAAAAAAGTGGATACTTAGTATTTATTGAATTTATGTCCGAATGAGTATCTTTGTATAAATCCCTAATAGAATTTAAACCTACAACAGACTAAGGTAAAATGAAAAATTTGGATCTCCACTAAAGCTCGAATATTCAATCTTAGTTGCATCTGAACTTAAATCGTTCTTAAGTCACGTTCTCTCCTGTCTAGATAACCGTTACCTAAAAAGACAAAGACAGTCTTGAGAATTTAGATTGTTATAAGTTAAGATTATTTTGAATATTTGGGGGTAAGTTGTTTTACCCGTCATATATAGCATTATATAATGCCGTCCTTGTCTTTAGGAAATATGGCACAGGGACTTGAGAGCGTAACATGACCTGTATAAAAGTCGGCAAACCTGCCTGAACAAGGCAGTGGCCAACAAGTTTATTATTTAAATAAAATAGTGTAAGTTTAATTCCAAGATTGACATCAAACTTTCGGGCATTTCATCATCATCATCATCATGTCTTTCTAGTCTCCACTTCAGGAGCACGACCCTCTCTGTACTACCAGAGCCATATACTAGCCTGAGTAGTCAGAGGATTTGACCTACACTCTCCACGTTGGCCAGACGGGTTGGAGAGGTCTCTTTGATGTTTATAAGCTTTGTTTAGCTTGTGTTTCCTTAGTCACCTTTTAAGACATCCACGGGATGACTTGGAGTGATCCTATTTTACTCTGCCGGGAACCACACGGCGGCATTTGTCATACATAACTAAAATACAAATTTCCGTCTATTTTCGTGTATTATCGCTCATCGTTACTCATCACATTCAAAATAGCTCTAAACATCATTATACTTATCGGTAAAATCTAAGCATTTGGTGTTTGTTTCTCGTGTTTGTAAGTAAACTAGCAGTGATAAAAATTGGAGTACATTCAAAGTTTTAAAAATCGCTATTTCCATATGAAATTCAAAAAATATGCATTATAAATTTAAAATGGACTAAAAAGAACTGCGTACCAATTTATAACGTTACTTCTTTTTACGCTACGCATATATATTTATATTACTAATTTTGATCTTTCGCTTCTTCTCTTTAAACTTGCCAGATTTAACAAGTAATTGATTCCTGCTAAATTCGGAACTTCTTTAAATGTAATAATAAGAGCCTGTCAAGTATCTGCGTATAGCTGGAGCCCAGTGGCCAAGTGGACGTGAGCATTATTAGCGCTTACGCATATTAAGCAACCCCGGCCACAGTCCTCAATTGGATGGGTAACCGCAAGTGGCATGATAATATCTCGAGCGTCTCCGTGCTTCGGAAGGCACGTTAATTCGTTGGTCCCGGCTGTTATTATGACAGCAAATTGACAGTCGTTAAGCTATGTATGATGCCTTAAGGCAGATTGAAAATTCTGACTTCAGTATGACCCACTCACACCCACGAACAACAAACAAACATAAACGTTAAAGACGAACAAAGAACACTTATATTTGTAATTATAATATTGGAATCAATGTTAGTAAATTTGTCGGCCCCGTTGGTAATACCTTGAAGACATACCATCTAAAACGCGCCTTTTCGTAATGGCCTTATTTGACTAACGTATTCAACATACGAAATACGCAGCTTCGATAAAGGCCAAGCTGAATTTCAAATCGCCTCGCCCATCCGTTACAAAACGAATTCTCATTATATTAAATACATACATAATTATTATCCCGTCTTTATCCCTCGCGGGGTAGACAGAGCCCAGGGCCATAAAACCTAAAGGCCACGTTTTGCCTATATAAGCGCATTTATTGAGAGCATTTATTTTATATTTAATTGTTATTTTATAGAACGAAGGCTTTGAATTTACATATTTTTGCTATAATATATAATATTATAGAATTTGAAGCCAAATAATTGTCAAAATATTTGTGGACGTTAAGAATGTATTATAACAAATAATTAATTAATATTAAGATTTGTTTAAATAGCGCTTGCTAGAGTTAAAAGATCCAGATCAGTATGCGTTAGGCTTTGTCAACTCATCAACTTTGTAAAATAATAAAGAGATGTAAAAGACAGTTGAAGCTTAGCACGTATTTAGTATTCTGCGGATTGGAATCGATACAACTCACTTTCCATTAGAATAGTCTTTTATTCGCGTAAAATATGGTACAAAAGATGATAAAGAAATAACATTAAGTGCGCATATTCTACCATATCTGGCATGCAAATAATATAAGTTAAAGTTTTGATTATGACACCATTTCCAAAGCGCGGTGTCGCTTCATTGACAAATTTGGTTACTGATGGAATTTTACGGAAGACAAAAAGGCTAACACCATGGGGAACTAAAGGGGGATCGGAGGCGAAGTCGCCGCCGTAACAAAAAAAAAACAAGTTTTTCACAGAAGGTAGGTTAGGTTTTTTTATGACTAAAACAGGAGTGAGGGTGCGGAGCATTAGTGAGTTTCCCCAACTTAGGGCAAACCCCCGTTTCTTTGTTTCCTGTGAAAATAATGCCAATTTGATGATTTTTTCCTTGCCTCGTTTTATATTTGATATGATGTTGAAAAAAAAGTCATGAAATAATATTTTTTCATTTTTGTTTATTGGCAATATAATGTCAGAATTGTGTTGCTTTATAAAATATTAGGCCTATGTTCTTTCTGACAGAATAAATAAATATATAGGGACAAATCACACAGATTAAACAAGCCCCACACTAAGTTGTGAAACTTGTGTTGTAGAATACTAACTCAACGATACTACATTCATAATAAATACTTTTATAGACTAACATCCAAAAACACAGGCCAATTTAAAAAAGATAGTTTTTCCATCGGAATGTAAGTAACATCCCAACTAATCCCAACTTCCCAACTAATATTATAAATGCGAAAGTGAGTTTGTTTGTTACGCTTTCGCGCCGTATCTACTGAACCGATTATCATGAAATTTTGCATACACATAGGTTACGGTATCGATACCGAGAAGGACATAGGCTATAAATTACGCGGGCGAAGCCGCGGGTAACAGCTAGTATTAAATAAATTAAGGTTTTCCAGACCTGGGCTCTGTCTACCCCGCAATGGAAAAAGACGTGATAGTATGTATGTATGTATGTAAATGCCATATCAACGGAGGGTTGACTCACCATGCGTGCCGCGGATCTTCCTGGGCTTGTGCGCAGGCGGCGCGCAGTACTCGAGCGGCGGCGTGTGCGCCGGCAGCTGCTGCAGCGCTAGTGCCCACTCGTTAGCGATGCTGTGAGCGCTCGGTGGGATTTCGCGAGGCGAAGGGCTCGGCTGTTACAAACGTGGCCGGTTAAAGAAAGAAGCCTAGATTTCTATTTATCCGCTTTTATATGCTTGCTTATGGAGACCTCAATAATTTTTTTTCAATAATAAATAAGGCCATTTTCTTAGGTCAAAAGTATGACAAACTAATCAAGTAAAAGTTATGAAATCTATAAAATCTGTAATCTAATCTAGATAAAAAACCGAATCTACAAAAAGTCAATGTTATTATTGAACTTGCTCACAAAATTTAAATTTCACGAGAATCGGTTGAGAAATGCGACCTGTAGAGGAGAACAGCCGGACATCCAGCTGGAAATACGAAAAAACTGAACAAAACCAGATCGTTGAAATTTTGACAAAGTAAGAGGTTTCTGGATATGTGTGTGATTACACTTCACCGTCTGATTGTCCCTCCATCGGAATAGCTACCGCCTGGTCACCAACTTTTATGGCCCACGTGTGTCTCAACCGCTTTCGAACTGGGGTAGGTGTAGCAGTAAGCATAACTAAGCGCGGTAGGGTTGTGGTGATCAATCTGAAGCGATCAATCAGACCGTGTTTCATCTTCTTTCATGCCCAATGTGGTGCCAACCACCTTAGTGCAGAAAATGCGACTTATACTCAGCGACGGAGTGTGGAATAAGAGTCGTCATATACTGGAGGGACAAAATTTGATTTGACACGACAAGAAGAAGCACTTCCAGAACAGATTTTTTGTAATACATTCATAATTTGACAAGGAAGTCTACAGCAGAGGATTTCTCACGAGTCTTGCCGATTACTGAAATATTTTTAAATATGGACAAATCTCAGAGATTGAGCTAGCCTTACAGCAAGGTGTGATATCGTATCGTAGGAAACTAATTCTACGATACTATATTTTTAATAGATACTTATATGGATAAACCAAGACACAGGCCAATCTGAAAAAGAAGGTTTTCTAAGTTGCCCTGGCCGGGGATCGAACCCATGCGTCGCAGCGGCTGAGACACCATCTGAAAATTAAATTAATTATCTAAGTTAAATTAGCTAACGTACCGAGTGAGCAGGCGGCACGAAGGCCCTGAGCGGGGGCTGCGCGGGCGGCGCGGTGCTGTAGCCCTCGTCACTCGAGTACGCCGGCTGGACCGCGCGAGCATACCGGGTGCTGATCTTCCGCCCGAACACGTCCTCTCCGTCCATACGCTTTAGTGCCCTGGGGAAGACATACATACATATATATTCATCATCATCATAATTTCGATGGGCAACAAAATCTGTTCTGTAATTCATTCACTGCATCTGTTTGCTTGTGACTTTTTCGCGTAAATTATAGCCTATGTTACCCGCTGATAATGTAGCTTCTTATATGTGATGTGAAAGGATTTTTCATCATCATCATCATGAACGGGTCTTTGTTAGTCTCCACTGCAGGAGCATGACCCTCTCTGTACTACGAGAGCCATATAATAGCCAGAGCAGTCAGAGAATTTAGTCTACACACTCCACGCTGGGCAGACGGGTTGAAGAGGTATACATACAAATAGATTATCAAGTCTAACCCGGGGTCTAAACAGGGCCCAAGGTCATACAACCTAAGGGCCACGTTTAGCGTGTTAGTGGTCGTTAAGGTGGAAAGCGAAACCATAATAGTGATGCAATCCTGGGAAAAGCCATTAATTTTGTTCCAAATATCCTCAGTGAACAGTTAGGGGCGGCAGATAATCCTGACCCTTTCTCTGACTGCTCTGGCTAATATGTGGCTCTGGTGGTTAGAGAGGGTCGTGCTTTGCCAGTGGAGACTAAAAAAGACCTGATGATGATGAAACCTGACTCCTTTACGAAAAGATTTTAAATAATAGGCTGGTCAGGTTTATGTGCCCCCGACAGTACGTTCTGGATAAAAAGTGGTCAAGTGCGAGTCGGAGTCGCCTATGTAGTAGCACAAACGTACCAATCATCTAGCTAAAATACCACTATCAATTTTTGCTGGCGAAAATCATAGTGTTTGTATGAGTGACAAAGTTTTATTTGCGGTTTATGAAAATATGCTATAGGTATCTCTAAAACTACTGTTTATATCTCGCTCAGACCAATTTCTATTGAAAATTTTAATTGGGATTGTAATGGATAAACTCAAATGCTAATTAACCGATTAAAAAAAAAACATCACGTTTAAGAAGCTATTATCAGCGATTAACATGAGCTATAATTTACGCGAAAAAAGTCGCAAGTATATACTGTGAATAAATTACAGAACAGATTTTGTAGCCCATGGCAAGTACCTAAATACGTTCAAAGTTTCATTTAGATTTAATTAGATAATTAGTGTAGCGTAGGCATTGGTGTCGCAGGCACATACTTTATTACTGCCACCGTAGCATGGCACGCTCGACAACGTTTATCGACTATCGCCATCTTGTTTTTCGCAATACTGAAGAGCGAGAAGTAGATAGTTTATCGCGCGATATAAACGGCGTCGCGGGAGCCATGCTACGGGGGCTGGATGTCGTTTATGTTGCTATAGGGCCCCCAGTAACACATTTCTATGAACGTGAAAGTACATTTTCATGATGAAAGTATAGAATTATAAAAAATGCGTGCCCATTTTCAGAATACTTTCCATTATATTGCAATGTCACCAAGAACTTGCATAACTATGCCAAACTGCTCAACAGTAAAAATAGATGGTAATTTTAAACAAAAATTCAACGCAACAACTTAAAAAAAATAAAAAGTTCTGTGAAAATTTTACTGCCTTTTATGGTTTTTGAAAAAAGGGCTGTATGTATTTTCTGACATACAGGCAGACAGCGGACGCCTAGGAATAGCATATATTGACTAAAGTCATATAAACTCCTCGGTTTCCGTGTATATTCAATTTTTAACAAAAACATGTCAATAATTGAGCTTTTACTTCTATTTAATAAACAAATGGGGTAGGCTTTACAATAGTTTTGAACACGTATTTAGATATTCTGCGAATGGGTATCAATAGAACTCACTTTTCTCTTTATAAAGACACAATTCCCAGCAGTGGTCGTTCCGAAACGCTAGTACTTTGTCGAATTGCAATAATAAAACAAATATGTTATTTATTCAAATTTGATTTGACACCTGTATTGACACTAATTGTATCATGTAATAAATATATGTATTTCATTTCAGTTTTGAAGCGCAGAGTCGCGCTTTTTAACTTTCATACTTTAGCTAAACAAAGACAATTACCGCCACAGAAGGTAGGTTAGGTTCGTTAGGTTTTTTTGTGACCAAAACATAGGGAGCGAGTCCTCAACTCAAGGCAAAACCCTAACTATTTTATTGTTAAAAAAATCTACTTTAGTGTTTTTTTGTAATTACAATTTTAAGAGCGTATACTAGCAGTATTTTTTCAATATGGTTTCCATACAAATGTATTTCTCTATTTTCTCGCTGAAAACTGATTCTAGAGCCACAATTCTTTTTTCATAAAATTTAGTACTAAAATAGGAATGCCCCTATTTTTTATTTTTTCCATAAAAACTGTTTTTGTAAGATTTTTTTTTCTTTTAAACAGGTTTTCAGAAAAAAATAAAACATAGGGACATACCTATTTTAGTAATAGATTGTATGTAAAAAGAATTGTGCCTCTAGAAGCAGTTTTCAGCGAGAAAATAGAGAAATACATTTGTATGGAAAACTCACTGCTAGTATACCCTCTTAATTACACCTCCGCGCTTTAAAAACCATATTGTATAGAAGAGCAAAGCAAGTTCGATTAGATCCAATTCTCAGAAATTACACATTGGTGAAACATTTCTAAAGCTCGCCCAACAAATGAAAGAAATTCTACGAATATTATCGAAACCAAAGACCGATGAAATCCGATCTAACGTATCGATTTTATTCTTGCGAAAATGTCGGGACTCAGTATTTCTCAGAAAATCTA
Source organism: Rhodophaea formosa (assembly GCA_963082605.1). Lineage (NCBI taxonomy): Eukaryota > Metazoa > Arthropoda > Insecta > Lepidoptera > Pyralidae > Rhodophaea > Rhodophaea formosa. The sequence continues at coordinate 9,875,094 of OY720213.1, read as the reverse complement.
ATCGAGAAAAAATATATGTTCCACGCTCACGTTATCTGTATTGTTTTGTTGAAAAACAATAGACTGTAGTAGCTAATATGTTGTATTTATAATTAGACCGACATTCAAAAATAATTTAGACCAGCGGCCCGCCATTACGATTCAAAAGACGATGACTAATCTTCAACGGTTACTTTATATTTCGTTAAGAAATTTAACTCAATATTTAGATTTTATCAAACGAGACAATTTTAATAGAATTGTTTGTGCAATAGTTTTATTTTTACGAACTAATAGCTTTAAAAAGTACAAATAGTATAATATCAACATGAAAAATGAAGTTTTTACTATATGTATTTATAACTATCCTAGTATTCAAATCACCATAGATACTTATTTATAAACGCAATTGATAAAAACAGCTGACTGATAAGGAAACGGCCATGATGACGAGACATAGTTATATTTAGTCATCGCATTGTCGACTACCACAAAAAAATATATCAATATTTTACCTTTTCAGTTTGCAATAGTTGATTTAATTATTAGTAATTGATCAATCATGCATGATTGATCACACGCAAACAGAGGAAAACCGACAAAATCAATCTCATGTAATATAAATTTTAATATCGTCGCTACTACGCGTTTGTAATATTTTTATAACCTCTCTGTAAAATTACATTTATTTTAGATTAAGGTATTACAAATCAGTAAAGTTAAGAACAAATTATTGACACGTGAACTACGTACGTATACGTTAAAGGAAAAAAAAGCAAACTTACCCCGTAAGCAACATTATCTTAAATTTATTACAGCTATCATTAAGAAAATAAATAAAAGTGTATAAATATTGTAAAAATAAAATTGACTACTTAAAACTAAGAAAGTTGAAATTCACTGTGTTCCTGCTTGTGTCTTGAGATGCAATGGCGGTTACGAAGTGTAACTGACCATACGTTATGTAAAATAATTTGGGGGTATTTATGAAAATAGACATCACCCGTGATCGCGATTTCGAATTTGAGTTGTTGGTATACCTAACTATATGTACTTATATACTAAGTATACTTTAACACTTTGATGGACACTAAACGAGAGATAATAGAAGTTTTTTTTTGTTATTACGTCTATAGACGTGATTATAAAGGAAAGATGTTTGTTCATAAATAATAAACTCAAAAACTACTAAACCGATTTTTTTAAATAAGCCGTGTGGTTCCCGGCAGAGTAGAATAGGACCACTCCAAGTCACCCCGTGGATGTCTTAGAAGTCGACTAAGGAAACACAAGCTAAACAAAGCTATAAACATCAAAGAGACCTCTCCAACCCGTCTGGCCAGCGTGGAGAGTGTTGGCCAAATCCTCTGACTGCCCTGGCTAATATATGGCTCTGGTAGTACAAAGAGGGTCGTGCTCCTGCAGTGGAAACTAACAAAGACTTGTTGATGATGAAGGGAAAGCTACGTTATCAACGGGTGACGTAAGCAAACATTTTCATTGACGTAGTCGTGGGAAAACGGCTAGCGAATTATATTAAAAGGTACTAATATGAAGTGATATAATATTTTCTTACAATATTTTGTTTTTTTATTACAACACTTTTCCCGCCACTTCAATCGCGTAAATTATATGTCACCTGCAGATAAATCAGCTTTAGATGTAAGAATTTTGAAATTTTGTTTTGTAGTTTCGGAGCCTATTCAATGCAAACCAACAATTAAATTTACTTTGCTTTTTACAATATTAGTAAAGATTACAGGTCCCATAAAAAATATGATAAATCTTATCCTAACTAATATAGATAATTATAAAGTCTTTAAATAATACGACAATGTTTGACGTGTTGCTTTTTATGAATAGCTGGCTTTTCCGCGCAAATCTTCGTTTGGGAAATTCGGCGTATCAGTTAAACGTAGATATTTACATGGTTTTCATTAATCAAACATTTCGGAAATTCAATATTTAAAGTATCAATAGGAAAATACATAGTTCATAGGGAAAGTAACTATTCTAGGAAATTAACAAACAGATTAGTTTCAGTTTTTACTAATGATTGACTTAATTTGTGACAAGGCCATTTGTAACTGTAGGTGGCCTTAAAATTGGTATCCATTCCGCCAATTTCAGGCCACCAACGTATTCCGCGTCTGTTTTGTTTACATCTTTACACTAAAATTTGACGTCATATCATTTTTAATCAGTTGTTCATATACGCCGATACAAAACATTATTATTTGATAACATTAAGTATGCTTCCATATCCATAATGATCTGGGTGTAAAGAAAAATTATCAAATGTCGACCCGTGTCGCAAGTCCAATCAAGGTAATGGGCGAAAGTTGGATAGGTATTCTTTTTAACAGGCCATAAGACGATGCAGGAACCAGCGCTATGACTGGTTCCCATTTCCACCAATATAGACCCACAATCAGTTGCTGTTATTTCCATTAATCTAAGCTGTCTACATCCTTTAAGAAAATATTTCTTCTTTCATCATCTTAGCCGTAAGAAGTTGGAGTTGAAGCCGGATATAGGCCTCCATTATTGGGAGATATAGAACATTTGACACACTCACCACACTCGGCAAACAGGTTGGTGAGCGCATTTTGTTTGACTCGTCTCAATTTGGACGCTGCTGCCCATCGAAACCATTTTTTAAGCAAAGGAAGGGTTAGTTGGACTGGGGGAACAGAATAAAGGAATTTGGGATGCCACTTGCTCAAATGGACAGGGGATGAGGAAGTAGCAGCTCGGGAAGCCGGGCGCGCGTACCCGATGCCATACCTGCAACCACCGGACAGGCAGTTGAGGGTGACACCCATGACCTATTTTATATAAAGTAAGACTAAGATCAAATCAATCTAAAGCGTACTCGGGAACCAATTTGATGAAAATGTCCTTGCAGTTTATAAGATAAGAGCATAGACGCATATAGTGGGGGACTCTTTAAGCTATGCAAGTGCAATTGAATAATCTGGCTGCCTGTCACGTGTATCGATTGGCTCACTATTGGACTAAGTCAACTCTTGAAATTTTAATGCGCGCACCTAGGACTAAGCTTGCATTCGAGTAAACAAAAACATTATGATGCAAGTACGGTAAGTTGAATATTGTACTAGAGGTGATATAGGCATGAGCGAAGCCGAGTGCTTATAATGTAAAAAAGCCAGCTTACTGAGAACGAGCGTCATATGAAGTTATGCAATACATTTGCGATTACCAAATTCATGAAAAGTAAAAACAGCCATTTTACGATCCAAGTTTCGAAGTCAAAGGGACCGTATTAATAGTAAATGTATTGAACAAGTAAAAGTATTTTTCCGTACTCAAAGTCGACCCAAGCGCGTCAAGAAGGGAAGCAAAGTAAATCCCAGAAATCATTTCGTGTTTATAAAGCCTCAACAATTCAACATACATACATAGTGTCATGTCTTTTTTACTCGCAGGGTAGACAGAGCCCAGGCCTATTAAAACTTTAGGCCACGTTTATTTAGCATCATGGGCTTGAAGGTGAACAACGGAATCCAAATAGTCATGAGTTGCTAGCCGCATTACATATTGTCATGTTCCTCAGATATTGGCAGCCGGTAAGAGAAGCTACTGGTACATTCTACGTGTTTTTTTATTTCTACCCAGACCAGCGTAGAAATATATAAGCCACTTTTTTAACTAATTACATTCTTAAGTATTGTGCATGCTGTTTGTCTTTCTATGTTATTGACTATACAGTAACATACCGAGATTTGAGAAAGTTTTTAATTAAAATGAGACATCCTGACTTAGTACGCTTGCTGCGTAGCAATATGGACCAAAGCCTACTATAAAAACAATATTATTGAAGTACGAAAGACCCTCAAGATTATAACCTAGTTTAACCTCAGAGATCTGAGCAAAGATTGGCTCGACTACAATTCTTAACGACTTTATTGACAATCATTTAGACGCGACGAGAACAATGCTCTTACATATACATATGAGAATATCCCCAGATGTCAAACTACATTATGTACATACGTAAAGTATAATCAATTCCATACGTCAAGAAGTTGTCGATGCAAATAAATTGGTGTATATAAATTAATTCAGTTCCAAGCGACTGTTGTGCAACGTGTGATGTGAATTCTCAATTTATACTAATACAGCTGCATAATGTATAACAAAGCGTATCTGTCCTGTTCTGCGTAAACAACGACGTCATCCGAGATAATATTTTCTTAGGTTTCCGCTTTCTTTTGTTAGTGATACAGGATAAAGACCATCAAGGCTCAAGTTACTAATTACAATGTATTGTGATCTTAGCTTTGACGTTATTTACTTACTTTTATTACTATTATAGGGGTAATAGCTATTTTTAGGTACATTGAGGTTTTTCTAGTAGTGATATAGGATGACAAAAGACCAACAAGGGTCAAGTTACCAATTACAATGTATTGTGATCCTATCTTTGTCTTGCTTTGAGTTATTTACTTATTATTATTACTTGTAGTTTGTTGCGCACTTGGACCTCGCAAACATTTATTTAAATATCTCATGAACTACTGAACATATTTTGATGCACAATTAACTTGAAGATATAAGTATAACCTTTAAACGTTTTAAATTTCATCTAATTGGGAGCACCGATTCGAAAGTAATTGCGGAACAAACGTACAAAAATGTACATACCTACATAAAAAATAAAAACCGTATTAAATTAATTTTATTTAAATGAGTAACAATCGCGAAAGCATTACATACAAAAATGTGTTTTCGCCCCCAGGGAAACAAGGTAAACTAAGCTTAATAAACATCAAAAAGACTCGTCTGGCCAGCTGTAGGCCAAGCCCTTTGTCTGCTCTAGTAGTGCAGAGTCGTACTGCGGCAGTGGAGACTAACGAAGACCTGACGATGATGACCCACCTTGCGGTATGGTCCGGCGGGGGATATTTCGGCATAGCTGTTTCTGAGCAAATCTACAGTATCTTCTTTCCGCAGTTTTCGGCACACCCGTTCAACTGGCTGCTCTAGAGGCAGATTCGTCACTTCCATCTCGCACCTTCGGTCTTTTTTAATTCTGTTTATTATTCTTAAACTAATTTACTCAGCTCAAGGCGTGGTCAGGTGTAGGAAATTTCAGCATAGCTGTTTCTGAGCAAATCTTCAGAATCTTCCCTCCGCTATTTTCGACACACCCGACTCAGGCGGCTGCTTTGGAGGCAGATTCATCACTCCCATCTCACACATCGGGTCTTCTTTTTAATTCTGTTTGTCATTCTTAAACTGATTTACTCACCTCAAAGCGTGGTCCGGCGTAGGAAACTTCAGCATAGCAGTTTCAGAGCAAATTTTCAGGACCTTCCCTCCGCAGTTGTCAGCTAGCCTCCGCAGCCTACGGCACACCCTTTCTGGAGGTTGCTCCGGCGGCAGATTCGTCACTTCCATCTCACACCCGACCTCTTCTTCTTGTTCTTCTTCAGTCTGGCTTAATGACGGCACAATCTAAAAAGGATATTGTTTGAAAATCTCCCTTCTTTCTTTAATAGGCTTTATTTTAATTGCAATTTTATGTCATTCACTACCCGAAAATTAGGATAAAATCTAAAGGTTTCGACACATATGGAGTGGTTTATTGCCATTTTATTTAACAATTTAGATAAGATCAGTGTTAGCATCGTAAAGTAATAGGAAATTGAAAAAAATTGGCCAAGTGCGAGCCGAGTCGCCCGTGAAGGGTTCCGTAGAAGCAGGCTTAGATTAGCCAAAAACCTCTAATTTTCGCTATCTTATCTCTGATACCTTTGTTTTTCATATTGTTTGTATGAATGACAAAGTTATTTTTGCGGTTTATGAAAAAGTGCTATATTTCAATAAGTTGGTTGCCTATAACTTGCTTGTATTAGTACTCAGCTCTAATAGTTTTCCTTTCAACTTCGTTGTAAATACTACTGCTTTATACACAGACAGACCTTGTCGAATCCCTTAAAAGCAACCATAAGAGTAACTAAGCATCAAGTAAACTTAAGTAGTAGCTTTATGGCTAATTCAACTGCATATTTGCTACAGTACAGGGCAATCCAGAGCACGACTTGTCGCTCCGAGCGACAGAAAAACACATTCCCTGCCCTGTGGGATAACACGAGCAAATTGCTCGGAACTCTTTCTACTAACTATCTTCCTAATGTGTCGAAACCATTATACCTATTATTATGCAACTGTTTAAAGTTAGTGTATGCCTATTGTGGTTGACTAAACTATTGAACTACGTCACAAAGCAAACAGAAAGTTGCATAAATTAGTAGGTACATATTTACATAACATGCACTATGTTGTTTATAATTAAACTCTGTAATCAGCTTAATACGATACAACATAATGTTGATAATACACACGTAAATAAATTAAATTAATACGTTGTTTCCTTACATTGTAATTTACTTATCTGGAGAGTTATTTTAAGTTGTGAACTTGTGTATATTAACAATAAATAAACAAACATCCAAGACCTAAGCCAATCTAAAAAAGATTATTTTCCATCATAACCTGACTGGGTATGGAACCCACGGCACCTCATGTCGACGTCTGGCGTGTTAACCACTGCGCCTCGGAGGCCGTATTTGCATGCAAAAATTCGTCAATTTAACGAGACAAGACAAAACAACATAATTACATTGTGGCATGTTATTACGATTTTGAAAGCTATTTTAAAATTATTAAAGTAATAAAGATGTTTGTTTTGTTACTTTAATAATTTTAAAACAGCTTGTATCTACTGTAGTTTTCTGTGTACCTTCGGATTTCTTGGCAGTGTGCTGGTCAGTTCCATAAAGGAATAGGTAGATGAGGCACACGCTATTAAGGCCGACGACGTGTTCCGTTTATGCACCAAAATCACTTCCATATTTTTCCTAATACATAAATCATGTTTAGTACATTTGAATACTTATGAATTAATCAACATGGTGTTCATTGTACTTTACAATGTTAGTCAGAAAGGACTCGAAATATCAAACCAAGTGGTTAACATTTTTATTTATCCATACACGAATAAATTTTCGTGTCAGACTGTGTTAAATTTGAATAAAGGTGAGGTTTCATTAAAATGAAAATAAAACATGAATCGCTGTTTCAGGTGTGTTGCTCAGGCAAATATTGTTGTGTTATGCAAACATAACTCCTTTAGTTTCATATTGATTCACATGGACCTTTAATTGGCCTGATTTACTCTTTTTAACTAACCTAGTAAAGTAAACAATGAAGAACATTATTAAATAAAATAACATTTCATTAATTTAGAAAATAAAAAGACTCAATACACACCTATGCCTGAAGTCGCTAAGATCAGCTGCAAAGTTTATATCCCCTGAGATCAGTAGCAGAGCAGCTGGAGCAGTATGTAACTCCCCAAACCTTCTCATACATTGCCTTAGTTTATCATCCGCTGCATTCTTTTGCGTACAACACACATGGATGAGGCTAACCTGGTAAGAAAAAAATTGTATTTTTTACTTTTGCAACAAAAGATATACATTGCAAGAAGTTTGTTAACCCTGTGGGTGACAATGCTTAATGCTTATAGGACATTGTCGAGTACAGTGCAACGAAAACAGTTCCTATAACACACGGTACCTATAACATAAAGCAAGAGCTGCAGAAAAAACATATCTATGTAAATAATGAGTCATGAAATAAAATATTTAAATTTTCGAGCACAATACAATACAAAGTCTATTTTTAATTGGAACTCATGCTATGTTAATTATTTTTTTATTATTTCATCTGAATATGTTTGAACTTTAGTTAGAACCATTTTATTTTAACCCGCAAGTAGTCGCGTGCAGACTGAAAGACACAGAGGTGCGTTATTTGATCCATCAGTCATATGTTATAATTAGTTTCAAGATGCCAAGAAGGTACTTTGGCTAACCTTCCAATAAATCAATAATTTTTCTGTACACTCCGACTCAGCCATTTCGGCTCCCCCGTTTTACCAGGATAGACGTATGTATTTCATATGGTTTAGAAGGTTTTTTTATAACAACTATTATTAGCTTACAGCCACTATTGAAAACATACTTTTAAGAAGATGAAGCGTGTTCAGAAAGTTATTATTTAAAGATTGATGAACATGATTTAAATTCTTGTCAAAATTCTGAAAAGTTGTGAGTTGGTAACTTCATATAAAACAATCACACACACCTGATAAAGTATTAATTTATATGATTCAAGGATCAGCAGGCATATTTGCTAACGTTTGACAGCTACGGTGTACATCATTTTCATGGTAACTTCAATATTCAGCGGCTTCGGTATGAATGACTATTTTTATTTAAGATATGAAAACCGTAATGGATGCTAAAGTGACAATCATATCGTTGTACACCGAGTTAGCAAATCGGCCTGCTGGAAATATCACGATGTTATAGGTACAAAAGTTCATTCACAATGCTGTTCTGATATATACTCTAATTATGAGGCTTAGAACAGCCCAAAGTGGCCACTATGAGAGGTAATGAGTAATTCTTTCAATTTAACTCAATATAAGTATTTTACTACAAGTACAGAACTAGATTTTTCTATTTGATCTAATGTTTTTATTAAAAGAAATAAAATGATGGATGGCACTAGTTGGCTGTTTGACTGCTGTATGTTGTATGAATAATGCCTCACCATTTAGGCGCTGTGCTTCTTTATGGGTTTTTTTAAAGTTATAAGTAAATTACATTGTTTGAGCAAAATAATTTTTTAATTATAATACATACATGTTTTGTTGTAAATTTTTATTAAAGATCTAATTCAATTAAAAAGGCGAGTAATAGAAACTTCTAATAAAATATCATCATAATTATTATGCGTTTTGTCTTCTTTCAACCCACATCAGTTGGTGTAAGAAAATCATGCATGAGTACTGACAGGTTAATAGTAAAATATTGTAATAAATAATATGGTAATTTTTCTTAGATCAATATGTATGAATTTTTACCTTAATAGGTTAATAAATTTTACAGGACATATTCATGTACATCCATCGTGTGATTCCCAGCAGAGTAGAATAGAACCACTCCCAAGTCTACCCGTGGATGTCTCATAAGGCGACTTAGGAAACACAAGCTAAACAAAGCTTATAAACATCAAAGAGAACTCTCCAAGCCAGCATAAAGAGTGTAAGCCAAACCTTTGACTGCCCTGGCAAATAAGTATATGGCTCTGGTAGTGTAGTGTGGTAGTGCAGAGAAGGTTGTGCTCCTACAGAGGAGACAAAAAAGACTTGATGATGATGATTCATATACATACTTGTGCATCATTGAGTTCTTGAAGCCTTAGAGGAGATTCCTTCCGCGCATCACAAACAACAACAAAATCAGCTTCCCTACGGCCAGTCAAGAATTTGTTTCGGATTGCTGCGACCACATCTATTGCTGACACTCCTCTTGGCACCTAAATAAATTATAAGAGATTGTCACAAAATTATTTCTATTAGTAATTAATGTCAAATTATATTTTCTTAGCTAATATGTAGGTTAATTAGTTATGATGATAAAAATAAGTAAGTTATTTGTGCCTCTGTGCCAAGATAAGTTAATGTTATAAAATAATAGTTTCATTATTTTGGTATCTTCTGTTATTTGTTAGTTAACTTAACAAGACAGTTCAGTGTTTGATATAACATGGAATGAGACATTGTTAGCAAGTATTTTTTTCATGATAGTCAATTGCCATTGTGTTTTTAGCCAAGATTGTGAGCTATTATATAAATTGTTATACGTCTATGTATGGTATGTTGAATAAGTCTAATACATCACCTGACAGTTCTCGATGTCCCAAAATATACCAATGGGCACGCTGGCTACAGATTTTTGCTTGTGTCTGTAGCGAGATCTCACCCGAACCCTTTCTGAATTTAATACTCCATCCTCCCTCATGCCACCTTCGATTTCATCCGACGACTCATCCTCTATATCTAAAAGATAAAGATAGATTCGTGAATATATGGTGTTTTTTATGACCACATAGTTCATAATAACATAGGTACTGATTATAGCTTGTCATAATAAAGACACAAATATCTTAAAAAATCTTTGTACTCAACCTTAGTAGCACACTAATTGCACACGACTGAGAAATCAATTCGTAACGAGTACGTTTTTTCCTCATAATAGGAAATGGTGTCAAGTGATTATGTATCAAAAATGAGTTACAGAGAAATAAATGATAAATGCTTATTACACAGATTTCATGTGGTATTTTTACTAGTTTGAATTATTTACTCAAAAGATAACAAGGAAGTAGGTACGTAGTCCCCATTTGCTTACCTGTAATCCACATACGAGGTGGCATTGGTATTTTCATAGCTGGACTAGAGACGGCTCTCGCGAGACCTTGAGCTGAATGACTTCTAGTTTCCTTAGAGTAGACTCTAGAGGGCTCGAAAAGATTTTCAAGATTCATTTTGCTTGAGGGAAATCAACACGAAAATACAACGTATACAGCATATGTTGCAAAAACAAAGAGACGATATAACTCCTTGTGAGTAGTCACAACTCACAATCGAACGTTGTGATAAACTTAACTAATAGATAAAATACTTAAATCTGATTCAGATTAGCGTTCAAAGTAAAACAATTATATACAAAATGTAAAAATAAATCATTCAACACTTTCTACGCCATTATCGCACTTGCCTACCACACAAATACTGATCATAAACAACGGATGCACGATAGAACATATGTACTTTTAGTGTTGCCATAAAAGAGTAAATTTTCTACCTCTCCTAATATATAAAATAATGGCAGAGGAACAGGTATCAAGCTAGTATCAATCAGAAAAATGTCTATGGTACCAAAATGACAACACAAAATTGACAAAAATCGTGTTTGCTGTCATTTCAAATGAGCTTGCATTTACTGTTTTGATCAATTTTATTATATTTCTTGTTTTTAAATTGAATTCCAAGGTACTTTTCTTGTTTCAATGAAGTCTCGTATTTAAGTATTTGAATAATATTCTATTAGTTTGAGCAGGTTTTTATATATTTCGTTTTTGTTGGAGTCCACAGTAGCTAAAGATTTCACTATTTCTAAATTTTATTTCAGTTCGGTGTCAAGATGACTACAAACGGTGATATTGGCGGCCTCGATGCTAGTGGTAAAATAATAAAAATGGAGGTAAGTGTTCTAATACAATAAATAACTGTAACATATCTATATCTGGTTTAGGTTATGTTAACTTACAACCTTCCTTCTTTATTACTTTTACATCATCAGCCTATACTTTTACATGATTATTGTTAAATATTAAGGCTTTTTTTCGTTTTATACTTTCATTCTTCAGTACCATTTCTGGATTAATACTTCTATTATATGATTTGTAGGTGGACTACAGTACAACCTGTGATGAGAAAATACCGTTATGGAAATCCTGGGCTGCCAAGGGGAAGGTGCAAGAGGCCATTGACCAGTTATTGGCACTTGAGAAACAAACTAGAACGGTAAATTAAATACACTGTAATTTATAGACAAGATGCATTGAGAGATGTTTTAAAAGCAGTTGTGGCTCAGTAGTCTAACAGATGATGATGACAGGCCGTTTGAGCTGGGACCACAAGTGGGCCGATCTGCTGAATGGTTCATGAGATGGTCCCCAGGCGATTATGTGATGTTAAGTGTGCATTGCAGTGGAGTTTCATACAAAGAATAATGAACTGCTCAAGTTTATAAGTTCTTTTTATTTGGTGATAAGTGTGTTGTGACTTTTATTCATGTCTTTGTAATTTCTAGGGTGCTGACATGGCTTCAACTTCTAGAATTTTGGTGGCAATAGTGCAAATATGTTATGAAGCAAAAAACTGGTCTGCACTTAATGATCATATTGTATTATTGTCTAAAAGGAGGTAAGTTCTAAAACTTTCTTTTGTAGGATGTATGTGAACATCATATTTTGAAATTCAAAATTTAAATGTACAAGATAAGTCTATCTACACTTTATATTGTATTTGTAGGTCCCAATTGAAACAAGCTGTGGTCAAAATGGTGCAAGAATGTTACACTTATGTTGACAAAACACCTGACAAAGAAACGAAAATAAAACTTATTGAGACATTGAGGTCAATAACTGAAGGTAAAATTTACGTAGAAGTTGAGAGGGCTAGGCTCACTCATATCTTGGCAAAGATCCGAGAAGACGAAGGGAATGTGGCTGAGGCTGCTAAAATAATCCAAGAGCTTCAAGTGGAAACTTACGGGTCGATGGACAAACGTGAGAAGGTTGAGCTGATCTTGGAACAAATGAGGCTCTGTTTGGCTATCAAAGACTACATCCGAACACAGATTATCTCCAAAAAGATTAACACCAAGTTCTTTGAAGAAGAAAACACTCAGGTTAGTAGTTTTGAGAAGCTGTATGGTCAGTAGCAAATTATAAAGGCAAACTAGACTCCTAGGTGCGAGGAGCATACGCAAGCAAAAACTCTAGCCTGGTCTAATTATGAAACATGAAATGCATATTTGTAAGTGCTGTAGTGGTAGGTACTTATATGGTACATACTTAACTATCTATCTAAAAAATACTACTGACCCGATTACTACTGAACCGATTTTGATAACACTTGGACTGTGCAGAGAAATGAACAAACAAACCAAATTACAAATATATGAATTAACAAACATAAGAGGTAGACATATACCAACATACACTAATGAAAAACTATAGAAGAACTACTAGACTGTACTGACATTAACAAGAGTATCGTGACCCGAATGTACCCTGGACTGAACCTTCAGTCAGTGTCTAAATTTTTTACTATATATTTTCAGGAGCTAAAAGAAAAGTTCTACCGCCTAATGATAGCAGTAGACCAGCACAATGGCCAGTATCTGTCTGTGTGTCGTCATTTCCGCGCCCTAGGGCAAGAGGCAGGTGCGGACGCGCTCATCGGCAGTGTGGTGTTCCTAATACTAGCGCCCTATGACAATGAACAAGCCGATCTGACCCACAGAGTCAATGAAGATAAGGATTTGGATAAGCTGCCAGAGTACAAGTGAGTATAAGATATTATTTTTGCTGAACAAGTAAGCATGAGCGAAGAGTCTTTGTTTCAGCTTATACAAATTGCTTTAGTGTACTGGTTGTTCTCCTTTGATGGTCACTTTACTCAATCGATTTTCGTGAAATGTTATTTGCAAGTCCAATAATTACTACCCATAGACTTTTTCATAGATTCAGTTTTTAGAACTTTTTCAAAGAATAAAGGACCTAAGTGCAATTGGACTAATATAATGCATAGGACTCTTAGGAGTATTGTAACTGTTCTGATAAGACTTGCAGGGCCAAAAGTACATTGTACGAATAGTGACTAAGACTGCTTTTGTAAGTTATTGATGACTTTCCTTTGTGCTGTGTGTTTTTCTGGGTCTGCTGAGGTGTATAAAAATGAAATAAAGTCATAATACTAAATATTTGAGTAACAGTAAAAAGTTATGGTTATGAGTTTAAATTGTTTCAAAAACATACTTATTTTGACAGAAATCATACTTACATTATAACAATAATATAAATAAACAAAATTTCAATTGAATATGGATATCCCCAACATTTCAAATTGGAGTGCACAAAATTACAGCCCAGCTTCCGTCGATCAACAATACCAACTAGATGTCGGGTCGGCGCAAAAAAAACTGCTCGGCAAAAGCGCAGTCCCGGTGGTAGGCTCTTATTTTGTATAGTTCGGAATAATAGAATTGCGTCTTTATTGTCAGGAGCTATGGTCGTGAATACGTTAAAACTAAAACGGTACTGAATTTTGCTTCAATTTTGTACGTAACGCGTTATATAGTTGGTACTGTTGATCAAAGCCAGCTGCCAAAGAACTGACAATACCTACTTTTTTCAGACAACTGTTGGGTTTGTTCATAAACCCAGAGATCATCAGATGGAATGTCCTTTGCTCCACGTACGAGAAGATGTTACGGGCGACCCCTTACTTCGATTCCTCTGATGAGAAAGGCCAGGAGCGCTGGAATGATCTCAAGAACAGGGTTGTAGAACATGTAAGTTATGAATTTGAAGATAATTATTATTTACTCATTATGCATTAGATTATTTATTTTTTTAGTCCTGACGGCTCACATGGGGCACTGGTTGATACGCCAGCCTGCGACACGAGAGCTCGGGTTCAATTCCCGACCTGGCCATGATAGAAAACGATCTTTTTGAGATTTGCCTGGGTCTTAGATGTTTTCTATATAAATATAATAAATATATACGAACAAATCACACAGATTGAGCTAGCCCCAAAGTAAGTTCTAATGAAAGACTTGTGTTATGGGATACTAACTCAATGATACTATATTTTATAACAAATACATATATAGATAAACATCCAAGACCCAAGTCAATCTGAAAAAGATCGTTTTCCATCTTGACCTGACCGGGGATCGAACCCGGGACCATCCGTGTCGCAGGCAGGCGTGATGACCGCTGCGCCACGGAGCTCGTCATCATATAAGTATCTGTTATAAAATATCAGCTCAATCTGTGTGATTTGTCCGTATATATTTATTTAAATAATGAAACCAAAATAAATATTTAAGGGGCTCCCATACAACAAATATGTTTTTCTTCCAACTACGCTGCAATTCTATCATAACTGCACTAAATATCCAGCACAAAGCGGAACTTTGCTGCACTAGAAGTAAAAAAAAAAACTAAACAGTGCAGTAAAGGATTTCCATACATTTTTGCTGCTCTAATGCAGCAAAAATGTATGGAAATCCTTTACTGCACTGTTTACTTTTTAGGGTTCCGTACAAAAGTTGAAAAACGGAACCCTTATAGGATCACTCGAGCGTCTGTCTGTCCGTCCGTCCGTCTGTCACAGCCGATTTTCTCCGAATCTACTGAACCAAATTAGATGAAATTTGGTAAGATAGTGTAATCCTATGACCCAAACGGGTCATAGGATTACACTATCAAAAAATCGGTGGGGATAATACAACCGAGCGGAAGGGAGCCACCACGAGGCCGGCCCGTGCTTCACCCGCCTGAGAACTCCATGTTCCTGCGCCCACTAGATTTGACCGATATTCATATTATTTTAAAACAATTAAAGGCCAAGTATAGCTACGGTATAGATGAAATTCCTCCTATATTATTTAAACAGTGCGCAGAGGAGCTTACACTGCCATTCACCCTACTCGTAAATCAATCCTTTAGGGAAGGTACCTTTCCGGACCTCCTGAAAAAATCTCTTGTAAAGCCAGTACATAAGAAGGGATGTAAGACAGATCCACAAAATTTTCGGCCCATAGCGATACCATGTACTGCATCAAAAGTATTTGAGAAAGCAATATGCAAACAAACATATACTTTCTGTGAGAAATATCAAATTTTTGACGACTGCCAGAACGGATTCCGAAAAAATCGATCGACTACATTAGCTATTTATAAATATATACAAGAAATATTGACTTTGATAAATAATAAAAAATATGGCGTAGGTCTTATGTTAGATATGTCTAAAGCATATGATAAAGTACAGTTCAGTACTTTATTAGATAAATTACACGGGGTAGGTATCAGAGGTATTGCGCATAACTGGTTCGCATCTTATTTACAACATCGGGAACAGTACGTGGAAATAGAATACTATGACCAAGACACCGGAACCATCTCCACAACGAGGTCGGAGGCCGAGGTTATGAATTGTTCTATCCCTCAAGGAAGTGTTGTCGGATGTTGTTTATTCTTAATTTATATTAATGACTTACCCAAAATTATACGACAGACATGTGTTTTATTCGCAGATGACATCTCTTTATTAATACCATTTTCAAATGATGACAATTTACAATTAAATCAAATACTGACGCAAACCCTTGACATAGTAGTATCGTGGCTAACCGATCACAATCTCGATATAAACTTCACAAAAACAAAGCTTATACAATTTCGACCACACCAAAAAAAACCACTTAATATAAATTTCAAATATAATGGTGCTACTCTCGAATGTGTTGACACTTTTCAGTTACTCGGTTTAAAGTTGGACACACATATAAATTGGAAAGCTCATGTCGACATGATAGCTATAAAATTATCAAAATTTACTTACGCACTTCGGGAATTGAAAAAAACGACTGATGAAAAAACCGCAGTAACAGCCTACTACGCGTATGCATTTTCATGGTTAACCTACGGAATCATACTTTGGGGCAACAGCACTGATGCCAGTAGGCTACTGACACTCCAAAAAAAATGTATCCGTATAATTAAAAACGTTAAAGGAACGACGAGTTGTAAGCCGCACTTTAGGAATTTAAAAATATTGACCCTACCGTGTATATATATTTTAGAAGCATGTAAATTTGTTCGGAAATATCCTCAATTTTACACAAAAAAAGAAGACCTACCGCGACGCTATCCTGTAAGGATGAAGAATAAATTAGTTATGCCCGCGTCAAAATTAGAAATCTTTAGCTGTGGTCCATTATCAATGTCAACAAAAATTTATAATTGCTTACCCGACAATCTTAGATCGGAAGAAAAGAACTCGCTATTTATTAAAAAATTAAAAGACTTATTGTTGGAAAAAAATTATTACAAAATTGACGAGTTTTTTAATGATACCGAATTAAAATGACAAATAAAAATGACAATAGAAATAAATATTAATTGCATATTGACCATCTTAATTAATTGATAAAAAAAAAATAAGACATAAAATTAATGCTAAATGATTGATAGCAATAGGAATTGACGTAGTATAAAGGTTAATTTAAAGCAAGTACTTACGCAACATTGTAGAAACGCAGCATGATAATATTTTCTATTATTTTAATAATAACAAGCTATAAAACCCGTTTGCCGTTCCAACTTAACCTTTGCGATGCCCGACAGGGTTCATATTGTACCTATACTATAATTACAGTGCAGTGTATATTAAGAACTGATGTAATAATTACGATATGAAATGCAATAAACAAATTGAAATTGAAATTGAAAACACGGATGTGCAAAGTAAATAAAGATTTTTTTGAAATAAGGGTCATTTTCAGGGGCCCAATTACAAAATTAAAAAAAAAAAGTTTTGCAAACCTTACTGTGTCATATATCAAATGAAAGGGCTCATTATGAGGGTCTCAAAAATATTTTTTTTTGTTCGGGTAAAATCAATACTTTTGATTTTATTCACGAAAGAAGGCAAAAATTGACCATTTCCCCCCCCCCTGATCTCCGAACCTACTGGGCCGAAAATTTTGAAAAAATTACAAAATATAGTTCATTCCTTGAAGATTACAGGAAAAATAATAAGAATTCTATCACTTGAAAATTAAGTGGTAAACTCACAATAATAAGTTCATCTAGGGAAATAGTTCACTAAAACACCACTAGATGGCGCTAGTCAATTGAATAAAACATTTTTTGCACATTGTGTGTGTGTTCACGAAGCATATTGTACGGAACCCTCATTGCGCGAGTTTAACTCACACTTGGCCGGTTTTTTTTAAATCGTGGACAATAGTTGTCACCTGTCATAAAGAAGGTTGGCCAACCTAACAACCGTATGGAGTTAACAAAGGGACGTGTGTATTGCCTTGCCTAAAAAAAAATACTGGCCATAAAGAAAAAAAGCGGGAATGTGAACAACAAATTTTTAACTATTGTAATTTGTCTTCAGTTTTATTTTTCAACTACTTTTATTGCAGTAGTTGAAAGAAAAGCAGATTATGCACCTCGCATTAAGTAAGTTAAATTGCACTCGTGCTTTTTAGAGCCCTCGCTGGCGCTCGGGCTCCAAATACACACTCGTGCAGCAATAACTTACTTTCTGCTCAGTGCAACAATCTACTATTTTTTGCCGTTTTTGCTCAATAGTCGCATGTTTTGTAACTAGATAATAGAACCCTTTGTGCGCGAGTCCGACACGCACTTGGCCGTTTTTTTCGACGATTCTCTAATCTCGATTCGAAAATCGGTTGTGTACTTTGATTATAGTCGGATTTTCTATTGATGATTAAATTAAACTTTTACAGAATATCCGCATCATGTCAATGTACTACACGCGCATCACTGTCAAGCGCATGAGTGAATTGCTCGGGCTGAGTGAGACTGAGACAGAGGACGCTCTCAGCCAACTGGTAGTTAGCACGGTGGTGAAAGCCAAGATTGACCGTCCAGCTGGAGTTGTGCACTTCAGGTAAACATATTCTATTTGTTATAGAAGGTTATAGAAATATTTGTTTTGTCCTAGTAAGACATGCAGTGAGACTGAGACAGAAGACACTCTCAGCAAACTGGGAGTTAGCACCGTGGTGAAAGCACAGGTATGGCGCTTCGTACAAGCGGATTGCATAATACTAATATACAAATGAAACCTTACATCCGTGCACACGTCAATGTGTGAGTTAAAAATCAGGATTGCCACCGCAGAATGATATACCATCGTATAGCAGGCGTATAAATGACGAAGACGCGTAATGTGCGATTAACTGTTAAATGTATTAAATTAAACACATTTTATAAAATATAGCAGAATTGTATTTCATGGCTTCGAAGACGATTGTGTCTAGTATCGTCTTGCATTTTGGTGACGCGCCATTTCTAAAATAGCCCTCCTGTTCAAAAACTAATATACTTAATTGAACAGGTGCCATCATCCATTTGAAGAAAAAAAGTAGAGAAAAATACGATTCGCAGTCCTGACGCAAATATTTTATTTCAGTTTGAACATGGACTCTTCGGACCGCCTCAACGAATGGTCGAACAACCTCAATACCCTGATGCAACTCGTCAACAAGACAACGCATCTCATCAACAAAGAGGAATGCGTCCACAAACATTTGCTGGCCACTGCTGAGTGAACCTACCCCCTTATTTTATAAGTTTTATATAAAATCTGTCAGGCTTATTAAATACCGTTTCTCTCCAATCTGTATCGGTTCATGATGAATTTGGCTAATAAGGCTCAGTTTTCTCCAATTTGTATCGGTTTATTGCTAGGTGTGTCGTCGTTATATGAGCCGAATTTAGATAGTCGACATTTTGGTGGTGAAATCTATATTTTTGCATCAGTCAACCAGATTTCTTCAAGGCGTCTAAAAGAGACTGAAATTGAGCTTTCATTTTAAACTTCTTACGGCAAAGCAACCAAGTTTGCCAGAAGCTGTCGAATTTTAGCGTTCGCTACAGACTAAAAAATTAGTTTTAGTACAACTACTTAAAATATAAACAAATATAAATTAAATATTTACATACAGCATTATGAATTGATCAACCTAGTCGTTTTTTTCATTCATCTATCTGTAAGCCCACCGTCATGCTAAACGTGGCATTTTGGTTTTATAGACCTTGGCTTTACCCTGCAAGGGAAGAAGACGTGACGTTATGTAGGTATGTATGTATTGTTTATCTAGCGAAGCGGAGATCCTTATAAGCTAATTAAATATGAACTGGTATAATACTCGTATCTACCTAATGTAATACAGACACTGGCTAATAAAAAGATCGTTATGCATTTTGTTTCAAGCTGGCATTGAATAATATAGATTAATTGGATAGTAATTCTTAAATAAACTACAGTTGATGTACATTTTTAGTTTGATTTATATTACTAATCCTCACAATATTTCCATTGACTGATAGACTCACAGAGCACTAGAATGTCGGTCGCGTCGTACTAGAGACGAAATTGATAATATTCTTGCTTAGTTTGATGGAAAAGAATACTAACATGAGAAGTGGAGTGCGGGTGGGGTGCAGTTACCAAGGAGGCACGGGGGTGAAAAAAGTGATGTGGGTAGGCCACATCACTTTTTCCCTTTGATTTGCTTTCCCTTTGACCAAACAGCAGTAAAGTGCAACCTACTCCTATTAATATGTTTAATCGTCTATCTCCATATTTATTTCAACAAAACGAAGACCGGATCTTTGACACGTTATCAATTGTGAAAAGGCGATAACTAAAAGTTGGAGTATTGTCATTTTGCAAAGTTGTCAATAATTAAAGTACAATCAACTGCTATAAATATGATTAATCGTCTATCTCAATATTTATTGCAACAAAACGAAGACCGGATCTTTGACACGTTATCAATTATGATAATGTTGGAGTATTGTAATTTTACACACCTGTCAATAAGTGTAATGCAATCAAATGCTATAAATAGGGATGTTTAATTATCTATCTCAATATGTATTGCAACAAAACGAAGACCGGATCTTTGACACGTTATCAATTATCATTACTTGTGAACAGACGATAAGATAGTGATTAGTCATACTAGTTACTACCACGGTTTTAATTAGTGCCAATTTGGTCTGTCTTTAATTCATTCAGTCGGGCTCACTGTGTGGTCGTGTAGAATGCTTACATTGTTAATCTCCGGGTTAGTCCCAGCTTCTCTGGTGCTGTTATTCAAATATGCGAATAAAAGAAATGAGCCGCCGATATTTGGGATTTATCAGACGAGAAATAAGAATTACTGGTTTAAGTTTGTGTTTATGTATCTCGTTTTGAAGATACGACAGGTATGTATGTATGTTTACTACTTTTAACTCGAAAGTCGTCTTTGGTATTAAAAAGTTTTTTATTTTAATTATTAGCAAAAATATTTTGATTATACTAACACACAGGAAAAGCATCTGGATTGAAATTCTTCTTTAATCGCGGTGAAGTGACCTAGACCGTGTTTAAAGAAGAACTTCCTTATTTTATACTTTAGTCCATGAATTAAAAAAAATGTGATTTTGAAGGTTGCGTACATGAAGTATAATTAGTACGTAGTACCTACATATATCTCCATGGTTGCGTAGTAATGAACTCATTTTAGCTAATTGTTCATATAAGACGCATACTTGACGTCGAGTCGGGACGCAGTGCTGACGGTATAGCCCATGTTCATCAACAAGATGTGGCCCTGGAGCAAAAGTATTTTCTCGGAGACTATCCACTTGTAAGTATTCACTTTTATATTAATTTGAATTGACCATCTACGTTCAGATATCTGTTTAACTATTTCAGAGCCCATTTTTACTTTAGTGCCATTTTCGATTATACCTGAAATGTATTCTGATTTTACATTTTTATCTTTTAGTTAGTTAGGTATATTAATGCGCAAAATAAATAATTATTGTTTGGAATAATCCTACAGACTAGTTCATCATCAAAAAATCTTTTTAGTCTTCACTGCAGGAGACTCCCTCTCTGTACTACCATAGCCATGTATTACACTCTCCACGCTGGCAAGACGGGGTGAAGAGGTCTCTTTGATGTTTATAAGCTTTGTTTAGCTTATATTTCCTAAGTCGCCTTCTACGACTTCCACGGGAAGACTTGGAGTGGTCCTATTTTACTCTCCCGGGAACTACACGAGGTACAGACTATTTACCACTGATTTAATTTTAGGCCATCGATGCGGTGTACTTCAATGGAGTGTCGGAAGACGCAGCTGTGATCTGCAACGTTGCAAGGAGACCAGGCCATGAGTGTGACGGGTTTTTGATGCTAAAGGTTCGCAAATTTATACGTTATTTGCTTTTCGTATAAGAAGTGGTTTGAGATTTTTATAGCCTTACGACGGTCTTTAGCGACGACAGCCAGAGACCAACGGCTTGACGGGCCTTTGAAAGCATCGTCGAGAAATTTGTATGACACCGTTCAGGCATATCTATACTAATATTATAAAGCTGAAGAGTTTGTTTGTTTGTTTGACTGAACGCGCTAATGCCATGAAGTACTGGACCGATTTCAAAAATTATTTCATTGTTGTATAGGTGCGTTATCCCTGTATGCCATGGGCAGGTATGTGCCACGGACGAAGCCGGAGTGGACTGCTAGTGTTCAAATACATTTTAATTACCATGCAGATTTCATCTTGATGTTAAGTACTCCCATGCGTGGTAACTGATTGGATTGGTAACCGCAAGTAGGTACATCGACTTCGGGACACTGAGGGTGTTTTATCTTATAATAATAGCCCGATGCAATGCTAGTGCATTGCAATGGACTGTTATTATTAACTTTGCAAGATACCTCCAGACAGCTTAACTAAGGTGGTGCCCATTTACACACACTTAGACACTAAAAACATAAAAGGAACTTCTGCCCAAGACCATCTGAATTTGTTTCACAGTAAAAACTATTTAAAAAACTAAATACATAGGTGAATGGAGAGGAGCTGCTTTTACACCCGAATCTGCCGGATACGCGAATGAAGCAGGAGAGTTTTGAGCAAGGAGAATACAGGGTGCAGGGCATCGAAATCCACAACTTCATGCCGATGAGGACTTGGAAGGTGAACTACAATGGAGAACTCAAGTGAGTCAAGTATACATACATAAATCAAATAAAATACTCAGGAAACTAGGCACTTTCAAATAGTTAAATGCCGATCGCCGACTGCAATCCGTGCCAATGCTGCTTCCGTTAAAACTAGGATGGCATATTAAGGCTCATATCGTCTTACTTACGTATTAGCATAGGATGTATAATATAACGCTGTCTATGTATGGGTTAAGAGGCAGTCTGATACGAGCGCTGAAATCCCTTTATAAGGATTCCAACGCTTGCGTTAGAATTAATGCGGACTACACAGACTCGTTTAACATCCATAAAGGCGTTAGGCAAGGATGTGTAGCTTCGCCGTGGCTGTTTAACCTATACATGGACAGTTGTTTAAAATATTTGAAAGATAGTGAATATGGTATTAGAATGAATGAGTTACTCATTAAATGCCTCCTGTATGCGGATGACCAAGTAATTCTTGCGTCGTCTGAGGATGAGCTGCAGAAAATGGTAACAGTTATGAATGATGAATTAAAGAAGAAAGGAATGAAAGTGAATGTAAGTAAAACTAAACTAATAGTTTTTGAAAGGGGTGAATGTTCAACGGTATGTAATGTTTTCATAAATGGAGAAAGAGTGGAACAAGTGAAAGATTTTGTATACTTAGGTTGTGTGTTTACGAGAGATGGAAGGCACGAGAATGATATAGAAAGAAGGGTGGCTGCAGGCAACCAAGTGAATGGGGCGCTGCATTCCTTTATGAATAGCAGAAAAGTATCTGATAAGGCACGTCTAGCTGTTCATAATGGAGTGTTGCTGCCAACTTTGATGTATGGTAGTGAAAGTTGGGTATGGCAGAAAAAGGATGAAAGTAGAATAAATGCTGTTGAAATGCGAGCACTAAGGAGTATGTGTGGAGTAAGTTTGATGGATCGTTTGAGAAATGCTGTAGTTAGGGAACGGTGTGGAGTGAAAGACGATATAGTGACTAAAATTGAGAAAGGTATGTTGAGATGGTTTGGACATATTGAGAGGATGGATGAAAGGAGACTAACGAAAGGTATATATTCAGCAGATGTGGCTGGGACAGTCGGGCAGGGCCGGCCTCGTCGAACTTATCGCGACCAAATTGCGAACATTCTCGCAAAAGGAGATGTAAGGAGTACCCGAAACCGGCGAGCATGTATGAAAAGAGTAATGAATGTAGATGAAGCGAAAGAGGTTTGTAAGGATCGTAGCAAGTGGAAGTCCATAGTTTCTGCCTACCCCTATGGGAAAGAGGCGTGATAATATGTATGTATGTATGTATGTATAATATAATACTATCTCCATCTGTGTCATTTGTCACTACATATTTTACTAGCTGTGACCTGCGGCTTCGCCCGCGTGATATATAGCCTATATCCTCAGTACCCTAACCTTTGTGTACCTATGCCAAATTTAATGATGATCGGTTCTGTAGGTAGAACGTGAAAGCGTAACAAACAAACTCACTTTCACATGACGTAGTTTAGCAGAAAGGACTCAATCCACAAAATGGTCGAAAATGAGTTAGTGGCACCGAAGTGCTCTATCATGTTAGATCTTTCATCCACAGAAAAAAAAATGTGAAAAAACACTAAGTATTTTTTTTTGGTACTAGGTTTTCGGAACCACATGTTCAGGCATATTATTTTTCTTTTTAGCTGAAAGGACTTAATCTTCTTGGTGCTTTACTTATAAATACAATATACATGACAGCCGCAATAAAAATAACTGAAATGACCCAAATGACCTGAGTCATTTCTGCGAAAACACTTTTACAAAAATATTGCTCCACACATTCAGCTGAAAGGACTCAAGCTGTTTAAATCCTTTCTGATAAATTGTATTTAAAATAGAATGTCTACGATAACATTCAGCTAAAAGGACCCAAACTGTCTAAATTCTAATTTATTAAAAACAATTTAAGGAAATTAATATGAATGTTTTATTTTTTACAAATTAAAGTTATCCAACTGCCTATTATTAATATTTGGCCACTCAATTATTACTAAACATATTATTGCTCTAAATATAAAATGGCGTAAAACGCATTGTATAGTAACAATCACGTCTATTTATTATTAAATTTTGTGTTTTAAAATAATATAAAATATATAATAAATATAGTAATAATAAAATATAGTACAAATAAAATATTACAATGAAACTAGTAGTTTTATTCAGATAAACCTTATCATGATGAAGTTTTATAAACAGGTCTGTTCTGCTAAATTATATCAAATACACTATCTAACATAATGTTTTAACAGAAAGGATCCAAATCTATATTTTACTAAATAACTTCAGTAAATAAGAATGTATAGAAATTTTATAACATACATATATTACAAATTAAATTTACCAATCCATTCACAAAATGATTAAAAGTTTTAAATTGGAGCATACATGAGTAAACTTTGATTAAAAAATATATGTTTTTAATTATGTTTATTTTATGTCTCAATGACCTCTAGTTTTAAGCTTTTAATGGGCACTTAAGTTTATCTTTCTTTATTTATCCCATTCTTTGTACAAAATAAAATCCAATATGATTGATTTACTAGTAGTTTATTTGAATAAAACATATATTTTCTTCATTCATTTCTACGTGGATCTTTACTGCTGAATAAAATCAAACACACTTCCAAGGAAAAAACAATTTCTCAGAAAGGATCCAGACTCATATATTTCTAAATATCTTGATTATTTAAGAGTGTATTAAAATTATATATACTACATTTAATACCTACCTAATTTACACATATATTCATGAAAAATTTGAAAATGTCCACCTAGAAAATTTATGAGTAAATTTCATTTAAACTTCAAAAAATCGTATCTCGAAACAAGGTGAATGTGGATTGAGTCCATTCTGATAAACTAATTAGTTGGGAAGTTGGGATACTACGCCCTATGCCCGCGACTTCATCCGCGTAGAAAAGAGTACCCTATATCCTTTCTCAGGCTATATCGGCTAGAAATTGGTTCAGTAGTTTCGGTTTGAAAGCGGGACATACAGACAGAGTTACTTTCGCATTTATAATATCAGTATAGATTGTTTTTTTGTTCCAGATCAAGAAATGACCCGGATAAGAAAGTGAACGTAAAGCTAGCACTGACTTGGAGCGCACACTTCCCACCATTTAACTACGATACGCAGATGTCTGCTTGCAGCTTAGCCAACGACATGGCTAGGGAGCAGTGGTCGCGCACTTACTTCCAGCTTCTCAAAAAGTTAGTATGTTTAGGACCCTTAACTTTTCAAACCAAAAATATTCAGCCGCTCGGTCAATTTGTATGGAAAAGTAATTTTTTTTTTAGTTTTCAGAATGGGCATGTTGACTAAATTTTTTTTCATGTTGCTATGTAAAGACCTGCCAAAAATAAACACAATAGTGGCAGAAATACATTTCTAAACAAAAAACTCCTTCAGTTATAAAAGTTTTAAAGACACATGTTTTTAGACGTAAATTTTTAGACGTGAAAACGCGCTGCTGAAATGCCTACATATTTGTGACGTCACAAGCTTGTATTTTGTATGGGTGGCGTGAGAATTTTGTTTGGTAGCTATACAAAATATTTCGTTTATGGTAATGGTTTCATAATAAAAGTTGCTATAAAATTTGCAGACTAAAATACAGTACCTATAATTGTAATTAAAGATTTTCATACTTTAAAAAATGGTCCTATTCACCCAACTTTAAAGAAGCTTTAAGATCACTTAAAGAATCGATATCAAATTAAAAGTGTTCTTTATAGTGTTTTTAGATAGAAATTAGTCTTATTAGAAACAAATTTTATATAATCTTAACATTAGGCAACTACCGTATTGGTCCCATAGGAAAATTTGTTTATATTCACGGACTAAATCACCCCTTGAAAGGCCCTAAACGATAAAAAAATCATCATGTATAGGTATATATTATATTATAAAATACTAGCTGTTACCCGTGGCTTCACGCGCGTGATATATAGCCTATGTCCTTCTCAGTACCCTAACCTATGTGTATGCAAAATTTCATGATGATTGGTTCAGTAGATACGGCGTGAAAGCGTTACAAACAAACAAACTCACTTTCGCATTTATAATATTAGTTAGGAGTTAGGATAGGATAAGTTAGGATTAGGATAGGATAGTATCGATGAATTGGTGTCCTACGATACAGGGTTACAGCTTATTGCGTTTCTGTGATTTGTTCCTATATATTTATTATGTTGTGTATTTATTTTGTACATACAAAAGTAAATTTGTATATTCTCTATTCGTTTCCAGGCCATCCAGCGATGACAATAATTGTCGGGTCATATTAAGTATCTATTATTATTAAAGGTATTAAGGTATTAATATGACCTGCTAGGAACATAAAGAGGCCCGCAGTTATGTACATACACAGGCGCTCTTGCTTGAAGAGATCTTGTAATAAAATCCTCTTTTTTCAGATTACATCAAACACATTACGAGCAAATGGGTCACATCAAGGGAACAGTTACATTAAATGACACAGAGCACACTTTAAACATTCCTTGTGTCAGAGATCACAGTTTTGGTAAGAATTGAAATTATTTATCTGATAGGTCTGCCGTGCGGTTCCCGGCAGAGTAGAATAGGACCACTCCAAGTCTTCCCGTGGATGTCGTAAAAGGCGACTTAGGAAACACAAGCTAAGCAAAGCTTACAAACATCAAAAAGACCTCTCCAACCCGTCTGGCCAGCGTGGAGAGTGTAGGCCAAATCCTCAGACTACTCTGGCTAATATATTGATGTGGTAGTACAGAGAGGGTCGTGCTCCTGCAGTGGAGACTAAAAAAGACCTGATGGATGGATGATCTGATAGGTTGTTTAGCCCATAGCAAATACACGCCTTTAAAGCTTACAATATTTAGCTGAAATTATATATATATCACATCCAGCGTCTTCGAACCGGTCATATTGGAATCCTTGGGGGAGGCCTATGTCCAGCAGTGGACTTCTTGCGGCTGAAATGATGATGATGACGATATCACACATAGATGGTATTATAATGTTTATTTTCTACAGCTCAAACCTCAAACCCACACCATATGTCTATAGACATATAAATGCAAGTCAACTTATTTTTAAAATTAGATGCTGTTGTATTTTATGTAAGGAAATCTATATTTACGAATATCTTTTTACAGGACCTTTCCGAGACTGGCGTACTTTCCACCGTTATGTTTTGCATTTCATTTTCTTGGAAAATGGAGATTCGATGGCGGTGGGCGTCGTATCCCAACCATCTGTTTTATCACAGTAAGTAAAATATGTATATCATCATCGTCATCAGGTCTGTTTTAGTCTATACTGCAGGAGCTCGACCCTCTTTGTACTATCAGAGCCATATATTAGCCAGATCAGTCATCAGGATTTGGCCTACATTCTCCACGCTGGCCAGACGGGTTGCAGAGTCGCTTTGTCGAGTTTCCTAAGTCGCCTTCTACGACATCCACGGGAAGTCATGGAGCGGTCCTATTCTACTCTGCCGGGAACCCCACGGCTGAGAATATGTATATTTGAATTATACATTTTGAAATGATCTTGATGAAACAAATAAGAACGAGCAAACAAGCACAAACATACCTAGTTAAAATTTTTTTTGAAAAACCCATCTGGTTTACGAAATTAGCCTAAAATATTTAATTAATTACAGCTTGACTATCGGTTACGTGTGCCGCAAATCAGACAACCAGAAAGTGTTCCCTGTGGACTCGTGTGACTACCAGCTGTATCAGCACGGAGAAAACCAGATCATGCCTAAAGACTACGCATTCAGTTTCGTGTCAGGTACCTAAGTTGTTATTTTGTTAAGTCAACCAGAAATTGTTCTCTGTGGACTCGTGTGATTACCAGCTGTATCAGCACGGAGAAAACCAGATCATGCCTAAGGACTACGCATTCAGCTTCGTGTCAGGTACCTAGTTGTTATTTTGTAGATTTTCGTGTGTGTAACTGACACCCCCACACTGGTATCAGATTTTTCAATGCCTAAAGGCATGAGACACTGGTTAGCGACCGCAATTTAATGATGACTGCCGGGATTAACGGCTTAGCGTGTCTACCAAAGCACAAATGGCTTTCGTAACCTCGATAGTCATGAACTCATTCCTAAAGCACATTTCCAACCCAGTGACCCTAACAAAGGCACTGCAAACAAGTTGCATTAAGAAAATAAAAGAAAAACCGGTTACCGTTTTGCAAGCAATATTTCAAGTTCTAACCATTCATCATCAGTTTTTTTAATTCTCCACTGCAGGAGCACGACCCTCTGTACTACGAGAGCTAAATATTAGCCAGAGCAGTCAGAGGATTTGGCCTACACTCTCCACGCTGGCCAGACGGGTTGGACAGGTCTCTTTGATGTTTATAAGCTTGATTTGGCTGGTGTTTCCTAAGTCGCCTTCCAAGACATCCACGGGAAGACTTGGAGTGGTCCTATTCTACCCTGCCAAGAACCACACGGTATTCTAATCATTCTAAGTACTTAATTAATTCGTTCATTTGTTTTCAGGTCGACAAAGCTACGTAGTAAAAGTGATCTTCAAAGACGAAGAGTCATTTTACATTGGAGATGGGAGGGCCTCGAAAATTTATGAAAGGTGGTGCGCAGTGGAGGTGAATGACATCAAGGGATGGGCTTGTGTGGAATGCCAGTATAGAAATACATAACTGTCTCGAATTTTGTTGTTTTTGAAGTGAAAAGGTGAGAAAAGACAATATTTTGTAATATATAGTAGGTAGTTACCTATAAATGATATAAGTATTAGGATAGGATAGTTAGTTAATCATATTCGAATTAATAACTGTATGTATAAAGTCAGAGTTATTTTGATAATATTTGACGATGCCACTAAATCGATAATATTTCATAATAAAATGTATGTCAAACACTAGTTTTTATTTTTCTAATACAAGTGTGCTTACTCTTTTCACCAACCCAACCTACATAAGTATAAAGTTTAGTAATTATTTAATCAATTGTGTGCAGTATTAGTGTATGTTATATATCTAATATTTTTTAAAGAACTAGTATTTAATCTGCTTTTTAAAAATACCTCTAGTGATTGTATCAATAATAAATCAATAAAAATATCGGAATAGCGAGGAAAGTTAACTTTATTTAGAGAAACATTTCATTTAACTTATCGTAAACTTATTTGTAAAAATAAGGACTAGCATTACTTACATATTCATAGGTAAAGGATACTGACAATGAACGAAAAACATAGAACATGCCTCCGATACTAAATCTCTTTTGGCGCCACGAATAATGAGCGCTCTTGGAGTGACTACATTATATAGTACATTCAGTATACATGGTAATATAAACTAAGACTTGAACATAAAGAAGTTAATTCCCTGCGTCACTGTCTAAAGAGCCGCGGCACACTATTCGTGGGGCCAAGTCGGTAGTTCGAGGAGACTTACGCTTCTTTCGTTCACTAATACCTGCCGTTGCATTTATAAATTGAATACTAACAATGGGAACCCCAACGTAATAGCGATGATACACTATTTTATACCCACAAAATAAAAATAAACGTCGGATTTCTGATTTTTATTAATTGCGCGCGTTCTTATATAATACTAGCTGTCACCCGCGGCTTTGCTCGCATGATATATAGCCTATGTCCTTCTCCGTACCCTAACCTATCTGTATGCAAAATTTCATGATGATCGGTTCAGTAGATTGGGCGTGAAAGCGTAACAAACAAACAAATAAACAAACAAACTCACTTTCGCATTTATAATATTATTTAGGATAGGATATGGTATCGTCTTTCTGTTTTTGAATATCAATATCCTATAATAACGAAAAATAACTGAAATTACGAATAACTAAATAGCCCCAAGAAATCCAGTGCCGGACATAGGTCTTCCCCAAGGATTTCCAGTACGATCGGTTGGAAGGGGCATGTTATTTCGTACCTTGTAAATATTGACGCAATCCAAAGATTTGCGCCTCTAGCCCCGTAGCATGGTCCGCGCGACAACCCCCGTGGTCAAGTACATTTTTTCGTGAATTTCGTCTTTATTTTAAGCACAATCATAACAAGTAGACAAAACATTGAAAATAGCAGAGTGAAATGTAAATATAAGATTTTTATTAACATCTGACTTCAAATACACATAATACTGAATTCTAAATACCCATCATGACATGAGAATGGTTCCCGTAAAAATGTTTCATTACAAAACACGCAGAACGTACGAACATTAATTATAGAGTTATATTCACAAAACCAGTAACTATAAGGTATGTATATTATATGACGAGAACTTGAAAAATATACAACATTTATAGCTTGACCGCTGAACTCAGGCCCTATTTGAGGCATGCAAGGTGAAGCGGGGGTGAAAAATGGTAAAAACACGTGGTTGAATGCAAATCATAATATGCAAGAACTCTGACACCAGGGTGTGCATGGTCGACTGACCGTGTCACCTACTCGAAATGATGATGATTATATGCAGCTCCACGATTTTAACACTATCCACCCCACGCTTTTCGTCTCGTCATTCGGGCAAGTTCTGAGTTTAGGGAAACTATATTAGATATAATATCATAGCAGCACTTAGACAAAACAGCATATTTATAGTCGAAATTTACACAGTTACAAAGTATGGAAGACAGTTTGATTCATTCCGTACTTCAGAAATGTTCAGTTACATAGGTTGTACTTTATGTAAAAATAAACGATTGCATTATTTTTCACGTTTCCACGTGTTCAACGCGTTTCACATACTTTTGCAGTAAGAAATAAGTTTTAACATGATTAAATCTGACTTCAAAATGAGTATACGTCCTGAATTTTATCAGACATATTTTTACAGTCACTTTTGAAAATTTAAACGAATATTAATAGTTCTAGGCCAACTAACATAACCACATCCTAACATTTTTGAAAAAATAGCCCTTAAATATTAATTCACATTTACGCTACATCTACATGTTTATATGTTTCGCCCCGATTCCACGAATACGGAAATTGCATGATGTATATGATAGTATGCAGATTTTGAAAATATTTCTTTCTAACAACTTTTGTGGATGGCAATATCTATAGTTCTAATAAAACAGTAGCATTTGTTCGAGAACCATATTTGCTAACTTTTGACAGCTACGGTGTACATCATTTTCATGGTAACTTTAACATTAATTACGGCTTCGGTATGAATGACTGTTTTTATTTAAAATATGAAAACCGTAATGGATGCTTAAGTGAAAATCAAATCGTTGTACACCGAGTTAGCAAATCGGCCTGCAGGCCGAACTCATATTGAAACCAAAATGTGGTATTTTATAAAATCTAGAAAAATTACATGATGTGGCAGTTTTAGCACTTATTTCAGAAGTACAGATTTAGTTGGACCGCTACAACTTGGCCGAAGTTGAATTGTAGTCAAATTCGTTTTATTATTGAATTCAATTGACTTAGTCAATACTTATCTACATTTTTGAGTTACACAATGAAAACTTTGGACAACATTTGTACAACACAGATCTCTTACTATTCGTATTAAGTAGGTATGTAAAAACTAAATTCTGTAGGATGAATTTGAAGTATCAAAATCTAAATGAAAAATAATATTGCTCGAGCGGGCTTCACATTCTTGCCTTTCTAATTTGCCAATATATACTACACGCGCACTCATTTGTGGTCTCTCTTATATTACATAATGATGAAAAGAGACATGATATGCGGCGTAGATTCACGCGCGAACACGGAACCTGTTTCGAAATCAATTGATGAAGTACCAATAGTACAATTTGTACTTATATTAGGTAAACCGAAGAACAAAACTTATTTTCTAATGTCTTGTGAAAAAAAAAACACATCGACTGCCTACTACATATTTCCTAGCATCACCATTTTGTTTCTTTTATTTTCTTGACAAACATATTCTCAAACCGCAATAGACAAAATTTCTATTTATACCAAGAGATCTACTTTTTATACATATGGACTTATACTTAGTCACATAACAGTCAAAATACAAAAGTTACTGTAGGCAAAGCCTAACTTCTTTTCGTTCTATTGATATTCAGACAAACAGGTGCATGTCAGCTTCTTTCGACGTAAATGAAAATGGTGCGAGGCATCAAGAATATATCAATTTATTTCCACTCCCAGTCAATAACTAAGAAAAGTATATTTTTATATTATTACTTCGTATATTTTTATACGATGGAAAAACCTTCTTGTTATAGACGATATTAGACATCTCCATCAACGAGCCTTCTCAGACTGTAGGCACTACGTTATAACGATTTCAGAAATCTTACACCATTCCATTATCCATTCTAACAATTTTCATATTTAGTTAGATACTCCTTGCAATATTCAATTTTTATGATTCAAAAATTCAAAAATCATAATTTTTTTAAATAAAAATATTAGAAATTATAATCATTTAAAACATTCTACATTAAATCCATACATTTTCGGGAAGACGCTCGTTTAAAAGAGCACAATTCCAGTGACTAGATCGCGCATGTACCATCTCTTTTACTCAGTATAAGGAGAGAGAGAGAGAGTTCTTTGATTCACTGTATTCATGGTGGCATATTCGTGCCTATCTATGCTGAATTACAAATTGAATTATAACAAGTTTATTTTTGGAATGGATTGACTAGAAATAGTGTCAAATCACAGCACCTATCGAAATGTTCTCAACATTTTCAGATGATAACACAGTGTTAAGGCGGGAAATATAAGTATATAAATTTCTCATTTACTAATTTATTTAATACCTAATCCATAATTATAAAGCTCGCTTTGACTACAAGGGCTTTAGCCGTCAATGTTACCGCATTTGAGGTGTTTATAATATAATTGCAAAATTCTTTTGATAAACACTTTAAGAATACATTTATAATTTATAACTTTTTAAATCTCACACATAAATCAGATAAGTTGATTTATATTTATATTCAGATAGCTTGATAAGAAAACATATAATATAGATTTTCTAAAAGTATTTATTTAGCTTCAGCAACAAAGCCATTTCTGTGAATTTTGCAACTATTGAATATCCCACAATGTATTTTTAATTATTGAAATATTTTATAGCATATAATCAACATATACAGAGAACTACATAAGTACATGTGATACCAAAGGAACATACAAAGCGACGGATTATTAAGTGGACAAATATTTATGACTTAATAAAAGCGTATATTAACGTAGTATAATTTGCTACATAATTTTAAGCAAATTGGTCTATAACAAACCATAGCATTATATTATATGTACATAAGTACATGACTATTTAGTAGTTCGATGAGGATTTTCTGAAATACTGTTGATCGGAGGGCAACACTGAAACGTCGAACTTAGTTGGACCCCATCCTGAGGTCTTTTTCAGGGCGAATGTGAGTGGAGACGCTTGTACAATGATTTAAAAGTCCTTCTAGCTCTTTGGTTGCGTCTGAAAAGCTGATGCCATTTAATAATATTGACTAACTGTACTGTAATCAGAAGTTGTACTGCTGTAACGTACAGCAGTACAACTTCTGATTCAACTAAAAACTTTTGGTACAACTTAAGGATCAGGAGTTTTTCACGTATTTTATAAAACGCTCATTGTGTACTTATTGACTAGAATGTCTTTTATGTTAACTGTACGGTAAACATATAAATGAATAAGCTAAAATTTATTCGTAAATTATTAAGAATAATACTATGTCTTTTCATTTCATTTCACTTCCTTTAACTTATACTAACGTAGGACATCACTAAATAAATAATAAAATAATTATCTAGGTGTAAAATTAACTAATAAAACATCAACAAATACTGTTAAATTTTTGGTATGCGTTGATTAAAAATAATATAAATTATCGCATAAATTAGTCACAACGAAATATTACATGTAAATAGGTGTTTTATGTATGTTTTAAAATCATGATGACACAGAATTTTTATATGTTAATTCCATCTTGAGGGAAATAGTTAATTCTTTATACTTTTTTAAAGGTGTACTAAACATAATTACCTATTTAAGTCTGTTTCGAAAACTCAATACAATTATTCTTCTAAAACTCCTTCATGTGTCCGTCATTGTTTGAATTTGATAATAAATACCAAATTAATTTAAACTTAATGGTGCTTGAAGCAAAATATTAAAAACAAAAATTCGTATCACATTTTTAAGTACAAAACGCGTAACGCGCCTTGTTTGACTAGCTGTAAACAACATAGCGTCTTTTAATTATAAATAGAGGTAATACGTTTATATATGTACAATATATCCATCAAAGTTGGACCACCACTATATGTTACACATGTAAAATTAAAGAATGGGATTTGTGGTAGTTGCTGGTCGCGGTTGATACGTTAAACAATCAATCAAGATTTTATATCTTAAAATAACCAAGGCTTTTCACATTTTCGACTAAGAATGGGATGTTTTTTTATTCGAAAACAATATAGTTGATATAAAAGAAAACTTGAATAGTGCTAATTGTTCTTAACATCGAACCGTTACAGCTTATGTCGATCCTTAGCATGGATTATGACATAAAGAGAAGTAGCGTTTATAGCATGGAAATAATGTTAGGTACTTCTTCAAACCGGTTTGTAAGCTGCAATGTAATCTGTTATTGCGGCGTGTTATAACTGTTACTGCCGCTGTACAGTGACCGTTATTAGAGCTCGCGGTAACAGTTACTGCAGCAGGTGAAGTAACTGTTATTGTACGCTGCATACTGCGGAATTGCCGGGCGCGTGGTCCAATACTGCGCGTCGCCGCTTGATGTACTTCAGCAAACCTGTTCGTAAGCTGCAACGTAAACTGTTACTGCAACCGTTATTGCGGCGTTATAACTGATACTGCCGCAGTTCAGTGACCGTTATTCGAGTTCGCGGCAACAGTTACTGCAGCAGGTGAAGTAACTGTTATTGTACGCTGCACACCGCGGAGGTGCCGGGCGCGTGGTCCAGTAGGGCGCGTCGCCGCTTGATGCCTTCCAGGTACACCTCCCGGTTGAACAGACCCGCTGCCAATGGGACTCTGGAACAATAAATTTATTATTGGAAATAATATTAAAGATTAGCAGGTTTCGTATAGTATTATTAGTATTTAAATTTAAATATTTAAATATATATGGACAAATCACACAGATTGAGCTAGCCCCAAAGTAAGTTCGAGACTTGTGTTTTGGGATACTAACTCAACGATACTATATTTTATAATAGATACTTATATAGATGAACATCCAAGACCCAGGTCAATCTGAAAAAGATCATTTTCCATCTTGACCTGACCGGGAATTGAACCCGGGACCATCCGTGTCGCAGGCAGGCGTGTTGACCGCTGCGCCACGGAGCTCGTATCCTAAATATCTTTGTCCCGTTCCACCAGTCCAACTAATTCCTACCTCTTCCCTCGTTTAAAAACTGTTTCGATGGGCAGCAGCGTCGGAACTGAGATAAGCAAAATAAACTACGCTCATTAACTCGTCTGCCAAGCGTGGCGAGTATGGCACCCACTAGTTTGTAATTACTAACGTGTGTACAGAGTTATACATGGGATTTGAGTCCTGACGACTTCGTACGCTGCTATCATCAATAAAGATGACTCACGTTAGACTGTGTCGATTCCGAGCCGAGCGTCGGCCGTAGCACGTTCACAGAGCCGGTTCGTTGCGTGTAATTTACAAAGACGAGCCTAGACCGAGTTGCGCCGTGATTCAGTCCACTCCTCCGGGCAAAAATAGTGTTGTAAACTAGTCATGTTGATCATGCAACGGGCCGTGGCCGTGTCGATGCGGGGCCCGAGCTCGGTCATTACTCGTTTGCAGCTCGGTATAGCGTGAAAAAGTCCATACTAAATAATATAAATATAAGTAGATCGTGCTACTGCCGACGCTCGGCTCAGACCCTACACGGTCTAGCGTGCTGCGTGAGACATCCTTAAAACTTACACGTCAGTGCCGGGACGTAGAGCAGCGGAAAAAAAGCGCCGATACTGGCTTGTGATCACTGGTGCACACTGATTGCACTGAGTTGTACGCGTTACATTTGAGTCCCGACGAGTTCGTACGCTGCTGATCTTGTTATAGCTGAAAACCTATCAATAAAACTTACACGTCAGTGCCGGGACGTAGAGCAGCGGAAAAAAGCGCCCATACTGGCTTGTGATCGCTGGTGCACACTGATTGCACTGAGTTGTACGCGTGGCATTTGAGTCCCGACGACGTTGGTACACTGCTTATACGCCGTAAACCTATATAAAAGATAGTCATTATTTAAAATTGCAATTATTAAGATACGTTACCGGCTAAATCCGATTCCAATTACCAAATTGGCCAGTAACATTTACAGACACAAATCATGTCTTAATCATTTTCGAGATAAGAATTGTAATGCTTAGCAAGTAATTTGGCATAAAGAGAAAAGAAAGTAGTAATGAAATGCAGTAAAAGCAAGTCCACGTGAGCAAAACGACTTTATCCATAGTTGAGAATGGTGGCGATGCTTTTACGAAAAAAGTACTTATTAAATGTTTCATAATGATTTCAAGACTTCAAACGTTTATTATAAACTGCATAACTTATATATTGTATTGATTATAGTACATTTAGTTACCCGAGAATGCAGAGGACGCATTCGCCGATGTACATCTGGACTTGTATAGAATCCTGTCTGTATACGCTGGCGCCCTCTGTTTACTTGACGTATCAAATTGTTGGCTACCTGGATCATACTGTAAATAACGAAAATATTTTTATAATGGAATATTTAATGGTACTGGGAGAGTTGAGTTAGTTGATCTCAACCTAAGAAAAAGGAGACGCCTATCAAAACCTGAAAACATGCATGAAATAATGAAATAACTCACTTCTCATGAAAAGAGTATAAATAACACTGAAAAAGCAAAAGATTTGGTCATGACTCTTGATACGACTCATCATATAGGTTATCAAAAACTGCTTTTTTTCAAAAGGTTTGATTCCTGTGTTCTGAAAATCGGTGTCATAGTTCCTTTGACCATATTTTCTCTATCTCCTATGCGTAGATAAAAATCTTTCCACTAACTCATCTTGATAAGATACACGTAGTGTCTTACCTTATAAGTAGGTGGAAATGTAATTGGGGCTTCTCGGAAGTCTCTGAAGGCTGCGCCGTCTTCAAGAACGGCAGTTAACTGGTCCGCGTGGAGAAGTCCGTGGGGCAGATATGGTGGGAGGGGGAACTGAAAGAGTAAATTACTGCAGCTGCAGGCCAAAGAGGGCATTTTTGGTCGATTACGCAAATCTATCAATGCCTGATTACGGCTAAGGCTTGTATAGTGCTTTTCTCAAATATTGCGTGGAGGTTAACAAAGTAATACATTAAACATTTTCATTTGTAAGCTAGTTTGAATTTATAAAATATCCTTTGATAAGTTACCTCCGTGTTTGCATTTTTGCAATACACGACTGATATGAGTTTTCATACTCAGTGTAATACTTTATTATGACAGCATGTCACTAATATTTTAATATGATTTGGCAAAGTTTTTACAGCCCACCTTATGCATGCCAACCGTTCTTTGGCAAGGTTATGTAATGTATTCCCATTATACAAAACTTTACTTGTGTCTGTTCTATCCAGCGTAACACTGCAGCTCGTGGCTCGCCCAGCCGGAAGTTCAAGTCGCCACACCAAAACACGTAGTCAAAGTTACTTGTCACATCTGCAATAAAAGAGGGGTTTTCAAATTAACATTAAGAAACTTTTTTCTCACTAGATGACGTTGATGCAAGTAGTCTTAATCCTAGTCAGTCCTAGTTAATAAAAATTAAGTCACGATAAAATATGTCATCCATGACAATGAGCCTTTTTTTTATCAACGCCAAATAGCGAACTTATTTTATTTGTTTTTTTTAAAGCCCTTCATTACTTTTACATTCATCATTATCAAGCGCGGATTTAACGGTATTTTTGTGTACTAAGGAGATTCCATCACAATACTTACTTCAGAGCAAATAAAATTATCTAATTATCAAACTTGAAATGTTGTATGTTAGTTTATTATAGACTCTACTATATGTTTATATTTCTAACAGTAATTGTAGATTTTTAGCCCGTCCGTTCCTTGTGCTCCCTTCAGAAAATCTGAACCTCATTATATTAAAAGGACCTGGTTATTACATTACGTGGTGAAAGGATTCGCCAATCTGCGTTACCGACTGACTCTGTCCTGCAGATTGTTGCCCCGGGTGCGCCGGACGCATGGGGGTTGGATGCGTCACACGGGGAGGCTCCTTTACGTGCATCTGGTGATGTTAATTCATCATCATCAGGTCTTTGTTAGTCTCCACTGCAGGAGCATGACTCTCTCTGTTCTGCCAGAGCCATATACTAGCCAGAGCAGTCAGAGGATTGGGCCTACATTCCCCACACTTGCAAAACGGGTTGGACAGGTCTCTTTGATGTTTAAGCTTTTTTTTTAGCTTGTTACAAGTAAATTCTACTCTGCCACCACGCGGCAGAATTATTATAATTTTATTTTCCTTCCCTTCGCAGTGGCAACCATGGGTTCCTGGGCCCCGGAAGTAGCCGGAAACTAAGATTTATACGGTTACCACGCGTCTTATTGAGGAAACGGGAGATCCTAAATCTAAAAAAAACCCAGCGCAGTGATGCTGTTAGTATTTTAGGCACGTGCCCAAAATACTGGCAACTGGAAAATTATTTCTATCTATGAGAAAACATTGCATTTAAGATTATTGTTAATTTTGGACCTTATTAACTATTTTCAAATCCAGTAAGTAAATAAAAAGATTAACATCTATTAGCAGTTTTAACCAGTTAGTAGCGTCATAAAATTAATAATGTCTGTGTGCCTCATTGCTATCTCGGCCGGTGGTATGAACATGTATTTGTTGAATAGCCTCAACTTTGAGAAATAAACTACAGCCTATTCAACTAGGTTTCGGAAGCAAAGGTGGCTGTGAAGCAGCAGTACACTCCGTGCGCACTTTTCTAAAAAATAATCGTGCGGAGGTACTGCTCAAAGTAGATGTTAAAAATGCTTTTAATTCCATTGATAGGACCGCCTTGTTGCAAGAAGTTAATACTCATATTCCAGAACTTTTTACTTATGTTCATCAATGTTATTCATCCCCTACTAAACTGCTTTACGAAAACAACACCATTTTATCATCTACAGGAGTGCAACAAGGTGATCCCCTGGGGCCGGCGCTATTCAGTCTAGGTATCCATCCAATCATCTCATCCCTAAATTCTAAATTGAACACCTGGTTCTTAGATGATGGGACGCTGCTGGGAAGCAAAGAATCTGTATACAAAGATTTCTTGACAATAATTGAAAAATTCAAAAAAATTGGCCTTGACCTTAATTTCAAAAAATGTGAAATTTACATCCCTGAAAACGTCTCAGAAACTATTCGAATGGACATATTAGATTCCTTTTTCAAAATTTCTGGGGATATAAAAGTTATGTCTAAAGATTCTTTGTTTCTTCTAGGCGCCCCGTTAT
Source organism: Rhodophaea formosa (assembly GCA_963082605.1). NCBI lineage: Eukaryota > Metazoa > Arthropoda > Insecta > Lepidoptera > Pyralidae > Rhodophaea > Rhodophaea formosa. Next base: position 9,835,318 of record OY720213.1, on the reverse strand, counting down.
TAGAGGACAGCGTGTCTCCCCTTTTGGAAAAAAAATTAGAACATTTTAACTTTACAATTTCCAGATTAGGTACTTTAAATTCACACATTGCATACACTATTTTAAAATATTGTCTTTTTGTTCCCAAATTTACCTATATCCTTCGCGCAAGCCCAATCTGGAAACATTTGGAACTTATTAAAAAATTAGATGACTGCCTACATTCAACCTTAGAGAGTATTCTAAATTTAAGATTCGACGAAAATTCCTGGTTACAGCTAACCTTACCAATTAAAAATGGTGGCATCGGTATAAGAAAAATTTCTAGTATTGCTCTCCCCGCTTTCCTTTCCTCTGTTCACAGTGTCACAGCCTTATGCAAAAAAATTCTTAAAGACGATGACCTCGCTATTGACCTGTTAGCAGAGGCAAAGGAAACTTGGTTAGCTCTTTGCCCCGAAGACAGCTTCCCAGTGGAAACACAACAACAAAAACTCTGGGACGCTCCTTTGGTACAGAGAACTGCTTCAGATTTGGCACAAAAATTTATAAATAGTGATATTAACCGCGCTCGGCTTCAAGCTGTATCCTCGAAGGAGTCCAGCCATTGGCTTCACACTATTCCATCTTACGCCATCGGAACACTACTGGATAATAATAGCTTTCGTACAGTTATTGGACTCCGTCTAGGAGCTCCCGTGTGCACGCCCCACACCTGCCCGTGCGGCATTGAAGTTGATAAATTTGGGCTCCACGGTCTGTGCTGTCATCTCAGCGCAGGCAGAATCCCACGCCATGGCTCTCTGAACGACATAATCAGAAGGGCCCTTGCCACCATCAATGTACCTTGTACCCTCGAACCTCGAGGTGTGGCGCGTGATGATGGCAAGAGGCCTGATGGTATGACGCTGATCCCATGGGAACGTGGTAGGGCTCTGGTGTGGGACGCTACTTGCGTCGACACACTAGCGCCTTCTCATCTCAGGGGATCAGTCACGAGAGCCGGGTCAGCTGCTGAAGGCGCTGAGATTGCCAAACGGCGCAAGTATGCAACCTTAGCTGAGGATTATATATTTGTGCCGTTTGGCGTAGAAACGTTGGGACCATGGGGCCCTAGCGCAAGGGGCTTTTTTAAAGAGATTACTCCACGACTTATATCAGCTTCCGGTGATAAGAGGGCTGGCTGCTTTTTCGCCCAACGGATTAGCATAGCTATCCAACGGGGGAACGCAGCTAGTGTTCTTGCCACCATGCCAAACGGGCAGGAATTTTTCTAAATTTATTGTGTTTTCGGTTTCTTTTTTTTATGTAAATATGTAAATAGTGTAATTATTTTAATTATGTTTTGTCAATACACATTGAAATATGATTTGTTGAAAAACAAATAAGCAAACAACGAATAATTTCATAGTACACGAATCGCAATAAATCTTTGAAACATTTCACGGTCACGTTATCTTATCAAACAATATCACGGCGATCTGTACTAGGAAACGGTAACCTGTTTTATCTTCTTAATAATGCACTAAAATGTCTCTGATTTATAGTGCTTTTTGCTGATGACTGGATTGGTGTTGTATCTTGTAGATTATTTAAAGATGTAGAACGAAAGTAGAAGTATTACAAGTTAAAAAATCGGCCAAGTGCGTGTCGGGCCACGCGCAGTGTAGGGTTCCGTAGTTGCGAATGACAACTTTGAGTTCACACTGTTCACACTCGCACATCACAGTTTAACGACGTGTAACAATGAAAATGTATGAAATTTTACATTTTCTAGTTCATTTTATAAGTTGGTTGCCTATAACTTTTTACTTTGTACTTAGTACTCAGCTCTGATAGTTTTCCTTTTATCTTCAGTAAAAAAATGTACTCTTGTTGTAATTTTGTTCACGTATCCATATATAACCGTTTAGTAGATAGAGGGGGGGCACTTACCTCTAACAAAAATTTGCACTTTAAAACCAAATATTTCGGAAACGGATCCCTAAATCGAAAAATGGTGTTCTCAACCTCACAATATTTTTTTAAAGACCTATCTAACAATACTCAACACAATGGGTTTGTATAGAAAAAAAAATTACTCCCTCTTTACTTGTATGGGAGCTACAGTAAAAAAAAATTTTTTTCAAGATTTTCTTCTACCACTTTTTTGACATGATTAATATACATACCCATACCAAATTTCAGCTTTCTAGTACTTATAGTCTCTAAGTAAAACCGCGGACGGACAGACCGACAGACATGGCGAAACTATAAGGGTTCCTAGTTTACTACGGAACCCTAAAAAGAAACTGTATTATTGTCAAATAATATTTACCCAGCAGGCCAAAAATTGCTTGTGTATAACTTTTGATATTTATTTGAGTCAAAACCGCATTTATTTTTTAAATTATCTTGACACTATTTTTAATTAAATGACATCTCATTCATATTTCTTCAAGACTTGAAATAAGTTGGACAATAAAGTGATCCATTTATCCATCTCAGCATTCTTATCTCGTATACTTAGTGTATCAACAAAGCATACCTTTAGTCCGATGCCGGCACGGAAGATTCTTTGGCAAATCTATGGACCTGATGATCCTCTTGATATCCGAGACTCGTTCCTTAACTTTCTCCTGATGGGCCGTCAAGTGTGCGGTGACGAACAGGAAGGTGGAACCAAACAGAGCGAAGGAGATGGCGACAGCGCCTTTCGTTCTAAAAGCCGTGCCGGGCCGCACGGATAGATTGGCGTCTTCGGGCAAGGAACAGTACCAAATTAGGTCTCGACGGACGAATACTGTCAAATGTAGGGTCCCTAAAAAATTTTTTGTTTATTAATTTATTGGGTACTGAGATTTCGCCACACGAGCTTGGAATCGAACTTTCTACTTGAGTTTCTCTCAAGTCACACTATTGTCAATTTTCCACATCTAAACCACATTTATCTGAGGAGGTCATACTATTCAGGAGAGTAGCCCGATTGAAAGGATGGCGCACTGGGCGTGAGCATCATTAGCGCTGACGCATGTTAAATAACCTTGGGCGCGGTCCCCACTTGGGTAGGTGATCGCTAGTAGCATAAAAAGAATGCATGTTAACCCGTTGGTATTAGCTTTCATCATTGATGGAAGTCGTTGAGCTGTGTGTGTGAAAAATCTAACACAAGTGTTTGCCACTGCCACATTTTGGATTTAATGGGAATTACTGCTTTTATATCAGAATTTAAGCATATTGTTAACAAGAAATTATCATATAAGTACTTTTACCTATATATTTTAGGTAAATAAACCACTTACTTACCTAAATAATGTGAGTGTAGCAAAATATGAGATGGTCCCAACACCTCCTGGATGGTGATCTCCCATTCTGTTCTCTCTGAGAAAGACTCTTGGGTGCCAATAGCGAATATGTCAGGTACATGTTTTACTTGGTTCGGAAATATAAAGTCTGCCAATTCCCTAAAAAAAGCAGAAGAAATTATTAAACACAGGCACTTTGGTGATGTGGCTTATAAAGCTTAAGGGCAAAAAATTGGTAACATGAAGATTTACATTCAGGGAAATAGGTGTTAAAGTAATTCTTCTAAAATTCAATATTTGCACACAGTCCACATGTATGACAAATAATATCCTGGGCGTGAATATTAAAAATTTTATGAATGTAGCAGAGTATAAAATCCTGAATATTGAAAACAATTTGATTTTTATCATGCAAATACATAAAATGTGATATATTTTGTCTAAATCAAATTGTGAAAAACAAAAGATCCACTGTGGACTAGGTAAAAAACAGAACTGTATATTTGTCTTAAAAATTTTAAATAATTAAAATGATTTCTAACTATGGCTTACCACTTACCTTGGTGGTGCCTGACCGTTCATGTTCCATGTGCCCACAAATATTTTGACTTCTCTATCTGGAAAGACATGCTCCAACTCAGCAGCACCCAGCAATGAGTGAGAGGCCAGTCTGCCATATAAGTAATTCCTGAAATTAGAAATTGGCACTGAACATTTTCTTTTAAATCTTGGTATAAATAATTATAAATATTTAAACTTACTTAAAATAAATTACAGAAACATTGTTATATTTTACTTATGCTTAGGACCATCAAAATTGGCTTTATTGACCTATAATATAATTTTATTCATTGAGTAATTAGTTAGTTGCAGTGAAGCAAGAAAAGCATGTTAACCCTTACCTTTCCCGAGCCTCTTGCGTAGGTATGAGACGTAGCACTTGTGCGGCAAGCAATGAGTTTCTGGCCAGGCTATCAGTACTGCCGGCGCGGGATGCTGACCTTGTAATTGTGGACTTGCTCCTAAGACCAATATTTATGGGAGATTTACTTTGTGACTTTATTTATACACCGCATAAAGGATTAATTTCTTTTAAGATTATAAATTTTAGTTTATTTGCTATCTTTTACAAGCAGATTTTAACAACCAAGTTTTTATTTAGGCCTGATAATGATAAGCAAAAAAAGACCTTTCTTACCTTCTCTTCCTGTCTAAAGAACTACTTCTATCACTTTCAGGTGAAGAGGAACGATAAAAAGGCTTAGATTCATTAGATATCAAGTGGTCAGCTGACAATCTTTTAACAAATAACTTATTCTTCGTCCTTATACCCTCAAATGAACCAGAATGCTCAAAACACTTCTTAGAATCATCACTTTTAGGAAATTTGATAGTTGCCTTTGGAATTTCTTCACTTTTTGATTCACTTAAACTATTATTTGAATTATTTATTGGACTACAAGGTTTAGACTGTGATTCTTCTTTGGAAGGGTGGCCTTCGACGAGACTTCTAGGACGGGACCGTCTGAAGAATGTACGGCAGCATTTTTGGTTGCTATCGTCTTCGTTATGGGGATGATCCCGATGTTCCGATTTGTGGCTGGAGTTGTTGCTGTGAGGGTCCGTAAGTGAACTACGCTGGCTGTCAGCTGGATCCGACTGCGTATCAGCATTGTGAGCGCTCTGAGCTAGAAAGGGATCCGCGGGAGAGATCGGACGAGAAGTTGCTTGATTATATTCATCGCTCAAGTCCGTATCAACATAGCAACCAACTTTGGGCGATTTTTTCACAAATAAACGCTTCCGCAGCGACAACTTTTGCTTGGTCCTGGTGGGCGACGTTGTCATGGTTGTTAATCCACCCCGGAATTTCTTAATTTCTGTTACTAATTACATTTTTTACTAAATAAAGACAACATAACCTGTACTGTACTACGTCTCTAAAATGACATTTTACGATAGATAAACTGTCAAAATAGAATAGTTTTTTAAAGTGATCCTAGGAAGGCAGAAGCCTCTTCTTAACATTAAGCCTAAAAGCTTATAACTGAAATCACTTCAATATCGAATCACTAAAAGAAGTAAATTTTCGTCTTTTTTTAGTTTCAGATTTGGCTCTATAACATCTGTTACGAGTATGGGTATACCCGTTACCAAGGCTACCTATCCTATACCTTGCGACTATGAACGATATGAATCACGCACGCACCACACGATATGATGCAGGTATAAATAACAAAAAAAAAATTAACTGATTTCAAAAAAAGAAGGATATACCTCGATAGTCGATATCCTTCTATTTTATGTATTTTTAGATAGGTGGGTCTACATCAGCTTCTTATCAGTGTGTCAAACATTAAAGTTTTTATTGTATATAGGTATTATATTATGTATTAGAACGCTTGTCTGCGCATATCTTAGAAACTACTTTTGTACTATCATCATCATTTCGTGTAGGTGACACGGTCAGTCGAACATGCACACCCTGGTGTCAGAGTTCTTCGGAACCGCCTCTCGGTCTCTGACGAGGTTCCTTTAACGACTACCAGGTGGCAGCCGGGAGCAACGGCTTAACGTGCCTTCCGAAGCACGAAATCATCTTTCTTATCAGACAATCAGGTGATTCATGCCTGCAATGTCCTAACAAAACTGGAAACAACTTAACAAAGTATGCTTCCCGTGGGAATCGAACCACGACCCTGCGGGTCAACAAGGCAAACGCCTTAACAACTGGACCACGGAGGCTTTTGTACTTAGGTAATCGGGCGATTTGCCAAAATATTTTTATTTTATCTAGGTTCCTATAGTCTAACTTAGGTAACAGTGCAAGTTTCATCAAAATTATTTCAGTATTTGTTGAGATAAAGAGTTAAGTCCTCACTTATGGGTAAAATATTTTGAATGCAAAACAATAGCCAACGAAAAAAGTGAACTTAGTCTACTTAAGTCTTCCCACTACATAATATTCCATGGTTAAATGTAAAAGTAAGTTTGTTTGTAACGCTTTATATCCTAACTACAGAATGGACTATAATTAAATTTTGTATGGTAAACACATCAAATATTTGAATACCGATCAGGTAGGCCTGAAGGCGGATAAATGGTACCTACCTACAGCTACCTTTTATCCCGGCAAAAGGCCGCAGGCGAAGTACAGTACATTCTTATTGAGTGAGACTGAAATCTAGTACTACTTAGTACATGAGTAGTACCTACCATAGCTACTTTTTTAGAGACTATATAATAAAGAAGTACAGATAAAACAAAACGTTGCTATTTTTGGAACTACCTTTTTATTATGACACCATGACGATAATATATATACAAGATAAAATTAACATAATGAATGTCGTTTGTCCATATACTGAAGCAGCTCCCCCACCGGTGCCAGGGACGAGTAGATTTAAGCCTTCAAACTGAGGAGTTGGAGACAAAGTCCCGCCACCCACTGATTGAATTCCATTCCCTGCAAAATAAAGTTTAATCTCATTTCACAACTGTAACTACTAAAAACTTTCTTAATAACGTAAGGTAAATGTAGGGTGGGCACACCTGGGATCATCATGTAATAATTAAAAATAATCGTAGTCATTAAGACTTCCCATCTAGTAACTAGTAGGTGAGTCTGTAATTTTTACACACTAGTCGAGCTGACTTAACCGAGGGTGTAAGGGATGCGACGCATGGGCGCTGGCTATCAGGGGGCGTCGGAAAAGTCGAAGTCTCTCCCCGCTGGTAGTACAATGAGTTCTGTTGTCAGAAGTGATCCATCCAAGATAAGATACACGGCTATAATTTTGCAATGACGTACCTAGTAGTTATTAGCATTAATGTAAAAGTCAAACTTACCAATATTGCATAAACTACTCGTGCAGGCTCTGTAGTAGGTACGATATGTAAAATCGGTCACTTCATGGTTGAGGTAATCTGGCTGCTCCTCACAGCCTCGAACGAAGCTGGCGACTTGTCCTGCTGGATCCTAAAGAGCAATATTTTTTTAAGAGGAGAAGAAGAATTTTTTTAGAATAAAATTCAACATTATGATGAGATCACAAGCTCGTATGATACACTGAGCGTGTTAAATTACCTTGTAATTTAATAACTATTAATATAGTATTTTGCTACATTGAAAGAATTTTGAAGATCGGTCCAGTGACAAGAGCATCACATCTTTCCTCTTTATAATATTAATTTATTCCTCTTTTAATGTATGACTGTGATAGATGTAGGTTATATGCTCTCAATAAAGTTCTATCTGTATTCTGATAATTCTTAATTTTAAGTAATATTATGGCAGTCTTATGGATGACTTTTTGCAAGCTTGTGTACTTTAGATTTTTGTACGTGCGGTTATTTACTAACCATAAATTCCTGTCTCAATATGGTGCAATATGTGTAAGGACATTCCACAATATGAGTGTCGTTGGTTATGGTGAGGCACGACTGATCGGTGTCCACGGCATTGAAACTGCAGGCATAACATCTCAACGAAGCTGAAATTTCATAATGAACATTTTAGTGTGCAAGAGGCAAAGACTTATGTATAAACTGAAGTAGACGTGCCCTACTGCATTAAATGTCTGTTTCTTGGAGTGACGTGGAACCGTCTTCACGGTACAGAGTTTCGGTAAGCGCAACGTTTTTAATTAGCTCCCTTTGAACGCTTCAGAATGTGGTACCTACGTACTCACAGATTCTGAAATCTATGGAAGGTACGGCTCTACCTTAGTATATAAAGAAAGTAAGAGGTAAGAGCCAGCCTTTTCGTCACCTGGAGCGTCGACAAGCTTAGGCACCAAAAGTTTAAATAACTTTTTTGTACCAGGACTCCATGGACCATTGAACGCCAAGCGGAACAAATATGTTATCTCTAGAAAGTGAGGCATACTTGCGCCGCTTGGCGTCTTCTTTAGCCTCCGCTGCGGCCCTGGCCCTAGTCTTACTGAAACCCCAGGTGAGAAGGCGCCATCGTATCGGCAGAAGTAGCATCCCACCCCGCTTCCAGGGGACTATGTTAGGCCGTCGTGTCGCTTGCCATCATCGTGTGCTATCTTAGGAAGTTCTAACACACAATGGAATATCGATCGATGGTGGCAAGCGCCCTCTTGATAATATCATTGAGGGAGCCGTCGTCGCTGCCACATGGACACTGATGATGTTCGACAATGGCAGCATCTAACCATAGCCCGATAGCGATCTGCCATTGCCGAAGAGTGTTCCGAGATTGACTGAAGGAACAAGAAACGTGCCTTTGGTTTTGTTAGTCCACCCAATGAAAGCTTCATAGATATTCTTTGCTTTATTTATTGTTCTGAGGATATTTTCATAACAGTCATGATGTCACGACTTTGACGCAAGAAGGTACAAACTGTGTTCTTAAAAATTAACTTACCGAGCGATTTTCCAATAAGAGCACAAAATAACAATAGCAGAACTTTAAAATCCATGTTTATTGACACTACAACACTTTCTCACGTAAAAAAATAACTGCAGGTAATTTCCGATTATCGCTATCATTAAACAATTTATGAGTTAGCAATCAGTAATTATCTTATCTTCGCGTTCGGATTAGGTCTTCGCGCTTAAACAATCACTGCGGAATAACAATAGATTGATTACACACAATTTGTCATAAGAAGGTAAATTACATAGGTACTTTATATTGCCGACGAATTTATTTGCGATCATAAAATAAAGAGTCATCAAGTGAACAAATTTAAAAAATCCTTCTTACAGCTGTACTGGTAGGTATATTTTTTTGGATTTACAGATTAGCTTTTTGAAGTGGCAGTGGGCGGCGCACATAGCGCGAAGAACCAATGGCCGATGCATATATTACCGTGGCCGATGGGTCATAAAGGTTCTTGAATGGCGGACACGTACCGGCAAGCGCAGCCTTGGACACCCACCGCAGTCGCAGGAAGGCGCTGGATGCAGACCGCTTCCAACCGAACGTACCTGTTGGAAATTCTTGGAGAAGGCCTATGTCCAGCAATGGACTTCTTGCGGGTATGATACTACATATACTAGATATAGAGGTAGGTAGGTTACTTACCGAAAAATTGTGTTTTTTCTAAGTTACGGTACGAGTACTCAAGTTACTATCGATCAGCACGTAGACTTAGATTATATAAAGTTAGTATAATACGTGTACCCTATAAAGATACCTAGTACCAACTAGTACTATTCACTAGTAAGAGAGATAGCTATTAGCTCTAAGATAATAATTTGAGGACCACGCGGGTGGGCTTGAATGATGGGTAAATTAAGTTTATAATCAGGATGTAAAAGTTAACAACATAATAACTGCTGAGGGTAGACCGGTAGACCCCACCTGCCTGACTTGTGTGATCGAACTCCTACTAACTGGTGCGGCGAGTGCTACTGCATCAGGGTTCATAAATTACTCCGTGATTACCGCCGAGAGATCGACTACGATTAACCCATTCTCACGTGACCAGTTCACATAGAGTTTTCCAGCACTAGATTCAGCCTTTTCACCCAGTCGGTATTTATACTCTGATGAGAGGGACGCCGCAGTACGTTACACTTCTTCTTTTTGGTCTTTTCATCATGACTGAGGGTCGTGTCCAAATTGCCTAGACCACAAGGTGTTTCCAGTTCGATCTGATCTGGGCCAGGCGAATGGTAGTGGATGTCAGTCCAGTAGATTTGTGGTATACCTCTAGGTCTTACTCCTGCCCTGCGACCGATTAGTATCAGCTTTTCCAGATTATTGGGTTCACACCGCGCCACGTGACCGAAGAATAACAATGCTCTTTGAAGGCATATTACTGACAGATAGGTCTTGAGCTGTTGCAGAATTGACACTGATATTAGGTAGACACGCATGGAGATATCTGCATTTCTGTCTAACGTAGTGCGACGTCCCTCTCGGCAGAGTATGAATTCAGAATGGTGTATGGCCGGCCTCATTCATAACCTTCTCCTCATCTTCTGAGCGTTTTTCTTGTTGCATCCTCATCTGCAGCACACTGTTATAAGCATATTTGGCCAAGTTTTCACATCTGTTCGCTAGGCGTTTGCCCCTTTAGGGAAGCTCTAGAACCATAGACAAACACCTCTGTAACAGCACAGAACTCAGAATGAAATGTAAGTGCAGAACGGAAACTCGGTGAGTGCCCTGTAAGACGGCGTTCCCGCACCTCTCCCTCGTTCTCGGGTGGGTTTGATAGCTCTTTGAAAAAGCATACGAATATTTATGCCTATAACTTTTTAAATCTATCAAAAACACCCCATATCACACACAAACAATATATTTATATACTAATCCGCTTGTATGAAGCACTAAGTTTTCATGGATGTGCGAATTTCGTACTTTTGTGTTTTAGTTATAATGGATATTTTTTTTTTCAAATTAATAATAAATTCTGTATTGGTTAGAATGTAGGTATGGCCTACAAAAAAAATATCGTTTTTCGTTCTCATATAAAAACAAAGAGAAATGAAGGAGGTTCCATATAAAAGCATCTACGGTCAAAATACCATTGGTTCAGCCAGTACCTAATCACGACAGACTGCATGGCAGCCGTTCTCAACCACGACGTAAAAAAGCCGGTTCCTGTGATTGCCTAGAATTCCTGGCCGCACTTTTTGCCTGTCACTTATAAGGGAAATCATTTCCATCCAACGAAGCAAACCTCTCCATAATATTAGGCGATGGAATGGGCATTTGGGTAATTTTATGTCCTTATAATGCATTAGAACATACTTCAACTGATTTGAGAAACTTAGAATAAAAAAATATTACTTCCATATAAGTTTATTAATTTCCATGAAAAGCTTAGGTAAAGGTAAACTTCTAAGCACAAATTTGAAAATAAGAAGCAGAAAAGGGATGTGATTTAATTTAAGCCATAGACATCTACGTTCTTAATCCTAAGAGGGTCATAATAATTTTTTTTATTTTCTTTCCCTCCAAAATAACTAAGTGAAAGCAAAGACAATATAATACTAAGTGAAAGTGTCGTTACATTACGTGCGATGATTTATTTTTTCCACCTCACAACATAGGTACATCTAGCTGGTTTTATAAAAACTGTCACACCAGCCCCTTATTATATCAAAAATATTCTTAAAGTAATTAATTAAAGAGTTACATTAACTAGGTACTTATTTAAGGGATACTTACTTTGTAAAGTTGAATAAAGTTAAATAGGCTTACAAACATTTATTTTTGTGAAGGAAGAAACCTATCAAAAGGCTGACTTTAATTACTTTCACAAGCTAAATTTCGGCTATGAGCAAACTGCTAATCCCATCCCATCCCAACTGACTATATGCCAATGCTAACTAATATCAAAAAGGCGAAAGTGAGTTTGTTTGTTACGCGTTCACGTCTTATCTACTGAACCGAAAATCATGACATTTACTCGTTGTCTGGAGTACGGAGAAGGACATAGGCTACCTTATATCCTTAGGGACCGACGCAAGCGGGCGAAAGCTAGTAACACATAATTTAGTTTCGTAGCCGCACAGTTTGACTTAATCCCATCTCCCGGAACTTCATCTGCTTCCGATGCACCAGAATTTCGAGCAGCAGCAGGGTAACGGCAAGCGCCATGCCGTACACCAGCGTCAGCACCACTGGGTAGAAGTCCACCATGTTGACTGAGCCGAAGCTGCCGCCGTTAGCTATGCAAATGGGCTTCCGAGTCATGACCAAACGATTCTCGCGGTCGCTTAGACCGTGTTCTTGGATTCGGAACAAACTGAAAAAAATAGTAGGTACCATACATAGTATTCTACATAAATAGATGTTTTATCTGGAGGCACGCGCCCAGGCAAACGCTCTGACAGGCTAAGTTTCAAAAAGTTACCGTTAAATGGCAGTAGGCTAGACTAGACCAATGAGAGTGTGTTTAAGCGTAAAATGGATAGTACTATCAATATCAAATACCTATATAATTGAATCTGAACAATTGCAATAATCGAAAATTAGTTGTAATAATAAACATCTATAAATAATATAGCATGCAGCGCCATTTGTGTATAGTTAAAACGTGGTTAAAACGCTACTCTAGTTTATATAAAATAAAAGTTCGTGGAAACGTCAAAGATGATATCTACCACTTTTTCCTTGGTTCTGTGACTTTATCAGTACTAATATTGACAGTTGCAATTTCACCGAAATATTTGGCTTAACTTACATTTCTGTTGGGGTTAATAATGAGCTTAATAGCGCTAAAATTATGTAGTTTCAGAATCCAAATGCATTGAGTACGAAAGTAAGGAAAAAATATTTACCCAACTTTGAACACCTCACGATAAGGTGAATTCTTCCGACAGGTTATGTATTGCTTTCTTTGAACAAGAAATGCTATTTCTTGGAGCCCACATTTTTCATACTCCTGAAAGTAACTTTCTACTAAGCGATACCCTATCCCCTTGTTCATGTTGAATGCAAATGGTTCCTGTAAAATCATACAAATAGAGTGATTTCAATATAATAAATGTCTGGTTTTTGTACTGTTTATAACAAAACTTAGTGAGGTTTTTCTGTAAGAGACTGATGTAAAGGAAGGTAATAGGTAGTATTCGTTCATTGTCTATAATAATCTAAGTACTCGTTATACCTTCTGTAACTTCTTCACTCCTTCCTCCAAACTCATGAATTTTGGTTTTGTACCTTTTGGAGCTATCTTGGTTTCGTATATAGCCTTCCTTACTGGTTCCGACGCACTCTTAAAGAAAAAACCTTGAATTGAGCTACGAAGATAATTTAATAAGCCATCTAGCTTTTACCCGCGACTCTACTCACGATATTGTAAGTAAATCCTTTGGGAACACTACCTACATTGTTTCAGATGAAAGGTATAAAAGAGTAACAAAGAATCGCGCTACGATAAGAAAGGTCAGTGTTAAATACGATTTTTTAATTGGTTATTCATGATATCGTTAATCGCACAGTAAAATAAAATTTTAGAAATTTATTCTATTTAGATTTTTAAAATTTTAATCTAATTTAGTATTTACCGGGAAAAAATATCTATTATAAGGTGTATCTTCCACACCAAGTTCCAACTTGGATTCTAGCAAGTCTTTCAGCGTGCGGATCTGGTTGGACCTGGACTGCAGCAAAGCAACGATGTTGGCAGAGTACGACGCGTAGAGCAGCAGAAAAGCGAGAAACAGCAAAAAAGTTACCAGGCGGCCCAGGCTTCCTGTAAATCATTTATACGTTTTGACCAGAAATAAATACATTGTGGTGGAAGTTATAGGTACTTTGTAATGTTTGGCTACGTCGTCTTCATTAGCACCCGGCAGAATGGGAAAACATACAAAATGCTAACTTGATGTTAAAGGATGCTTAATGCTTGTGGTCTAACACCGAGCGATTCCGAAGATTGTCCGAAGTGGAAAAAAGAAACGGAGTGTGGAACCCGGGCTTGGCTTTTGAACAACTCTAGCTGCAACCGGAAACACGCTCAGTTGAGAAAGAGGTGGAAAGAATATAGAAACGAGCAAGCAATAAATAAACCAAGGCCAAAGCTTACTCAGTTTAGGAATGGAACCAAGAGACTCTCAGTGTGTCGGACTAGCGTGTAACCACGCGTTACCGCCACGGACTGCCTTATTTCTTTATTGTAGAAACACAGTTGAAGTAAATAAATAAAAAAAAAATGTTTTATACAGAAAATAACATTTGTCTTGTCTCAAAAGTGCTGCACAATTTAATCCACTCTTCTTACCATCAACATGCCATCCATTTTAGAACAAAACATATTGGCTAGGGATAATGGCAAGAGCCCGGATGGGATGACTTTTATGCCTTGGGGTAGCCTCTTGTTTGGGAAGCTATGTGCGTCGATCATCTCTCACTTCCCGGTCTCACATCCATAGCCGGTTTAGCAACGGCTGCGACAGAAATTCTTAACGGCGCAAAAATAAATGTTTCAGCAGCAATTAAATATTTGAACCGTTTGGGGTTGAAACCAAGGGGCCGTGGTGACCATCAGCTCACAAATTATGTTACTCCATTGCCAAGAAATCAATTGAGGTGTATCATGATAACAGGGCTGGTCAATATTTTGGTCGAAAGATAAGCATTTCCATACACGTGGCAATGTTGGTCGGATCCTAAATTGCAGGTACCTGCATACATTTGTATTTTCAAAGTAGTGAAAAAAATGTTAATTTGGAAATCTAGACTTACCTTTTAGTTCTAAAGAACTTCCTTGCTGAGTGACGGCAGCTACTATCAACATTGTTGTGTCACTGACATTGGGTCTCAGGAAATTGTTGTCAATAGCCTCCTGAAAAATATTCGCAAATAGGTTTTTTCTTTTTATATATTTTTTGACTTCATCAATTAAATATACATACTAATCACTTTTATCCCTTACGGGATAGACAGAGCCCTAGAGTCTAATCTATCCCGTAAGACAGATGACTGTAAGGTTGTAAGACCCAAAAGCCGTGGGAAGCGTGATGGTAGGTAAGAGAGAAGGTAGAAAAGACAAATAATTAATGGGTTGCCAACCGTATCACTATCACCTATTGATATGATTCGTGGGAGGTTCATTTGCAGTTCGTTAACATAAGAACAAGAATAGTTTCTTCATATTATTTTCCCATCGCAAGAATCGGTTTTTAAACTTGGCTAACTTGGGCTCGACACAGTGCCTCTACTTATTTGTAAAGCTGCAACACGTCTGTACCAACGTGTAGATATTTCAGTTTTATTTTTATTTCTACTAACTGTGTAGTTTGTCTATGCTCTTCACTCTCTTATAGAGTGATGTAGAGTTTTTGTAATAATATATATTACAAAAACTCTACATCACTCTATAAAAGGTGCATCCCCGAGCAAGCAATGTTTTTATGACCAATTTCCTCCCAAGCGAAAACTTTTAAAGTTCTTTAAGGGAGTTGTATCATGAAGCCGGTGAATATAGGTATGCTGCGGTTGCGGTGGCCCACTTGTCAAGGTTGGACTGACTTCTAGAGACTAGTCTATCCCGTAAGACAGCTGAGAATCTTTCTAGCGATTTGTCATGTTATTCCTGGCTCGGGGACTAGAAACTACGTAAATAATTTAGTTTTCATACAGGCTCCAGCTTCCTTTCCTCCCAAAAGGCATTCACATAGATGATGAATATCAGTATCAAGATAAATACTCCGATGCAGTACCACACGCTGTTCTTGAAGGGCAGCAGAAATAGATTGTTCTGGTAAGACAGAGGTGGTTCTCGGAACACAAATTGGATGGAATTGACCGTTGGAGAAGCCAAGTAGTCTACGACTTCCATTCTATCTTGAGTTGTCATAAGAACTGTACCTGTGTAATAATAAAAAAAAAACACTTAGCTTGTTTTGGTACTATCCTATTATAAGGCTTTATAATTTAGATAAAACTCCATTTTGCAGCTGATGTACTATCAGAATAATGTACTTAATAGAAATAACTTTTAACTCATCAAGTTAGCTTAATGTCATATATTTAGCTACAAAGGTAAATTTAAGTACGTGGATAATTACGACCAATGTTCTTTGGTAATACGCGATATTTGTTGTTGATTTTAATATCTAAAACTAAACCAAATCTTGGAACGAAAAAATGTACTTATAATATTTTAATTTACTCGGATTCAGCCCAAACAAGCGCCTAAGCAGAATATTCGGTTACTGTGTGAGCTGAAAATATGGTCCAGTCAAGTTTATCAATCAATACGGAGTCTTAAATTTATTTATTCTATTTAAACTTTATCCATATGTTTCATACATGCTAGTTCTGCATTTCCTTGAGTCATATCTGCAATCATGCCCTGGTAGCTGCCATTTTTGTAGTAGCCCCAGGTGTCACTGTACACGAGCTGTCGGCCTGCGTTCAGGTAAAAGAAAATCGGATCCGTCGTACGGAACCCATTTTTTGATACCGTGTCTGATAGTACGTCTCTGCAATAGAAAAAATAGGATCCCATTGTTAAAAGAAAAAACTAAAAGAAATAAGGCTATGACTGACATGAACAGAATTGGTCAAACGAGACTCTGACAACCGACAACCTCTGTATTTAACCAAACCCACAAAAAAAAAAACATGCCCCCCCTACGCCAAATCAAATAGCGTCAAATGATTGAATGTTCAGGTAATCGAACGCTTTATAAAGAGAGAGAGAGAGAGCTTGAGCATTCAGTAACAACAAATATAATTATAATTCTATTTATTGATTAGCTAAATAAGCGATCTACTAGGCACTCGATGTATGAAGCGTTCGATAACTTGAACGTTCAAATATATAATGCTTCAATAATTGATAGTCGTAATCATTGAATAAATGGTATTCGAATGGCGTAGGGGATGGGGCAAAAGGGGAAGAAGATGAGGATTGCCGCATTATTTAACATCACAACAACAGGGAACAGCAGTAGTATAGGTATACCTAGTTAGCTAGGAATTAGGGATTATAGATATAGCCCCTAATTCTAGGTAAGAAGTTAGGACTACTAAAAAGCGTAATATTCACTCACTGTAGATCGTAAGGGTCAGCTATTGTTCTGTTATCAAGAATGACCATAGCAGTGATAATGGGTTTTTCACCGAAATTCTTGCGTCTGACCTGAATAGATTGTTCCATTAATTCAGACTTTTTAAGCCCGCTATCACTTGTCCAGCCACCGTAGTCTTCATATACCCAATCGCTGTTAGCATCCATTTTATAAACTAAAAAAAATATAAACGGAAACAGCTTGGATGTTTGTAAATAGGTTATCATAAGGATATCGTGACAACTGCTTTAGAACCAATTTGGACGAAAAATTAAACATAAAGATTTTAAATCACTGGCAAAATTAAGTCTCGGAATCAGAATCATTGATAGAATACACAATCTTTAAAAAAACCTTAAATAAAAAAAATATCAAGCTGTAAAACAACAGTTAGCGTAACACTTGACTGCAAATCCACAAGTTTTCCCCTATCAAAAATCGCTCTACGAACGCGCACGAAGAAGTTATCATTTCAATATGATACCTTAACTTAGTGCCCAATTCGACCAGCTTTGTCATAGGAAAAGTCATTTTTTTCTTCTTTCTTAACCTGTATTCTTACCATGTTGTATTCTACTGCAGTAAGTACTTTTGATTTCAAAATGTAAGTAGAGATTATAATAGATACAACTGAGATTTAAAGCCCCATTTTAATTTCAAATAAAAATTACTCAAGTCAAATAGTTAATTTTTATACATTTTGACGAAGCAAAGTTTACTAATTACTACAACCAGTTTATCAAAATAGGTTTGAATAACTCACTCATGTACAATGAGAAGAAATTACTGTCCCATTTTTGAGAAATTATCACATCTGCATCAGCGAGAAGATTCAAATGAAAAAGGGCGTCTGGCACTATGCTGTCATTAGTTGTTGTCCCCACTACTATCCAGCGATAAGGAAACCCAAATTTTTTCTTGGCACTAGCCTGTAAGAAAAAAACTAAAATAGTACATTATGATTAAAGTGAGCTTTATTACTTGCTTTTTAGTACCGAGCGTTCGAAGCGAGCGAGGTGAATAAAACTATGAGTGTTGTTATGATCATTATAGCTCACGAGAATATACAACTTTTTTAAACAAATCTGGCAGAAATAATGTAAAGGATTACAAATTCATCTTTTTTCATAATTTATTATTTTCAAGTGTGTTTAGTGTCATTTTTTTTTTATATTTTATGGCTATATTTCACTGAACCACATTGTTATTTGTTATTTACTTCCTTTCTATCTTTTATTTTGATTGATATACATTAAAAATAATAATAGATACACATAGGGGCAAATCGCGCAGTTTTAACGCCCCTTATCCTTGTCATCTTCATGTTAGTCTCCACTGCAGGAGCACAACCCTCTCTGTACTTAGACTTGGAGCAGTCCTATTCTAGGCCTAGGCCAGGAACCACACGGTTAACCTTATCCTATTGATATAAATAGACATGTCGGATTCTTGACCCGGCTGGGATAAAATTCGAAACTACGCGGTTAGGAGGCAAGTGCGTTTAAGAGAGGTCGCTAAGGTATCTATCAACAATTAAGTAATGTAGGTACCTGACTGAAAAAGGTTTTTATTTCCGGGCAGTTAATATCAACGACGAACAGCAAATGCTCTCTGCGGGTGTAATCGTCAGACGGCAAATAAGTTTTCATAAAACGAATCGTTCTTGGCCGCTCCAAAGAATTTAATCTTGAAATAAACTGGACCTTTTTAGCTGTACAAAATGTTAAATTTGGTTAAGCATTGCGGTATATAATAAATAATAATAAAATTAAATAAATGCTCTCCTATTTGATGGACTCTTATAAGAGTCCATCAAATAGGTATATGTAAAGGCAAAGGTAAGGCTTTAGTTCTGTTCTGTGCTTCTCTGGGACCAATAAATAAATTAAATGTAATATGTGTTTATTGTCAGGTCATTACTCCAGTCTTGGTACATCTGTTATCGCACTCTACTTTCTTTGTATAATGTGCAACTCTTGATATCATAAAGATTGTGTGCTTATCATGACTTCATAACTTTATTAATTAACTTCTGAATATTTAATCGATTAAAGTAAATTTTTGCAAATACATTTTTAGGGGTATATGTGAAAGGACCTTTTCTACATCTAGAATTATTGGTAATATTTTAAATAAAAAACCGACTTGAACTAAACAATTTAACCGTTTAAAATTAAATTGCGATAAAACTTTTATAGTACCAATTTGGAAGTATCTTTTTTCATTTACAATTTAAAAAATTAGAACTGGTGATTCTGCTGCGGAGCAAGAACTACGAGAATCCTATTCTTGATGGATATCTACAATGAAGCCGAAGTTATTTAAAAAAGTAAAATTATAGCTACAAAATATTATACTTACATGCTTTCCAGCATACATTTGCTAGCACAGAAGTTGATTTTTCAGATGCTTCAATGATGTCAGCTATCATATCAATCTCATTTGCATAGCATTTGCTACTAATTAACATTACTATCAACCAGAGCCGCATGTTCAAACACAAGCTGTTCATAAAGGTTTAAGTAACAGCTAAGTAAATAGATGCAAGGGTACTGCTTTCTCAAGATCTTGCACAGTTTTTAGGCCTATGGTTGCTTCTAACTATATTTTATGCCTTGCATTTGAATGGTGGGTAAACGTTTTATGATTGCAGGTTATAGCATAATTTCATGGCACTCCACCTTGGTAATTATGGCTTGTAGAATTAAGGTGAACTGAGGTGGAATGTACACCTTTTTTTAAGGCTAACACAGTTCATTACGATAATAAAGCAAATAGATAATAACTTTAAACAGTTTCATAACACAAGTCATTTACTTGATTAACAATGAAATAAAAAAAAAACATTCACTTTGTTGTTAAGTTACAAACATGGTAAATTAGTTTTATGATGTGGTACGTGATAAATTATTCTATTATATATCCTGTATTTTGTTTTTTTTTTGCCGCGGCTCGCGAATCGGCAACGTCGCCTAGATCGCGCGTATATACCATAATTTACTTATTAATTTGCGATTAACACAAGAAAACAAAAAAGGAAATTAAGGAAGATATAACTATTTTCGTAAATAATCCATAAGAATTAAATTTACTAATTTATACAATTCATTAACACGTTGTATAAAGAGGTAAACAGTATAACCCCGGTTTACCCTAATTGATGCACCATGCAGTTGATATCGTACATTTTTGATAGCGAATTTACTCAATAACTACTAACTGTGTAGTTCGACAACTAAGTAAATATTTTTTGACATAAACCTTCAAAGTAATTTACCTTTATGCGTAAACCAGTTTATACCTTAACACTTTCTATTAACACTACTATATAACACTTTCTACTGTTGCCTTATAATACCAATTAGATAATGATTGTGATATTAAAAACGACTACTTATTTGCGAATGATTTCCGATGGATTACAACTTCGATTAGTAGAAATAATATCGATAGAAACATCCCGTAAAGTAGCATCAAAATTACTGGATAAAAGTCCATTATGTTAACAGATATGAAGTTGCCAGCTCGGACTGAACAAACAGGTTTCTTTGCGTAGATCAGCCTGTTCACACGGTCGAATAAACCATGCTCTAGACCTCTTTGTAATCTGGAAATAAAGGTTAGGTACAGTCCAAATCAAACTTAAGAGGGTATACTAGCAGTGCGTTTTCCATACAAATGTATTTCTCTATTTTCTCGCTGAAAACTGCTTCTAGAGGCACATTTCTTTTTACATACAAACTTTTACTAAAATAGGTATATCCCTGTTTTATTTTTTTCTAATAACCTGTTTAAAAGAAAAAAAAATTGTACAAAACAGTTTTTTGGAAAAAATAAAAAAATAGGGGCATTCCTATTTTAGTGCTAGATTTTATGAAAAAAGAATTGTGGCTCTAGAATCAGTTTTCAGCGAGAAAATAGAGAAATACATTTGTATGTAAACCATATTGAAAAAATACTGCTAGTATACGCTCTTAATGGCGGCTCGGATATTAGCTGCAAGCTGCGCAGAACCGCCCCGCCTCCCCGCGCGCGTCCCGCTGAACTTGATATCGTGTACTACGCATCGACTCGCGCGACGTTCCGAATCGCCATAAAGTTTGATTCAAACTGTACCTATTAGAGGGATCTACTTAAATATTTATGAATTAAAAAATGTATTTTTTTTATTATTACTACCACTTAAATGCAGTATAACCATTTTCGTGTACTTCTAATCAATATGTGCATTGCATCAACATATTGCATGTGTATTACAAAAATCGAAGTAAAAAATATTTTTTAGTTCCCAACATATATACATACATACTAACTATCACAACTTTCTCCCTTGCGGGGTGTCATCCATCAGAGCCCAGCAGGCCGATTTGCTATCTCGGTGTACAACGATTTGATTGTCACTTTAGCATCCATTACGGTTTTCATATCTTAAATAGTCATTCATACCGAAGCCGTAATGAATATTGAAGTTGCCATAAAAATGATGTACACCGTAGCTGTCAAAAGTTAGCAAATAGGACTGCTGGTCTGTAAAACCTTAAGGACACTTTTAGAATGTTGGTGGGCTTATAGGTGAGAACGGAATCTAAAGAGTGATGGGTTGCTAGCCACATCGCCTATTGACATGATTCCTGGCGCCCATTCCAGTTGTTGACCAGCATCGTTTCTCAACATCGTTTCCAAAGGAAAAGTTTGTTCATATTGACTGACAGAATAACTCCTTTAAGGGTTCAAAACAATCAAAATTTCAGCACGTATGGTTGTTAAATCTGCAAAGTGCTGATATACCTACTTCTAAATTAAAGATAAAGTAAACTCCACCTACGAGTTTTCTTCGATAACCTATGTAACAGCAATAGTAGGTATACTTACCCAATTTTAAAGATTTCTTCATATGGTGAATATTTTGCACAAGATAACCATGGACTTTTACTTTCTAAGTAGCTGATCTGTTGGATACCACATTTTTCGTGCTCGTGGAAGTATTTGTTGACCAATCTATATCCAACTCCGATGTTCATATTGAAGGCAAATGGTTTCTGAAAATCAGAATAAGTATTTACGTTTCGCGAAAAAAAACAACAGTTTTTTGTTGTTTATTCCCTACTAGTAGTTTGCCGTGACCTTTGACCTCGTAAAGGATATTTTATTAAAGGTATTTTAGTAAAATTTTAATAACTATCTCATAAAATTGAAAATTTGGGACATGCGTTCCAAATATACAGGGTGTAAAGTTTAACACCGTTATCCTTGATACCAGTTATTCAGAATCATGAGTAGAGTCCAATACTATCATAATCTAAAAGAAAGTATTTTCGAAAAAAAAGTCCTTCTTTTTCATAAACAAACTTCACCCGAATACATTACGCTAGGTACCTACTACACACGCGCGTAGTAATCTAGGTATGTAGCATTGTCAATGAAGCCGCGCCCCGGAGCGGCGGCGGCGCCTATCAAAAGGTCGCTAACACGTGTAATGTCCATGAAATAACGCAAAATATCGGAATAACAAATCGTGGTACTTCTATAAAACGAATGGTGTATTCTTTTTAAATATTTTCTTAATAATAATATTTTAGAGTTACGTATCCATGGTTTGAAGGACAACGGTGTTAGCCTTTACATCCTGTATATACACTTATGCCATAGAATAGGTTTATTTCACGAATTTGGGTAAAAGACTGTATTGTAAGATTTTAACGGTTCTTCAAAAAACTCATTTAATATTTTGGTAGAAATAATTATCTCACATAGCTACTTGTACAAGCACCCTGACAACGTAACACCTTTTTTGGCAGTCGTGCTTGTAGACGCTGGTAAGAGTTAAATAAAAAAAATATATATATGGACATATCACACAAATTGACCTAGCCCCACAGTAAGTTGTGAACTTGTGTCGCGGGATACTAACTCAACGATACTATATTTTATAATATATACTTATATAGAAAAACATCCAATACCCAGGTCAATATGAAAAAGATCGTTTTCCATCTTGACCTGACCGGGGATCGAACCCGGGACCCCCGTGTCGCAAGCTAGCGTGTTGACCGCTGCGCCACGGAGCTCGTTGAAGTTTCTATTTGACCGAGTAAGCGCGAAGCGTCTCCGCATTTTTCGTATGTCCATCTGCCCCGCTGTTCGGCTGTTTTCCTCTACAATATTTCTTAACCGTTATTCGTGAATATTTGCGCGCAGATTTGTTGCGGCACTTTTTTTGATAATTCAGTTTCTGTAATTTTTCAAAATGGCGGAATAGCTGTGATGAGAATGAGACTCGCGAAGTCTAATAGCTTACAAATCAACTAGTAATAAGGTAACTTACAGTTTGTAGTCTCTTGACACCCTCTTCTAACGACAAGTAATTTGGTTTACGTCCTTTTGGAGCTACTCTGTTCTCGAAAATGGCTTTTCGTAGTGGTTCTTTTGCGACCTTTGAAAAACGTACGTTTATTTAACATTTAATGATTAATCAAACATTCACATTTAAAGCCACTACCGCAGATAACTTAATACGGTTTGGACACACAACAAGAACAAATTGGACTTTATAGCCAAACTAGCTTTTACAATAAAAGGTAGCCTGTGACCTTCTCCGTTCTCTACACAACGTGTATGCAAAATTTCATTATGATCGGTTCAGTAGATAGGGCGTGAAAGCGTAACAACCAAACAAACTCACTTTCGAACATTTTAGTTGCGAGAAGATTAATAAGCTTTTAAGTAAATAATTACCGAAAAATAATAAATATTGTATGGCAAGTTTTCTATACCAAGCTCCATTTTGGAGTTATACAAGTCAGCCAGGGTGCGGATGTGGCTGGAACTAGACTGCAGCAGAGCCACAATGCTGGCGGAGTAGGAGGTGTACAGGAACAAAAACGTGAGGAATATGAGGAACATTATTATTCGGCCGACTCCTCCTGAAAAATAAGAAGAAAACCATCTATAAAGGTATTTTAGTACAAATATTGTAAAAATATAATTTTACCAATTAATATCATAACAATACTCGGCTATTTGGCTTGACGAACTCCGTGGTGCAGCGGTCAACACGCCTGGCTGCGACACGGATGGTCCTGGGTTCGATCCCCGGTCAGGTCAAGATGGAAAATGATCTTTTTTCAGATTGACCTGGGTCTTGGATGTTTCTACTACAAAATATAGTATTGTTGAGTTAGTATCCCATAACACAAGTCTCGAAGTTACTTTGGGGCTAGCTCTATCTGTGTGATTTGTCCGTATATATTTATTAATTTCATTTATTAAATTAAATACCTTATCAATTAGGCCACCGCGCTTCAATCTTACACTTATAAGCATTAGGGCTTGCGTCATCCAAAGAAATAATCTATTTATTCGTACATAAGAATTATATTCACATAAAACGTGTTAATATTTTTTTTTGTTTAACTCAATTTTTTATTGGTTTCTGAAAAAAATAATTTCAGATTTTGTCCTTTTGCACTTACACGTTGTATGCCTTGAACTGAAACTAACCGATGAGGAGCCAGATGACCCAGTGGACGTGAGCATTATTAGCGCTTATGAAATTTCAGCAACCCCAGGTGCACATGGCGCACTTTGACGGATCACCCATCCAAGTGGTGACGTCACAAGTAGCAATAAAATATCTCGAGCTACTCTGTGCTTTGAAACGTACGATAAGTCATTGGTCCCGGCTGTTATCATTAATGGCAGTCAGCTGTGTCAGATGCCGTTGGGCAGCTTGAAAAATCTGACATCAGTGTAAGCCTTTTACACATACGAAAAACAAACAAAGAAACTAACCTTTGAGTTCTAATGAACTTCCTTGTTGACACATGGCACTGACCATAAGTACTGCTACATCACTCAATGTTGGTTGAACTGCGGCACGGTTTGATAAGTGCTAAAACGAAGAGTTTCAAAAGTTTTAGTTACCAAAAACGTTTTTTTGCAATATCATACAAACCTAAATTAGACTTAGATGATCTTGTAAATTCTTGTATGGTTTGTTGTTTACATATTAGATACTAGCTGACCCGGTAAACTTCGATTTGCTTATAAATCTTCGTTCTTATCTCGAATACGCATAACAAATCAAACAAATAAAAAAATTATGAAAGTCGGCCCAGCCGTTCTTCAGTTGTAAATGGTATAACTCGACTTTGTTTTATGTTTATAGATATGAATGATGTTATTCAATTATAATTCAACTGATGTTTTATTTGCTTTTCATATTATAATCCAAGATACCATCACAGCAGTTGGTCACTCGAATTAAAGAAAAAGTGTGAAAAATCAAAAAAAAAAAAACAAACTCTATAAAAGACATCAATGCGCACCTATGTTGGTCATTCAAATTAAAGTTTAAAAAATTAAAAAAAAAAACAAGCTTTATAATAGACATAACGCGCACCTATTTAGAAAAGTGATCTGGAAAATGACATCTCCAATCCCTAAATTCTCCATGCAATTTTAATTCTGAATACAGTATCAATATATGAAGAATACAGTATCAATATCTGAAGAATACAATACACATGAGTATACATATAGTCGAAGGGGCGTCCATATTTTTCAAAGGTGTTTTTAAGCATTCACAACGCTGTTCTGATATATTCTTACTAAATTAAGAAATATGACATGGGAAAAATCCTTTTCATAAATGTCAAAAACGCTGATTCTGCTGACGCTGAAATTATTTTTTGTTTACCAATTGAAATAACTGTTATTTAAGATAACTATCTATATTTTTGTTAAATTATTTTTCTTGATAAGTACACCTGTACTGATTTTGTTTTTATAGGACATTAGTGCATGAATTCAAAAAAGACAATTGAAGTTCTGAAAATTTCTTGCACTTAGAGTAAGGCACAAATTCAAACGCTTCGCAGTAAAAGGCTTGCAAATACATTTTCAAACTTTTTGAATATAACGTTTAATCACGAGTTACACATAGAAGACATACTTACTCACTTTTATGTTTTTAGACTTTATTGACTCCCAGTAAGCATTAACATATATAATTATCATCAATATTATAACGAAAGCCGCCATGCAGGCCCAAACCATTTTGTTGAAAGGCAGTAGGAACAAATTGCTGTGGTACGAAAGAGGAGGCTCTCGGAAGACAAAGGCCACTATGATTTTAGTTGGGTGGCTGACAAACTGGGTAACGTTTAGGCGTTCTTGAGTTATGAACATCACAGATGCTGAAATATGGTGAAAGAAAAACACGTAAATAAAATACATTTACCCACATCTGGTTATTTTCATGTATCAAATGTACACGTTAAAATATTGATGGTATTGAAGAGCTGATTCAGCCCGTCGATATGAACAATTTTTGGTAATGATTAATATTGGGAACTCAAAAGATTTTGACATTCCCATACAAATTGACCGGGCATCTAAACATTTTTGTTGATAGATTGAGTTCCCAGTATTGATCTCGCATAACAAGTTGTTTATATATAGACGGGTATCTCATCTCTTCAAGGGTTCAAGACGATCGCGTGAAAAGATTTCTTCAGGGTCGCCAACGCGCGAGTGACTCTCCTGGTAGGGCATCCATAGGTTACGGTAACCGCTTTCCATCAGGTGAGCATTTGTTGTTCTGTGGGTAAGCAGTAGGCCTGTTTGCCAAATTAGTTGTATAACAAAAAAAAACTTCCGCGCTGGTCTGGGAGAAAAGAAAAAACGTAGAATGTACCAGCTGGTTCTTTTCCCGTGCAGATCGTAAGAGCCGATCAAGGGAATGAGCAAAAATGTTAGGAATCATGTTAATAGGCGATACGGCTAGCAACCCATCACTATTTTGATTCCATTTTCACCTAACGCCCACCAACATGCTAAAGGTGGCTTAAGGTCTTATAGACCTGGGCTCTGTCTACCCCGCAAGGGAAAAAGACGTGATACTATGTATGTATGTAACAAAAATAGATCAATATTTCAACTAAACGTGAATAGAAACAACAATCACACGCGATTGAGCTAAGAGGTGAAGTTGTGTCGTAGGATACTACGGGGATCGAATCGGGGCCCCTTCGATTCAAAGGGGCTTACGGGATGAGCCACGGAGATGATCATTACAAACTAGTATTTTTTTATGTTTCATATTATTTCATGCTGATGTGGGAGAAAAAAAGCATAATGTATGAGCTGCCTCTTCCCGCGCAGACCGTAGAAGCCAGTCAAAGGAATGCAAAATTGCTCAATAGTCACTTGATTTGCTAGTAGGTCTGTACAACTAATGATGTAACGTTACCTGATATGTCTGCTTCTCCTCGGACAAAATGGCCAACAATGCCATTCCAAGAGCCATTTATAAAATAACCCCAAGTATTTGTAAATTTAATGACTCTGGTAGCGTTCATGAAGTCGTATAGGACATCTGTGTGACGAATGTTCGCTTTTGACACCGTATCTACTTCCACGTTACTGAAATTTATAAAGTCGACTTTAGTACCAATAAAAAATATATAAATATTTTTCGAATTGCCCATATTTTATTATTACAAGCTTTTTTACAACTTTGAGTTGCACGGTTTATGAGACCATCAGATGAATTATAAGGGCAACTTAAACCTTTTAATTTGTCTGTTTGTCTCCTAAAGCGTGCAACTCACCTTTGAAGCACCTAAATTTTGTGTACAAAAGTAAATAGTATTAAAATGTAATATTTTGGTACCAAAGACCAGATCTGATGATGCGGTCGGAAGGTAGCAATAGGTACTTCTAACTAAAAAAATGGTTTGGCAAAAGAATGTCTTTTCTTTCAAGTAATATTACAAACTTGTCACAAAAATAAAGATTTTTAATTAAAATGCGACACTACTTGTTAACAAAAGACATCAACGAGTACAAAATGGCAAATATTCAACGAGTTGAACACTTTTTTATAATTTCATGGTATGAATTGAAATCATCTGTCTCTCCATACCAAATTGATAAATAAGAGGTAAATATACTTATAATATTAAGTTTGTAATCGGTAGAGGCTTATCTTGGAAACTGCTAAGGCGATTTTGTAGGTTTCTAAGTATACCATTTATCTGGGCGCAATCAGGGAAGGTTGCGAGTAAATAATAATAATGAGGTGCTAGAATCGGTTTCAAATTTAAATATTTTATATTTATATTTTGAAATATTCTACTTTTTATTGTCATTTTAGAAATAAAATAAACTTAACTTTATTTATTCAATAGTATAAATAATAATAATAGAAATAGTTAGTTTTCAACCTTATAAATGGGTTAAATGGTGTTCCTTAAAATAATTATCACGATTGAATTCGGGTCTTACCGTAAATCGTACAAATTGCCTATAGTGTTGTTATCTACAGCAATCATAGAGGTGGTTATTATGGAATTTTTTACATTCCTTCTTCTCATAGCGCTCGCTATATCCATTTGCGTCGATTTGACGAGTCCAGATGACTTTTTCCAATTCCCATAAAATTCCACATGCCAATTTTGATCACTTTTTTTGATTTTGTAAACTAAGGAAAAGAGCCAAAATTTAAAGTAATATAAGGAACATATTTGTAAACATAATGGGAACTAATAATGTTTAATAGTTATGTATACTTACTCAGATATAAACTAAAGATATCATTCTGTAATTGAGAAACAATGACTTCGGAATCAATTGAAATGGTCAAGTCTGTCAATGTTGCTGGTATGTCACCACTATTACTGCCAGAATGTTCTAGTAATAACCATCTAAAAGGCTTGCTAAAAAGATTTTCTGCACCAGCCTGTTTGAATCATTTATTTTAGTTTATCAAAGTCAAATAAAAATACGACTGCACTGTTCAAAAAATTCAAACCTATCTGTCACTCGGGTGAGTGTAATCAATCTGGTTTATTCCACTTTGATCACCTAGGTGATATCACCTGGGTGAACAAAGTACACTCTTTTAGTCCACTTTGTTCACCTCGGAATTTGAGCACCTAGGTCACCAGACCTGGGTGATCAAATGCGACTTTTTTAGTGTACTTTGTTCACCTCGGAATCATATCACCTAGGTGATCAACGGCGATTCTTTTTTCCCACGGTAGTGGAATTTGATCACCTACATAAAAATAACTAAGATTTTTATCAATGTTTAAATTATTTTAATACTATTGTTATTTAAAATAAAAGAGTATAGAATAATTTATTTATGCGTGAAATAACTTTATTGAAAGAAAATCACACAAAACTTTTCTTTATTCAAAAGTATTGGTTATATATTTCTATATATATTAACATGTGTGTCATCATATATGTAATTTTTTTTACCAAACACTATAAACATTAGCATCTATCACTAGTATCTTTGATTTTTTATATTTTTTTTATTACTTATATGGCTTTTATTTAATAACACAAAATATCATTGGCATTTTGTGTAGGAGAGAAAACTCCACTAGCGTGGGAAAAAAGAATCACCGTTAATCACCTAGATGATACGATTCCGAGGTGAACAAAGTACTTATACCAAAAAAGTAGCATTTGATCACCCAGGTGATATCACCTAGGTGCTCAAATTCCGAGGTGAACAAAGTGGACTAAAAAAGTGTACTTTGTTCACCCAGGTGATATCACCTAGGTGATCAAAGTGGAATGAGCCTCTAACAATGCACATGACCAAGTCATTTAGAAGTTATGGTGGAATTAAGGAACTCACATACATACTGTATTGTTTTTACGAATATGTTGTAAATAACATAAAGAACTCTAAAAACAATACAATCCATTCTTAGTAGTCGTGAACAAGTCATTGGTAATTAGTTTTAATTTAAATCACGATCTTAAAATAAATGCATCCTTAATAAAATGATTTTAACAGCAGCATTAAAAATTATTTTTATTACCACAAAAAAAAACAATTTATAGAGTATTTTTTATGACAAGCTTTTAAAAGTATTTAACTTGCCCGGTTAGTCTAAATCTTGGAAGCTATTTTTTACTTTCTGACGTTCAATTGAGCTGAAACTACGCATATTTACGTAAGTCTGATTACAATAAATATTATGGAGTCAATGAGCTATTTTGAAAATAGAGGCTCTTAATCAAAAGAAGATAAGCCCATCGCGTTTGAGCCATTTTTTTATGTCATAGGACGGCAAACGAGCAAGCGGGTCACCTGATGGTAAGTGATCACCGCTGCCCATGGACGACTGCTGCAACTCCAGGGGTGTTACAAGAGCGTTGCCGACCTTCATTTTTCCCTCCCCAGAGGGGGAGGAGGGGATGCGCCTCCGGCTCTCTCACTCACCGAACGAAGCATAGAAGCGGTAAAGCTACTACTCGAACGTCGATTTTCTGTGAGAGTGTGGTACTACCCCGGACAAGCCGGCCCATTCATGCTACTAGCAAAAGTGAATTTTGCCGGTAGCGTGGCTCTACCACAACTAAATAATTTGATGTCTTGAATAGAAATTTACAGTATTGCAAAAGTGAATTTTGCCGGTAGAGTTGCTCTACCACAACTAAATAATTTGATGTCTTGAAAAGAAATTTACAGCATAACTACAATAACAATAAAAGCTTGTCACAGAAATTAAACAAAAAAACATATTTTGCTTAATAATTACATAATGCAGTGATAATAATTTACCTTTATCAAAAAATCTTTAGCTACGGAGCATGTAGAGTCAACAATAAAAAACAGGTTAGGATTTTGAGTTAGTAGTATGTTGTCAAAATTAGCATAGTTAATGAAGTTAACAAATTTTGCATGTTCCGTCTTTCCTAATTCAGTTGTAAGATTAATCTTGGCAGCTAAAAAGAAAAATGGTAATAGGTACCTATTTAAAAAAAATGCGCACATATTTTAAAATTTGGCTGAAAAAAGATACGCTACTTATCGGATAATAGGACGACTGCGAAAAACGAACAATCATTCTTCATACTTTCGCATTTATAATAACCGCGTCTGGTAATTTTGATTTTAATCCGTTTTAAATTTTAATATCACAATCATTAAAAGAAAGAAAATCGCAAGAAAAAAAGTGAATTCTGTAATTTTTTTACGTCTCTCAGATATTCCATCAGTATCAAAAACTTGTATGAGAGGACAAATTATTATTTTATTTCTTTTTTCCCTTTTTTTAATAGGATTGCGCTTTTTCATAGGATTTTGTATTCTATTAGCAATCCTGTAGACAGTAAATAACCTGTAATTACCAGGACTCCAGCAAACGTTAGCTAAGACATGTGCAGGTCTATGATAGGAGTCTATAACATCTACAATCATTTTAATATCTTCCAAACTAAACACGCGAAATAATTCTATACTGAAAGCCAAAATCACTATCCTCGCCTTCATTACGTTTCTGATTTTATTTGAACGGTAACTTATTTCAAAAATAAAAATTAAAGTTTAGTAACAAAGAGCGCATTCACTTTTTAAAACATTGTCGAATATCAAAATCGTCTTATGAAAGAGAACAGTATAATAGAATGAAGCTAGCATAGAACTCTTTGCATCATATTGGCTACTATTGTTTTTACAATTAGAGGAATATTTACTTTAGCCAAATTATCTAAATTGCCATCAATTATTGTGTATCATTACATACTATTACGTATTTACTCATTGTAATTATATTGAAACACGTTCAATTGAATCTATTTATTCAGCACAAAGTTATTTAGAAATTTATTTTAAACGATGCTTTAATTTTTGTAAGCTTAATATTTTGTATTTACTGTAGGAGCCCGATGGTCCAGTGGGTGTGAGCTCTATAAGCGCTTACGTATGTTAAGTAACCCCTGGTGCAGTCCCTACTTAGATGGGTGACCGCAAGTGGCATGAAAATATCTCGAGCTCCTCCGTGCTTCGGAAGGCACGTTAAGCCGTTGGTCTCGGCTGTCATCGTTGATGGCAGTCGTTAAGCTATGTCAGATGCCTTGAGGCAGCTTGAAAAATCTGACATCAGTGTTGGCCACTTACACATACGAAAAACAAACAACTTACTGTAATGCATCTTATCAACCTTACTGATTACGCCATTTACAATCAGCTGGTACATGTACTCATCTGGAATAAATTCCACTATCTGACAGAATCCTGATGCTCCAAAATGATCTAGCACAACAAACTTGGCATAATCTTTTTTACACGAATATTTTTAAGAAATAACAATTATTTAATGGTCTGATCTGATCACGCACTGTTTCATTTAGTTTAAAATATCTAATAAATATAACTAATTAAAACAAAATTAAATAAATACAATTATTCCTATCTAAAAAAAAACTACCTATAAATAATGCAATGCCTTTCAATTACTGTATACAACGTATGCCAAAAGATGATTCTTACTGTACATTTTCAGAAAAATCTATTATGCTAATACTTTAATATTTTCTTGCGGTGGATACACTGTGTGTAATTTAGAAGCAAAAATACATCTGTAATAATTGTACTTACATTCAAATGTTTGATTTACATTACCTTTACTTTGAAAACCATTCTTAACGAGTAAGCAAATAAACTAACGAATAACGAGACTATGGTCCGGTTAACATAAAAGTATGGAAAAAACTTGTGATTTAACGAGACTATCAGAATAGTTGTTGATTTTTATGGACGTAGACAAAAGACATCATCATAATCAGGTCATTTTTTAGTCTCCACTGCAGGAGCACGACCCTCTCTGTACTACCACAGCTATATATAATATATAAGTTAGAGCAGTCAGACGATTTGATATATCCTCCACGCTGGCCAGACAGGTTGGAGAGGTATCTTTGATGTTTATAAGCTTTATTTAGCTTGTTTTTCCTAAGTCACCTTCTACGACGTCCACGGGAAGACTTGGAGTTGTCCTATTGTACTGTGCCGGGAATCACATGGCTTTCATATCATAATCATCAGGTCTTTTTAGTCCCCACTGTAGGAGCACGACCCTCTCTTTACTACCAGAGCCATATATAGCCAGAGCAGTCAGAAGATTTGGCCTACAGTCTCCAGACGGCGTCCGCTGGCCAGACGGGTTGGAGAGGTCTTTGAAGTTTATAAGCTTTCTTTGGCTTGTGTTTCTTAAGTCGCCTTCTACGACATCCATGGTAAGACTTTGGATGGTCCTATTGTGCTGTGCCGGGAATCACATGGCTTTCATATCATCAATCTGTCGAAAGCCACACAGCTTAAAAATGCTACTAAAATAAATAAAAGAAGCTACGTTTATATTTACAAACTCCAGATTCAAGTTGGTTGTAATTTTGAGTCAGTAGTTTTAGCAACATGATATTGAGACAACTTGAAAAGTCTAATAAAATTACAGTATTGGTAATCTAGTAACTTACATTTGTACATAGTATTTTCCTCAGTGCCTTCTATATAAACATTACATAAATTTCCTGTAGATGCAGATTTTCATATATTGTGATACGAATAGCAACCTATCATTATTTTGATTCCGCTTTCTACCTAAACGCTAAATATGCCCTTTGGGTTTTCGGACCTTAGGCTCTGATTTTCACGCATGGCCTTAAGACGTGATAAAATGTATGTATGAATGTTTAACATATTTAAACAGAAAAAAAAATATTTAATAAAAAAATATCATTGTCGCCCTAGGCTAGATTTTTGGAGCTTTCCGGAGAAATTAGCTGATCGGTAGAGGTAAATAATACATAAAAGGTATTGTGGTACGTTTTACCCAGGACCTTGTGTTGATTAGTTGTCTTACAACTGGGTAAGAATAATACAACAATGGCAATTCATAAAATTTTACTGCATTTCTATAACACGTGACTATCAGTAGACTAAAGGAAAAGCAGACAACTACCTATATTTTATTTTAATAGTCTAAGTAGTAACCGTGCCACGTCTAAGGTGGGTAGGTATATTGAATGAACCAAAGTAAAAAGTATAATACATTTTTGTTGTACAGACATGAAAAATTGTTGCAATTTGCAATGATGCATATTCCGTTAAATGACATATTTAACTGATGGTGTTAGTTAAGTAGACTAATATATTAATGGGATTTTATTTTAAATAGCTACCAATACTCTCAAAATATTTATTATTTATTTATTTAATTTATATTTTCTAAATCAGGATTTGATATTCCTTAATGTTGACCAGTTTGACATGTGGGACTAAGAGATTTAGGCATGCCATAAACCTCTCATGTTGTATCTGCTTAATTATCATAATATATCTGTTGTTTTTTCCTGTGGCCTCTTCAGGTTTCCTATTAAGACAATCTGCTATTATAGCGTTTTTGGCGAGTGCAGCCAAGGGCCTTATATAGCTTTGACTTCCTATGAAATACGATCTCCAAAAAAAGTAGAGCAAGCGAGGAAACTATTCCATAGCTTAATATGAGCAAAGCAGGGTAACAGTCGACCATGCTGACAGAAATAAAATTGGACTCTCTTCCAGAGCATTTTGGACGCTTTTCGTAGAGCAAGTGATTCTCTCGGGCTTGGAGTCCATGTTCTTGTATACGTTTCATTCTAAAACAATAAAAAGCATATTAAGAAACGCAAAATTGCTATAGGTACAGTCGGGGCAGATAAACCTGACCGCCTACAATTTAAAATCTGTTTGTATGGGATCTGGTTTATCTGCCCCCGACTGTAAATAAGTATCCTGGCAACTTGCATACTACTGTCTGTTCACTACTGGGTAAATATATGTGTTGTAAGGCACCTTTTAGTCGTTGATTCAGTCTGTTGGTGGTCAACTTAGACTGACACTAAGATACAGCCGATTCTTGCCCGTGGTGTTAAACATCCACAAAATTTATGACCTTATTTTGAGTAAC
This sequence comes from Rhodophaea formosa, assembly GCA_963082605.1. Classification (NCBI taxonomy): domain Eukaryota; kingdom Metazoa; phylum Arthropoda; class Insecta; order Lepidoptera; family Pyralidae; genus Rhodophaea; species Rhodophaea formosa. The sequence goes on along the minus strand of OY720213.1, from coordinate 9,800,787 downwards.
TCTAACCATTGTCTACTAATAAAAAAAAGACGAATAACCCCTACCCTATCTTGAACATCTCCTTATAAGGAGTGTCCCTCCTCACAGCAATCCAAGGGTCGATGACTTGGAGGTACTGGATCTCTTTCAAGCCACACTTCTCGCTCTCTCTGAAGTATTTCCCGACGAACTTATATCCGACACCTGTCTCCATGTGAAATGCAAATAAACCCTAGAAAAATCAAAATTATTGTAAAAGGTATTTTTATGATAGATGTTTTAGTGGCTCAGGTCTAAAAGCCCAACCCATAAGTGAAAGGTCCCGGGTTCAAACCCCATCAAGTCCAACCTTGATTGTACTATTGTGAAAAAGAGCTTAAAATAGCTTCCCTGCCTTATGAATCGTATTAAAAATGTCTTATTGTTGTGTTAATGGACAGATTAAAGGTAAATAAATGTTAGTTTTCTGATGATCTGTTTCATTGAATAATGTTTACAACAGATGAGTTGGGACTAGGAATATTATAGGTAAATATAGTTTTATAAAATTTGATTTGGCACTTAACGTGAGCAAGGCAGCCATGAATACCTTCTGCATTTCTTTTACCCCTTCTTCCATTGACATAAACCTCGGTTTGACGCCAGGAGGTGCCACTTTCTTTTCGTAAATAGCCTTTCTTACAGGTTCAGTGGCAGCCTGAAAATATACTTGTAATAATTATAAGTACCTAAAATAAAAAAGTAAAATTTAGTAGTTAAGGTAAAAAGATACCTACTTTAGCTAGACAATTAAATTATGGAGACAACAATCTTAAATCAAATTCAAAGTACATACTTCATTACATAGGTACCTACTTAATATTTTAACTGCCTTTACTACGCTCAAAATAATGCATGAAAATATAAAATTATTAATTATAATTATCATTATTTACCGCAAAATAATATCTGTTAAAAACGTTATCATGGACCCCAAACTTGAGTCTGGAATTCAGCAAGTCTTCCAAACTCTTGATTTTAGAAGAACTCGATTGAAGAAGAGCCACTATGTTTGCTGAATAAGAAGTGTACAGGAACATCAATGCTAGAAACAGGATCAACATCACTATACGACCCAGCAAGCCTGAAAATAATCAAGGCGGAAAAGTTATAACATAAATCAAACCGAGCAACTATCGACGTAGCGATACGCCGATCGTTGCTCACGTATGCGGAACATTTTAAATCACTTTAAAGCAAATTGCATTCATATTGAATTCGCCTCCATTATGGCTTTTGTCTTTATCATCATTATTTCAGGCGCAAGAAGTCCACAGCTGGACATAGGTCCCTCCCAGGGATTTCCAAATTACCGGTTGGAAGCGTACTATGCCCAGCGTTTCTATGCAACCTTGGCTAGGTCATCCGACCACCTAGTCAGTGGATGACGATGCTGCGTTCCTTCAACTATAGCTCCCGTTTTTTGTTTCCATGACCACTTTGTTGAAATTGTTGTCCGCGTAGGAGATAACTTCACTGAGCCTTACGAATAGGATAGCTCTTTTAGATAGGTAGTTGTACTTGAATTATTAACGTACTCTGCAGCGCTAAAATCCTGAAACACTTGTCAAAATAGAAGAGTTAAGGAAATATTGCGCAGGCGAGATGGGTTATTGACGGCAAAATTGATGCAACCATGTTGTAGATTAATTTTACAATCAAGGGATTAGTACTTCAAGAATTCCCTCTAGTATTTTTAAGGGTTCCGTACTAAAATGGCAAAATAGGATTAAATGGTTGTTTATCTGTCCCGATTATCAGAGTAAATTGCTTCGAATCGAAAATTATAGTAATATAAAAGACATAGATTAAAATTGAAAGCAAATCAATTGATATATCCTTAAAAAATGGCTGTAATTATATTTTATGCGTACCTTTTAATTCAACAGGACTTCCTTGTTGACATGTTGCGCCAAATATCAATACAACAATATCTGCAATACTAGGTCGCAGTACGCCCGCATCTTTATTTCTCTATAAAAATAAAAATACTTTAATTTAGGCCTCGTAGATCAGAATTTTAAATGATATCTCCGTTTTCTTTAAAATGATAAACAATATTTAATCATCATCAGGCTCTTTTTGAGTCTCCACTGCAGGAGTATGGCCCTCTCTGATCTGAGCAGTCAAAGGATTTGGGCCTACACTCTCCAAGTTGACCAGACGGGTTGGAGGTCTCTTTGATGTTTATAAGCTTTGTTTAGCTTTTCCTAAATTGCCTTCTACGACATCCACGGAAAGCCTTGGAGTGGTACTATTCTACTCTGACGGGAACCACACGGGATATTTAATACCATTTCATAATCATCCTTATGCTTCTTCCACTCCCACAGAGCAACGACGAAGATAGCCAAGAGCATGATGAAGATGAGCGCGATGCTGCTGTACCACACCGCAGCCCGGAAAGATAGCACGAATAGGTTGTTCTCGTACGACAGCTTGGGCTGCTGGAACACAAACTTGGAGCGAGTCGGTGTCGGGCTGGCTATGTACTCCACCACTGATATACGTTCCGAGGTAAAAAACATAGGCGATCCTGGAAGATCATAAAATGCCATTAGGCAGTTTGAAAAATACACCAGTATTGGCTGCTGACATAAAGGGTGTCAATGGGACCATAGCTACTATAAATACAAATAAAAAATTAAAATGGGTGGTCGTATACATGAAACGCGATTTCGAGCACTTTTAACGATTCTACGATTCTATCAAAGGTTATGCTACTTAACTTATTACAAAGATGTCAAAACAGAAATATCCGTTGAAAAAAAGAGTTTCATAAACCTCACAAGAGAGGTCGCATTCCACCGTTCTAGTGAAGTTAGGACATGTACCCCATACGAGAAAAGTTTTTTTTTGTGGCGTACGGGTGTAAATTTACACCTCTTAATATTTTGCTATTTATTTCTAAAAGTTTGAGTGGATGGATGTATAGATGGATGTTTGTAACTCTTTCAAACTTTATAAGGCGAGAGACGTCTTTACAACAAAGAATACTGCTTTGAATGATTGAGATTAAGTCGAGTTGAAGAAATCTCGGGTAAATGACTTAGAGCTCCGTGGCGCAGCGGTCATCACGCCTGCCTGCGGCACGGATGGTCCCGGGTTCGATCCCCGGTCAGGTCAAGATGGAAAACGATCTTTTTCAGATTGACCTGGGTCTTGGATGTTTATCTATATATGTATTTGTTATAAAATATAGTATCGTTGAGTTAGTATCCCATAACACAAGTCTTTCATTAGAACTTACTTTGGGCTAGCTCAATCTGTGTGATTTGTCCGTATATATTTATTTATATAAAAAAAAAAAAAAAAAAAAAAAATATGGGTGTTAGTCACGGTTATGATTTTAAGGATAGTGAATACGTTACCTCCAATCTCTACCTCTTCCCGCACTAGATAGCCAGTCATTCCATTCCACGTGCCGTTCACGCGATATCCCCAAGTATTAGCGAAGAAATATTTCCTTGTAGCATTGAGGAAATCTAGCAAATGATTTGTTGTCGGGAAATTCACCTTCGTGATTGTGTCAATATGATCATTGCTGAAAATTTATGAACCATTCTATAATAAATATGCTATGCGAAAACTAAGAAACCAATTATTCATTGTTTCATTCTAATTTATAGATAGGCAGTACGTCATTGATATTTATCATAATAGACAGTAAATCGTTAAAATATCGTGCAAAAAAATAAAGTGTATTACTTTACTGAAATAAATCTTACACTTCGTCAGTCAAATGATTTATGCTATCATTGTCAGTAAGAACATAACAAATACTGATTTCGTATCCGCTTAAGTCTAGTCTTCGTAACGACGTAGGAATCGACACATCATTTTTTGTAAAATTGTTTATGTTGTCCCAAATTCCATAAAGCTCTGACTTCCAAGCTTCTCCAGGAGCTACTCGATAAACTAAAATGTAATTACATTTCATAGATATAATAAATGTTAAGTACCTATTAACATTAAGTTGAAGAAGCAGCATCAAAAAGAGACAAAAAATCTAATAACAGGCTATAAAGTTGAAATATATTTGTTTGGGTATAATGAAAGAAAACTTGAAAGTAAAGATATAATCAGGATTTTATTATTTGTCAATTGGGTTGGGACAAGGCAGACACACATCCAAATATTTTGAGGCGTTTAAAGTTATGGTGGAATAAAGAGACTCACATATAATATACTTACTCTTGAATACATAACACATTGGATCTAAATAAAAACTCCTTTTATGGCTATCCCTTTAAAAATTAACTTGGAATATACGTACTGAGATAAATTTTAAACGTATTTCCCATAGGACGAGCAATCATCACTTCTCCATCTGGTAAAATGTCAATATCATATATTGCTTCAGGAACAATATTGTTGGTCTGGACCTCAGTTTCTGGAGTGTCCAGGATGAACCATCGATAGGGCGACCGAAAATATTTTCCTTCTCTGATCTAAAAACAATTAACACATTTGTTTACAGTACGAAGCATACTTAAAAAATTGTCAATTTTAAATTACTTAAGCACAAAGGGGTTTATGGAGGGGTTTATCATTTGAGTAATTGTGATTCCATTTGTGATGGGCAATACAAAATGGGTTATTTTAATACGCTATTACATGTACGAGAAGATACATTTTATTAAAATCATCACAAACATTTTCAAATATAAGACAGATTACATAGGTAGGTAGGTAGATAGATAAACGTTAAAGATAGACAGAAAAAAGTATTACAACCTTTTCTAGATGATAAGAAATATTAGGACAGTTAAAATCTGCCAAAAACACGATATTTTGCAGTTCAGACTTAGTTTCTAATCGCAATCCGTTTGAATCCCACTCCTCTATCCAACCAGCCAGCTTTGAATATAACTTTAGTTTTTTATCTGCAAAAGAGAAGAACTGTTACCGGCCGAAGATATTATAGCTGTTCTAATTTTAAATTTTTCCTTACAGGTTGGCCAACAAAGCGTGGCGATTACGAATGATGGCCTCTCCATGGAATAGATGACGTCTGCGATCATTGTTGCTTGAAAATCCGTATCCGCGTCGGAAACGCTTAAAAGTAATAAAAACACGAACATGCTTGACCCTACCTCCATGTTTTTCAAAACAAATGATGAAGTTCTCTTGCAGAGGCTTTATAAATCAAAAATAAAACTAAAACTGGCTTATTTTGTAAATAACAAATTGGTTCTGGTATCATTTGCTCAGTTTGTTCAAGTCAGTAAGTATATTTACTTAAGAATTTGACCGAATCATGATCGAAATAGATATCGCTCAACGTCATGCAAGCATAAATTATTCATTGAGTAGTCCGGAAAAATCATTCCTTAATGTTTAAATAAATACATGAAGTTTGGTAGGTACATGGAATTTCGACTAGAAAACCTGGTGGGTTCAGATCTCTGAAAGAAAAGTAGAAAAATCGATATTACCCAAAAACTTAAAGAAAAATCCTTAAATAAAGTCTCGAAATGGCTATATAAATTCAATAATTTATATTTACTAGTTTATTTTTTCAAGAAAGAAATTTATCAGATATAACCACGTAATATAATACACTGCTACTTACCTACCTAATTTTGTTTTAAGTAAATAAACCCGAGACAGACGCCTCTCTTACAAAACCTCTCTCTTACAATTTTAGCAACTATCTTTTTAATATATCTATTCAATCTCCTGAACTTATCACCATAAATAAATATACAGGGACAAATCACACAAATTGAGCTAGCCCTAAACTAAATTGTTAACTTGTGTCGTAAGATAATAAACTCAACAATATTATATTTCTAGACAAACATCCAAGACCCAAACTAGTCTGTAAAATATCGTTTTCCATCATGACCTGACCGGGAATCGAACCCGGAACCACTCATGTCTCAGGCTAGCGTGTTGACCGCTACGCTACGGAGGTCATCGCATATTATTGACATTGTTTACTATAGTAGTTAAGAGCCCAAACACTTTTTATCTGAGTTAAGTTTATCCGTTTGTTGACAAACAATGAGTAAGTAGGTATTTTTCCGCAGTCGTCAATGGAAACGTAGGACATAAAGTAAGGTGGTTTATTCTTTAAATTGATAAATGTTATTGCTTTTTAATCATTTCCGATAATTTCTTTATAGATTATCTGTTAGCGCTGGGCGGGAGGTGTGTAGGCTAAAAAAAAAATAATAACTAAGTCGAAATATTTGTATTAGAAAAACAGACACTATGTATGACAGTAAAAGTAAAAAAAAGCCGATCAGCTGACAAGCTGTTTTTAAAAATTAAAATAGAGGTAGAGAAAGGAGGTACGTGCGTCGCCAACATTCCCCACCCCAGTGCTGGTGAGGCACTAAACTCCCAGAGTGATACGAGCGACGCGCGCCGATGACCGTCGCCAGACACCTGATTGAGTCTTAACATCTACAATTCTAATTCGTCCGTCTTTCCCAGGGTATACAGCTTCTATACGCCCTTTAGGCCAAACGTTTCTGTTAGTATTAGGATCTACAACAAGGACCAAGTCACCTACCTTAAGTTTCCCTACCTCGCCAGTCCATTTTGTTCTGGGAAGAAGTTGCGGCAAATACTCCCTTACCCATCGATTCCAAAACATATCAGTCAACCTTTGAGCTTTCCGCCAATTTTTTCTCAGAGCTAAGTCTGAATTGTCAAACGACCCAATCACTGGTAAGTTAGATGAACTGCCTAAAAGAAAGTGATTGGGTGTTAACGATTCTAAACTATTAGGATCAACAGAGACGTGCGTTAACGGACGACTATTTACAATATTTTCAACTTCAGCTAACAAAGTATTCAATATTTCATCCTTGGGCGCTCGCTCTTTCAAAATAACCTTAAGAGACGTTTTAACGCTTCTTATTAACCTCTCCCAAGCTCCCCCCCAGTGGGGGCTACTTGGAGGAATAAAGCTCCAATCCAAACCAATATTGACGCCAGCTTCCTTTAGCGCTTCCTTGTCAAGATCTTTCAGTGACTCTTTTAATTCTTTTTCAGCGGCTCTGAGGTTTGTGCCGTTATCTGAATAAATGTGAGAGGGCCAACCGCGCCGCGCAGCCATACGACGTAATGCCAATATTAAAGCGTCGGAAGTTAGCGACGAAACTACCTCTAAATGTATAGCCCGTACTGTCAGACACGTAAAGAGGACACCGTACCTCTTTTGTGTTCCTCTTCCAACCGTGACGTTCATAGGGCCAAATAGGTCTATTCCACAAAATGTGAAGGGACGATGATTCTTTGCCATGCGAGCTTCAGGTAAGTTTCCCATACGCGGTACTTCAGGCTTACACTTCCTTATTCTACAAAACATACACTTTAATATTACAGTTTTGACTGTAGGTCTTAATCTTACTATCCAATATTTTTGTTTCAGGTCATTGACAATAGTTTCTTGGTTGCCATGTGCCGCCTTCACGTGATAATATCTTATAAGTAGACGAGTGATCGCATGTTCACCCCCTAATATGACAGGCCTTTTCATTTCTAGGTCGACATTTGCAGCATCAATGCGGCCTCCAAGTCTCAACACACCATGTTCATCCAAATATGGTGATAAGGTAAGCAATTTACTGTCCCGTGACAAACACTTCCCGCTTTTGATTGCAGATATTTCAATCGCAAATGATTCTGCTTGAGACTGCTTCAACAGTAAACGTTCTGCTCGTGACATAATCTCGGTATTCATGTCACCGGTAAGGCCTTTGCACTTGTCTATAAATCTCAATACGGTGGCCGTTGCACGAAGTAACCTCAGCCAGCACGAAAAACGCTGCGGATTAGGAATCGGTAATTTCACCGTAGAGTCAACAATCAACACAACGCACTCTGAGAAGTCTTCTTGTACTTCGGGTCTAGGCTTTATAACGTCTTCTGGCCAAAACGACGCTTCTAAGGAGAGAAACTCAGGTCCAGCAATCCATTCTTTATGAAACAACGTGCTGTCAAATTGATCTCGAGTCGCTAAATCGGCAACATTAAGCTTCGTCGGGACGTATCGCCATTCCAGGGAACTGGTAAGGTCATCAATTTCGCCTAAACGATTGGCTACGAATGCTTTATACGTTCGTGTATTATTCCTTATCCACTGCAATACCGTCGTAGAATCACACCAAAAAATGCGTTTTACAGGTGTTATTCTGTGTTCCTTTATAATTACATCTGCTAATCTTGCGGCTAACAGTGCTGCTTGTAATTCTGAACGTGGGACGGTAAGAGGTTTGACAGGGACGACACGACATTTGCTAGCTATAAAAGTGACGCGTATTACTCCATTATTTATCCAACGCCAGTAAGCTACAGCACACATAGCTTTCGTGGAGGCATCGCTAAAAACGTGTAATTCTAAATTGTTGTACTTTTCATTGCTAGAGTCAGTTCCTATGGAAGTGTTGGCCTCTGCAAATGTAGATAACGATTGGACTAGGTAAAATCTTTTGATGCGTAAGCTTTTTACCTCGTTAAGTAAACCCAACCATAAACACCATTTCTCATTTACGAAGTCTGGTACAACATCATCCCATCCTATGTTAAGGCGCCACGTGTCCTGTAATAATATTTTGCCTTGTACCGTAAATGGAGCTAAAAAGCCATAAATGTCAAAAATAGACATAATAACTCTCAGCATAACACGTTTTGTTGGTTTTTTCTTCCTGAGTAATATGTCCTCGGGGATCTTTTTAAACGACAAATCAAAGGCTAACTCGTCATTTTTCGGGAACCAAATAAGTCCTAGTGTGCGTTCACCTTCATTTTGTAGACCTACTTTAAAATTCACGGCAGCGGGTCCTAAGGATTCGCTAGGCAAACTATCTAGCACAGTTACACTGTTGCTTGTCCAATTACGTATTTCAAACCCACCCTCATGATGGATTTGTACCACGTTTTTGACAGTTTCTTTTGCGATTGTCGTATTTGGCATGCTATCAATGTAATCATCCATATAATGGGAGTAGTAAATTGCCTTAACTGCTGTTGGCATGGATGACTCAAAGCGTTTAGCATTTAGATTTTTAATAAATTGGGCTACAAATGGAGAACAATTGGCTCCAAATATTAAAGATTTCATTACATACGTTTCAATTTCATCTTCCGGATGGTTTCTCCAAAGGAATCTCAATGCATGTCGATCTTCGGGATGTATTTTGACTTTCAGAAACATATCTTTAATGTCTCCAGCAACACCTATTTTGTTTTCTCTGAATCGCAGCATTATTCCAAATAGAGAACAAAGCAAGTCGGGACCTGTAAGTAAAAAATCGTTAAGGCCTTTACCATTAACCCTATCCGCGGCATCAAAAACGAGCCTCAATTTTTTCTTGTTGGGGTTATCTACTCCAAAGTGAGGCAAATACCACGTCCGTTTTGGTGACAGTTTACACGGCAGTCTCGAAAGCTTCTCGGCGAAGTCATTATCTAATAAGTGACTGACTCGTTCCTTGTACCTGCCCGCAAAACCTTTGTCCCGCTGCATCTTCTTCTCTATACCTCTTAAACGTTTAAAAGCATTTGGGTATGCATCGGGCATATCACTTGACTCATCCTTCCACGGCAGCCCGACGTACCAGCGTCCATTTATAAGCTCAGCAGATTTTTCTAATTGAGCTATAGCTCTCAAGTGGTTGTCATTTTGTCGTGGTTTGCTCGCTACACCTACAGACTCTAAACTAAACCAATGTCTTACCTGTTCATGAAGCTCCCGAAGTGACTGGTCCTCATCGGTAGCGCTTGATATGAATAATGACGAGTGATCGTTGACTTCAGAGTCAGGAAGCGAGCGGCCCACACCAACTCGCGACGCTCGCATTAAACCATGTACACACCAGCCTAGGGGAGTTAAGGTGGCAGACGGTTCACCTCCTTTCCCTACTCTAACTCGTAAAGGTTGTAACAAATTAAAATTATCTTGGCCAATTAAAATATCTGGCTTAGAATCAGTCGTGCAGATTTCATTTACAATATCACGAATGTTACTAAACTTATTTGCTTTAACAATAGAAAAATATTGCACAGGTAGGTCTAAGTTGTCCACACAATGCATTTTTACACAGTGCATTTTCCCGTCAGCACCCGTAATGTTAACATCTGTAACGCAAGTCTCGTACGTCATTTGATCGCCTCCAAAAGCACCGGAAATATGTATTTTTTGAACATGGCCAGTCAAGTCCAATTGACGAGCTAGTTTTCCACTAATTAGGGAAATGGTGGACCCATCATCACATAATGCTGTGGCTTTAACCACACGAGTCGGCGTGTGTATTTTAATAGGAATAACTTTAAGCAGTACCTTACACTCCTGGCTTGTGATATGAGTTACCGTCTGGGCCTCAGCTTGGTCAGGGTCGTCCTGTCGCTGACGAACATTGTAGTGTAGCAGCCGGTGGTGCGCCCTGCTGCAGTTTTCCGCGTTACACAGCGGTGCGTCGCAAACTTCTCTGTCGGGCTCACTGTGACGATTCAAACATTTAAAACACAACCTTTGTCTCTTAACAAATTGCCATCTGGTTCTTACCATTGCCTTTTTAAATAATTTACACTCTGTCAGATTATGGCAATTAAATTTTCGACAAAATTTGCATCTAATTTCCCCCTCCGCTTGAATTAGTACAGCTTGTTTTCCACTTAAAAACTTGTTTTTGTGGTGAACATCTCCCTTGTGATCACACCTATGGCTCGTGCTTGCAACACATACATTGACTGGTAATGTCATCGACACTTTATGAGCCTCTTGGCGTAGAAAATCAGCCAATATTATTACTCGTGACTTTTGCTGACTGCTAATAATAGGGTAGCTGTAATCAGCCCACTTTGCGAGTAAAATCGAGGGTAATTTAGAGATCAAAAGTGAAACTATAGCCATACCTTCTAAATAATCCTCTCTTTTGACTGCTCTCACGGCTTCCACCATATTTTGAATTTTGATTGAAAAATTAATTATATCCTTCTGGTAATCATGCGGCAATGGTTGAATCCTTCTGATATCATGAATAATTTTAGATATTATTAAATCCGGATTGCCAAATTGTAACTCTAGGGTGTCAATAATCGTTTCTGGCGACGTGGCTGTAATCAGAAGAGCGGCAACAGCTTCTTTTGCGACTCCCCGCAGACTTTTTCTAAGCCTCCACAAATTCTCTTGGGGAGAAAATTGACATATTTCCGTCGACTGAATATAAGCTTGTTTGAATGCCAACCACTCCAGAGGGTCCCCTGAGTACTCCGGCAGTTGTTTAGGGGCACATAGTCTCGTGATCAGGTGTTTCTCAGTCGTGTTTTTCGTTACCATCTCAGATATGGCGGCAGCAAGCATTGTAATTGCATTCATATCAGAAGTACACTCTGGGCGTGGTTGCTCTTGACACACTTTAGGTGGATGAATGGTGGCGTCAGTTTTCCGGGGTGCATTCAGCTGATGGCCTGCTGTAGTTTCATTTTGTGAAACAGGTGCTGGCTCCATCAATTCCCGGTTATTATCTAGCCAATCATGAACGCTTTCGGTTCTACGACTCATCCTTCGAGATGTCTCGTGTTCTTCATCTAAAGAGAGTAAGTCTGCCTCTAATTTTTTCTCTATTAAGCTCATTTGGATTTCGGCTTTTTTCTTTTCAGCCTCGTAGCGTAACTGCGCCCTTCTAGCTTTTGCTGAAGACGTCTCAGAAGACACTGCCGTGCCGGCAACAGGCGATGGCGCCTGCGATCTCGACACGTTTGCTGCCTTCTTACGAGCTACGCTTCGAGTTTCCATCACCTCCCGCGGTGGTGTACGATACATCCGGCTCGAAGGAAGTGTTAGCGCTGGGCGGGAGGTGTGTAGGCTAAAAAAAAAATAATAACTAAGTCGAAATATTTGTATTAGAAAAACAGACACTATGTATGACAGTAAAAGTAAAAAAAAGCCGATCAGCTGACAAGCTGTTTTTAAAAATTAAAATAGAGGTAGAGAAAGGAGGTACGTGCGTCGCCAACATTATCTATAAATATATCTACCTGTAATAATAAACAACAGTGCCTTGTGATAATCTTTTTTTAAATTAACATTAATTCTATTTTGCTTACCTAAGAGAAAACAGTTTCAAGGGCAGAATAAAGGAATAAACAAGTTACAAAAATGGCCCTCTAGTGAATGACCGTATTCTGTACAACATTTTACTTTTACTGGAGGAATAGATAACGAAATAGCAAATTAGACTATCCATCCATACCATATTATTACTGAATGAACAAAAAATTAAGTTAAGTTTTTTTTGTCTGTATATGTAACCCCGTACATAATTGCAAAGAGCATTTTTTGTAGAGTGCCAACAAGAGAATAACCCGGTTCATGCACGTTGGCAACGTCCTTATTTTGTTATCAGTAAACATATTGGTAATTAAAATGTATATCGCTAAAGTTATATCATTTCACCGCACTTAGTGAACTGTTGTGAACTGAATAAGATAGACTCTCTTTTATATGCGTATCTCTCTTTAGGTTTAATCTTTTATTCGTCTCAGTGTTACCTGTGTCGTTACAAAAATATTTTCAATTTTTAACTAGCAATTTTCCCGCATTTTTGTCCGATAAAATTATAGCCTATGTCATCCGCAGATAAGTTAGCATACTATAGGTGAAAGAATTTTAAAAATAGTACGAGTAGTTTCTGAGTCTATTCAATTCAAACAAACAAATCTCTCCTCTAATTAGTAGGTAATATATAAATGTGCAACAAATCATGAATGTGTTCACAAAAGTACTAGCCAGTGATGTTTTGGATTGTGTGTCGTTTGGGAAGCATGGAACGACGTTGGAATCGACGCCGTTGTTGAGAAGCACGAAAAATCACGGATTTGCAAAGCAAGGTAAGAATATCCCTCTATCCTTTAATATATACTTAGGTAAACATGAAAGGAAACAATCCTAGCTTCCTAACTAATATTATAAATGCGAAAGTGACTTTGTTTGTTTATTTGTTTGTTTGTTATTTACGCTTTCACGCCGTATCTACTGAACCGATTATCTTGAAATTTTGCATACACATAGGTTAGGGTACAGAGAAGGACATACGCTATATATTACGCGGGCGGAGCCGCGGGTAAAAGCTAGTATTTAATAAAAGAGTGTGTAAGTACTAAGGCCAAAGAAATTTTAATTTATTGAGAATCTAAAATCTATTTTTTATTGAGCAAAAACATTGATATCCTATAGATAATCAAGGCACTTGTAATCAGGAAGGCCGCTGAAATGAGTAGATGAACTGAATGCGATGTCAGACCGATTTTGATGAAATTTAAATAAGACCAATTGAGAAGCAAGTCTAAGAAAGTAAGTAATATCTATCCACCCGAATAAAAAATATTAGTTTTATTGGTTCCTGTATATGACTGAGATATAACATTTACTTATAAAAAGATCCCGACGAATTGAGGAGCGGCTTCTCGTTTTTCTTGAAGTCGGTTGAAAGCCAGCATTTGCCAAAACCACAGCTAAATGAAAAAACAAATCTCTTTTTGTTCGGCTTATTTACCTACTAAAAATATTATTAGACTGTAAATATTTTTGTCAAATCTTCGATCGCAAGGTCAATTAAAGATAGATTACCTATTGTTGATCTGAATGTACCTACAGGTAAATGTGTACATATCGGATATTCACCATACAGGTGTAAGGTCATTGACCGTCAGTATAGTGTGTCAGGACCTGCCAAATATTTATACTTAATTAAATTAGTTCTCTAGATTTGTTTAGATAGTGTTTAGTTGACTAGACGAATATCCAGTAAGTTTTCATTTAAAATAATATACTTAGTTAATAATATACTTAATTAATATAAAAATACAGTGTACCAGAATTGTTTATATTAAACAATATAGTTAGTCAATAATAAGAATAAAATTATAGAACAATGTTACACTTGTACTATTTTTATTTTGAGATTTAAATATTAATGATTCGTTTTTTAACCACTTCTAGATATCTAGAGAATAGGTGACGTGACAAAGCGTGCCGACCACCTATCGAATTGAATATTGACAAGTACTTACGTGGAAAATTACAGTGTTTGCTGGCTTCATAAGGTGGAACCTGGCCGTCCCTTCATATAAATTTCACCATATGATTGCAGTACACGCGATAAAAAATTCAACACCCATTTACCCGATTTGCAATATTGTTGTTTGAATGTATGTATGAAGTTAGGTTAGGTTAGGGTTTCGCTTCTTTCGCTTAGTTATTAAAAAGGGAAAAAATCACAGCGAAATGAATTTGTATATAGTTAGTTGTGTGAGATAAAAATATTTACTTAATCTACGTAATCAAACAGGTAGAAAAGTAAAAAAAAAACAATTCTGTAGTCTTTGAGGTTTTCCATGATAAAACTTACAAACATACAAATAAATCCGCTGTGTAATATTAGTATACTATAAACATATTTACTATTTTAAAAAATACAACCGAATTGATTACCTCCTCCTTTTTGAAGTCGGTTAAAAGGTTGATTTTATTAAATTGTTTGCGGGAAAGCAAGAAGACATAAGTCTTAGGTACTATAATTATTCGAGAATAGAATATCAGAGGAATAATTTCACAGGTCTGCGACTCTTTTGTCTACCACAGGAAGGTTGGCGTGAGGCAGGCAGCCGACCGTAATAACTCTCGCGGCGAGACTCTCTCGCCAAATCATATTACAGCATGAATGCTGTTATAATAAGAACCACGGGCTCCGAAGCATCTCAGCTAGGGATGAAGCCAGGAAAATGAGAGAATAGAAATACGCAATGTCTGGAATAAACCAGTCCTGCATGGATAAAGTCTCTATCGTTTTGTATAACATAAATCATCCTCAGTCAGTAGATAAAAAAGCAGTAGCGATAAACGGATGTTAATGCACTTTCCTCCGGCGTCGAGTTTATTGATCGTTCACTAATTAGTTGGCGTCTTTTTCGTAACTGCGTAAGTACTAATTACCATTACTTATCGGAGAAATTGTACAATTGTCTAACTGACGTACGTAGGCGAAATTTTCTAATGGTGTCTTTTCGTAACTTTCCATTAGACATTGATTTTAGTAGCCATGTGCGTGGGCACGCAAGCAAATTAGATGTTGTTTGAAAGATCACTTCTATAGGTGTTGTCTTTAAGTACTTGCACAATACGTACGAAGTCATTATGTAGTTTCTTCTTACGTGTCAACGGCAAATAAATTAAGTGTGGTGTGCCCAGCAGGGTGGCCACATCGATAGCTTTTTGATTAGCCTCTAACAGATATTCCTTAAAGCCGGACACCGTCGTGGGACACTAGAGAGGTGTTCCATTCCATTTTCCTTGTAATAGATATGGGCCGCAGAAACATGCCTATGTAAAATCTACTCTCAATAAAATAAGAAATGAGGTGTGATATCCAGCCCACGTGGATTTTTTCCCCATAGTTTCTTATAATTTAATAAAGAATACACACGAGATACTTGAAGTAATTCAGTCCTGATAAATTAGTTTCAATTCAAGATTCAAAGATTTTGTTTAGAAAATAGGCCTTTTCAGGCACTTTTCACGTCCTTTTATAATTTAATTAGTTCTAATTTACTTAGACATTATTTTAATTTATTAATTAGTGATCAAAAGCCACGGACTACTAGCAATTAGAATCGTCTAACTTAGAAAGTTTGGACTGGGAAGTACCCAAGTACAAAACATGGTTTTATATCTCTCCGGACTTATAGCAGTGCAAAGGAACTCAATAATATCTTTTTTGTTCCAGATTTGAGATGACAAAGAAATATAATCATATTTTTTTATTAGTATTCTTATTGTGGCGTGGCGAGGGACAGATGCTCTCAATTTAGATCAGTTAAGTAGTTAGAATGAGGAAATACTATTTTTTGTTGACACTGACCGTCACTATACTTTTATTATAGCAGTACCTATACCTGAAATATTCCAGAATTTGGTTTACACTGTACTAGTTTGGAAATATTCGTAAAAATATCAGGAACTGTAAAACCATATGACGAGCTCCGTGGCGCAGCGGTCAACACGCCTGCCTGCGACACGGATGGTCCCGGGTTCGATCCCCGGTCAGGTCAAGATGGAAAACGATCTTTTTCAGATTGACCTGGGTCTTGGATGTTTATCTATATATGTATTTGTTATAAAATATAGTATCGTTGAGTTAGTATCCCATAACACAAGTCTTTCATTAGAACTTACTTTGGGGCTAGCTCAATCTGTGTGATTTGTCCGTATATATTTATTTATTTTATTTATTTATTGCTTTATTAATTCGGTAAACACCGCCAATAAATGCATTTTCAAGAATATTTTAGAATTGGTTTAGAACAGACACTTGTGAGCAAATTTTTAGGGTATAAAATATACCCTTCATTAGTAGGACCTGGTCTGGAAATAATCGTAAAAATAATAAAAACTATGGAATTGTGCAAATCAGTAAACACTGTCGATAAACACATTTTTCTGAAATATTCCAGAATTCGGTTTTCAGCCAACGCTTGTGAGTTAATTTTACAAGGTATACAATCTATCCTTTATTAGTACTGGTTTGGAAGTATTCGTAAAAAACTCTTTTCTAGAAAATAACAAGGAACATGACGAGAATAAGACATTCAGTAATATCATGACTGCACAAAGTAAGAACGAAGGGAAGAACCTATTCCCATAAGATCAATCAAGCGGAGTTAAGTCAGAGTATCCATCCAAGCGGCGGTTATCTGAAAAAACAAACATTCCTTAAGCTTCATTAAATCAATTTAAGAGTCTACGTTTCAAACCAGCTAGGTGCATAAGAACTGAGCTAGATATGGAAGCGGTTTCAAAATAACAAGGAAAATGACGAGTAGGTATACATTGAGTTATATCCTGACTGGGATAGAAGTAAGGACGAAGAAAAAGAAACCAATTCCGATAAGATCAATTAAGCGGAGTTAAGTCAAAGTATCCATCCAAACGGTTATCTGAAAAACAAGCATTCCATAGGTTCATTAAATCAATGTAAGAGTACGTTTCAAACCGGCTAGGTGCATAAGAACTGAGCTGCATATGGAAGTGGTTTCCCGTGCATGGCAGACTGCCTGGGACCGCGCCCACGCCGGCAAAACCTTCTATTACGAGGGAATTAGTTATTATGTAGGTACAAGTAGTTTTTATTATTACGTACCTGTGATTATTGCTGTTGAAGGCAGTAGATGAGGAAACAATCAAGCTGTCTATTTTTTGTGAGCCATTTGAAAACAAAACAAGATTTTTATCACGAGATCATAGTTGTTAGGACACTGTCTCTTTTCATTTTGACATACATACTTTAGATATTATCACTTCTATATCTCTTTCGGGGTAGGCAGAGCCGAAGGCCCCAAGGTTATAAGACTCAAAGTCTACCTTTAGCGTGTTGGTGGGCGTGCAGGTAGAAAACAGATTTTTATAGGGAACTAGCTTTTACCCGCGGCTTCACCCGCGTCATACCTTCTTGGTACTCTAACCTATGTGTATGCAAAATTTCATTATGATCGGTTCAGTAGATACGGCGTGAAAGCGTAACAAACAAATAAACAAACTCATTTTCGCATTTATAATATTAGTTAGGATTAGGATAATGGTGGGTTGCTAGCCGCATCGTCTATTATTAAAAGTCTTAGAATTTTGGCCATATCTATTTTACTTCATACTTTTGATAACTTAATACTCATAAATAAGCCACGTGAAGAAGAAGGAGAAGGCCATATGAAAATCCTTATGTTGACGTATTAACCATTTTCGTAAGAATCGGTGCATAAAGTTACATACAAAATATATCATAAAACTATAAATATGAATTTCTCTAAAATGTCAAATAAAAAATGTCAGAGGTCAGGCATCCAGTAGAGCTTCCTCAATAAAACAAATGTAATGAATACCTACCTAATACCTATATTATTTGACAGTTCCGTGTTTAGAATAATCTTTGAATAATATATAATTACACGAGAAGCAACCAAATTATAGAGTCCTTCAAAATATTTTCTGTATATTAACAACCTAATGTAAATTATTGTAATCATCTAAATAAACGTTGGCTTATATGAAAAATAAATATATAGTATCTATACCTACTTAAGTATAGGTGTTTACATTGATAATGTATGGCACACGTTAAGTTAATGCTTTATGAATGAAAAAATAAGGAAAATGTAATAATTTGAATCAGTAAAAACGTGTACAATGTCTAAGCAGAAAAAGTTAAGGAGTAAGGCTACTTCAAATATAATCCTTATAAATTCTGTAAATACTACACAGCTATTAATAAATCATCACCTAAAGAAATACTTCATTCAATTTACAAGATACTTGCCTATCTTATTTTTATTTTTCCATGACCATATCGCTTGTCACGTAGTATCAGCTCCTTCCGGTCTTTTAAGATCTAACTTCCGTTTAAAATTGTTACTTTGGACAAATCCTTCAAGATTCATCGGTCTGAGTTTATTTAAATACTTTGCTACATTTTTCAAGGATAACGTTGCTTTTCGAAAATATTTAAAGCGGTTTTCCCGGAAAATTACTGTACTCAAAAAACTTGTTTCATTATTATTACAGCTTACAGTTATCATGATGGCAAATTAAAGTAAATCATCACGTTTTACTTAAAAGGCTTAGACCAGCGGAACTAGCGCCGTCTGTTATTTTATTTTGTACTCACTATAAGTCAGATCAAATTAAAAACGCTAATTCAGTACCTCTGTAGTAAATACTTGAAGTATCTATTATTTTGCATTTGGTTTATAAGAACTACTAGGTCCATTAATTTGAAATGATGAAATTGTTGAAATTTATATTAAATTAAAACATCAAAGAGACCTCTCCAACCCGTCTGGCCAGCGTGGAGAGTGTAGGCCAAATTCTGTGACTGCTCAAGCTAATATATGGCTCTGGTGGTACAGAGAGGGTCGTGCTCCTGCGTTGGAGACTAGAAAGACATGATGATGATGATATTAAAAATACTCAAGTATATTCTTTAATTAAAAGATATGCAAAAAAAATCCACGCTGGCAGGATTCGAACCAGCAGTCTTTACTCTGTGTACAAAGGTATAACTCGTATTATCTCTTAATTCTTTATTTTTTAAAGAGTACCTATATTAAAATTAGCATTGTAAATGCATAAACACCGATAACAATACTCAAGTAATTTACTACCAAAATAACCAACTAAGTAGATTTTTTAAATTTAATCAGATATGGGTGGCGCTAGTTGGGTGATCTAAGCCTCTTAAGAAACACACGTGTTCACACGTGTTCATGCCAAAAAAACATCCTCTTCGTGTACAAATAAAAGCCCAGAGTAGGTGAGTACAATACAAATATGTATGTGTAGAAAAATTTACAACTATACTAATACAATTATTATGTCCTGTTTGTGCTAAATCCGAGAATTAATTTGTATATTTTCCTCACAAATTTCAGAGAAAAATCATGTTTTTATATTCGCTTGTACATATGAAGAAATAGGTAAATAGTTTGGACAGGTACTATGGGCCATTTAAACTCCATACCATAATATTTATTCGTAGCTCTCTATGTACAGAAATATCACAAAATCTGTCTTAGACATTTTACCAAGTCAGCGCATTATACTATGATTAAATATTACAACTAGAACATTTATTTCTGGCTCAAATAATTGATATTTTCACAGTATTTTAGGTGAAACTAGGCCAAGTTTCTTTAGAGTTCCGTAACGAGACCTGAATGTCCATCTGTCTATCACCAGGCTGTATCTTATATATAAACCGTAATAAATAATTATATATGGATAAGTCACACAGATTGAGCTAGCCCCAAAGTAAGTTCTTAAGTAAGACTTGTGTTATGGGATACTAACACAACGATACTATATTTTATAACAAATACATATATAGATAAACATCCAAAACCCAGTTCAATCTGAAAAAGATAATTTTTCATCTTGACCTGACCGGGGATCGAACCCGGGACCATCCGTGTCGCAGGCCGGGGCGTGTCGACCGCTGCGCCACGGAGCTCGTCATCATAATATCAATGCGGCAACTAAAAATGTTGATTGGTTCTACTTTTTTTATTCTCCTCCCGAAGGAAAGGGAAAAAATGATGATGGCAAGTACTCGTCACTAATCGCATTGTGATTATCAACACCATAAAAGCCAACCAAAACCCTTAACTTGACTAGGTTCTAAGTTCTGTGTACCACGTAAGAGAGAGCGAGTTGTAAGAAAAATATTTAATCCTATCCTAACTAATATTATAAATGTGAAAGTGAGTTTGTTTGTTTGTTACGCTTTCACGCCGTATCTTCAGAACCCATCATCATAAAATTTTGCATATACATAGGTTAGGGTACTGAGAAGAACATGGGCTATTAATTGCGCGGGCGGAACCGCGGGTAGCAGCTAGTGTTTTATAATGCCTAAACTAATGTTCCCGGATACGTACTCGCGATTTGTTTGTCCTCTTGACTCGTCCGTGTTTGTACAATACTCGAATAATACTATTGTGGATCAAGAGTTTGTATTGCGGTTGAATAAAACGTTTTTGAGGACAACTGATTGTACTGATGATTCATTCGTGATTCCTCCACCTGTTTCATTCGTTAAGTTTTAAGGCATTTTAAATAGGTACACAATAAAAGTCGTTATTGGGAGGATTGTAATATTTATTTCGGTCATACTTAGTATGTCTTTGGTCGAGGGGATGATCTGCAGGCTTATTCACAATTTTTTGGCAACTACGGTGTCGTTTTGATTGTCCTTTTAAGAGCGTATCCTAGCAGAATTTTTTTAGTATTGTTTCATTACAAATGTATTTCTCTATTTTTTCGCTGAAAACTGATTCTAGAGGCACAATTTTAATTAATTTACCTATTTTAGTCAAAATTTTAGTAAAGTCTATTACTTTATGAAAAAAGAATTGTGCCTCTAGTAGCAGTTTTCAGCGAGAAAATAGAGAAATACATTTGTATGGAAAACGGACTGCTAGGATACCCTCTTAACATCGATTACGGCTTTCGTACGATTGACTATTTTTATTTAAGACTAACTAGCCATTTCCCCGCGTTTTCCGCATAGCCGCATAAATTATAGCGTATCCGACAGATAAATTATCTTTCTATAGGTAAAAGAATTTTGAAAATCGGCCCAGTTGTTTTGGAGCCTATTCAATCCAAACAAAAAATCGAATCTTTTTTCTTTATTATTATAATTATTTAAAAATGAGTTTTTGGAAAGATGTAAACGAGTAAGGATGCGAGTTTCTTTATTTAGTTTACCACCATAATTGAATATAGGGGCAATTATCGTTGAAACCTTCGCCCCTGGTAACACAAAACGGGGAAGTGGCTCGTCTTTATTTTTTTTATTACGTTGCTAGTACTTATTAGTACTGATGATATCTGCCGAAGAGGAAACAAAAAAGCTGCGTTACCAAATAAGTATAAAAAAAATTTGGGATTGAGACACAAAAGGTCTTTGTAATTATTATTTCAGTTTCTCACCCTTTATCCTACACACAACAGAAACCAAGTCAATTTGTCTCAGTGACCGATATTTAGCAGTTTTTGTGATAGTTGTGTAGTAGTGATTATACAAATTTTGCAACCAGTACCGTTTCTCAACAATAGCCAGTAGAATCGATGGGCTTTCGATTTCCTTTCAGCAGCAAGGTTGCCGAGACGACCCTGATGTCCAAAGATAGCTGCAAAATACAAAAATATACATAAAAAATCAAAATCGTATTCAATTAGAAAAATGACAACATTGTATTGAATTTAGTCTACCTACATTTTTTGTTGTAGTTTTTTTGCACGTTAACAAAACATTTGTTGTGATAACGAGTACGGGGAAACGGATATTGCCGGCATTTTTTTAAAGTAAGCATTGTAATAAAGTCAGTTTGTTTAGTCTGTATGTATAGTAAGTATTCTTATTTATGTAGGTTACTCTACAAACAACCCCATTTCTATACAATTATAATTTTTATTTACAAAATTCTATTCTTTTTACCTTGTCTGCTCAAAAAATGAGTTTTTGGAAACATGTTAACGAGTAAGGATGCGAGTTTCTTTATTTAGTTTACCACCATAATTGAATATAGGGGTATTTATCGTTGAAACCTTCGCCCCTGGTTACACAAAACGGGGAAGTGGCTCGTCTTTATTTTTTTTTATTACGTTGCTAGCTTTTCTGTCAAACGCGGTAGACATAGTTATACAGCATGTAACTTGACCCTCTAAATTCCTTTTAAGAGGTGACTCAGATCGTCTATATGAACAACATTTCCTATGGGATCAGAGCTGGGAGAACTCGAAAATTTCCCGTACTAATTGCTGGGGCGGTTGAACACTTTTGCATGGAAATTTGTTTTGAGTTCCCAGCATTGATCCCATAGTAAAAGTTGTTCATATTGACGAGCTGTGTCACTCTTTAGGGGTATTTCGAGGATCAAGTTAGGTACTCGCTGTATAAAATTACAATTACAAAGGGCAAAGAGCTTAATAGGTGAGATAGGATATTTATTGCCTTTCATTCAGGCAACGCAGCTAGTGTATTTTAATTCTTTTATTCTTCTTTTTTAACTTTATTGAGCCTTAAAAAAAGCTACAATAGGTAGACTTATTATTTATTTATTTATTCAAGAACATTACATATAAATACTTAATGCAAGCATTCTCTCCCAATGTAATGGGACCTTTGAGCCGGGTACTATCCAGGGTGGCATTTTTGATTAGAAATATATTTTTTTAAATGTTTTATGTGACATGAATAAATGATTTATTATTTACAATACCGATAGTTAGCATAGTAAGTATTAAGAGAAAAAATAAAATAGGTATAGATAAGAGTATTCTCATTCTGGCATAACGGTAGCATGGAACTTTACAATTCTTTTCTTCTTTAAACACAATGAACGTCCACGGCTATTAGCATTGTTTGATTGACGTCAATAGCTAATATTAAATTATGTAAATCGTGAATATTTCGTTGACATGTTCGGGAAAAACACCTACTTCATCAGCGTAGCAAATCTAGAGTATAAGAAGAATCTACATATTTAATTGTTAAGATTTTATAGGTTAGTTTTCCTTATCCAGCGATGAAATGGGTTGACAACAAAGCTAAGCTAAATTTGTACAAAATTGGTGAACTGTATTAACCATTGTTGTGCCATTGTAAATCACTGAGTAAAGATTGTCCTCTCTCGCGGGTCGTACATACCTGGATGAGACAGGAAGACCGAGGTGGGTGGCGTAAATGAATAGATGCCTATGCTCAGCAGTGGGCGGAAGAAGGACTTAGATAGAATGGTATCTATAGATTGATTTTGAAAGTAAATTGAGCAGGGATATTTTCAGTATGGTTAAAGTGGAAAGAAGGAGGTTGCGTAAACATTTGTTTCGCATCAACTTGGTAATTTTCAAGTTGGTGTGAAACACTAACTAGACTAGGAAAATGGGAAACCTGCAGCAGTTCTAGTAAGAGTACCTAGGTATGTTGATTGTTGGCACAATCATTTTTAGGGTTTACTACTTAGGGGTAAGGGTTCCTAAACCTAACTTGTACAGTTAGGTTTAGGAACCCTTAAGTTTCGCCTTTTGTGTCTGTGGTTTAGCTAAGAGACTATAAGTACTAGAAAAACTGTGATTTGACAGGGGTATATTTTATATTATCTAAAAACTCCGACAACGTGAGAAAATAAAAAAAAGAATACGGGAACAACCTTACATGTAAAGTTTCTTTTTCTCGTCAAGCCATAACTGCAGATTGTCGTTGAATAGTTCTTAAAAATATTGACGGTCACCGTACACCATTTTTCGATTTATAACTATATAAAGCCAGAGCAGTCAAATGATTTGACCTACACTCTCCACGCTGGCCAGATGGGTTGGAGAGGTATCTTTCATGTTTATAAGCTTTGCTTAGCTTGTGTTTCATCCACGTAAAAACTTGAAGTGGTCCTATGGTACTCTGCCGGAAACCACATGGCATATTGGCGTAAAGTATATCATCCCTTATTTACTTTACGCGTAGGTACTTTATCCCTACGATACACAGTGCCATGCATGGTCCACAAGATCTATGCAATATTTCGAAAACATGAAATATTAAATGATGAAATTGATGAATCTCAACAAAGCTTATTAACTTCAAAGATACCTCACCAACCCGTCTGGCCTGCGTGAAGAGAGTGTAGGATAAATCCTCTGACTGCTCTTGCTAATGTATGTTGTAGTAAAGAGAGGATCGTAATTCTGCAGTGGAGACTATTAAAGACCTGTTTTTGATAATGAAGATATAAAAAAAAAATCCTTCGAAAATATTTTAAAAGTATTTCCTTCCAAAGTGACTCCTAAGTCGATTGTCCGGTGAAACCACTTTTAGCAATGAGGATAAGATACAGGGTCTTTCCAACATCCAACACGCTCAGAAAAACCCCTAACCACTATTATTTTTGTTTTGTTAATAAATTGCTTAGTTAAAGCAGCTTGTAGTAAGTGAGTGAGCAGGAAAAGTTTAACGAATTTAAAAAGAATAAAAACAGTGTCTTCTTCTTCTTCACCTTTTCTATATCTATATGAATAAAATTAATTTTAAAATAAAAAAAAGTGTCTAGTAACCATCAAGTCTATTTTAGTTTTAAAAGCTGTAATTTTTGTTGTTTTAATATCAGCAACACATTGTAAAGCTTTAAAAACATATTACTAAGTACGTTTCTTTTATAAATATCTAATAACTCATATTTCAGGCCATTACTTTAATTACTTACTAAACCAATTATCATGAAATTTTGAAAACTCGTATTACGGCCATGATATTTTTTACAGAGACCATTTAATTCCAGAAAAGAAATGAGTTTCCAAAGAATACAGTCGCGCGCGTGCGAGCCGTGGCTGACCGCTAGTAATAAACTCTGCCTATTTACTTAGAACTGTAAGAAAAGATAATAAGTAGGTACTTAATATAAAAGGTGGCTAAGAGGCTTACATCAGCGAAACTAGCGACACCCGTTATTTAATTACTGTACTCCGAAATAGAACAAATTGAAAAAATCTACGTAAGTAAAGTACTTCGATAGTAAATTACTTGTAGTATTTTTAGTACTTATAACTTTTCATGAATATTCATTTCAGATTGATACTCATTGCCAAAAGCAGCCTTTTTTGGCGGTAAAAAGTAGTTCTCTTGATTTACCAAATTCAAAATAATTAAAAGTAATACCAAAAATACTACAAGTCATTTACTTCTGAAGTAATTACGTAGAATTTTTCAATTTGATCTTTATATTTAGTAGTTAAAAAATAAAATCTAATTGCCTTAAAGTCTAGTAAAAGCTATAAAATAAATGAGCGAAATCATAACCACGTTTTTGCAAAGGCGCGCAAACCTGTAGCAAACAGTGGAAGTTTCCTCGAAGGTGCGGCTGCAGGAATTTCTCTCTTCGGCGAGTGCCTTATGTGTTTGTTTATGTTTATTCA
The DNA here is from genome assembly GCA_963082605.1 of Rhodophaea formosa. Taxonomy (NCBI): domain Eukaryota; kingdom Metazoa; phylum Arthropoda; class Insecta; order Lepidoptera; family Pyralidae; genus Rhodophaea; species Rhodophaea formosa. The sequence continues at coordinate 9,775,292 of OY720213.1, read as the reverse complement.
ACGGAGCACGTGCTGAGTGAATAGCCAATTAGAAACTGATTTAGGTGTTTTCTTGAATGCCCATTAATTGCGGTCTTGAACTGATAACATTAACCCACTTTGCGTTACAACGCATTTGACAATACGTGGTAAATAATTTTTAAAATTTATTTACCTATTACCCTTTTCGACGCGACACCTTGTTACTAAAAAAGACAAAATATAATAGGTATATACGGACAGATCATAATGATTGAGCTGCTACAAAGTTAGTTCAAGACTTGTGTTATGGGATACTTACTCAACGATACTACATTTTATTACAAAAAATACATATATAGATGAACATAAAAGACCCAGGTCAATCTGAAAAAGATCATTTTTCATGTTGAACGAATCGGGGATCGAACCCAGGACATCCCCGTCGTGGGCAGGCGTGTTGACCGCTGCGCCACAGCGGTCGACAAAATGATTATTCGTATTGACCCGCTACTATCTACTTAAACATAAAATACCTAGTTGATATTCGAATCAATGAAAGAGATTTAGAATAAGATTAATTAAAAAAAAACTCTCTACATAAAGTAATATCTCTATAATATCCTATTTTATACTTCTATTACAAATTCCTCGTTGCTAATGTTAAGCTTCCATTTATGAATTATACCACCTTTGTTATAATATAACAGCGCAACAATGATTTCGAAACAATATTTTTTTAAATGAATTTCCAGTTCAAGGAAAATCAGCAGAATTGTGATGAAGTGCACGAGCTACTTTTTTATCATTTCCGTTCTCATAAGCAAAATTAAGAGCAGGGACATGTTTATTTATTTTTTGCCTTATCTTGAAAGACAATCAATTTCTTCATAGGCCTGGCTTGTGTCTGCATTATATTTTTTATTAGAGCATGGTAATTGATGTCGCTGTTTACGCAAATGTGCTTAAATCCATTAACAAAAGGGCGTTTTAACCCGTATGTATGTGTAAAACAAAAGAATTACTAAATGAATTGTTTGGGCATTATTACAGTACTAAGGATATTATGAGCATTTAATTAAGAAATTAAGAATACATATGATCCTTTCCTTTTTTAAAAAAGAAATATAAAAAATATACATTATGCTAAAAAAAATATAATAATTTCCTTTTATAAAGAAGAAATATAAATAATATACATTATGCTAAAAAAACTAGAACGCATCAGAACTTCAGTTTTTTACATTTCAAAAGGAGAAGAATATAAGTTGGACACTGTTTGTGTGCCTTTTGTTGGACCGTACCCCCAAATGGTTGAACCTATTTTGATAGAGATTTTTTTGTTCAAAAGGTAATTCAATCGAGAGTTTTCTTAGCTACATCTGAACGAAATCGATTCAGCCGTTTAAAAAATAGTTTTCTTTTTGCATCGGGTATGCTTAAAATTTATATTTATACAGCTTGCTACGATCAGCCTCTTATATTCTTACCAAATTAAACATTTATTGTTTTTCGTGTGTGTAAGCTTGTGTAAGAGGCCAACACTGGTGTCAGATTTTTCACATAGCTTAACGACTACATCATTGACTCACACAGACCACTTTTTTCATTTCACAAACAATAGCTATTTGGAGCCTGGGGTCCGCTTTCCGATTACAGCATTTAGCTAACTTGCACAAATCCATAAGTAAAGGTATACTATTGGAAAAAGAAATAGTCTTTACTATTTACTAGATGTCTTTAAAATTTGCGGACATAGGAAGCTACAGTGGAAGCAACCCGGTCACGTCCACAATTAAAAAATCAAGTACCTCCGTCACATCCGTTTTAGACCAAAATAGGCACAATCGAATCTAGGAGCTTGCAAGTCACGCGTCTATTTAAGGAAATTAAAATGCACTAAAATGTTTTTTGAGCCATGTAAGTTTTCCTTAATGTTCGTGGAAGCACTAATAAGTATTCTGTAGGAGTTTGCAGTATGTCTGTGTCTAGTAGTTAGTCGATTAAATGCTTAATTGATTTTTTTGGAAGTATTAGGTAATGAATATGCTAATATGTACAAATATTGCCATTCTACGACTCGATAGAAGAAGAAGATGTAGAATTAATTTTCTTTTCTAATTGACGAGCTCCGTGGCGCAGCGTTCGACACGCCTGCCTGCGACACGGATGGTCCCGGGTTCGATCCTCGGTCAGGTCAAGATGGAAAATGATCTTTTTAGATTGATCTGGGTCTTAAATGTTTATCTATGTAAGTCGCTATTATAAAATACAGTATCATTGAGTTAGTATCCCATAACACAAGTCTTGAACTTACTTTGGGGCTACCTCAATCTGTGTGATTTTTCCTTATATATTTATTTATTTTATTCATTAACTTTGCAGGGTAATATAAACCAAGACTTGTGGACATACTTAATGGTTTAATTCCCTGCGAAACAGCCTTTAAAAAAAGTCTGCCGCGGCTTATCATTCGCGGAGAAAAATTGGTAAGTTCGAGGCGACTCCTAAACTTTATTCATTCACTGACTAAATTTTATCGAAGCCCTTAGATAATTATATAAGAATTCACTAGTTAGACTGATAAAATTCCGAATTTATAGCGATTGCCGTAAACTACGTAAAACGACCCGGTGACTCTATGTATTACGCGCAAAATAAATAATCTGCTTACTTGCGTACGTGTTATTATAACAATACATCGTAATTACAGGACTTAATATACTAAGTAAGTACGAATTAGTTTAAAAATGATTCCGACAAGAGCTTGGCTCTTTTAACAAAAAAAAATAACAAGCAAGGAGGCACGGAATATTATTAAAGGCTGATGTTAAAACTCTATCACTGTAAGATATAATAATATAATATAATAATATTTTTTAATATATAGGGACATATCACACAAATTGAGCTAGCCCCACAGTAAGTTGTGAACTTGTGTCGTAGGATACTAACTGAACGATACTATATTTTATAATATATACTTATATAGATAAACATCCAAGACCCAGGTCAATATGAAAAAGATCTTTTTCCATCCTGACCTGACCGGGGATCGAACCCGGGACCCCCGTGTCGCAGGCTAGCGTGTTGACCGCTGCGCTACGGAGCTCGACCAAGATCGTCATCAGAATCCAAGCGAGAATGATCGACAACTAAATATCGTAACATCATCACCATTATAGTCAATATTATAAATTATTGGCAATACAGGTTTGTTTTTAAACCCCCTTTAATATTTAAATCTTGGAATTACCATTGACTAGCTGATCACGAAGTTCGCAAGGGTTGTCCAGTCGCTTTTCTCATTTGGCCTTATTAAAGTTTCGCCCCTAATGGGTACAAACGGGATTTATTTATTTCTAAGCCTCCCAAGTCCGTCCGTACATCTATCACAGGGTATATCTATTAAAAGTAGAAGATACGAAATTTTCATGGGATGGGTATATTTATTGCCGCTATAATAATACGTAAAAAAACACAATAAAATTAACAAGTAAGGGAAATATAAGAAAAATAATGATTAATCATGGGCGGCTTTTGTATTTAAATATTGTATCGTGGAACGGAACCTATTCTTGTATGATTCCGATTCGCACTTTATTTTTATTACAATTTGTATTCTATTGGCGGTTCTGATTCCAAGATTTCAATATTGCCAGGGATTTCCGAATCAACCTAATTGGCCGGTCGGCCACCTGCACGGTAAAATTTCCACGTGGTCCAAATCGTCGAAGTAAACACGTGTAATGACTTCTGGCCGAGGAGAGCGCGGAAAAATAGTAGGCAATTAGAGAGATCGCAGATAAAGGAATATCTCTAATGGTTTAACGTACTGAACGTACTTGTGGAATGCGAGTAATTACATTGACAAGTTTGAACCGATTCTTTTTTACTAGCTGTCCGTGTGTAGGTAATTTGGGTACTTACTTAGGTGCTAATATCTACTATAACCTACTTCATATAAGTACCCACGTCTTTAGATTTAATGTCCGTAATGTGACTTTGTTTGTAATTTTTTTTATTTATTTGTAAGACCAACAGCAATATGAATTGTAATAAACTTCGATCAAAGATAATAAAATACAACTAATTGGGCAAGTGCAAGTCGGACTCGTACCCGAAGGGTTCCGTACTATTATCTATACATATATTAGACTATCGCGCAAAAAACGTCAAAGACATCGCGTCTCTTGTATCTTGTATGGGAAGCCTTAAATAATAATTTTATTTATATTTCATGGACGTATAAAAAATATACGTCCATGTATATTTTGTTATTTATTATTGAAGTGAATGTACAACTAAATATTTTGTGAAAATTTCAACGTCTGGCTACCATGGTTCTTAAAAACAGCTTGGTGACAGACGGACACGAACGGATAGTGAAGTCTCGTGAATAGGGTCCCGTTTTACCTTTGGGGTACGGAACCCTAAAAATAGGCAACAAAAATTAATTTTCTCCTAAAATACGAAGAATGTTTGATTTTCCTTTCCTTTGTTTTACACTTTTAACCTAGGTAACTACGCTTTTATTTTTTTATCTCCTTTCGTAAATATTAATTGGTTTTGCCTTACCTCCTGCATCACTTGATCAATCTCTGCCTCTATTACCTCCTGCAAACACTCGTTATTCCTCGTTTAAACCTTTCACGATGCTATGGCATAAAGTAACACCGTTAGTTAAACAGTAGAACTGCACTTGCTTAACTGCAGTCTCCTAGCACATCATTGGCTTTGAACCAGATCAATTAACTATTGCAATCGAATCAAAGTCGTCAGACCACTGCTCAGAATTGCACTGAATATTATGAAACAGTTCCATCACGGTACAGGTGGAGGGAGATGGAACAATCCACTGCCATGTCGCTTTCCTATCGGATTTGAATGCGTTGTATTATTAATCGTTCGTTCATGTTGACATAACTGTTACTACATACATATGCGTTGCTTTAAAAATAACAATAAAGCATCGAAAGTAGATTACGACACCGTACCCACCCATATCCGCGTTTAGAGTGAATTCTAAAATTATTATTTAGTTACATACTTACATACAATCACGTCTTTTTCCCTTGCGGGGTAGACAGAGCCCAGGTCTATAAAACCTAAAGACCACGTTTATCATGTTGGTGGGCTTGGAGGTGGAGAACAGAATCAATAATCATGGGTTTCTAGCCACGACGCCTATTGACATTATTCCTCCCGCCCATTCCCTCGATCGGTTTTTACGATCTGCGCGGTAAGAGAATCAATTTGATACATTCTACGTTTTTTCTTTTCTCCCAGACCAGCGTGAGAGGAATTTTATTTAGTTAGTATAGTTATAGCAGTTTAGTTGTATGCGTCTTTCACCTTTGACGAAAAACAGTAGTTATTACGTACTGACACGGTAATTCGGCATGCACTGAACTTGACCTCATCGGTTACATGAGCGCGGACTGGTTTGCTAATTCGCGCATGGCACGGATAACCGGAAACATTTGGTTCGATTAAGATTAATTTGTTTAATGCTTGTTACCCTTATTGGTGTAACAGATCGGCGATGTTGAATATAAGAGGTTTAGTCGGCGCGGGCGCGCCATTGTAGCGTCGCGCGCATGTCGAGTGAAGGCGTTCCCAATGCCTGCGCAGACGCATCTAGTGCATATCGTACTTACGCCCGCGAACTATGCGCTTGTGAAGTTCTCGTTGCACCAGTGAATTGAACGTGAAAGCTTAACTTTAGTGGATTGTTTTTTAACTGACTTAAATTGACTTGTGGTGTTTATAAATATTAAAAAATGCTGAGCGGTTGGCAATTACTTTTGTCTAAATGTAAGTTGTTTTAAACTTTTTTAAATTAAAATAAATTATAAATTAGTACCTTAAAAATGTATCAACAAAAGGTCAATATCTTGAAAATTTATAAAGCTCTTGAAAAAAGTTTAACGTCCTTTATCCCTAAAGGACGTTAAACTTTTAAAAAATTTATAAAGCTCTTGAAAAAAGTTTAACGTCCTTTATCCCTAAAGGACGTTAAACTTTTTTCAAGAGCTTTATAAATTTTCAAGATATTGACCTTTTGTTGATACATTTTTAAGGTACGTACGGTACGCGGAATTCTAAAAAAGTTTGAAGGCTCCCGCCTTCAAACTTTTTTAGAATTCCGCGCTGTTATAATAATTGCATTACAATCCTCAATATTAAATAATTTTGAGGATATTATAATAATGCTAGCACCTAGATGTCTAATTAATAATTTGGAAAAACAAAGCGATGTATGGGATTTAATTATTATCGAATTAAAAAAGATATATTTTACCAGGAGCAAATAGCATTCTTATCTAAATCTTATATAATTTCACTGAATTACATTCATAAATATATTCCGAACTATTTTCTGAAATAAATTAATTTGATTTTATTGATTTATTTAAAAAGCATAAGTAAGTATAATAACAATCCGTCACATGAAACCTGGGTATGCTGTATGGAACTCAAAGATAATAAAAAAAATACAAGGATTATGAGCTTTCTTCTCTTTCTTATAAAAGCTAGCTTACTAAAAGTATAATTTCATACCATTACTGGGTAAGCAATAATATCTACCCGTTTATTTTCGTTGCAATGTGCATTTCTTTAGTCAAAGCATTTTTTAGGGTTCCGTAGTAAACAAGGAACCCTTATAGTTTCGCCATGTCTGTCTGTCTGTCTGTGTGCCTGTCTGTCCGTCTGTCCGTCCGCGGCTTTACGCAAAAACTATAAGTACTAGAAAGCTGTAATTTGGTATGGGTATGTATATTAATCATACCAAAAAAGTGGTAGAAAAAAATCTTGAAAAAAAAATTTTTTAGGGTATTAAAGTGGGGGAGTATTTTTTTTCTCTATTTACCCATAGTGGCCATAGTGTGGAGTATTGTTGAATAGGTCTTTAAAAAATATTGTGAGGTTGAATACACCATTTTTCGATTTAGGGATCCGTTTCCGAAATATTTGGTTTTAAAGTGCGAATTTTTGTTAGAGGTAAGTGTCCCTCCCCTCCCCCCTCTATCTGCTAAACGGTTAAATATAGATACGTGGAAAAAATTACAGCAGTAGTATATATACTGAAGTTGTAAGAAAATATATATCAGAGCTGAGTACTAAGTACAAACTAAAAAGTTATATGCAACCTACAAAATTTCATACAATTTTCATTGTTAGATGTTTTTGGTCGTTAAACTGTGAGGTGCGATTGTGAATAGTGTGAACTCAAAGTTGTCATTCGCAACTACGGAACTCTACACTGCGCGTGGCCCGACACGCACTTGGCCGGTTTTTTTTCTCTGTGGTCTAGCCAAACTAATGGTGATCTGTTCGCTATTTACGAACAGGTAGTACAGAGAGGGTCATGCTCCTGCAGTGGAGATTTAAAAAGACCTGATGATGATGATGAACAGCTGCAATAGGATCAATTTACGATTTTATGAAACCAAAGTGTTAATTAACGAGCTGTTTCCTGCGACTTCATCCGCGTGGTTTTTGGGTCTTATCAAACAATCTACCCACGCCCTGGGTCGACACCGGGCCTCTAGACCCGCCCCCAAACATCTCAGGTGAGGATATAACCGGAAACAAGATATCTATTTAGGCCCCCGGGTCAACCGGTTTCCGAACCATCAAATGTGTATACAACCGAAAACACGCATCATCAATTAGTATTCGCAAAGCTCGTCCAGTACTTAAGAGTCGCCTGACGCGCATGTCTCCATACAAACGGAAAAAGGGAATTGTGGCAATATTCGATAATTTTAGGGCAAAATTAAGCATCCAATCATTTAATCTCATTATAATCTACGTACGTTCCTATACAGTTTGGTTAAATTATGAAATGTGTGAGAATTATACGCCTCTCAAGATTTCCATACAAATTTTAAAAGGCTCGTAATTATCAAACCATTGATAATTTAACCAAGATGTATAGGAACGTACGTAGATTATGATGAGATTAATTGATTAAATGCTTAATTTTACTCCAAAATTATCAAATATAGCCACAATTCCCTTTTTCCGTTTGTATGGAGACATGCGCTTCCAGGCCACTCTTCATGACATTTATATACAATTTTTTAATACTTTGGGTTAGGTTCACGCAATTTTTTCAGATTTCTAATTCTTTAAAAATTCTATACAGCCTATGTTATGTACTCGCTGATATTAAATTTATCTATTAGTAAAAGATATTTTTTAATCGGTCCAGTAGTTTTTGAGTTTATCAATTACAAACAAAAATCTTTCCAATTATTATTCTTCCAAATAGAAAATCTTCTTACACCCGAAATTACAGATTTTGCAGTAAGTGTCAGTGTAGTGAATAGTAAAGCGAAAACTAATTATTTATTTTGCAGTATCCCTAAGAATTTAACACTGAAGAACATTTGAGTACCCACTTAACATTTTGCTTAATCTATACATATAATAAAACAGTAAAAATATTTTGTCTGTACATTTAGTATTTTTGACTGAAATGGATAGAGGGAACTTAAAAAGAATAATAAAAAACAAACATTTTTTTTGAATTTCTTGTACATAATAAAGTTGAGAAATAGAATAAAGATCCCTATCATGAGGGCGACACTTGCTTAGATCGAAAGCAAGTTAGAAAGAGTTCATACTGTTAAATGTCTTAAGAAGAAGTCATTGAAAATGAATGATTTTCTCGATTTTGGGGTGAGCCTACAACATTTTATTGAGAGCTGGGTCCATGCAACTCTTAATAGGCATATTCAGGTATTGTCTCCATTCAGTTCCGCTACCGACCCGCAACGATCCATCAATATACTTCACGTGGAATGAATAAGTAGACTTGATTAACTTTTTGGGCCACAATATCTGGCTGACTGTGTTTGTATCTGAGTGCCTATACGTATACGTAGGTAAAATACTTAAAATTCTTAAAACTTACGACATACTTTTTCGAAATCGATATAGCTCGATTCCTGAATCGGGTGTGGCATTTTCAAACGTAGGTAAGTAGTTTTTATTTTCTCAAAAATCGGTATGATATGTTCTGTGACAATTTTTTGTATTTAACGTACATAAGAAAATCCCCATTGACTCATTTCAATAAGTGTATGTTGAAAAAATTGCATAGAAAAAAATATATCAAAAATATTCAAGACGTTTTAGCTATCCATAAAAGCACTGAATATATAATAAAGTTATATTATATAGGAATTAGGTAAAAGTCAAATCACCGCTGTCAATGTTGAGTGGAATTATTTTTTTTTACCATTAATAAGTACATACTATAATTTTATCGACACATTTTGTAAATTAAAGAACAAATCTATTAACTCAAGGATAAGTTTTATTTATTATAATACGTTATGGCAAATATGGCAATATAGCTGTACCTCCATGTACTTATGCATTTTCATACTATTAACGCATTGAAATCTTGTAATGGGGGACACTAAATTATTGCAAACTATAAACTATTATTTACAACAGGTACCTACTACCTGTATTCCTAAACAATAAAGATGCCACTAATAAACTTCTTCCTTATCTGTACATAATAAATTACAACCTTTCAGAAGGTCTGACTCAATTACGAGTAGGTAAATTCTAACTTAAAGAATAAGTACATGTCTTGAACAACCACTGATTCAGCTGCAGGAAAAGATCTATGTATTTAAATGAATATTGAGGAAGGACGAATTACGAAAGTTACCGGTCTTTATCTCTTATCTAGCAATTATCTTCTGCGGGTAAACACTTGAAACTTGGGATTGCTGTATAAAATTGCACTTTACAGTGTTCGTGGACCACGAACACTGTAAAATGCTTGAAACGTTAGGTGTATAAATAATGTAATAAACGCGATAAAACCCGTATAAAAATAATATTATTTAAACGTGTAACAATCGTGAAAACATAAGAAAACATTGGGATTGCTGATTATATTATTGATTGTCGCCAAGTATCTGAAATTTATGGTACAGATTTATGACAACTACTTACCTATCAGGATTTCTTATAACATGATAAAGATATAAAAGTTATTCTAAGTAAGTAAAGTCTAATTAAGCAAAAAAATTGCATTTTCTGGACGCAGGCAAAGCAAAGTTGAAACATATTAATTCAAGTTTTGAAATGGCACGTTTACGCGTACCTAAAGTTTAGGCCCAGAAATCACTATTTTATTACATTTTTTGAGTGTTTTACGGGACGGTCCATTAAGACGGTTAGTCGTTTACTTTATTGGGAATCATCGAGGCGACGGACCTTCGCTCGATTTTCTCAAGTATAAAAATAATAATTTTTAGTAAAAGAATCCAATTATTTGTCGCTAATATGATCACCCCAGCATATTTTAAGAATACCTGATAAGGATTTTTTCCATTGTTAATTTTGAAATACCTTAAAGTAAGTTTGAAACTTCCCACATTCTTGACAAAGCACGTGTATTATAGTCATACAATATAACAATACTTACTTACTATACTAGAAACACGTCATATTTTCTTTTTACCACACACCTAAACAAATTGAGATATCATTTTTGGTCTTTATTTAATAGACTTCATTATTCGGGCAAACGTGTTTCTTACAGTGATGATATCATTAGCATTTCGAATTCTTTGTATAGGAAAGAATAAAATTCTCTGCAAAATTAGTAAAGGAGCGAATCTTAGTTCCATTTGTTATGTAAAATAGCTAGCCATATGGTAATTATTGTAAATTTTCCTATAGAAATTACCAAACTGAAAGAAATTAAAATAACGCGTAAATGTCACATTTGAACAGTGTAACGCGATACTAAACTGATAAGTAGGTACTGCTATAGAAATACCTAAGTGATATGGTGAACAAATGCGTAAAATTAAACTAATTGGAAAAGCTACTTTGGGAAAATTGCTACTTTCTTATATTTTTCAAGTAAGGTTATATATACCTGCGACCACGAACATTGTAAAGTGCTCGAAACGTTAGGTATATAAATAATGTAATAAACGCGGTAAAAACCGTATTAAAATAATTTTATTTAAGTCCGAAAGAGATTTTGAAAAAAATACGTACCTACCTAAACGTATTTTTTTCACACCAAACGGAAAATAAATGTAGTCTGTATAGGTACCTATTCATTACCCTAGGTAGGTACCTAAGTAATGCGACGCATATTCCGGTTATTGGTACCTACGCACATACGTAGACATCTAAAGAATAGGTCTTAATTTATCAATAATTGAATAAAATCACGATTGTGTATACAACTTGTTAGTCGCCTTTTGAGAATTTCAGTACTTATCGACTGCAAAAAATTACGCATTATCTTTCTGCACAAAGACTTCATTAATAGTTGGTAAATGATGACCATTTTTAGGGTTCCGTAGTAAACAAGGAACCCTTATAGTTTCGCCATGTCTGTCTGTCTGTCCGTCCGCGGTTTTACGCAGAGACTATAAGTACTAGAAAGCTGTTATTTGGTATGGGTATGTATATTAATTATGCCAAAAAAGTGGTAGAAAAAATCTTGAAAAAATTTTTTTGTAGTATAGCTCCCATACAAGTAAAGTGGGGGAGTAACTGGGGTATCGTTAAATAGGCCTTTAAAAAATATTGTGAATAAAAATATTACCACGTGAAAAAAAATACAGCAGTAGTATATATACTGAAGTTGAAAGGAAAACTATCAGAGCTGAGTACTGTAAGTACAGTAAGTACAAACTAAAAAGTTATAGGCAACCAACTTATAAAATGTACTCGAAAATGTAAAATTTCATACAATTTTCATTGTTTGATGTTTTAGGTCGTTAAACTGTGAGGTGCGAGTGTAAACAGTGTGAACTCAAAGTTGTCATTCGCAACTACGGAACCCTACACTGCGCGTGGCCCGACACGCACTTGGCCGGTATTTTTTTAAACTTTGTACGTCTATACCTAATTTGATAAGAAGGTGTATAGGTTACCTATGCATTTGTGAGCCTGTGTGGAGAAGTCTTTGTCCGTGGTTGTTGATAATGCATTTATAGCTCGTACCTAGTTAAAAAAAAATCCAATGGTTGGCTTTGCAAAATTATACGAGCCCGAACTCTTTATATGGGAAGATGTACTGTTCCAATTCAAGTTCATTTATAGGTTCAAAAAGTAGTACTGTAGCTGAAGTATGCTTTTAGAGTTTATTTGATTTATATTTAAACCGGTTCAGTAATTATTTTTCTATTAGGTTCCATATGAAGTATATTAAAAATACAAAGTTTAAATCTATTCATCGGAGATGCACCTAATATCCTATTAGACTATCATTAACTGAAATAAAAGTTGGAAATATTTCCATCTAGTCAAAATATTATACAAACTGTATCACTTCTGTTTAATAATAACAAAAGTAGGTCTTACGCATAATAAACGAAAATCTAAACTTGCTCAACCTAAAATTAGTTAGAAATGCTTATATTTTTTGCCTCTACATGGCATGGCCGTTTTGCGGTTTGCAATAATACTAGATAATAATATCTTTGATTCTATTTATAGAAGTAATCATTAATCAATATAAATTAGATAGGAATCTAGGAACTAAACAGTAAATTGAATTGGAGGAGCTTGGTGGCCCAATGGGTCTTATGCATTACTGTACCGAAAACAAATGGCATATCTTTACAAAATTGGTGAACTGTATTTACTTTGTGTTAACTACTGTACCATTTGTAAATCACTGATGAAAAAAAAATCTATTCTATTCCTTAGTTCTATTCTAAAAATACCTTGAGCTCCTGCGTACTTCGGAAGGCACACTAAGCGTTGGCCCATCATTGATGATTGAGATGCATTTATGCCAACGTGAAACATATAATGCTAGTGTTGGCTACTTATGCACACAAAAAACCAAACGAAGTGAATTGAATATTTATAGAAAAGGCCCGAGTACTTACTGATGTCGAAATCTATGTCCTTTCGTAGACCTATGATCATATTTACTTACTATGTTGAAAACTAAATTTTTCAATTAATTTTAGCAAGGACTGTATCTTACCTATATTTCAGAAATCTATATCGATTGTATTTATCCTGATATTTGAGCATTAAATACAAAAAAATAATTAGACAGTGTATCCATCCAGTATGCAAATTGCGTGAAATGCCATAATAATAACAATGTGTCTCTGTGTTCTGGGGTCAAAACGTTTGCCTAATGACTGGGAAATCTTAGGTGCAAGTCCCACTGGGAAGCATACTTTGCTAAAAATGTATTCACGCTAGCTATTTAGGATTTTGCAGGATCACCTGATCATCCAAAAAGAAAGATAATTTAATACATCGGAAGACGCACTAAGCTGTATACTTAGATCATAAACAGCTCCATTATCTGACTTACATCCAAAAAGTCAAGAGAATCTAAATCTGTCTGACTCTATCAACTCGACACTTCACCCTCCGGCACACGACTACAGTAAGTGGTAGAGTACGCTAGCCTACCAATTCAGCTTACCCTAACAGTTTTGATTAACAAAAACTGGTAGTTTTGATTTCCCAAAACTGGTAGTTTTAATTGACCAAAACTGATATAGTCTACACGTAAATTTGATTTTTTTAGTATAGTTAGAACGCCGCGACGTATAACAGAGTTACCAAATATTGGTCTAGTGCATGGTAGAGTGGACACAGTGGTGGGGAAAAGCTAGTGGTAGAGTAGCTTGCCCACGATGCTAGACAATCTCCTCTACCAATTTCTAGTAGGTACAATACTTTACCTATGCTGATTACACCGGTATAAGTAGCCGCATAGTAAGTACTTTATCGTCTACTCTACCGTTTACTCTACGCGTGTAAAAACTCTACCGATATCTTCTAGTAGCTTTGCCTGATTTGTGATTGCCTAATTAGCATAATGCATCATAACATACATACATACCTAGTATTACCTCTTCCTCCCTTACGGGGTAGACAGAGCCTAAGGTCATAAGACGAAAAGCAACGCTTAGCATGTTGATGGGCTTAAGGATGGAATACGGAATCAAAATAGTGATGGATTGCTTGCCGCACCGCTTATTTACATGATTCTTTAGATTTGCGCCAATTCCCTCATAAAGGTCTTAATAATAAATGAAAATATAGTAGCTTATTAAAAAAAATAGATTATTTTCCATCATAAACTACACGCTCTTTGCTCCACATAACTAATATTAAATCGATAAATCAGTTGTATAACAAAGTGGCAATCTATTATAATCTCACGAAGAGATGGTTTAATCGTAGGCACGTTGCGCCCGCGAGGATGGCGCGACACGTGTTTCTATCGACGGGTACTTGAAACCTGGGTAAATAGATCTCGTTTCCTACAGTGGTTATCATCATCTTTATGCTACCATAGCAGTAGAGATATTGATAAAAAAACCTAACATATTGTCACGAGAGTGGGTTGGGGATAGGAAAGAAAAGGCCGATCTTATGAAAATGCCTTTATTTAAGTGCCAAACGTGTACACACAGCACTCACTCACACGCGGAACTGACGCGGCACTATACACTCGCACGGAACTGTCACTTGCGCGGAACTGTCACTTGCGCGGAATTGTCACTTGCGCGGAACTGTCTCTTGCGCAGAACTGTCACTCGCGTGGAACTGTCGCTCACGCGGAACTGTCACTTGCACGGAACTGTCACTCCACTTTTCACTTCACTTACTACTCACTGTTTTTCCTTTTTCTTCTTCTTTCCTTTTTCTTCTTCGGATTCCACTTTTCAACTAACTGGCCTCACGCCGCGCTTAGTACTGCTTATATACCCCCCGAATGCAAACAAAATCGCATCATGGATGTTCTAAATTCAAACCATAAATTTTCTATCGCCTTCTCTTTCTTTCCCTTCCATTTGGTCTGGGACAATCTAGAAATTTCTTTCAGTATCCCCTTCTCTCTCACACATCTTCTGTCCTGTATTTTCACTTCTATTTAATCTAGAATAGCCTAGAAAATTCTTTTAAACTTACAAAACAGAGTAACGTGGGCTGTGATTCGAACCGGGGTCTTCCGGTTCTTAGCCCAACGCCTAGACCGTTAGGCCAGAGATGTTCTGACGTCGATGTTGAAATTTCCCTTTAGATGAATTCTTTTTCATTCGAATTCATGACGTTGACATTGTCATTCAGCGTGCTACGCGACACTGCCCCCTCCCAAGACATGATCGTCCCGATCATCATTGCTTCCATAATAACGTGCCAAACGGTCCACATGAACTATTTTTAAGGGACTGCGAGGGGTACGCTGAATCCGGAATGTAACGTCATTGATTTTGGTGATTATCCTATAAGGTCCTTCCCAGCTTGGTTGTAGCTTCGGGGACTTCCCTTTTCGTCTAACTGGATTATGAAGCCAGACCAGGGTTCCTTCTTGGAAACTAAAACCGTTAGCTTTACGATCGTAGCGGGTCTTCATTCGTTCACTAGCTTTAAATCCAGCCTCTCTAATTTGTTCATAAACGTCAATCATCCTGGTCCGTAGATCATTAGCGTAGTCGGTTATCCTTTTTGGGGTATCTGTTGGACAACCCGCTAATAGATCAGCTGGCAATCTCAGTTCTCTTCCGAAATTGGCATACGCTGGAGTAACTGTAGTAGTCTCATGTACAGCAGTCCTATAAGACATGAGGAATAGCGCAATATACTCGTCCCAGTTCTTCTGATGGCTATCCACTACTTTTGCCAGATGCCGTTCCAACGTTTGGTTGAATCTCTCCACCATTCCATCAGACTGCGGATGATATGGCGTCGTTCGAGTCTTATGAATCCCCATGATTTCACAGACTTCTCTAAATACTTGTGACTCAAAGTTTCGTCCCTGATCACTGTGCATCTCCAATGGCACCCCAAATCTGCAGAATACTTCAGTTACAAGCTTTGTCGCTACGGTCGTAGCCTCCTGGTTAGGTAGTGCAAACGCTTCTGGCCATTTCGTGAAATAATCCATAACTACCAAAATGTAGCGGTTGCCAGCATTCGTGATTGGAAACGGTCCGGCTATGTCAAGAGCCACCCGTTCCCAAGGTGCCCCAACGTTATACAACCTCATGGCTCCTCTGCTTCTAGTTTGGGGTCCCTTTACACCTGCACAACTCGTGCATTTACGACACCAGTCTTCTACATCATCTCGACAGTGCAACCAGTAAAAACGTTCTTTTATTTTTGTGAGAGTTCTTCTTATTCCCAGATGTCCTCCTGAAGAACCATCATGATAAGTCTTCAGAATTTCGTTAATCTTTGCCCTGGGGACGACCAATTGCAGATGGCAATCTTTCCCTTGAGGACTTTCCCATTTGCGGCAGAGTAATCCATCGTGCAGCACCAGGCTGTCCCATTGCGCCCAAAGACTCTTTGTAGCCGTACTGTATTTGGCCACTTCTGACCATTTCGGTTTAGCAGTTCCACTTCTTAGCCAGTTCAAGAGTGGTTGCAAATCTTTGTCTTCTTCTTGAGCCTTTTTCATAGCATCGTTGCACCAATTGTCATCTATAGAATCAGTTCGGATCAGCCTGATTTTCACGTTCTCCTTTTGTTCCTGCCGATTGCAATGCTTACAGTCCTTCGAGCAAGGTCTTCGAGACAGAGCATCTGCGTTGCCATGACTCTTTCCTCCTCGATGTTCGATTTCAAATTCATACTCCTGGAGTTGTTCAATCCACCTGGCAACTTGTCCTTCAGGATTTTTAAATTCCAATAACCATTTTAATGCAGCATGATCAGTTCTTACCAAAAATTTGCGACCAAGCAAATATTTCTTGAAATGTTGCAATGTTTTTACCACGGCTAATAATTCTCTGCGAGTAACACAATAATTTCTCTCTGGCTTAGATAAAGATTTGCTGAAGTAGGCGATTACAACTTCCTGATCTCCTCTCTGCTGGGATAAAACACCACCAATTCCGGTGTTACTCGCGTCAGCGTCCACAATGAAACTGTGCTTCGTGTCAGGATATCCGAGGATAGGAGTTTCACATAAGCGCTTTTTAAGTTCCTGGAAAGCTTGCTCACAATCTTCATCCCAAGAAAATGCTCGTTTCTCTTCGGTCAACCGATGTAACGGCTTAGCAATATCAGAAAATCCTTTTACAAAACGACGGTAATAAGAGCATAGACCCAAGAATGCTCTCACCTGAGTTTTATCTGTCGGCGTTGGCCAATCTTTAACTGCACTTATTTTAGATGGATCAGTAGCGATACCTTGTTCCGATATAATGTGACCCAAGTAGTTGACTTGACGTTGAAAGAATGAGCATTTCTTTGGACTTAGCTTCAAATTTGCACCCCGTAGTTTTGAGAATACACTTTCCAGTTTCTGGAGATGATCGTCAAAATCTCGCCCCATTATGATGATGTCATCTAAATAGACCAAGCAGGTTTCTCCAAGCATACCTGCTAGCACATGCTCCATCAATCTCTCAAATGTAGCGGGCGCATTGCAAAGTCCAAATGGCATTGTTTTGAATTGCCATAAACCCTTACCCGTTGAAAACGCAGTCTTCTCTTTATCTTTGGGATCCAAATCTACTTGCCAATACCCGCTTTTTAAATCAAGAGTAGAGAACCAAGTCATGCCACAAAGTGAATCCAAAGTGTCATTGATTCTGGGGAGCGGGTAACTGTCCTTCTTAGTTACGTCATTAAGACGCCGATAGTCCACGCAGAACCTAGTCGATCCATCCTTTTTTTTAACTAATACCACCGGAGAGCACCATGGGCTTGATGAAGGTTCTATCACTCCGTTTTTCTTCATCTCCTGTATCATGTCTTCAACTTCTTGCTCGCGGGCAAAAGGAACACGTCTTGGCCTCTGCCGAATGGGTACTGTGTCGCCAGTATCAATTTTATGTTTCACCAAATCGGTTCTGCCAATATCCCCATCATTTTTCGAGAACAAATCAGAATATCTCAATAAGAAATTCCTTGCTTTAATTAATTGTAATTTAGTTAGATTATCTTTGCAACCCTCCAGAAGCTTTGTTACATTTTCTTCCTGATTTGTGATTCTCCGCTTTTGTCCCTCTTCACACTTCCTTAACCAGGCTATTTCCTCACAGTTTCCAATAACCGTTCCTTTTCATAGTGTGTGCTCCACGTCATGAGGATTAAAAACAGGTACCAACGCAATTTGGTCATCTCCTACTAAGGTTCTGGCTGGGATCCATGGTGTGTCCCAGATTCCTCTCTCTATAATGGCACATCTTCGTGGACTTGTTCCATTGTTAGGTGGTAGCATAACAGGAACTATTGTCTGAGTTCTCGGGTTAAGGATAGTGTCCTTTAAACATGACACCTTGCCGAAATTTCCACCTTTCATCGGAATTTCATCATTTCCATGTTTTAAGACACCATTTTTCAAGTCAATATTACACTTATGATTTTTCAGAAAGTCTAAACCAATAATGCATTCGTCGGTTATGTCGGCAATAATCACTTTCTGCCAATAAAGTGTTGCCCCGATCTTGATGGCCACAATCTTTTCTCCTTGAGACGGGATACGTTGGCCGGTAGCAGTCGTTAATGTGACATTTCTATTCGTTTGAACATACCGACCTTCAATGTTCTTAAACCTGTGATAACTGATGACAGTTCGTGAGGATCCAGTGTCTAACGTCAACTGGCAAGGTTTTCCGTTTATTGAACCGTCAATCACTAAGGTGTTTCCATCACTTGTCTGCTTCACAAGAATTTCCGGGGCTTTGCTACTACCGGCCAGCGCCCACCCCGCAGCCCTGGCCTTCTCTAGTTTTCCTGTGGCTGCTCCGACGTCGAGACCGCCGCATCCACCTGACGTCGGAAAGTTGTTCGTTCACGCTTCGGGCAAGTGCTTCGAATGTGACCCCGTTCTCCGCACTCATAGCACATCGGGTTGTAGGGTCGTCGTTTGCTGTTTTCTGTGGCTACAACCTCCCGTACTCTAAGAGCTCGTGAGTCATGACGCACTGCTTCTACTTCCAATGCGTGAGCTACTGCTTCCTTCAGGGTAGTGTGGTGTTCTAGTCGCACAGACGCCCTGACTTCAGAATCCCTTATTCCATCGATGAAAACCTGTAAAAGCATCTCCTCCACGACAGATGGCGATGATTGATACGCCTTGCGCACCAGTCTCTCCACTTCAACGGACCACTGTTGTATAGTCTCGCTAGCCCGCTGACAGCGATCTTTGAGTTGCGCCCTATATACGTGTTCGAGGTGACTGTCGCCGTATCTTGCTTCAAGAGCATCCATGAGTTCATCATAGGTGACCTCCTTCTTTCCGGCGCCTAGTGCTTCCAATACAGATAGAGCGTCATCTCGAAGCGCTAAGGTCAATGCAGACTTCGCCTCCTGTTCATCCCAACGGCTGGCCTGTTTGACTGTCTCCAGCTGCAACTTAAAGGCAGCCCAGGATGATTTGCCGTCGTAGGGCGGAACCTTTAAATTTTTAGTAAAAGGGGTTATCACAGGGCTAGCGACAGGGCCACCTGCTTTCAGTAGTTTGACTTCTCTATCCAGCTGTTGAAGCGTCCCCCTTACATCTGCAACTTCCTTCTCGAAGTTATCCATTCGAGCGGCATTAGCCTGAACCGCAGCCAAAACGTCTTTGGAAAAGACCTGAAGCTGGCGTGCTTGCTCCTCCTGGCAGCGCGCTTGCTCCTCCCGGTGGTGGGCTTGCTCTTCCTGCAATGCACGCAGTTGCTCCTCTTGGCGGTGCGCTTGTTCCTCCTGGCGACGCGCTTGTTCCTCCTGGCAGCGCGCTTGCTCCTCCCGGTGGTGCGCTTGCTCTTCCTGCAATGCACGCAGTTGCTCCTCTTGGCGGCGCGCTTGTTCCTCCTGGCGACGCGCTTGTTCCTCCTGGCGACGCGCTTGTTCCTCCTGGCGACGCGCTTGTTCTTGCATCATTACAGTCATTTGCTGTAGGAGCGCGCCCATGTCCGGTATAGCAGCTGGTGAGGCGGCTGGTGTTGCAGTTGCAGCGCTTCCAGGATTGGACTCCTCGAGTAGCTGCTCCTCTGCCGCTGCAGCTCCTGCTCGGGTGGTTACCCCTTTTTCGTTTCTGGGCACGATTGGCATCTTTCCTATCCCACTTCTGACACCAATTGTCACGAGAGTGGGTTGGGGATAGGAAAGAAAAGGCCGATCTTATGAAAATGCCTTTATTTAAGTGCCAAACGTGTACACACAGCACTCACTCACACGCGGAACTGACGCGGCACTATACACTCGCACGGAACTGTCACTTGCGCGGAACTGTCACTTGCGCGGAATTGTCACTTGCGCGGAACTGTCTCTTGCGCAGAACTGTCACTCGCGTGGAACTGTCGCTCACGCGGAACTGTCACTTGCACGGAACTGTCACTCCACTTTTCACTTCACTTACTACTCACTGTTTTTCCTTTTTCTTCTTCTTTCCTTTTTCTTCTTCGGATTCCACTTTTCAACTAACTGGCCTCACGCCGCGCTTAGTACTGCTTATATACCCCCCGAATGCAAACAAAATCGCATCATGGATGTTCTAAATTCAAACCATAAATTTTCTATCGCCTTCTCTTTCTTTCCCTTCCATTTGGTCTGGGACAATCTAGAAATTTCTTTCAGTATCCCCTTCTCTCTCACACATCTTCTGTCCTGTATTTTCACTTCTATTTAATCTAGAATAGCCTAGAAAATTCTTTTAAACTTACAAAACAGAGTAACGTGGGCTGTGATTCGAACCGGGGTCTTCCGGTTCTTAGCCCAACGCCTAGACCGTTAGGCCAGAGATGTTCTGACGTCGATGTTGAAATTTCCCTTTAGATGAATTCTTTTTCATTCGAATTCATGACGTTGACATTGTCATTCAGCGTGCTACGCGACAATATATATGCTACCGAGAGTATATAGTCAAAGGACTATATACTGTCGGTGGTAGCATATATATGTGTTAGGTAGTTATTAAAATATACTTCATATACTTATTGGGAAAAAGCTACGTGACCCACCGAAACTTTTTTTTTACTTAGGAGAAATTTGAGTTCATCTAGCTTTACTTTATTTACTCTACTTAAATTTAAATATTGATACTCTAATAAAAGTCTAAATCAATCCTAAGAGTCGGGTCAGTCTTGTCAAGTATACCTATACTATACCTACCTAGGTAGCATATATAAGTACATAAGTTATTAAAATATAATTTATATACTTATTGGAAAAAAATTAAGTGACCCAACGAAACTTTTTTTTTTTACTTAGAAGAAATTTGATTTCATCTAGCTTTACTTTATTAACTCTACTTAAATTTAAATATTGATACTCTAATAAAAGTATAAAATCGCAAGAGTCGGGTCAGTCTTGTCAAGTATAGGCATACCCGTCCTTTTGGTTCATTTACGAGTAGGTTCCTTCAGGATATATCAATTACTTTTGTATATTTTATGTAGTATAACGTTTATTTATCATATTTCTTTTTTGGGAATGGGCCTACCTACTTAATCTTAATTGCTATTACATTGTGAAATTTTAAACCTGATTTACACACTCGTTGCAAATTTCATTTAGTCTTGAAGTGGTACGTGGTACCTATACGAGTATAATGTAAATGAATGAACTCGTAATATAAGCCTAATATAATATCTGGATAAATAGGTATAGGTACAAGATATTAAAAGTATTGTGAACTATGTGTGTGAATGTCACGCAT
The DNA here is from genome assembly GCA_963082605.1 of Rhodophaea formosa. Lineage (NCBI taxonomy): Eukaryota > Metazoa > Arthropoda > Insecta > Lepidoptera > Pyralidae > Rhodophaea > Rhodophaea formosa. Next base: position 9,753,694 of record OY720213.1, on the reverse strand, counting down.
GATAGTCTATTATTGATTGTTGATGATATACTTATATGGCAACAAGAGACACTTGTTGAAAACATTTTCCATGCAATATATAATTATAGAAATCAAAACAATATAAGTGCCTTTGAATAGATAACTAGGAAATATTAGTTGAGAATGCAGGTGATTGTTATCATTCTGTATTAAATTAACATAATAATTAAATGATATCGATCTTTTACAAATATACTTATAGGTAACATGAGAAACAGATGCATGGAAGGAAACAGTTTTTATTAAAGTATGCTTTGTTTTTTACAATTCTCTGCCACTCAAAACGGTGGGCATTTTTCATAAATTAAAAATATACTTGACTAAATTAAGTTAAAAACAAAAACTTTTTTTTTAATTTAAGTCGGTTTTCACTTTCAAATTCCCTATTGTAGGAGCTTTCGAAATTGTAACCCATACAAAAGCTTCCTTTTCCACCTGCCCTAGCTTCAAGGGTAAACTTTTCTTGGCGCAAAGGCTAGCAATCAGTACTTTTTACAAATATAAATGATTGGATAATGTAACATGATTAAACATAAAAAATAGTTATGTGAAATCATACTCAGGGTAATGAGAGCTTTAAAAAGTCAAAATCGAACAAGATCTTCAATCAGTGTTCAATAAAGTAACGTCGAATCATCTCTTATTTTAAATCTGAATGCATTTTGTCTAAATAAAGTATAAATTGAATTACCTACTTTTAATACGGTTTTATCGCGTTTATTACATTTTCTATTTACAAAACTAACGTATCGAATACTTTACAGTGTTCGTGTTCGCAGGGAGCAATGTAGCAATCGCAAAAACATTAAGACATTAAAAAAAGTTAAATTAAGTTAGTTCATAAAACATTTAAGAATAGCATCTTACTCTTACTTACTTTTAGACTACAATTTGTCAGAATATACGTTAAGGAAGTCCGTGCTACGAGTTCAGCATGATCAATACATTTTTATAGAACTAGCTGTTACCCTCAGTTTCGCCCGCGTGATATATAGCCTATGTCCTTCTCAGTATCCTAACTTATGTGTATGCAAAATTTCATGACGATCTGTTCAGTAGATAGGGCGTGAAAGCGTAACAACAAAATCACTTTCGCATTTATAATATTAATTAGGATTAGGATTAGCATTGAAAATATACTGTCATAGGTATTTCTAATTAGGTAAGTCCAAATATAAAACATCATTGAAGCATATCGAATGAATTCCAGTAAAATAACAGAAAAAAACAACGCCAATTTGTAGTGTGAAATGAAATAATTAGATACGGTCCAGCTCAAATGACATTGCCGCATTTTCACAGTGTAAAAAATAATTAAAAGCATTGTTCGTTACGCAAATATTTTAGTTTTGTTAATTATTTGTGAAATTGAAATTGTTTCATTCTACAGCTTAGTGATCATTAATTTAGGGGTCAGGGTCACGTACAAACCTTATAGGATGTGATTCAAAATCATATGGAACATTGTTTACTGGTAAAAAACTAGGTAGGTAGAGCCTTGAGCCAGTTTATGCAATATGTATAATATGTACCTTACTTACTAACATATATATTGTCAAATAAACGTACCTTCTTGTTCAGCTTGTAGTGCAGGTAGACCGTTGAACAATGGTGTCAATTTACCCGAAAGTTTATTTATGGTTGATAAAAAGTACGTAATAGAAATAGTCACATTGAAGTAAGTAAGTATCTACTTTTAAAAAAAGCTGCGTCGCGGTAACTGCCTTTGTTACGCGTTTTGCACAAACTTTTTTATTCTATTATACAATACATTTTCTTAATGTTTAATCCTAAATTATTAAAAAGTAACTTAATTTGACCAATAGTTAAAATTGTGAGACTAAAGGAGATACATCTTTCTTCCTCGAAAACTTGATAACTTAGGTTCCGATAGAAAAATGAGCTATAGCTGCTTGCATTAATGTAAGATCGCGATCAGGAATCGAGCTTGCAGTCTAATTGCATGGAGAGTCGTCCAGCCAGTCCCTTTCACCTCAGCTATGTAATAAATCAGCTTAGCATTCGCACTAGACATCGTGGTTTTCCTGAACACGTATCACAACTGATTTTCATCACTACTTAGTATTTGTTCTAGTCATCATCAGCTTTCTTCTTGTAAGAGGAGGGTTACCTTTTGTATGGGCCATCCCTTATCCTTAGCCAATCTTGGTTCTTATAAGTACGTTTAAAAATCAGAGACCATTATAAATATTTCGTAGTTCACAACTCATTACAAAAGCTCTCCCAAGCCGGTTTGGGAGAAAACAAACAATCTTAAAAAACAACAGTAGCTTTCTTCCCGGGTAAATAAAGTAGATCTAGGGAATAATCAAAATCCTGAGAAATCATGTCAACAGGCGTCTCTTTCTTGACTTATTTGGCCACGAATGCGTTAAATCTGACTTTTGCGTCCCGTGATCCTAGCATCTGTAAGGAATAAAAAAAATATTAATATAATCCTGTATATATATTTTTTAATTCATTGGCATCCTTTTAAATGTAGACTATACCTATGATTGAAAGTAATTAAAGACTACTTTTGAGTGAATTGAAATTACATTTTTGTCAAATTTAAGAAAAGCTCATTTACTAGCTCAAACGCTTTGATAGAAGCTATAACTTTAGATAAAAACCAAGAATTAAAACAGGACTGAATTTCCAAAAACGCCGAAAAATGAATTTATTTAAACAGTAAAGAATCAGTCGGTCGGTGAAATTTACACAAAACAAGTGACTTTAGACCGATACACAACCAGCGATTTAATGTTGATGCAAGAAATGTTTTCACATGTTTTTTTTTGCGTATGCTAATGAATTCGATTCCACCCTGTATGTATAACAGAGTCGCTTCTTAGGTTTAAAGCACCACCAAGCAATGATGAACCAATTATTCTTCGGTTGACGCGTGACGCGACGGAGTCGTTTCATAATGTGTCACTATACACATGTAAGTAGGTACCTAATGAAGCAACGTTATCAAAGAGGCTCTCTAATCTTCACGTTAATAGCTCCTATTTTAGTCTTGTCTCGTGGCCCTCACGTTTCCACAGACCAAATGTACCGGCACGTTGTTCTAATTGCCCCTCGCACATACCATTGATTGCCATCATTTGGTGGTTTGTTTGAACAATGCTCCATATCCGTAAACAGTAGAATCCATCAACAGACCTAAGTACTTGAAAATTGTTTCGGAACTTCCATATGCCTGTAGATGCTAAGGTTAATTCAGCTTGGATTATAGCAACTCTAGTTATTACTTAGCAACTACCTATTCATCTCTACTTTATACATAGAAAAAAAATCACTTTTTACTTTACGGCGTTTGGTTTGTATGACTTTGGGCTCTGCGCCAGTTACTCGTCTACCCCGCATGGGTAAAAAGCGTGATAAAATGTATTTTTTTTATGAAATCATTTTTTTCATTAGATCTTTTAAATACCTGTAGGCCAAAACACTAGGTTTTTTATTAGTTATGATCATATTGTATGTTTAACAAATATTTGGCTGAAAATGATTTCCAATGATATGCTTATCCTTTAAACCAACTTTACAACCTCGCCGGAAAAGTAGCTAGAATATATAATACGACTTTTGTTAACAGTTCGACACTAATGGATACATGTATGTACCTACTTACAGATACGTTTATCATTATCTATACTGCACTCGCCAGAATGTCTAGCGCGGGCAACTAGTTTGATCGCCAATCACCACAGAGCACGAAATGTCTCTGGCGCCTAAACTCTACTCGCGCCCAGCTAGTTGGCGAAATTCGCATACTCGGCCTGTCAATTCCTGCTCAAAAAACGTAAAAATGCCGCAATTGCTGTGATATCGTATCAAAATTACAGTAAAAAGGTTAATAAACAAAATTCTGAGGTAACCTTAGAGATAATATTACAAGTTAGTAGAAAAAAAAAAAAGATTTTAAAATCTCTACAATTACCTTGAAACCTAAAACCTCAATAAACCGTACCGCCCCCTGACACGCTTGTTTCGTATGAAATGTGTTGAAAAGGCGTTACTAGAACCGCGCAATCGGCACAGAATAATTGCGAACAACAGTCACATTTCTTGCTCTATGGCAACCACTAAGGCAGCCATCGTTCGATCCAGGAATGCTGTCGCCTCGTTTAGTAGAAACCATGCAATAAAAACCCCGGCAAGGCCGAGACAGCATTTCCGATCCCTTTCGGAGAATAATTATTTTTTGTTTAGAATATGATGTTCTTATTTTGTTAGATACTGTAGCCCATTCCCGGCTGCGCCCGACCATAGATTATTTGTAAACCTTCCTTAAAAAATGCTCTACAAACTGTAAACACCGTTGTCCTTCAAACCATCAAATATGCCCGTCAAAATGATCAATTTTTCCTACATATGGGGCAAACGCTGGAAACTCAAAAAAGTAAGCGGACCCCAGGCTGCAAAGCACTCCAGCTGAGGATGCAACCGGGAAAACGCTCATATGAGAGAGAAAGAGCTGGAAACTTTAAAAAATTGACACTTTTCACACAAATAGCCGACACGGCCGAACACTTTTGTACCTTTCTAGTATCTTATATTTATACGAATAAAGTTGATTAAAGCTTAAACAATAATATTTTTTTCCTTCAGATGAAGAAACCAATTTAATATTGAACACATTTTGACCACTCCAAGTCTTCCCGTGGATGTCGTAAAAGGCGACTTAGGAAACACAAGCTAAACAAAGCTTTTAAACATCAAAGAGACCTCTCCAACCCGTCTGGCCAGCGTGGAGAGTGTAGGCCAAATCCTCTGACTGCTCTGGCTAATATATGGCTCTGGTAGTACAGAGAGGGTCGTGCTTCTGCAGTGGAGACTAAAAAGACCTGATGATGATGATGATGACATTTTGATAAGATTAAATATGGACCAATTTCAAAAATTATTTTTCCATATCATTCTATAAATGACGGAGTTATGGCGTAACAAACATACAGTCGCAATGGAAACCTCCTCATTGTTCCAAGACGGTTGAAAAATCCACTTTAAAAGCAATAACTACTTATAGTTCTCACTGTCCGTGTTATCAAGCAAACTACACCATAAGCAGATATTTGCATTGTTTTAACATTGAAAAATGGGAACCTAACGGGCGGCCATCGTTCAATATTCTAGTAACGTTCAAACGGAAATAATAAAACCGTTTTCGTAAATCGATGACGACTGAAGAGCAAATAGGCCTTTGTCTCTTGAATTGAAGTTGTGTGACACAACTTTTACTAGAAGAACGAATGGGAAATCGTATTTGGAAAGTTTTTAGTTTATTCTTCTCAGGCGCAAGTGCAGTCGTTTCGCTGTAATTAACTATTGGTAATTAGTGTAAATAGCACTTACCTACATACATATCTACATAATATATATTATATATATATATATTCTTCGCTGGTAATTTCAGACACAAATGTATATTTTTATAGAGATATAGAACAATTAATGTTCATGTCTGCAGTAAATAGTTAGGGACGTAGGTTTCTAGTCAATCAATTAAATATAATTATTCAATAAATACATTGCACATTTCAACCAAATTTACACAACAAACTGGGTCAAAATTAACTAGGTAGGTACTTACATTTCTGAAAATTTTGCAATGCTTCAAGATAATTATACCTACCTTCTTTACCTGCAATCTAGTAGACAAAAAAAGACTAGAGTACAAAGAACTTAAGTTTAAAAGATTAAATACAGAAAAAATCTAGTACCTAAGTCTCTCCATTATTTTCATTTTTAACACACATAAGTAACGGCTATACTTCTTCTTCATAAAGCTAACATACCAAAAAATAAAAACCTAGTTAAGTAGGCAGGTTCTAGGCAAACCTCAATTTAACGTATTGAAAAGTAAGCACAAAATCAACAATAAGAAGCCATTCAGTTAGTATTGGTTCTGACCAGTCAGTTTTCCTGGATTTCTTCACGGGCCGATGCCCATTAATGATCGCATACTATATACATAGGTTTACAAAGGTTTCGCACAATTATCTAGTTATTCACTTAGTCATGTCTCATGCCCAGCCATGCACTGGGCGGAATGGGTGCAATTATCGTACATTATCTCGACAGCAGTCTTTTATTTTGAAGATTTGATTGTACCACTAAGAGTGGATGACGTTTGTGGGTTTACAATGAATGAGTGACGTAAACATGGTCATATAATACAGTGATACACCGTCACTGCAAAGCATGGAATTGATGCAGTAGACCGGAACAGGGTTTGACGAAGATCAAAGAGGACTGATGAAGCAAAGGTAACATATAATAATAGATAATCTTTTTACTTACATATAATAATTGATAATTAAAAAAAATTCCACAAAACTACTGAGCCAATTTCGATGAAATTTTAATGGAACCAGTCTGAAATTTAGATACTTACTACGAAAAAATACAAATCTGTTCATAATTGGCGGAGATATAGGGCAATATAGTCAAATTTAGAACCTCCCCAGTTTTTGAAGTAGGTTAAAAATAATACAAACGAATGTAAGAAGACGAAGAACAGATTATCAAGGATTTCGAACACATGAATATCCCGAAGATGATAAGATTATAAGAGAATAAGAAAGATACAAAACTGACATAGACTCACAAGAGGCAGCTAAAAAACACGCAAGGGAAAAGAAATAGTAGAAAGTGACGGAGAAATGGTCCTTTAAAAAGAAATTCCTCGTAAACGGTTCAAAGAAAGAAACCGGATAAGTGTAATGGAAACAATCAGTTCTTTCTAGATCTACTATTTTCACAACTAGCGGCTGAATAGATTTCTTTCTCTTCAGTTATAGGTATCATTCATCGTCACATCATTATCATGTTTTAATTGAGCTTGAGCTAAGTGTGTATTTGCATGAATGATCACGTGACGTGTTTCTGCACGTGTTCTAAACGTGGCATGGAAAAGGCTGGTTTATCATCTCTTCAATCCTTATATCCTTTGCCCTTGGGACCATAATTTCGGTAAAAACATCATATAAGAGCTTGTATCAGAACTGGTATACTCGTACATAAGTATGTTTTAAATTTTATTCACATCCATTCGTTATAAAAACTATACTATAAACGTAGTAACTTTATTGTAATAACATTAGCGGGATTATGACATTGGTCGAAAATGAACAACGGTATCTATTAATCAATAAAGCATTGAAATGTTTACATGTTTATCCATGCTACAATTCTAAAGTGTACTTTAGTTCCTTCTTCTAGTTTTCCCACTATGGTGGAAATATCAAGTTTTGTTTAGATATCTAACATATTTTCTTTAAATTAGGAACTTTGAAGAAAGTATCTCTATAGTAATAGAATGCATAGATTTTAATTTAGGATTGCGTTGGTAGCACATAAGCATTTTTTCAACATAAACTTAACAGTAATTAAATTACACAATGCACATTCTACTCATAACCACGGATTATATATAAAGTTCATTAGTAAATTGAGTTGTTTGAAATAAAATTAAGTCGGTAGCAACTTTCTAGTGATTAACTTATTGAGTTAGTATCTGTAATTCAACAGGTTTGATTTCACACTTATTTATCTAATTAGTATTAATGATGAAAGTTTTATCTTTGCTCACTTATAATATAATTGAACAAGCTTGATAGCAAAGTTGTACCTATGTACACTCAACAAAGTTTTATTTATCGATCGTTGTGGTAAAAAAATAGTATTTTTATCGCAAGCTTCCCCTACCTATTTGCAAAGTATTGACACAAACGTAAAATTACGAATTTAAAAAAAATCTTTCCCACTCCCACATTTTTTTACCCACCAAAAAAATTACGAATTTTTTTATGACACACTTTATTGAAACTCTTTTGCTACTCTTTGATCCTTTTTTCGGCGATTAGGTAAAAAATTTGTTAGTCCCTATTGCCGTATATTCTTTAAAAACAATACCTATGTATTCTGTTTGCATAAAATTGTTGATTCCGCGAAGTATTCCACTACAATAATTATGTATGTCAAAAAATTAAAAGAACGTTTTCTTTTCAGTCTTCATCATTCCCCAACGATGGGTGATGGCCATAATGGGCTTCCTGGCGGTGGCCAATGCATACACCATGCGTGTGTGCCTGAACATCGCGATCACACAGATGGTGAGGCGGCGGTCCGCTGCCGCCGGCGTGGACGACGGCGCGTGTCCAGCAGACGCGGTGGAGCTACAGGACACGGTGTCTGTGTCTGATGCGACAGTAAGTTTATTAACCCCAGACCAAATAAGATAATAAAAATGCCGTGTGGTTCTCGGCTGTAGAGCTGAGAGTAGAAGAGGACTCGTGGATGTCGCAGAAGGCGACTTAGTAATCACAAGCTTACATACATCAAAAAGACCTCTCCAATTGTTGTTCTGTGTCTCCAACCCAGTAGTCTAAATCCTTTGACTGCTCTGGCTAATATATGGCTCTATTATAAGTACGAGTATATTATTCTCCACCCTCTCAGTCTGGCCAGCTTGGAGACCAATATATGGTTCTGGTTACAGAGAGGGTCGTGCAGTAGAGACTAAAAAAGACCTGAAGATTGGCCCTATTACACAGATTTGTATTTGTAGATTTGTATTACCTATAACGTTTTACTAGGAAAGCTAAAGGCTGGAAAATAGTCATATTAGAATAATTATAATATTTCAACTTGATCAAAATCAAACTTATGGCGTAATCAAGAACGATTACGTGATCGACTTGTAACTGTATAATTAGATTGTTCCATTTATAGAATAGAACCACTTGTCTGAAAAGCAATTAAACCATCTGAAATTATACTAACAGATACCTAATGATCTTCACGGAGTTATTTAGCTATACTTATATTCGCTTATTTAAAGAAATCAATTATCATTCTTGATTAATCAAACATTCAGTTCGTCTATAGTACGGAGTCTGTACTAAAGACTAACAACAGACACATAGAAGGTGCCTAAGCAAGGTCGTGGGAAAATGGGGAAATGAAGTACGAAGTTTACTTTCTATGTTTTAATTTGCTCCAAGACCACGACCATTGAAAGACATACCTAGCTATTATCCATAATTATCATCATGAGGTCTTCATTAGTCTCCACTGCACGAGCACGACCCACGCTGACCAGACATGAGAGGGTGGAGAAGTATCTTTGATGTTTATAAACTTTGTTTAGCTTGTGTTTCATAAGTCGGCTTCTACGACAACTATTTATCAACTTAGTAAACAAAACATAAACATAAAGAGTAAACATTTGCGATGGGATCTTTCAAATAACAATCAGTAAGTATTATATTTATCCTCCCTCTTTCAGGAAATAAGTGGGTTCGACTGGGACGAAGAGACGCAAGGGATAATCCTCAGTGCCTTCTACTACGGATACATAGTAACACATCTGCCAGGAGGTATGCTGGCTGAACGGTTCGGAGGGAAGTACTCCCTTGGCTTCGGGGTCCTCAGTACCGCAGTATTCACGCTTTTGACGCCGTGGACCGTGAGCGTTGGTGGCGCTACGGGACTTATCATCTTGAGGGTTCTGGAAGGTCTAGGAGAGGTAAAATAATCTATTCTTCATAATATCTCAACTATTTTCATATGGTCGATACTTCATCTGTTCCTGGGTCTCTGTTTCTGTCTGTCTGTAATCATATCATCCAAGCAGTGTCGGCCATAGGGAGAACCGATGATGCTGGGGGTTCTCAATGCAGAATAGCTTAATCATCAAATATGCAGTATTAATAGCTCACAATAAAAGCTTGTCTCAGAAGTAAATCTTTTGACCAATGATATTTCAATATTAGGAAAAAAAATTGAAATTAATTCAGAATTACCATTGTTTTATCGCTAGAGTGATTGATTTCGTTCGTTTGTTCACCTGTACAGAAAAAAAAACGAAAAACAAAAGAATATCGTAATTTTCATTGCCATTTTCCTTTAACTGTAATTTCCTATTGCCAAATTGCCTTGAGTGGTAACTGTATCGATCTTCTTACAGGGCACAACATTCCCAGCTCTCAACGCCATGTTAGCACGGTGGGCCCCCATATCAGAGAGGGGACGAATGGGGTCCCTTGTGTTCGGAGGGGCTCAGATTGGGAATATAGCTGGCACGTACTTATCAGGACTGGTGATGAAGGAGACGGGCGAGTGGGAGTCGGTGTTCTACCTGTTTGGTGCTATTGGAATTCTGTGGTTCATTTTATGGGTAAGATTTTAATCTTTTTTGTTTACTTATGTTTTCGCAATTGCTACACATATGAATTTAATTACTATAAATACGGTTTTACCACAATTTATTACATATTATAATATTATAAATACGAAAGTAACTCTATCTGTCTGTCTCGTTTTCACGCCAAAACTGCAGAACCGATTTGAATAAAATTTGATAAACGGATAGTCTAGAGCCTGAGAAAGGACATATGCTATTTTTTTCCACGCGGAAGAAATCGCGGGCACAGCTAAAACGGTATCTTGTTTTTTTTAAGTCTGAAACGCCGACATCAATGTCTATTCTGTACCTAAGCCAACTTCTATAGCTATCTGAGTAGCTGAATAGGCTAACTTTAAAAAAAATATAATCAAAAACTTTTATATACTAAGCCGATAGCTCAGAGATATTAAAAATAATATAACTACATGTGCCAAAAATTAACATTAGCTTAAAATTTCTAGGCGATCCTCTGTTACAACGACCCAGAATCCCACCCGTTCATCTCCGACAAAGAAAAGAAGTACTTAGAAGAGGCCTTAGGGAGGCACACCAACTGCCAGCCGTCCTCCATTCCTTGGAAAGCCATCTTCATGTCCGTGCCGCTGTGGGCTTTGGTCTGTGCTCAGGTGAGTCCACAAAAATTATCTTATATCTACTGATAACCTTTACTATATAATGGAAACTAACATGAGATCTAAGCATGAGATAAAGACATAATGTATAACAGCGGAAAACTCACGTGCTATTTTGTTGGGATTGCCGATTTCAGACTCGGCAGGAGCCCAGGAGGAGGAGGAAACTATTAGGCGACAAAATAGCACGTTTAGGAGCCGTTGTTATACATACCTAATGATAACCATAACTGTAATATCCGGAGGCCCAGCATAGCGGAAACAAAAAGCTAGTAAAGCAAAAGAGGACCTGGTGCTTGGGATCTTCGAAATTGTAACTCCTCTATTCTTTAGTCATTTCTATCCGTATTCATTGTCAGTTTAATTTTTGTGTTTTCATTTACCTCATTACAATGGTAAATGAAAACACGAAACTTTGGTACGCTCCGCCGCGTGGTTCCCGGCAGAGAAGAATAGGACCACTCCAAGTCTTCCCGTGGATGTCATAGAAGGTCATTTAGAAAACACAAGCTAAACAAAGCTTATAAACATCAAATAGACCTCTCCAACTCGTATAGCTAGCGTGGAGAGTGTAGGCCAAATCCTGTGACTGATATATGGTACAAGAGTGGGTCGTGCTCATGCAGTGGAGACTAAAATACATGATGATGATGAAATAACGCTATTTAAATTAATTTTAAAATTGCCATACACGTCTTGGAATCAACTTATCCAATCGTATCAATATTTGAATGCGTACCTATTATATCACGGTCAATATTGTTTGCCACTTACGTAAATAATATAATTTCGCGAGTCGCAGTCGCAATAAAATGAAGCGAGAATCGCGCAGAAACCTAGCGACGTCCATATCTAAAGTATTCTAAAGTCAATATAAATTTAACGTGGGTGATGGGCGATAGTAAAAGCGTACTTACCAATAATATGTTTTTGTTGTCGTTTGTATTGACAAAATAGAGGCCTGGCACTTACGCAAATAAAATGACGCGGGCGGGATTCGCGATACATTAGGGACGTCAATATAAATTGACCCTGGGGGATGGGCGACACTAATAACATCGTATCAATTACGTCTGTTTTGTCGTACGTGACGCACGCAATGCAGATACGCAGCCATCTTCAATAGGATTGTTATCAATCTCGTGTTTTAATAAATCAGATTGTTTTCATTGCTAAATACTAACAATGACCTCTCGATCACCATCATGCGTGTATGACGAGATACAACAATATGAGTATAGTAGATTTCCTATACAGTGACATCGCAAGGACCACAGGCTAGGCACTTAATTAAAAGAATCAGCCATGTAACTCCCGTGTTGGCTATTGCATTTATATTGTATATAATAACACTGTCATTTAGATCTGAATTTTTAGAAAAACGTTAAATTTTTCTGACAATTGAATACTGGGAAGGTAGTGCAGTTTCCTGGATTACAATATTTGTAATTTGTAATTTATTTATTTCCAAAAGAAAAATACTTACATAACAAACACATAAGGATGTACAAAAACCTATTAAGGTTTGTCCGCACATCCACTCACTCACTCAATAATTATATAATAAATAATAATATATTATTTGGCCTAGCTGATTATCCAGAAAGTATTAAATAGCGCATGTTTCGGCGATTTTTTTTATATATTGTAGAGACCACTTAGAATATAACTTAAGTTTGCAACTTTCTTAACCCTGGGGGGCGAAAGTATGGGACTATTTTCAGTTTTTACGAAAATACTATATTAAGGATGCCCTTTTTCAAGTATTTTTGTGGTACATAGTTAAGAAAGTTGCAAACTTGGGTGTATTCTTAGTGGTCTCTACAATATATTAAAAAATCGCCGATACATGCGCGTTTGCAATGTTTGTACTTTATGTGTCGATATTGACTGTATGTAAGTACTATAAAATTAAATCTCATTTTAGTAAACTCTTCTTCATCCTTAATTTTAATGAATTGAATAAAATCATGTAAAATTGTGTTTGACATTGCGACTTTAATTTTTCCATGCCTATGAAGGCAACTCTAATATTTATGGTACCAGCTTATATCCACATTGATTGCAAATAAACTATGATTATGATGATCTGATTATATGCTCTTTGATTATTAGATATGATTAAAATTGACTTACGTGTCATCAGATCGGCCACGATTACGGCTACTTCACGATGGTCACCGACCTTCCAAAGTACATGACCGGCGTGCTGAAGTTCGACATCCACCGGACGGGGACTCTGGCTGCGCTGCCCTACGCCGTCATGTGGTTCAGCTCCATCTTCTTCGGCTGGATGTGCGACAAGATGGTCAAGAAGAACTGGCTCACCGTCACCAACGCTAGGAAGACTTTCACCACTATTGGTGAGTAAGACTAGAAAATGTTCACCCGTTTCGGTAGAACTAAGCTATCCTGAAAATTTTGAAAGTAATCTTAAAATTAGGTTAGGCATTTTATGGAATCATTAAATTTTCAGTGTCCAGAGCCAGCCAATATTGTGGTACCGAGTGCATGTTGTCGTTTTTAAAGATATTTCATGAACGCTTTGTTGTTAATGTGGAGAGTACGCCAAATCCTCTGACTGCTCTGGCTAATATATGGCTCTGGTAGTACTACAGAGAGGGTCACGCCCCTGCAGTGGAAACAAAAAAGACCTGATGATGATGTTTATGTGTTTTTTTTTCCAAAATAAACTTTGAGTATTTACCACTAGCATACCAAAATTAAACTTTACGTCTGTGGTTGTCAGTCGTGAAATGCGGAAGGAAACGGACTTTACAGTCACGTGAAGTATTATTTTTTATCACGGAAACCTCTAATAAAGTTTGGACAACTAATAAATTAATTTTCTTGGGGAACCTTTCAATTGTCCTATTCTTTCTAGGTATCGAAAGAGTAGCTGTAATTTTTCTTTGTGTCTATTGTGAGAAATTGGCTGAAAAAGTTGACCTGAAAATGAGATTTCAGTGTCTCGATGGTTGTGCATACGTTATCGACTCGCTCCAGTGCACATCAAGGTTCGGAATTAACGAACCGTTCATGCACTTTGATTATATCTTTTGATACAGTGAATGTAAATGCCCATGCAAACGGCGTCATAAACTGAACCGATTCTAAAAATACTTTTAAAGCATATACGAAACCGTAGCTTATTGAGGTTTATATCTTATGAAGTGTTTCGTCCATCCTTTATTAGGTAAGTAGGTAGGTACACTTTACCAAATAGATCTAAAGCCAAGGTAAAATTTATCAAAACGCTTTATTTTCGTGTAGGTATGACTGATACTGACATATGAGTCCTAACTTACGTCTAGAAATCAATTTCATTTATTCCGCCGTTCGGACAATTATTCATGAAATGATTCTTCAAAAGCTTAATCGATTGTTAATGCCAAGGAGGATTGTGCTTAAATAATGATTGGATTGATGATGATTAATGATGATGAGCCAATCACCCCAGAACTTTAGTTTCTGCCTCCGGTACGAGCGTAGAGTAAGTTGTAAAGATCATTAGCCTACAACTATTCCAATTCGAAGTATGTACCTATACTCTATCAGTTATGGATGAAATAAAGATGTTTACACGTAAGTTTGAATTTTGTTAGTAGAGTCAGAACGCCGCGGCTGTCACAAGTACTCGATTTGAGTCTACTACATGGTAGAGTGAAGGCAGTGGTGGGGGAAAGCAAGTGGTAGAGCAGTTTGCCCACGTTGCTGGTCACTCTACTCTACCTAAGTATTTCTAGTACTCTACCGATGCTGTTTACACGGGTCTTTGACCCGGTATAGTTAGTAGCATTAGTAAATACTCTACCGTCTACTCTATCGTTGAGGTACTCGTGACCATGCGAAGTGGAAAAAAGGCGAAAGTCTGCTCCAAACCATCGTATTAGGATGCAACTCCTTTTCGGTTCACTCTCAGATACGAGAACGAGATAGTGAAAGAAACGTTAAATCTCATTTGATTATTACTCCACCTACCAGTATTATTTATCCAAATTCATATGATATAATAATTTACAGCGTCCGTCGGTCCTGGCATATGCATGATCCTGGCTTCGTACTCCGGCTGTAATACCGAAGCTGTGGTCATCCTCTTCACCGCATCCATGGGGCTCATGGGCGCGTTCTACCCCGGCATGAAGGTCAACGCCCTGGACCTGAGCGGGAACTATGCTGGCACCATCATGGCTATCGTAAACGGCATCGGAGCTATCACAGGAATCATTGCGCCGTTCTTAGTTGGATTGCTGACGCCAGACGTAAGTGCCAATCATTTTGTAAAGTTATTTAGACAAGTGTTACCTGCGTTCTTACCACAGCTGGCTAGAAACGTATTTTGCCGTAGCCTTGACAAAGAATGGAAAGCCACAGGCTATTTACAATCATGGTGGTATTATCTTTGTCGTTTCCAAGACTTTTCATACAAACAAGAGTTGCGCTGCAATCATTCACAGAGGGCGTTACGTGCTACCTTTAACAGATGTTCATCTATACTGATATCATAAAGAGGATAGATTTGATTGTTTGTTTACATTGAATAGGCTCGGAAACTACTGGCCCGATTTTCAAAATTCTTACACCTGTTATAGCTTATATGTATATCTGCGGGTGACATAAGCTATAATTAACGCTGACGAAGTCGCGGGAAAATTGCTGGGTCATAATACAACTAAACAATACAAAGTTTTTGTGATTTACATTTCTCCGTAATTTTTTTTATCTTTTTAATATTATCTAGTTTTGCGCATTTAGTTTACTAGCAAATGACCTACTGCCGTCTAACGATGAGTTTATAAGCATATAATTATAAGCTTGCCAGAGCGTTTGCCATAGCGCGTGCTACCGGATATCTATTCCGTAGAGTTATAATATCTATGATACAACTGTAAACTTACAGTCTTTTATCTTCTAAGTTGGTGTTATGATAATATTAGTCTGGTAACAATAGAATGAGATCCGTTCTTTCTTTCGAGGTGTAAAGTACCTACCTAGTTCTATCATTTTATTACCTTGGGCACTTACCAAAATAAGTGGATACAGACTTGGTAAACTAGGCTAGTTGAAGATAACTATTGTAGTTCAAAAATTGGGTTATCTCTTTTATCTCTCAAATCAAGTACCATCATAGACAATTGTCCTTAACTATAAATGTAATAACCGGGACTAAACGCGATAGGCATTTCGTAGTATTACTACCACTTACTTCCTTGACGATGCCGCCGCCCGTCAGTCGCCTTGTGACCACGGCCGATGCAACTCGGTCGAAACGTCAAGGAAGTAAGTGGTAGTAATACTATGAAATGCCTATCGCGTTTAGTCCCGGTTATTACATTTATAGTTATAATGCAACGCGAAAGTTTAAAATCTTAAATTGTCCTTAAGACGTAGAAATTCAAACTGCCCAATGTTTTTCAATTACAACTTATATTTTACTAGCTGTTACCCGCGGCTTCGCTCGCGTGATATATAGCCTATGTCCTTCTCAGTACCCTAAGCTACGTGTATGCAAAATTTCATGATGATCGGTTCAGTAGATAAGGCGTGAAAGCGTAACAAACAAACAAACTCACTTTCGCATTTATAATATTAGTTAGGATTAGGATTTTTATACTAGCAATTTACTCGCGATTTCGTACGCGTAACTTATAGCTCATGTCTCCAACAGATAAATTAGCTTTCTATACCTAAGTAAAAGAATTTTGGACATTGTTCCAGTAGTTTCTTTCGGAGCCTAGTCAATGCAAACAAACATTAAAGTGTTTCCTATTTATAAGGTTACTTAGCGATTTATAGCTGTCACTATTCGTAGAATGTTGAATAGAGCCAGAATGTAAGTAGCTAATAAGTTAGTTAAAAGTTTTAATATTTCTACATCTGAGTTAGCTATAACTATCATTTGACCGGGGATCGAACCCGGGACCATCCGTGTCGCATGCGCGTGTTGACCGCTGCGCCTCGGAGCTCGTCTCTATCATTGATTGACGGGACATAGCGAGGAGTAAATTAACAATATGATATGTGAAAAAAATGTGCCTCTCAATGGAGTCGGATACCTTAGAACTGTTTTATAAACTACGTCGATTTTTTTTATAAATACGGCAGTTGAACTTTTCAAACTATTCAAGAATTGGGTTATCACATCTACATATCTCTCAAGTAGGCTGCCCTTAACACACATAGGAACCCTTAAAGTTGCTCAACGCCCTATTTCTAACGAAGCTGTCACTCTTCGTATGATATCGAGTGGCATGATGTAATAAGATTTGCAGTTATCTAGTCGCGTCATGCGCGTTGCGAAGTCGAATTCGACACAGTTTAACTGGTGCATAGCTAATTTCAAGTGCAGTTACCTTACAATAGCGGGACGAGGGTCAATAGCAGAGATATGCTGCGCGGCTACTTTCTTAATTCGTGAAATCTATGCCGCGGTTGCAAAATTGCCGCGCTACCTAGTACCTAAATGCGTCTACTATATTTGTTAGTAGTCGTTTATTCAATTTACAACTAAATAAGTTACTGTATGAAGTACGTAACTTGTTGTTTGTTTTTCGTGTGTTAGTTGCCAACACTGGTAACTCTCTAATTACAGTGGATCAATCTTTTGTTTTTTATTACTGTCTGTACCGTGCGATAGGCAGGTTTTTGTTTTTGGTACTTCAATGCAACTTTCTTTTTTCTTTGTGGTCGAAGTCACGAACTATACCTACAATAGAAGTTATGCAGTAGGTAAAGATATCGACATGAAAATCTAGATAGTTTACAAATCATTCATAGTTGTTAGTTTTGTGGTAATAGGCTTAAGTAACTCATTGTTTTCGTGCAAACGCTTGACCCTACACATGATGTAATGAAAGGAGACAAACAGCTTGTTTAATGTCTATGGAATTCCTCGAGTCATGTCGAAAAAATATGAATTTTCCAAACGGATGTTTTCTCTTTTGTACTACATCAAGATTTTTTTTCTAGGCATAAATCAATGATTTCTGGAAAA
This sequence comes from Rhodophaea formosa, assembly GCA_963082605.1. NCBI lineage: Eukaryota > Metazoa > Arthropoda > Insecta > Lepidoptera > Pyralidae > Rhodophaea > Rhodophaea formosa. The sequence goes on along the minus strand of OY720213.1, from coordinate 9,735,849 downwards.
GAGAATCAAGGTCGAAGTAGATTTAATAACAACGCATTTTGAAATTACGACCATTTTACTGCTTTTGTTATCGACAATAAATTGACTCACTAAACTCGATACAGTTATTGAAGACTGCGAATGACCGTAAAATTAATTTCTTTTCAGAGCACATTAGTGCAATGGCGGCTGGTATTCTGGATAACGCTCGCTGTATTCATCGTGACGAACTTAGTGTTCGTAGCGTGGGCGTCTGGCGACGAACAGTGGTGGAACCACTCCCCACAAGACCCTAAGAAGCAGCAGGAAGCTGAAGCCGGTACCAACCAAACAGTCACAAACCATTCCGTTAACGCTGAAGTCAAGTTGTAGACTATCTTATGCTAATGGACTTTATGTTATGGATAAAATTTCATAAGGCCTTAAGTCATTGTATTGTACCTCAAATTTAGATAGAGGGCAATGACAATAATGAGATTATGGGTAATGCCCACGCTTTTACACAGTATGGCCATTTTTAAACAACCACAATATACAGACAAAAAGGCTTTTCTCATTTAGTGAACCTGCCCGCTGCATTGCATCATCGAAAGTTCATATCACACCGTATTTTGTTTGTTATTACTTACAAAAGTAAGATGACAATAAATGTATTCGCCACTTTCGCCAGTGCCATAATAATTGATGCCCCAAGACCATCGTTAAAAGTACCTACTGTTTCCAATTGTTAAATAATAAAAAAACAAAATGTATCCAATATAGCTGAACCTAGATTTTTTTTTTTGCGTATTTGTATAATTAGAGACGATTACACGATTTAGTGGATAATATGCAGCGCTGATTAGCTACCTGAGCCTAAGGCAACAGTGGGCGATAAGCCTCTATCCAAATTTGGGCACTTATCAAGAAGAATACATATCCATGACCGATGCGTAATATGACGCTACTTGTGTGATCTGCCGGCCTATTTACTAACTCGGATGACAGGTGTCGATGCCTATCAATCTAGGATTTGCTGTTACAATGCGGTTTTTGTATTTCAAATAAAATGTTCGAGCAAGCAAAACCCGCATTGTAACTGTAAATTCTAGATTGATAGGCATCGACACCTGTCATCCGAGTTAGTAAATAGGGGGCTGGTTATTGCAATAGAAATATCTGACCTTTCTTGTGTAAAGCCTAGTAAAGAGGCCCCATACCCATATCGCCACGCAAATGCAGGCACATCCAAGTTGTTTTAGGTACAAACATAGTATTCAATTTATTTTGGCGATTGGCGATTCGTTAGATCTACAGCCAGTGTTATGTGATAGTTAGAAATTGGCATTTTATTTAATTAAATACGTATAATTAGCTCGAATTAATTGGATATGAAAAACATATTTATATTAACTGTTGTACGACTGTTCCTTAAAAATAAAATGTTAATTAATTAAGATAAGAAGTATTAAAATTTTCATAATTAAGTAGTTCTGTAAATATTCGTTTAGAAATTAGATTTAGAAAAATGTTGTTACACAGAATGTTCGCATACTCGAATGAGGAATGAAAACGAAAGGCTGTGAAACGAAACGTTTTATTGAATTATATGTATACGCGACACCGTTTAGTACACTAGTGCCATTTAAAGATCTGTATGGTGTGTGCTTTAAAGAATTGATTACTGATTTAACAATTATTTATATAAGAAGACAATCATTTGGAGCATTTGAGTAACTATTTAGATAGTAAATATAAAAATGACTGACACGGAAAGTCCTTGAGAACGATGTTACGTCTATATTAATGAATACAAATCCGACTCAAATCACTTTCGCGCCAGTCACCGAGACGTAGGAGCATGGAGCGTATCGTGTTAATGCAACAGAATTGTATGCAAAAATAGTATTTAATATAAGAGGCAGTTGCACTCCACTTGCAATCCATTCACTGCAGGATTAGCTTAAACTTTACTATCCATCCATCAATCGGCTCGGTAATCTTTACTGTTTGCCTTGCACATGAAAAAAAAAATTAACTGTTTTGTAATATGTAAATGTTCCACTGGTAGCTACATAATGGATAAATGGAGTAGTGAACAAGAAATCAGAGTTCGCATGCAATTAGCTAAGCGCCCTTATTCGAATGATAAAGATAATTGGTTGCAGAAAATTTAATTTCAACTCCGCATAAGACTGACTTGCTGCTATGTATTCAATGTCCTTTTTACGGTATGGAGAGCCGAACCTTTACCTCGACATAACGCTGCATCTTTATTGCGAGCTCGAGTGAAAAATCTAAATTTTGTAAATTGTGCGTAAACACGACCCGCTCTATGCATCATTGTAAACTACAAAATGACAGTCTAGAAGACTGACAATTTTAATCTTTGAAGTGCATTTTATTTATGATTTAGTAACGTAAACATCAAATGAACGTTGACAATAAATAAACAAAAATAATAATGACAAAAAATAAGAAAAAGTGGCTAAAATATGCCGTCCGTCTGGAATATTGCACATAATCCCGAATATAACACATAGTTATATGTTATCACGCCACTTTTTCTTGGAGGTAAGCCGAGAAAAGATATAAACCTCCACTTGTTACGATCCTTAGAAACCTTTTCCGCTTATCTACATCCGAAAATAACATTTTGAGCTATTTTATATATGCGATATTTCACTTTACCTGAATTTACTACGACATATTACTAAATTATAAATAAAATGTTCTCTTCTCATTAAAAGTTAATATTGTTACATTATTATATTATAATATGTTGTGTGATTAAAGAAGATTGTATGAGTTCAGTATGTGTAGTATTAATAAATAGGTAATACTTTAAGGAATGCGAATGATAAAGCTTTATTTTTATAAGACTTGTAGCTTAGGTTACACAGTTAATATTTCAAGACAATTATACAATATGACATGTCTACAACATTTATTTCTTACCATAATTAATACAATAATGGTAACTGTTCAAATATTACGTAAGCAGCTATATCAGCTATTATTAACCCCCTCTCCCCCTCTTGTTAGCAAAAGTAAGAAAAGTTCAAGCCCCTCCCCCAAGCTTACGTAAGTCTTGTATTATTTTAGCAAAACGTGTTTCTTTATTTTGCGAAATGTTGCTGACCACATCACTTTGCTAAGCTCCCCGTCACATACGAGTCGTGTGTCTCGTATGTCATCAAAAAAGGGGTCAAGCCGAGAGCCCCCTAGTGCTTACGTAATATTTGAATGACCCCATGCCTACATGTAGTCAAATTATATTTTTTTTAATAGGAAAATATTTAAACTAATGACATAAAGAGACGGAAATATAATATTTTCATTATTATTTATCTGTTGTTATGTAACCTGAGCTTTATAGATATTAAAGGAAATTGAGATGTAACATCTTGTACAATACTGTATTTTTAATAATAATAATGTTTTAGATTGCAATTTCGTTTAATTTTTTATTGTAACAATACAAAAAGAAACATAAAAACAGGTAACAAAATATATTACTTACTCTACCTTTAATATTCAGATGTATTTTAAATAGACACCTATAAACTTTACATGCACCATAAATATAAATATTTCTGCCTTCGACAGAATAGTCAGGTTCTAAGGCAAGCAAAAAAAGGTCATCAACCCCGAATGATGATGTAAGTTATCAAAACGAGACAATAGAGGATCAGCATTTACCTTTTAACTTGCCCTAGAAATGGACTATGGATATTTATTTACACAACACAGAATCCGCTGTACATATAAAAATTCACAGTAAACAATGCACCTTAATCTTAATTAATTTATAGCAATTCAAAGGAGGAGGCCTACTTTCGAACGAATCCAGCTATCTAAAGCAGTGCTCAGCTGTATGGAAACAGCCAAACATTGCTCATTCACTGTGGTATTCAACACTGTTTTGTCTTATTTTACTTTCACAATTATCTACACAATCCATTACATTAGAAAAACAATCTATATTGAAATCCATATTAATTGCCCCCAACACCGCAATTTTGTAACGTTTTGAAACAATGTGTAACAACGATAGCATAATAGATTTTCACGAATGTTATCGTGTTATACATTGTTTTATAACGTTCTATAACTGCTGTGTGGGTTCTATAACCTTTACTACTAAACTTTTTTAAATATATTAAGGTTCAATGATAAATGGCTGTGTATAAGCAAACCTTCATGCTTGCATTCGTTATCACGCTCTATTTCTTTTAACTTGAAAATCTCTACAATATTGACAAAAGTACTATTCATTGTAACCATATCTAACTGGCAAGACATATGTACATAGTAGAAGGAGTCTTCGCCTAACGTACAATACGGCATATTTTCGTCTGCACGCGTGAGTAGCGAAGTAATTTGGATTTATTAGTGGTTTTAAAACTTTTTTAAGCAGGCACCAATAGGACAGTAAAAGAATAAACGGAGCCCCGAACTATACAAAAATCATTGTTTTGTATAGAGTCTGTCGTGACGACGTGGCGGCCAATTTGATAATAGCTTGGTTAGATAGTCAAACGAATACTAAAATAATAAATTGTCACAAATAGGATTGGGAAGTTTAAATTGATTGTTTTGCATAGTCTGTCGTGTCGACGGGGCAGCCATTTTGATAATGGCTGAGTTATATAGACAAACGAATATAGAAAGAAGGATTAAGATGTTTCAAATTGAGAATAATAGCAAATAGCAAAACAGTGTGTTACCTTCCATCGAGTTCCTGCTTAGACGCCTCCCCCTTCGAAATTTCAGAAAAGCTCCATGACTGAGGACGGCGAGGTGTCGTCACTGAGGTCAGTGCGCTGGTTGAGAATCTGCTGGCACTCGTTGGGTGGGATGTGGTAGATGTTGTGGCTGGCTAGGTGCTCCGCGGCTAGGTTTGGGGTCTTTGAGAGCACGGAGCGGAGACGTCTGGCGTCGTCGTAGTCCATGTTTAGTAGCTTGCACGCTTCTAGGAGCCTAGTGGAAATTTGGAACGTTCAACGAATGAAGCTCGGTGTAATAGTTTTTAATCTTTTACAAAGATCATCATCATCAGGTCTTTTTTAGTCTCAACTGCAGAAGCGTGACCCCATTTGTACTACCAGAGCCATGTACTAGCCAGAGCAGTTAGAGGAGTTGACCTACACTATCCACGCTGGCCAGACTGGTTGGAGAGGTCTCTTTGACGTCTTTTAACTTTGTTTAGTTTGTTTCCTGTTTTTGTTGTCGCCTTCTACGACATCCACGGGAACACTTGGAGAAGTCCTATTCTACTCTGTCGGAAACTACACGGCGTTTACAAAGATACACAAAGTCAATATTTTCTTTAAAAAAAAATCTAACTTCGACTCACAACGTGTCGACTAAAGAGCACCGAAATACTTACTTTGGCAACTGCTTGACTTGCGAGGCCACCTTATTAGGCGGTGCGAACGCTGGCACTAGATTCCTCTTGACGTCATGGGTGAACTGCACCGTGCCGCCCGTGTTGAACCAGTTCTCCAACACAACTTCCTGTAACAAATGCAATAATTTTTCTTAAAATTATTAAAATACGATTATATTAGTATATAACCAAATTATTGCGTCATTAACCTTTATAATTAAAATCATCAACATCATTGCACGAAGAACCGATGACCGCTGGGGCAGATAGGTTCTTGAATGGCGACCACGTACCAGCAAGCGTAGCATTGGACACCCATTGACCAGGTGGTCGGACGACCTGATAAAGGTCGCAGGCAGGCGCTGAATGCAGGCCGCTTCCAACCGGTCGTTTTGGAAATCCTTGGGGAGGTCTATTGCCAGCAGTGGGCTTCTCGCGGCTGAGATAATGATCATCATCGTCATCAGGTCTTTTTAAGTCTCCACTGCAGGAGCACGACTCTCTCTGTACTACCACAGCCAGATATTAGTCAGAGCAGTCGGAGGATTTGACCTACACTCTCCACGCTGATCAGACGGGTTGGAATATATTAGAATAGACCATACATTTATTTCTTAGAATATGGTATAACATAAATTTAAAATGTTAATGTGAAAGGTCTCTTTGATGTTTGTGAGCTTTGTTTAGCTTTTGTTTCCTAAGTCGCCTTCTACGACATCCGCGGGAAGACTTGAAGTGTTTCTATTCTATTATGCGGGGAACCACAAGCTAGAAGATATTATATCTCATCTCACAGATGTACTGATCTACGTCGTTAGCCAAAAGAGCACGAAGTCTTGCCACGAGAGCAGGCGCGAGATACTGCACTGCGCGCGACAGCCAACAAAATAGCGCCGACAGCGGCCGACACAGCGCGACAGACGCCGAAATGCATTACGTGAAGATATTATATCTCACCTCATAGATATACTGATCTACGTCGTTAGCAAGTAGCGCCCGAAGTCTTGCCGCGAGAGCAGGCGCGAGATACTGCACTGCGCGCGACAGCCGACAACATAGCGCCGACAGCGGCCGACACAGCGCGACAGACACCGACAACGCACTCTCTTCTACCATCATCCAGGCATGCCATCTGAGGACCGAATTTTAGCCACAAGTGTCTTAGAAGTAACTATGGCATATAATTACATATCTTAACCCTTCTTTTACGCCACTAATAATAATCAAGAAACAAGTGACGTCACTTTGTTAGCATTTTAAATAGGTGATGTGAGAACTCTGTTCGTCAGCTATTATGGATAATGCGTTTATGGAAATGGCTTTATACCAAAAGATTTTATGCTTACATTTTAAAGGCATGGTATTTTGTAAGTAGTTAATTTTTTTTTAAATTTTACGTTTAAAAATGTATCGATATTAGACTAAAAGTGTCCATAAAAATCTTTTAGAGTAAGATGCTTACATAATCAGGCACATTTATCAAAATCTATTTTCATGGAAATCCCCATTAATAATGATAATATTTGAGAAAGAAACTCACTTTTGCTTCTTATAGTCTCGCAAGCTAGCTTTGAATTCCATCAGGATGTATTCTGCCAACGCTGCTAACCCAGCATCCCTCAGGTGTGCAAGTAAAGCAGGAGCTTCGCCAAATACGCCTGCTTCTTCGGCATCGTCGTCACCCAGCGGCTCTGTTACCGCTAGATTTGCTATTGGTGACGTCTGAAAATACAGGATTAATTTAAAAGTCTCTCCCACGCTGGTCTGGATGAAAAAAAAATCGTAGAATGTGCCAGCTGCTTCTCTTCCCGCGCAGACCGTAAAAACCGATCGAGGGAATGGGCGTGAGGAAGCATGTCAATAGGCGATGCGGCTAGCAACCCATCACTATTTTGATTCCGTTCTCCACCTACAAGCCCACCAACATGCTAAATGTGGCCTTTAGGTTCTATAGACCTGGGCTCTGTCTACCCCGCAAGGGAAAAAGACATGATTGTTTGTATGTATGTAATTTAAAAGTCTTAAAACTACATCGGATATTCGGATGCATATTTACCTAAAGTTCAGAATTTGGCTATTATGAATCGCCTTGAAGAGCCTGTCCGTCCATACAAACGGAAAAAGGGAATTGTGGCAATATTTGGTAATTTTGGAGTAAAATTAAGCATTTAATCAATTAATCTCATTATAATCTACGTACGTTCCTATACAGCTTGGTTAAAATACCAATGGTTGAGAATTACAAGCCATTTCAAATTTGTATGGAAATCTTGAGAGGCGAGGAGAGAATTAAAATAAAAATTATAATGAGATTAATTGATTGGATATTTAATTTTGCCCTAAAATTATCGAATATTGCTACATTTCCCTTTTTCCGTTTGTATGGAGAACTACTTTATAATTAGTATTATATTATTATTCGGTTACGCACAAATGATAGTTATGCAATGAGTTCCTCCAAGGCCGCACTTGACGTCAAGTGCGGCACCACAATGTAGGAAACGAAGGCATTACCCTGTTCCAATATTACGTTGCTTCTCTCTAATTTTACTGTCAGTGATTTTTAACAAAGCAAAATCAACCTTATTTTATTGTAACAAGTGTGAAATTGTGCAAGTGAAACAGCAAATAAATATACTTGCAGGTGATTTACACTCTTTGTACAACCAATAAAAAAAAAACAGTATTTTGGAAAAAGCATAATTTGGAAAACAGACTAACATTTGTTGAAATGGACTGATTATATTTTATATCTGAATGATTAATTTTTTACATAATTAAAATAAAAATATATTAAATTAATTATTTAATATAAAATTAGTAACAATGTGATTGATTGTTATACTCACAATGTCGAACTGGCTCAGTTCCACGATCATAGAATTTCGCCGCGACATCTCACTCAATGCTAGTTTCTTGGCACGTACTTCTACCTCCTTCAATGACATTGCCTCATCATCGCCATCTGGAAAGACATACTTTGCTTTATTACCTTTACAAACAAATATCTTATTTAATATATAATAAAAACTAAATGTTACCCGCGGCTTTGCCCACGTGATATATGCAACAAACAAATAAACAAACTCACTTTCGCATTTATAATGAAATTTCCCATGAATTTTTGAGGGCCAGTGCTGTCCCCAATTGAAAAAAAAAAACATTTGAAAGAAAACAGATAAATAGTTTAAAATGTTGTTCTTCGAGGCCCTAGATACCCTTCGAACTAATTTATGAACATCTGCACTGCATACAATTTAAAGTAAGAACGAAAAGCTCTTAGCATTTTTGTCAAAAAACTGCCACTTTTGGCGAAAGCGCTACGTAAAGCATGTAAAGCACATTCACATTTTGATCTGTAAACAGTAGTTCAGAAAATAGTTAGTACGGTTGTCTAGGGACTCGTAGAACAAAATTGTAAATGACGTTTTCATTTTCTTTCAAATGATTTGTTTAAAATGCTGTTTTCAAAGTCTCGTAGTCATTAAGAGGGCCCTTCCCCGACCGACTATCGTCAACGCTAGCATGGTCGAAAAGCTGGTTCCGTCCAGCGCAATGTCAGATAAAGAGGCAAAGCGAAAAGAGCCCCTTGCCCTCGTCTTCCGCATACCTCTTACTGCCACATGGTAACAAGCTAGTGAGTACGCGAAGACATTGAACGAAAAATAGTGTGCGGAAATTTCATTAAACTTGTTTCAAGAAATACGTGTTTATTAGTAAGCCTTACAAGTTTATGAAAAAGAACGTTGACATCTAGTATTTCCATTACATTTGCAACGTTTCTAAATAAATATTTTCTTTACTGTTACAACTAATGAGTACATTATAAACGCCCAAACTTTACATAAAATTTGTGCAAGAAAGCGGATTTCTGGAGGCTAATACTGAAGTTGTATATCCAAATTTTGATTTTTCGTTTTGATAGAAACCTAGATATAGTGCACAAGATACCTATACATTGAAAAACTTCGAACAAAGATTTGTTACACCGCCATAATCACGTACGAGCGTTTGTATCGTAGATAGACGGGTTGGCCGCCCTTAATCTCCCTTTTGCCCCAAGTCTCACATTAGTTTATCTCTCTCTAGCTCGATGTGTGTGTGCATATTAAGCAGACGAGATGACTTACCCGCTTTAGAAGACTTCTTCGTATGTTCATCATCGGAGTCATCGTCGTCGGAACTTGAACTGGATTCAGTGTCATCATGATGCTGTTGGTGGGTGAAGTGCTGGAACTGCCGCCGGTAGTAGTGCAGTTGTAAATAGTGCTGTAAAAAAATGTATATGTTTTAAATGGCTAATAACCCAATCGGTGAAAAACATTTTTACTACATGGTTGTGTCAACCTATCTTAGTAAGGCATTCTCCTTAGTAGCCTGATAGAACTGTTTCAATTTTTGTATATACGATATTCGCCCTTATTATTCTTTCAATAGAGAACATAATTCTGTCCAAATATTTACAGTTTAGATAAGCTAAGCCCAACGGTGTTAATTAGCTTCCTTTGAACGCTTCAGAATTTGGTACGTAGGGCTCGTTTACCTCAGTTTATATAGAAGCTTTTGTACCTGACACGCATGTTTCGTATAAAATAAATAAATAAATATAATAATGTGTTCAACAGGCGTCTCTGTTGGCGCGCGAGCCACAGTCACATTCCCTGATTTGTTGTCTGCACTGTGACGGGGTGGGATCTATATGAGGGATATGTATGCTGAAATAAAAGTATCAGTGCTTTGAATGTTAACTTTTACTTCTTCACAACTAGATAATACTTATACATATGCGTCTTCGTAAAAGCTAAGGAGACAACTCTGTCAACCAACAGTTTCTTCATAATCTACCAAAAACAATATTTTTTTGGAACGCATCGAAAGCGTTTCAAATATCCTAAACCAACATACTACAGTACTGACCAGACAGTGCGCCCATTGCAGCAGCACGGCGCGCGTATGGTGCGCGGTGTTAATGGGCGCGAGCTCCCTCCAAGTCTTGCTCATCCAGGCAACGCCCAAAGCCGAGGTCCGTCCCTCCTGGGACCCTCTGGTGATGTTCACCTTACAGGTTGAGGGCACTCTGCTCTCACCTCAAAAAGTTCGGTGAAGTAACAAAAGCTCACTTGTAGCTAGCAACATAGTCCTTTAAAAAAAAAACACGCGAGCGACAGTTACTTTCCCTAATTTGTAGTTTTTACTGACCAGACAGTGCGCCCACTGCAGCAGCACGGTGCGCGTGTGGTGCGCGGCGTTGATGGGCGCGAGCAGCGGGTGCGGTGCGCGCGCCGTCAGCAGCGAATCCGCCGACAGAGAGGCCACAGCCGCGCTTAGTAGCTGCATTAGTCGGACGCGCCATTCTTCAACCAGTTCCAGTTGGAGTTCGAGGAATTGAAGCCTATGAAAGATAAAAGTATTTTCCGTGATTTATTGCTAGAATTACATAACATTAAACCTATGGTTCATCACAGCCGCAAAAAAAGCACCGTTGGATCCAGGTCTGGATAAAGCTGGATATAGTTATGCTATTTGGTGGCGTGTCAAGCTTGTTCAGCTTTTTTAGCCGGCTGTTTTGATTAAAAATCCCCAAATGTCTGGCTAAACTGGCGGGTCTATCTGGCTTTTTGATTTGTCGATCACAACCTTAACCACAAGAAGCAAAGTATTATATTTAAATGCTGCATAATGAAGACTTACTTCCTAAGTTAATTCTTCCTAAGAATGACTTCCTAAGTCTATAGAACTAACTTTCTTACGCTTCTTCTTTAGAGGAAGCGTAAGAAACTTAGTTCCTAACTATACCCCGACTTGACTCCTCTCAACCCTGAGTACTGCTCCTCAATGGTCTTGAGCAGCGCTATGAACCAGTCGACGCCGCGTGGCATTCACAACATGGAGCCTATAGCAGAACCGACACCCGGCGCTCTGACTCGAGTTTCATCCATTTTATGCTTTCATGTATATTTTTTATTTGCTTTCATCCATATATAAAAAATTTCAGCTTCATAATATAAGTATAGATTAACTCACCGGTGGCCCGGCTGGGGCAGCACTGAGTACCGCTCCTCGATGGTCTTGAGCAGCGCTATGAACCAGTCGGCGCCGCGCGGAACCCACAGCATGGAGCCTATAGCAGAACCGACACCCGATGCCACTGACTCGCACCATTGTTCGTTGCTCAGAGTTTCGTCCATTTTTGCAAGGGCATCTAGGAAAAAATAAATAAATTTTTCATAATGCTGCACAAATTAAGCACCAAATAATGAAAGCTTGTAAAAGCTTTCATTATTTGGTGCTTAATTTGTGCGTTTGGTGCGTAAATGCGCCCGGCCTCCCGAGCTGCTACTTTCACATACCCAATCCGTTTAACCAAGCAGCACTCCAATCCCAAATACTTTTAGCATCCCAATCCCAAATGACATGGCAATACCCTCGTTTGATGGGAATCCTTTGCAGAGGCCCATGTCCAACAATGGACTCCTTGCGGCTGAGACGACTGGTGTCTATGTCATCTTGCAAGTTTTACTATCTTTTTGGTGTTTCATTTAGGAGATATTCTACATTACATACAATGTAACATCAGGATTTAAAGGAGCTGGTTTGATAATGGGCACCTTCTCATCCAGAGAACACCAGTGACAAAATTAGTACTAATCCATCACATTAAACATTTGACACAAAAATGATTACCTTAGAAAATTTATAGAATAAAATATATGAATTTATTTGATTTCAGTAAATGCTGTTTTACGTACTTAGCGTTTTTAGTACAGTACTATTGTGACAACTTACATTTCTTCTCTACAGCCAGCCATCTTACAAACGTTTCTGCCTTCGTCAGAACTGACAGCACACTATTAACCTCCTTGCCGGTCACCGTTATTAGTTCTCTATGGAAACCCAGTGTCTCATCCACAGCGTGGGCGAAAGCTGCATCGACATCAACCAGTTCTGTCTTTGATCCTTGTGTGTGGTATAATGCTAGTACTGTATGAAGCCTTTCAGCGGCCAATGCAATTAGACCTGCATTGAATTCATCCTGAAAAAAATAATTAATCATTTTCTTACAACCTGATTCGTAAGTCATGGGCACCTTCATTCTCGTGTTAAAATCCTACTTTGTTTTAGTTACAAAAGTATGGAAAGTTTTGTGCCTGTGAACGCGACACTGTATCGAGAGGTATTTTTGACAGCTGCTGTCAAAATCCACCAATCATATTTATTCATGATTGGTAGATTTTGACAGCTCGATCTCACGGCACAGTGCCGCCACCTGGGGGAAAAATAAATTCTGAAAACCCCCATTGGCAGCATGTCCGTTCAAATGGTTTCACAAGGCGTTGCCGGCAGCCGTCAAAAGCGTTGGCATCCGCCAACGGCGCTATTGGTAGTTCCACTCGGCACATGCAGTACAGACGCAGTACACGATGATGCGTCGCGCGGAAAGGCGGTTTATTTTTTTTTACACAGCGAATAAATTACACGAATAAAAATTTTGGTCGTACTTGAATTTCAATGAATTGTACTAATAAAAAAAAAGTTGTATGTTCTTTACTAAAAACAATATTTTCTAAATTTAATATTTTTATTATTTTCATTTATTTTCTAAAATCTCTTGTGGGCGTACTGCAAACCAATTGCCCATACAAACTTGTAATGATAATACACATTGTTGCAAAGTACAGTCGATGCCGATAAACAGAGTCAGGTTTATCTGCCCCAGACTGTACATTATTATATGGTTTAAAAAGATATAATCGAAAATTTAAATTTCTATAACTTACCACAGCCTTAACATTAGTAAGCTCAAGTTTATCAGCCACTGGTTGAACATGGTTCTTCACAAATGCTTGGTGATCTTTTATCCAAGTTAGGGTTTGTGTAAGGAACCATTCCGGTCGATCGATCCGCGCCGTTTGACGGGACCCAGTAAAATGGAATATGAACCTTTTTTTCAATGGTTTCAATAAAATCCTTACAGGCAGGCATGGGTCTAGTTCTGTTGACAGTCACAAATCATAATATAATACATAATAGGTTAAAGATTTTGTTATAAATAAATAATCAAAGATTGTTCTGCTTCTCTTACAGCCAGCAATTATATTGCGACCATAAGATATAACTAATTAACTTATCAACTGACTGCAAGAAGATCAAAGAACACTTCTTTTGTCCTTTAAGTCAGATGATTTTGTATTGATATTAGCGTGCATTGCCTTTGTAATACAAAAATATTCATACCAGTCATGTGATCAAGAGTGCTAAATGAGACTAATTAATGAATTTGAAAGAACAAACCTGGAACAATTTCCTCTGAAACGGTATTAGAGGCAAAGTCCTCAGGCTCCTCAATAAGGAAGAGATACCTTGTAATATTATAGAACTTGATCAACACATCCTTTGGTGGAGGTGAATTTTCAGCGCCCGTAGTGATAGGCCATTTTAGTAACTTCAACACATCCTCATAATGCCTAAAAGTATAAAAGATAAATGCTAAAAACATCTAATTATTTTTTATTACTTGTGATACTAATAGACTAAGAAGCTAAAAACATGAGCCTATGTAATGTAAACATAATTTTGATATTAATTTGAATTATTTTGCTGGATTTTAAGTGTATGGATGAAAACTTTCTGACAACTTTAATAGTAATTAAAACAAAGATATGATTTAACTTCCTGAGCACTTCTTACTGTAAATTTGTAATGTAACTATATATTAGTATGATTGAGCAACATCTAATAATATTTTTTTTAGGCCTCACAGTGAAGCATGGCCCATTTTGTAGCCAATACTAACATCTATTTGTAACCAGTGACTCGAATACCTGGTGGTGCACATCATAAAATATGCCTAAACAATATGGATCATTTCTACGTGCAGAAATAGTTCTCTTATTTAGATAGGCATTTTTTATTTACATTTGAGGAGCCCGATTACCTAATGGGTGTAAGCAATATAAGCGCTTCCGCATGTTAAGCAACCCCGGGTGCAGTCCCCACTTGGATGGGTGACCGCAAGTGGCATAAAAATATCTCGAGCTCCTCCATGCTTCGGAAGGAACGTTTAGCCGTTGGTCCCGGCTGTCATCGTTGATGACAGTCGTTAAGCTATGTCAGATGCCTTTAGGCAGCTTGAAAAATCTGACGCCAGTGTTGGCCACTTACACAAACGAAAAAAAAACTTCATGTATGATAATAAGATTAATAATAAGTAAAACAAAACATAAAAATAGCGAAAGTAAAACACGAACAAATACAAACGTAAGACAATTTAGGCGTAAGGCCCCGTGCGGCGCACGAAATTTCGCTAAACTTACATACTAATCTTCTGTCTCACGCGCCAGGCGTTTCGTCGCCTTTTCCATTGTAGTGTGGTAGTAGCCTAAGTAGATATAAGATATAAATGAATAAGAACTTATTGAATAAAGGAGTCTAACATCAATCGTCTTTCAACCAAGTCGCCTCCTCTCCCTACATGGCGACCTAGCCAGTCGGCGCAACCCTGCGCCGGCACGGCCGCGTCAATATGTAGGCCGCGTTAAGAAATTGTGAATAAATCAGGGACTGAGTACTAGTAGTAGCTGTACGGGAGCGCTGCGTGCGCTAGGAGCGGGTGCACAGCAAATTATTTTGTCAAGCGAAAATAATACTTATTTTGTTAACTACATGACTGATTATCATTTGACAAAAAATTATATATTTTTACGTTAAACTGCTTGTTTATTTTTTATATTAATGTAATTTTTTAGTATATATTTAAGCATAAACTGGTAGTGCGCCGCACGAGTACACTTAAAGGGGAGCCGCCACTGTTTGTAACCCATATCAGCAAAATTATATGAATAATTAAAATTTGTTACGAAACAAAAACATACTTGGTAAGTTTATCCTTCAAAACATTATGCCAGTAGTGTGTGTACTCCCTGACATAGGCAGCTCGGTGGCCTGACTTGTAATCAAAACACATGTCTTTGAGGTCACTATATAGCAGTACCAGTTGTTCATCATCATTGCATTGTTTCATTTGGCGACTAAAAATAGAAAACATAAATTCAATAAAAGTTCTTAAATTTGTTCTTTGATTTATAATTAGTGACTTTTGATATAAGAAACTGAATGTAAACCTATACTAATATGACTATTAGTATTTATTAATTTATATTCTTATATTAGAATACAAAGATTACATTGTATACCTAAATTGTTAATCTTATTCTACTGTAACCGATTCTGTGTGCCTTCGGCCAAGTATAATGGACTATTAGTATTGTACATATTTAAATCATTATTGCATAAGAAAATTTTCATTTTTTATACTCAAATGTTAAGTCAAGAGATTCAAAAATATAGAAGACACAAAACACCAAAATTGAAATCATTATGTATATGAATATTTACAAACATACAGTTTTTATACTCAAATGATAAGAGATTCAAAGACATAGAAGACACAAAACACTGTAATATACATACCTGAGATCTTCAATTTTCTCAAAAGATTTAAGATAAACCAAGACCTGTTCTAGCTTATTGATGGCTGAGAATCGCTTATCAAGCTCAGTCCTCAGGGGCTCTGTTCTTTGCAGAAAGTCATTCACTTTTGCCTTGAATGTTTCACTCTTGTTTTTGAGGTTTTGGATTTGAGTTGAATTCTTCTCAGCTTTCTTTATTGCTGACGATAACTTAGTTGGGACCAAGTTGCTAGCTACATGAAGCTGGAATTAAATAAAATAAAAACATCAATATAAAAAAGTTTGTGGTTTTAAATTGTTGAGTCTCGACCAAAACCTCAATAGGCTCATGCAGAAGGATGGATCAAGCACAGATACAGAAAACTATTATGAGATAGATAGATATTAGCTGGGACTAGATATAGCATGCATAGCACTAATAAAAAATACATTTATTATAAAAACCAAAATTATTGACTATGAGAAAAGCGTGACAAATACAATCATTAGTGCTTCACCCATTAGGACAACGGTAAAGAGAATCAGATAACAGGATGAAGGTAATAGAAAGATGCTGGATGAATCTATTATAGAATAGAATAGAAAAATCTTTATTCAGATTATCAAGTTGTAATTATAGAAATCCAGTTGTCACTTTTTCAGCTAAAAGATGAAGATGTGATATAGAAAATAGAAATGTGGTGGAAAATAAATAAACAGTCATTTATATTTACAGATTTTTGAAGGTGATCTCTTTTCGTAAGCAACTCATCTTCAAGTTTGGTTGCATTGCCTAATTCATTTATATCACCCCCTATTTTGATATTCAGATCTTGAATAATCTTTTTCTTTTCTTCCTCGTTCATGCTGGATAAATTTGGATGCACATACATTTCTGATATTTATAGGTAAGTACTCTTTAAAGCTTTAATTATAAAGCCATTTCAACATTATTAAAAAATATTGATTTTGGTGCCCCTTTTTATTTCATTTGATAGTTAATTTGACACATCAACATGTCAGTCAACCAACATCACAGCGATCACGGCCACAGATTAGACAGAGTATGTCATACAAATGTCATATCACGGCTGGCTGCGTTCCGTTTTGCGTCTATGTCGTTAGCGCTGTGTACGCTAAAAGCCGTTCCGATTTGGATAACGCGCCAACAACGCTTTTGACGCGATTTCATTTCAGACCGGTTATCTCGGGTGATCTTTGTTTGTTTTGGCTTGAATAACCTAAGTGAAACAAGAAAGTAAATAGGAGGAGTTTTTGGTGGGAAGTCAAGGGGTAAAGTTGTCGTTTCCCTTAGACGATTTTGCAAATTGCTTTTAGTGGACTTTATAATATGAAATTGGTGTAGTTTGGTGTTATAAATGCTCGTGCTCGAGAACATTTGTGAAATAGTTAAAGTAGACTGTTAAATGGATGAACTCATAAAGATTTGTCATCAAAAACTCCCACGAGGCTACCAAAGAATATACGCCATCTTTGAGGCCACATACCGTACAGTACAACGCCGATACTTAGTATCTCATTTTACTGGACATTGCTGAATCACTGAAATCTCGGTGGAAGCCATAATTTAAAAGGAGAAAGAAATAAAGAAGTAAAGAGAATCGCACCGTTTTGTTTGGTAATAATGGATTTTCGTCAATAAGTATATTATCCCCTCGAGTGGTTTGATTTCCAGAGGACGAGATGCTGCGATTTCTCTTAAAAATCTATGAATTAATGGTGAATAATTTAATTTTATGGAATAATAAGACCTGTGACACAATTCCAATATAATAGTTTCATAATAAATTCAAGTTTTTTTAAATCAAATAACAACATCTAGACACGCGGTAGCGTGTAAAGCTAAGTTCAAGTTATACTTTACCGGAAGTGGTTCTTTTTATTTATACAATCGAACGGACGCACCTGGTATGTAAATACTTCCATATTTTTTTTAAAACGAGGTTTTATTTTTCTTCTGAATTTTTGAGAAATAATAGGTTACAAATGTAGGACTTATAAACAACAAATATTTGTTTATAAGTCCTACGTTTGTGACCTATTTTTTCTCAATAGTGGGCACAGAAATACATCATCTGTGAAAATTTCATAAAAATTGTGAAACTCTCTAGCTATCACAGTTTATGAGATACAGCTTGGTGACAGAAAGACAGACGCACATCGAAGTATGGTGAATAGTGTCCCGGGTTTACACAATACAGAACCCCAAAAATAGTGAAAAGTTACGATATTTAGAATAGAATAGAATAGAAAATGTTTATTTGGTGAATATAAAAAATTCAAAATAATGAAAACAATGAAAGCTTGACACCAAAATTTATCATTCACATTGGGAAAGACCTTTTAGAGTTTGTCCTATCCGGGTAAAATTTTCCAAATCTGGTAGGTCTGACTGTCAATGTCATAATTTTACGTCACAACAAGCACAGGTGATTAGGCACAAATATTTGTTTTAAAAAACTACGTTTGTGACCTTTTTTCAAAAAATTATCAGGAAATAAATTCTGGTTTAAAAAAATATTGAACTATATACATACAAGATATTTTTGATTACATGTATAAAAAGTACCACTTCCGGTAAAGTATATAAGGTAATTAAAAAAAACATGAATATTATTGGAATTGTGTCACTCATCTTATTATTCACGTAGTGATTATATGCTCTTTGATTCATCCCGTCTACTGGAAATCAAACCACTCGAGGGTATACTAATTAATTAACGAAAATCTATTATTACCAAAACCAAACAAAACGTTGTGATTCTATTTACTTTCTTGTTTCAGTTATATTATACAAACCAAAACAAACAACGATCGCCCGCGATAACCGTTCCGAAATGAAAGCGCGTCAAAAGTGTTGTTGGCGCGTTATCCAAACCGGAACGGCTTTTAGCGCTCACAGCCCACAGATTACCACAGCCCACAAGTACTATTGACGCAGTACGGAACGCAGTCACGTCACGTCACTTTACGTCACTGTCAAGTGTCACTGTCAGTCATTCTCAGGTGCCGTCTGAGGGTGCCGTGCCGTGTCGTGTCGTGTTTAGTTTGCTGAGGTTTGCTGAAAAGAAGTGGGATTCGTATAATTTTTTATGTGGAATTGAAAATGTGGGCATTTCTCACAAAAAATTGGAATGACATAGTTTATTTGTCTTTATTGTTATTTAGCGTGGCGATAGGGCCATATTACCGCTCTCTTAATACTGTGCACTTGAAGAAATGTATTGGGACTCTTCTCGGGCTTACGCTAGTATTTATTGTTTCGGGATACAATGCAATCCATCCAATTTTATCAGTTACTGCTGGGATCCTTATTATTAAACTGGCCACAGTTAGGTAGGTAGAGTTGATGAGTTTTGAAAAGTTTTCTTGTTACAAATACTTCATTTACTGTGATTTAGTGTGATTCCTAAGGTTACATTAAATACGGCTTTTAACATATCTTCATCATCATCATCAACAGGTCTTTGTTAGTCTCCACTGCAGAAGCATGACCCTCTCTGTACACTACCAGAGCCATATATTAGCCATGGCAACCAGAGGATTTGGCCTACACTCTCCACGATGGCCAGACGGGTTGGAGTGGTTTGATGTTTATACGCTTAGTTTAGCTTGTGTTTCCTAAGTCACATTCTACGACATGCACAGGAAGACTTGGAGTGGTCCTATTCTACTCAGCCGGGAACCACACTTATTTCTATCTTAATTGAAAACATAGAATGTATTATTATGAATGAATGTATTACAGTAAGTATGTATACTTCATATTTTGTATTATACCTGATATGTAAATTCTGAACACAACATTCAGTTGTTATTAGATACCTACCTAATTAAATTTGCCCTCTCACAACTACTAGATTTATTCCTACTAATGCTTAACCTATCTATTACAAATAAATAGTAAATATGGTATGAAAATTCAGCTATGCTAGGAAAATATGTCTTCATGCTAGATAAACTTTTGTTTATGTCACTTCCAAATAGGACACAACAGGCATTTAAATAAGTGACTAGCCATTTGATCGAATGGTGCCATTTAACTAGCTGCCAAAAGTGAAAAAAAAATGTTCAGCCAAAAAGCAGCTAGTAAAATAACTTGGAACTATTACACAACTATTTGTCTTGTCCATATATTAAAGTAGTTTAACCACCTGCTGCTCAATGTTCCATTTAAAACATCATTCGTAGTATGAAAAATGGCCTAAGAAATCAATTGATTAAATGACAAAAACTAGTGAAATGTTGTATTCTATGTATCTGATAAATGAATAATCAGAATAAATGGGCATCTCTTGGATAGGCATGTATCATCCTCGTCTTCATCGTCACTTACCATCAGGTGAGATGGGAGACAAATGCCTAATTCAATAATTAATAAAAAAAAAGTTTTTTTAGTTGAATGGCTAAGCAGTTGATAACACGGCTGATTAAGCTATTGGCTGTATGCATGGTATTCTATGAAAAATAGTATTTTATGCAATGATGATCATAAAATGTTTTTCTTTTGCAGATACTGCCATGTAGCCACATTTTTCTTTATGTTTGGCTATTTGCTCTTCTTCCGATTGGCTGATAAATTCAACCTGCCCTTGCCGTCTGGCCAAACAAACTTGATCGAGATGATTTTAGTGCTCAGAGTTGTGGGAGTTGCATTTGAAATCAATGGTTCCTGGCTGGCAATGGCCAAAAAGAAAAAAAATGAAGATAAGGAAGTCCCTTCGAAAGAGGTGAAGGAAAAGGATGATGAGTTTCTGGAAATCATCAATCCAAGTCTTGTGGATTTGTTTCATTATTCTTTTAATTATGTTGGCTTATTAACAGGTACATAATTTGTTAAACTATTTTGTAATGTAATAAAATGTCCGGAATGAATCAAATTTAGTTCAAGAGTGGGTTGATTGATGAGAGGATTGCAGAGTAACTTTTGCATTTATAATATTAATATGGAAGTATGGATGTACTGACTGTCTCTGACAGGCTGCGTATTGAATGTTTTTGCTTAAAGTGCCGGCCCAGTTATTGCTATTAATTATTGCTTTAATGCTGCATATAAATGAAGTACCTAATATTGGAGACATTCTTTACTGTATAAAAATATTCTGTAAGTTTTAGTTAATTTTTGCATAAGCTGTTTTCTCTTTTTCAGGTCCCTATTACAGATACAGGACATTTGATGATTACTTCCACTTGCCATTTAGCAAACATGTGGACTGTATGGCGTTCACTATTAACACTTTGAAAGCTGTTCCTCTGTACATCTCCTTGTATTTGGCTATGTCGAACCTCTGGCCATTGGAGGTAATTTAAATAAGAAAATTTTGAATTAAAATGTGTTGAAAATCGGGATATTAGGTTGAAAATATGGATAATTTTGAAGCTTTACAGCTTGTTAAAGATGCAAAGAACAACCAGTGTCGGTTTTTGCCTCTTCTAGACTATTTAATTATCACCATCCTCTATATACCTTCTTGTGTCGTGACACTGGCAGTAGGGGGTGCCCAATAATCTTTTTTTCGGCCCCTTTACATTGCACCCAAAATCCAGAGGTTAAAAAGTAACTAATTTACATTTTCTTGTAGATAAATAAAAATCAATAGATGCCATTGAGATCACTCATTTAGAAGTAAAAATAAACATATATGCTCCTTGGCGACATGTAAACATTGAAGTCATAACATGAATATTTAATAGTTTAAAATCTGTTTTTTTTTTTTCAGTACATTTTGTCTGAAGATCATAACAACAGGAGTTTCTTGTACCGTATGATGTATCCTTGGGTGCTGTTCGCGGCGTTCAGGCAACGCATTTATTCAGGCATGACGTTGGCAGAGAGTGTGTGCACGTCGGCGGGAGTGGGCGCTTATCCTGTAGAGGGAAACAACAGGACAGGCCATGGACCCACTGTTGGATATATGAAGTTGAAACAGATGTATGTCACAACTGCTGTTGCACATTCTTGTAGAATTTTAGCCCTCTAATTTGGGGTGCTATGGCACCCCAATTTAAGATGATTCGGAGTAGGTCATTGAGTTTAGTCAAGTTGCATTATTGTTTGCTTTACTTACTTAAGACATTTTATGAATCAATCGATTGCGTTTGTCCTCTATCTTGCCTGATGGAAAACAACGATGAGGTGCGTGATGCAAACTCAAATAATGCCCAATCACTCTTGCCTTGAAAATCCCTAAATTGTACGTGTTGGGAAACAGTAACGCGGGGAAGGAGTTCCATTCTATAGTGGTTCGCATCTAGAGAATGTAATGCCTTACTTATTGATGCTACACTGGCTTTGCATTCCTGTTCATAGTATATTTTATACTGTTGCACTAGAGATGTGCTTGATAAATCGGACACCATATATTGAACCAAACCAAGGATGTTTGATTTCAAGATGACATTCCAATGAGTAGAATGTATAAAGACTCAATTGAATCTTCCTACCTTGAAATAAAGTTTAATATATAATAAAATATGCCTACTACCTAGCCTGAAAAGTCATTAGTCTCAACAATCAATGAGAAACAAATCGACAAATTTAGTCTTTTGTTAAAATTTAAATTTTGTTGCTTATTTAACTTGATGGCTGGCTAGTAGATTAAACACGTCTTGCTAAGCATGGTCTTTGGTTCTCATAACTTAGTCTACTTCCGTATAGCATGAGGATAAAGGGTCTTTAGGAAGAGTTAGGGTTTAAAAAAGAAAATCTTTGCAGGTCTGAGGAACAAGCAAAGACTGCTCAGTATGATTTCAATACAATTGAGTCTATGGAGGTATGGAACTGTGAGACTGTGGTCACTCTCCGCGACTCCATGAAGGTGTGGAACAAGGCTGTGCAGTACTGGGTTGCCATGGTCGTCTACAAGAGATTTCCTGTGAAACCGCTTAAGTATGTTCGCAATTATATTCTGTAGTTAATAAGTTAATTCGTATATACAGCAGGCGGCCTGTCAAAACAATTTACGAATAGTAAATAAACAGGCTAACAAAACCATAGCTTAACATGTAACCGGACACTCACCCTGATGAGGACATTTATTTAGTTACAATCATTAAAACATCTGCCACACAAAGCACAAAGACGACCCGACATTTAATAATAAATATATAGGGACATATCACACAAATTGGGCTAGCCCCACAGTACGTTGTGAACTTGTGTCGTAAGATACTATATTTTATATTAGATACTATATTGATAAACATGACCCAGGCCAATCTTAAAATGATCGTTTTCCATCCGGGAACCGGGGATCGAACCCGGGACCCAGGCTGGCGTGTTAACCTCTGCGCCACGGAGCCCGTCTAATATTATAAACTAACAGCACCATAGATGCATATGTAACCGGATACTCACAGAGGACATTAATTTACACTTACATACATATCCGCCACACTAAGCTACAAATACGACCCGACATCAACTAGATGTTGCGGTGTATAGGTGTGTTTGCAAAGAGTTTACGTTCCAGTAGGTTTAGAAGGCCGTGACCAGGAATGAAGGATCCGGGGCCTGGATTTCTGCATCGCAAAAAATTAATAATACACTTACTTCTTCGTAGACTTACACTACTACACTAAACTTTTATACCCAAATAAGACTTTATAATTCAGGGATGTGATCTTTTAGGATTCATGCAGCTCTGTTCGTGTCTGTGATCTGGCATGGATTCCACGCCGGATATTTCTTCTGCATTTATTTCTGCCCATTTTATTTGATGGCCGAAGACATTTATTACAAGCTATATTACAAGAATGCCACTGGATTGGTGCGTATATCTAAATATATTTTTATTTTAGTAAAAAATATATGTACAAATATGTTGCAGCTAAACTTTATATATCCACTATGTAATACTTGTGTTGGTATTTTTTTCCTCTGTGCTACTACTTAAATAAACCGCACTACTGTGGTATAACAGAAATGCATATGAACGGGACGGAAACTTATATATACATATTTTTTTCTTTGTGCCATGGAAAGACCTCCCCAAAATAGGCAAATAACTTGCTAACCCAAAGCCTAAAAAGATATGGAGATTATTAATCTTTCGTCTCGGCTTAAACATTTCATACATGCAGAAACATGATGTCTCAAGATTAGTATTTTGTACGCGTGATGTGAGACATTTGTTCGGCTGCAATACTTTATTATTGCGTCTATGGAAATGATTTGGGCATTGGCCTAATTATAACGTTTTATAACCTCATTCTTATATTTTTCAGAAAAAGAAGATAATAGGTTTCGTCATGTGGTTCCTAAGAAGTCATTCCGAGTCGTACCAAGCGGCTGCATTCCTGCTATTGACATTCGACAGAATCTGGATATACTACACTTCCATGTACCACTATTGGTATGGAGTATGGTTTGTGTTCCTAATTCTTGGCCTTGTTCTCAATCAAGCCCACAAAATTAATACTCCTAGAGTGAAAATGGAAGACAGAGAACCGATATCAAGCAGGAATTAATAGTTAATATTTTATGTAACTATAGTTGCTCAAAATTTAGAAAATTCTATTTATTTAAGGATACCAAGTAACAAAAAATAGAAACTGGTCAATTGATACTTGTTTTTGAAACAATTTTAACTGTTGTACTTATGTTATAAATTGTGTTACTTGCAAGCAAGTATGTTGTAACTATATTATGTCAAAGCCTATGGAATTTGAACACGCTCAATTAATTGGAGAGCGTAATCATCTTAAGCGCGAAAGAACGAAGGAACGCAAGAACTCACTTCTTGCGAATGAATCAAGGCACGAAGAAACCCAGGCGCGATAAAACTAAGTTACGACGAGTTATAGCGCGAAAGAGCGTTACTCACTTCAGCTCTTCGAATCTGTATTTGCGCATGAATTGGTTTGCGCTAAAATTTTTCGCGCTTTGGTACTTTCACACCTCGATTACGCCCTCGGTTTATTGTTTGCCATATAAAAATCCATTAACATTCCAAGTAGATTTTTATAATTCTTTTAAAACACAAAACCCGCCGAATATTTACTTGGGTGGTAATTTAGTTACAAACATAGAAGAATTTTGTTAGAACTTAGCTGTAATTGTAGTTCGTGGGTAATCTCAAGATCTTTAGGGTAGTTTGTAAGGGTGTAAGTTATTTTTATACGTACGTAAGTGCTAAGATATATACATAATTTGGGAATTCGGGAAAAAATCAAACAAATTTTTACAAAATAACATGTAATGACTTTACACTGGAAATATTCTTAGAAATGGTAACTTAAAGAAAATAATAATTAATATAAAGAGAATTTACATCAGATCACATTTAAAATAAATATTGTTTACATTGTGTATAATTATTTCTATAATCATGACATTTAATATGGCATTCCATTCATAACGGGTCTAGTCTTATATCCAGAATGTACTGAATAAAGTTCTATTTTTATGACGATTTTTTCTTTCCTTCATATACATACAAAATCCTTGATTTCTTATAGATATAGTCGCAGTAGAGCACAGACGTAGATCACAACATAAATATACACATGATGCATTTTTTTTTCAAAACTTTAAGATTCATAAAAATAGCAGCAATACATATAGGCTAGGAACGGCGCTCGTGTTATCACAATAAAAAAAGCACTTAGAGATTCCATTACGACTTGAGGATTTAAATTTATATATAATATATATAACCTTAACATATGAGTTTAAATTAATATTCGAGTTAATGTCGTACCATACTCTGGAAGTATTGGTGTATCAGGTACGTCAACATCACAGTTGCACTGAAATAAATACAATATAGTAATGTTAATTCATGGCACTACACGTTTTGTTTAATATTATGAGTTCTTACAAACTAGTATGAGCACGAAACCAACAGACGAATTAATAAAAGATATAGAGGCAGCCAGTTAACATGTCAGTAGAGTTTAATGAACTCCATGGTTGAAGAACATCTGACGCATCGAATCGCAGTTTCAAGCAAGTACCAAGCGCTTCTCCTCATCATTTATTATGCGCACAGCTAGGGATTGGAACGCATTGCCTGCGTCTGTATTTCCGAGTGCATATAACCTGCATCTTTTTAAAAATAGAGTGAATAGGCTTCTTCTGGGTAAGCTCGCTTCATCTTAGGCCATATTTGCCTCTGAACTAGATGATGGTCAAGAGCGAACCAATATCATAAAAAAAAGCAATCGCAACCTTTTGGAGAGCAGCAAACCTCTTTTTCCTCTTTTTAGTCTGTGGGCTGAAATGCAAACCATAGAGAAACATAAATTAGGGTTCGCTCTTGGCATGTTATCTGGCGTTTATTTTGAGACTAGAGACAGAAGTTAATCGATGACGATATGATATGTTATAAATACGTATTATAATTATGCCGGTTTCGTGTCCGTCAATTACTTGCTATCTACTCGAGCACTTAAACAAAATTAGAAATAAATACAAAAATAAATTGTGACACTGTGAGAATTAAAGTTAGCCATAGCCTCGTTACAGTTTGTTCGAAAGGAAAGCATGCATTAACTAAATTATAGTTATTTTACCTCAGCAAACAAAAAGTAGGTATGTACACGTACTTACTTATTACGTACGCATTTTTAAAGTCCTAGCGCTTTACTGAATCTGTTTCTGAGGTATGAGACTGGCATGACTTCGTGATTTCAGTATACACCCTATATGGCCCCAGTGGGGTGTATAGCATCCCCTCCCGTGCCGCTCCCATACCTCAGAAAATGCCTCAGTTAAGCGTTAGGCCCCTAGGCAAAGTGCAGGAGGCGCGTTTGCATCTATCGCAACGTAGAGTAAAATATTCTTATTTGACATCCATATCGGTATTATGAGTCGCTTCCTCAAAATCCCTCCACTCAAACTCATCGTAGAACATCTTAGGTTGAGAGTTATTTCCTTGTTTCGACTGAGAAAACATCTTTGAAGGCATGATATTGAGTCGAGTTAAGTAAGCCTTGAGAAAACGACTTAGAATACGGGTGTTACAGACAGACTACGTCCTTGTTCGGTTGAGTATTTTTTTTTACTATTAATTCTTTTCACTAATAATTGACTGGGCTGTGTAATTGAACTTTAAAAATCTAATGAAATAGAGGTAATTGCGATCCATGCATTAAAATATAACGGATGTTTTGCTATGAAAGTAGTATAATATTATTAAATCCGTTTTTGAGAATTCCATACGTATGTTAATTTGATTAGCACACATAATATTTTTAACTTTGTACATAAGTTTTGAAAGCATAGATTATTAGTTATCCTATTATCCGCAGTATTTACAGCAGAAAGTCAAATAAACCTTGTGTTAAAATTAGTGCATTTTATAAGTAAGGGAAATGTATAAAAAAAAGTAAAAATAAAATGAGCAGGTGCCCATCATGCAAAGCAGAAAAATACAGAGTGAAGCCACACCGATTGCCAATTTAAGCTCGCTACTATTTACCTAACTTTCCAGCCATAGGACACTGGTCGGTGTGTAGTGGCTGCACTGTGGTGCGCATTACTTTGCCCATAGTTTTTGTTTTGGACAGGCGTCTGATAACTCGGGGAACCTGAAGGGTAATATTGAGGATTAGAACTCCTAGAATTGGAGCTGTAAGACGAGTAATTGGGATTCTCCATTATGGGTCTCGTGTTGAAGAAACTGTTCAAACCTCCGTTCTTGGATATTGAGTTGACAAGTCCGCCGAGGATGCCTGTGAGCCCTGAGTTGCCGCTGCCGCTGCCACCCGCGCCTGCGCTGCCGCCGCCGCCGTTGACGTACTTGTTGAGCGTGTTCTGAATGCTGTCGAGAATACTACCGCTGCCTCCTCCGATGCCGCCCGAACTAGAGCCGTAAGGGCTGCCTCCTCTGTTATTGGAGCCGCCATAAGGTGAGCTTCCACCATAGGGGGAACTACCACCGTAAGGCGAATTACCGCCATTACTGGAGCTACCGCCGTACGGCGAACTGCCGCCGTGGTTCGAGCTACCACCATATGGCAAACTGCCGCCATGGCTCGAACTACCGCCATAAGGCGAGTTTCCTCCATAAGGCGAGCTACCACCGTAAGGGGAACCACCGCCAAATGAAGAGCCACCTTGATTAGTTCCGCCGTAAGGGGAGCTGCCCCCGTAGGGCGAATTTCCACCATACGGCGAGTTGCCCCCGTAAGGCGAGTTGTTGTTTCCGTATGGAGAACTGCCACCAGGGGGCGCTGGGGGTGGGTAGTTGGGTGCGTTGTCGCCACTGGATGGGACGTGATACTGCGGTTTGGGTGTGGTGGGACGTGGAGCATCAGGCACTGCGTGTGAACCTGTAAGTAAAATGAAAAAAAGTGTTAGGGAGGATTGGTCAGGGAAACCTGGAATTCCTCATATAAGCTAGGCCTAGGTGAAGCTTTGTTTTTATAGCAATGGCATAAAATTTTTGAAGGAAATTCTAGTGTGTGGTGTCTAGATAGAACTGAGTAAATTCTTGAAAAATTCCGGATGGTGTACTTGTACGTGGGTGTTATTCTAATCCTATTCTTCCTAACTGTATTATTATATTTTATTATTTATTTTTATTATAATATTTAAAAGCGAAAGTAAGTTTGTTTGTTTGTTTATTTGCTTGTTTGTTACGCTTTCACGCCCTATCTTCTGAACCGATCAACATGAAAGCATCTACTTAAGATAGGGTACTAAGAAGGACAAAGGCTTTATATCAACGGGCGCAGCTACGGGTATCAGCTAGTGTAGTTCATATAAACGTAACGTAAGTATGTAAAAATGAAAAATTCCAGCAAGATAACACGTTTTACTCCATAAATACGTGAAAACCAAAAGAAAAAACACGCTGTATAAGTTTGTTACTATCTTATTACGAGATCCGGAAAATTCGGGGATTCGCTAAATGTATGTTCCAGGAACAGTGCGCCACTTTTTAATAATCAATTTGTTTTTATTCTTACTAAAAATCTGAAGCAACAATATCAAAGGTGTAGTGGCTCTACGAGTTTGCAAACAAGTTAACAAAAGTTGGCTGATACGGCGCGGCTCGGGACATTTATTTTTCCTTTTTTAACTTCAACAAGAAAAACTTTGAATGTGCAACAGTAAAAGTAGTGTAGGTACAACAAGCACATATTCTTGGTATTGTTAGTTTTCTCGTTTCTATTTTGTTATTGAGACGTCCAGTTCTATTCTTTACCAAGCAAGTTCTCAAATTGAATAAAACGCTGGTGGTCAAAATTAAAGTTTCAAATAGGTTGTAAACAGAATTATATTAATTGGGACATCGGGAATTTCTTCTCCATTTTATTAGTTTTATTTTAGTGTACTATTGTCCACTTTGACTTACTAACTTACGGCTTGTAAGTTAGTAAGTCAGAGTGGATCCAAATTTTATTAAAAAATAAAATTTGGATGACTGCAAAAAAATATAGCCTATATTATGTATTATTAAATTATGTCATGCGTGAGGGTGTAATAAATTCTAAGGATACCCCATACGTCAAGATCAGAATCAGATCAGAAGAATAATGAAACTCGCATAACATAACTACCTACATACGTGAATTTGAAAAACAATACTCTTTTTTGACACGCGTGTAATAAAATGCCATTTCCATGTTATGTCTAATGACACTTACCCTCTACTTGAGACTTCTTTTTGCAGGTGGGGTACGTCCCGCAGTTGGACGTGTGCCCGAAGGTGCAAGGGTCTTCAGCCAGGACACATACTTCACTGTTCAAGCAGCCGATGTCTTTGCACGTTCGCCCGTATTCTGAAATAAGAAAAATATAAATCAGTCTTTGTCTGTCACTAGTGAAATAGGGAATATTGTCCGATTGGTTATTATTCGTGAAACTTTTAATAAGTACTGGACGTTTCCATGAAACAATTTTGGTCAACCTATCGGTGTACTTATAGAAATGGAAAAACTATAGTCATATATATATATATATATATATATATATATATATATATATATATAATAAGTAGGTACATATCTACAATATTAAATAAGAACTTTAAAAATATGTACAAGTATACTCGTAATATGCCAAACATGTCGTTCTATTTCTGTGCATGTATCTACACTATTTTTAAAACTTCACCTGATACTTTTGTTACATATTCAATGCAATCACACATGACAATCATCTGAATAGGATTTTTGTTATGTTAATATATATTTTATCCCTTTAGCCGTATAGTTGATTATAGAATAAGCATAGCGCGACCTTCATTTGTAGCGTTATATTAGCGAGTTTGTGCACAGAGCTTCATTTATCTTGCTTCACGGATCTTTGATAAAAACTGGTAGCTTGATGACCTCTTGTAAACGTTGGTTGATGGCCAAATCATATTTATTTTTGTTTGGTTTTTAAAGAAAACCCATTATATTAAAAAATGTCGTGCGCGCGTTTTGATTCAGATTCGCCCTGAGGAAGACCTCTGGAAGAGATCGAAACATGTCGGCTAGCAGCAGACTATACATCGATGGTTTTACTGATATGTACAACAGGTACATGATATGAGAATAATTTATTGATTTTAAAACAATACTTACTAACATAGTTGCATAAGTCTATTGTATTACTAACATATTGTGGATCTTTGTAGTCTGAATAAATAAATAAATACCTATATAGAATAAATAAATGGAGTAGGAGTTCATGCTAGCGATGGTTAACCATAAAAGGAGTTAACGACCACGGCTTTGGGGACGCATGAAAACTTTTATGGGTTTTGTTTAAAAACCACACAGTAATAAATATGATTTGAAAGAAATAGCAAGGGAAATTAGGATGTTGCTTTTCTTCGCCTTTGGGTAGGCTATGTCCAGCAGTAGACTGCATTAGGCTGATGATGAAGGTGATGCTGAATTCTCTTCGCGCCGAATATGCCTTGATCTTTTAGGCATCAATTTAAAAAAAGAATGTTTTTTTTGTTACACTATCGCCAACGGCATCATTACAGATGCATAATTATACGTACTTCTTATGTTTGATGGGTATATAGTTTTAATCTGTATCAAACTAAAACGACAGAAATAACATTCTACTCCCGTTCTATCCGAGCAGTATACGAGTAATGTTAGTAAGGTATGCGTATTTAATTTTACCGAAAGATATTACATCGCCCTGAAAAGGATACATAAGGTGAAAGCTTGTTTGAAAATGGGAAACTCCATAATATCGTATGAATATATTTTATTCCGCTGTCTCTACGGGAATTTTGCCCTTTTATAACCCGAAAGGCGTGACCGGGCAAAGAATTCGGTTGCAGGGGAATACTGATCATTTGCATATACAAGATTATATACTTAGATTGGGTTGCGTGGAGAGAGTCAATATCACACGCAATAAAAGGCAACCGAGACGGAGAAGTTTTGCAAGTGAATTGTTTTTTATTGTGCGTGTTCTTGGTTATTCATATCATGCAAGATGAATGCTTTCTACTTTTTTGTTGGTCGTTATCGTTTTGTGAATAGAAACACAATCCTTGACTTAAATTAATTGACTGATCCTTTTCATCATCTTCTTTTTTAATCTCCACTGTATAGGAGCATTGACCCTCTCTGTACTACCCGAGCAAGAGCAGTCAGAGGATTTGGAGTGCTATTTTTGAACGCGTGCCACTCGTCTTCGAACGATTTTTCCATACAGAAATCGTTCGAAGACGAGCAGCACGCGTTCAAAAATAGCACGCCAGGCCTTCCCTCCACGCTGGCCAAAAGGGTTGAAGAGGTCTCTTTGCTGTTTATAAGCTTTGTTTAGCTTGTGTTTCCTAAGTCGCCTTCTACGACATCCACGGAAAGATTTCGAGCGGTCCTACTCTACTCTGCCAGGAACCACACGGCATACTGACTGGTCCTTTTATAAACTTTAATACCTATATTTGTTTGTTAAATATGTGTAATGTTTTCATAGAAAGAACATTCTGTAAATATGTAAAGTTGGTTGCCAAAACTAGAAAAGTTCATATCGGTTTCAATTTAACAATGTTAGGTAGGATCTACAAATACGAGCTCAAAAGCTTGGCTTTATTGATTCCATAACCTGAATTTATTTTACTGCATCCCCAGAGTATTAAATTGACATACAGATTTTATTTAATTCTTTAAAGACAATGCAACATGTTCAGATTTCGAATAGTTTTTTGGAGAAATTGGCACCGATTTTATTATGATGCTTGTATTGCGTGCTAGAGTCACATTTAAATTTAGCGTTATGGGGTTAAAGCTCTTTGAATTATAAGTGTCAATGTAGGAAAAAATAACTTTACCCGACGAAGAGTATTTTAAAGGTAAGGAAACTTTACGAACATTGACCACGACTAAAACGACGTACAACAATTAACAGATGTAACTTTCAGAATAAGTAAGTAGGTAATCAATACTATTTTACAAATTTAATCGAAAATCGAACATTGTTACTAACATATAAGTAGTTATCAACATATGTAGTGTTAGTTTCTTTCTAAACTCTGGAACCTAGAAAATTTCTATAGTAATCTCTGTTTTTGCACCATACTTTACTTTATCTTCCTAGTGCAGTTTAGCAAAAACGTAAGTTTACAAACTATTTTGATTCCGCTTACCAACTTAACGCCTACTAACATGCTAGACGTGGCCTATGGGTTTTATGGCCATGGGATCTGACTACCCCGCAAGGGATAAAGACGTAAGTATGTCATCAGTACACTTTCAAATTTTGTTTTTGTAATTTTGTTATTCAAAATATATTCGTAAATATAAGAGGGAACAGTAGGCACTCGTCGGTCTTTACGACATTGCTTGGCGGCAGAAGGGCATCACGTAAGCGGCGCAGGGAGCCATCTTGTGGATATTGAGCTTCGTGAATTTTCGTAATGAACATCGATAACACGTTTTATACGAGTGCTCCTTGCGGGACTCCATATTTTTGAACTGTTGCGGGACCTTTCTCATTTACATCTAAATAATGAGTTATTTTTGAAAGAAAGTAATATTAGAATTAAGATGAAAAAGTACGGAAAAACTTATACTTAATTAAATACTAATAATGGTGCTACGATTAAAAAATGATGTTAAAATAAAATACTTAATTTAAGTCATATTTTGGGTGTTTAAGAGTGCACACTTATCTGCCTAGTAGCTGTTGCCCGCGGCTTCACCCGCGTAATATATAGCCCATGTACTTCTCAGTACCCTAACCTATGTAAGTATATGCAAAATTTCATGACGATCCGTTCGGTTAGATAGAGCGTGAGAGCGTAACAAACTAACTCACTTTCGTATTTATAATATTAGTTAGGATTAGGATTAGTTATTAGGGATAGGGATTGTTGCAATGTAATACAAACAAACACATTTTTAATTTTGATCAAGAGTTGTTTACAAGTAAGACCTAACCTACTTAAGAAGACATATGTCTTTTTGGCTCTACGCATAAAACTCTGTACAACTACTTCGCTCATTCCTCGGGAAAGCCGAGAATATTGGCCAACATCTGTTGCACATAAATCATCTTGCTGTAAGGACAGAGCCGTAAAAAGCCAACGGACACGCTACGCAGTTTATGGACGACATCTTCGACCTGCTGACTACTGAACTTATGTTAGGACCTGGGTACTAAGTATTAATATTGAGACAAGCATAAAAAAAAACACAGGCGTGTAAGGGTGGGCTTTAGAATAGGTTAGCACGAATTAAAATATTCTGCGGACTGGAATCGATAGAATTCACTTTCCTCTTTATAAGGTAAATTTAAAACGCGAAATCGTGACTTGTTCGAATTATAACTCTTTAAGTTAAATGCTTCACATACAAAATGACAAAAAAAAAACAAGTTGGTCACAGAAGGTAAGTTAAATTTGTTAGGTTTCCTTGTGACAAAAACAGAGCGAGCGGGCGAAGAGAGCGGGCGAAGCGAGCGAGCGAGCGTTCTCAACTTAGGGTGAAAGCCCTACTTTTTATGTTCCTTGTAAAAATTTTATTGCTACTTTGTATGGAAATTTTAATTGCATCCCCGCGATTTAAAATCATGTTGAGTTTCTCAACGACATGATTTATTAGATCCAATCCTCAGAAAAAAAAAACTCGTACTAAGCTTTTCTAAAGCTCACCCGCGCGTATGCTTACACAAATAAGTTTTGTTGACCGAGGGAGCGTGTAGTGCGAGCGAAGCGTGCTATTTTTTTTCATCAGCTTATTGTCCTAGCTGGGCAAGCAAAAATGCTTTGTATGAACTCGTTACGCTTAGAAACATTGTTAGTTCGCTGTGATACTTACCGATAAGATTCGCAATCGCGATGTCTAAAGCTCACAGAACTACTAGTTTTGATTTGGATAACGGTCTGTCATAGGTGAATATAAAAAATACATTTTATAGGCTTTAATCATAGTATAGTCGTGTTCTCAAGTGATCTCTATTTATTCATATTCAAATTATATCTATTTAAGTACACACTATCTAACAATAAAGCTTACATTTATTTGACAAATGGGCACATCAAATAGGAATGCTTCTACCAAAGTAGATATGATTCACGTGTCATTTTGTGGGCAGGTTCGATTATTAATCGTATATCGCGGCTCCGCTCGCGGTAGTATCTTTCCCTCAGGAATAGTACTTTTCTCCGGGAATATTAGTTGGGATTGGAATGAGTTGGGAAGGCGTTCGCCTTTGTATCCATTATTTGTTTATTTTAAGTGATTTGTTTGATTTTGATTTATTATAAAGGTGCAAGAAAGTGTATTCAAGTATTCATTCACATCAGTCTCAGAAACTATTTGGACCATAAGTTGAATTTGGAAAACCTACACTGTTGTGGCAGCCTACTAGTGTTTTTACAAATACAGCCCTCACTAAATAATCATAAATACCTACTAACTAACTTTAGCTAAAATTAAAACAGAACAGCGTTAATATGACATTTTAGATACGAAAATATACGACCATAATTGCTAGCAATAAAATCTCCCAACCCAACATCAACATAAAAGCGGCAAAATCCACACAGAAAGCATTTTAAGCCGAAGTGAGAAGCACCAAATCCGCAGCCGTCATAGAAATTTCGACTCTCAAGTACAACTTTAGCGGCAATAAAAACAAATAAAAAGGGAATCATAAGGCTGGATCATAAGTCATTGTTTTGTTACTTCCAAGACGGGCGTTTTATGTGTGCATTAGGTAATGGATTCCAGCCATATCTTACGGCAATCCGAGGACTTGTACGTGCTCTTCGAGACGACCGCAACCGAGGAAAAAGTTAAGGCGCATTGACAATTAAGACTAAACACGCGAAAGTACTTTATTCTTAGTTACTACACAGAAGAAGCAGGTAAGTAAGAATGAAGGCAAATACGCGTTTTATGTGTGTATTAGGTAATGGATTTCAACCATATCTTACGGCAATCCGAGGACTTGTACGTGCTCTTCAGGACTACGACCGCAAACAGAGGAAAAAGTTGAGGAGTATTGACGATTAAGACTGAACACGCGAAAGTACTTTATTCTTTGTTACTACACAGAATAAGCAGGTTAGTAATGAAGGCAAATACGCGTTTTTTGTATGTATTAGGTAATAGATTCCAGCCATATCTTATGGCAATCTGAGGACTTGTACGTGCTCTTCGAGACGACCGCAAACCGAGGAAAAAGTTGAGGCGCATTGACAATCAAGGCTGATTATGCGAAAGTACGCTATTCTTAGTTCCTACACAGAAGAAGCAGGTTAGTAAGAATGAAGGCAAATAAGCGTTTTATGTGTGCATTAGGTATTGGACTCCAGCCATATATTACGGCAATCCGAGGACTTGTACGTGCTCTATGAGACCACGACCGCAAACCGAGGAAAAAGTTGAGGCGCATTGTTAATTATGGCTGATTATGCGAAAGTACGCTATTGTTATGATACAGAAGAAGCAGGCTAGTAAGAATGAAGGCAAATACTATCGTACATTACGTGAAACGTCTACATGACGCAGCACAGTTTTAATGTTTTAGATGTTTATCTATATAAGTATCTATTATAAAATATATTATCGTTGAGTTAGTATCCCATAATACAAGTCTCGAACTTACTTTGGGGCTAACTCAATTTGTGTTGTTTGTCCTAAAACAAAAAAAAAATGTTTGGTTATCATCATTACCATCATTAGTGACCGGTATTTTACAATATTAATAATTTTACTAATATTATAAAGAAGAAAGATTTGATTGATTGTAATGGATAAACTCGTAAACTAATGAAACAATTTTATTACTTTTTACACCTATATGTAGAACGTTACATCAATCAGCGATAATAATTGGCGTCTATGTTTTAATATTGAGCAAAGACCTCATGCAAATTTTTCTGCTTGAGTTTGTTCAGCGTAGGCGGCCAGGCTGCCGTTTTCCATTCGGGATCCAGTTGTGGACTTATTTTGTCCATTGATCTTTAGTCATCCTGATCTCATGCCCTGTCCGTCCAGTCCCATTTCTATTTTGCTACCTTTTCCGCTAAGCCCAGAATTTCAGTTTGAAAGAACAGCATGCTGTTACGGCCTTTTAATGATATCCAAAAGAACAAACTGAAGATTTGCCAGTGAGATATGAAACGCAGTCTAAGTATTTGGTGTTCAACTTTCCGATCGCGAAAATTGAATCTAAAACAAATAATTTAGTTGCGCGGCGTCTTTATTTTTACTTGATGTGTCCACGGCAGACCTCGGCCACTGTGCGCGGTAAGATCTCGTGATTACATTCTAAGGATCAGCAGAACTAGGTGTTTAAGTTGCGCGAAATGTGTTTCTGGTCACGTAAAGCACGTTAAGGAAGTTTTGAGATGGGATTTGCTACTATGTAGCCGGGAGCAGGGAGTAATTAAGAAAATATTAAGTTGAAAGTACGTTCAACGACAAACACTTTGGGAGTTGCGCTAAAGGGTTAAACTTAAACGAGTTTTTTCGGCGTTTCTGCTTAGTTTAGCGTCCTCCGCAGCAAAGCTCGTTCCGTAACTTGATGGTTTTCAGCTTCAGACATTTTTGAATTGCAAACTGTGTTTAAAACCTCTTATATGATTTTTGAGATGATATGGTTGATTTGGAGGTCCAGTTATATTCTAAGTTACTCGTATTCGTAACTGATACAGTAATGTATTGGATATTTTCCGACTGGACATTTTTCATATTGGTAATATTTCTGACTGGACATTTCTCGAATTGGACATTTTTCTAATTGGATATTTCTCATATTGGACATAATTTTATTTGGTCATTGTGAAATTCTGGACAAAAGTCGTGTAATCCTTTTGGATGATGCTCATGGAATGAGTTGTTTTATTTGTATCAAACAACTCATTCCACGAGCATCTTTCATCATCAATAAACATAGTATACCTACCTACTATACATAGTATCTAAAAAAAGAGTAACGAAAGCACGAAAAATACAGTGAGTTTAAACTCAACCTTTTACAAATTACGAGTATGAAGCCACATGGCGGTGTAGTCATGAATTTATCTACATAAAAGCCACATTTCTATTGCCGTGCTAAGCCACCAGTTCGCGCGGAGTGCACACTTTGTTTATATTCCCTTCAGGATAGACAAATGATGAAACATATTTCGCGTCTACCGTCTCTCGCATGCTTTATTATGTGCACGTAAAGAATGCCATTTGTTTCCTCTATATTTATTCCGACGTGGTGTGGGAGGGGAAGTGATTGCGCATATGTCTATTGCATATACACTCAGTGTTAAGGAGTGGAATTAACTTTGAAAATAGCTTGGCATTTTTATGAAGGACATTTGAAGAGGAACTCATGTAACTTTTTAATTCGCCATACATTATATGTATCATATAATTTATGATTGTAAGTAGCAGCCCTCCCCGGCTGCGCCCGGGTATGAATTATACCTATAAACCTTCCTCGTGAATCAGTCTATCTATTGGTGAAAACCGCATGAAAATCCATGCAGTAGTTTTTGAGTTTATCGCGAACAGACACACAGACGCGGCAGAGGACTTTGTTTATAATATGCAGTGATAGTGATTGTATCTTCGCAGTAACTAACTAAAGAGGTGACAGTATAAGAAACCCAAACAATGAGTCGAAAAAATTGCTTGATCAGTTGGAAGTCTGTTCGTTTAGTGTTAAGAGGGTATACTAGCAGTGCGTTTTCCATACAAATGTATTTCTCTATTTTCTCGCTGAAAACTGCTTCTAGAGGCACAATTCTTTTTGCATATAATCTATTACTAAAATAGGTATGACCCTTTGTTTTGTTTTTTTCTAAAAACCTGTTGTAAAGAAAAAAAATTTGTACAAAAACAGTTTTTTTAGAAAAAATAAAAAATAGGGGCATTCCTATTTTAGTACTAGATTTTATGAAAAAAGAATTGTGGCTCTAGAATCAGTTTTAAGCGAGAAAATAGAGAAATACATTTGTATGGAAACCATATTGAAAAAATACTGCTAGTATACGCTCTTAAGGTTTCCCGTCACACAAGATCCAAATACGCGCCATTAGATTCCACCGAAAGTATGGCGAATATCCTCGCTTATTCTAGTGCCATCAATGAAGCATCAAATAGGCACTTCTATGGGTAATTTGATATTGTCTCTTGACGTTTATGCATGCCACGCAGGCTCTGTGTTTAACTTTGGGCATCTCATTCAAATTCACCAATCAGAGCGGTTCGTATTATTTCCTTGGGTAGAAATTTTTGTATTTTACCTTTTCTCTTGTGATTCTGTGTTCTTTAGGGTTCTGACTCTATGATTAAGATATTGCTAAAGGGTTTAGAATCAGCTAGA
The DNA here is from genome assembly GCA_963082605.1 of Rhodophaea formosa. Lineage (NCBI taxonomy): Eukaryota > Metazoa > Arthropoda > Insecta > Lepidoptera > Pyralidae > Rhodophaea > Rhodophaea formosa. Next base: position 9,697,292 of record OY720213.1, on the reverse strand, counting down.
AAGAAGAAGTATATGTTGCTGTTCTGAGTCAAACGTTATGAATTTTGTTTGCCATAAGGAAAAGCTACAACTTGTTGTTACTATACTGTAAATGAGTAGCATCATCGGAATTTTCAGATGATAACGTATACTTAGCAAATTGCAACCGCCGCCTCATAAATTTCAAATGCGCTGATATGCGTATGTTTATGTCTTCAGCTTGAAATGTTGACAGAACATGATTCATCATTTACCCCATATGCCTCAAAGTTGGTGGGAAACTCGCAATGTTTATAAATAGGCAGTGTTGGCATATAACAAAGATGCTAGTATCAGTTGACTTACTTGAAAACCCATCTGCGTATAGCACCAGTGAAAATAGTACTAGGGATGTCCTCCAATCCATTGTGAATCTGAAATAAGATGAATACACAATATTAGCTTTACATTATTAATAATTTTACAGACATAAAAACGACTTTATCGAAACTGCTGAATCGATGAAACATACATATATTACACAAATGTTTGAAATCTTGCCCCAGTTTGTTGTTTTTACCCACGACGGAACGGAGCAGGTATATGCGTTAAGGATGAGAGATGTTTGTTTGTGTGTGCGTTTTTGCAAAGTAATGTTCCCACCTATATTCTTCTAAACTAATGATTCGATTTTGATGCGGTTTTCAATAACGGGTTTGTGTTTGATGAGTTCATGTTCTTAGACAGGTGTCATGGCTGTAACTCACTAGGGGGTGCCACAATATTAGTGCAAAACAATGTTGTGTCGTGGGTTTTTTTTCAAAATTTTTAATTTTGCTTAATTATTATTCCTAAGGACGTATTGGCCGCGTAAAAAAACCTGTGAATTTGTAACTCTTGCATTTCACTTTAAAGGTTATCAAGATAATTTTTCAATGATATGCCTTATTGAGAGTCTTTTCCGTAGCACAATAAAATAAAATATGTGCAGGTTTTCCATTGGTCATCACAAATATCAGTCATACTCATACGGACCATAACATTGATTATTGACACGATAGAAAATATTTTTATAGTGATTTTATGCATTCACAAAGGTATACTTATAACAATCCCATATATGATAAAAAAAAACTTATTTAAAAAAGGATACGATAGAAGATTACAAGTAAGGTCTCTAGAAATACCTAGAAGATTACAAGTTAGGTCTCTAAGGTATTGGCCTAGCCTTTTAAGACATTTACATTGTTAGTGTACTAAAGGTTGAAAGTAGCAATGTATATTTAGCATCGTTGCGTTGTGAATTGAGTGAGTAATAAAATGTACTTTGCGGAATTCACACGGAAACGCGAGAAGGGAATTTGGGATACATAATCCACATGATATAGCGGATAGAAATGATACTCAATACAAAGTTACAAATAGAAAAGGTAAATAGTGCAGACTAAAATAAATAAAAAAAATATTTACGCAAACAGCGAACTGGCCATAAATATGAGGATTTGAATAATATATCCGAAAAAGAGCTGAAATCAATAAATACGCTTAGATATCAAAGACGCCAGACAGCTGTCTGGAGTCTAATAATGAAAAAAGGTTTTTTATTACGACACGACATGAAACCGCCAATTTCAGTTTGCTGCAAAATTCCAATATTGCGACTGGTCCGTTGCAGAGCTGCATCATACTTTGGTACAATGTGAGCAGTGGGTACGCAAGATGAAATAGCTCGTCGACACGTGTATTTCAGCACAGCACGTCTGTCCGACAGCTCAGCTTAAGTTTATGACACCTAGCTGCATTCCCCGAGCAATTTCCTCCGAAACTGTTTTGTATAACCTCGTTACCAACTACTGCTGGGTAGGTAAACGTTTTGCGGATATGGCACAAGTTGTTTTCCTTTATTGAAAACTTTGTGACGGCACTCGGCGTTTCGTTAAGTATTATTAATGCAGTGCTACATACGTCTGTTGGTTCAACACTAGCCAGAGTTGCGGGGAATTTAGTGCGCTATGTTGGATATTGGGCTAATAAAACTGGTTGCACAGTTAAACAAGATGTCTAACTTGGATCAATTCCTTATAATAATTAACTGGGATCATACGCATCTAGAATTTATTGAATATAAGTTTTTCAAAGAAAAATCGATTTCCATATACCTACCGATATTGTAGTCATGTCATCTAAATAAACAAAGTAATTGAGAAGAAATATTTCGAAATAGAATTTTGTACCAAATATGTGACACATACAACGGCTATAACAAACCTGTCCGGTCTTAAAGGGGCGACTTAGCCCGTCAATATGAACAATTTTTCCCATGGGGCTAATGTTGAAAATAGAAAAAAAAAATGATATTTCCATTAAAAAAACGTTCGGCCGGACCATTTATATCAAAATGAGAATTTTTTCGAATTTACAGCATTAGTTCCACAGGAAAAGTTGAAATGTTGACGAGCTAAGTCACCCCTTTAGGGATCGGACAGGATTTCATTGCCATGTTGTACATATTTTCTGAAATAAATCAACACAGCTCAGAATTTTAGTGAAGCCACACTCAGGCACGGCCATCAAGAAAACATTGCGGTAAAGAAATTATTTTTGGTAAACGTTAGACGAAGATAGCCACTTAACTTGAGAACAGCACATATAACACTTAATCCAGATGTCGACGGAGTCACTGGAATACTGGTCTCAATTGTAGCAAAGAACCTGTTCTTGATAGAGGTCGTAGGTTGTTGACCAATAGAACGAGACGACTAATAAATAGCGTCATATCCTCAGATAATTTTAAATTGCGATATACAATACACCTATAAAAGATACAATAACATTCAACGGCCTTGAATCTAAATTCATCTGGAATTTTATATCGACGTGAATCAAAATGAAAGGCACGTACTCACGTATAACTTATTAGCACAAGCTAATTGCAATCAAAATATCGTGACAGAAACCAATTCACAGCACAAAAAGCTTTAACTACTTTATAGTCGACACGAATAATCCTCAGAGAGATGTATTAAAGTAAATTGGGGCTCGGGAAAAACCAACTAAACCAAGCGACTGAAATGAAGCTAAATCCGCGGGCGAAGTGATAGGGGTAGTGGCACGGCGGGGTGCGCCCTAATGTCGTAGGTCAATGAAGGTCACTCGGGAGGGCACACAGTCACGCAACTACACTTGAAAGACTCAAACTGAAATCTGACAATGCTATGGTATTTATATTTTATTCACATTTTCCTATGAACGACGTAGAAGGCCATGAAATTTGGACTTAACCATAATACACACAATAAATAAGAGTATTAAGGAAATAATAAATTATTGAAGTATAAATCATACAAAACATAAATAATTATGAGAGTTTCATACTTTACTCTAGTCTTACAATTAGATACTAAATATGGAATGGTCACCCAAGTTCGCTGAACTTAACATTCAGAAGCATTCATTTTAACTTTTAATGGGCAACATTTCAGACCCCTTTTTCAGGTGTGCTGATGAGATTAGAATTAATGGTTACGTGCTGATTAAAAAGGACGCCGGTGTAGAAATTAAAAGGATCCCTAGGGGGATATTACATGCCATAGAGCAGAAATTGGATAGCGATACGAGAGATATATTGCCCGACATAAAGCCGTGCTCGGTAACTTTCTACCCATTTCCGGCAGCCCACTTGTGAATCGTATTTCGGAATCCTTTTTATCTTTTTGCGGGTGCGGTGCGGCGTCGGGATGCGATGTGACAGCGCCACAGAGCCACTTCGCAGCTCATATATCACTTGAGCCTGTAACGGCCGTGTTAACGGCCTGCCTGTCACCTCCGCGCTCAGCCTTCCGCCGAGCTTCTCTATTATCTATTTAATGGATTTGTAATGCCTCATATTTGTTCTGCCTTGTAGAACAAAGCGTTCGTCTTTGTCAATAAAGCGAAAAATAAACGGGTCGACGGAATTTCGCTTCGGAATTCCAGTTGATATAGGGGACATACCTATTAGATTCTGTACACAACATATTCTATCTTTCGTAATCTTATAGAACAAAATGTACATCAGAAATTCAGTAACCAAATCGACAGATTCAAAGGATGACAAATGTGGCAATATGGCAAGACGGTACGTGACGAATCGGGAATAAAGTCGCGAAGATTGTGGCGCGTTCGAATTCCGGAGGCGATGCATCGCGCCTGCTTCCAGTCCACAAATTCAGGGATTGCAGAAGACGTAGCGGGTGTAAAGCAATGGTGTCGCGGCTGGGATTTATATCGGCGGAAATCTCCGATGTGTTCACACTTCACGCCCGTGGGACGCCCAGCGATAGAATGAAAGTAGAATCGTGTCGGCTTTTCAGGGATTCTCATGCGAGCTCAGCTTGAAAATGTTGTAACTTACTGCCATATTACCAATACGGATTAGATATGAATTCTGCCGAATCGCGATCATACGTGTGTCAGTAGCTCTTAGAGTATCAGAAGTAGCTTTTATACGCGATTTATTTTATTAGCAGTTCTAGTTACCTGCATAGTAACAAGTCGTCATCATCGCAAGAAAGGCACAAAACAGGTACATTACACGGTGAAATACTGATCGTTTTGGACCCTTTAAGGGGTAAATCAGCCCGTCGTTTAATACAACTTTTCCTATGGGATCATGCTGGGAACTCAAAAAGAATTAGCCATTTCCATATAAAAATTGTTCAGCGAACGGCCCCATCAATTTGTCTGGAAATGTTATTCTTTTTTAGTTTCCAGCATTGCAAATGCAAAAACTTTTCTTGTAGTTAAAGGGTCCATAACGATAATTATTTCACGGTGTATGTATTGTGTACCTATGTATTGTAATGTTAATATAGACACGTTCAATTTACATTTTCTGAAGAATTATTAATTTTGCGAAATCTGCAATAAAATGTCATACGCGTAGGAAAATAAGACAAAGCAATGTTTTTACTGCTTTGTCTAAATGTAACAGTTTCAGTGTGTCTACCTTTGTAGAAAACATTCTGATGGACAGGAATTCTTTTTAGGTTTTCCGTACGTCAAAAGGTAAAAAAGGATCCCAGGATCACTCGTGTGTCTGTCTGTCTGACAAGACAAGATCTTTTTCTCACGAACGCGTGGACGTTTAGAAAATAGCACTAGAGAAAAAGAACGTAATCCGTACAAACCTGTTTCAGAAGATTAAGAATATTTTTGCTTTTGAAGATTTGAAGACAATACCTCGCCAAAAGTAAAAAAGGACACGATTTCACTAAGTCACAAACTGCGCACTACAGATGATAACCGCACTCGACCGGCTACTGGACATGTTTGCAAGGCAGCTGATAACAGTGAGCAATTTGTAAATGAGATCATACTTAATGCGAGGGTACGTAATGACGAGACTGGTGTACGCGGAAATATTTACAATGGCAACGGCTTTGTGCAGACTTTTAATTGTGCACACATTTTATAAAATTAGAAATCCAGGAGCTATGAGGTTTACATAAGTTTCTCCATTTGAGTTCAAACCATGGGACTAAAAGTCACGATGGTAGGGTATGAAAGTTTAAGTTAGACGGTGAGAATTCAGAAAAAATATGGGAATCATATTGGCGAAGGATGCATTCAAAATAAACTTTGGGTGGGGTTAAGAATAGCTTAGTGTGAGTGAAGATAGGTTAGGTTTCCTTGTGACAAAAACAGAGCAACCAAACGAAGCGAGCGAGCGTCCGTAAGTTACGGCAAAATCATAACTTTTTGTTTCATGGTAAAGTAATGCTACTTTGTATGAAAAATTTAAATTAGATCTCTGCGCCCTAAAAATTATATTGTGGAATAGAGCGAAGCGAGTTCTATTAGATCCAATTCTCAGAAATTAAAAATTCATGCTAAGCTTTTCTAAAGATCAAACTATGTAAACGTTTTCGATTTGATTAATCAATCAAATCGAAAACGTTCACATAGTTTGATCTGATCTGAAGCAAATCTGCTTCCCCCGATTAACAAGGAAATAATAAGTAAACAAGTACAACATTTGACGGTTGACGATTCCGTCCCTCGTATAGAACATAAGCCGATAAAAGCAGTGACCAAATAGGCGATGGATTACTCACCAAGATCTCCGCGTGTAAATCCCACTCTACTCAGGAAGGCTCGCTCGAGTTTCGAACTCAAAGACAGAATAGCTATAAACATATTTGTTTACTCTGGTGTGGTGTGAAGGAAAAATCATCCATCTAGCAATTTTCCCGCGACTTCTTCTGTGTAAAGTTTCACACCCCTATTTCATTTACTAAGGGGTTGAATTTTCACAAATCCCTTCTTAGTGCTCATTTAGATCATGAAACGAACCCTGATCCAAGTTTCATAAGTTTCTAGGTACAGTAGGTACGGGTGTGCGTTGATAAAGTCATAACTAGATGTTAGGGCAACAAAACTAAAGAGCATATAATCAATAAACAAAATGACTAATCACCAAAAATATATACACCATGTCACTTACTGGCAAACAACGAACATCATACATTTAACAAAGATCTAAGGGCCACCGAGGCTAGTGGCGCTTATGACCATTGAATCACAGAGGTAAGAGGTAAATAAACAATGTTAAATAACAAGTTTTCTCGTTTTGACCTACTTATTTTTTCAGGTTTTTTTTTAATCAAAACGTTTTTGCCATACTAACAACGATAGATCCCATATTAGCAAACGTCTTTTAGATCTTGTGCTTGGTGAATTTAGTTTTGATCCAAAGACTCGCAAGGTCTATAGCTCACAGAGCTTCTAGTTTGTAAATGTGGCTAGGAATATTTTGACAGTTTACGTCCGCCAAATATATTTTTTCCTGAGTCACATAGACTCCCGGGAACAATACGAATCTAAAGACACCTCAAACTTCAAAACCATTCAAGCCGTTTAGGCTACAGAAGGGGAGGACGGAACAGACAAACTAACTCATGCACTTGTACAAAAACATTGCAATGCTTCTAGATGGGTCTGTCAGGTAAGGTAAAATGAAAATACCCTTACTGAACAAATGAAAAAGGAATGAAACTTTTGATTATATGAGTAGTATAGCATGTCATCAAGTAATTGAATATTTTAGGTTAGTATGAGTAAATGAATGACTATTGAAAGAAATCCACGTTTATCAACAATGTAAATGCCAACATTGTAAGAAATTATCAATGGCTTTTGAGGCGTATACTTACTATTATCAACGTATGACATTACTTACAAAAGCCTACTCTGACCAGAACATTTTCTATAGAAAACTTATTCATTCGACTCTGTGATTGTCCCGGCCAACAATTGCATGCTGTACCTACACAACTTTGTAGACACGGCAATATTTCTGATAACTTAGACCGTTCGTTACGCCAGTGTTTTGTTAGGCCTATTATACAGCTTACAGTCCTGGCAGTTACTGTCAAAGTTGGCCCGTTTAGTCATGTAACAATTGAATGATTGCACTATAAACAAACCGGACTTATCGAAGTAATATAATTACGAAGTTCGCTGATAGACGTATAAATCAGGATTGTAATAGATTCAGTGTGAAAATAAACTGTGACAATTCGGAGTCATAACATTCTTTCGGTTGGATTAAGGCCAAAGGACGGGAGATGGAGCGTCAAACATAATTTACAAATCTAGCCATAACCGTAACGTCTCGTGTTATGTTATTCGTAAAAGTTTTATGGCCAAATATGAGTGCTATTACTTGCTAGTTTACCATACTCGTAAATCGGGACTTTGGAAGTAGACTTTTCTACATATTCTATTAGAAGACTATTTCAGACAGATATCTTTCTGCATTCGTTTATGAATAGTTATTAAGTTGACTTGATTTTGTGACAACATAACTTTCTTTACTATACCTAATATCTTTACTAATTATTGCAAAGTTTAAAAGGCTGTACATGTTTTCGAAAAAAATCTTAAAGTTATCCCGGCGAGCTGAAAATCAATCTAAAAGATTATCGTTGTTAATTTAATAAGAAGACAGATTTTATCATAGTTTAAAAAAAAATTCGTCTCTCGATTTTATAGATAGCACAGGTGACACATCAATTGATGGGACTTTTTTTGCAGATTTTAGTGTATTGACTCCTGAAACTTATGCAAAGTCATCAACTTTGCATAAGTTTTGAAACTAATATTACGAGTAGAATATGGGAAAGACCGTGGTTATTCCGTTTAAGTACTGCGTACTATACCTACGTATACGAATTGATATTAAGAAGAATAAGTCAAATGTCACTTATTATCGTTTATTTATTATATGAGACTGTTCAGTAAACAATTATTGCAGTGATAATATCAGACTTGTGTTGAAATTATGTCAATAACAGAAAAATGGAGATACAAAAAGTAGCCAGAATCTCCTTGTTGTTTTTATAGAGATGAGTCTTCAATATCTAGTTGTGAGTTGGTTGCGATGAGTTCATAAAAAACATCCATGATGGAAACAGCAATTATGCTGGCGTGAGAAAACAAGTTTTGTATTGTGATTGGGAATAAAAAGAGATGTTTATATGTACAATAGATTCGGCCAAATGCGAGTCGCTCCCACAAAGGGTTCTGTAATATTCAATATTCAACTGAAAAACCAGACTTCAGAGTGAACAAACATACACTCTAATGTATGAAACCTCTTCCATGAGACCTCTCTTGTGAGGTTAATGAAACTATTTCTTGCATTACTTGACATTAAAGTCACAAAATATACCTACAACGAATTTGACTCGTCTATTAAATATTTATATCTTAATTAAATAATAAAGTCCTACTGACCTGTTTATGGTTTCCATCGTCATAAATATCACAATTCTGGTAAAAACCCGAGCCCAAAAAAAAGTATAGGAAGACAACCCAAATTAATTTTAAGCGGAAAATGTTGCCAACATTAAAAATGATTTAATTTAACAAGGAGAGCAGCAGATAGCGTCGGAAAGGTCGCACTAAAGCCAGACAATTACATTTGCTGGAATTATCATGTTGACATTTGTTACAAAGAGGACATTGGGCCCACAAAATGTTTGGGCACACAATTGACCGGACAAAATATACAGTGTAAAAGCTGAATTATGGTTCCGTGGGCGTGGATGAATATAGCGTTTTTCACAACGAAGATGGAAATTAACATACCTATAACATTGTTAATTAGATTGAAATTAGTACTATTTTTAAAATATTTTCGATGTCTTACTTTTCATGTAGGTAATCTTTGTATCATGTTGTATCATGCACGTTTACTCGTCAAACATTAAATTTTATATTTTTGTACCTGACGAGAAAGTAGCCTCCTGACGACCTCCATGGCGTAGAGGTTGCCCTGCCACAATAAGCTATGGGGTCGATTTCCAACGACGACCAAACATGCTTAACAAATAGTTTATGGTAGTTCTGGAGTCACCAAAGGAGGAGTGGCAAAAAAACGCTTAGATGAGGATGATGAAGAAGTCTTGTATAGGACGAGCTCCGTGGCGCAGCGGTCAACACGATGGCCTGCGACACTGATGGTTCCGGGTTCGATCCCCGGTCAGGTCAAGGTGAAAAATGATATTTTCAGATAGACCTGGTCTTGGATGTTTATCTATACTTATATGTATTTGTAATGAAATATAGTATCGTTGAGTTAGTATCCCGTTTCGAACTTACTTTGGGGCTAGCTCAATGTTTGTGATTTGTCCGTATTTATTTTAGTTTTTTTTTTTTGTTAGGTTATTTATTTTATGTAAAAAAACGGCAGCTGTTGTTGTTGCAGCCACAATGCATGCAATATCATCGAAAGAGGTTGTTGTATCAACTATGTGTGCACATAAAGGTTACATAGTCCCTTGAAAACAGCGCATAAGTCATTGACGGCGAGCAATAATTTGAATAGAGAAACTGACCGTAAAAGTAAACAAAGGTATCTAAATCGAATTGCATGCTCGTTTAATTTATCCACAAAACGCTAAACCAGTGGTCGAAGCACAAACTGCAAAGATATCCCCCGTTAAAACTAAAATGTAAACTTCACTAGCCACAGATGAAAACTCAGATTGCATTTCTATTTAATGTTAGTGTGGAAAGGCTGTAACATAGTTGCCATAAACTATAAACTTGTGCAACTAACCGCGACCATTCCATGTTCAATTTTAGAATATTGCTTCAGATTTTTAGTTTTACTAAAACGTGACTTAATTCCGTTCGGTCCCGCGGCAGTATTAGCAGGCTGTCGCTGGCACACAGCCATAATTGTCCCGCTGGGCTCTGGGGCTCCACAATACTTCAGGGGAAGTGGTCTCTCAAACTAGACATTTTTATTGTCCGCAGAACGTCATGAATGAAACATGTTTTTGAAACATTTTTGGAGTTTAAATTCAATAACGAATATGCTTTGCGCTTGTGATTCTCGTGCTCGTTTTTAACTTTTTGTTTTAGCGTGTCTACTATGTACTCGTTTTTTCTATTGAATAACTAGGTAAGTTTTTTCACAAAATATACCATCTGTTTGGTATTACCTTTCCATGTTTCATTGTAGAATATTGCCTGAGGTTTTTAGTTTTTTTAAGACGTGACTTAATTCCGTTCGGTTTTGCGGCAGTATTAGCAGGCTGTCGCTGGCACACAGCCATAATTGTCCCGCTGGGTTCTGGGGCTCCACAATACTTCAGAGGAAGTGGTCCCTCAAACTAGACATTTTTATTGTCCGCATAACGTCATGAATGAAACATGTTTTTGAAACATTTTGGAGTTTTAATTTAATAACGAATATGCTTTGTGTTTGTGATTCTCGTGCACGTTTTGAACTTTTTATTTTAGCGTGTATGTATTCTTTATTGAAGAGGTACCTAATATTTTTCAGAACTAATAATGTCTGATCGTTGGGCTTAATTTATATTTATTATTTATTTCTAATCTCCTGTAATAATCCTATCTACATCTTAGCCCTTCTTCCGCCCACTGCTCGCTTTACGTCACCCTCCTTGATCCGGTGCCTCTCTCATCCAGGTACGACCCGCGACCAAAGCCATGTCGTCAAACCATCGCATCGCTGGTCGACATTAGCATAATCAACATTAGGGAAGATGAGAGACTGGACTAAAGTGAATTAAGTTTTGTTCAGAATAAAGTTTCTGAAACGATTAAGAAAAAGTGATTTCTGACAAGGTGCAGGTTTTTAATGGAATCACTGATAGCTTAATATGATTACTAATTCGTAGTTAATATTATTAAAAGTAGCCATTTTAAGAAATGGTAGGTAGGTACTCTTATGTAATTTAAATAATTGTCTCGATCATAATCAACTGACACTGAAGGGTTCATTTTTCACCGAAATTGTCAGACCAGCCGAATGTCTGATAATACAGTGCTATTGGCTTAGAGAAAAGAATAACATTATAGAATTTAGTTCAAACAATTAAGAAAGAAACATTTGCAAAGGGTTCATTTTTCACCGAAATTGTCAGACCAGCCGAATGTCTGATAATACAGTGCTATTGGCTTAGAGAAAAGAATAACATTATAGAATTTAGTTCAAACAATTAAGAAAGAAACATTTGCAAAGGGTACATTTTTAACCGAAATTGTCAGACCAGCCGAATGTCTGATAATACAGTGCTATTGGCTTAGAGAAAAGAATAACATTATAGAATTTAGTTCAAACAATTAAGAAATAAACATTTGCAAAGGGTTCATTTTTCTTCGAAATTGTCAGACCAGCCGAATGTCTGATAATACAGTGCTATTGGCTTAGAGAAAAGAATAACATTATAGAATTAAGTTCAAATAATTAAGAAAGAAACATTTGCAATTGATAATCCATACTTAATATTATAAATGCAAAAGTGTCTGTCTCGCTTTCACGCCAAAACGACTGAGCCGATTTAAATGAAATATGGTACACAGATAGTCTAGAGCCTGAGGCCGTTCTCAGGCTACTTTTACATTGGCTATTTTTTTCCACGCAGACAAAGTCGTGGCCACAGCTAGTTAATACAAAAGTTTAAAATATTATTAAGGTGCCCAGTTGGATGATCAGGCCTAAAACTGAGTGTTAGTTAAGTAGAAATAACTAAGTAACTACACATTGAAATCTTGAATATTGAGATCCCATTTGGATTTATGCGATGCCCAGCTTGGAAACTGAATCTCTATACATACACATAAACTTAGATTTGCTTTGTTAAAACTGAGAGAGACTGCCATTGAAGCTTTGGGCAATGGCAGCTGGTATAATGTATAAAAACCTGACCAACTCTAACTGTTTGAAAAGAGGTATAAAACTAATCATTTAAGAATGTGAAAAAATAAATAGTCGTACGAGTCACTGTATAGGATTTTTTAAGAGGAGTTTGAAAGTACACTCAATTTAGAATTACCTGCCTTATCAGATTGTTTGATAATAGAGGTAGTGAATTAAGTTTTCGTAGGGAGCAGCCTGCTTTCAACAAAAAGTAGAATCCTCTGTAAGATCGTTCGATCATTTGATATAGTATATGTTATGTTGAGAAGAACATAGTTACAAGGATACTCAACATGGTGACTTGTTAAAATATGTAGCTATCAAACTTATAAAAAAAAAACATATTTGGATAGAGCAGCAATAATATAGCAGGGAACCTGGAGGACATGCTTGGGGCCTAATCCAGTTATGTGGGTCAGTTCATTCTATATGCTTAATATTTAAGGTGCTTAAAATGTTAAAATTTTGCAATAACATCACAGTTCCTGAAAGGGTTTTCAACCAAAAAGGGGTAAAATAGACTGCACGGAAGTCAAGTCCAAATGCTAGTTCTAAATAAGTTTTATTAATCAATATCTAAATACACAGGGTATCATACTTTTTTATTGAATTTATTTAAATCAAAGCATATATGAAATATTAAATGATAAATTACCTACTGAATTATATCAAACCACCTTTTCCTACTGGACAGTAGAACAATACATGAAGTTTTGGTCTTGGAAAAGATGCAAAACAGTTTTCATAAACAAGTGAACAGCTAGTAAGAAGCAAAACTAATCAAAATGTTTTACTTCTTAGAACCAATTCACATTCAATTCAATCTCTTCAGTAATGGCCCCGGTTCCTAACATTTCCAATTATACCATGCCTGCTAATTTAAGACATCAATGTTATGATTATCTTATTTTGCATGGAATTCTGCCAAGGAGTAAATTTACCATGAGGAACACTCAAAATAAACTGTTTGATCAACTGGGCCATCCTTATAATGGAATAGTAGGTAAGAAATGTTATAAATTTAACTAATATACTACGTTCGAGATCGTGATATTCATGTAAGGACATAATACAACAAGTAGGTACTCCTCTACATTGAACTTATGACTAAACATTTCAAGACACCTATGAACTGACTCAGACTATAGGAATTGTAAATACCTACCAATAACTAAAGTATGAAACACTTTCGTCAACAACTTTCCCTACATAAAGGAAAAACATAGCTTTTAGTGAATGAAATTAGCGTTAAAATATTGATATCAAAGCACTAACCTGATTAACGGAGTTTCCTGTGTTGTGCTCTCGATTGAGGAAACAAACTGGTTAGATTTGTTTTAAGAGGATACAAGCCTTTAGAATACAAGGTCACAATTATTAAAAATACGTCAATCGACGAGATTTCCTTAGCAATTTCATAGCTAGCTCGCTCTTGCGTACACGGAACGCGAGTTATCAGCTGATTGTTTATTGTCAACTGTCAGTGTCACTTGGCTGTCAATGTCAATATTATTATTTTTCTTTTTCTTTTGTTGGTAATACCTGTATGTGAGTAACATATAATTTTACTACCGAAGGATCGGGGTCATTAATCACGAAATACGTAGACATTGACATACATGACCGAGGGACTATTTTAAAACGTGTGACCACTCGTCTTCGAACGATTTTTTAGGTACTGAAAATCACTCGATTGCGAACGGTGAAATTTCAAAAATCGATTCCCCTAATCTTGATATTCTGAGCCCCTAATAAGCTGAAAATACACGTCCGATTTTTCCGTCGACAATCAGACGGTGTTGCGGTTTTTTCTTGATTGTCTTTGGGCACTTCTCTTTCATCATCATCATCATTTCAGCCGCAAGAAGTCCACAGCTGGACATAGGCCTCCCCCAAGGATTTCCAATATGACCGGTTGGAAGCGGCCTGAATCCAGCGTCTTCCTGCGACCTTTATGGTCGTCCGACCACCTGCCGGCCTATTTACTAACTCGGATGACAGGGTGTCGATGCCTATCAATCTAGGATTTGCTGTTACAATGCGGTTTTTGTATTTCAAATAAAAAGTTCGAGCAAGCAAAACCCGCATTGTAATTGTAAATTCTAGATTGATAGGCATCGACACCTATCATCCGAGTTAGTAAATAGGGGGCTGGTCGGTGGGTGTACCTAGTAAATATTCTGATATCTATGGTGGGTGTCCAACGCTGCACTTGCCGGTACGTGGTCGCCATTCAAGAACCTTTCTGCCCCATCGGCCATCGGTTCTTCGTGATATGTGCCCCGCCCACTGCCACTTCAAAGAGCTAATCCGCTGGGCTATGTCGGTGACCTTGGTTCTTCTACGGATCTCCTCGTTTCTGATTCGATCTCGCAGAGAAACACCGAGCATAGCCCTCTCCATAGCTCTTTGAGCGACCTTGAGCTTTCTTATGAGGCCCATAGTAAGGGACCACGTTTCGGACCCGTAAGTCATCACTGGTAACACACATTGGTCGAAGACTTTCGACTTTAGGCACTGAGGTATTTTGGACGAGAAGACGTTGCGGAGCTTCCCGAACGCTGCCCAGCCGAGTCGGATTCGACGAATGACCTCGTCCTTGAAACTGGAGCTGCCGACCTGGATCAATTGACCCAAGTAAATGTACTGCTCTACAGGTTCAAGGCTGAAGTTTCCAACAATCACTGGTGAAGGCGCAACATGGACATTCGACATAATTTTCATCTTGTCCATGTTCATTTTAAGGCCCACTTGTTGGGAAACTTCATTGAGGTCGTTGAGCATGGTACTTAGATCCTCCAGCGACTCTGCCATGACGACTATGTCATCAGCAAATCGAAGGTGAGTGATATACTCGCCGTTGATGTTGATGCCAAGTCCATCCCATTCCAGGAGCTTGAAGGCGTCCACCATTGCAGCGGTGAACAGTTTTGGAGATATGACATCTCCCTGTCTCACACCTCTTTGCAGTGGAATAGCCCTCGTACTCTGTTCCTGTACTCGGACTGACATTGTGGCGTTGCTTCATTTCACTTTCGTAATCTTCTTTTCCAAAAAAAAAGGCTAGTTAAATATGAACCAATATCTCACCAATATGAACTATGAACAAGATGACATGAATGATAGACGAAATCTTTTTCAGTAATCATAGCGCAATGAAAATTTAATTGCAAATCTTTCCAAATTATTCTTATTTTTTATTATGTTCTTAGATTTAAATTACATTGATTGATTGAGGGATATCTAGGGGCTTTTTATTACAATTTCTCTAAAATCTTGAATTTTTTATTAAATGTGTAAGGCGATTCTTATTTTTTTAAAGGCAACACTGCAATCGGATCGGAAGCAAATCAAACGTGTATCCAAGAGCCCAGTGCTGCTCTCATTTGAGAAAACGAATAGACTTTGACTTCGCTCTTAATGTTCTCAGGTTCCAAGCGATAACGAATAAGCGAATAACTTGTTTACTATTCATGGTGCGATGCTCAGCGGGTTAACTCTTTGAAGTGGCAGTGGACAGGCCACATAGCGCATAGAACCGATGGCTGACGGGGCAGAAAGTACCTTTTTGGCAAGCGCAGCCTTGGACACCCACCGACCAGCTAGAGGAACAACATGACTAAGGTCGCAGGTTCAGCTTTAATAAAAATGTCATGGATATTCTATGACTTAAAGCTAAAAAATCGTCACAGTCTTCTCGCAAGCGAACTTTCTTTGGAAAGTACCATTCATACAGCACTTGTCAGAAGTTGTGGGGGTAAGACCACACTACACCTAATTTTATCATCCAGCAAGAGCGCATTCCCCTGGCCACGATTTTCCATGGTTTATCTGGACACTGGACGCCGCTAAAAAGATTGCAAATACAGATGGGTCAATGCAAAGATAATCTGGCTAAGTTTGGAATAATTGATAAACACGAGTGTGGTCACTCTCCCCAAACTATGGCGTACCTCTTCCCATAGGTATGTCCCAGGTCTCCGAACACCTGCACTCTGGACGACTTCATCCAAAAAGGCATTGAAGTGGCCCATTATTGGGCTGAAAAAAATTAGGACCATCTAAACTATAAGTACAGTCGGGGGCAGATAAACCTGACCACCTGCAAACAGATTTAATATAGACATACATTACAGATTTGAATTTTCAGATCAGGTTTATCTGCTCCCGACTGAACACGAAAAAAAAGGTGTGCTAACTTATTCAGCAATCTTCGTATTCTGCGTAAACTTTTTACGGAAAATATAAACAAGAACCAAAGGCAACGTGTACGCAAACTTCAAATTTCAAGTCGCAACAGCAATTTGGTAGCAAACATTCGTGCCCGCATCTGATTTATAATTAACAAGCAATTAAACAATTTCAATTAGAGTAACTTGTTGATGTTGAAACTTAAATGTTGCCGAGATCTGCTCAATCGTTGTTACCAACTTTATCAATGAATCATGCTGTCTAACTTTCGACAAGATTTCTTGTGTACTATAACTAATAAAACTATAACTTGTATCGTCTGAGCTGTATGTAATGCAATCTTTCACTCCTTTCACTTGAGGGAAAAGTGTAGATGTTATTACTCAATTTGTGTAGAGTAAGAGTAATGTTTGTCGAGATATTTCATATTGTGTCTTAGCTTGATAAATTCATTTAGGATAGGTACGTGAAGGTTATAAGCACCGTGTGCGCCATATGAAATAAACAAAAAAATATTTATTAAGTTGTTCCATTTTTATGTCGTAAATATTTCTTACGCTTTAAGTACCTAATGTTCCTAACTATTAAAACCTTTTTAATTTCTACTTTTCTTTGTGGGGACAAAGCACACAAATAAAAGTTTTTTATATAGGTAATCGATCTAGCCGCTCTTTCAGTTTTCAGTTATTTAAGTATAAATTATAAATCTAACATTTTCTTATATAAACCTAAACTTTTGATTAAACTGCAGGTATTGTAAAGCTTATACAGGGTGTAACTAACTTTGGACTTTCCCTTAAGGAGTGACTCAGACCGATAATACGAACAACTTTTCCTATGGGATCAATGCTGAAAAAATTGCCTACTTATAGCCATAATATTTGCAGTTTCATCATGAGTATAAGTCCATAAATTGCAATTCTGGCACTGAAACCAGTATCTCGCTATAATAACTCATAAAATATGCATCAGCTTGTATATATATACATTATGTTAAGTACCTAGTACATATTTAAAATCTGAAAAGCGAGGAGTACTTGTAGATAATGCCGCTTAATTCGGGATTAGGACTTCAAGACAGTTACCTAGCTTATTATAGTCTTTAACAATCTCTTTTATAAATAGTTATAATTTTTAAATATTTCTATGGTAACTTACTTTTTTATTTTTTCATCATCATCATCATCATCAGGTCTTTCTAGTCTCCACTGCAGGACCACGACCCTCTCTGTACTACCAGAGCCATATATTGACCTG
The DNA here is from genome assembly GCA_963082605.1 of Rhodophaea formosa. Taxonomy (NCBI): domain Eukaryota; kingdom Metazoa; phylum Arthropoda; class Insecta; order Lepidoptera; family Pyralidae; genus Rhodophaea; species Rhodophaea formosa. The sequence goes on along the minus strand of OY720213.1, from coordinate 9,679,669 downwards.
AGTAGTCAGAGGATTTGGCCTTTGGAGAGGTATCTTTGATGTTAATAAGCTTTGTTTAGCTTGTGTTTCCTTAGTCGCCTTTTACGACGTCCACGGGATGACTTGGAGTGGTCCTATTCTACTCTGCCGGGAACCACACGGCCTTATTTTTATATTATTTGTTATTGCTTAAAATTCATCGTTCTCCTTGAGATAACGTTCCCACATAGTAGGAATTTCCACGAAAACACGTGTAAAAGGAATTTCATTTCCCGTATAATAAGTGTGGATTGAGGATACAGCCACTATCTCCGTTATTAACATTCTATCCACAAGGATAGCGCCTTAACAACGGGCATGCTTTGAAAAAGAAATAGAAAACCGGATTACGTGAAGAACATATTTATTTCATACGTTTTAGTACTTGTGAAATATATTGGGATATTAACAGTGGTTATTGTGGTTTACAAGGTTTCGATATTTTGGCACAGTTTGGGATATTGACACGGGTTTCAACTAAAAAGCTACATCCATAAATTTTGACTCAATAGACAGCAAACAATTTTGAATTTGAGAAGATCGACAACCTCGCATATGTTTTATTTACCTACTAAGTAGCTGCTCTCCCTGTGACTTCTTACGCGCTAATTATAGCTTATGATACCCACTGAATTGTATATTTGTAAACACGGCCTTCGTAGCGCAGCGTACGCCAGCCTGCGACACAAAGGGAACCGGGTTTTATTCTCGTCGTTCGAGGGTTGGCGTCAGGCAGGCAGCCGACCGTAAAAACTTTCGCCAAGTCACATCACAGCATGAATGCTTTCTTAATAGCGTCACATCATATGTCCCACGCCTGCACCGTATCTGATCCGTGCTTTCGCTGTACGCCTTTTCGATGAGTTTTTGCCTAATTAGCTAAGTAGGTATGTGTAAGTACCTACAGCCGTATGATGTCCACTGCTAGACAATTGCCTCTCCCAAGGATTACCATCATTGGAGGGGTTTTGCCATACTCACCGTGGTTGGCAAACGGGTTGGTGAGCGCAGTTTGTTTGGCTAATATCGATTCCAACGTTGCTGCCCGTCGAAACTACTTTTAAGGCGAAGTGTGTTCACACACTAGCGCCACCCAGTAATTAATTCTATAAGTCCTAAACCATATCAAATTTAAAAAATCTAGTAGCTGAATGCCCTAGTAAATTACTTGTAGTATTTTTTATTACTTTTCATAGATATTATAATCTCAGTTTAAGAGAACGAATTTTTACCGCCAACAGTGGCCACTTTTGACGGTAATAATTCGTTCTCTTAATTCATCAAATTGAAAATAGTGAAAACTTGTACCAATAATACTACAAGTAATTTACTAGGGCATTCAGCTATTAGATTTTTTAAATTTGATATGATTTAGGACTTATAGAATTAATTGCGGGGTGGCGCTAGTGTGTGAACTCACTTCGCCTTAAGGAGTTCATTGGATTGGAGGAACGGGATAAAGTGGGATGCTACTTGCTCGGATAAATTGAGGACCTGACCTGACCTGACGAGGATGATGATGAACCGATCTTGTTAACTGTTGTTTGGTAACATTAAAAATATGGGACCATAACAAACACCTCTAGTTTAGGTGGCACATATTGAGATCTCATTCAAATATTCGTTCGTAGTGGGAATAGTAACGTCAATTGGGGAATGTTCCCAGCAAATCCAATCCACAATATTAATTTGGCTCTCATAAAGCAAGCCAGGGCAAACAAATAAGCCCGAACTGAGGCAATATTCCACACACGTCCCCACAACTGCGATAACTGAAAGCTGTACAAAGGCAGGCAACTATGCGAGCAATACTAAAATTGCTTATGTACTAAGGTTTCTTACTTTTTATGCGACCCTTAAACGACATAATTAGTCAGTATAGGTACTCAGTACTACCATTTATTTTAATAAAGCCGCTTTAATGAGTCGTTGAAACTTTTTTGCTTATAAGGTACCTGCGAGGATGTTAAAAAGACTTGACCGGCTTTTACGGTCTTCAAAAAGCAGCTGATCCTATGTATTATATTTTCTCGCATATCAGCACAAAAGCAAGTTTTATATCGAAATAAACAAATATTGCGAATCAATTATTTAGCATGCGAACAACAAATATAATATTAAGCTAGTGCATCAAGTACCAATCCAAGCCTCTACTCTTATCATCGACTTTCAATATTCACTCATGAAAGCAAGTAATATGCGCAACGCATTGCTTTCCATATCGTAAATAAAAGCGCCCGGAATGCTGTTATTAAAATAGAGACATATTCATTCAGCTTGCATCGCGGCGGAGTTGAATAAAACTGTTCTTTACACTCCATATCTCAGTTTTATTTCGCTGCGATGTTTTAACGCGTTTTTATACCGAATATAGCGTAATAACGAAGCGTACCGCGTGGACGGAGAGTGAATTAAAACTAATGGAACGGTTAATTTCTCATGAGGATAAAGTCGCCGAGTCTGAACTCTGCCTGCAGCGCCGGAGACTACGCTTTATTTATTTTTTTCAGTGTTTCGTTCAACAAGCTGCTTCTTAGTAAATTTTATGCGTAAATTGAATATGATGAATGTGCTTTTGCAATAATTTTGAAGAGAACAAAAAAGAGAACAAGTATTATTTTTTTCGATGTGTTATAGAATGACCTCTCCAAAAAAGATGCATCTGTGAAAAAAATGCTTTTATAGACAAAAAAAAAAAAACTCTTTGATATACTTATAAAACTGTTTAGTATTCAAACGGTTGTAATGGACTCAACATTTACTTCTTTAAAAGAACAGCACGCTGTGACGTCACATTTATATCACTCTTGCACGCGTACATATTATGAGAACTTTGTTTGGAAACTATGTTTAATATTGCGTTTATGGGAATGGCTTCATAATAAAAGTTGCTATACATTTTTAGGTATAGCTATTAGGTACAGAGATTTGACTATTTCAATTTATTCCTACCTTTAAAATTACTCTAAACACACTTTTAATAACAAAGAAAAGTGCGCTCTAGTTTTTTGTTTAGATAGATGTCATTAGGAATATTGTAAAAAATTTTACAACACGCAGGTTGTCTATTAGACCCCCGAACTGGCCTGATTTTCCACCTGGTTTCATCCAGGCGATGAAATTAATGTTTTAATTGATTAAATTGGTTTTTAATGATAATGGTCAAATTTTGCCTTCTTTCGACGCTCGAGTGATCCTATAAGGGTTCCGTTTTTCATTTTTTGTACGGAACCCTAAAAAATAATCCGTTCTGATATTATAAATGCGACAGTAAATCTGCATGTCTGTCTAGCTTTGTCTTCTAATCCAATTTAAATGAAATTTGGTTACACAGATAGTCTAGAGCCTGAGAAAAGACATAGGTGTTGGAACTCCAACATTTAGTTAATAAATAATTTTTATTTTTGTTTCTATATGGCAATTATTTAAACTCATCAAACATATTGTCTTTGGTATTTTCTAAGTATGGTAATTGTTTTAATGTCGTTCTCTCTCTTTGTGCCTTGCTTTCCTTGGGCAATAAACGTGTCAACGAGATCCCGGATTTTATTCAGCAAACCTCAAAACATCCTCAGTCTACTAGCTCCTAAATATACAATAGGCCACTTTTCAATTCGAAACGCTACCCAAATTCACTATTTCACGCGGACGAACACGCGGGCACGGCTAGGAATATGAAGGAACTCGCATTCAATGTTACGGACATACAAACACATGTTCAAGTTATAATTTCTCTGACTTCATTACTTTGTGTTTAATTAAATTGTACTTGTAATGAAGAGATAAAAATATTTATGATTGCACTGACAAAACAAGTTTAAACAAAAAACTTCTGACCAGAGCAATATCTACAAAAATAAATCACCTATCTCAAAAAAACTTCTTTCCAGAACAATATCTACAAAAATAAATCACCTATCTCAATATTTTTTTTTGTTTAAGGTCCAAAAACAAACTATAGAAAATAGTTTGAGCTGATTCCTATCGGTGAAAAGATGCTAAGTACCTATTCATATCGTTATATTTAGATACTTAGCTTATTTAATATGTGTCGTTATGATACCTCACATTTTTGCTATATCTCAGCTTAAAACTTTTTCAAATGTGTATCAAATGAGGCTTCAACTTTAAATTACCGAATGGATGTGGTCAACGTTCACAGGCAACTTAGCTCTAAAAACGCGAAAGTTATTCAAAACCGCAGAGGGTTCAAAATTTTCGTCACATCAAGAGCTTTTCACGAACTTTTAATGTATTTTCTCTTATGAACTTTTAACGTAATTTTGAGCGTATTTAAGGATGGCGACTATCCGTATATTTATAAAATAAAATTCGCTTCAATTACATTCAAGAAATAAGAGAAAGAGTTCAATAGACCTATTATGTTTGCACTGGCAAAAACGATTCTTCCCGGCACAATTTCTACAAAAATAAATAATTTGTAGAATATGTATTATAAAGTCCAAAAAATACTTTTACTTTGACTCTAATAGTTTGATTTCTCCTAACGGTTTGTTAAGGAAATACATCAATGAAAAGATGGTACTCATAACGACAAACTAGGATACTTAAATTAGGTATGTAGTTAATTTTTGCTATAGCTCAAAGCTTAAAACTTTTTCAAATGTGTATAAAATGAGGGTTTCAATTTTAAATTACCGAACGGATGTGGTCAACGTTCACAGGCAACTCAGCTCTAAAAACGCGAAAGTTATTCAAAACCGCAGAGGGTTCAGAATTTTCGTCACATCAAGAGCTTTTCACAAACTTTTAATGTATTTCTCGTATGAACTTTTAACGTAATTTTGAGCGTAATTAGGGCTGGACCTATCCGTATATTTATAGAATTCAATAAAGTTATTTAAATTAATGTAAGTAATAAAAAATATAATATTTTTGGAACCAGAAATAAATAAGTGGGTGACTAAGGGTATTATCTCATGTCAAGTTAAAATAATATAAGATACGTACCAATGTAACCTACCTTTGTACAACTCAATGAATAACCAAAATAAATATATTCGACTTTCCAATGTTAGTTGTAGGATTTCAAACAAACAAAGGAAACTTTGGCTTTTCAAAGCTTTATTTTTATATACAGCAGCTTCCTTCCGAAAGAATCGAAATTTTACTTCAAATTTCTTTTTCTTCTTGTAACTGAAAACGTGAGAGATAAGTAAGTACTACTTTGCTTACATGTATTCGTAAATTAATTCTCCTCTATACCTGACATCACAAAAGTTCACAGCATCGACTTATTTATCTTCTCTTAAAGGGTTTATATCTTTTGTGGTAAGTCAAAATTTCAGCCGCAAGAAGTCCACTGCTGGACATAGGTCTCCTCCAAGGACATCCAATACAACCGGTTGGAAGCGGCCTGCATCCAGCGCCTTCCTGCGACCTTTATCAGTTCGTCCAACCACCTGGTTAGTGGGTGTATCTTGGGTGTATTTGCAGTAAGTAAAGCAAGTAATAATATAAGCCAATACTGACATTGTTTAGAGATAGGTTTCTAAGATAGCTGCTTCGAATTTTTACGGAGAAAGAACGGAATCTTCAATAATGTTTGTAACCGAAAACTGGCTGGAAGTGGAGAAAAGCAGACACCTCACAGACATGTAAATTTAAATTCCCCGCTTCACTTGACGTCACAGAAGTTTGCAGCAACGCTAACTTGTTTATACTCAAAGGCGCGCCCGTGTTGAGTTTTCTATGCTTTAGTTTTCGTTTCTTGTTCGCACGTAATACCTAGCTGCATTTTAATCTCGCCTCCTATTATTATACATGCAATTCAATTGATTTTCTGTTATTATTTCGTAATTCTTTCGCGCTTTAACTATTGCCATTCATCATAATGCCAGTAGTACTTAAATACTTCATAGAATAAGTTTTAGGTAAGGTTAGAATTGTACTTAGCAGGAGCCTTTAATTTATTTGTTACCGCTGAAGTTTCAATGGAGTTACATCCATCGCGGTTGCAGCGAGACCATGAAACTCCATTGAAACATAAGCGGAAACAAACAAATTAAAGTATCGTGCTTAGTCCTGATTATATACTTAAATTATGTGTATAAAGCACGAAAGTTTAAAAAATCAGGTAAGGGTTGTTTGTTGAAGCATCAGACTTGTGATCTGGCATAAAAAGAACAAAAAGGCAGTTGTTTCTCTATCCTGGTTGTCCTGAGCTTTGTAAGCTTAGTACTTGAAGTATCATTTTTTAGCCACAAGTTCTATGCTGTGCTTATCATTACGTCGTATTTTTTTTATTGCAATTCAAAAACTTTGACACTGGAAAATCGTGAATAAATTAAATAAATATTATGGCAAGTTTGAAACTTGTGTTATGGGTATTAGGTACTAAGTAAAAAATTCTATCTTTTTAATAACAAATACAAATACAGATAAACATCCAACCAAGACCCTGGTCAATCATTGTTCATTTTTCCTCCGGGGATCCCAGAACCTCCTGACATAATAACCACTAGGCCACAGAGGTCGTCAAAGGATCTAGAGATAGGTATTACGTTAATTCCATGGTTGGTTAAATGTTCTCGTAGTCTGTTTCATAAATATTGAACAAAGCCTGGATTCAGATAGCTGGGATGATGAATTAATCCCATAAGTAATAGGCGCAACACAATCAGACCAAAAGAGCCTTGTAACGTACCCGCCACAGCCTTGAAAGCCTCTGCGAAAATATACCAACACAATAGAACGCCGGAATTGATTGGCACTCAAGTTACGCTCGAGCTTATTAATAAGCATAAATAAGAGCACAAAACGAGCCCCGCAATGGCCGGTCTAGCAATCATTGTTTATATTAGGCATCCGAGAAACAAGGAGAAACTTCTCTCATTTCATTAAACGTATAATTTTTCCCCAAGTCTCATTACTCTGGGCAGTATCGGGTAACTCGCTGCCTGCGAACGGGCACCTTCGTCCGAGTTTATGGCCAGCTTGCAATATTGTGCGTGGAAACTTAATGAAAAGGAAACACCCGCAGAATTACCTACACACGGTAGAAAAACGCGAACACTGACCACAATTTGGCTAGTACAGTTTGCTCAATTGTTACAATGTTGAGTTTTTCGTGGCACTCAAACGGAAAGTTTACTTACCTACGTTTCTGTACTATCTTTTTATAGGGTCAGATTACTTTTAGGCTAAGAAGTATCTAGAACGGAAGCTTTTAATTTTAGGTAAGTATTACTCCACCTCACATGCGCGTTTTCTCGGTTGCATCCTTAAGAGCGTATACTAGCAGTATTTTTTCAATATGGTTTCCATACAAATGTATTTCTCTATTTTCTCGCTGAAAACTGATTCTAGAGCCACAATTCTTTTTTCATAAAATCTAGTACTAAAATAGGAATGCCCCTATTTTTTATTTTTTCCAATAAAACTGTTTTTGTACAATTTTTTTTCTTTTAAACAGGTTTTTAGACAAAAATAAAACATAGGGACATACCTATTTTAGTAATAGATTGTATGTAAAAAGAATTGTGCTCTAGAAGCAGTTTTCAGCGAGAAAATAGAGAAATACATTTGTATGGAAAACGCACTGCTAGTCTACCCTCTTAACTGTAGTGCGTCGGAGCTCGGGGTCTGGCTCGGGGTCTGTTATTATAACGCGTAAGTAATACAAGCTGTAATATGATATGGCCATGGATATGGCATAGTTTTTATAGTTGGTCGCCAGACGCCTTCTTGAGGACAACCGTCCCTGGGCTAAAAAACCGTAGACATATCCTGTAAAACTTATGTTCCCCTATTTGCCCGCGCTGGGAATCGAACCATCGTGTCATAAAGACCGTCATATGTTTCATAGATTCTATCTCTGGCACCTCCAGATCCAGTCCTAGGTATCTATGCTTCATAAACTTCACATTCCGAACATTTACGCTCATACAAAACTGAGAAGTCAATTAGGTATAATAATAGCTCAGTGAACTTTTAACGATCAACTTGATAAGGTAAAATTAAAATGTATTCCAAAAATAACTGGATTGAGCAAGAAAAAACAAACTTGAAAAATCGTCCACTTCCCCGAAGTGTCGCTTTTATTTGTAAAACATAAAGCGTCGAATCGTAAATCGACTTACTATCAATTTGTATCAATAGAATATGAAGCGGCAACGTGAAAACGTTTTGTGGAAAAGTAAACAAAAATCACTCGGCGTCGAAATCGTTTTATAAAATAAAGTAAGTCCAATAATTCAACAGTTCGGCGCTCGAGGGAGGGCAGAGAGATATAAAATGGTGAAAAACGGTCCTAATTCAGTTTGCGCTCGTCGAGCGGTGTTCTCTGCAGCCACTAAGTCTTTACATCAAGAATGGAGTGGAAATAATATCGTAGATGGACGACACTTTTACACAGTTGGCGCGAGAACGACTCTGCTTTTTCTTTAATGTGCTGGCGTGGTAAGCGCTCATTCTACTTGCTTTTTTTGAATGCTTGATTTTAATAGTTTTTTTTAATATTCTTAACCAAATATTGATATCTTGACTATCATTATAATGGAGACTGTATACCGTTTTGCCATTACTTAGGTAAGTACCTAACGTATACCTACCTTAGGTAAGTAAGTTACCTACGGGAAGCATACTTTGTTAAGTTGTTTCCAGTTTGGTTAGGACAATGCAGGCTTGAACCACCTGATTGTATGATAAGAAAGTTGATTCCGTGCTTCGGAAGGCACGTTAAGCCGTTGGTCCGGCTGCCATTTGGTAGTTGTTAAATGAACCACGTCAGAGGCCGAGAGGCGGTTGCGAAGAACTCTGACACCAGGGTGTGCATGGTCGACTCACCGTGTCACCTACTCGAAATGATGATGAGTTAAGTACCTACGTAAAAAACATAAGTACGTTACTTAGAAGAGGTAAAAAAATGCTTTTAAAATTACGAGCAGCTACAATATATGTGATGAAAATAAAACAGTAGGTACCTATTGTAACCGATTTTTTTAAATGTAACTGTTAAGAATTAAATGTCCTTAAAATACGAATGTGGGTTTATAAAACGAGCGCAGGCGACATTCATAATAAGATCACATAGGTATCTTAAAACATTTTATTTTTTACTGGGCTGAATATAAATACCCTAAGGATAAACCAAGTCGATAACAAATCACCTATTTCTGTAATCCTTAGTTGTCTAATTGTCTGTTTGTCTATAACAGTATGACGAAAAACCTACTGTTCTTATTTAATGGAGTTTCTTCAACATCAATTGCACATCTCCTACACAGTTTATCCCGAAAGATAAAAGGTTCTATGAAATTACGATGTTGATCTGCTGAAAGTTCCAACTCCACGAAACAGAACAAAAGTTCCTAATTAACCGCCTTGTTCAGCAATGTTTTGTTTAGAATGTCCCAGGGCATCTTAATCATTATCCTGCTCAGCATGCTGCAATCAGTCGGCGAGCGTGGCATTTCACTACAATTTGCGTGGCAGCGGCAAATAATAAGTCAAGGCGCCGTTCAGCCATACGTCAATATTCGTGCCTTTAGTCCCAGTTGTATAAAGGCTGGCTTATATGTCAAGTTGTTTAAAAATAAATAACTTCATTATCATTTATTATTTTAGAAAGATTTGCTGAAAACAGAACAAAAGTTCCTAATTAACCGCCTTGTTCAGCAATGTTTTGTTTAGAATGTCCCAGGGCATCTTAATCATTATCCTGCTCAGCATGCTGCAATCAGTCGGCGAGCGTGGCATTTCACTACAATTTGCGTGGCAGCGGCAAATAATTAGTCGAGACGGATATTTTTTGGTGCATATTTTTATATAGGTACTATATGTACTTTAACTAAGTAAATTAGACAACGCAGCCCCTCTTCGATTGCTGCGCCCGTCAGGGCCCTTAATTAATTCTGCACTATTGTAAGACGACCTTTGTATGTACATATTGTACATTTAGGATGCAAATAAAGTATTGATTGATTGATTCATACTATGGTTAGTGCCAGTTGTATAAAGGCTGCTTTTTAAGCCAAGTCGATTGAAACAAACATATTTAGACAAAACTGTATTCTCATGTATTATTTTAAGAAAGATTTGCTGAAAACAGAACAATAGTTCCTATAAACCGCCTTGTTTAGCAATGTTTTGTTTAGAATGTCCCAGGGCATCTTAATCATTATCCAGCTCAGCATGCTGCAATCAGTCGGCGAGCGTGGCATTTCACTACAATTTGCGTGGCAGCGGCAAATAATAAGTCAAGGCGCCGTTCAGCCATACGTCAATATTCGTGCCTTTAGTCCCAGTTGTATAAAGGCTGGCTTATATGTCAAGTCGTTTAAAAATAAATAACTTCATTGTCATTTATTATTTTAGAAAGATTTGCTGAAAACAGAACAAAAGTTCCTAATTAACCGCCTTGTTCAGCAATGTTTTGTTTAGAATGTCCCAGGGCATCTTAATCATTATCCTGCTCAGCATGCTGCAATCAGTCGGCGAGCGTGGCATTTCACTACAATTTGCGTGGCAGCGGCAAATAATTAGTCGAGACGGATATTTTTGGTGCATATTTTTATATAGGTACTATATGTACTTAACTAAGTAAATTAGACAACGCAGCCCCTCTTCGATTGCTGCGCCCGTCAGGGCCCTTAATTAATTCTGCACTATTGTAAGACGACCTATGTATGTACATATTGTACATTTAGGATGCAAATAAAGTATTGAAATAAAGTATTAATAAGCCAAGTCGATTGAAACAAAAATATTTAGACAAAACTGTATTCTCATGTATTATTTTAAGAAAGATTTGCTGAAAACAGAACAATAGTTCCTGTTAACCGCCTTGTTTAGCAATTTTTTGTTTAGAATGTCCCAGGGCATCTTAATCATTATCCTGCTCAGCATGCTGCAATCATTCGGCGAGCGTGGCATTTCACTACAATTTGCGTGGCAGCGGCAAATAATAAGTTAAGACGCCGTTCAGCCATACGTCAATATTCGTGCCCTTAGTCCCAGTTGTATAAATATTGCCTTTTAAGTCAAGTAGTTTGAAACAAACATATCTAGATAAAACTTCATTATCACCTATTACTTTAAGAATAATTTGCTGAAAACAGAACAAAAGTTCCTTATTACCCGCCTTGTTCAGCATGTTTTGTTTAGAATGTTCCAGGGCATCTTAATCATTATCCTGCTCAGCATGCTGCTATCAGTCAGCGAGCGAGGCATTTCACTACAATTTGCGTGGCAGCAGCAAATGACAAGTAAAGACGCCGTTAATTTTCTTTTTAGCGAAAAATTATACATATTTGGCCATTGGTCCCAGTTTTATACGGCGTATAAATTGACCCTCGACATTCCATTACAGGGGTGACTCAGACCGTCAATATTAACAATTTTTTTTTGAAATTTTCATGCTAATTCTGGCGGCTGAATACTTTTGTATGGAAATGTCGATATTTTTTGAGAAAAGTTATACATATTTATTGATAATAAAATATAGCTTATGTTTCTTGCTGATAAAGTAGCATTCTATTGGTGAAAGAAATTTAAAAAAATCCTTTACCCCCTTGTCTATTTTATGCAGAGCTTAAAAATGTTCTTCTTTTGCTTCGTAGTTTCAAATAAACACACAAACAAAAATCTTTCATGTTTATTATAACAGTAGTATAGATTGTTTGGCAACAATCCTGATTTTTTTTAACTGTTTTTTTTTTTAACTGTAATTGTACTCACTGCGAGGCGTCTTTACTGCGTTGTTCAGAGGCTGCATAAAAGCCACTCTACCCAGAGAGCGACGCAGACAGACAAGTTTCGCGAAACAAGAGCTAACTAGCCAGCAATGTACATCGTACAACTGTAGATAATGTTCTCCATCCGTCTTGTATTCAACCTCGCCGGGGGTTTCTGCTTTAAATAAACTACCGATGTATTACGCGGTGTACTCCCATTGTTTATTCACGCGCCAATTTTACTAACCTTAGCAGTAGCCAATGAATTTTTCATGTTATTGTTCGTGTTCCTGATTTTTCTTTTAGGGAAAACAAATGATTTTGTAATCCGAAAGGACATTCGGTATCGACTTTTTTGCTGAATAATTTGAAAGTACCTACTATATATTAACTGTACAGTTTCTTCTTCATAGTCTTTTTTTCCTATACGGAGTAATTAAAGTTTAGTGATTGCCGTTACGATAAGGTTGATAAAGCCGGTTGATAGAGCCTAGGGTTATAATAGTAATGACATGATTCCTATTTTGAAACAGTAGATTTTTCTTTTCTCCAATCTACCATGAAAATACCTTTGACTATATACTCTCTTAACACCGTCATGCCTTTATTTCAATTATTAAAAAACTTGCAAATTTTTCAATGCTTGTGTGCGTGCCAGCTTTGTGTTATCACACGCAACACAATTAATGCTCTCAAGTGCGCGACCGACTGTAGGTTGGACACTAGTTTTTTCTCCGCTTGTAGGCTAATAGAGTATATCTAGGCTTTATATAATGCAAGAAAAGTACTAGTTGGAATGATAGGAAATACCCATAGTCGCTTCGGCAGTATTACCTATTTGTCGAACAAACACTTTTCGGTTGGTGCTGCCAGTGCCAGTTGCAGTCGCCGAATCGAAATATTATGTGCGGCAGTCGAGTGGTTTGTAATTGCCAAACAACCATCTAATCAAACGCGATTTTACCTCTTGGCTTTACGTAGTAATAATGCCAGCCCGATGTTGCCTAGACTAGTTAAAGTCGAGCGGTTTGTGATTCTCGATATTTACCGCCTGGCTGTCCCAAATAATAATCTGGGTCCGAATATGCGTAGGTAGCAACCTTTACATATACTAGTTGTTTCTATTTTGATTCATGCCATTATACAAGTTTTATGCAGCTCATAATAAAATATCAACTATGTACCTGGTACATAGTTGATATTTTATTATGCATATACATTATATTTAAAATGTATCTATAGTTTAATTCTAGGTAAGAAAATATGTGTTAATCGCCAGCGGTACGTCCAATATCATTGAGTAAAGTGAAAAAGTATTAAAATTTACATTCCAACTTTTCATCCCCACACGCAACGAAACCTCACCCACACACAAAGTTTTAATTGCTCGAATTAAAATTCATTGTAGTGCTCGCAATTATGGCTATTACGAAAGTTACGGGAAGTAAGAGAGATGTGACTGCGTGCAACACTACTGCTATGTGGTGCATACAACTTCACATGCGCCCAAAGGCAACTTGCATGCACTGCCGACCATAATATAAGCTTGAATTTGTCCACGTAATTATTGTCTATAGCTATTTACATTGTATTCCGATATCAGCTTGAATTTTTCATCGACAGTACGTGTAGTAACTTATTTTTTAAATACGAGTAAATTCACAGATAGTTCACCTTTTTTAATATGAAATTAAATGTTGTTTAATTCGTTAGGTACCTATCATTTTGTGCTACAACGTACTTGTAGAGTTCTCGGCTAAGTAGCTACATTTCGCCATTAAGTCGCCTTCTACGACATCCACGAATTGGAATGATTCTATTTCACTCTGCCGGTAGTCACAAGGCGTATATATGTCCAATATCGCTCTGAAAAAAAAAAGTATTAAAATTTACATTTCAACTTTTCATCCCCACGCACCGAAACCTCACCCACACACAAAGTTTTAATAGCTCGAATTTAAATTCATTGTAGTGCTCGCAATTATGGCTATTATGAAAGTTACGGGAATTAAGAGAGATGTGACTGCGTGCAACACTGCTGCTAAGTGGTGCATACAACTTCATATGCGCCCAAAGGAATGCACTGCCGACCATATCAGCTTGAAGTTTTCACCGCTAGTTCATGCTATTACACAGTTATTAAGTGCACGTATATTCGCGAATTCGTCTACGAAATTTATTATTATTTACATTATATTCCGATATCAGCTTGAAATTTTCATCGATAGTTCGTGCAGTAACTTAGTTATTACATACGAGTACGTTCACATATATTTCACCTATTCACACGATACAAAACAATTTGATGGTGACTAGCGGTATGTCCAAAATGTAATTGGTGTAAAGCGTTTTTATCACAGTAAATAAATAAATCAAATCATTAATCAAATCTCACCCACACACAAAGTTTTAATTGCTCGAATTAAAATTCATTGTAGTGCTCGCAATTATGGCTATTACAAAAGTTACGGGAATTAAGAGAGATGTGACTGCGTGCAACACTGCTGCTGTGTGGTGCATACAACTTCACATGCGCCCAAAGGCAACTTGAATGCACTGCCGACCGTATCAGCTTGAAGTTTTCACCGCTAGTTCATTGCTATTACTAAGTTATTAAGTGTACGTATATTCGCGAATTCGTCTACGAAATTTATTATTATTTACATTATATTCCGCTATCAGCTTAAAATTTTCATCGTTAGTTCGTGTAGTTACTGAGTTTTTACATACGACTACATTCACATATATTTCATATATTTACACGTCACAATATAATTTGGTAGTGGCTAGCGGTATGTCCAAAAGGTCATTTGTTTTAATTGTTTTTATCACAGTAAATAAATAAATCAAATCAGTCTTAAAAGTGAAAAAGTATTAAAATGTACATTCTAACTTTTCATCCCCACACGCAACGAAACCTCACCCACATACAAAGTTTTAATTGCTCGAATTAAAATTCATTGTAGTGCTCGCAATTATGGCTTTTACAAAAGTTACGGGAATTAAGAGAGATGTGACTGCGTGCAACACTGCTGCTGTGTGGTGCATACAACTTCATATGCGCCCAAAGGCAACTTGAATGCACTGCCGACCATATCAGCTTGCAGTTTTCACCGCTATTTCATTGCTGCTACTTAGATATTAAGTGTGCGTATATTCGCGAATTTGTCCACGTAATTTATTGTTAATTAAATGTTATTTATATATTCTGGTGATTAGCTTGAAGTTTTCATCGATAGTTCGTGTAGTAACTTATTTTTAAATACCTACAATTAAACTTTGAAATTCTCTGTGAATTTTTTTACAACGGCAGCTAGACTGACGTCAACCACCCGTATCTCCAGAACCGGAGATGTCTGAAAGTGAAATTGAAGTATTTGCCCGCGCCGAAAATCGAACCCGACGAGGGCTCACAGGCGTGTTAACCACTGCGCCACGGGGGCAATCAGACAAGAAGAAACAAAACTACATTATTGCATACATTATACATGTATGTATGTTATAAGCATAAACCTATTAGTCAGTAGGTACGTACCGACATTTATGTATTTTTATCGTGAACTCTTCACCGGATATTTTTGTGGGAGCTCGAAATACATTCTGTAACATCAGACATCGCAGGCTTTCAGTTAAAAAGCACAGTCAAAACCACTCATCAATTTGCCTTCATGCTGCGAGGTAATGCAGCGAATGGATTATGACGAAAAATGCATACATACAAACATTCATACATAAGTGACGAGGTCTGTGGCTTAGTGGTCAACGTGCTGGTGTGATTTTCATATAGATGGCACACTTCATAAGACCCTTGTAATCAAAAATATGCAGTTATTTTTAATAAATTGACGACATCTATATGAAATCACAGAGTTTTAATGATTTTATTAACCCATTTTTGTGAAAATAATTAATAATGGTTTTGAGTAAAATAATGCTGCTTTTAACCTCTCAAAGAAGGGTTGCCTACTATGGTGCATAGTAGCTTAATGAAAAAAAATGCTTCGGCTGATACTTGTCTCTTGTGGTGATTGTTAAATTTCGCCATTGAATATTTTGATCATCAGGTCGTTTTTTTTTTCAATCTCCACTGCAGGAGCACGACCCTCTCTGACTATCAGAGCCGTATAAAAGCCAGGGCAGTCAGAGGATTTGTTCTACACTCTCCACGCTGGCCAGACGGGTTGGAGAGGTCTCTTTGATATTTTAAAGCTTTGTTAAGCTTATGTTCCCTAAGTCGCCTTTTACGACATCCGCGGGAAGACTTGAAGTGGTCCGTGGAGTTTTGATCACACAGACAAATTGCATATGCCTGATTTAACTGCTTATAATGGCCCTTATAAGGAGGTTACTTATAAATAATATTTAACCCTTAACGCCTCCAACATACCCAACATAGTGTACTCGAAACTGAGGTATGTATCCGCTATCCGGCTTTTACCCTATTTGTTATAAAATACTATAGTATCGTTGAGTTAGTATCCTATAGGTAACACAAATCCCGAACTTATTTTGGGGCTAGCTCAATCTGGGTGATATATCCGTAAACAGTGTGGAAATTGACCTTTGAAATTTCCTTAAAGGTGATTTAGACCTTAAATATGAACAAATTTTTCTTTTGGTACCAGTGCTAGGAACTCTACGGATGAGGTTGAAACATGTCGGCCTGTAGCTGACTTCATACGTGAGTGACCCGTATTTTACATATTAATAATGTTAACATCTCACGTTAGTTTTAATCAAAAAAAAAACTCTATTTTTTTTACTTTCCCAATTTAATTGCCCGGGCGGCTGAACAAATCTGTATAAAAAGTCAAAAATTGTTTTTAAGCTTAACCCGGGGGTCTTATCACGCTGTATATATACTTATAACATGTTTTATGACTTTCGGCGTAGACAGAGCATTGTGACTTCGGTTTGTACTGTTTTGTTTTTTGGGTGTGTAAGTGGCAACTGGTGTCTGGTTTTTCAAGATGCCTAAAGGCATCTGACATAGCTTAACGACTGCCATCAATGATGACAGCCGAGACCAATGGCTTAACTTTACTTTTTATGCTACTTGCGGTTACCCATCCAAGTGGGGACTGCGCTTGGGGTTCCTTAACATGCGTGAGCGCTAATAATGTTCACACCCACTATGCTTCGGTTTCAAAACACTCTTGAAGTGACTAATCCATTGCCTTTACACTTGCGTGGATATATCTGTAGTAATGAAATAAGATTTGTCTACTCTATTCGGTAGAATGACGTAGTATGTGTATTAAAGTACTTTAATTAAGTAAAATCAGAAATAAATAAATCCGGTATTTCTGTGTTTTTTTTGCTGCCTCTACATCGGATATTTTTCTGAAAGCTTGTACCTAATACATTCTCTAACACTCGGCAAGCAAGCTTCGGTCAAAAGCACAGTTGAAGCCACTAATTCATTTGCATTTATGCTGCGTGGAAATACAGTGGGTGTGTTCAGGATATTTATTACTTTTAATTCCTCACGAGATAGACAGAGCCTAGGGACTTTGTTTAGAAACAAACCAGAAATCATTTATCTTTTGTGTTCACCAAGTGGGCTTCCACTATTTTACTGGACTTTTGAGGTAAAAGCAGAGTGCCCTCAACCTGTAAGGCGAACGTCACCAAAGGAGGGAAGGACCTGCAGCAAAGGTTTCGAGCGTTGCCTATCCATTCGCTGGTGTATGATTTGTCCAGCTTCTCAGTATATCTGATGTTAGCTGAAATTAACGGCTTTATTTACTGTCCAAACTATGGGCCATCTAGCTCATAAGTATGCATTATGTTTACCTATATGTATGTAGTTATAGCCAGTATATTTAAGTACATGTATTTCTATGTTTTATCCTGCACTTTATCGGATATTTTTCTGAAAGCTCGTAATACATTCTGTAACCCGCGGCCTTCGGTTGAAAGCGCAGTTAAAGCCACTAATCCATTTGCCTTCATGCTGCGAGGAAATGCAGCGGATGGGTTATGGCGGGTATGCAGGGGATATTACTTTTGCATCAGACATGTGGTTGGCGGTTTCCGGTTTAGAATATATCTTATTCCAACTAAAGGATAAAAGCATTAAATCCTTATTAATAACTAGCTGATGCCCGCAACTGGACGCGTGGACTATATGACTATCTATTCATCTTTAGTTCGTATTATGTATACGAACTAAACATACATAAGAAAATACTTATAGCAGTGTTTTTGTTTTGCATTGCAATTGTATGGTATTGCATTGGCTGCTGCTAAATACTGGAGGGATAAAATCTAGGATTCTTTTAGACTTTTTGAGCCACCGACACGATAAGAAGAAAACTATATAGCTACCTCCAACCGCTGGGCGGTCACCAGTAATATGAGCTAATCGTACTCTATGCACTCTATCCCAGTTGAGAGTGTGACTCTGTAAATTGTCGATATAAAATTTGACATGGTATTTAGTGCATCAGATGTTCTAAATCTTCGAAAGTTTCACCACAACAAAAAATACTAATCAGGCTGAACAACTTTTGCTACAGCATCATTTTTATATTTTCTATAGTTTATAGTCAGGTGTTCCAAATCTTCAAATTAAATACCTCAACAAAAAATGTTCATCAGGTTGAATAACTTTTGCTAAGGCGTCATTTATATATTTCTTATAGTTGACCTGGACCATTATGGTTCTGCATGAGGTGTTCCAAATCTCATATATTTTATACCTCCACAAAAATGCTCATCAGGCTTAACAAATTCTGCTAAAGCTCCACTTTTATATTTCTTATAGTTCAGCTAGATCATTATGATGCTGCATCAGGTGTTCCATTTTTCAAAATCATTTCTACCTTATATGTTGCCCCGGCTTAATAGCTATGTAGAAAAAAAAGTTTCATTCGAATCCGTCTAATATTGCCAGAGATAAACGTGATCATACATACATACAAACAGACAAACAGGCAAGAAATTCTGAAAAAATGTTTTTGCTTTCTATTATTCTTTTTAAGTGTCCCTCTATTCATTTCAGTCAAAAATACTAAATGTACAGACAAAATATTTTTACTGTTTTATTATATGTATAGATATTTTCGGCATTTGTAACATTTACGTGGAAACTCGACCACGATAAATATATAGAACGAAGATATTTTGATAGTATCTATATCTTATCTGAAAATTATGAGAGAGGGTTTGGTCGGTGTCATTATTCTAAATGAAAAAAAAACAGAATGGTATCCCATTGTCTTCCAAACTCCTCGAGACCAGAATTAAAATGTATTCATCTTCATTTATCCATTTTTCTGACCTGGTCTTCCTAGACTTCTATCTTGACTGTTGATGGTGATCCCGTTTGACGCTAGACTTAGGAGGTATTTTTGTGGGAAAGGAATTGATCCACTTTAGTTTAAAGTAAACAAAAGCGTTTTCTAATTAGTTTAACCATTTGGTGACCCAGACTAATACGTAAATCTTATAACACAGAGAGTGTTTGCTTTAGTCTTTTTGGTTGAAAATATATAAAATATCTTCCTCTCCAAATGAACTATTTAATTTTCATTCATAAAATATCGCTTAATTAGGACCACAGCGACGCAAAAATAAGCTAGAAATACTGGCACGAAAATGTGTTGGCTGACGTCGTTTATTTCCAATTTTACGGCAGTAATTACAGACTTCAGCAATTACTACCTAAGGAGTCGGATTCGTTAGCATTTTAATTAACAAAAAGAACTAATTAAATGCGAATGGATCTCTATTAAAAAGGAATTACATTCAGTAATGGCAGGTTTATCTCTCGAATATATTTCGCAGTAGAACTTTCTTTTTCATGAGATTATGGAGATGAAAATAAAAATTGCTACCTACTTTTTTCTGATCGAAAATCTTTAGGTAAGACAGTATTGTATAGATCATAATAGGTACATAATGCAATAATCAGATATTATCATAATGCATAAATAACAAAATTTAGCTGTGGTAGAGCCACGCTACCGGTGTAATTCATTTTTGCTAGTAGCACGGATGGGCCAGCTCGTCTGAGGAAGTACCACACTGTCACAGAAAATTTTGTCGTTTGAGTAGTAGCTTTAGTGAGAGAGTCGGAGGCCCATACTCTCTCCCCTCTGGGAGGGAAAATAAAAGGACGGTAACGCAATAGTTACAGCCTTGGTGTTGCGGTTGTCCTAGGGCAGCGGTGATCGATTGATTGATCAAGGGATCACTTCAATTGATCACACCATCAGATAACCCGCTTGCTCGTTTAGGTACCGTCCTATGACAACAAAAAAAAGTTAAGTATATACTTAACTCAAAAAGATCGGCTTAGGTAAATAGTATTTTACCCACATACCACACAACTTTACTCGGTCATGTATTTCCTCTCCTAAATAAAAGCAACATCAAATGACCTGAAAAGTAAAAGGATAACCAAAGTAAATTGCACGCAATCTGCAGTTAACCCCAGCTATTACGCGCTTAGAAAAGCTAAACAAGCTTTAGCTTGCGGACAATACCTATTTAAAATTAACTTGATTAGAAATTTGGTTTTACTGTTTCGTAAAGGTATGTTTAGCGGTCTTTCTGTGTTCGTGGTTGTGAATACCAATATTGAAGTTCAGAAATATGTAATCAAAGATGGAGTTAGAATTTTTTAGCTACAGTTAGGCACAGACAACGTGTCTGTCGAAGTATAAAACAATCGAAAATTTGCTTCGATCATATATATTAACTTGGCTGTCTTCTTTCGTTTGACGGCGATGGTCAAAAGTTATATTAACACAACTATAATATTACTAGCTTTTGCCCGCGTAGAATTCGGTTATTTGTCACCCCTTTTCCACCTTTTAGGGGTTGAATTTTAAAATAGCCTGAAACACTTGTTTATTCATTTATTGAAAGGTAAAGTTTCGAATAAAATAGTTTAACTAATTTCAATAACAATTTAATTCACGACCATGATGGATGTAACTCCATTAAAACGTCAATGGAAACAAATAAATTAAAAGTTCGTACTCTTAAGTCCTATTTATATACAATCATAATTAAGCGATTAAAGCTTGAAAGTTAAAAAAAAGTGACGAATGATGTCAGGTATTATCAATAAATATTTGATTATCGTTGAGAGACAGTGAGGGTCTCTATTTTGTTAGTCGAAATTAAAGATTGTATCAAATTACTGTATAAACGGGATAATATATATTTTGACAAAATAAGAGTCTTATCCGGGTGCTAAGATCAAAGGAAATTTCTACTGAAATATGTCCTTAAATATCTAAAATACATCCTTACTATGAAAGTAAATAATACGAAAGTTTTGCTAAAATTACGTGCTGGTGAAACGAGCTTTATAATTCATAATTCATTTATTAATCGCTTCACATACATACAATATAATACAAAAGATTATAAAATAATGCATATGTACTTACCCTATTAGGGTGTTGCGATATTAGATACAAATCAAACAACACACAATTTATGTCAAATTCAAAATAATAAATTAATATAGTTCGATTTCATACATAATCAATTTTGGTATTTATTTCTATGAAATTGAATAACAAGTTTAAAATGTAAAAAATAAAGGGTTAACTAAAACTACAACACATTTTGATTAATTTGTAGGAGATATAATAATATTGTGAAAAGAAAACAAAATATATGCATACCATATCTACTAATTTAAATATAAGTGAAAAGCCGAATCTACAAGTAGCAAGCTATCAAAACAAGCAATATCTATGTAACTATACCTATCTCTCCTTAAAACATGTTCATGCAAAGACAGACACTACTCAATTATGTACTTAGACTCTACATATAAATTATAACTATTCCTAAAGGTGCATATATGCTCAAGGAAAAGCGCCATAACATCTGATTAGGTGCGAGCGAGTGTGTTATGAGTGAAAAAGTTGCGATCATCAATCTACAAGTTAACACCAACTAAAAGGCGATACATTACAACACAATTTATTCCATCATTTTTGATTAAATCTAATAATACGGCCGGAGTCGTAATCGATCAACCGAAAAAAGAGGCGGATAAAATAAAATTCTAAAACCCATTATCATAGGCTCTCCTTTTGTATTCAGCCACCGCGATCCACTTACGACAAAAGCAAAATGACGACAGTTTACGGGATCCAATATAGGGCGTATTTATTATTCAATGTGCCTCCATATTTCATGACGTTGGCGTTCTTCTCGGTTAACTTAAAATGAGTGAATGATGCGGGCCACGATTAGAGCCACGGCACACCGAGGGTCGTCTGGAATGCATAAGTGAGGCGATGATACTGTGGCTTACTATTCAGCTAGTATGTACTACACGTCGTTCTAGATTAAGACTAGCTAGTGTATTAGCGGAGTGTCTGATATTATTAGGCGATGAGATTCTAAGGGATTTAAAGTAGGTGCTAAGTACAGGAAAAAGAAACGGAAATTTATGAAAAAGTTAGGTACACTGGTTATAAAAAGGCTAACTAACGACGCAAGAAAGTAAACGAAAATAGTTCCTATTGAGAAAACATTTTTATAAGATACAACAATTCTATACAATACAATATGTTAATAAAATCCTTTCTGATCCTTAAAGGGTCAAGTCAGCCCGTCAATATGAACAACTTTTTAAGAGGGAACTATCCAGGAAATAGAAAAATAAATTTATTTAAATTTGAATGAAAATGTAGAATCTTTTCTCGAGATTGGAGTCTGACCGTAAAGGAGATTCCTGCTATCGTGTAACTGCGAATCCCTTGCTAGATCCCAAGCAACGTCTTGCCACCCAAAGAATATAAAATTAACCTTATTTTAACTAGTTTCATCATGTCAGCTGCAAGAAGTCCATTGCTAGACACAAGTCCCTCCAAGGATTTCCATCATTGGGAGTATTTTGCCATTCTCACCAGTCATCACGCTGGGCAAACGGGTTGGTGAGCGCAGCTAGTTTAGTTTACCTTGGCTCCGACTCACCCAACAAAACCACTTTTGAAAAAGAAAAGGAAATGTTCATTGGACTGGGGGAATGGGATAAAGGCATTTGGGATGCTGCTTGCTCGGATGGATTAGGAATGAGAAAGTAACAGCTGGAGGAGGCCGGGCGCGCGTACTCGATGCCATACTTGCAACCACCGAACAGGCAGTTGAGAATGACACCCCTGATCTTGTTCCTGACCTTTGATATTTTCTGTAATGGGCATAAATAGTCACAAAAGTTTGTTTGGCTGCCTTATATAGATTTCGACGCGTCGGGTAGCACCCATCACAAAGTAGGAGTTTGTTGGACTGGGGGAATGGCATAAAGGTATTTTTGATGCTACTTGATCGGATGGATAGGGGATGACAAAGTAGCTGTTTGGGAAGCCGGACGCGTGTGTTCGATGCTATATCTGCGCCCACTGCACAGGCAGATGAGGATGACACCCCTGACCATAAACTACTAGTTTTCAAACGGTTTGATAGCAATTTTTTTGGACATTGTGCGGTTTCTCAGTGTACCTATGAAGGATCGTGCACCTAATCCCGTATATGCGGGCATTGCAACATAACAGGAGGATATAGCGGCATATAACTTTTCATTACGAAGAAGTATTTTACAGTTTTTTTAAGATCTACGTTTTTATATTTGCAACACATACTATATTCCATCATCATCATGTAGTGTAAGGTTATGGGATCAAAAAATATAATATAATATAATATAATATAATATAATATAATAATCATTTATTTCAGGCAATAGTATTGTACTTACAATTATGTACAATACCAGAGGCCCATATTATAAATACCTTACAGACTAACATACATATGTTCATATAAATAAATACCTTACAACTAACATAAATAACAAAAAACCGGCCAAGTGCGTGTCGGGCCACGCGCAGTATAGGGTTCCGTAGTTGCGAATGACAACTTTGAGTACACACTGTTTACACTCGCACCTCACAGTTTAACGACCAAAAACATCTAACAATAAAGATTGTATAAAATTTTACATTTTCCAGTACATTTTATAAGTTGGTTGCCTATAACTTTTTAGTTTGTACTTTGTACTTAGCTCTGATAGTTTTCCTTTCAACTTCAGTATATATACTACTGCTGTAATTTTTTTCACGTATCTATATATAACCGTTTAGGAGATAGAGGGGGGGGGACACGTACCTCTAACAAAAATTTGCACTTTAAAACCAAATGTTTCGGAAACGGATCCCTAAATCGAAAAATGGTGTTCTCAACCTCACAATATTTTTCAAAGACCTTTTTAACGATACCCCACAAGATGGGTAAGTAGAGAAAAAAAAAATGACTCCCCCACTTTACTTGTATGGGAGCTACCCAAAAAAAAATTTTTTTTCAAGATTTTTTTCTACGTCTTTTTTGCCATGATTAATATACATACTTATACCAAATTACAGCTTTCTAGTACTTATGGTCTCTGAGTAAAACCGCGGACGGACAGACAGACAGACAGACATGGCGAAACTATAAGGGTTCCTAGTTTACTACGAAACCCTAAAAATGACCTGATGAACCCTGGTACCAGTTTTTTGTGTTTTGTGCACTCGTAACAACCTCTGTCGAAGACAGCGGACCGAAAGCCTATCGAGCCCTCCGAAGGACGGATCATCTTTCTTATCTGACAATCCTCGTTTGGAACTTAGTTTCACTAGTTTAATGACAATTTTTTGGATGTTGTGCGGTTTCTCAGTGTACCTATGAAGGATCGTGCTCCTAATCTCGTATAGTGCGGTCATTGCAACATTATAGCGGCATGTATCTTTTC
Organism: Rhodophaea formosa; assembly: GCA_963082605.1. NCBI lineage: Eukaryota > Metazoa > Arthropoda > Insecta > Lepidoptera > Pyralidae > Rhodophaea > Rhodophaea formosa. The sequence continues at coordinate 9,655,189 of OY720213.1, read as the reverse complement.
ATTACGCGCACCGCACGGCTCCGCATGCTTGGAATTTATTATACAATCTTCAAGGCATTTTGTTTTATTTGTTAACGGAGGTGCTTGAGACTTTTTAATTTATCAGGTACTTAGTAACACTTTATTAAGGATGTACCGATATAATGTTTTCTAAAATTATATGAAGTGAAAGCATTTTTTGGACATTGTGCGGTTTCTCAGTGTACCTATGAAGGATCGTGCACCTAATCCCGTATAGTGCGGGCATTGCAACATAACAGGAGGATATAGCGGCATGTAACTTTTCATTACGCGCACCGCACGGCTCCGCATACTTGGAATTTATTGTACAATCTTCAAGGTATTTCGTTATACTTGTTATCTTAGGTGCTTGAGACTTTTTAATTTCTTAGGTAGCTACTCACTAACACTTCAATAAGAATGTATCGATGTGTCGAATTTAAAATACATATATTTTAAATTTCAGATGAACTGAAAGTTATTAAGTAGTCATCGAAATTTTATACATGGTGAATAAATATTTAAATTGGTAGTTATCTTGGTGGTCTGAAAATGATTAATTTACGTATTGAAAAGAACTGATTAAAACATTTCTACCGTATTTCGTGGGTGTTATATACACTGTAGCTAAATATGAAATAAGATTTTTTGTTAATTATGCTAAATATACCTATCCATCGAAATCAAGCGTAAACATTTTTCATACCGTATTTTCCTCAAAAACTTTTAAATTACGGAATAATACCATAATAAGCGTAAATAATAATCGTCATCAATTCCTAGATTTTATATAATGTTATTAATAAGGGAATAATAAGCTGCGGAGAAAGGACGATATAAAATTTGATAACAAGCTTTTATTTTATTGAACTTGCAGAATCTTCAAACTGGATTTCAAAGCAATTATCCTCAACCGATTGATTTGAAATTTTTTATACTTACATTAGAACAATAATGCAATATTATGCAGTCTTATTAAAATTTTCACAGTAAGAATTCACTCATCATAAAAGATTGCATAAAAATGAATTTTTCAATAAAACTTATTCATTCTCAAACTTGAAGCGGCTAGTAACTGGTCAAAGCCCTTCTTGTGCACGAGTATATGATATTCCTGCTCTATGAAGCAGGCACTCACAGAGGAAGTACTCTTGAATGCTACAGACCCGTACATAACGATCTCATATCAATAAGGCATGGATGAACGAGCACAAACAGCCTTCAGCACAACGGGAATCAGTTTTGACGGAATTGGCCTTTATGTAAACATTGTGTAGGTAACATTTCCATATGCTAGGAATTCAATTACATCTCGCTAAATGTGATTCCAGATAAATATTACTCTGAATTCAGTATTTTGAATGAATTTAAAACTCGTTTCTTTCAATATCCAGAGTCTGTTATCACATCAAAACATAGCATGTTTTTCAAATTCAATATTTTCTGTCATCATCATCATCATTATCTCAGCAGAAAGAAGTCCACTGCTGGCCATAGGCTTTCTCCAAGGAGTTCCATCATGGGAGGGTTTGCTTTACTCACTACATACGATCGGCAGAAGGGTTGGTGAGCGCAGCTAGTTTAGTTTACTTTAGCTCCAACTCACCCAACAAAACCGCTTTTGAAAAAGAAAAGGAAATGTTCATTGGACTGGGGGAACGGGATAAAGGACTTTGGGATGCTTCTTGCTCGGATGGATTAGGGATGAGAAAGTAGCAGTAGGCAGGGTGCGCGTACTCGGTGCCATACTTGCAACCACGACACCAACTAAAAATGAAATAAATAAACTTATTATTATTCTTTTTTTTTATGTTCATTTCTCTCTTTTCTTTGCAAAAGAGGTAAGATTGCACGGGCCAAAGCCAAGTGCTTAATAAATCTAGGATAAAAATTTTCGCGTAATGCGGCACGTATTTAGAATGACAGCCTTCTGCAGTGTGTGTATAATGTATGAGGGGATGTCTAATAATCTCTATCCGTGTCGCAGGCTGGCGTGTTGACCGCTGCGCCACGGAGCTCTGTGCTTATAATCATTTTGTACCAATGTCTTACATGCCCCAGTATATTATTATTAACCACCGAACAGGCAGTTGAGAATGACACCCCTTGTTCCTGACTTTTGATATTTTCTGTAATGGGCATGAATAGTCACAAAAAACCATTTGTTATACATGACACATCCTGTTTAAATTGTAACTACTGAGCATTATGTGTAACGAACGAAACAGTGTCTAAAGTAATTGAAATTTATTCATTACTATCTTTGGTTTTATTTCGTAAATTATAAAAATATGCCTTATTCTCCTGCTAATTCGTACACTACATCGTTTTTTACGTCGCACAAACAGCGCTCACACGCTATGCATCCAGTTGCCACAGATGCAAGCCCGTTTACGTAAACTGCAATCGGGCATTTGGACTTTTATCGCAGGAACATCCGGTCCGCTTTATTGGAATGATTTCAAATTCTTTGTCGTGAGAGAACGTGTACTTATAAAATTTTTAATATGAGTTGGATGAGATTGGGCGTAAAGTTTCTCAGAGGTGTTAAGTGTGGGTGCCAATTTTTATGAATTGTTGGCAACTTACACACACGAAAAACAAACAATGATTATATTGAAATATTGATTATTAAAAAGTGTCATAGTTTATCAAGAACATAGTAATCAAAAGTACTTATAGTAAATTAATCTCTGTCTGAATTATTGCATTAAATATGGCAAAATCAATCATTACTAAATTTTATTAAGAATATAATAAAGGAACTAAATGTATCAGATGTAGAACTAATTGTATCTCACGTGTCTCAATTTTTAAAAGGTTCCAATTTTTGCAATATTTGGATTAAGTATAATAACTATTAAATTACTCTTTTGTACATGTGTCTAATAATTTTAAATGTAGTATTGGCGCTCGGTTGCTCTTCGTGTGTCGACATGCAAATTGTCTTATTAAGAACCGTCATAGACATTGTATTATTATGAACAACCACAATCACACGTTATGCAATTAGTCGCCACCACCACAGATGCAAGTCAGTTTACGTGAACTGCGACCGGACACTTGGACTTTTATCGCAGGAACATCCGGCACACTTTATTGAAACTTTCTCAAACTCTTGAGCGCGAGGGAACGTTCACAGATAAAATTTTAATATGAGTTGGATGAGATTGGACATAAAGTTTCTCAGAGCCATTAAGTGTTGGTGCCAATTTTTATGAATATATTGAAATCTTGCCAATCGCACAAGTATCTCACGAATAAAAATGATTAATTAGTTACTATACTACTTCGTGTGTTGACATGGACATTGCCTTATTGTGAACAAACACAATCACAACGTTATGCAATAAGTCGCCATCACCACAGGTGCAAGTTAGTTTACGTGAACTGCAACCGGCCACTTGGACTTTTATCGCAGGAACATCCAGCACACTTCATTGGAACGATCTTAAACTCTTAAACGCGAGGGAGCGTATCCTTGTAAAATTTTAATATGAGTTGGATGAGATTGGACGTAAAGTTTCTCAGAGGCGTTAAGTGTTGGTGCCAATTTTTATGAAAATATTGAATTCTTGGTAGTTAAAAAAGTGCCATAGTTTATTACGAACAATATAATCAAAAGTACTAATTGTAAATTAATCTCTGTTTGTCTTAGCACAATTGCTAATTCTACTCATTCGAGGTTGGCTTTCTTGATAATTGCTAAATTTGATAATATTTAAGTAAATAAAGTATCTAATGTATTAGATGTGGATTTAATAATGTCTCAATTGGTTGAAATCTAGGCAACTCAAGATGACATCATCAAAGAGGACATAATGTATAACTATTAAATTAGTCTTTTTGATCATGTGTCTAATTAAATTAAATATAGTGACGTCACTTGGTTGCTCTTTGTGTGTTGACATGGACATTGTCATCTTATGAACGTACACAATTAGTCGCCACCACCACAGATGCAAGTCAGTTTACGTGAACTGCAATCGGACATTTGGACTTTTATCGCAGGAACATCCGGCTCGCTTTATTGGAACGCTCTCAAACTCTTGAGCGCGAGGGAACATTCACCGATAAAATTTTAATATGAGTTGGATGAGATTGGACGCCAATTTTTATGAATATATTGAAATCTTGCTAATCACACAAGTATCTCACGAATAAAAATGATTAATTAGTTACTATACTACTTCGTGTGTTGACATGGACATTGTCTTATTGTGAACAAACACAATCACAACGTTATACAATTAGTCGCCGTCACCACAGGTGCAAGTTAGTTTACGTGAACTGCAACCGGCCACTTGGACTTTTATCGCAGGAACATCCAGCACACTTCATTGGAACGATTTTAAAATCTTAAACGGGAGGGGAGCGTACACTTATAAAATTTTAATATGAGTTGGATGAGATTGGACGTAAAGTTTCTCAGAGGCGTTAAGTGTTGGTGCCAATTTTTATGAATATATTGAATTCTTGGTAGTTAAAAAAGTGCCATAGTTTATCACGAACAATATAATCAAAAGTACTAATTGAAAATAATCTCTGTTTGTCTTAGCACAATTGCTAATTCTACTCATTCGAGGTTGGCTTTCTCGATAATTGCTAAATTTGATAATATTTAAGTAAATAAAGTATCTAATGTATTAGATGTGGATTTAATAATGTCTCAATTGGTTGAAATCTAGGCAACTCAAGATGACATCATCAAGAAGAACATAATGTATAACTATTAAATGTGAAAAAGTGGAGCAAGTAAAAGAGTTTGTGTATTTAGGATGTGTGTTTAATAGAGATGGAAGGTACGAAAGGGATATAGAAAGAAGAGTGGCTGCTGGTAATCGAGTGAATGGAGCATTGCATTCCTTTATGAACAGTAGGAAGGTGTCCATTAAAGCACGTCTTGCTGTTCATCGGGGAGTATTGTTGCCCACCCTTATGTATGGAAGTGAAAGTTGGGTATGGCAGAAGAAGCATGAAAGTAGGATAAATGCGGTAGAAATGCGTGCGCTTAGGAGCATGTGTGGTGTAAATTTGAGAGATCGAGTGAGAAACGATGTAGTGCGGGAGCGATGTGGAGTGAAAGAGGATGTAGTGACAAAAATTGAGAAAGGAATGTTAAGGTGGTTTGGACATGTAGAAAGGATGGATGAAAGAAGTCTCGCAAAGAAACTCTATAAGGCAGATGTGACCGGAAGAGTAAGTCAGGGCCGGCCTAGACGCACATACCGTGACCAGATTGCGGACATTCTTGTCAAGGGGCAAGTCAGGAGTACCCGAAACCGGCGAGCATGTATGAAAAGAGTGATGGATGTAGATGAAGCGAAAGAGTTTTGTAAGGATCGTAGCAAGTGGCGGTCCTTGGTCTCTGCCTACCCCCATGGGAAAGAGGCGTGATAGTATGTTTGTATGTATGTATGTATTAAATTAGTCTTTTTGATCATGTGTCTAATTAAATTAAATATAGTGACGTCACTTAGTTGCTCTTTGTGTGTTGACATGGACATTGTCATCGTAGGAACGTACACAATTAGTCGCCACCACCACAGATGCAAGTCAGTTTGCGTGAACTGCAATCGGACATTTGGACTTTTATTGCAGGAACATCCGGATCGCTTTATTGGAACGCTTTCAAACTCTTGAGCGCGAGGGAAAGTTCACAGATAAAATTTTAATGTGAGATGGTCGAGATTGGTCGTAAGGTATGGTATGAACACAAGTGTTTAGTATTCGGAACAATAATTTTTCAATGTCTTAAATCACAAATAGAACTGAACAAGGGAATTTTTCAACTTATATAGATTAATATCCTCCAATTACATTAAATGTAGTGCAATTGCATACTTACTCATGACGATAATTAAAAAAAATACTATTCCAGTGTTGTGCTGTCTTGGACATAATCTTAAGGCGCTTACACCAGCCAAGCGCCACCCTTGCTTTTATTTCTTTTACTACTACCTAAATAAGATAAAATTGACTAAATCGACGTAAGTTCTTCTTGGGACTTCTAGTATTTTTTATATTGCTTTTCATTATTTTGCATTTGGTGAATCAAGAGAACTACGCATTACCGCCAAAAGCGGCCTCTTTTGGCGGTAATGAGCAGTTCTCTCAATCTGAAACGCTGATGTCGATGAAAAGTTTTACTAAAAATACTACAAGTAATTTATTAAGAAAGTACTTAGGTACGTAGATTATTTCAATTTGTTCTTATTTCGAAAAACAAGAATCAAATGACGGATGTCACTAGTTTCAGTGATATGAATAAATAAATGTATTCTCATTTTTGTCTCCTAAATTAGATCATATTGAAAAATCTACGTCAGTGCTTTGGTAGTTGTTTACTTGCAGTACTTTTAGTATACCTTTTCATCAATGTAGTACATCAAAGTACTCATTACTGCCAAAAGATGCTGCTTTTGGCGGTAATGAGTTTTTTTGCATTTGGTAAATTAAGAGAGTTCTCTTAATTTACCAAATGCAAAATAATAAGAACCCAATACCAAAAATACTACAAGTAAATTACTACCAAAGTACTGAAGTAGTAGATTTTTTCAATTTGATCATATTTGGAAGTAAAAGAAATATGGCGCTAGTTGGCTGGTCTCAGTCCCTTATTATGAACAAACTCACCAACGTGTTAGACATGTCGTTGCTATAGATGCAAGACAGTTTTGTGACCCATTTGGGGAAACGATCTCGTACGAAGTATACGTTCTCGAGTGAACGTACACAAATAAAATTTTAATACGTGTTAGACGAGATAGGTCGTGAGGTTTAGAGGTGACAAGTATTAGTTGGTAAATTTACAGTTCTAAGTCTTTAAAAAATACCACGCTATCGTGTGCTTGACTTTACTTCCAAATACCTAGTTCAAAGGTTCATTTCTCTTGGAAAAAATGCGCTGCGCTGTGCAGTTCATTGCCGTTTCTTCTGCATTCCGATTTGGGAGCGGCACTCTAAGACTTAGCTATAAGTAAATTAATGACGTCAAAGATATTTGTAACAGATGTTATACTCATTCAGTGTTAAAAGAAATCTCTAAGAAAGCGAATGGTTGATTACCGCCGAAAGAGGACATTTTGGGCGTTTTTATTATTTTGCATCCGATGAATTAAAAGAAATGTTAATTACCGCCTACAGTGCGGTGCCTCTTTCGGCTCTTTCAATTTAACGGATGTAAAATAATAATTATATACCAAAATTATAAAATAATATACAATTGAAGTTAAGGTTTAGATTTCTAATTTGATATTATTTAGGGGTTAAGTAAATAAAATTATTGATAGAGCTAGTTTTTCTCATCTGCCACTTCGTAATGCTAGAATCTTGAATCGTGAGAAAATAAAGTGAAATGGTTTTTTCACTCATTAATCACTTGATCTTCATGAGCATCTATTTGCCACAGATCTCAAACTTTACGGGTAGAACGTAGATGCGCTAATAACATTTTTGTATGAGTCAGACGAGATTGGGTACGTGACGATGATGAAAGATTTGAAGAAGCATTGCTCCCAGTTATCATTTGTTCAGAGAGATTCTACACAATACAAGCAGTAAGTAATGTACAATTATTGTTATGAATAAAAAATATCTATTGCGTACTTAGAGATTTACACACATATAAGTTAGGTTATTTAATTTAAGGTGTAAATGGAGTGCCTGGATCTCCAAAAACATAGAAACCTTAGATTTTTGCAGCATTCAATGAATTTATATGGTTGAGGTGGGATTTTGTTTTTGATACTATAACTTGCAATGGATACAAATATTTTTTTATCGTACTATTCATTTTTTCTATTACTGTAAGGAGGTTTTATTTGAGTAATTACCTACACATTTGTGTAGGAGGATTGGTACAATTATCCATAATGTACAGTAGCTACAGTTAAGCAGAAATTGACTGAACTTGAGTATTGTTGGGTAACAGGGCAAAATTGTATTGGGTATTGTCATCGTAAGTGCAGAGAACACAAGAAAAGAAAATCAAGAAAACAGAAACTTTTAGCGTCAAAACTAAAATCCCAGCTCAATCATATAAATTCACTGCCGCAAACATCTGAAGTATATAAGAAGCCTCAAAACACCTCCTCCAGTCTTAGAGCATCCTCCAGTACATCTTTTCAGAAAATTTTATATTATTGACTTTTGATTATTGGTTCTTGTAAATTTAAAGTTCACAATTGATACTAATTTATAATTCCTTTTACCAACAGCTCCTCCAAACGAGCTCTTCGATATCTCAATCTCTCCATGCACTGAGTGCATTTCCTCCATTTTCCTCGAGAGTGCCAGCGTCTAAGTGACGCCCAGGGACGTCACATCGAGGGCCGCCATTAAGTTAAAACGTTTTCGTCCTGTTAATGTAATTTCGTGCAAACTCCTCTCTAATTCGATAAGGGCCGCGACGTAAACAATGGAGTAAGTATGTGTCTTTTAGTACAGTGATACTTTCGTTTTATTTTTAGATAAATTAAAGAAATAGTCTCGACGGTCTTCGCGTAGGTTGATAAGCCAGCCCACGATATGGGGGCAGCGGATTTGATTCCCGGCTTGACCAAATACTTGTACTTCATTTGTCTGCGGTTCTGGAGCTACCCAAAGAGGTTTAGCATCAGGCAGGCAGCAAGCCTTAAAAACATTCGCCATATCATATTGAATAGAAATGAATGTGAATAATAGCGGACCGATATAATAATCAAGTCAAAAAATGATAGTATAAAATAAATTTTCCTATGGGATCAATGTTGGGATCTCAAAAAAATACCACCTTTTCATGACCTTTTCACAGAAAAGTGTTCAGCTACACAGCCATTCAACTAGTATAGGAAAGTAAAAAAAAATTCGAGTTCCTAGCCTTTAGACTCTATAGCGTAGAAAAACATTGTGTCCAACCCGTAATCTATGATTGTGAGGTTGAGAACACCATTTCTCGATTTAGGGATTCGTTTCCGAAATATATGGTTTTAAAGTGTAAATTTTTGTTAGAGGTAAGTGTCCCCCCCTCCATCTGCTAAACGGTTATATATAGATACGTGAAAAAATTACAGCAGTAGTATATATACTAAAATTGAAAGGAAAACTATCAGAGCTGAGTTCTAAGTACAAACTAAAAAGTTATAGGCAACCGACTTATAAAATGTACTCGAAAATGTAAAATTTCATACAATTTTCTTTGTTGGATGTTTTTGGTCGTTAAACTGTGAGGTGCGAGTGTGAACAGTGTGAACTCAAAGTTGTCATTCAAAACTACGGAACCCTATACTGTGCGTAGCCCGACACGCACTTGGCCGGTTTTTTTAATCATTGAAATAAAGGCACGCCGGCGTCTAGATATAACTGCTAGAGAAGACACTGCAAATCCTTACTTTGTCCCGTTCAACTGTAGCCATCGCGCCACAACTCACTCAGTCGGTTGTTAGCTCTTTAGCTTGTGATACTTCCCACGATTAATAAACAGAAAACTTGGTAAAAATCATATAAAATGCCTTGGTGTGTATTGATTTATTGCAGTAATAACTTATTAAACACTGCACAGTGCAAAGGAACACATTTTCATCAGCAAGTACATTATTTTTTACAAAAAAAGTCAATTTAATTACCTCCCGCCGTTTTACATTATGATGACATGTTGCTATGGCAACGCGTGAGAGTAGCAAATATAGCGCTAAGGTATTGAGTTATGTATGATTGGACGCTTCGTTATTGTTTTAGCGCTGCAGCGCTTAAGTTTTAAATTTCGAGGAATGGAACAATGCCAATATAATTATAAGGTAGCTCCTCTAGTATTATATCTCAATGCATGCCGGCGTCTAGAGAGTATATAGTCAAAGTTCCCGGCAATGATGCCCTAGGACAAGTTATTCATATTGACGGTCTGAGTCACCCTTTTTAAGGCAATGTCGAGGGTCAAGTTATACGCTGCATTCTATTAGGAAATCTAATTAAAATATTGGTAGGTTGATCAGAATCAACCTCGCATTCAATGCCCAAATATATTTTTAGAATTTAAGAAATGAAGTGTAAATTTAGCTTGTTATATTTTGGTCTTCAGTCGATTACTGCGTAAAAGTCTCCTGGCAGATCTAATTCCGAGAGGACCTTTGAGAATTACATTTCAGCGAGAGAGTGGAATCTTTTTATTGAATTAGACTGGAAAATTACGGTTCGGTTCTGAGAACTGCGTCTATCGACGTGACCGACCTTAGTGGCACACAAAAACTTTATCATTCCGATTTAATGTTATATTTTCGCAATATATTCTATCAAAATTGTAAAATTACAACCAAATATAATATGAGACCCAGATTTATAGTGGACCATTTTTTAACCGACTTGAAAGAAGTTATCGATTCGACCCAATGTATGTAATATTGTCAGAATAACCCAGTTTTTGTATATGTTAGTATACCAGCTTCTCAAAACGTGCGTCATTTGTATGTATAACCGCGCGTAACTCAAAAACTATGACCCGAAGGATATAAACCGATTTGCGAAAAATGATTTTAGTTAAATTACTATAGACCGACTTAAAGAACAGTACAAGTGTCATCAAAATAGGTTCAGTACTTTTTGAAATAGAAAGTAAAGTGTGTAGCACACGCAAGGGGAATGAATTGACGTCTGGTTGTTGTATTTAAATTAAGTACTTTTGTATTTCATGTTTATTAAGCTCCTGTACTGGAACGATCATAAAATTCTGTCATCTACGCGGCTGCGGGTGACATAGGCTATAATTTATGCGGGCGAAGTCACGGGATATTCCTAGTATCAAATAAGCTCGCCACTGAAGCCACACCTGAAATTGCAATTAGGCATCTAACGAATACTATCATTCATCGATCGCATGCAATTGTGAAATTCCCGTAGCTTGATATTGATAGTATTACGGAAGTTCACCGCAGAATCCACACCTACAATTGCAATAAAGCATCTGACGAATATATCATCGAACAATCACATGCAATTGTGAAATGCCCGTAGCTTGCAATTCCAAATAGAATTACAGCAAAACTACATTTAGGAGATAAACGTGCAGTGAACTTCTCACAACCCGCGCTGGCAGTGATCAAATTAAGATATTAGTACATACGGGCTTTAAGCGTGCGATGAACTGGACCGAGTTCCTTTTGGCAAATTCTTCGCTGCAGTGGTCAATCCTGAATACTGGTAGTTGGTTGATTTTGCACAAATTAATACATGGTAATGAGAAAGAAAAAAATATTTTACCCATCATAGAATTTATCTGCGGGTGATATAGCCTATATCAGGCGCGATATTGATAGTATTACAGAAGTTCGCAACAGAATCCACACCTACAATTGCAATTAGGCACCCGACGAATACTATCATCAAACGATCGCATGCAATTGAGAAATGCCCGTACCCTGCAATTCCAAATAGAATTACAGCAAAACTACATTTAGGAGATAACCGTGCAGTGAACTTCTCACAACCTGCACATACGGACTTTGAGCGTGCGATGAACTGGACTAAGTAACTTTTGATATATTCTCCTCGCTTTACTTCCACGCTGGTTTGGGAGAATAGAAAAAACTTAGAATGTTCCAGCTGCTTCTCTTCCCAGGCAGATCGTAAAAGCCGGTCAAGGGAATGGGCGTACATGCCCTTCTCCACCTACAGGCCCACCAACATGCTAAACGTAGCCTTTGGGTTTTATAGACCTGGTCTCTGTCTACCCCGCAAGGGAAAAAGACGTGATAGAATGTATGTATATTCTTCGCTGCAGTGTTCGCGACAGAATGCTGGTAGTTGGTTGATTTTGCACAAATTATTACGTAGTGATGATGACAACAGAAAAATTTGACGGTCAAAAAGAGATATATGTTATTCTTATTTCTATTTTGTTTACAGTGAGTTAAGGCGCTTACACCAGCCAACTAGCGCCACCCTTGGTTTTATTTCTTTTATTACTAAATAAGATCAAATTGACAAAATCGACGTAAGTGCTTCACTAGTAAATGACTTGTAGTATTTTTTGTATTGCTTTTGATTATTTTGCATTTGGTAGTTCAAGAGAACTACGCATTACCGCCAAAAGCGGCCATTTTTGGCGGTAATGAATAGTTCTCTTAATCTGAAATGCTGATGAGGATGAAAAGTTCTACTAAAAATACTACAAGTAATTTATTAAGGAAGTACTTACGTAGATTTTTTCAATTTGTTCTTATTTCGGAGAACAAGAATTAAATAACGGGTGTCGCTAGTTTCGGTGGTGTAAGCCTCTTAAGCGTATTTTTATAAGATGTAATTCTAGACGAAGTTTGAGAATATAGCAAGGTTACAAATTAATTCCTTGTATATGTTAATATAAGTTCTGCAATAACGCCCAAACTAGTCGATACAACCTATACCATATGGAGGACCAAAAGAATGAAATCTAGAAAGCAGTTTTTTTATGAATGGTAATTTGAGTGCGTTTGCCTGATGGGAAGCAACGATGAGGTTTTGCAAAGATTTTGAAATTCTTTGACATCAAAATAACCGATTTCGTGACTGATGGCATTCTATTTAGTTGAATCGTACAATGTTTACATTAACAATATATCCGCATACACGTCTATTAACGCGTCTCAGAGCCGTAGAATCCGTGTAAAGCGAGTTCACAAACAATACCCAAATTAAGTAGATTATCCTCACAGACTATTAAGAACATACACATACCCTTAATAAGAAAACAGCAACATTACAATTGTATAAAAAAGAGTTTAGGTGATTTCTGCCTACATTACTCAAACTGGGTGTATTCGAATGTGTAGTCATGTTTACAGTATCAATAAATCCGCATAAACATCTTCAGAACCGTACAAACCGTGAACCTAGTACGTGCCGGTGATTATCGTCGTAGGCTTCTCATACTGGTATTAAAACAAGTTGCATTAAAAAAAATTACCAGACTGCCGTTGTTGACAGTGTTCGTCCGCCATTTTGGTGTTTTGCTGACGTTACATAACCTATGACACTGCGGGAAAAAATACGAATCTAATGACACCTCACACTTCAAAATCGGTCCAGGCGTTAAGCTACAGGGGGCAACAATGGAACAATCATTTTTACATACATACAAACATAGATACTTACATTAATATTTACATACCTACATACGCGCGAAAATACCCACCTTCTGGGTCAGTCTGGTAAAAAAAAACATACCGCTCTTTTTGATAGTTTACGTCCGCCATTCTGATGTTTTGCTGACGTTACATAATGGCATTCCTGGAAAGAATACGATACTAATAAATGAAGTTAAAATCCCTCTCGTATGAAAATTTACTTTACATATCCTAATATGTAAAGTAAATTTTCATACGAGAGGGATAGATAAGGACCTATCCTTACCTATGAAATTGGCGTTTTCTATAGAGAATTTCGAGCAAAGTGAATTTTTCATACTAACGTTTTTAATATTATTTCTGGTTTGATAAATTCAACAAAAATGAAATTTTGCATGTAGTTACGAAAACATTAAGCCTAATTTAGACATTCTAAAATTTCCAAAAAGTTAGAAATATGGCTACATTTTTTATTAAAACGGACAAACCTGAAACGAGTTCTATTCATGAGCATTTTCCAATAATTAAATACACAAAAACAAAAAAAAAAATATGCATGGAGAATGTTAATTATATTATATGCTACTTTTGATTTTAAATAAAAAAAATGTGTTTACCTGAAAATTATTGTCATTAGGAACAAAATAGCAAGCGGAAAAAAAACGCCAATTTCATAGGACCTAATATTATCACACGTGAGCAATTTATATATCGTCGTGTCGCCACCTCCACTCTACCCTACGATAATGTTCTTCGTAAGAGACCGAAACTAGTCAGTGAATCCAACGAAATAGAACGTGAGTAAAGCCGGGTTTCTATACTGAATTCTCTTTGCCCTTGGAACATGATATTCACAATGTTTTCAAAGGGAAATTAATCCGTAATGGGCATGAATTGTCACAAAAATGATAAATTTGTAACACGCGACACGTCCGCCCCATCCCGTCCGTCGGTACAAAACCGAGCCGCAGTGGGCCTAATTGCAGTCATTATGAAACTCTTCGCTCGTTGATGAAAGTAATTTTTCTGTAGCGACTACCAATTAGGCGTTACCAATTAGTACAAAGAGGCGCAATTTGTAATATGAGCGCGATTGTGGTTGTTATGTGTTGGAAATGATCGCTTTCTGATGTCTCTATTATCAAGTGTTATTCGATATTTGTGTTTGGAAAACAAGTTTTAGTGGTTGGGCGCAAAACATGAACTAAACGAATATTTTTCAACGCTCTGACGCGATGATCTGGTTTAAAGAACCATGGAAATATGGTCTACTTACCTACTAGGTATTAAACAAATGAGATAATTATATAAGGACCTGGAAAATAGATATACTGTACCTATTTCATAGGAAACTGAAGAAATGAAAGACTGGTATATTTTTACAGCATCCTGAGCTGTGAAATGTTCTAAATTCTACTAAGAATCCCCATTTGAATGGCTGAGGTTGAGCTGAATTGGGGGAGCCTTGAGGAAACGACAATACTGGTGTCAATGTTTAAAAAATTACAAATAATATTAAAAGGCTAGGACTCCCCATATTATTTTCCCGCCGTGTCATATGGATGCCAATCCAGCTCTCAGAACAGAAACATATATTTCTTTCTGAAAAAAGGTCTATTAGGTACTAAAAATAAAATGAACCGAATCTTAGTCCTTATACATTTTCGATAAAATAAATGACTACTTCGAAATTTCTTTTCATTATGGTTCCAAGGATCTGGTCTATTTTTAAAGAGGCTCATAATTCATTTCTATTCGTTTTATTCGAAATAATATTGTATCTGAAAAGACCAGGCTCATCTGATTTTCTTTGAAGATTTACTCTCAATAAAAATACTAGTCTCTGATAAAAGCAGACCTATTGAATTCGCAAGGCTTTTTTTGCTGATTTTGCTTTTGTTTGTCGAATACGTTATCCAGTTTAATTTTTTAAAAATAGGTTAAACGCTGCCATACCTTACAATGTGACGAGAAGGAGTAGGCTTAATTTTTAACACAATGCTATTTTACCTTATTTATTAAATAAAGAAAATAAGAGATGGTGAAAAAATTCCACGCAGGCAGGACTTGACCTGCGTCTTAGATCTCTGTACGATCTATGCGTTGCCAATTACGCCACAAGTAATTTAGTAATTTACTAGGGCATTCAGCTATTAGATTTTTTAAATTTGATATGGTTTAGGACTTATAGAATTTATTGCTGGGTGGCGCTAGTGTGTCGCATCTTCTGAACACAAGACATCCACGGGAAGTCTTGGAGAAGTCCTGTTCTACTCTCTCACACACGGCTGTATTATAACCATTTACTAATAAGCACTATAATTGTTACTTCTCCAGTCTAAAAATTCTGGAAGAACATTTTTAGTACCTAAATAGAACGGCCTCGGCCGACCTGATGGTAAGTAATCACCGCTGATTTGATGTTAAGTTATCCAAACATAAGAAAGATACAAGGGGCATTCGCGGATGAAATTGAGGGCAGAAGCTTGTATGCACTATTTTCATACAAGCCATAGACTACGCTTTCAGACACAACATAGACTAGTGTTGTAAATCGGATCTAATAGCTTGGAAGTGCATTTCATGAGAATACGGGGCTCAAAAAGATTTATGGCGCTCCCTGGTGGCGTATAAATTCGAGCAGTCTTCGGACATTTCATGAAATTAATGCAGTCTAGATGTATAAGATAGCGTTTAATAGGATTTGAATTTATAGTCCCTCTGTTCTGTTAATTGACGTTTGGATTTGTTGACTGTTCATAGTTGCTCCCAGAGCAATTATTTTATATCAAAGTATCTAACACACGTTGTATGCTAAACCGTCATGCCTTTATTTCATCATGATCTGGCCAATTTTTCAGTGCTTGTGTGCATGACAGATTAACACGGTTTCCACACGCACCCTGCCGCTAAATGCCATCAAAATCCGTCCAACTGGTGTGTTTCCATCTCAGGTTTCCATCAAAGTCTATGGGTTGGACACATTTTTTTTTCTACGCCATTAGGCTAATAGATTCTACGTAATGACTTTATCGCGACAGCTTTGGTGTCCTGTCAATCATACACTATGGGCTGGACACATTTTTTTTCTACGTTTTTAGGCTTAGTCTATCTAGGCTTTATATTATCTAAGGTTGTATGTATGAACCTACCTCTACCAATACACAAATTATCGTTAGCATATTTTTTTCTATCTTTTCTTAGTAGATTTTCTAAGTACTAAAGGGTTAACACAGGCCTTTATTTCTGCGTAATACAGATAACTATGGTAATGAGATTAGAAAACGTTTTCCTCTATATTAACACAAGTATATATCTAACGCTATTTACCATATACTTCGGCTGCGTAATCAAAACAATGTACGCTTTCAACAGCGTACACGTTTCAGGATAAACGAATAATAATTAGGAATAATATTCTAGTTTGGTGAATAAATACATGTTAGATTTTGTTATTAGATCAATCATATTGCTATCAGGGAACTGAGTAGCTGTAGGAAACCTCTCGATATCGCGCGTGTACTCAAACATAAGGTTGATGCATATTCATGACTACATAATCGTGTACCACATCACTTAGGAGGTTATTCGAGTAGATATTGCGTGACTATTGTACTAATTTCGTTATTCTAATAATTTCTGCCGACTAACTATTTTCCCGTGACTTCTTTTTTGTAAACTGTAGCCTATGTCACGCGCTGTTACACTTTCTATAAAGAAAAAAATTCTTGAAAATGTTGTCATTTTGTCGAATTTCCAGCATTAGTTTCGTAGGAAAAGTTGCAAGGTCACTACTTACATTTGTAATATATTTTCTAGAACAATTTCGTTTAGATAAAGCGCTTATAATGGTAACGCCCACTGGGCGATTGATAAAGCTTATCTTAAAGAGTGTTCATACCTGTATAATTGCTAAAACGACCGATGAACTCAAATCTCAACCAGCACGGGCCTCGACAATGTTTGTAACGATATAAACTTAATTACGAACTCATCTATTCGATTATTGTTTTGGATGCGGCTATTCGAGTTCACTCGATGAGAGAGTGTCGACGCGTATCAAGATCGTCTAAATGTGGGCGTCGCTTTGTAAACTGGCATTGTACGGATTGGGAAGGTTTAGGTATCATGCCATAAGGTTTAATTTAATTACGGGAAATACAGAGCCTCAGGTTCGGACTCGATATTAAGAAAAATATGGTTCCTTAACTTTATCGGTGGTTATGGAATAATATATAGCCTATGTTACCCGCATATCTGCATAATTGCTATGCTATAAATAACGTGCGATGAACTCAAATCTCAACCGGCATGGGTCTCAACAATGTTACAATATAAACTTAATTACGATCCCGTCTATTCGATTATTGTTATTGTGTGATATGTCCCTATATATTTATTATATATTTTTGGATGCGGCCATTCGAGTTCACTCGATAAGAGAGTGTCGACGCGTATCAAGATTGTCTAATTTGAGCGTCGTTTGTAAAGTGGCATCAAAGGGATTATAACGGTTTAGGTAGCAAACCGCACGTTTTATTTAATGAAAGTCTCAAATCCAGGCTTTGGAAGGTGGTTATGGAATAAATGTGTAGCTTATGGTACTTACTTACCATTCACTCGAGAGTGTCGACGTGTATCAAGATCATCTAATGTGTGCGTCGTTTGTAAACTGGCATGGTACGGATTGTAACGGTTATACTCGTACCATGTAAAAACTTCACATCTTACTATGTACCTAGTCTAATCAGTGAGTTAAAAAAAAGAAACAAATTATTATGCCCCTAGTATATTTATGGTTGTCTATGATCACTTTTATACCTGGCGGAGAAGCCCGGTGGCCCAGGGGGCGCAAGCAACCCTGGCGTCTCTACCGCCACTACCGCGTGACCGCAGGTGGCATAAAAATATTTCGAGCTTCTTCGTGCTTCGGAAGGCACGTTAAGCTGTTGTTTCTGACTGTTATTATTGATGGCAGCCGTTAAGCTATGTCAGATGCCTTTAGGCAGCTTAAGAAATCTGACACCAGTGGAAAATTACGAACACGAAAATCAAACAAACAAAAAACTTTTATACCTAGCTTGAATTTTGCTTTTCCGATTTCTGTTTGCAAGCCAGCAGTTGACAACAATTCAAATTCGCTCGCCTCAGCTTCAAAGGATTGCGACGCCTATCCAGCGAGACTGATCTAATTTGGACATTGTTTGTAAACCGGCGTAATACGGAAGACACTGCTTAGTTGTTAGTTGCGTGATAATCTGATAATAGGCTAGTATATTCGGATTGAATAATAAATTTTGACATTACACATTTAATAATAAGCTTGAAAAGGAATTAGCTTGCAAAAAAGCGTAGTTTTAAATTTGTTTTTTTCTTTTGTTTAACTGAAGCTCATTTGTTTTTCATAAATTCATTTGCTACTGCAATCTATTTTCTCTTTAATACATTAAGAAATAATATATAAATAAATAAATAAAATAAATAAATATATACGGACAAATCACACAGATTGAGCTAGCCCCAAAGTCAGTTCGAGACTTGTGTTATGGGATACTAACTCAACGATAGAATATTTTATAACAAATACATATATAAATAAACATCCAAGACCCAGGTCAATCTGAAAAAGATCGTTTTTCATTTTGACCTGACTGGGGATCGAACCCGGGACCATCCGTGTCGCAGCCTGGTGTGTTGACCGCTGCGCCACGGAGCTCGCGCTTTTTTCCATAGGGGTAGGCAGAGACTATGGATCTCCACTTGCTACGATCCTGACAAATCCCTCTAGCTTCCTCTAAACTCATCACCCTCCCCATGCTCTTCGGTATTGGTATAAAATACCTGCCTATCTCGTTGGTTCGTATTATTTATAATGCGCGAATTGATACTATGTATGAAAATAACTATTTATTTAGATAGACTATTGACAGAGATCCCAAAATAATGAAAATGCAGAAAACATAATAATTTTTATTCTTGAGTCACGTGATGTTTATATTTTGAAATTTTTATATTTATATAGTTTTGTTTTTCAAATGTGATTTAATATTATCACTCTCTTCATTTTTATATGTTGGACAAAAGTCGTGCAAATCCTTATTATCCTTTTTTTTTCTCTAGATACGAGTAGCAAATAGTACACAGTCCAAATTCAGAACAATACAACATTCTTTACACAATAGCTCTGGTGTCGGGCAATCTAAAAAGTCGCAGTGTCTGTCTAACTGCTTTGTTTCTGAAAAGAGTTCTGTGACACACGGACGGATGGACGAATGGACAGGTAGAACAGACAGTGTAAGTTAGTCTCAGGACCAATCCACTAAAAAGTTTCAAGATTAAAACTGCTTACATTATATGTTCAAACTCAGCTTTTCATTTATTTTTCAGCTATCTATTGAAATTTAGGGATACAATTTATAACGGTTCGCATTTTTGGCTATCAAAATCATTTCATATGAAAACATTTGAAAAAGATCAACTGTTTTCTTATAATTGAGATTCTGCGACTTATTATTTCTTATTAGACGACACGAGTGGTCCGGGTTCGATCGCCGGTCAGGTCAAAATGAGAAATTATCTTTTTTCAGAGTGGGTCTTGTATGTTTATATTTATATACATATTTGTTATAAAATATATTATCGCTGAGTTAGTATTCTATAACACAACTCTCGAACTTACTTTGGGGCTAGCTCAATAATCTGTGTTATTTGACCGTATATATGTATTTATTTATTATGATCCACTTTAATTCTGTTGGCCACATTTATTTTTGATCAATGGACAAAAATCTTCAGTTTATCTAACTTTCACCTGATACAAGTTTTCCCGGTTTTCTCTCATTTGCGTTATGAGTCCGGAGTTGTGGATCCTCCGATTCCTCACATACACTACATAGTAGGGTTTTCGATAATTTACAATTTGAAGAGATGACTGTTATATTCGAAATTTCCGGTCAGGGCTCCCATTATAAATCTTGTCGTTACCTGCTTTATTTGCAGATCCTTTTATGTCACCAGGTGTTGTTCGCACCAAGTGTGTTTGCTAAGAGTGTATGTGGCCATTCAGACTGTCACAACCATACCTGTCAAAAGTTTTTTTTGTTGTTTTATGGTTTACCCACTTTCTCTTCTTTTTAATCCACAGAAAAAAGTCCTGAGTGCATTTCCCGTAATTTTTTTTCTGCACATAGGTTATCTTGGTTTCCTCTTCATTTGTTAAACAAACTCCTTCGTGTAATGAGTCTGTCAGATGCCGCGGTTAGTTCGGCGAGAGCGTGAAACACAACATTAAAAATGTTAATTCTAGGTGGTGCAGGTTAATATCGTGATTTTAAGCGGCTTTTATCCTGTCAGTATCTGTTTTCATATAAAGGGAAATATGCAAACTGCATATTGTGTCGTTAATGATAATAAAGTGCTTGCGATAATTATATCGTACGTATGTGTTTTCCAATTCTCTCAAATTATATTATAAAATTAAAACAAGACTAAGGCTGTCTTCTTAATTCTTAGTTGCAACTATAAAGTTATTAAAAGTATCCATTGTTTGTTTATCGTTCGTGTAAGTGGCCAACACCAGTGTCAGATTTATCTGGCTGACTTAAGGCATTTGACGAAGCTTAACCTCTACCATCAATATTGACAGCCGGGACCAACGGATTAACGTGCCTTCCAAAACACTGAGGAACTCGGGATATCTTTATACAACTTGCGGTCACTCATCCCAATAAGCACCGCGCTGCGGATTGCTTAACATGCTAACGCTAATAACGCTCAAGCGCATTGGATTTTTAAAACTTCTCTGGACTGGTAAGTATACTTCAACAATAAAGTACTTAATTAATACTGATACGTCAAAGTTAAATATTTACATTGCTAATGAAAAGAATGACATTATTTAAAAACTTCATATCATAGTAGCATTTACTTTACAAATAACTAGTTATGTAGGCGTTGTTTAGTTCAAACAAAGTATCTAACCATGTCACAAAAGCCGCAAATTATAACGAACAGCTGAAACAACTACAAAACAATTAGCAAACACATTTTATACTGTGATATTGTGCCGATAAATTGAAATATTCAAATGTTAAACATACTGTTTACTGTATCGCAATACATCATTTTCGTAGAAATGCTTGTTTCATGTTTGCGTTATTTGGACCGTTAGTAGTTTTATCAATTAATTTTATCAATTCACTTAAGTTCATTTTTGGTGCTAGTCCCAATCCCAACTAAATTATAATACATGCGAAAGTGAGTTTGTTTGTTACGCTTGCACGTTCTACCTACTGAAACGATCATCATAAAATTTAGCATGCACATAGGTTAGGGTACTGAGAAGGATATAGGCTATATATCACGCGGGTGAAGCTGCGGGTAACAGCTAGATGGATATAAAGCAACAATAAAATGCCTCTACCTTGCATTTTTGGATTAAACAATGCCACTTAGCATGAGAAATGTTCATACACTAGCTACCATTTGAAAAGGAGAGCCACCCTGAAAACCACTGCAGGGATCTTAAGACCTTAGCTTTTTTAAATTTTGACGTACTCAGTTCTCCTCTTAAAGACCAAGTAAAATGGAATTCATTGGAAAACAGGTAACAAGGCAATGGTATGGCAAACTTTCTCAACTTTCGTTGAATGCTTCACAAATTCATTCGTGGTTACGCCATTGGTCAAATGGTATCATCATTATCATATCATGTCCTTATTAGTCTCCACTGCAGGAGCACGACCCTCTCTGTACTACCGGAGCCATGTATTAGCCAGGGCAGTCAGAGGGTTTGGCCTACACTCTCCACGCTGGCCAGACGGGTTGGAGAGGTCTTTTTGATGTTAATAGCTTTGTTTAGCTTTTGTTTCCTTTGTCGACTTCAACGACATCCACGGGAAGACTTGGAGTAGTCCCATTCTACTCTGCCGGGAACCACACGGCAATTCCGCCGGGAACCACACGGTATTATTATAATGTCAGTCATTTAACTATGTCATATTTCTAAGGGCAGTCGCAGACGAAAAACAAACAGAAGAACTTTAAATATGTAAACTTTAACTTTAACTTTATATTTAATATATGCTTGCACTTTTTCCGTGATTTCTTCCGCGTTAATTATAGCCTCTGTCAAGCAAATGGGCTTTTTAAAAATAAATTAAAATCGGTCCAGTAGTTTCGGGGCCTATTCAATTCAAACAAACAGACGTCATATGGCCAATGTTGCGGGTATAAGATTTGGATATTACACGGATCATCTCTTGTCGAGCCACAAGCTAACGAATCAATATCTTCAGTAATGATATGCAAACGCACCGGCTTCCTCATCGCGCTCATTAATCTCAGCTGACTTATTTTTGTCATAATGCCATCTTTTGTTTTCTTGTACGAGTACAGATGTTGCGTTGTTCTGATGAGTTGACTAACAGAATTAAGGTTATTGGAAGTTCTATTAGCCATTTCCTTATATGGCTGAATTCCTGTACGTCTTTGTTAATAGTTAATGCTGAATAGAGCTTATATTAAATTCAAACAAAATTTATGTAATACTGGCTATGATGCGGCTCCGCTTGCGTCATTTGCGTAATATTTACGTTACTAGTTCTTACATTGTAACAAAAATTTGATTGCGGTAAAATAATAACAAGTATACAAAATCTCTTGTAATAAACTAACTTATATTTAATGCAAACGCACGCACCGGCTTCCTCATCGCGCTCTTTAATCTCAGCTGACTTATTTTTGTCATGATGCCATCTTTTGTTTTCTTGTACAGATGTTGCGTTGTTCTTAGGAGTTGACATAATAAGGTTAATGGTAGTTCTAGTAGCCATTTTTTTATGTGGCTAAAGTTCTTAAAAGTCTCTTTTAATAGTCAATGCTGAATAGAGCTTATTATTAAATTCAAACAAAATTTATGTAATACTGGCTATGTTGCGGTTCCGCTTGCTTCATTTTGGTAATACATACCTCAGTAAGAGTTCTTTTTTTTTTGGAATAAAAGGTTCCTGTTGGCATTTTCAGTGCTTGTAACTATGATATTCATTATTACTTTAAATTGGTTCAGTGTTTGAAGTGTGAAAATGTAATTTAAGTGATTTTCAAGTATCCAGCAAGAACCTGTTTAATTTAATGACATAACATGAAAGGAGCCTCCCCGAATGACGTTCTCAAATTCCAAATTAACGTCTGGCGCACCCTGGGCAACAATCAGCTATTACTTTACGCTGATTGGCCAATCCTTTCACCACGATGGTAAAATCCAGTTCAGCCTTAAAGCCAGTTCTGTGCGTAATTTCTATTAACATCGAGGGTTTCTCAGAAGAAAAGTCAGAGATTCTCTCTGAACTATGCCGCACGACGCACTGTGATGCGTTTCTTAGACACACAAAACATCAGTTTTGTGTGTCTAAGAAACCCATAGAGATGAAACACAGAGTCGACCATACATTCCTGGACTTACGCTTATCGCCGAGATCTGCCACCCAAAGCACGGTAACGCAGTGTTTGTTGCTCCCGGCGTAAGCACAAAATCTTCTAAATGTTCGTCTCAGAACGGCATTGAGGTCGTTACAATAGATCTTGGCCACTGCACCATTACTTCTGTGTATAATCCCCCGAAGACCTCATTCCAATTTGCTTCTCCCGAAAACTTCCAAGACCAACCCGCCAAAATTGTGATCGGCGACTTCAATAGTCACAGTACGACCTGGGGTTATAAAGACACTGATGTAAGTGGGCAAGCTGTTGAAGAGTGGGCTGAGACAAATGATTTGGTGCTTATTCATAACCCGAAACAACCGGCTTCCTTTAACAGTGGCCGATGGAAGCGCGGGTACAATCCAGACCTAATATTCGTTAGTGAAACTATCAGCTCCCAGTGCACTAAGACCGTTTGTGCACCTATTCCCCGCACACAGCATAGGCCGATCATG
This sequence comes from Rhodophaea formosa, assembly GCA_963082605.1. Classification (NCBI taxonomy): domain Eukaryota; kingdom Metazoa; phylum Arthropoda; class Insecta; order Lepidoptera; family Pyralidae; genus Rhodophaea; species Rhodophaea formosa. The sequence goes on along the minus strand of OY720213.1, from coordinate 9,631,179 downwards.
TGTATGATTGAACCCGTCTTACTTGTCGAACTTGAAACGTCGATTCAACTACTCTAAGGCAAATTGGGAACAGTTTTCGCGTGCGATTGACGAAGCCATATTGAATGTTCCACCAATTCCACAAAATTACGACCGGTTCGTGTATATTGTGTCAACAATATCGCGAAAGTACATTCCACGAGCTTGCCGTACTTCTTACATACCTGGCCTATCAAAAGAATCCGCGGAACTGTTTGAAGAGTACAAATCCTTGTACAATGATAATCCTTTCTTGGAGGAAACCACCATAGTTGGCGAGGAGCTTCTAACGCGAATCAGTGAATCCAGACAGTCTAAATGGATCGAAACAGTTACCAGTATCAATATGACACACAATAGTAAAAAAGCATGGTCTACTATCCGAAAACTTACGAACGATCCACCTCCTCCATTATCTCCTAGTCAGGTCACCGCAAACCAAATTGCCCATCAGCTCCTTCTGAATGGAAAGCCATCAGGCCGCCTTGCAAGGGTCCCAAAATCAAGTGTCCATACAAGCACTGGCGACCCAATAAGTAAGCCCTTTAACCAGCCTGACATAGTAAACGCTATTAAGCACCTTAAGTGCGGTAAAGCCTCGGGGGTGGATAATATATCCGTGGAGCAAATAAAGCACCTCGGCCCGGCTGCTGTGTCATGGTTGCTGCTCTTTTTCAACAAGTGTCTGGAATCCGCTTCGATACCTCGCCTCTGGAGAAAGTCCAAGGTGATAGCCATACCCAAACCGGGAAAATCAGCAGACAATCCCAAAAACTTTAGGCCCATTTCCCTCTTGTGCCATACATATAAATTATTTGAGCGATTGCTGCTAGCTCGGCTAACAGACCTTGTAGACCCAGTTTTGATTCCGGAGCAAGCGGGTTTCAGGCCGGTGAAATCATGCTGCAATCAGACCTTGAAACTAACGCAGCACATAGAGGACGGGTTTGAATTGGGTAAGGTAACCGGCGTTGTATTTGTTGACCTCTCTGCGGCTTACGATACGGTGAACCTCAGGCGACTGTTGTGGAAGGTAGAAAACATGACCGGAGACACAAAGTTTGTCTTGATACTCCGAGAACTTCTCCATAACCGTCGCTTTCAGGTCCACCTCCTCGCGGACCAAAGTCGTTGTAGAACGCAAAAGAACGGTCTGCCGCAGGGCAGCGTCTTAGCTCCGCTTCTATTCAACATTTACAAAAACGATCAACCGTCCGGCCCAAACACGTCGCGCTTTATATATGCTGACGACCTTGCACTTACTTCCCAAGCCAACACCTTTGAGGAAGTCGAGGCTAACCTCACTATGGCTCTGAATGTTCTAAGCCAGTATTATGAGGAGAACACACTTAAGCCTAATTCATCTAAGACGGAATCATGCGTTTTCCACATTCGCAACCATCAAGCAGGTCGTCAGCTGAACATCAGCTGGCAGGGTATGCCCATTGCTCACAACAACCACCCTAGATACTTAGGTATAGTACTGGATAGATCGCTCACCTTTGGGAGGAATTGTCAAATTATTAAAAAAAAGGTGCATGCTCGCAATAACCTCCTGCACTCTCACTACCACCAAATGGGGAGCATCGCCGCAAGTTATGCGGGCCACTGGGCTGGCGCTAGCTTTTTCCGCTGGCGAGTACGCGTGCCCTGTGTGGAGTCGTTCTGCCCATACAAAGCTAGTGGATACAGCTTTAAATGAAACCTGCCGGATCATCACGGGATGTTTGAAACCGACCCCGGTAAGGCTGCTGTACCCACTGGCTGGTATAGCGCCGCCATCCGTACGTAGGTCTGTGGCAAATTCCTCAGAGAGGACCAAAATGGTAACCGACACACGGCATCCCATGCATGGGCATATCCGTGTGCTATCAAGGCTCAAAAGTCGATACAGTTTTACCAAGTGTGTTAAGCCTTTGTCTATGGAGCCATCAAAAGCTAGGTGCAAGCTATGGAGTGAAGAAGTCTCTCTGCCAAACCCATTTGTTCCACCAGAGGAGAACCTTCCTCCTGGGCATAAACTACCATGGCTAACCTGGAAGTCTTTAAATAGACTTCGGACACAGGTCGGTCGGAGCAAAGAAAATATGTCCAGATGGAGGTTTTCTGATGGCACAGACTTGAGCTGTTTGTGTGGTGCGTTGCAAACAATGGCCCACCTGACCTCGTGCTCTGCGTGCCCGAACAACTGCACGCAGCAGGAACTAATGGACGCCACCGACAACGCGATTGGGGTGGCTAATTTCTGGGCTGCGACAATTTAATGTTTTTGCCATCGAAACGCTAAGAAGAAGAAGATTAATGAAATGAATTGAAGTGTGAAAGAGGAATAATTAATCTCTGCTGATTCTTTTTCTGCGGCTCCAGCAATTTGCGAGCAGAATTGTCATGCTGTCATCTTTTCCTTGTTTATACCGCTGGAGTTGCATAGTTATAAGCGATGGGTTTAGAGAATGAGTATTAATGGAAGCTCTGGTGATTAATCTCACATGGGGTTAATAATTGAAACTGAAAGTCAATGCTAACTAGAGTCTTTATCCTTTGTAGAATTAATCTTATGAAAAACAAGCATTTGCAAAAAATTTTGGTTTAATTAAAATTATAGTTTTCCTGCAAGTAATTATAATAAAATTGAAGCTCTACAACTTATCAAGTGCTTTATTTTTTAATGTAAAGAAGAAACAAAGTAACAAACCTACTTTCATATTATTAAAATGCGTAACAACGCGTTACTCACCTTCATAGTCAGCTACTGGCCGACTTTTTTCGACTTCATCCGGAGGTCTTCGTAGTGAATCCACTAGCGCAATGTGAACCGAGATGCGCGCACGACGTCGTCCCAATCCGTTAATATTAAAGAATTTACCATGTCAAAGAGAGATGCTTCATCTTTTGTAGGTAACGAGTTGATATCTCTTAACGAGTTAATATTTATTCTTTGTAAAATTTATATATGAAACACTAGCTTTTAAAAGTGATTATGGTTTACTCCATTAAAATGTTAGTTATCATAAAAGAAAATATAATAAAACTGACGCTCTACAACTTTCACAAGAACTTAATATTTATTCTTTGTAGAATTTATAAATGAAAAACTAGCTATTAAAAGTGATTATAGTTTACTCAATTAAAATGTTAGTTATCATAAAAGAAAATATAATAAAACTGAAGCTCTACAACTTTCACGAGAACTCCATTCGTAATTAAAAGAAAAACAAACCAACTAACATACTTTCATATTTATTGTTATATATTTAATAGTCTTCTCCATGTCAAAGGAAGAAGCCACATCTTATGTAGGTAATAAGTCAATATCTTTAGAAATGAAATGCAAACGCGCCGGCTTTCTCATCACGCTCATTAATCTCTGCTGATTCTTTTTCTGCGGCTCCAGCAATTTGCGCGCACATTTGTCATGCTGCCATCTTTTCCTTGTTTATGCCGCTGGAGTTGCGTAGTTTTGAGCGATGGACTCAGAGAGTTCGTGTTAATGGAAGAACCTAACAAGTGGATAATTTTTCTTATTACTACATTTGTAGTCAATGCTGGCTGTTCATTATTCTTTGCAGAATTCAAATATGAAATACTATCAGTTACGAGTGATTTTTAGTTATTCAGCAAGAACCTGTAATGATGAAATAATATGAAATGTGACAGAAGAAAAAACAAATTCACTTTCACATTTTTTTATTGTAAGGTAATCCTTATGTTGAAAAGAGGAACCACATTTAACTAGTCAATATCTTCAGTAATGAAATGCAAACGCACCGGCCTCCTCATCGCGCTCATTAATCTCTGCTGATTCTTTTTCTGCGGCTCCAGCAATTTACGAGCAGATTTGTCATGCTGCCATCTTTTCCTTGTTTATACCGCTGGAGATGCATAGTTATAAGCGATGGGTTAAGAGAATGAGTATTAATGGAAGCTCTGGTGATTAATCTCACATGGGGTTAATAATTGAAACTGAAAGTCAATGCTAGCTAGAGTTCTTTATCCTTTGTAGAATTCATATTATGAAAAACTAGCATTTGCAGGGATTTTGGTTTAATTAAAATTATAGTTTTCCTGCAAGAAATTATAATAAAATTGAAGCTCTACAACTTATCAAGTGCTTTATTTTTTAATGTAAAGAAGAAACAAAGTAACATACCCACTTTCATATTATTAAAATGCGTAACAACGGGTTACTCACATTAATAGTCAGCTACTGGCCGACATTTTTCGACTTCATCCGGACGTCTTCCTAGTGAATCCACTAGGGCAATGTGAATCGAGATGCGCGCACGACGTCGTCCTAATCCGTTAATAATAAAGATTTTACCATGTCAAAGAGAGATGCTACATCTTTTGTAGGTAACGTGTTGATATCTCCAGTAATGAAATGCAAACGCACCGGCTTTCTGATCGCGCTCATTAATCTCTGCTGATTCTTTTTCTGCGGCTCCAGCTATTTGCGCGCAGATTTGTCATGCTGCCATCTTTTCCTTGTTTGTTCCGGGGGAGTTGCGTAGGAAGCTCTGGTAATGAACCTCACATGGGGTTAATATTTGAAACTGAGAGTCAACGCTGATAATAGTTCCTTATTCTTTGTAGAATTTATATATGAAAAAAACCGGCCAAGTGCGTTTCGGGCCACGCGCAATGTAGGGTTCCGTAGTTGCGAATGACAACTTTGAGTTCACACTGTTTACACTCACACCTCACAGTCTAACGACCAAAAACATCTAACAATGAAGATTGTATGAAATTTTACATTTTCCAGTACATTTTATAAGTTGGTTGCCTATAACTTTTTAGTTTGCACTTAGTACCCAGCTCTGATAGTTTTCCTTTCAACTTCAGTATATATACTATTGCTGTAATTTTTTTCACGAATCCATATATAACCGTTTAGCAGATAGAGGGGGGGGGGGGGGGACACGTACCTCTAACAAAATTTTACACTTTAAAACCAAATATTTCGGAAACGGATCCCTAAATCGAAAAATGGTGTTCTTAACCTCACAATATTTTTGAAAGACCTTTTTAACGATACCCCACACGATGGCTAAATAGAGAAAAAAAAATTACTCCCCCACTTTACTTGTATGGGAGCTACCCAAAAAAAAATATTTTTTCAAGGTTTTTTTCTACGACTTTTTTGCCATGATTAATATACACACTCATACCAAATTACAGCTTTCTAGTACTTATAGTCTCTGAGTAAAACCGCGGACGGACAGACATGGCGAAACTATAAGGGTTCCTAGTTTTCTACGGAACCCTAAAAACTAGCTATTAAAAGTGATTATGGTTTATTGAATTAAAATGTTAGTTATCATGCAAGAAAATATAATAAAACTGAAGCTTTATAACTTTCACAAGAACTCCATTCGTAATTAAAAGAAAAACAAACAAACTAACATACTTTCATATTTATTGTTATATATTTAATAGACTTCTCTATGTCAAAGGGAGAAGCCACATCTTATGTAGGTAATAAGTCGATATCTTTAGAAATGAAATGCAAACGCGCCGGCTTTCTCATCACGCTCATTAATCTCTGCTAATTCTTTTTCTGCGGCTCCAGCAATTTGCGCGCAGATTTGTCATGCTGCCATCTTTTCCTTTTTTATGCCGTTGTAGTTGCGTAGTTTTGAGCGATGGACTCAGAGAGTTCGTGTTAATGGAAGAACCTAACAAGTGGATAATTTTTCTTATTACCACATTTGTAGTCAATGCTGGCTGTTCATTATTCTTTGCAGAATTCAAATATGGAATACTATCAGTTACGAGTGATTTTTAGGTTTTCAGCAAGAACCTGTAATGGTGAAATAATATGAAATGTCACAGAAGAAAAAACAAATTCACTTTCACATTTTTTTATTGTAAGGTAATCCTTATGTTGAAAAGGGGAATCACATTTAACTAGTCAATATCTTCAGTAATGAAATGCAAACGCGCCGGCTTTCTCATCGCGCTCATTAGTCTCTGCTGATTCTTTTTCTGCGGCTCCAGCAATTTGCGCGCAGATTTGTCATGCTGCCTCAGAATAGTAAATCTCTTTCCCTTGTTTGTTCTGGGAGAGTTGCGTAGAAAGCTCTGTAATGAACCTCACATGGGGTTAATATTTGAAACTGAGAGTCTACGCTGATTATAGTTCATTATTCTTTGTAGAATTTATATATGAAAAACTAGCTATTAAAAGTGATTATGGTTTACTCAATTAAAATGTTAGTTATCATGCAAGAAAATATAATAAAACTGAAGCTCTACAACTTTCACAAGAACTCCATTCGTAATTAAAAGAAAAACAAACAAAGTAACATACTTTCATATTTATTGTTATATATTTAATAGACTTCTCCATGTCAAAGGGAGAAGCCACACCTTATGAAGGTAATGAGTCGATATCTTCAATAATGAAATGCAAACGCACCGGCTTTCTCATCGCACTCATTAATCTCTGCTGATTCTTTTTCTGCGGCTCCAGCAATTTGCACGCAGATTTGTCATGCTGCCATCTTTTCCTTGTTTATGCCGCTGGAGTTGCGTAGTTTTGAGCGATGGCCTAAGAGAATTAGTATTAATGGAAGCTTTGGGAATTCTCTTTATTATCATCATTGAGAGTTAGTGGATTGACTGCTCATGGAAAACATAAAAGTATATTTAAATGGGAGAAAAATGTGATTGTGTATATACATTTAAAATACTGTTGGTATGATTTATGTTTACTTAAAAATTAACTATTTTTTTGCTAAAACTTAACTGAATTCTGAGTGGGTAAAATTGTATATAACTAATATAAAATTGGTAATGAATGAATGAAAAATTATTTATTCAAGAAACATGGTCTCATAATTGTTAGTAGATACAATAACTTATAAAACTACTGTTAGTCACTTATTTACTTAAGAAAATTTTAAGTATCCCACTGCCGCACCATTCCAGCTGAAGTGGTGCGACAGTGATTTACATACAAACAGTCTATCCTGCTCGCGATCATCTTCAGGATGCTGTTACCGCTCTCCTGCACGCGGCGCACCAGGGACGCGCATCTTTTGCGCATTGTGGTATAAAAGCAGTCTACCCTAGCCTCTGCGAACATCCCCGATGCGCTACAGTGAACAGGTAGCCGCATCAGCATCCTGAATGCGTTATTATACTGAACGCGGAGAGCATTGTAAGATTTTTGAGTATACCTAGCCCACAGGCTGCACGTGTAGAAGGATGTGCAGAATGCTCTAAAAAGCGTAATCTTAACATCCCGCGAACAACGCGCAAACCTGCGAGCCAGCATGTTCGCTCTCACCGACAATGCCCTCCGCTCCCTTTTAATATCATCATCGTCCTTAAGGGCGGAAGTCAGAACGTGACCTAGATATTTGAACTGATATACTCTCTGCAATGTATTTCCGTTCAAATATACAGGCGGTGCATTCTCATATGTCTTTCTTCCGACCCCAAAGACCATAACTTGGCTCTTTTTTACATTGTATGCCAAACCGTGAAAGGCAGCATAGGTTTCGCATATTGACACTAGCTTCCTGATACTACAGACTGATGCACTCAGCAGCACCATGTCGTCTGCGTAGCTGATGTTGTTTACACAAACATTATCTATGTGGCAGCCGACATTGGTGCTACTAAGCTCACTAATTAGATCATTTATGTACAGATTGAAGAGCGTAGGTGAGGTCAACCCCCCCTGCCGCACCCCGCACTCCAACCTGTACGATCTAGAGAGGGTTCCGTCCCATCGCACGCTGTTGACCTGATTTCCATACCAGAACTTTAAAATATTTATTAATTCTACAGGTATGTGAGCTTTTTCAAGCTTATTCCACAAAATATCGTAAGAAACCATGTCAAAAGCCCGCGACAGATCCAAGAAACAGGTGAAGACTGGAGTTTTGCGTTCAGTGTAATACGATATTGCGTGTTTTAGACACAGAATAGCGCTTTCAGTCGATAGTTTCGGCCTGAAACCGTACTGATTATCATGAAATTTTACAAAGCTATTTAAATGAGTGTTAATCACACTATCAAAAACTTTAGAAATAATCGTCGCCAGCGAAATAGGCCTATAGTTATTTTTGTCCGCGAGAACGCCTGTTTTATTTTTAACAATAGGAACAACTATCGTTCTCATCATTTCATCTGGCATGTAACTATGCGCTAGGCAATAGTTAAAGAACAAGAAAAGGACTCGAGGTAGGTGCGGTCCTGCAAACTTTAGGTGCTCAATACTAAGCCCGTCGTGACCAGGTGATTTTCCTCTACACTACAGGTACAGGTAATTCTACCTATATTTTTTTTTGGAGTATCTAATGAAAACGTCCCAATGCAAAATGTAAAACGTGAAGGAATAAACACAGAGTTTACTACACTAGAAATAAAAGAAAAAAAAAAACAGATATTTATATTCTGGTATAATCAATATTGTTATTCACCACTCATCCATCAAAAAAGGGTTCTTACATCAGTTATGAGAGCAAACATAAACATTATTCTATTATGCAATCACTCAACAACGTGAACATGATTTAAAATTACATGTTTATGTGTAAAGACTTATTAATGCAAGCAATCTGTTTCCATTAGCGACACATGCAGTTTGCATATTTCCCTTTATATGAAAACAGATACGGACAGGATAAAAGCCGCTTAAAATCACGATATTAACCTGCACCACCCAGAATTAACATTTTTAATGTTGTGTTTCCTGCTCTCACCCAACTAACCGCGGCATCTGACAGACTCATTACATGAATGAGTTTGTTTAACAAATGAAGAGAAAACCGGGATAACCTGAAAATTACAGGAAATTAACTAACGATTGTTTGTCTGTGGATTAAAAAGAAATGCCAAGAGCAGGTTGGGTAATGAATAAAACCGCACAAAAAAGATCATGGAAACCTGGCTTTACTCACGTTTTATTTCCTCGTATCTGCCGACTAGTTTCGGTTTGTTACGAAGACCATTTGAGTGGACCAGAAATTTAAGTGGACACATACAATCCAAGGAGATACTTGGTATGGACAACGCCAAGTGGCACAAATGGATCTGCAAATAAAACAGGAAACATACAAAAATTCTAATGAGAGTTGAGCGGAAATTTAGAAAATAACAGTCATCTCTTCAAATTGAAAATTGTCGGAAGCTCTCTATGTAGCGTATCGGAGGAGACAATGAGACACATTCTGTCCCTGTGACTTGTTGTGACTGGTAAGCATTTGGATCTTCTAAGATCGGCTTATCCTAATCTGAACGACTACAGGCACTTCGCAGCAGGTGATATATAAGTGCAGTGCTTCTTAAGACGAGCTACGTGGCGCAACGGTCAACACGCCCGCCTTCGACACGGTTGGTCCCGGGTTCGATCAATGGTCAGGTCAAGATGGAAAATGATTATTTTCAGATTGACTTGGATGTTTATCTATATATGTATGTGTTATAAAATATAGTATCGTTGAGATAGTATCCCAGAACACAAGTCTCGAACTTACTTTGGGGCTAACTCAATTTGTGTGATTCGTCTGTATATATTTATTTATTTAAGGAATCACCGTGTGAGGGTAAGGATGGTATCGAAAATGTACAAAATTATCTTAAGGTCAGATATGCTTCTGAGTTTTAATCAGCTCCGTTGAAGATCAGATAACTACCCATACTGCGTTAGCATAAAACTAAATATTTTCGTAGTCATACTATGTCCTTTGATGAGTGACTTATAATTGGCTATGTGGTATTGTATATAATGCTGTGTGTCAATACTTACAAATACAAGCTGTTTCATAAGTAAAAGTATTAGATATGGAGAACAAAACGTCATCATTCATCATCATCATTTCAGCCGCAAGAAGTCCACTGCTGGACATAGGCCTCCCCCAAGGATTTCCAATATGACCGGTTGGAAGCGGCCTGCATCCAGCGTCTTCCTGCGACCTTTATTAGGTCGTCCGACCACCTGGTCGGTGGGTGTCCAACGCTGCGCTTGCCGGTACGTGGTCGCCATTCAAGAACCTTTCTGCCCCATCGGCCATCGGTTCTTCGCGCTATGTGCCCCGCCCACTGCCACTTCAAAGAGCTAATCCGCTGGGCTATGTCGGTGACCTTGGTTCTTCTACGGATCTCCTCGTTTCTGATTCGATCTCGCAGAGAAACACCGAGCATAGCCCTCTCCATAGCTCTTTGAGCGACCTTGAGCTTTCTTATGAGGCCCATAGTAAGGGACCACGTTTCGGACCCGTAAGTCATCACTGGTAACACACATTGGTCGAAGACTTTCGACTTTAGGCACTGAGGTATTTTGGACGAGAAGACGCTGCGGAGCTTCCCGAACGCTGCCCAGCCGAGTCGGATTCGACGAAAGACCTCGTCCTAGAAACTGGAGCTTCCGACCTGGATCAATTGACCCAAGTAGATATACTGCTCTACAGATTCAAGGGTGAAGTTTCCAACACTAACTGGTGAAGGCGCAACATGGACATTCGACATAATTTTCGTCTTGTCCATGTTCATTTTAAGGCCTACTTGTTGAGAAACTTCATTGAGGTCATTGAGCATGGTGCTTAGATCCTCCAGCGACTCTGCCATGACGACAATGTCATCAGCAAATCGAAGGTGAGTGATGTACTCGCCGTTGATGTTGATGCCAAGTCCATCCCATTCCAGGAGCTTGAAGGCGTCCTCCATTGCAGCGGTGAACAGTTTCGGAGATATGACGTCTCCCTGTCTCACACCTCTCTGCAATGGAATAGCCCTCGTACTCTGCTCCTGTACTCGGACTGACATTGTGGCGTTGCTGTATAAGCACCTCAACACTTCGATATACCGATGGTCGATACGGCATCGCCGGAGAGACCCAAGCACAGCCCATGTTTCGATCGAATCGAAGGCTTTCTCATAGTCCACAAACGCTAAGCATAGTGGCTGGTTATACTCTTTGGTCTTCTGTATAACCTGCCGCAGCGTATGGATGTGGTCTATGGTACTGTAGCCTTTTCGGAAACCGGCTTGTTCGGGAGGCTGGAAGGCATCGAGCCTGTTTGTGAGACGATTCGTGATTACCCTCGAAAACAGCTTGTAGACGTGGCTCAGGAGCGTGATGGGTCTATAGTTCTTTAGAACAAAACGTATTCGTCCACAATTATTGAGATTTATAATTTTTGAATTATAAATTACTCGATACGAGCTATTAGTAATTAAGAAGTTAGCTGAAATTTGTTGTGAGTACTTATGAAACTTTGTTGAATACCACTTAATAATGAAAGACCATTGCGTCTGCTGGACTAAGTAAAGAGTTACAAAGTCACAAAGAACAAAGGGTCAAATCTAAATATGTGACATTGAACATTAATGGATTAACCATTTCAAAGTTACATTTGGAATATCATTCAATTAAGCCAATATTGCGTGTGGTTCTCGGCCGATAAGAATAGGACCACTCCAATTCTTCCCGTGGATGTCGTAGAAGGCGACTTAGAAATCACTATTAGCTTATAAACATCAAAGATACCTCTGTAACCCGTCTGGCCAGCGTGGAGAGTGTAGGCCAAAACCTCAGACTGCTCTGGCTCTGGTAAAAAGACCTGATGACTATGAAAGTCAGTATTTCATTGCAAACTACTTATGTTAATTGGATTTCGCTATCCAGTGCAATGCTGTGACGGTAAATAATAATAAAAAAACATAAGCGGCTTCCCAGCCTGCCGAGAATCTCGCAAATTCAAACAATCAAACGTTGAATGATGGTAATAATCAAGAGCAGGCTTCAGACAAAGGGAAAGTTAAATGGGCCTATTTTATCTGCCAGCCCTGGCTGGGTGTAGGCAACAAATTGAATAATTATTCGGCTGTATTCTCTCGATAATCGTACTGACCTGGGCCTTTGTATGGCGGCGATTCTACAAAACGGTCCTTGATCGCGGTGGGGCAACCCTTGACACGATTAGATTGTTGACGGCGGGATCGAATTCCTTGTTTATTTTGGATGATACAGAAATGTATGGCTGAACTGATGTCTTTTCTAAATATGGGTATGGTAAAGAAAAATCTGGGACAGCTTTGTAATGAAAACTCATATACAAAGTTATTGCATTGCAAGTTTAATTATTTCGGCCAAAAATAATAATCAATAAATATTTTCTCACATTCACTTACACGAACTCCTTTGATTTGAGCGAATTTTTTTTTTATCTATGACTAAGGAATGGCAACCAAACACACAATTTGCGTACATATTTAATTTCACAGATCTTTAATGTATTAGCAAAAAAGATAAAATTTTGCCGTGTCAAAAAAGCTAAGAGAAACTTCACCTTCTCACTTTAACATAAAAAGAAACTTAAACAAAATTTTACATGATCTCTGCGTTTTCATTCAAACGTTCTCTCTTCTCGTCCTATAATAATGACAGAGCGAGATTAGACACTAGACAAAATTAGCCGTGCTAGCAAGATAAATGCTTTTGAATATTCGGGTCATAAATAGTAGCCACAGGAAATAGAACCATACTTAAGAAAAAGATAATTTATATTTTTCAGAAAGGTCATAAATAAATTAATACGTAAGTACTTGAATATCTTTCGGCTTCATGACCGTTCAGAAGAACCTTTGCGTAAGCGATCGTGAAACGTATAATTTTTAGAAAAACTCTCGTACATTTTAAGTTATACGCGACATTTAGTACTTTATTGTTATAGCATTAATTCTTTATTCATTTGAAAATCACTTTATTAAGGAAACTAGCAATTTTATAGCGACCTCGTCTACATGAATTATAGCCTATGTCACCGGCAATTAAATAGCTTTCTAAAGGTGAAAGAATTATAAAATAAGCCTATTCCATGCAAACAAATAACCTTTCCTCCTTACTTTAAATGGAAATTTATATCTAATTATTTCAGAGAATTTAATATTTCCATTAATTAAATTTAAAATAAACGTAAATACGGATCAAAAGATACCTATTTAATGTTCAATAGTTTCCTAGGTAGCTACCGGCTTATTAGGGTGTGTATGGTCGACTGACCGTGTCACCTACACGAAATGATGATGATGATGACCGGCTCAATGTTAATATTTTTTTTTATTTGGCTGTTCGGTACTGCAATAAAGGCTTAAAAATATCTTATATTGTCATAAAAACGATATATTCACTACTATTTAAAACATTATTATATTAGACATTTATAAATTCTACAAAATATATCAAATAAATACTAATATACTCTCTAATTGGAGTGTCAGCAACATAAGGCATGCGACTGAATTTGCATCCAATATCAGATACCTACATCTCGTATGAATATCCATTTTAGATGTATGTCTTAGATATTTTCTAGGAGCGAGACAAACTCGACAGTTCTTAGAAAACTGATATCGAATTTTTGCTCGACGAATTACGAAAGTTCATATGTGAGCTGAAGGAAAATTGAAAATTTGAGGTTCAAGATATTGAAAATGTAATAAAAGCATATGAAAAATATTGGATATTTAAATTTGCATGTGGTGAAAGGATTTGGTTTAGACCTAAAAAATAATTCATTGAAATATTGTATAGTATATTTCTCAGAAAATAAATGATAAAAAATATGTTTAAAAAGCTTATTGATGTTCTGTTATATGACTGTGGTGTTAAAATTTGTTTTTGCTCAATGTACCTTGTACCCTCGAACCTCGAGGTGTGGCGCGTGATGATGGCAAGAGGCTTGATGGTATGACGCTGATCCCATGGGAACGTGGTAGGGCTCTGGTGTGGGACGCTACATGCGTCGACACTCTAGCACCTTCTCATCTCAGGGGATCAGTCATGAGAGCCGGGTCAGCTGCTGAAGGCGCTGAGATTGCCAAACGGCGCAAGTATGCAACCTTAGCTGAGGATTATATATTTGTGCCGTTTGGCGTAGAAACGTTGGGACCATGGGGCCCTAGCGCAAGGGGCTTTTTTAAAGAGATTACTCCACGGCTTATATCAGCTTCCGGTGATAAGAGGGCTGGCTGCTTTTTCGCCCAACGGATTAGCATAGCTATCCAACGGGCGAACGCAGCCAGTGTTCTTGCCACCATGCCAAACGGGCAGGAATTATTCTAAATTTATTGTGTTTTCGGTTTCTTTTTTTTTATGTAAATATGTAAATAGTTAAATAGTGTAATAAATTTAATTATCAGTTAAGAAGTAAAATGCAAATAAAAATTCTTTTGCTAAGAATTTTTTTATCACATGTCAATAAAAATTTTGTACCGTGTTGCTAAATAGGTCAAAAATGAACAATAACTCATGATAATTAAATAATTTATTAAAAAAAAGGATGGAAGACATAAATTAATTAACAAAGCTTCTTTCAGTACAAATATGAAAAAAAGTATGACAGCCTAGCTGTATTTATATTCAGGTTGTAAAAAGTGGCGATGACCCTAAAAAAGTTACATACCAGACATAAAGGCAAACTCAAAATAATACACAATATTTTTAGGGTTCAGTAGTAAACTAGGAACCCTTATAGTTTCGCCGTGTCTGTTTGTCTGTCTGTAATTTGGTATAGGCATGTATATTAATCATGGCAAAAAAGTGGTAGAAAAAAATCTTGAAAAATTTTTTTTTTCATAGCTCCCATACTAGTACAGTGGGGTAGTATTTTTTTTTCTCTACTTACCCATCGTATGGGGTATCGTTAAATAGGTCTTTAAAAATATTGTGAGGTTTAGAACACCATTTTTCGACTTAGGGAGCCGTTTCCGATATATTCGGTTTTAAAGTGTAAATTTTTGTTAGAGGTAAGTGTCCCCCCCTCTATCTGCTAAACGGTTAAATACTAATACGTGAAAAAGATCACAGCAGTAGCATATATACTGAAATTAAAAGGAAAACTATCAAAACTGAGTGCTAAGTACAAACTAAAAAGTTATAGGCAACCAACTTATAAAATGTACTCGAAAATGTAAAATTTCATGCAATTTTCATTGTTAGATGTTTTTGGTCATTAAACTGTGAGGTGCGAGTGTGAACAGTTGTCATTCGCAACTACACTGCGCGTGGCCTGACACGCACTTGGCTGGTTTTTTATTAAAAGTCATCGAAGTATTACTGTTTTATTCATACATGACATTGGACAATAAGAGTCGTATCAGTTTTCAGCATAACAATGTTTTAGTATTTATAAGTTCATTAAAAAAGGTACTTGTAAGGAGTTTTTCACATTTGGCACTTTTTGCAAGTGATCCATTATCTAGACATAAGCATGTGGTCTCAACGCCTTAATCGTACGATTTGTTCTCAGAGACTCGCATAGATGGCGCCACTCGAAACTACACAACATTGTACTACATATTTAGTAAGTTAAAGGCTAACGCAGATTACCGCCATCTAGTGTCAAGTAGCATCAACTCTCCTGCGCCATACATTCGTCTGCTTTTCGCAACCTTAATTTGGTCCAATATTTTTGTATGAGGTGGGCAGTCTATTACGTTAGCATTATATTGTCTTTGTCATAAGTATAGCAAAATTATACTATGACTTCAGGAAAAATCCTACTTAAGGCAATGTCGTACTAAATTTCAATAAGGTAAGCGCTACGTATGTAAATAATCTTTTCTATTTCTTGCGAACATCAGACTAATGTCTCGGGAGCACGCGTCTTATTCCGAATGAGCAATATCCTGAACAACTCGTCAAGAACGTGTTTAGTTTTCTTATATTACGCGCAATACTTCAGGCGAGGACGGGCGCAATTATTTATAGAAATAGAATACGGGTGCGGACTCTTAAATTCGAGCGATTCTATTGTAGAGCTTTTTCTTGTACGTGTGACGAAAATTTTTGTTAAAAATACCATATGAGTCATATGGTATTTTCAACATAAAGTTTATTTTTCGCTTATTGTTATTTTTTTTTGTCATAGGACGGCAAGCGAGCAAGCGGTTCACCTGATGGTAAGTGATCACCGCTGCCCATGAACAACTGCGACTCCAGGGGTGTTACAAGAGCGTTGCCGGCCTTATTATATTTCTACAATATCTACTTAGAAATAATAACTACCATGATGTAGGTTCGTACCAACTACTTTTATGATTGTTCTGTGTTGCGGCTATTGTACTTAACTATAATTTTCGTTCTACTAAGCTCTCAAATGTCTGCGTAAACTGGCTGTATACAAATTTGTTGAATTGTTGCCAAGCTATGACTTTTAAGTTTTAATTTATAAATATTAGGTATCCTTAATTTTTGGTTACAGTTTGTTACGTGTATCTCAATAAAATAAAAATACTAACAGGTCGACTAAGCAATTCTATTTTATTTCATTAAGCTAATTTGCGTGCGCTATGTTTGGAATACATTTAGCAATTATGTATCTTCTATGTTGAATGTATTGTATCTTGAATATATGCCGATAATTATCGAAATGATTAATATGTGTTGAATATGTTGTAGTCCGATTTTTATATCGTTCCATTTCTTATACCGTAGGTATCAAACATGTCATACAGTGCCAATTTCTAATATCTGCTTTAGTAAGTTATGAAAAGCACATCCAATACCCAATTGATGTTGAATATCCATAGTTCTAAATTATGCAACTAGAGTACAGCATCAGTCGTAGAACTAATCTATAAACCTCAGTTCGTTTGACCATTCACTAACGTTTCCTATCAAAGCGTAAATAGAGCGTGAAACGGAATGAAAATTTATTATTTCTACCTCTCGCTCGCTATGATGTGTTTACGAGTGATACGTTCCATTCCACTCATTCCACTAGTACGTTTTCATTTTGAATGGCAAAGCTATGAGCTTCCATAAGTCCGTATTGCTGTTTCAATTAAAATCTGAACCGTAAATTATAGTGGGCTGGAAAATTGTAACAATGGTAAAGTAAAAGATGTTTTGTTTATCGCGTAACAAACGCTTATTAACTAGTGAAATACAAATATTAATAAGAATATTTCTGATGTTCAGCACGCGTTATTATATAAATATGTAAAGGTATGTTTAAGAACGATATTTTACAAAACATATAGGTACTTGGGGATTTGTTTTTCTTTGTTTTACAGTATTAGTTGATGTATTTGAATCAAGTGGTTGAACTTGAAACTTTGAGTTTTATGTGACACATAGTAAGAATATTTTCCGCCAGAAATCAAGAGTGGTTGCCAATAGAAATTCTTAATTTTTTTAAAGTTATTATTATAACAATAAGCCGTTCTTAAATCTAATATTAAACAATATTGCAGCATGATTAGGGTGAACAAAACATATCTGGCCAAAAATTGTCCACAGTCAACTATATAGATTTACTGAACTATATGAGTTAACTTTATAAGTAGTCAACAATCCATCACAATATTTTTCTTCAACGGAAGCTAATGATGGTCTATGAAAATGACCACAGGTGTTAGGTTTTATATCCTAGTACTACCAACTAGAGGCATGGTGGTATCATCTTCGTCGTTTCTACGACCTTCCATATAAGCATACAAGACAGCAGTATAGGCAAAGGGCGTTACGTGCTACATTTGACAGATATTCATATATAAAACTAATAATAAAAATCACTTCATATTATTTTATTTAGTCAAGTTAACTTTTTATCTTTTAAATACATGCGTGTAGTTCTAGCAGTAAACCTACTATCATCTAACGATGACTTTTGAAACCAACCTTGCCAGAGCCAGGGCCTCTCAGGGATGAGATATCTACTTAAATCTAGATATCCTGTAGAATTATATTATTATTATATATAGTATGATCCCGGCTGCGTTGGGCTTAAAGCCGAAATTTTTGAGTAACAAGTCCTACTTCTTGAACACTTGAAAGATGTACTTATTCCTAACCTAAATTTTTTTTTACCTTGAATAGCATAAAAAATATTTTACAGTTTAGTGGAATGTTCTTTGTAGAGTCGTTATAAGGAAAGTAAAATTTCTTTTACAAGATTCCACGAAAGGACGGCTCTCACCTTTTAGCTTATGTCTCTTAATTAGCTCACAACATTCAGTTAGAATATTTCTATTCATTAAGGCTTATTATTTTTTTATACGTTGGAAAAAGAAAACAGTAATGATATGAATCTACGAAGGAAGTTTATGTGTGTGTTCTGTTGTGAGAGTTCATGTATTTTGTGACTTTTTACTTCACTATAACTTCTTAATGCCTTAATTTCATTTCAGCCACCTGGGCAAAATGTAAAGTAAAAAAAAAATTAGTTCCCAGCATTGATCTCATAGGAAACGTTGTTTATATTTACGGTCTGAGTTACCCTTTTAAGGGAATGCAGAAGTTACATGCTTTATATTACTTCGTTTATCATTTATATTTAAAAAAAGTAGCGGATATGTATTAAGATAAGAGGTTAACCCTGTTTTTGGTTGGAAGTTAAAATTAACATAGCTTACTAGTTACATTTGCGGTTAAGTCTTAATTGGTAGGCAGTTTGTTTTCATCAGCTTAATCTGGTTAGCTTCGTCGCCCAGAACGAGGCTCTTCTTTAATATAATAACTTACCAAGGATTACCCTGTGCGGTGACTGTATCTGCGAGTTACTGTCTTACGTCCAACCCTATTTTATCAAGTTGAAAAATAAAAAAAAAAACTATTCGTGATATGTAATGAGATCAGTATAAAGCTGGAGAGGCTAAAAGCGCGATTTATAAGCCGAATGTCCCGTGTTCAAGCCTTACCTGTACTTCTGAGTTGTAGTCCAATTATTATTGTTTTGTATGTTTAACGGCAAACGATTAGATTCAAGTGCAGTCTTTTTCATCGACCACCAACTGCTTCCGGTGAAAGAAAATATCGTGAGGCTACATACTAGTGGATTATTTACTTGTGTGTGAAATATAAAGGCAAAGAATCCACTCCATTCTTTCCTGCCAAAAATAGTCATTGTATGCGTTTCTTACCACACGATACCACTCAAAAACTCGCAATATGTTACAGAGAAGTTGTTACCCTCTTTTAGGTCAGAGGTTAAAAATTAACATAATTTTCTATTACATTAGCGGATAAGTCGTAGTTTGTAGGCAATTTGTTTCTATCAGCGTAATCCTGTTAGCGACGTGGGCCCAGAACGATGGTTGTCCTTAATATAATAACTTACTCGTACCAAGTATTACCCAGTGCAGTTACTCTTTGACTCCGTGATATTGCCTTACTTCACTTATCCTTATGATTAATGCAAAAGTACTTGTAAATATTTAAAGCCCTTAAAAAAGAGCAGAATTTGAATTATGAATCGCGTTGTATTCAAATCAGGCTCAGCGCAATAGTACTTGTTTTTGATTGACATAGTAGAAGTAAAACGTAATTAAAGAAGGTACCATTTTGAAAAAAAAATCATAATCTTCAAATTCTAAATACTTTCTTTTGGTGCAAAATATATTATTAAAGCTAGCAACACAAGTCCGAAAAAACAAGTATATAATGTGTAAGTGTGATAGTTGATGCATCTTACTCTGATTCCTGCATTATGTGCAAGCTCAATAATTGTGTCTTCGTGTACCGAAAGTTAACACGTTTTTGTGTATTCCATTTTTTAGAGAGAATGAGAGAGAGATTTCTCAGGTACAGTGGTCGGGAAACCGACCAAATAATGCGAGAGTGTTTGTTGATTGTGTGGAGAGTGTAGGCCAAATCCTCTGACTGCTCTGGCTAGTATATGGCTCTGGTAGTATAGAGAGGGTCTGCTCCTGCAGTGGAGACCAAAAAAGACCTCATGATGATAAAGATTTCTCTGTCTTACCTACTTTGGTCTGTAATTATATGTGCATTGTGCAATCTAAACGATTTAATTCGACTGCATGTATTGATGAAATTCCCTGAGAATCAACACGTTTACATATGCACATTACTTAGTCTCGTCTCAGTTGTACTACGTTACAAACGGGAAAATGAGCAAATAGTGCCAGTATTATTATGCAGAGGCCGTGGTTTCAGGTACGGTATCGGGTACGCGCGCCCAGCTCTCCGAGCTGCTACTTTCTCATCCCCATCCTCAAGTCCAAGAAATTCCTACCTTTCCCTCGCTTAAATAATTGTTTCCATGGGCAGCATTGGAACTGAGTGTAAGTCAAACAAACTGCGCTCACCATACCGGTTTCCAAACGTGGTGAGTATGGCAAAACCCCCATGATGGAAATCCTTGTGTTCAGCAGTGGATATCTTGCGGCTGGGAATACGACGATATATTATCACACAGACCAATCTGTGTAGTTCTACATATGATTGTTTAAGCATCTTTCTCTATATTAGTTTGACTTAAACATACATTTACTCAGCTTACATTCCGCACATACCGATAGACCACACAAATAACGACCACACGACTTGAGCAATTTTCTGGGAATCAACACATATTTACATATGGACATTGCTCAGACGTACATTACAGTAGTTAAGAGTAAATAATGCCGGCATTAATATGCAAGGAGGAATAATGTGTACCGTGTAATATGTTGTTAATTAAATACAGGTAATTGGAACAATCTTCGTAGTTCCATTTATTATTGTAGCATCTTTCTCTACGTCTGACTTAAACATACATTTAGTCAGCTTACATTGCGCACGTACCGGTAGAACACACAAAGAGCGACCACACGACTTGAGCAATTTTCTGGGAATCAACACATATTTACATACATATTGCTCAGACGTACATTACAGCTACAGTAGTTAAGAGTAAATAATGCCAGCATTAATATGCAAGGAGGAATAATGTATACGGTGTAACATGTTGTATGTTTAAATACAGGTAATTGGACCAATCTTTGAGAATTTCGTATTTTAATGACTACCGAAAAAGGAGTGTGCTGTTCTTTGAGTGTGTGGTACCAGCCAAGATAAGAAGGATAGTTAAGTCGGGCCTTTTCAATAATCTTTCGGAGAGCAAGAAGAAATATTACATAATGCACTGACTTCAAATATTCAAACAGATTAATAATTGTAAATAGTTTTGCAAGTATCAATAACTTCGTTTATTGTTAGTTCCAGTTTTAAATTTTATATAATAGAGTTGTAGTTGGGTTTATTATTTCATCATACAGGTAGGTACATCATTATGTTTTCGATAGAACTTGTTATACATATAGCAGTAACAAGTAGCAGTCTTACAACTTTAATTTGTTCTACATGTACCGTTGACCAAACGACCGAACATATACGATAAACATAATTCATTTGTTCAAATTGTTGTTAAATTAAGAATAATGTATGCTTCATGCAATTCTCTGAGAATCAAAACTCATTTACATATGCACAGAAGACTAAGTCTTCTGTGCATATGTAAATGAGTTTGAAACAAGTCTTGTTTCAGACATATATTGAAGCTAACAGTGCTACCGAAAACGAGAATCAATTCCTGTATAATAGTACAACATGGGGAGTAATACCACATAACAGCAACACATGCTGTTTGTAAAAAGTTTTTAATATAGCTTAGATACTAATATTACAAAATAGAAGTCGTATAAAGTCGTGGTAACTCGTGGTTAGTACTACGTGGAACTAGTGATTACGATCTAACATTAAGTGTAAGACTATAGGTATACTTTATAAAAATGTTATTGATAGGAAGAAGGATTTAATTCATTTTTCCACTAAAACTAGATTTTTAATTGAAGACACCTTAGTGTAACATTGTTAGACAGTGAATTCTTCGCTGAAACTAAATGAAGTAAAATCCGACCGCATTATGCTTTGGCAAGTTCAAAATTTCACGACGAACATCCTTGATCAAATTTATGGCACCCGGCTTATCCACTGAGAAAATTTTCCAAAATGTTGCGGTCAATACACAAATCAGAGTATTCTCTTATAATTCAAAATCAGCTTATTGTAACGTAGTGAAAAAATCAACCCTCCATACTGAAACTAAGTATTAAAAAATGCGACCACATTTTTCCTTTGGCAAGTTCATAATTTCGCGACGAAAATAGGATATCCTTGATCAAAATGTATGGCTCGCCGGCTTATCCACTGAGAAAACTTTCCAAAATGTTTCGGCCAATATTCAAATGAGAATATTGACACAGCCTGTGTTGGGCTCGAGAATCGCAAATTAAGTACCAGTTCGGAAGTTATTTACAATTAGTTGTGTACCGCTTATTTTGCATATCAATCGCCATTTGCATTCGTGTATTTTGTAAGTTTATACTGCGGTATTAACCCGAGGCAATTGGAAGTAAATAAACCGCTATAGAATAATACAGAACCGTTTAGCTGAATTTATCATTGTATCACAAAGAGATTTAATATGTAGCGTGTAAATTATTTAAAATTATCGAGGGTCAACCTCGACATACCCTGCAAGGAATAACTGAGACCGACAATATGAACAACTTTTCGTATGGGACCAAGCTGGGAACTCGAAAAACCTTTTGGCTTTTCCATACAAATTGCCCGGACGGCTGAATACTTTTGTAAGAAAATTTAGTTTTTTATTAGTTTCCAGCATTTATCCCATAGGAAAAGTTGTTGGTATCGACAGGCTGAGTCAGTCTTATAAGGGAACGTCGAATTTACACGCTGTATGTACAGTGGGCCACATAGTAAAGTATACAATCCCCATACTATTGGCACTACTATACGAGTTTTATCGGTGGTGTTCTTTTCTATGTACAGTACTGTACATGACAAGATAGATAGCGCGCATAAACAAAGGCCAATTGAATTTCAAATATTGGAGACAAAATATAACAAATTGGATGCAGGCGTGATGAAAACCATGTGGTAGATCCACATGGTTTTCATCACGCCTGCATCTCACTCTATCTCCCTATTATTTCATTACCTCCTTCCTCTCTTTCGTCTGAGCGTTTTCCCGGCTGCACCTCTAGCTGTCATGCGTCGGAACCCAGCAAGCCTCTTTGCTCAAAATTCAAAATAATTTATTTGCTTAAATAGGGTTGGTAACATAATGTTGACATTGAATCGTGGAAGTACAAGCCTATTTAGCCGTTTTAAACAGCATGCAAATATACAATTGTCATGGATTTAGTTTTATCATACAATGACCTATATATAAATAATTAATTTAATTAAAATTATAAAAAGAAATGTCACTACATATTATTATAATCCAGAAATTCTTTAATTGTGTAAAAGCATTGGTCGAGAAGCCATGTGTTTAGTTGTCTCTTAAAATGATTTAATGGCAATTCGCGAATAGATTTTGGGATATTATTAAATATTTTTACCACCATGACTTTATTGATAGCAATTTTTTTGATGCAGTTTTGTTCGCAAAAATGGTAAATAATGTTTAGATGGTTCTCTAGATAAATACTTCTTGTTCTCGTTTGCTTTCATAAATATTTTTTGATGTTTTTAGGGTTCCGTACAAAAGTTGAAAAACGGAACCCTTATAGGATCACTCGAGCGTCTGTCTGTCCGTCCGTCCGTCTGTCACAGCCGATTTTCTCCGAATCTACTGAACCAAATTAGATGAAATTTGGTAAGATAGTGAAATCTTATGACCCAAACACGGATGTGCAAAGTAAATAAAGATTTTTTTGAAATAAGGGTCATTTTGAGGGGCTAAATTACAAAATTAAAAAAAAAAGTTTTGCAAACCTTACTGTGTCATATATCAAATGAAAGGGCTCATTATGAGGATCTCAAAAATTTTTTTTGTTCGGGTAAAATCAATACTTTTGATTTTATTCACGAAAGAAGGCAAAAATTGACCATTCCCCCCCCCTGATCTCCGAAACTACTGGGCCGAAAATTTTGAAAAAATTACAAAATATAGTTCATTCCTTGAAGATTACAGGAAAAATAATAAGAATTCTATCACTTGAAAATTAAGTGGTAAACTCACAATAATAAGTTCATCTAGGGAAATAGTTCACTAAAACACCACTAGATGGCGCTAGTCAATTGATTAAAACATTTTTTGCACATTGTGTATGTGTTCACGAAGCATATTGTACGGAACCCTCATTGCGCGAGTTTGACTCACACTTGGCCGGTTTTTTTTACAAATATTCCTGCCTCTAAAATATATAAAGATGTTAAAGTTAGAAGTTTGAGTTTTTTGAATAAGGGCTTGCATGAATCTAAATAATAAGCTTTACTTATAGCACGGATGCATTTTTTTTTGTATGATAAATATCTTATTTATCAGTGTCGAGTTCCCCCATAATAAAATTCCATATCTCAGGAGAGAACCGACGTAACCATGATAGGCAGTTAGAGCCGTCTTGACGCCTGCAGTTTCGCGGAGTTTCCTTATGGCGTAAACGAATTTATTTATCTTTTTGCATAAATTAGTTATGTGCGGTTTCCAATTACAGTTACTATCTAATGTTATGCCTAAAAATTTTATTTCGTCGATGTTTTCTACTTTGTCATTTTTATGATGTATATTTAGTTTTGGTAGGATATTATTGTAGTTTGAAAATTGTACTATTTTTGTTTTCAAAATATTAACAGTCAAGTTGTTGTTCTTTAGCCACTGTGTAAATACGTCAATAGTTTCGGTCAATAATTTATCATAATTGTCACTGTTACGATTGTCACTTATAACAACCGAAATGTCATCTGCGAAAAGCGTGCATGGGTACTTGGTAATAGCGGGTATGTCTTTTGTATATATGAGAAAGAGAAGTGGCCCTAGCACGCTCCCCTGTGGCACTCCGTAGTTATTCTGTCTATAAGAGGAACGGTGTGGAGTTAGTATTTGGTCTTTGCCAAGATTAGTTAACTCTACACACTGCCAACGATTTTTTAAGTAGCTAGTGATCCACTCTAAGGCCTTGCCTCGTATTCCATATCGCTCACATTTATTTAGTAGCACAATGTGTTTAACGAAATCGAATGCCCTGCTCATATCAAATAAAATTACCGAAACTCGTTTCTTTTTATCGATATTTTCTGTGATATTTTGAACAAGTTGAAATGCAGCTAGTGTAGTTGATTTATTTTTTTGAAACCCATTCTGTTCTTCTTTAATAAGAACTAACTCTTGACAACTACGGTGTACAATAATTTGATGGTCACTTCAACATCCATTACGGTTTTCGTATGATTTACTATTTTTGTTCAAGATATATAAACTGTAGTGAATGTTGAATTGCCCTCTTCAGAAAGATTTTGAGGAGGCAATTACGGGGTTGCTGTGGCAGCATATTGGGTGGAATTAATATGAATTACTCATAAAGACATTACGTCACAGCAAGAAAAAGTTCGTCATTCCATTTCAATTCAGTTTTTCTCTTAAAGTAAAAACCGAGTACATAGTTAGTAGTTGTTTTTCGAGTAACAAACAGTCGGTTTTAAATAATCAGTATTAATAAAATAAACAATCATACAGAAAAAAAATTGCCCATTTTTTCGATACACACCCCGTTTATATTCAATCAAGCCAAGTTTTTTCCCAACATCGATCATTAAGGGACCTAATACTTAAACGGTGTCTATACAGTTTAATAATAATTCCGCCCTGGAAAGTCCTGTTCCGGCCAAGTGCTGAATCTCACCCAACATATCGAAGATGGGTTTGAGCGCGGTCTGGTCACGGGAGCAGTTTTTGTAGATTTAAGTGCGGCATATGACACTGTAAATATAAAAGTCCTCCTTCAGAAAGTGTTTGCGATAACAAGCGATCGAGCGTTTGTCGGAATCCTAGGCGAGATGCTCCGTAACCGAAGATTTCAAGTCATTCTTCATGGTCAGAAAAGTAGATGGCGAAATCTAAAAAACGGTCTCCCACAAGGTAGTGTCCTTGCACCTACCTTGTTCAATATTTACACCAATGACCAACCGCATCACCCAACCACAAACCGCTTTATCTATGCCGACGATCTGGCACTGACTTCACAAGCCAAGAAGTTTGAAGAAGTTGAATCCCACCTATCAACGGCTTTGGAACAACTCTCGGGCTACTATATGAGGAACTCGCTAAAGCCAAATCCAACAAAGACGGAGTCCTGCGCATTCCACCTTCGGAACCACGAAGCCCACCGCAAACTGAACATCTCGTGGGATGGCGTAAGCATAAAACACACCCAAGCGCCTAAATACCCCGGAGTCACTCTGGATAGATCACTCACATACAAAGAAAACTGCCAGAAACTTCAAGCAAAAGTTAATTCGCGCAACAGTATTCTACGCCGCCTCACCACCACACGTTGGGGAGCAACACCTCACGTACTTCGTACGAGTGGCCTGGCTTTGTGCTATTCGGCTGGCGAGTATGCGTGCCCAGTTTGGGCTCGCTCATCGCATGCCAGAAAGGTTGATGTGGCACTTAACGACTCTTGCCGTATTATAACGGGTACACTTAAACCTACACCATTGGGTGACCTATATTCTTTGGCTGGTGTGGCTCCGCCGAGCATCCGCCGTGACGTTGCTTGCGCTGTGGAGAAGGACAAGCAACTACATGATGGGAGACATCCGCTTCATGGACAAGTTCCCCCACCTCCACGCTTAAAGAGTCGCAGTAGCTTTCTCCGACAACCAAATATATCACCTAAAGAAGCCCCAGAACTCAAAATAGAGAAATGGATAAGTCTTTATCCGCCAACACCTACTACTGTACCACCTGCAGGGAAACTACTAACGGGTGGCCAACTTCCCTGGTCAGCCTGGAAGTCATTAAATAGACTAAGGGCTGGTGTTGGAAGATGCCGAGATAACCGGGTTAGGTGGGGTTTCTCTAGCAACAATCTATGCAACTGCGGCGCTGTTCAGACGATGACCCATCTCATAAATTGCCCCATCTGTCCTACTTCTTGCACCGTAGGGGATTTGTTGGAGGCTAACAATCGCGCCGTCCAGGTGGCCAAATTTTGGTCTAATATGATATAAGATTTATAAATATAGCCTTTTTGACTCGAAAAGAAGAAGAAGAATATTAAATTGGGTTCCAATAAATTACGCAGGCACACGAGGATCGCCTCAACGCCGTCAAATTTAATTTATGGGTGTCTAGATAAGAATTAATTGATGTTGCATGCTCTGGTCCAGACGGTTGTGTTATATTGCTGCTATGGCAGTCCTAGGCTTGCCTATATATTGTGTAGTCTCACATAGTCATCCGTTTGTACTTCTTGCAACTGAGGACATTGTTAGTAGTAGTGTACGAGTAACAAATGAAGTCGGTTAAAAAGTAATATATATTCATTTAATAAAATTAACAATCACACAGAAAAAGCAATTGCCCATATTTTCGGTACAAACCCATTTATATTCAATCAAAAATAATTATTTCTAGAGATTCGACCTAATACTTAAACGCTGTCTATACAGTTTAATAATATCAAATTGGGTTCCAATAAATTACGCAGGCACACGAGGATCGCCTCAACGCCGTGAAATTTAATTTATGGGTGTCTAGATAAGAATTAATTGATGTCGCATGCTCTGGTCCAGACGGCTGTGTTATATTGCTGCTATGGCAGTTCTAGGCTTGCCTATATATTGTGTAATCTCACATAGTCATCAATTTAAACTGCTAAAATTATTGTAAATTAAAACAAAAGATAAATTTTGTTCATAAAATTGCCTCAGGAAGATACATAACCTGAAATCGTATCATATGCCAACATTTATCACAGGTATTAGCTAGCTATAAATTACTATCAAAGTTTTAGGAATCTTACTTATACGGCAACAAGCTTGGACTGACGTTGGTGCCACAAATAGACGCACAGGCATACAACAGTGAAGTAAAATTTTAATCATCAATTTAACACCTCTCCTCATTAGCGTTGGGGGTTACAAATATAGGAAAATTTATTGTATTTTCGATACTCATTCCTTTTATATTCAATTTAGCGGAGTATTTTCCCCGCATTGATCATTAAGGGATCTAATAATTAAACGCTGTCTATACAGTTTAATAATATCGAATTGGGTTCCAATAAATTATCCAGGCACACGAGGATCGCCTCGACGCCGTGAAATTCACAGAATTAATTGACGCCGCTTGGTCTGGTCCAGACGGTTGAGTTATATTGCTGCTATGGCAGTCCTAGGCTATATATTGTCCTATATATTGTGTAATCTCACATAGTCATCAGTTTGTACTCTTTGCAACTGAGGACATTGTTAGTAGTAGTTTTTACAAGTAACAAAAGAAGTGAGTTAAAATAATCAATATTAATTTCATAAAATAATCTCATAGAAAAAAAAATGTGCTCATTAAATATATTTAGATACATAAAATCAAAGCGGAACTAACGTTGGTAGTCACTTCAGGTAGATACATGACTTGTAACGTAAGCTAAGATTTATCACAGGTATTAGCTATAGCCTTAAATTATAATTCAAGTTTTAGGAATGTTACTTATACGGCAACAAGGTTTACTTGGGCTGGCGTTGGTGCCACAGACTGACGCACAGATACACACACAGAGCGGTGAAACTATTAAACATCACTCATTTTGCATCGGCGGTTACAAATACAATAAAACACCCAAAAAGACGTGAAAAATAATATCAGAAAACGGAAACGACATACAAAAGCAGAGGACAGTAATGACTTACATCCACGAAAAGTTCGCAGAAGTGCAAACACGGGAGGTGGCAAAGATATCCGTGATGCGATAACAACGTCCCTCCGATATAAAACATAGTGCTTTTAGAAACAAAGTTCCCGTAGAATATTCGTTTATAAATAACTAGCAGGCCTCCCCGGCAGCTTCCGGGCATGTATGTTACTTATAATTCTTTCTCATGAATCACTATAACTTATGGTGAAATCATCATGAAAATCCATGCAGTACTTTTTGAGTTTATCGCGAACAGATGCGCTGGAGGACTTTGTTTTATAATCTATAGTTTGACATTGGATTTCATGCAGAGAAATAATACGCCATATCTTTTATCAAATCGGCGTATTAATACGAGTATAATATACATTTAATATTTTATATAGCATGGTATCTTTACTTAGCTAACTAAATAGAAAAGTTAAAAAAATTAAGCTTGATCTTTCACGCTTTCAACAACTACTTTGACCATCAGACTTTATTTCAGATATCGTGCCCTCAGGGTAAGGCACAGGAAATCAAAATATAATTGCTCGTAAATTTACCTTGTTAGCGAAATGGACACGACATTTTTTGTCGAATTAATCCGATGTTGACAATGTGTGTTGAATATTTATTAACTCATTTATTAAGTCATAGCGACCACGATGGATGTAATTTGCATTGCTTAGTGTACAATACAGTAAAAGATTCGCGCTAATTCCCGTTTTATACATTATTATGTAAACAGAGATAGTTACGGATAGTACAGATAGAAGGTAGTCATAGTCTCTACCGAACTAAATACAAATACAAAGCAAACTTATGTCGAGCGTTACATTTGTGGTTGATTGCTTTCCGATTTGGTATCAAATGGAAATGCGTTTTTGAAGGCCGACCTGGTTTCTTCAGAGCTTTACTTCTGTCCAATATCTGATTTGTACCTCCAACCCAACGCGTGTAAATAGTTTGTTTTACTTTTCTACTTCTGTGAAGTGCTTTTGACCTACTTTTACCGTGTTAGTAAGACATTTTTGGGTATCTTATTTTTGTTTCATAAATATTTGGAGTGAACATGACTCTACAAAGAATTAATACTAACGGTCTCCGTGGCACAGTGTTTAACACGCCAGCCTACGACACCAGAGGTTCCGGGTTCAATTCCCGGACAGAATATGATGGAAAATGAAAATTTTCAAATTGGCCAGGTCAATCTGAAAAGTATGATTAAATTATACAACTTTGTATCGTTCAGTAAGTGTACTACGACACAAGCAGGCCCCTCTTTCTCATTGGGCAATCTGGGCAATTGCCCAGATTGCCGCAATTTAAAGGACCTCTAGTTCTAGTAGGAATTATGGGGGGCTTTTAACGATCGATACGAAATCAACATCATCGATAATGACGTTCGAAATCGTGAAATCGAACTCGAAAAAGTAAAAGATATAATAAAAACAAAAAATTATATCTTTTACTCTGGCTGTCATGTCTAAATTGTGTTATTTGTCCCTATATATTTATTCATTTACCTACTAAAAAGACAAAGACAAATTAAATTATTAGGTGGTAGCAGTTAATTATGAAAGTAATTCCATTAATTCCAACTTACTCTCATCATTTAAATATATTTGTTGTTATTTTTAATACCAACTAAACGCAAAGGATATATGTTTATACTTTTATCATCTAAAGCATTACGGCGTGTTTTTATTCTTTAAATTCAACATAAACAAGAAGACCCATTAAAACTTTTACCACAACTTTCAACTGTCCATCAAAATTTTCAGGAAGAGGATCTTTTTCAAAAGGTTGTAACCGTATCCCTAACCCACAGTTGCTAAACAGGCTAATGCAGTGAAGCCAAAGGACTATTGCCCTCCAGGGCTCTCGACTAGAGACTACTAACCATTTATATGTAGAAAAGAAGTTTTGTTGATTGCGGAAAGGTTTAGTGTGAACCCATTTTTGGAAATAAAAATGCTTCTGTCTACGAAAGAATGAATGAAATTTATGGAGTTGAATATAAGTCCACATATTCGTAGGATTCTATTAATGAAAGTAAGTTTCTATTCATAAGCAAAAGTGTAGTCTTGTAAACTTGGGCTGTATGACTACTAGAACCGGCACCACGCGTATCTTTTATTTAAATAGAATTTTCTAAAAAAATTAACGATTTACTCGATAATCCATTCATCATTTCATTTCATCCATCATTTCATTAACATCATTTCATCCATTCATCCTTTCTTGCCAAAGGGGAAGTAAGGAGTACCCGAAACCAGCGAGCATGCATGAAAAGAGTAATGAATGTAGATGAAGCGAAAGAGGTTTGTAAGGATCGAAGCAAGTGGAGATCCATAGTCTCTGCCTACTCCTATGGGAGAGAGGTGTGATAATAATATTATCACACCTCTCTCCCATCTCATATTATGTATGTATGTATGTATGTCCATTCATCATTCACTCAAACCATGCAGCTACGTCCTAACTAAATTCCTCCTCTAGGCTCTGTTATTAACCACTTATAGATTTTTTTCTTTAACTTTTAAGACTACTCAGTTTAAACTTGGTAGGCAAGATGTATTCTGTGAACTGCTTTCTAATTTTATAACAAAAATAAAAATAATAAAAGATTAAGGGGATTAAGTTTATTAAAACTATTACGTGAATACAAAATTTTGTTAAAAAGTGGCCCAGTGTGAGTTTGACATGTATGGGGATCAACTTAAGTTTAATTAAAAGCAATCAAGAGATTACTCTTGATTTATTTTAATCAAACTGCCAACTTGTATTTGAGATGAATTTCGTGAATATACCAGTGGAAGGTCAATCAATCTGAACAAAGTTTGAATAATAACGACGTGCCGCCGAATCTTCCTGAAATTACTTACTCTGAAACACTAAGAAACTTTCGCCCAATCGAAATTAAATTGCTAATTTCTCCTAAACTTGTTATCGATCTTCTTACTCCTTGCGGCAGTTAAATTGTGAATATTTTATGAATTAAATTAATTTATTAATGAGTACTCTTACCGAATCGTGGCCTGGAACAGATGAAAGAAGTGTTGGTCATCCTACAAGATGGGTAGACGATCTATTTATTAAAGTCGTAGGTCGCCCTTGGATAAGATCTGCACATGATCAGGACAGATGGCAGAAATGAAGAGAGGCCTTTACTCAGCAGTGGGCGGATGATGGGTTGAGATGATAATGATAATGATGAGTACTATCATTAAATTAAGAAATACAATAAGGAAAAAAGTCCTACCTCTAATAACCTGAGCCAATCTGATATTTAAAATCCTGGCGAAATTATCTTTTATTTCGTCTCTAGGAAATCAATCCTACTACCATCCTATATAAAGAAGATTGTTCCAAATATTGATTTCATTTTTCAGTTGACACCTTCGATCAAGTATGTGTTCTTGATCAAAGATCACATTTAAACTGTTTATTTGATATTTCTTTCAAGTACCTACATAAGGTATGCAAAAATGCACCGACGCATCAAGTTGTTTATTTGGGTGAGAATCGGCGTTCCAACCTAAAATATTTGGGTTCGGGAAGAAATTGCTCATGTAATGGGCGTTCACCCTAGCTGTTTGCGCATAAGATAGTTTAGTTAAAGCGACAAGAGGGTGTTTATAAGAGGGTTAAATGTATGCGTGTCACGTCATTATAATCCCGTTTGTACTGATACCAGTATATTGAGGAAGTACATTATTTTCCTTTTTGCAATATAACAAGTAACTTTTTAAAGGTTTTTGTAGAGTCTTAATATGGTTACTGTAAGTTATTTTTGATTTTAAAGAAGTGAATTTTTGAAAGTATTTAAACGTTTACATCATCATCATGATTATCTAGGTGTTTTTACACTAAAAATATTCCATGTACTTTACGGTGAACTATAATGTTATACTTTGGCTAATATATGGCTCTGGTAGTCGAAAAGAATGTCGTGCTGCTGCGGCAGAGAGTAAGAAGCGACGTAATGATAATACTATTATGTTAAAAAATTTCTAAAAATGATATTATCTGAGGACTGGTTCAAAGACTCAAAATGATATTATCTTATCTGGTATAGTCTGCACCTAAGACAACCTAAGATTATGGCAGCAAATTGATGTTACAAAGTGAAGATGTCAGCTTTAATCTTAGGGTTACAATGAATAAACAATTAGTTAATGTTTAAAATTTTAATCTTTCTACCTTCAAGCTCATCATATTTTAAAAGTTAGCCTTAAATCCTACCAATTTGTGATTTTTCTAATTTTCTATCCTTTAACAAATGATACCTCTAAAACTACATAAAAATACGTTCAGTATGTGCATTACCGCGTAGAGCGTTGTCAAAAGGATATGGGCACTTCACCGAAACATTATTATAACGTGCCGCGTCCAACGGAGTGGTATCTAAATTGTGTGATGACGTGTAAGGTAAGATGAAAAGACGATGAAGTGAGGGCCCTTTGAGCTCGGGGCGAGCGGGTCGCCGACCCAACTCAAAGGTGCCTGGCTAATGGCTTGTGCTGACGTGTTATCTAGTGAAGCTCAGCTAAAAAGACGCTAGCCCTAATAGATTTATACGGGGTCGACTCTTGCTTCAATTAGTGACATATTCATTTGAATGGCTCACCTAATTTAATGCCACATAAGTGTTTTTATTTATTTATTTAACTTAATACACAATTCGTATCAAGGCGGACTATAAGTCAATGTGTACAAGCAGTTGATGTAGAGAATGAAAGAGGTAGTGCAACAACAAAATGTTAGTTAAAATTAAACTATATCATCATTATTATCAAGTCTTTTTAAGTCTCCGCCAATCTTAGCTTCTGTTAATTTTCTATTCTGTAAGCAACAAAGCAAGGAATTTTAAGGTAGCTCACGGCGAGCCAAACTAATATTCTTTGCTCTGTGCTTAAAGCCATGATATATCTAAAACTAACATAAAAATATGTCAGAATGAGCATAACCGCTAAGAGCGTTGTCAAAAGGATATGGGCACTTCACCGAAACATTATTATAACGTGCCGCGTCCAACGGAGTGGTATCTAAATTGTGTGATGACGTGTAAGGTAAGATGAAAAGACGATGAAGTGAGGGCCCTTTGAGCTCGGGGCGAGCGGGTCGTCGACCCAACTCAAAGGTGCCTGGCTAATGGCTTGTGCTGACGTGTTATCCAGTGAAGCTCGGCTAAAAAGACGTTAGCCCTAATAGATTTATCCGGGTCGAGTATTACCACAATTAGTGACATATTCAGTTGAATGGATCACCTTATTTGGCGACATATAAGTTTGATTTATTTTAACTTCATATCTCTTGTGGTGGTCAAGGTTTCTCTTGTGGTGTACTACCAGGTGATGTTGCGATTTAAATGAGATATAGGAGTGCAAATGTAAATATGGAAGAAATAAAGTGAGTTGACA
Source organism: Rhodophaea formosa (assembly GCA_963082605.1). Lineage (NCBI taxonomy): Eukaryota > Metazoa > Arthropoda > Insecta > Lepidoptera > Pyralidae > Rhodophaea > Rhodophaea formosa. The sequence continues at coordinate 9,597,283 of OY720213.1, read as the reverse complement.
TACAGAGGTGACCCCAAATAGGGAAAAGGTGAGCAGGATGATGATGATGATTTTGGTCAGTAATTTAATACTTCGAAACTTTCATGCTACTTTGGGAGAAAAGGAAAAACAAGAATATACAAGCTGCTTCTTTCCCCGCGCAGACCGTAAACGCCGGTCGAGGGATTGGGCAAAATCTAAGGAATCACGTCAATAGGCGATGTAACCGCATCGCCTATTGACGTGATTCCTTAATTTTTTTTGTTATGATTTGCTAGCTGGCAACTCATATCTATTTTGATTCCATTCACCTAAACGCCCACTAGGGCGTTTAGGTAGAAAATGGAATAGAATAGTGTTAGTACACGCCAAACGCCAAACTCTGTCTACCCCGCAATGGATAAAGACGTGATAATATGTATGTATGACAGCTGCCCACCTATGACCTATGGCTACATACATATCGGATTGCGTTTCAACATATTTTATCATAGTCTAGATAAAAAAATGTGTTGATTTTTGTTTTACTGTGTTATTACGAAACGAACTCCCAATTCTATCAACAACAGCACAAAAATATTTCGTTCCCAAGCACGAAATTATTGCGATAAAATTTAGCACAACAGAGTAAATTGCTTTCGAGAAAGGAACGTGAACGTGATCAATAGAAGACACCTATTACGGGGCTATCGCACTGATTTTAAGACATTTTCCCAATGGAAGAGAAATTGTGAAAAGTACAGCTGTATTTTTATAACCCGCTATAGAAAAGGAAGTCTGCGATAAAATATGTTGTTTAGGGTGAAAAGGTAGCGAAAATTAAATCGTAGTCCCGTAGGCTATCGCACTGATTTTAAGACATTTTCCCAATGGAAGAGAAATTGTAAAAAGTACTGCTGTATATTTATAACCGGCTATAGAAAAGAGAACTTTAAGATAAATATGTTACTATGTTTATGGTTGAAAAGTTGCAAAAATATAATGGTAGAATTAAAAACTATACAAACGGATAAAAGAGACCAAATAAACGTGTGTCTAAGAAAAATTTAAGACAAAGTTTTGTATATCAAATTGTACAAAAATGTTAAGTTCCCAAGCATAATTGCGATAAAATTTAGCACAACAGAGTAAATTGCTTTCAAAATTAGAAAGGAACGTGAACGTGATCAATAGAAGACACCTATTACGGGGCTATTGCACTGATTTTAAGACATTTTCCCAATGGAAGAGAAATTGTGAAAAGTACAGCTGTATTTTTATAAGCCGCTAAAGAAAAGGAAGTGTAAGATAAATATGTTGTTTATGGTTGAAAAGACAATTAAAAAAAAATTGACGTTGAACGTACTATACAAATGGACCAGTGAGACTAATAAAGTGTGTCAAAGATACGACTAAATGACGATTTGGACACACTGTTTGAAATATAAAACAATATTTTGTACCACTTAAGAAGATGAGAGGGAGGAGAACTCTTCCATTCTCCTAAACCTTCAATTTTGGTGTCATTCGATTTAGCACATCTTAATCTAGGGCTAAACGTTTTTCTTTTTTATTGATTCAGTTTAGATTAATTGAAATAAATTAAAATGCCTCGGGTATTTTTAAGTAAAAAATATATATATTTACTTAGATGCTCATAACCACAGAACAACAAATGTGTTTGTTGTTCTGTGCTCATAACTTTTGTTGTAAGCAATATATCTCAAATATCAAAACGTAAAGCCCTATTTCTCCGGTTTATCAATAATGTGTAAAAACAATATCGGAATTAGACTATGTTTAAGGGGTGGGAAGCGTTATCGCTTTTTGTATGAAAATTTTCAGGTAGTCGATCTTCTTAACACGAAGTTTTGTATATCAATTGATTCACAAATGGTCTGTAAGCTGTTTCCAATATGGTTTAAATTGAATCGCTTACACTCCAGTGCCCTGGAACTATTTATTTTACATCCCACCCTACCTTTAAGCTGTTCCGCGTTTAAATAGTTTCGGTAGCCCCTAACACATGAATAAATAAAAGCGACTAGCGTAATTTTTTTTTCTTTTTATTACAAGTTGTTTGATTATCGTGTGTTTAAGTGGCCAACACTGGTGTCATTTTTTCAAGCTGCCTAAAGGCATCTGACATAACTTGACGACTGCCATCAATGATGACAGTCAGGACCAACGGCTTAACGTGCCTTACGAAGCACGGCGGAGCTTGAGATATTTTTATGCCACTTGCGGTCTCAAATACAAGTGAGTGGTTGTGAGCATTATTAGCGCTCACGCATGTTAAGCAACCCTGGGCGTAGTGTGCTAATAATGCTCACAACCAATAGGCCATAGGGCTTCTTTTATTTTTATTTTCTACAAACCAGCATGGCAGACTTAATAACTTGGTAACTACTATTTTTATTTACATGAAGAAATAAAATTCTTATAATAGGAATAAGATGTGAGCAGGAAATTCATATTTTTTTTTCAGGATTGTCACTGTACAGAAAGGGGTTAATTTATTTCATTTACCGTGATTTTGTGGTCTTCGCATCTAATATCAAAATCAGAGTATTGACAATGACAATGACAATCGGGAAAAAGCAAAAAAAATAATTAGGCATTTTCTGCATCTGACAGTTTTTAAGCATGCATCCTCAGCTGTGGTGCATTAGAGATTCCACTACTATGATAGACAGCATTCATGCTGTTATATGATTTCACAAAAAGTTTTTACAGCTGGCCGCCTGCCTGACAATAACCGTCCATAGGTACCAACAGAATCGCAGAAAAATACTTGTTAAAATAAAGTATAAATCCCAGAGCCTTTTCTGTAACTTTGCCCAACGAAATGCACAGATGGTCAAATAAATTACATCATCTGCTGCAGAAACATGACCCTCTCTGTGCTACCAGAGTCATATATTAGCCAGAATAGTCAGAGCATTTGACCTACAGCTGGCCAGACGGGTTGTAGAGGTTTATAAGTTATATTTAGCTTGTGTTTCCTAAGTTGCTTTCCCTACGGTATCTATTGGAGTGGTTGTATTCTACTCTGCCTGGAACCACACGGCTCGGCGATAATTCAAGTTAACGCTACCTTTTTTCCATTCATTGGACACGTGGTGAAGGGGGTGGCACATGTGGTCAGCCCCGAGTGACACCCTTTGGGGTGGGGGGTGACACGCGCAAAATTTAATATAGCAACCGCCGTTGAGACCGACGTCAAAGTCGCATGGTGTTTCGATTTACATTCTTTGGGGACACCATGTTGACCACCACGGGTCATAGCAATGCTAGTTACGCCACTGATTCACTGAGATAGGTACCTATTTTGAATCTCCAAATAATATCATAATGGCCGTCCTCTAGCTGCCTGTATTTGATAACGCCTCGTATCCAAACTATCGTGCACCTTCGTTCTAATGTTGCAAACAGGGTTTTAGTTTTATCCTAAATCGAGTTTAGTCTGAAACTTGCTTGTAAATAGTAACAAGTTATTTATAATAGTAAATACCCTTATAATTGCAGGGTAAATAATCAGAACTACGCGGCCGTTCCTTGAGCACTCAAGGAACGGCCGCGTCGCGACGACCTTGATACTCGCCCTGAAGATGGCCATCTGAATTGGCCGAAACCCGGTCGGCAATACCGACTAAATATAACGTGAGTGCAACCGTTTTTAATAATAATAATTATGTCTCGCGTAACATTTAATATTTTTGACTTCTAGTCATAAACAGTTTGATTGTCCTTATTGTACTTAGTAATAAACCACCTCTGAACACTTACTACTTCCATTTATTGAATTTGAAATTCATATCAACCAGTTACATTGCAGTACTATTGAAAATGGATGCAACTGAATATTTATACTAGACGGAAATATGCAGGGTTTTATAACTCTGCGCCAAGTAAATAAAAATGGCGTTATTACACTATATTGGATTACTGGGGTTGCAGACTTGTAATATTTTTGCTTGGGAGCTAGACCGGCCACGGTGTTTTATTAGTTTAGTGAACTCCTCGCGTTTCCTTGCCTACTAGATTCGCAAAGTTGGTTAGGATATTTATGGCAGTAAAAATAAGGGACGTTTTTTTATTTTATTTTCGTACTTCAAACAACTCTCTCTAAGTGATTTAAGAGGGCCCTGGACGCGCATGTCTGTATACAAACGGAAATAAGGAATTGTGGCAATATTTGATAATTTTGGAGGAAAATTAAGCATTCAATCAATTAATCTCATTATAATCTACGTACGTTCCTATACAGCTTGGTTATAATATCTATGGTTTAAGAATTATAAGCCTCTGAAAATTTGTATGGAAATGTTGTGTCCAAAATTATCAAATATTGCCACAATTCCTTATTTCCATTTGTATGAAGACATGCGCGTCCAAGGCGTATCAGTGCAATTAGGTGGTAAAAAAACATTTTTTGTTAGTATTAAAATAATGTTTTACTATGTTCTTTACCATACAGAAATAAGAACTTGTCAACTGCATTTTTGTTTTTACATAACTAGATTCATAGGAATTTGAAATTAGTCGATTTTTGATGCGTTATTGCGAAAAGGTAAAGATTTCTGAATATACTTACTTAATTTAAAAAAATATATAGTGATGAGAGAGAAAGTAGGTATAAACATCAAAAGTTGCATTGATTTTCCTGAAAATGTTTTTCTTTAACAATATTAAAATTTAAACTTTAATTAATATTTAAAACTCTAAGTAAAAGAAACAAATCCAGAGATACAAACAAAAACATCACCTTTTGGACTTAGAATAACGATCCGAGATGAAAGGAGCCTCACAAATGAGACTCGCATCATAAAATACAGAGCATAGAAATGTTACACTACATCCAAAAACAAGCTTGAGTCGAAATGCACTGTCTTGTTGGATGGTTGAAATTGGTCTGGCCAGTTTGTACTTCAGTGCGTTCTCGTGCAATGAAGTTCAAACTGACCAGGTCGTCTTCTTGCATTAGTTAGAGTCCAAATCGTGGTCCTTTATTATAGGCTTCATAAAAATGCACAAGGTCGCTCAAATCGGTGTTTTCTTACTGGAAGAAATTCGTTACACGTCAAACGAACAAAGGTGCCGGTCGTATTGAAAATTCAAAGGGGGGAGGCGGCCGATGTCCAGCAGTGGATTTTGCAGCTGAGAGATGTTATCATCTCAATGAAGCAAAACCATGTCTTAGAGAAAGTCAGGATTTGGTTTTGCTACGAGATATTTAAATGGCACGAATAATGTCATTTCATTGGTTTTGTAACACTTCGAATTTAAGGCCCCACACTAGGCACACTAGTGACACCAATAATTTTATTTCTAATACTTTACAAATAAAAAGAAATTCATGAATGTAAATCATATAAGCCTTAGAAAATAACCTAAAGTATTTTTTGAAACACATTTTAATATCATTGATTAAAGTAATTAAGAGAACTACTGATTACCGCCAAAAACGGCCGTTTTTGGCGGTAATCAGTAATTCTCTTAATGACTGATTCTCATAATATTAAAACATGATTCCAAAAATACTGAAGGTTATTTACTAAGGCTTATATGATTTATATTCATGAATTTCTTGCTATTTGTAAAGTATTAGAAATAAAATTTTTGGCGTCGCTAGTGTGCCTAGTGTGGGGCCTTCAGAAGTAAACACTTTCTGTAGTACCTACCCAAGCCTATCTGTAGTTGCTGTAGCACGCACTTGCACATAACTAGTTTTATCTTCTACTTATATTAGTACACTTGATAATAATAATAAATTATTTTTCTTAATAGGTTATGGCTCTATTCAAAGCGTTTAAATGAAACCGGTCAAGTACGTGCCGGATTCGCACATGCTAAAGAACCACCACCGTACAGTATACGGATATAGGGACGCTGACACATGACCTCCATTTATTAAATAAAGAAAATAAGATAAGAAAATAGGATTGTGAATGCAAAATAAATCCCATATAAACATGACCTCCATCTTTGTAAGGTTAATCAAATTATACTATAATAATATATGTACGGACAGTATTTTTCTAATCATCAATGGTGTAAAAGAGCGTGTTGAAAGAGTCTAAAAATAAATACCTTCACGTCTTTTTCCGACGATGAAAAAACCCAAAAAAAAAAATCCAGTTTTCTTATATAGGGTCCCATTTTTTTAATATAATTTTGTTTTTATTATATCTGACATCATCAAAAGATATACGCATACTTTGAAAATTTTAAGCATCCTTTTTTTATACAATTTTCTATCATGGAATTACTTGTGATAGAGAAATGGACGGCGCAGGCTTAGTAATAAGATCCCATTGGTATATTGGGTACGGAACCCTTAAACACAAAAATAACATATGCTACTAATACCCATGGAGAGACAAAGGGCACATATTTGCACTCTTTAATTTGAGCGCGCATTTTACACATGTGAAGGTCGCTATTACGCGTACAAACGTAAACAACTGTAATGAAGGTTTCGTGCTTCAAAGTAAATTGAATCGAGGTGCCGATAGTAGGAAGTCCCTCATTTCCTTGCATTTGTTGTCACTGTGCCCTTTAGGCATTAAATTTTCTTCTACGTCCCATCGCGCGCCCGTTTCCGGGTATGATGTCCGGACCTTAGGTCAGTGTTTCTTAAAATGGGATTGTTTTGCTTTTATTAGAATTCCCGCGGTTTCTTTATTTCTCTTTGTTTTCTTGAAAGTAACGTTAAATTAGTTTTAATTCAATTCATCAAACATACATATTATCACGTCTTTTTCCCTAGCGGGGTAGAAACAGTCCAGGTCTATAAAACATTAATGCGGCGTTTAGCATGTTGGTGAACTTTAAGGTGGAGAACGGACTCAAAATAGTGACGAATTGTAGCAATCCATCGCATCGCCTATTGACATGATTTCTGAGATATTAACCCATTTCCTTGACTGGATTTTATGATCTGCGCGGGAAGAGAAGCAGATGGTACATTCTACGTTTTTTCTTTTTTCCCAGACTAGCGTGGAACAATTCATCAAAAGTTGGACTTAAGGGTACGCTAGTCAAGTGTTTCGCCATACAAATTCTGTAGGGTAATGACTCTGTTGTTCGGCATCGTCTGTTTAAAGTTTTTAATTCTATCGATTTGTCTTGTCGTTATCTATGCTTGTATGGAATCATAATCGTAAAATTATAAGTACTTTAAAAGTCTCAAAACATTCCGTTTCAACACGTAATTTTAACGCAAATTTGGGGACAAATAAATACCGTAAGGAATATAAAATCTCTAAAACAAAATTTATACAAGCATAGTTTGGTTATTAAAAAAATTAAATAACTTTACTTTTAATTAAAACATGCAGCTGTTTTATCACAAGACCAATTCTCCCAAACGCATACTCGCGAATTTTTAGACGACGAAGATTTAGATTTTCAACAATATTTGTGTTTGCATACACTAGACTGTAGTTCCGATGTGCTTATACATCGGTGTAAATAGTTCCGCACTGTTCACAACCGAGTCTATCCCTTTCTCAGCGAAAAAGCACGCAAATTAGCCACGTGCGCAGACGAATTCGAGTTCCGGACTAGCGCAGCCTTAATAGTTAATGGCAAGGCAAATCTTTTCTTTCCACGCAGACTGTAGAAGTGGTCGAGAAAATGGGTGAAAATCTGTGGAATCATGTCAATAACCAATGCAGCTAGCAACATATCACGACCTACTTAGTTTGGTTAAATTTTTACCGTTACACTTACCACAATGCTTAAAGTAGTCAGTGGTATTATCCTCAACTTCCCATCCGATTGTTGAAGATTTGGCATAAAAAACGCGCTCCCGGCCTCTCGAGCAGCTACTTGGATGATATGAGTATCCATGTCTTCCAAGTTCGTTGTATCCTAATTCCAATTCTAATGCATTCATCATTATTGTACTATTCCGTTTTCTTTTTCTTTCAAACAATTAGCTACCGAAGATAGTTGACTTTTTTGCTTGTTTTTGACTTCGTTGCCTTAAGCTTTGTCTACCGCATAAGAAATAATGACGTGATTACTATTTATTTATGTGCTTTATTATTAATCTTATTAAAATAGGTAATCTTAATTTTATATTAAGTAATCTTTATAGCACACTAGCTGTTATAATATTAGTTAGGATAGGATTAGGATTCCAAATGAAGTGTATTAATTTTAATTAGAAAGAAGTATGTAAGTGCCTAGATGCAATTTTTAAGTGGGTAAGAAACTTTTTCAAGATTTTCAAGGTCTCATGATAGGAACGAGTACAAACCAAGGAGTAATCTGACAGTTTGAGATCCCGTGTCTTTTACTATTTGGGACAAAAGTAAATTAAGATTGTCCCCGATTTTATTCTATTAACCTCTACGAGTGTCCGTTAGATCGATAATAAATAACTAGTCGCAAAGTATATGCTTTTATGAATGAGTACACAAATTATATAGAATAGTATTTTATAATATATAAATAGTACTAGTGGCCCTGTGAGACGTAGACCTCGCAAAACTTAGGTATTTTTGAAAACCTCTGTGGCCTAGTAGCCATCATGCAAGGTTGTCACACCACAGGTCCTGGGTTTCGATCCCCGGTTAGAGCAAGATAGATTTTTTTTAATTTGTTTAGGGTCTTGACTTTAAGTATTTATAGATAAGTATTTGTTATTAAATAACAGTCGTTGAATTAAAACTTGTACTAGTGGAATGGTATAAGGGACTTACACAGTTAATAGCCACTAGAAAATTGCAGTTCAAAGTATTAAATTTCAACGGATAAATTCAACAAAAGTAGAGAAAAAGTAGAATAGGAACATAACGATTAATAAATAGCCGTCGGGTTAGAAAAAACGATCGTTTTTTCTACGTGTCAGCGCCGCGGCCAGCGCGGCAATTTATAGGCAGTTATTAAATAATCGGCGTCCCTTTATCTCTGTCCAGTGGTGTCGATATTGCCGACGTAATTGTTAAATGGAAGGACTATTCGCTAACTTGAAATATAGATCTGGACACACTGGTCACAGATCACAAATAATTAGATCCGCGTCCCTGTATTCCTGTCTGGTGGTGTCGATATTGCGAACATAATTGTTAAATGGTAGGGCTATTCGCTAACTGAATGGTTCTGGTCACGCTGGCCACATCTATATTTTATGACGAATCATTAAAATGGGCATATCTGTATCTCTGACCGGCGGTGTCGATATTGCGAACATAATTGTTAAATGATAGGGCTATTCGCTAACTAAACATATGGATCTGGACACACTGGTCACATGTATACAGATCATGAATCATTGATAATCGGCATCCCATATCTCTGTCTAAGGGTGTCGATATTGCCGACGTAATTGTTGAATAGTAGGGCTATTCGCTAACTGAATGGATCTGGACACACTGGTTACATGTATATAAATTAAGAATCATTCAAATCGGCGTTCTTTTATCTCTGTCCGGTGGTGTCGATATTACCGACGTAATTGTTAAATGGTAGGGATTTTCGCTAACTAGACATATGAATCTGGTCGCATTTTTCACATGTAATACAGATTACGAATCATTAAAAATGGGCATCTCTTTAGCTCTGTCTGGGGTATCGATATTGCCATCGTAATTGTTAAATAGTATGGCTAATAATTAGTTATAATAGTTACCTAATGTTTTCTGCGTATATTTATAATAGAAAATGTAATCCCTTTTTATCGCGCTTATACTTATACACGGACACTTATTTACAATTTTTATTTTATAATTGAGTACTGAGGTATTCAATTGTAAAATGTTGTAATGTTGTAAAAGGTATAGCCATCGACTCTATTTTATGGTTCAGCTGAAAATAAGCGTGTCATATTTGTGCCGCCAGCTCTATCTGATCATTTAAGTATCAAAGTTATTTTATGTTCATTTTGTTTGTTTGTTTGTTTGTTTGTTTGTTTGTATACACTTTATTGCACACGACACAAAAATATAAATTAACAAAAGTGAGATACAGTTTTAAGGAAGTATTGTATAGTGGCGGACTTATCCCTGAAGGGATTTCTTCCAGTCAACCAAATAGTTGAAAGAATTCTAAACAGAAAATAACCATGGTCTTTTTAATAGTGTAGAGAATAAAGAGTTCAGATTTGGATCTTGCGATCTGGACATTATGGACACGAATGTTTAGTTTCGAATATTCAGATTGCGAATAACCCAAGTGGTATACGGATTGCTATAATATTGGTTAGCCTTTGATATATTATGCAGCCCGACCAAGGAGAGGTCTCGTGAGTTTGATTGTTTGTTTCGTTATTATGTCTAAGTTTATACGTGTGAATTTAGCTGTAAGGGTTGTGTGAAATAATTACTATACCAAATTATTGTTATAGTCATTATTTTACACACTCCTTATTGTTATTTTTATGAATTGATCTTGAGATTTGGTTTTGCAAATCTCAAAATAACAACAGTTAGTACATATTTTTTACGTCTGTTATATTATTTTTATGCCTAGGGAAAGTTGTGCATTATTTTTAAGTATGATTTAATCCCATCTTGTTTTAAATTTTGAGAAACGAACGAACAAAAACGAACTCAATGCGAATGACGTCGAAACATGTCGGCCAGAAGCTATTTACGTGAGAAATCCTTTGTTACATATTTCAATTATGTCTATATCTCACGTTAGTTTTAATCAACTTTTATTTAATATATGTGTATCACATGCCATAACATGAAATGATAGGTTCTGTTTTAAGGAAAACGTAATTTGTTTATCAGGTAACGATTACCTTTGTAAGTTAAGTAAAAAAATAAAATACCTATTTATTTTAAAACGCTAAACGTTTTTGAACATTTTACGAAAATAAGATAGCTAAAATTAATGCAAATTAAATCTTGTCATTGACATTGACAAGTTTGCGGTGCACCTGGCAGGCAGTCCCCAGGTGGCTATAACCGAAGGCCGGCCGAACTAGGCTCCAGGGATTTTGATAACGTTGAAAACGCTTTATAACACTCTTAAATAAACTTAATAGCTCCCTCGAAGTTTTTCGTTGTACCCCTTAGAGCCATTACGCAGCGTTACGAAACGATTTATATCGCGTTTATAGACTTAGGAAGGGGCAGGATTTCGCCTTATAGTATTTAGGTGTCAACTAGAGTTGTACGAGGTCGATTTACCGTTCCGATAGGGAACCCTTTCCTGAACAGTTTTATAAAAGGTGTTAGAGATTTTATTGGCGGTACAGTAGGGTTTCTTTGTGTTTTTGCGCATTCCCAAACTCCCTTTATGATGGGCTGACTCGTTTCGTAGGCGAACATTTTCATAGTCGTAAATAAGAGCCACAACGACACGGTGGCCTGAAGCTCAATGGCTGCTTGGCGACACGGCTTTAGTACATTTATCTGGCGAAACCTAACATTTGTGCTGTAAAATAGGAGATAAATTCTCATTTTGTCTTAGCAGAATGAATATTTATTAAACAACGAGAAAATGTAAGCGCTTAAATTCTGGAATAATGGTTCATATTCAAGCAAAGTGTGTAAAGTACTCGCTACGCAAAATTTTTCTTTAACTGGCTGAATCTAACATAACAATATTTTCAATGTTACAGATTTTAAAAACAAAGGATTAATGAATTTCGCGTTTTGTGACGTCATTTGCGGATGTATTTTTTCCAACCCCGATTTAATCTTCTTAAGATAGATTTTTCATAAGAAAAATATATTTTTTTCTAAAAATAGGCATCATACATGATATTATGTTACTTAAAAATATCGATTTTCGCCCTTATTCCAAAACAATTAAAAAACGGTAGTAATGAAAATGACATCATCTGTGAAAAATTTTAAATTCAAGCTTATAAATAAAAACTTTATGGAATCGCAGAAGTAACGAAATTAGTTTTTTAAAATAATGTTTTCTTTCATATAAAATAATGACATGAAGGTCACAAAAGCACAAATATGCCCAATTATACCGACCCCATGCTAGGCTTAGAATTTATCTAAAAGCTCAAGGATATCCCTGACTTACTGCGTGTTGTTTTTGCTTTGCACTCTCTACTTACGTCACCGTTGACTGATACAGTCTTAGATAAACAACCTTTTTCTCGTTATTTACAAATCGTCTTCTAATATCAGCTTCGACTGCTTTTATTGTTAGTTAAGACCTCTTCTCTGTCTTTTGTCTTACAGTTGTGTTTTTGACATACTTGATGACATACAACGTGACTCGACTTTTTATTTACACGCTTTTGTATCACGGGGAAAAGTATAAGATAGGGAATAATCTTGGGAGTGAAATTAGAGCCAATTACATTATATTTGATTACGCTGAAGTTTAGTATTCATGTGTATCTCCTCTAACAATGCAATAATTAAATGCTATGAATCTATTCCAATGTCGAAAGGTTGTCATAGGAACTCCTTCACCAAACAAGATAAACTTATTTCAATTATGTTGGCAAGTATAATATGATTGTCATTTATGCCAGAATTTATTATTAGGTTAAAATTAGTTAGTCACACCTATTCCTTGGCAACCAGTATTTTAATTCTCAAATAAGGTAAGTAAGTTGTATTAAATAAAAAAAAGCATGTCCTTTTCAATTACTCAGAATAAAATACAAGATATTAGTCTAACTACTTTCCTCCATGGAGCTGCACTAAAGGAAAACAAAGGATAGTGAAAATAAAACAAGAGATAACCCGTATCCCTAAATGCGGGCATCCGCTCAAACTAATCGTTTACCTATACCATAACAATCAATCCGAGCCACTCTAATTTTCCAGCCAATAACCGAGGCCCACCGGAATCCATTGAAAGTACCTAATTAATTGAACAACATTTTTTCCCGGATTCGGATCACGTAGATTCGCCAGGTGACGTCATGACAAATACACGACCGTATATAAAAGGGGGCGTAGAGGCGTCGAAACGCTGTTTTTACGGTCAGACTGGTATTAATTATATCACACGAGGGGATCTGCTGCCGACAAATGAAGAATAGACAGGCAATACGCCATCCTCTCAGCAACATTACGACATTTTGTCAAACGCCAGCGAAAATGTACGCGACAATTTGTTACTAGATTATTTGGATGTTTATTTCCTGCGCGGTTATAAAGTTATAAAATGTGTTGTAAAGCTGACATCAATCTCCGTCGAAGAACATGAGCCGACGTCAAAACTTTGGAGTTTTTGCAAGATCGCGTAATAAAATCACGGCGGAGTCAGGAGTCAACGATATTTTCGAAGTTGAAGTCGACAGGGGCAAGCGCTAATAGAGTTGGAAGAGGCTCAAGAGTCTGAATTTTGAGACTCAAATCTAACTTAGGTATATCCTTAATTATTACGTATAGGTTGTTAAAATGAAAATTGTTTATTTTTGACTTATATGATAAAAATTTTCAAAATGTGCGTTTTATATAAAAAACAAATTTGTTTTTAAGGGACTGGATTTTAGTTGGTAAAAGATGGTGTAGTTGGTAGCATATTTAGGGTGCTTAATAGCTTGCTAACTTTGGCAACGAGAAAGAGAGAGTTTTAGTGCGTCTTAGTCTTAATTTTAAAAAACTATTTACCATGTCATTTTCTAGGTTACATTTGAGCTAAAAAACGGAAATAAAACGGCTCGAGCCCTTCACAGCACTACTGCAAAGGGCTTTTGTCAGCTCATTTCTCACGTCCTGATTGAGATGGACCGCCATGCATAAATCTGTGGCATTCACTGAGTTTTATTCTTATGAATTTTTTCAAATATCCAGATTATGTAGAGACTTTGTAATTTAGCCTAATGGATGGTTCCTTTTAGAATGAAAGTTGAGAATGGGCTAACACCGATACGCAAAATGTTCATGAAGTAATATGAAATAAATCGTATTTTAACTTACTTCGAAAATGAAGGAGGTTCTCAATTCATCGGAATCTTGAATGCTTTTTTTTTTTTGGTTTTTTGTTTTTTCTCCGATTCTACTAAGATGCTTGAATCGATGTGAAAAAAAAAATCCTATTGTTCCTCTTTCAATTTCATCAATATCAGTTTAGTACTTTGGTTGAACTCCGTTTATAATTGTTGATTGACATACTTCAAGGGAAACAGCAGTATTCTTCTCCTTATAAAAAGCTTAAAATTACATCCAAAATAAAAATAAAAAGTCAACTGGAAAATGCGGTCTTTTACCAAAAACAAAACGTTGCCGGCTGTTTTCACGTCAAAACACATTTAAAATGATCTTATTAACTAATATATATATTTTATTACAGTTCAAAGCTTAAGACTAATATTCGTAGCATTTCCGACCTGACCTGCACTGCAGAAAAGAAAGGCCTAAAGAGACTGCTTTCATTCCATAATTTCTAAATTAGTAACGCATAATATTCGCTAGAGAAATAATGAAAACTAAAATATACTTTTATCAGCAATTTTTCCAAGTACGCGTAGTTTCGCCATAGGGGTTCAAATCGTTGGCATTGTGGCACGGGCTTAAGGCTTTATCCAGCTGCATAGCCGCGCTCTACAGACCAGAGGCTCGACACACGATCTGCTGGGTTCAATTCATGTTCTGATTCAGCATTTTAAATCGTAGTTTCCTAAGTCGGCTATTCAGCCAATGTGGGTTTACGTTCACGTTTTTTAAGAGATAGTGGCGACTTAGCTTTTTGCAAAATATTGGGCTTAACAGCTTTTTTATAATTATATTAAGTGTAATTTATATTTTTGAACGGATAGTTTGACCGCAAAATGTCTCATGGTTGGAACCCTAGTTGATCTCTGTGGCAAAAAACATTCAGAAATTGATGTTGCTGAGGTCGTGGCGCCAAAACTTTCATGAAAAAAAAAATTATATATTTGTCGCTAAATAGACTAAAGTAATGTGATTTTATATCTATTAAGAGTAGGAAAAGACGGACACATTAAATTTTTTCTCATATACCCCAGATCAAGCATGGGCTCACGGTTTTATCCGGCTGCTTGAAGCCGCGCTCTACAGACCAAAGGTTTTACTCGACACACGATCTGCTTGGTTCAATTCATGTTCTGATTCAGCATTTTAAATCGTAGTTTCCTAAGTCAGCTATTCAGCCAATGTGGGTTTGCGTTCACGTTTTTAAGAGTTAATGGTGACTTAGATTTGTGCGATATATCTACTTGGATTAACTTTTTTTTTAAATATTAATAGTAAGTGTATTGATATTAATAGTAAGTGTATTGATATAACATACTTTTTCGACGTTCTATATATTTTAAAATATTTTTTATTACTTGTCTTTGCCTCCTTTTTTAATATTTTAAATATATATTTTTTTTTTCAATTCAATATCCTCTTTTTGTTTTCAAAGTATATAATATTGATACTCTAACTCTAAAAAGAATAGACGAGTATCATGGAAAAGAATCAGAACAATAAGCCATACAGTACGAGGCAGCGGACACTTGTCACATTTGTTTTGTTTATTTTTACACTTAATCACGTTCTCGTCAATCTTCACGCTTAACGTAGCCTTTAGGTCTTAAAGTTATACCTATCTTAACCCCTCTGTCTGCTGTTAAGACGTAATAATTGGTATACAATTTTCAGAAAAAAATCATGACTGTCTTGTTTTCAATAGAACACTGCAATAAACCTAAATTTTTCTCTAGACTCCGTTTTGTGCTAGGACTAATACTAAATATTGACGATTTATATATACGTGAAATATTTTTAGAAACGGTCGACATTATAATTTTGCATTCAGTCCCAACAAACACTCATCCATCATATATGTCGATGACGTCAAATGTGAGGTTTGGAGATAGCGAGCAATATCACCAAATGGAAAATTTCGATAATGCATGGGGCAAAGATTTATGAACTATAAATCAAAGCCAGTATTGAGTTCAAACCTGTTGACACCGTAACTGTCTTGGTGACGGGTTCGATTTTGGCAAGGAAACTTTTGCTGATTGATAATTTTGTGGCTTTAAGTAAAGACAGAATTAAAGTAGTTTTAAAAATATACGACACTGGCTTAAAGTTAAACAGTTACGGCTACGAATCTGTCAAAGTTATGAGTATAAGGCAAATATGCATATGATTTTTTTTTATAGCTTTTAGCCTAGTTTGTCGTGGGAAGTCAAGGGGTACAGTTGAAGTTTGCCTTAGACATTTTTACAAATTGATTTTAGTGGACTTTATAATATGAAGTTGGTGTAGTTTGGTGTTATAAATGCTCGTGCTCATGAACAATTTGTGAAATAGTTAAAGTGGACTGATAAATGGATTCGTATAGATTTGCCGCCAGAAACTCCCACGAGGCATCAAAGAACATACGCCATCTTTGATGCTACTTGGAAAAACTTTACCGTACAACACCGATACTCAGTATCTCATATACTGGGCACTGGCAGATTCACTGAAATCTCGGTGGAAGCCATAATATAAAACAGAAGAAGAAGAAATATGCATATCAGATCAATTTAATAAAGTTTCAATTTACAACGAAGCTGCCTGAATTACAACAATAATAATACTTCACTGTTGAAAACATATCTAAAGTAATTGTTTTGTAATTAGAGCTAAAATAACAATCTGCTCTCAAATATGCATTCACATAATATGCACATGTATAAACGTGAATTCGACGAATTCATAATAATTAGCGCATGCAAACGATGGGGCTGTAAGCAGTAATTTACTATTTGTTTTACAGAATACATTATACAGCATGCTACTTGATCTTTGCCATTCCCTATAAGGAGTGATTCATACCGTCAATATGAACAACTTTTCTTATGGGACTAATGCTGGCCAACCCGCGTGATATAAAAGGTCTTCCAAGTCAATTATTTAAAAGAAGGCTCACAAAATGGCTAAAAGAAAAAAGCTTGTATTCTGTTGATGACTTATTTAAATTAATTTTTATTTTATGTGACATGTTTAATTTTTTTGATAGATTTGACGCTTTATTATTATTATTATATAAACTCAATCTCATTTGACCTTTGAATAATTTTTATGACTAATTTGTAATATTTGTCAAACTTTTAATATATACCTATTTCTTTTATATTTGCATGCCTCTTTTGGTGAAATATGCTATTCTAAATGTATTTTAACTTAACATCATGTAGTACCATATTTTAAGCAAAAAAATAAATGATTAAATTGAATGATTGACCTTCCCATACAATTGACCGGGCCATTGAAGACTTTTGTATGAAAATGTCGAATACATTTTTGAGTTCCCAGTATTGATCCCATAGGAAATGTTGTTCATAATAACGGGCTGAGTCACCTCTTTAAGGGTATGTCAAGGGTCAATTTACACGCTGTATATGTAAGGTGTCTCATCCAAATAGGTCCGTGGGCAGAGTTTTTATTTAAGAGAGAGAGAGATATGGAAATGGTTCATACCTGGTGGAACCATGTCAACGGTTTTTGAGGAAATAAAAACTGATTTATAGAATTTTAACAACTTCCATGACCAAGAAATCATACCTTGCCAATATTATAGCTTAGTTTCTTGGTGCCAAATAATAATATTAAATAAATTCTAAAAGTCAGTATGATACTCAATGAATATTGGACATGTATTTTGCTCTTTGACAATTTAACAATGTATGTGATAAAAATAAAGCGCGGCAATGTTCATGAGTGAGAGCATGGGACGTCCCAGTATGATATTACTCTGAATTTTTATCGGCCATAAATACCTACGTTAATGATTTTATTGTTGTTTAAATTAACAGGTCTAATGATGTATATTTAAGGCGATTTCCATTATATGTAAAGCATTAAAATAACAATTCGTTCTCAAATATGCATTCACAATTCAATGAAATAATAATTAGCGCATGCAAACGATGGCACAGTGAGCAGTAATTTATAGCTGTTTGCGCGCGTCAGCGAATTGTTTGCAGAATATATTGCGCACTAAGTATTAAATTCTGTTTCTCCGATCACACTAAAATTATTATTCCATATTGAATCCCAAAGTGAACGTGTGAAACGGGTTTACAAACTCTAGGAAAAAACAAAAATCCTGCGAGCACCTTAAGATTTTTTTCAAAAAGCTAAAAGTTAGAGTAATACTCTCGTATGACAAACCTCAATATATTCATATACAACAGTACTTTTGATAATGTGGCCCGAATTTGAATGTAACTAGGTATGATTATATACTACAACCCATTGAGATACTTATAAAGTTGATATTCAGTATGTGTAAACCAATAAGCATTAAAATAACGATTCGTCTTCAAATATGCATTCACAATTCAATGAAATAATAATTAGCGCATGCAAACGATGGCGCAGTGAGCAATAATTTATAGGTGTTTGCGCGCGTCAGCGGATTTTGTTTGCGGAATATATTGCGCGCTAAGTATTAAATTCTGTTTCTCCGATCACACTAAAATTATTATTCCATATTTAATCCCAAAGTGAACGTGTGAAACGAGTTTACAAACTCTAGGAAAAAACAAAAATCCTGCGAGCACCTTCAGATTTTTTTCAAAAAGCTAAAAGTTAGAATAATACTCTCGTATGACAAACCTCAATATTCATATACAACAGTACTTTTGATTACGTGGCCCGAATTTAAATGTAACTAGGCATGATTATATACTACAATCCATTGAGATACTTATAAAGTTGATATTCAGTATGTGTAAACCTATAAGCATTAAAATAACGATTCGTCCTCAAATATGCATTCACAATTTAATGAAATAATAATTAGCGCATGCAAACGATGGCGCAGTGAGCAATAATTTATAGCTGTTTGCGCGCGTCAGCAGATTTTGTTTGCGGAATATATTGCGCGCTAAGTATTGAAATTACAATGGCACTAAAATATTGGGCGATAAATCGAGTAATAATAAGTTTAACAAAGTTTCTACATGATAAAAAATGTTAAATCAAGGCACTGCGCTTTGCTTATGATTTGTAATTTAAAAAATACTACAGTAGTAAGTAAAAGTTTAATCAAGTAAGGGTTTTATCCCTGCAGGTTTTTGTAGTTAGATCTCTGACTTCTTGAGTGAACGGTCAATCCGAGAAGTCATTGATGGCTGCAACTCAGACCTTATGGCTATTATTGCCAGAGTTCCTAAAAGGTCTGTTCTCTCTGCGACTCTTTTCTTGCTACATATAAAAGACGAGCTGTTGCGTAGAGTAGTCACATAAGTAGATGATAGTACAGTCTTAATACGGAGCTGGTCCGCTCTTACATGGAGTATTGTAACCATCTTTGGGATAGCTCAGCTAAATATCAACAGTATTGGAATCGGTGGATCGCACAGCCGGAAGCTAATTGTGGACAAAAGTCTCGTAAAAAATAAACTGAAATGTCTCATCCATAGACGCAAAGTCGCCGGCCTGTGTTTTACTTTAGTAAATATTTTTATAAGAGTGTGCTCAAAAACTGCACGAGCTCATACCTAACGCTTTCTCCTTTTCTCTATCAGACGTTTAGGCGCACCGCTGGATTCCATCCTTACCTGTTTAATAAAATTACTTTTAGTACGCTTTTATTTCGTTTATTACAATATTAAAAGTAATTTTATTTACAAGTGTAAAATCGCGAAAGAAGTAAGTTATTGCTGCACGAGTGATTATTTGGAGCCCGAGCGCTAGCGAGGGCTCTAAAAAGTATGAGTGCAATATAACTTACTTAATGCGAGGTGCATAATCTGCTTTTCTTTCAACTACTGCAATAAAAGTAAGTGAAAAATAAAACTGAAGACAAATTAAAAAAGTTAAAAATTTGTTGTTTACATTCCCACCTTTTTTCTTTATGGCCAGTATTTACACACGTCCCTTTGTAAACTCCATACGGCCAGATTGGCCAACCCTCTTTATGACATGTGACAACTATTGTCCCGCAATTTAAAAAAAGAACTAAACAGTGCAGTAAAGGATTTCCATACATTTTTGCTGCACTAGAGCAGCAAAAATGTATGGAAATCCTTTACTGCACTGTTTAGTTTTTTTTTTACTCCTAGTGCAGCAAAGTTGCGCTTTGTGCTGGATATGTAGTGCAGTTATAATAGAATTGCAGCGTAGTTGGAAGAAAATTATCTTTATTTCAATACCAAACTAACTCTGACATAACATTCTATCAACAACCGCATATTCCGAAATTTTTTTCTAGAAAATTACAAAGAACACAACGACTCTATTAGAAATAAACAACACTTTGTAATTCAAAATTCTACTTTGTGCCGGTATCGTTGTTCGTTTATCAAAGTCGACTACAAGAAATACCTTTCCGAACTCCATTAGATGAAAAGCCCCTACAGAGCTTTACGGCGTCATAAATTTGAAAATATTGTAAGCGTTAGTATAGAAACACATAAACATCAAGTCAATGGTGTGCATATATAGGGAAATATAAGACCCGATTAAACTATCAATAAATTATTCGACGATCACTATGAGTTATTTTCATGGGCCTTATTGATTGATATTGATTGAGAAGGAAAAAGACCAGCACTTTTCTAATTTTTATTCCAAGACAAAATTTGACAAACCTCTAATACCCAGGCTTAGAAAAAGATCGTTATCAATGACGAGCTCCGTGGCGCAGCGGTCAACACGCCTGCCTGCGACACGGATGGTCCCGGGTTCGATCCCCGGTCAGGTCAAGATGGAAAATGATCTTTTTCAGATTGACCTGGGTCTTGAATGTTCATCTATATATGTATTTGTTATAAAATATAGTATCGTTGAGTTAGTATCCCTTAACACAAGTCTTGCATAAGAACTTACTTTGGGGCTAGCTCAATCTGTGTGATTTGTCCGTATATATTTATTTATTTATCATGATTTGCCCAGGGATTGAAGCTGGGACTCTGCGAATCAAAGGCACTCGTGGTGGTACTACAGAGCTATTATCTCCGTGGTACGTCGTCGTCGAGGTCAGTTAATGTAATCACTTTTTCTAATCACAATATTTTGCATTATTGATGGATCGTTATTGACGCGAATGAAGCCGCGAACAAAAGCTAATATACATTAATAAGAACTTGTTGTTAAGTAACAATTTGAAGTAATCTTTTAAACCTTTAAATGTTACTAATATAGTATACATGCTCATTACAAAGACATTCATAGAAATTAAATTTCAAAATTCATATGAAACTCGTAGGTACAGCAATCTCGCTAAACGGCACTGAAAGTTTGATGTTTAAAAATAAAAGGGACCACGGATCGGGGTCGGGTGTGCTAGCCACAAGCGCGATAAAGAAGGCAATTTCCTAAATAGGGCTTGTGAGGATTTCCCTAATGTCGGACAAAAAATGGATTGCCATGCGCGAGTCTTGCGAATACCCCCCGACTCGTGTTCACTTGTGTTTCGCTAAATATGTCGCCGCGTAATAAGCGGAGTTTTCTAGTGATGAGATAATTTTTTTGGCAAGTGGCGGTTTCTAGTGACAAAATTAATTTTGCGGCGAGGGGTGGTTATACGAAGAAGAAATATGCTTTAGATTTTATGAGATGCGGTAAAACGTGCATTTTTGTGTTGGTTTGGAAATTAGTATATGCTGTTTATTAAGTCTCATACGTTGGCCACTTTCAGCCCTTATCCATACTTGTGAAAAACCTTCGAAAGTTGTTTGTTTGTTTTTGATGTAGAAATAGCTTACATATGTACCAGATTTTTCATGCTAAATAAAACTTATGAGGAAGCTTAACGACTGCCATATGACTTCCCAAGTGGAGCTTAAGAAATTTTACTAACACTTGGAGGCCATCGAGCTTCTATAGAAATAGCCATGATATAACTAGAAATACTGTAACGCTGAATTCACATATCAATAAATTCGTATCAAAGAAACAAAAGCTTTTATACAAATACAGATATTAACAAATGTTAGTAAATGTCTATCCCTTTGATCTCCATAAGGCAGCCATTATGTCCAACGCTGTTTTAAACTATGCTGGGGCCTTTGAGCTTACAAAATTGGGTGCAATTTTAGAAACTAGAAAAAGCTATTTATTTATACCATTTTTTTTCTGCTACGATTTTCTATAGCTTCTGGCTCACAGATCTAATCTCAAATATGTTCTGGCTTTTTCTTATAGTAACAATAGTGGTTTCTTTCAAGATTTATGTTGAGCAAACTCACTGTTGCCGGTGTTGCGAGAAAATCGCTGACAAACAAAGCTTTACGATTATTTTCAACATTAAAAAATACAAAGTTGGCTTAGTAAGTACTTTGATCATTTTAGTTAACTTTTTTTGGGAAAAATGTGATATGGGACTTTATACTTTGTCACAAAAAAATGATTTAAAAAAGTTCGACTTAAATGTTTTGGGAATAAATGTGCGAAAATTGTGAGTTTTTCGGGGCCCATATGAGGCTCAAAGCACGGGCCCCGTGTGCCAACGCTAAAGATGACATTGATTTATCAAATTCAAATTTTTAAAATAAATTATATGGTATTCTTTAAAAATTGTTTAGAGATGAAAGTGTTTGATGAAAATATTGAAAAATCCCCAAAAAAAAAGCCCAAATCGCGATGGTAACTATTTTCAGAAGAAAAAACTTAATAGACGATAATTTCAAGTATCTACAAAGTAGTGCCTTCTAAACTTATAGTAAGTTCTCAGCGTACCTTAATTGGTACATTAAATGTACGCAAGTATTCGCCGCATGCTCAAATTATAATCGACTTTCATAAGTTATGGAGCAAATGATAACAAAATTGTACTTATGTCTGTAAGTTTCAGAATATTTTAAACTTTATTGCGGAGTAATTGATAAAATTAAGTTACAGCTCGGGATAGTTCATGCAGAAAATGCAAATTATAAGAGCAACATTTGTTATATGATTTAAAGCTTTTACGGTTCCAATTACTGTTATCGAATTACACTTGTTTACATAAAAGAGTAAACGAAAGGTTAACCATACATAACCAGACAAACGTTTGGTTATGACGAAGTTGTCATGAATTCAGTTTTAGAAGGGTTGCCATCTGGTAGTCGTTAAGGGATCCACGTCAGAGGCTGAGAGGCGGTTCCGAAGAACTCTGACACCAGGGTGTGCATGGTCGGCTGACCGTGTCACCTACACGAAATGAAGATGATGAGCGGTATTGAAGGTACAAAAATGTACCCTCGTAAATACTTTGTTGTATCCTTTTTTCAAATAAAGCTTAAGTGCCAGTAGAAATAATTGCGATACTTGACCGCCGCTTGATAGTATCTCGGCTGCTGCTCAATAGTGTCTCGGCTGCTGCTCGATAGTGTCTCGGCTGCTGCGCGATAGCGTCTCAATTTGTTATTTAATTTGATTGTAATTATAGTGTTAAAACAGCTGACTCGCGCCCTACATGATTTTGCACGGGTCGGCCAAATGTGCGTGCTATGCCCGAACAGATGTTTTTGGTCGTTAGACTGTGGCGTGCAGGTGAACAGTGTGAACTCAAAGTTGTCATTCTCGACTACGGAACCCTACACTGCGCGTGGCCCGACACGCACATGGCCCGTTTTTTTAGCATCATTGTGGGTACAAAAATGTACGCTCGCAAATACTTTGTTGTACCCTTTATTCAAATAAAGCTTAAGTGCCATTAAAGATAATTGTAATATCAGTAATAGGTGCAAATCACTTGAGACTTGATAGCATCGCGTCGGGTACAAAATATAAACACATTAGGGCCTTGGGAGACTGATAAGGCAAATAGCAGCTGATTCTTGCTATATTATCTAAGTTGAGTAAAGAAATACAAAGTGAAAGACGAAGAGTTTTCAACTCGTAGACTTTTTATCGTTAACATTACCTTTAATTGTGTAAGTGCTGGTATGGAAGAAAATAAATAGAATGGAACTCGTCTTTATTACAGGAGACTCACAATATATCCAATATTTTTAGCTTCATAGTAGATACAAAAAATGTACGCTCGCAAATACTTGTTTGTTTTACTTGTTGTATCCTTCGTCAAATAAAGCCTAAGTGCCAGTTAAAATAATTGCGATATCAGTAATAGGCGCAAATCACTTGACACGTGATAACATCGCGTCGAGTACAAAATATAAACACATGCTCTCTCGGGACTCCGGAGACTGCTAACGCAAATGGCAGCTGACTTGCCGTATTATCTTAGTTGAGTAAAGAAATACAAAGTGAAAGACAAAGAGTTTTCAACTCGTAGACTTTTTAACGTTAACGTAACATTTTATTCTGTGCTGGTATGGAAGAAAAGAAAAAAACGGAGAAGGTACTTGCTAATTTTTGCACAGACTCTTAAGGAACATGTCAATTGGCGATCCAGTCAACTATTATTACTTTGATGCCGATTTATACCTATCCAGCCGCACTGACTTGCTAAACGTAACCCTTATGTTTTATGGCTGTAGGCTCTGTCTACCCCGTGAGGGCTAAATACGTTATAGTATGTTTGTATGAGATAAATGTATTTATGAATATAACAACCTGCGTTTTTTATACCAATAATATTATAAAAAGGGGGACATTTTATTGCTTGTTTGCATTGAATAGGCTCCGAAACTACGTATACTGAAAATTCACCTATATAAAGCTAATTTATCTGCAGGTGATAGGTTATAATTTACGCATACTAAAGCGCGAGATAATTGCTAGTTTTAAATATTTGGGTCATAAGGTTTGTGGTTTCATCATCATCAGGTCATTTTAGTCTCCACTACAGGAGTACAACCGTCTTTGTACTGCCAGAGCTAGAGCAGTCTGAGGATTTTGCCTACACTCACCACGCTGGCCAGATGGATTGGAGAGATCTCTTTGATATTTATAAGTTTTGTTTAGCCATGTTTCCTATGTCGCCTTCTACGACATTCATGGGAATACTTGGAGTGGTCCTACTATGCCGGGAACAACAACGGCTGTGCCTTTGCGATTTATAGTTCTTTTAGTAAATAACATCATGGGTGAAAGTTACGAGACTGCTGGTATTATCTCGCTGTATTTGAGAGTTTGTCCTGGATCGAAATATTTGGCAGATCTCAGACCATCGACAGGTGTACGTGGAGATTCTAGACATTTAAATATCTTCTGATTGCAAGGCCATAAGGTTACTGGTTTTATAATTTGCGAAATAATAATAATTAAAATAATAATTTGGCAATCCAACGAGGAAATGCCGCCAGTCTTTTGGGCACCCTGCCCGCTGACTGCAGCGATTTGGCTTCTATTTTTTATTTAACTTAATGTTTATTTATTTATTTTTCTTTTTTTTGTAGGTTAATTTTCTTTTTTTAAGACTAGTTATAGTTTATAATCTTAATTTCGTTATTTGCGAAATCAAAAATTGTCACAGTTCGGTACGATACGAAAATATTCCGACCGTTTTGGTCTTACCCATAAATTTTACTATAAGAATAATTGAAAAAAATAATCTATTGTGATTTGATTTACAATAAAATCAATCGATTATTTCTTGGCAGTTTTATCCTAACAATATGTTAGGATATAAATACAGCAATAGTTTTTTGCTTTCAGCAGAACTTTATAAATGGTGGATCAAATTTTTGAACGAGATTTTCATTATAACAGCCTACTAAGGCCGAGTTTTAATTTTTTCCAATGTTTAATAAGCGTTTTTTGCATATAATATTTTCATACAGAAAGCCTCTACTTTTAGTAATAAAAAATCATTTTTAGAAATAATCGTCGCATACGCCTAATATGTTATTTCTTACACTTTTCTGAAAGCTTTTGTGTCTAGGTATAATGATAGACCCTTACAATCTTGAAAAATTTGGCCATTATTTACAGAACCCTAAACAAGAATGTATCTTTGAGGCTCTGTACTCAAAGAATTTCCGTTGGCTCTTACTTTTTGATCCTTGTTTTAATATATTCAATTAATAAATAAATAATGAAAAATATATATATTTTTAATTTGAACTCTTTGTCGTTTCTCTACATTGTTAAATGAAAAATCCCAACTAATATTATAAATGCGAATGTGTTTGTTTATTTGTTACGCTTTCACGCCCAACCTACTGAACCGATCATCATTAAATTTTGCATACACATATGTTAGGGTACTGAGAAGGACATAGGCTATATATTACGCGGGAAAAGCCGCGAGTAACAGCTAGTATTACATGAAAATAATAAAAATATAAAACATAAAATAAATATATACGAACAAATCACTCAGATTGAGCTAGCCCAAAGAGAGTTTGAGATTTGTGTCCTAGAGTGTCAACAAAAATGATAACAAAAGTGTTAAGTCTTCCCAAAAAAATCGTAAAAGCTGATCAGTCAATAGGCAATGCGGTTTACAAGCCCTCACTATTTTGATTCCGTTTTCAACCTACAAGCCCACCAACATGCTAAATGTGGCCTTTAGGTGTTATAGACCTGGGCTCTGTCTACCCCGCAAGGGCGATGTGATGGTATGTATGTATTCCCAAAATACGAGACAAAACATTGGGATCCAATAGGAACGAGTGCTCAAAGAGGGGAATATCGCGGGAGGAGCGTCCAATTGGATTGAAACGTCGGATGCGCGAGCTCGAAGGGACCGTAATAACATTTTTGTAGAAAGGGCATCCTACAGAAAAATTGTTTTGTTGATAGAACGCCCGCTATTTATGTCCGATTGATTGTATCGATATTATCTACTTTGACGCCTAATTGAGCTGTAATTTTCTGTTTCCTGATATTCTTTTGATATTAAATCAAAGCAGTGAGTTTCCGAAGACGCAGATCGTAAGTACATGACTGAAAAATGAGTATATTATGTTTCGAGTTTATGTAAGTAAGTGCATGTATATCTTCTGAGTTTTATGTATTCCGTCATATCTTCTAAATACACTACCGGATTCGGACAAATCGGGGTATCTTAGAATCCTTTCACCTAACAGAGTGGTTGTTGCCATGGCAGTGGAGATTTCTGTTTTGTTAAAAGGCTTGTTTCGATCCAGTCTAGAGCAATTTTCAGTTACGATAAATAAATACATAAGTACATACACATATTATCATGCAGGCAACATGCAGACCCAAAGGCCACATTTAGCGTGTTAGTGGGCGTAAAGGTGGAAAGCAAAATCAAAATAGTAATGGGTTGATAACTATAGACATACTATAGTAACTGAAACTTATGAATAAAAATAAGAAGAAGCAGACTGTGAATTGTTGCGAATATTGTAGAAAAGAATAGAATTCTATTAATCTCCTTGTAAAATAATTAAACAAAAAAAAAAAAACAATGACTTTAAAACATAAAAATATAACTAAGTTTAATGTAAGTAACTTCCTCTGACTGCTCTAGCTTTATATGGATCTGGTAGTACAGAGAGAGTTGTGTTCCTACAGTGGAGACTGAAGGAAAGACCTGATGAACTACCTTTTGATACGTTTGAATCCCAGCCTGCCTAGAAGCATTATTTTTTTACCGCAATTCAATTTGTTTCTTCCTGTTCATGTCATATATTGAAATTCCGTAAGCAGCAAAGCTGAAAACTAATACAACCAAAATTCAGGATTCAAATGAGTTCTTTCGAACTTTCAAATGCACGAACAACTATGTGCACGCTCGCAACAACTGCATCAGCTTCATTTAAATACGAGAAAGAGAATTAAAACTTGACTCGAAACTATCTCGCTGAAGCCGCAGCTCCGGATTAACAGTTACCAACTTTTTATACCAAAATATCTCAAATGGCGCGATTCTGCCCGCAGATGATACTGTAAATTAAGATTTACATAACCAAAAACTTCTGAAAACACAATTACAGAAGTTTTAACATAGAGCTGTAAGCGTAGTTATCACATTTGTCGGCGAAGTTGCTAGGAGAAAATTGTCTTTGCTGGGGTGTAACGAGGTTCGCCCCTACCACGATATTCAATCTAACCTTTAGTACTAAGATGCGACTCATTTGTAATTCGAGGAGCATTACAAACAATGGTAGCAGTCGTATTCTAAACATTCAAACAATGTTCTAGTCTTACCAATTAGTGAGATCTTTTCGAGTTTGCGCTAACTATAGTAGGGTTTGGACATAGCTGAATGCAGTTCGATAAAATGTATCGAATTTACTCGACTTTGTTTATACTGGGTTTCGAGGAACGACGACGTGAACAAATACTTTTTTAAGTTTTATTGCAAAGGATCTGAGAAAACACTGACAAGAAAATCGTGTTTGACGGTGAAAATTCATTTTACAGAGCAAAACTTTGAGCAAAGTGTAAACATTTATCTACTCCACTTATTCAATGAAATATTTTGATTTTTTTTTATACATTTCTTTTTACTTAAATGTTGTTCATGATATGTTTTTTTATCATAGAAAACAAAAGATTTAACACTAATAGTACTTTTTGACTTTCTTTTCTTTTCTGTACGTGATTCGAGCGCGTAGAAGTCGGGTTGCTTGTTAGTTTGTTTCTTTCTATTAATTCTGTTAAACTGTACTATTAATATTGATCCTTCTTTTTTCTTATTCTGTTTTCACATTGTGAAAGTTGCAAAAACATAGATATTAGATGAAGAAGAAGCAGATGGTTCTACCACGCTAGTATGGCAGGAAAGAAAATCAAAGAATATAGTAGTAGGCTACTAGTATACAAGCTGCCTTTCTCCCGCGCAGGCCCTTAAAGCCAAATACAAAAGGCTATGCGGCTAGCAACCTATCACTATTTTCATTTCGATTTCCAACTTTACGCCCACCAACACGCTAAACTTGATCTTTGGCCTACATGACCTTGGATTCTGCCTAGGCCAAGGGATAAAGCCGAGATAATATGTAAATATGTTAAGCAATTTGCATGCATTTCTGCTGTAAAAAGACAATTATGTCATAAGCTTTGCATAGTAGATCATGTGATGTAACTGAAATGCAGCCGTTGGCAGTGGGTGTACCATCACTTATTCACGGGTGCACGGTAATGCCTGCGGTATCGTCCGGATGCATCTAAGCTCTATTGAGAACTATTGGCTTAAAACGAGCTAGCTTTTGTTTGTACGTTCATGATGAGGAAATTAAATTTTTCATAAGAAAGCAGATACTAAGGCGGCAAGTGATAATTTCGTACATCTATTCTGTACGACTACGGTCTTTCAAGAAATTATTCATTTTAGCTGGGTTTATTCTCATCGGTGTCCTTTTTTTATCACTATTTACATGCGCTTTTTTTTAAATAAATGCTTTGTTACTGTTACTTAACTTTAAACTTGTGTAGAAGTTGGTAGCATGTTAAATTGAGCTTATTTAATGTTCGTGGAGAATTTAGATACCTATTTTAGTATTAGATTTCATGAAAAAAGAATTGTGCCTCTAGAAGCAGTTTTCAGCGAGAAAATACAGGAATAAATTTGTATGGAAATCATACGGTAAAAATACTGCTAGGATACGCCCCTTAAGAGGAATATAAAAGTCTTTAAAAATATATCGTAGTAGATCGTGATATACATGAAATGCAGTCATTTGCAGTGGGTGTGTCATAATTTTTTCAAAACAACACAGCTACTGGTTTTGTTTGGACATATGTTTGTGTGATATCATAAAATAAATCGTTTAATTTGTTCGTTCCTGGCGATCAAAAGGAACAAAGTGTGGAATAACGCAGCTGCGAAGACACTAATTAACACTTCCATCCTTCACAAACTACCATTATTTCGTGTCACTGCTCTTCTTACTTGTCTTCACGCCTTCAGTCTTTTGTATCACCGTTCTCAACGTCCTTTATAAATACCTTATTATATTCTTCTTCTAAGCGTGTCGACTCGGGAAAATTACATTCGTGTTGACCAAAACTCTGCTATTGCCACAACATTATCAGTATTACCTCAAGGTATGATATTTATTTATTCATTACCTCATTTTAACCTATAACGTGCTAACAGGGTACCTGAGTCCGCCTATGTCATAACCTTTTCACATTAATTCGAAGTAGATCATGTGGTCCATATGGAATGCTGTTCACAGCGAGTTTGACATCACTTATTCATGGGTGCACGGAACAGCCTGCAGTATCTTTGGGCTTCGTCTCAGCTCGATTGAATGCTATCGGTTCAAAACGAGCCAGTTACATTATGAGCTGTGATATTACTTTATAAATCTGTTGTTTGTTCGGTCGTCACGATTTGTTTGTTTTTGTTTTAATAGCCAACACTTACGTCAGATTTTTCTAGCTGCCACTTATAACAACAGCCGGGACCAACGGCTTAAAGTGCGTTCTAACCTAATCACCAATCTAAATTGGGACCTCTTTGAGGGTTGCTTTACATGCGTGATTGCTTACAGTGCTTACGATCTCTTTGGCCATCGAGCTCCTTATATGTTCGGTCACGATGTGAAAATGCAAAAAAAGTGCGTAAGCGAATAATAGCTATGATGCAAACACATAGCAACCGATTTGATGGCATAAGTTGACATGACACCTTGTGCTTACAAAAGATGTGTCACACTAACATTGAAAAATTTAATCATTGAAATAAAGGCTGTGCGCTCTTTTGTGTCATCGTTCTTCACGCTTTTAATTTCCCACCTTAGTTTTACTCGTTGTTCTTGAAAAAGAAAACAGCAAATCTGAAAGTAGCTTTACAGTGCAGCTGAACTTGTGCAGAAGTTAGTGGCATGTCGAGCTTTAAGTTTAATCGTAGAGAATTGAGATTAGCTCTTCAAAGCTTAGCTTTTGTCACATGCTAGACCGGTAATATTAGATCAGATTTAAATCTATGTCTTATGATAGTCTGTATGTAATGACATATAGGGGATCAACTAAGTCAAAGTTTGACAACTAATTTACAAAATTAGTCTAGTCGAGGCGTGACCTATGCTTAGTATTGTAAGCAGGCGTAATCACTTAAAAAAGGCACGTAATGACATTAACTCTGTGCTTGTAAGATCTAAAATAAGCAACATAATTTTATACAAATTACTTATTTATATCCGTGTAGCAGAATTTTCTTCTCTATGGATTTCTTATATGTTAAATAAAACCGCAGTAAGGCTTGCGACCCTTGTCTTGCCGGGTGTTTGCCTTAATCTCGTGAAAATTTGCAGCTTACCTGAATGCTTTTCAACTCAAGCCGTGTTAAAACGGTTTGTTGTTTCGGTGAGGTTGTGCAGTTGCATTGTAAATAGGTATTTCTAAAACAATTCCGAATATAACTGCGTTCAAAATATGTATCTAAGAATAATCAGGAAAGGAGATGATAATAGCAAATAAATAAGATGCTAAAACCAAAGTATGCAAACGAGGGGCTACACGAGCTCATGCACACATCGACATTAATTATGCATGTTCTCCTGTTCGTATTTCAAACTTTTCCAAAGGTTAAATTACTACTTACTCATGCTGTATACATGTAACGTTAAAAGACGGCATCACTTATGACGTCCTCATTCCCGGTCTATATTATTATAAGGTCCAGGGTTCAAAAGGACTAGGTTTTAATATCAATATGAGATAAGAAATTCTGTGTTGTCCAAAAATCTTACTTGGTGGTTTCAATCAAAAGCTTACTTCAAATGAAGAAGATTATCGCGAGAAAACATGCACATTAGGACATTATTCAGCGATGTATGAAATAAAGAAGCTCTTACAAACACCTACAATAACTTTAATATTCATAATTAAGAAGTAAAACTGGCAGTTAGGTGTGCAAGCCCTCGTTTTGCGCCACGTGTTTATCGTCATGAAAATTTGCAGCTAACGTGAATGCTTTCTAACTCAAGCCGCGGTTAAACTGTTTGCTGTTTCACCGAAAGTTTGTTGTCTCTAAATGCTAGAATAAATCTCACTTCTTCTTCTTCCTTTACCTTATCCCACTTTTTTATGTGGGGTCGGCACAGTATGTCAGCTCTCTCCACCTTGATCTATCATCTACCATAGCTTTTGTCACTCCCCTCCTGTTCATACTCTCCTTGACAACCATCGATCCAAAAATAAATAAATCTCACTATAGTGGTTATACTTCTTTTAGTTTATAGCGTTGTGAAAATTTTATTGTAGACTTTAGAAAACGCTCTTATTTCTTCACTAGCATTTGCCTGCAGCTTTGCTAGTGTTAAAAAAGTTTATTTAATAATATTTTGTTATGAAATGAATGTACTATACTTACTACAATACTGATTTTTAAGCCGATAACTGGGTAAATAATAAAGTATCTCTACCAACTATTAACCCCTATTTGACCCAATAAAGCAAATATTTTTTTAGGGTGCCGTACCCAAGAAAAACTAACAAGACACCTACAATAAGATTTTATTACTTAAGTATTCATAATTAAGAAGTAAAACTGGCAGTTAGGTTTGCAAGCCCTCGTTTTGCGCCACGTGTTTATCGTCATGAAAATTTGCAGCTAGCGTGGTGCTTTCTAACTCAAGCTGCGGTTAAACTGTTTGCTGTTTCACCCAAAGGTTGTTATCTATGGATGCTAGAATAAATCTAATTGTAGTGGTCATATTTTCATGCTCGATGAATTTAATTTAAGTTTGTTTAAATTAGATTTTTGTATGATTTATGCTACCATTTGCAGCAGACAAATACCTTTTTCAGTTTAAAGCGTTCTTAAAATTAAATTGTGGGCTTTAGAAAGCACTCTTATTTCTTCACTTCACTAGCTAGTTTTAAGCCGAGTACTTGGTAAGTAATGAAATATGTCTACCAACTTTTAATAAACCTAATTCTAATTATAGCGGTTATATTTTTTTTGCCCGTCAAGCAAAGGTTTTCAGGGCGCTGTACCCAAGAAGAACTCACAAAACATCTCCAATAAGTTTGTCTCACTTAAATTTCTTAAGCATTAAGAAGTGAAACACGCAGTTAGTTTATAGCGTTCTAAAAATTAAATTGTAGACTTTTTGTAAACACTTTTATCTATCTATTATAGATAGAATATGTTGTGCTTTTGCTGTTCTGGACACACACACACACACATACAATATATTTAAAAAAAATAAAGAAATAAAAACTATTGTATATTAATTTAGTATTTATGTATGCTACAGCAATTTTAAAAAATCATTACTCAGTGATAATACTGCTCAAAGAGCAGCACCCCATTTTAAATGCTTCAGGTCAGACGAAAATAAAAAAATAGTACAAATCATTTATTTTAACTTTATTCGTCTAATAAATAATTAACTAAAACTAACAGTTTAAACTAAGATTTTAAACTAAATCTAATTTTAAAATAGTAATAATACTATATTTTACAATATAGAGGTCCATTCTAAAACAGTAAAAATAAACGCAGTAACCCTCAATTTGTGTTCTTTGACTTAAAAGACCGTCAAAACATTAAAAATTGATTTCTGTATCAAAATTCTGCTTCCTTTTAAAATAAATCATAAATATCAAACTTCTTACAAAGTTGATGCCAATCAATTACATAAAATCAACATAAAGTCCTAAGATAACTGGCAGTTTCAAAAACTCCTTCAAAGTTCCAGTTTGGGGTTACTTTTCCATACAAAGTACTTTCGTAGTTTAAACTTTGACCTTTACGATGATGTATGGCTTTGGGATAAAACTATTTGTTTGGAGCAAGGCCAACCTCATCTTATAAGCTGGTATTCACCAGTACGTGTTCACGACGGGTATTGAATTTATCAAGATTTGGAAGGACTTTGTATCTATTTCTTTGTGCTCAATAGAAAATATACATCTAAATAAGAGCAACCGGGCCTAAGTATTACTATTTGGTATATTGTTAAAAGTAATTCTAATATTATGTCAGTTATACACATAAAACAATTGTTTAAGCAGACACCAAAGTGATTAAAATCACATACGTAATCACATACGTGCCACAAAAAAAATTGGCTACTTACTATTACTTGAGGTGTTGTGAGAATTGCGACGAAACCCCATTAATTTGAATATGTTAAGGCATTTAGGCGTTCATCATCATCATCATCATCAGGTCTTTCTAGTCTCCACTGCAGGAGCACGACCCTCTCTGTACTACCAGAGCCATATACTAGCCAGAGTAGTCAGAGGATTTGGCCTACACTCTCCACGCTGGCCAGACGGGTTGGAGAGGTATCTTTGATGTTAATAAGCTTTGTTTAGCTTGTGTTTCCTTAGTCGCCTTTTACGACATCCACGGGATGACTTGGAGTGGTCCTATTCTACTCTGCCGGGAACTACACAGCTAAAATTAAGAAACTCACATACATTAATGAACTCTACTAAGAATATTACCCTTATTTTTATTGGACAGTCGTGTATAAATGAGCGAAGATACTTTTATTCTAGGGTTTTTTCTGCCTTTATTGACCACTTTGGTCACGGAGTGCTGTTATTTAATGCGTGTTATTTCTATAAGCCGTTAACACGGCCAAGATAAAGGAAATCATCATCATCAGGTCTGTACTGCTACAGCTCTACATTAGTAGTAAAAAACATATGTACAGTACATATACCCATAGTAAAGTATTTAACCTGGGTTACATTAGTTATGGAATATTCTGGATCACACTCAGACTGTACTAATAATAATTGTAACATTCATGTTTTTCGTTTAAATGTTTTTTTTTTAAAGGAGACCCTATTCGTTCCCAAAACGACCACTAAGTATGTAAACTTTGTTTCCTTTTACAACTCTGTATGTGAGTTTAAAGGTACCTACCTACCCGACAAAGTGAAAGATCGCAGAGTCGTAAACAAAACAGATAGTGATTGGACGAGCAGCGGTCACAGTGAATTGTGACCCAATGTTCAAAGGGACAGTTTACTTACTTTGTGACAGACTTTTGTTTACTAGATTTGAATGGTAAGTACCAAAGATACCCATGTCATATTGAAAGTTATATTGATAAACAATGGTTGCTTCCAAACTATTGTTTGTTTTTGGAGAGGACTTTTTTCATGTTATGAGCTTTATTTAGCTTGTGTTTCCTAAATCACTTTCTACGACATCCACGGAAAGATTTGGAGTGGTCCTTTTCTACTCTGCCGGGAACCACACGGCAGCTGCCGGAAACAACTCCGGTTACATTACATTTGGAATGTTCTGGCATATACTCAGTGTAACTGGCCCATAGAGATCGACGAATTGTAGCATAGAACTTTTTAGTTAAAATATTTTTTTTGGAAGGAGTTCCTAGTCAGTTCCAAAACGACCACTAAGTATGTAAAGTTTGTTTCTCTTTACAACTTTGTGTGTTGGTTTAAAGGTCACGTCCTACCTACCCGACAAAGTGAAAGATCGCAGAGTCGTAAACAAAACAGATAGTGATTGGACGAGCAGCGGTCACACACAGTGAATTGTGACCCAATGTTCAAAGGGACAGTTTGCTTACTTTGTGACAGACTTTTGTTTACTAGATTTGAATGGTAAGTATCAAAGATACCATGTCATATTGAAAGTTACATTGCTAAGCACTGGTTTTGCTTCCAAACTATTGTTTGTTTTTTGGCTAACCCAGATATAGTCATATTTTTTAAGCTGCCTTAAGGGTTCTGATATAGCTTCACAACTGCGATCAATAAAGACAACAGCGACTTGGTGGTGGCAAGGTACGACTTTTCTTAGTGGACCATGGACTTAGCTAGTAGCGTTGGAAGCGAGGGCAGAGAGCAAAAGCTTTTGGAAAGCATCAACTTGATTTTTTGTCTTATTGGCTGAACAAAAGTACCAAAAAGCTTTGGATTACGTATGCATTGCTGAGCTTACGTATGTGCTAATAAAGCTTACGCCCACTGGACTATCGGACTACTCCAAACTATGAAAGAGAATGAGAGTTAACTTCAACACAACGTACCAATCTGCGAAGATTGTAGCACCACTAGCACTCGCCGAAGCAGCTCACTTATTTCATTTTACCAAATTTATTTTATTTTATTTTATTTGTTGTATATGTATTAGGTATGTAACTATGAGTTGGACAAATTCTGTATATAATAGACTAGTTCTGCTTTTTTGACTTAAAATGACATCTTGTGCACGATAGTAATGGCCTGAAGTACTATTTTGGACTAGGTGACTAACTAAGCATCTTTGACTGACTGCCGTAGAGTATCAATATTATCAAGTACATTAAACACTATTAGGCTTAAATCTAATATAGTTTCAATATCAGTAAGTGCACTTGCCTATCGATATAATTACCGAATCAATCTCATCTGACTTAAGACGACGACACGGTGTGAGATTAATGAGTTGAGCGGATGAAGTGAAGGTTTATTAAGTTACTAGCTTTCGCCAGTAGCTTTTCCGGTAACAATATGCCTATTTTATGTGGTTGACTTGTCACTATATTAAGAAATTGTATTAAAATAAAATAAAAAAATGTACACGTTCTGTTCACGGCGATGTCATTTTTTAAATCCTTTTTCTACGTACTTGAGTTTACTAATGGATTATCCTAGGCTCGAGGTGTAGTCATGATGTTGGGGAAATCCAAGTTGGTTGATAATATCTATCAATCCTGACGGTCATTGCAAAATGTCTTTCGCTTATTTATTTGTTTCTCCTTTCGGGTCACGGGTGTTACCCCGGTCCTTTGAGAGGCTCGCGTGGGGATACAGGTCCAACACGTAGAGGCCCTTTGGAGAAGTTGATATAGTGTAGGTCTCCAGCCAGGACCCGGTCCTGGGAATATCAATGCATGATACGCCCTTGTACAGGTCTTGGCCGGCGGTGGAGCTATTGTATTTTAATGGAGAAAATTAATGGGTTATGTGGTGAAATGTGGGTGGTCTTGTACTGGGTTTTTGTATAGGCTCGGACACCTGCCATAATCATGATAACTGACTATTTATAAGCAGGTGGTGGCTTGCCGCCCACCAATCCTGACGGTCATTGTAAAATGTCATTCGCTTATTTAGTTCTTTATTATTATTTTCAGCGATAGATCAGCTTGAAGAAATATTCTTACCTATAATCTATAGCAAATTATCATAAAAGATATACTCGTTAATTCACCTACAGATGCAATAAAATACATCGTTCTCAGTCGCTTCGAGGTGCAGTGTGCGCAGCGCTCGCGTAAGTGGCGCCTCCTGCAGCAGATGGGTCTGCGCATGTGGCACCAGCACACCAAATACATACATGTCTGACACATACGAGCTAATCTGCAGCAATACATCAGGGATCAGGGGTGTCATCCTCAACCACATATCTCGTGATTGCAGGTATAGCAGGTACGCGCTCCCGGCCTTCCGAGCTGCTATTTTCTCATCCTGAAACCATCCGAGCAATTAGTATCCTACATCCTACCTTTATCCCGTTCACCCAATCCAATAAACTCCCCCTTTTCCTCGTTTAGAACACACTTCGATGGGCAGCAGCACCAAAACCGATATAAGCTAAACAAACTGCTCTCACTATCCCTGAGGAGGTAAAACCCTCCAATGATAGAAATCTTTGTAGGAGTTTTGGGAGGCTAATGTCCTGCAGTAGACTTCTTACGGCTGTAATAAAAAAAATCCTCGTAACCTTCTCTTAATAATCAAAATAGGTACTCAACAAGCAAAACTAGTCTCCCAACCCACAGTTCGATGTATCCAACGATACTCAGAGTATATAAATAAATGCCTGTAAGTAGCTTAAAAATAGAATAAACTTAGGGTAAGCTACTAACGCTGATTAGAAAGCAATGGATTATTATAACGAGAGTCTCGTTATAATAATCCATTGCTTTCTAATCGGCCTTACTCTCGTAACGAGAGTAAGGCTATAGGTGATATGTAGTATTTGTTTTCAAAGTGGAGCAGTAATATATCTCATTATCGGGAGTGGCAGAGCCGCTGAGTGTTCCAGAAGCCGCTGTGGCAAATAACGTTACTAGAAAGCGGGTATTTGATGGAGCAGTTACTTAGGCCCAAGGTGACGAACTTTTGTTACCGGCGGGGAGGTCTTATCTAGTTACTTTAATGTCTCGCATTGGGAGCTTTTGATGTTTTTCTTGTGTTTAAAAGATATTGAATGTACGTTGTATTAATAAATAAATAAATAAATAAATATATAGGGACATATCACACAGATTGAGCTAGCCCCACAGTAAGTTGTGAACTTGTGTCGCAGGATACTAACTCAACGATACTATATTTTATAATATATACTTATTATAGATAAACATCCAAGACCCAGGTCACTCTGAAAAAGATTTTTTTCCATCATGACCTGACCGGGGATCGAACCCGGGACCCCCGTGTCGCAGGCTGGCGTGTTGACCGCTGCGCCACGGAGCTCGACTGTATTTTTTCCTCTGTGATATGAATCATCTACTTTTGCGTTTGAGGATTTTGAATGTATCTGTTTTATACTCTTAGTTCCTACAAAATAACATTTTAATTACTTAGTAAGTTATATTAACAGTAACTACTAGGAAAAAGCCCGACTTCCATGCCACAGGAAAATCTACCGTGGGTGTCAGACAAACAAAAGGAAAACCTACCCTGAGTTTGACACAAAGAAAATTATGAACATTACTTATTACTAAAACTATTTAATTTGCATTCTCTCTTTTTTCAAATATTTTTCATAAACTTCATAAACATACTTATTAGTAATACTTAGGCATGAGGCGATGAAGTTTGGTAACATGGTGTGCATCATGCTATTCCTGGAAGTTTTTTGAGAACTACACTAAATATACATATAGGAAGCTAAAGAGGCGCCGAGCAAAACAGTCTCGGCGAGGACAAACCTCATCATTCATCAATTTTTCCACTGCACCAGCTTTTTCGCATTTTTGCACTGCAGATTTTGTTAATTTTTTATCATATATTCATAAGCCTAATTGCTTTTAAAATATGATAGGTACATAAAGTATCTATATATTATCGTGTAAAGTTACGTTTAGTTAAAACAAAAAAAAATTAAGGCACTGCAAAATATTTTTTGTTCCTCATTTTTTTTTAACTTCAACCATTTATTTGTAAAACTGAAGTTAGTGTAAGGCCAAATAAAATTGACAAACGTTAAAGTAATAAAAGTATGGTTACATAGTTTGACTTAATTTGGTCGGATAATGGTATAAACCAGGTACTAAAGTCGATTGAAATAAATACGATATGAGCTTAGTAATCTAAATTGTAGTGCGTAAAACAAAGCCATGTACTCGTTACGTGCTCATGTCACCTAGCTTACTAATCTTCACTAGCGTGTTATCGTCTCGACTCATTAGGCGAGATTGGTTTAGTAATTATTCATTGATAAATATAATACGCACACCATAGATTCACTTACGTATATATTGCTAGATTAACGTTCACATGTTAGCACTTATGTCATACATAGCAACTTGTGACAACAGAATTAAGTTGCTACGAAACATTGATCGGTAATCGTAAAGAAACGAAAAATCGATATGATACGAGTCGAATAGATAAGAAGAAGAAGACCGAACAATAAAAAAAGGGACGTCCAAAAAAAAAACGTATTAGCATACTAGTAGCCACTATGTTATTGCTATGAAGTATCCGTAACGTATATCGTAGCAGAGCTACGATTTTTTTTAGATGTCCCTTTTTTAGTTGTTCGGTCTTCTTCTTCTTACCTATTCGACTCGTGTCATATCGATTTTTCGTTTCTTTGCGATTACTGATCAATGTTTCGTGGCAACTTAATTTGAATTTTCAATTGTAGCATTTGCTACAATAAAACTTTACGTCACTGCTTTGTCATTAAAACACACAATAAACTAAAAAAAAATCAGCTATGTAGTCTATTGCAATTACGTTAAGTATTACAAATGCTTTTTCTTAGCCTATAAAATCGCAAATTTGGGTTTTAGGAAATCAAGAACAGAGTTTCTTTGTTAAAATGAGTTCGAAGAGTAGATTGCCCTGATACCATATCTGATATATCAAATGTCTGTAGGGATCGTTCGATGATTGATGAATATGAATAGCTATAAACTCCGTGGAAGTTCAAATGAAATAATGGTATTCTTACAATTGCCAGTTTCTCTTGGGAATAAAATAATTTAATAAGAGAAGGATATAGTAACTGGTTAAGAGAGAATTAGAGCGATATTTAAAATTAACCGTTGCTTTATGTTTAATACCTCTAAAGAATATACCTGTATCAAGTTATACTTAGTTGCAAAACAAGTTTTGGTAAAGATGGTATGGCTAAATTCTTTTTCATTGAACTTCCATTACAATTATGAGTGGAGAAGGAAAGTAATATTAAAATGGCATCAACGCATGAACTTAAAAAAATGCTTAATATTACTTTCCGGGAAATACAAAATATTTTTCAACAAAATGTGTAAATTTTTGTTAGTGCGTTATGTTTTTATAGTCAAATCATTACTAGAAAAACTTACCGCTTACTGGTATTTAAATACCAGTAAGTTTTTCTAAATATATTATTAGAATTCAATTAAATTATTAGTTTCAGCATGTAGCGATCTAATATTTTTATTAATGCTTTAAATCACATAAACAATTCACTATGAGGGGATCGTTCTGTTCCCTTTTTATTTGCACTCTCATGGCGTCTAATGTACGCGGTATGTTCCCCGAAGAAATATGTTTTCAACTTTGGTGAACTTTAGTAATATTTGTTTGGACAGTGTTGTGGATGCCCGTATCAAAGGTTAGTGTAGTAGAATGACGGAAGTTTACAGCCCGTGGCTCTGAAACTTGGAAGTTCTAAACGTGGCGAGATTTTTAACTTAGAAGCTAAATTAAAAAAGGATTTCTTTTTTTTCTTTTTTAGTAGTAAAAATTCTTTATTGGTTTCCACAATCTTAAGACTAAACTTAACTTAAACTTGGTACAACTATTTGTTACATGATTTAAGATTATGAGAGACTGGTGTCTGAACTAAGCAGAGCTTGTATCTCAGTACACCAGCCTCTCCCTCACTCGGAGCAGGGTAATTAAAGGTGTGCAATGAAAATATTGCACGTTATATGTAAATAATATAATAACAATTATCATGAACTTAAGAAAATAATAAAAACCATAAACAAAGAAAGGACAAGCAAGTAGTACATATTATTATCTGATAAATGCCTAATAAATTTAAATACTTGGATACCTACATACCCACTACGAGATCGCCTCCTCAGACAAAAGAAAGGAAATAGAAGAAATTTTAACAATACTTGTATTATGTATTGATATAGACAATGATCTCTCTCAGATTGACCTAGGTCTTGGATGTTTATCTATATATGTATTTGTTATAAAATATAGTATCGTTGAGTTAGTATTCCATAACACTTTATATAATAATAATAATAAATATAAGAAGCTCCAGCATCAAAATCAGTTCAG
The DNA here is from genome assembly GCA_963082605.1 of Rhodophaea formosa. NCBI lineage: Eukaryota > Metazoa > Arthropoda > Insecta > Lepidoptera > Pyralidae > Rhodophaea > Rhodophaea formosa. Next base: position 9,556,181 of record OY720213.1, on the reverse strand, counting down.
TAGTTTATTATTATTAATTATTCTATCACAGAGGAAAAAATCTATAAAATCCTTTTAAGTCACAAGCGACTTTTTAATTTAAAGAGACCGTACCAGAAGACGTACCAGAGTGCGAGGCGTGTGATCGATAGTTTTAAATCTTCTAAAGTTGCTCATTACTTACGCTCTGGTTACAATCTAGTGATAAAGACGAGCGCTCGCTTCCATCCGAATGAATCCTGAAATAAATATTTCCCTGTATGTTACATACTCTTTCAAGGTGTGATTTATAGAGATCAAGTATTGGCTTTTAAAAGTTAATTATTATGTAGCAGAGTGCGATGCGTGTGATCGTTATTTTAAATCTACTAAAGCTACTCATTACTCACGTTCTGGTTAGAGTCTCGTGATAAAGACGAGCTCTCGCTTCCATCCAAAAGAACCCTGAAATAAATGTCTCCCTATATGTTTCTTTTACAGACAATATTATATAAATATCAAGTATAGGCTCTTCATAGTTAATTATTACGTAACAGTTTACTAGGCGAGTAATTGATAGTTTAAATCTAGTAATGCTGCTCATTACTTACGCTCTAGTTAGAGTCTCGAGATAAAGACGAGCGCCCGCTTCCATCCAAATGAACCCTGAAATAAATGTCTCTCAATATGTTACTCTTTCAAATCATATTATATACAGATCAAGTATAAGCTTTTCATAGTTAATTATTTTGTAGCAGAGTTCGATGCGGGTGATCTATAGTTTAAATTTACTAAAGCTGCTCATTACTTACGCTCTGATTAGAGTCTCGTGATAAAGACGAGCGCCAACTTCCATCCGAATAAACTTTGAAATAAATGTCTCCTATATGATACTCTTCAAGTATAGGCTTCCCATAGTGAATTTTTGTGTAGCAGAATTTGAATCGTGTGACATATAGCTTAAATCGACTAAACCTGCTCATTACTGACGCTCTGGTTAGTCTCGTTATAAAGACGAGCGCTCGCTTCCATCCGAATAAACTCTGAAATAAATGTTTCCCTATACGTTACTCTTTCAGACCATGTAACTCTTACAGATCAAGTATTGGCTTTTCATAGGTAATTGTTATAATTACGATTTTTTTCATTCTGGACTAATAGAAAATCAACAAGCTGCACTATTTAGATATATGAAAAGCCCGACTGCCGTTTTCGACAGTTTACGTCCACCACATTGATTTGTTGTAAAAACCAATCGTGGCAAAGGATCAAAATGTAAAGAATCATGCCAATATTCATGGACTCAATTAGTATGTTAACTTCAGCCTTTTAAGTAATTGAGATTATCTATATCACTTTCACTTCTTTAACTTTGTATCTGAATACATCCTTAGTAGAGGTGTAAATTGTACCTAAAAATAGAAACACTTATATGTATTTTAAACAATATATCAGAAATAATACCGTCTCATGTACGTAGTATCTTGTTACATTTTGTATTCAGAAGCTTATATTACATTGACACCGCGACCCGCTAACACAATTTGCATACTTACATGAAGCTGCAGCTAAGATGCGTCTCCACGGCCGCGGCTTATCTGCATGCAAGACACTTACATAATACCCCCAACTTGGCCCCGTTTTATACGGATGCATCGTATCGGTAGGTGTAGTGAATATCGAATAGCCTAAGAAGTGACTAAACCAAAACAATATATATAAAAATATTTTTTTTCTTAAACTTGCTTTTTGCGTTATTTTCACCAAATTGTAACTAAGAAGCGGCTCCGTGGTCGCGGCTTATCTGCATGCACTTACATAATACCCTCATCTTGGCCGCATTTTATACAGGTGTATCGTTTCTTTCGGTAGGTTTAGTGTATATCGAGTAGCTGATGAAATGAATAAACCAAAACAAAAAATATAAAATAAAGTTTTTACTAAAATTTACTTTTTGCGTTATTTTCACCAAGTTATAACTAAGAAGCGTCTCCATGCAAGCTATTTACATAATAGAGGTATTCCCCCATAATGGCCACATTATATGGTCTTATGGAAGGTTTATTAAATATCATGTAGCGAATAAAAAAAATAACGATACAAAAATTATGAAATAAAGTTACTTGTTAATAAAAACTTACTTTTTCATGTAGCGGATTATCTGCAAGCATCCTGTATAACTCTCATCTACGACAAGTTATAAGTGGTGTATCGTATTTGCAGGCACAGAATGAATATGGAATAGCCAATGTGAAGCGTACCTGTAGTAACTATGTAGATCCTAGTAGGTAAGTAAATTTTAGGTCCACATTTTTAACGCTACCTTCAAATACAATTTGCTTAACATGGATGTTTTCACGGCTGCAACCTATTTTTCGTGTGGGTGATTGGTCAATACTGGGCCCTGATTTTTCAAGCTGCCTAGGTATTTGACGTAGCTTAACGACTTCCATCATTGATGACAGCTGGAACAAACGGTTTAACTTACCTTTCGAAAAATGGAGGAGCTCGAGATATTTTTATGCCGCTTGCGGTCACGCATCCCAGTGGGGACCGAGCCCTGGTATTTTAACATACATAAGCGCTAATAATGCTCACACCCACTGTGCCATCAGGCTACTCTTACGGATGCAACTTATCTGCATGCAAACTACTAAGTGTATGCATAATTCTCTAGCAAGCTTATAATAATACTCTCATCTTAGCGCGTTGTAGGAGGTGTGGAACCAATGATGGAAGATTGACAAATTTTGCGACAATCGCTTAAAAATGAGTTCAATTAGTCGTGTAATTTGGGCAGAAAGGTCTACAAGTCTTAAGAGGGTATCCTAGCAGTATGTTTTGCATAAAAACGTATTTCTCTATTTTCTCGCTGAAAACTGCTTCTAGAGGCACCATTTTTTTTTTTCATAAAATCTTTTACTAAAACGGTATGGCCCTATGTTTTATTTTTTTCTAAAAGACTGTTTAAAAGATTTTTTTTTTACAAAACTTTTTTAGGAAGAAATAAAAATAGGGGCATACCTATTTTAGTACTAGATTTTATGGAAAAAGAATTGTGCCTCTAGAGAATCAGTTTTCAGCGAGAAAATAGAGGAATACATTTATAAGGAAACCATACTGAAAAAATACTGCTAGGATACGCTCTTAAGATGTCGGAAGTCTACTGATGTTGCATTTCCATAATACCAGTAAGTAGAACTATTATTAAACGAGCATTTAAAAACAAATGTGAGTCTGAGAGTATTCTTTTACATAAAGATATGAGTTCTAGCCCAGCAAATGCAAAACATAATATATTCAACGTTTCTTCAATGTGTTGACTTCATAACGTGGCGTCCCATCCGCTACTCGATATTCACACTGCACCTGTTTTGTCGTCTACCGTCTAAAGCCAGCGCAGACGAAGTACTTTTATACTGAAGATTTTTTGACCATCAAAATATATCTTTTAGAAAAGATAGAATTTTTGACTAGGTACTTTGACGACTGAAGCGAACATTTGACTAGCTAGCGAAACCATTCTACTGCGGTATAGTAGATCACTTATAATACACCTGCATAAATGTGCAAATTTCAGAAATGAGTAGAAATCTCAAAGTACATTGGAAAATTTTGTAACTTTGTGTGTCCATTTTACGATAATGTGCACTAAAAATATTTAACTTGATATATCAAGAGTATGATATAGTATTTGTTGAATTGCATTGCAATGCAAGTGTGTCGTATGCATTATTTCTTAACTGAACTTTTCCTTTATTTATAAAATGTAAGAATGACGAGCTCCGTGGTGCAGCCGGCAGCATGCCTGATACATCCATCCCGGGTACCATCCCCGGTGAGGTCAACATGAAAAATGATTTTTCAAATTGACCTGGGTCTTTGATGTTTAAATATAGGTATAGGGTGTAACATGACCCTCGACATACCCTTAAAGGGGTGAGCCAGCTCTTCAATATGAACAACTTTTGCTATGTGATCAAGGCTGGGAACTCAAAAAAAAATCGTCAATTTCATACAAAAAAATTTTGCATTTTGGGTGAAATGTATGGGAAAGCAAAAATTTTTTTTGAGTTCCCAGCGTTGACCCTATAGGAGAAGTTTTTCATATTGACGGTGTCACTCACCCCTTTAAGGATATGTCGAGGGTCATGTTACACCTTGTATATGTATTTGTAATAAAATATAGTATCGTTGAGTGAGTATCCCATAACACAAGTCTCGAACTTCTGACTAGCTTCTTCTAGGACAAGCTCAATCTGAGTGATTTGTCCGGATATATTGATTTATTTATTTTGTATAAGAATATTTATCATCACTGCACCTGAGATAAACTGCACACCGTGCTTATAGGCTATGTCCAAAAGTTATACACTTTATCAAAAGATATTAATTAATCCATCACGACCCTACCGTAAGCATACCATGCATTGCGTACATGCACATTGCACATGGTGCGATAATGAATTAAAAAAAAAAAATTAGGTATGATTAGGCATTAGTGTCTGCAAAAAGTCCTTCGTCTACATTGGCTTTAATATTATACACTTCCGATAACCTGGCAAAGGTGTAGCTATTATGTCGTAGCATAATGCAAGATAAGCAAACTGCTGTCATCAAAGCTTAAAATAGCACTATAACGTGCAACACTATCAACTCACTTAAGTTATTAACACTTTAAATCTATATCTTTATTCATATTAAAATGACAAAAGTAAGATAACAGTTTTTTTTTTTTATTTTTTTTTTTTTTTATGGACATATCACACAAATTGAGCTAGCCCCACAGTAAGTTGTGAACTTGTGTCGCAGGATACTAACTCAACGATACTATAATTTTATAATATATACTTATATAGATAAACATCCAAGACCCAGGTCAATATGAAAAAGATCGTTTTCCATCTTGACCTGACCGGGGATCGAACCCGGGACCCCCGTGTCGCAAGCTAGCGTGTTGACCGCTGCGCCACGGAGCTCGACAGTTCAACTACCCGACAGTGTAGCGCCTTATTATTATTGTTTATTGCACACATTATTATTTTAAGCAGTTCTTTTGCGCCTCTACACTTTGCGCCTCCGTCTATTGCACGTAGATTACGCGCAAAAAAATTAGGTTATAATGTAAATAGTTATGTTGAATGCTACAAGCTATGCGACGATCTACAACATAAACCTTCAAAAATCAACAAATTTTAGGAAAATATTAACATTTTTTTATGTTTTAATGAAATAAGTTGTATCTCTCATCCGCTACTTAATATTCAAACTACACTTCCCGATTGTTGACAAAAACTTTCGCTACGAAAAGTTGTCCATAAAGACGGGTTGAGTCACCTCTAGAAAGGTAAATTTTGCACCAATAGTATAGCAAAGTATTTAATTGAATAACTTAATACAATTTTTATATAAATACCTTGTATTGTTGTAAATAATATAAACATTAAAAGAATTTTAGTGTTAATTACTTTATTTGAGTAATTTTGACACAATATTAATTTTCAGTATAATTCAAACGTCTGACCGGGCCGAAGACACAAAACGATGGCAATTTATTTCTTATCATTTTGGACAAATTATTTCATAAAACTTATTCTGCTTTAGTAAACGCCATAGGTAATTTGAAATATCACAGTTCTGAACTAAGCAGATTGCCGCGGGACTTCGCAAAATGTCCTATAATGGCGTCGGCCTACTCTAAATCGTGCCACGAACCTCTAAATGGAAGTATAAATTCGAATCCGGCTAATGGTTTCATTTAGAGAATTCGACCCAAATACTGATTTTCACATGCTACATAACTTTTCATTTATGCATTTGTCGGTTTTGTATTTCGCTTTTGTCTCTCTTGTGTTGTTCTGTCTCAGTTTCCATTTGAATGTTTCACTTCTGTGCTAGGATGGATAAGTCCGGGTTTCTGAGATCATAGTTATTAAATTCAGTGAGGGATAAATGTTCATATAAGCGGAAAAATTAAGAGTCCCTATTTATAGTTCGAAAACGACCCAAAATTCAAAATGTTTATTTGATATAGGTTTCTTAGAATACTTATTAATTGTAAATTGTAAAACGTATATAGAAGTGAGTTCACACACTAGCGCCACCCAGCAATTAATTCATTTACTCCTAAATCAAATTAAATTTAAAATATCTAGTAGCTGTTTGCCATAGTAAATAACTTGTAGTATTCTTTTTGTTACTTTTTATAGACATTACAATCTAAGTTTAAGAGAACGAATTATTACCGCCAAAAGTGGCCACTTTTGGCGGTAATAATTCGTTCTCTTAATTGGCTACTTAACTAAAAAAAAATTCGTATCGCTATGTAAAGACCTGCCAAAAATAAACACAATAGTGACCGAAATACATTTCTAAACAAAAAAACTCTTTCAGATATAGAAGTTTTAAAGACACATATTTTTAGACGTTAATTTTTAGACGTGAAAACTCACTGCTGAAATGCCTACATATTTGTGACGTCACAACTTTGTATTTTGTATGGGCGGCGTGAGAACTTTGTTTGTTAGCTATACGAAATATTACGTTTGTGGTAATGGTTTCATAATAAAAGTTGCTTTAAATTTAGCGGACTACAATACAGTATAATTGTAATTAAAGATTTTCATACTTTTAAAAATGGTCCTATTTACCCAATTTTAAAGAAGCTTTAAGAACACATAACGAATCGATATCAAATTAAAAGTGTTCTTTAAAGTGTTTTTAGATAGAAATTAGAATCATTGGAAACAAATTTTATATAATCTTAACATTAGGCAAATACCGAATTCATCAAATTAAAAATAGTGAAAACGTGTACCAATAATACTACAAGTAATTTACTAGAGCATTCAGCTATTAGATTTTTTAAATTTGATATGATTTAGGACTTATAGAATTAATTGCTGGGTGGTGCTAGTGTGTGAACTCACTTAAATATTTCAATTATTATTTATTTACCTTCTTACATAATCTTCCAATTACATGAATTGTCAACAGCAATGTAAAACTATACCTAAAATGTTGTTATTGTTTCTTGTGCGTGTAAAGTGGCCAACACTATTGCCAATTTTTCAAGCTGCTTCATCATCAGGTCTTTCTAGTCTCCACTGCAGGAGCACGACCCTCTCTGTACTACCGGAGCCATATACTAGCCTGCGTAGTCAGAGGATTTGGCCTACACTCTCCACGCTGGCCAGACGGGTTGGAGAGGTCTCTTTGATGTTAATAAGCTTTGTTTAGCTTTTGTTTCCTTAGTCGCCTTTTACGACATCCACGGGATGACTTGGAGTGGTCCTATTCTACTCTGCCGGGAACCACACAAGCTGCTTGATTTCTGATTACTAATAATTAGCGTACACTATCGAAAAAATAAGATTTACAAGCAATCTGCTGATTGATTACCGTGCATCGCACTGTACATTAATTCAAATAAACTCATAATTTGATAAATTCAAACGAACTGTGTACACGGGCAGTCGGAAACTCTGAGTCGGCAATGTTTTCCGAAATGCCGAACGAAAACGTGGGGCGAATCCAGGACTAAAAAGGTGGACACTTAAATCGGCAAAGTATTTATTTGGCTACTGACTGACACTGCATTATAAGTGGCAAAGTTACATAGATAAAAATTAAAGTACTTTATACGTCTGATTTAATTTAGCAAGATGGGTGCTAGGTGATCAGGTAGGTAAGATTATGTATGTCAATTAACAAAAACAATGTTAAAAATTAATCGAACTTTAACACTGTCACAAAAATTACTGGACCGATTTTGATGAAAATTGTGCTATTTCCTAAGCTTAATTATATCTAGTCTAACCAGTCTAGGTTTTTTGCAATCGTGTCGTCTTATTACGACAAACGTGGCGAAGTCGTAAACAAGTAAACATACATGCAAATATTATAACATTCTTATACTAATAAATTTGTTCATATGATTAAAAGTGGCAGAGACTAAAAAATACAAATACTGTTTAATTCTGTCAACATTACATGTATATATGCAATATTGACCGAATAACTTAATTTTTTGAAGCCGGTTAATAAGTATTAGGCACTTATATTAGGTAGTAAGAATGTGGGAACCATGTGTGTTCATCATGAAACGTAGTATTATTAATTTAAAATTGTTAGAGCGCCTGAAAACTATAGCCATTACTGTTACTTCCTAGTCTAGTGACTGAAATTAGGGTAAGATAATAACCGTCACGACAATGCCCCATCTATTAGAATGGTAATGTCCTGTATCTAAGATGACGAAAAGATTTACAAGCATTCTCTGCAGATTGGCTCATAAAATAGCAGATATGGTTAATGAAGACTGGTATGAATGTAAATGATAAAAATGAAGATGACCAGAAGAGAGAACAAATAGGCCCCAAATCATCTTACATACTATATAATAGCGAGCACGGCAATGCCCCGTGCCTACAGCACTGGATACGCACTTGAAATGATGCGCCGATATTTCTGCAACCTTTTCAGAGCTCGTTGCATATTGTTTATGTTGTTTTTGCACCGGTGCCTGGAATACGGTATTATTCCCTTTTAAATAGCTTTACATTTTAAATTTCGGATCGCATTTTTGTTTTTAAAATGTTAAATGATTCTGTATTTGGATCGTGTCGTCTGAATAAATGTTTTTAAATAAATTTATTTTGGGGTTTACACTATTTCAGATATAGATTTCTTTGTGTATGTATATGTGATAGTTCTTTGTGAAACCAAATATAATCTACTTACTCATATTTTATTTTTTTCACTTTATGATATTTCTTAATTTAATAAGAGAACCGTATCATATTATTGTGAATGCAAAAAGAAAATATTATATAGTAATTTTAATTTTGACGTAATTGCAAAATGAGTTCAATAAATAAATAAATAAAAAATAATCTCCAACTAAACTAAGGAAAACTAAAGATGTAATCCCTAATACGTGCAAAAGGGTTATGGTATAGAAATTCGACGTGTAGAATAATTGATAAAGTACTGGTCGTACAAAGATCAAAATGCCCCAATTCAAACCCTGGAATGACTGCGTGGATATTTTTCACCATATTATTATCGTCATCGTCAGGTCTTTTTTAGTCGCCACTGCAGGAGCACGACCCTCTTTGTACTACCAGAGCCATATATTAGCCAGAGCAGTCAGAGGACTTGGCCTACACTCTCCACGCTAGCCAGACGGATTGGAGAGGTACCGACCGATCGTGCTGATATAATTGTTATTTTTTAATTTAACAACTGCATAACAGAATAGCGTAGTGACTGCCAAAATCCCTTATTACATACAAAAATAATCTTTAATACAGCTTCTTAGTTTTCTACCCTTAGCCACAAGTTTTCACACCTATAATGTGGGAGAATATTAGTCTGCTTGTGGCATTTTAGCCAGTGTCAGATGTATTACAGTTTTTTTTATTTGAAACCTTATAGTTGAGATAGTTTTAAGGCAACTCTTGTTGAAATTTTGACCCATATATTTTCGTAGAAAGTTTTAAAATCGTTAGCTTTTGATCTTTCTTGTAGGTTACAAAGCGACTTATAACCTATCTCCGTAATTACGTATCAAAAATTGCTTTGCATATGTTTCAAACATTGTACTTAATTACACGCATAATTGAAAAGTTCGTAGAGAAAATTACGCCAATACCGCACCCTTTGAACGAAAGTTGGCCTCGGTCAAAGTTTTATGATATTATGCGAGCAGTCGCGAGGCTCTGAAGGATTACGCCAGAGTAACTCTCCACTGGCCACAACAGATATATTACCAGTTGGTCATCTTTGTAATTCTAGCAATGGCTTTTCAAAAACAAATACATGTACGATAGGTATACTGAAATTTGTCACACATCAGTAAAAATATGGACTCTCTGTGATGCTCTCAGGGATTTGATAATTTCATAGAAATACGCAAATTACCAGATTTTTTTTCAGTAAGGTAAATAAATAAATATATAGGGACATATCAAATGATTCCCTTGTCCTTTTTGAAAGGAAAGGCTGAGGTGGGGGTCCATTAAATTTTACTTATAATCTCGGAGGCTCGACGTTAAAAGGTTGCATATCCTATGGCTTTGGTAGTACAGAGAGGGTCGTGCTCCTGCAGTAGAGACTAAAAAACCTATTGATAATTATGATAATTATATTACAGAGGCAGAATTAACCTACTAGATCTGCTGCTCACAAACCTTTGCTATGTCGCTGGGCTGGATTACCCGTTCTAATTTCTACTGCCTTCTAGCCAGTTGCTCAGAGCAATAAATTGCGTCTCTCAACTATGTTCAACACCTAACTTTTATTAACTTTAAGTAAACTATGAACATCTGCTGTAATTTCCTGGCTCCCGTGGCTGTTTGTCAGAATGTCTCTTAATTCGTTTTCTAGTAACCGTTATGGTCTGTGTAAATTATAGACTGCGCAATAATGTCATTTATTATTGATACAGTTTGAGTTACCAAAATAGACTGTCTTAGTGTTTTTTAGGGTTCCGTAGTAAACAAGGATTTATAGTTTCGCCATGTCTGTCTGTCCGTCCGCGGTTTTACTCAGAGACTATAAGTACTAGAAAGCTGTAATTTGGTATGGGTATATATATTAATCATGACAAAAAAGCGGTAGAAAGTCTTGAAAAAAAAATTTTTTTTAGTGTAGCTCCCATACATGTAAAGTGAGGGAGTATTTTTTTTTTTCTCTATTAATCCATCGCGTGGGGTATCTTTAAATAGGTCTTTAAAAAATATTGTGAGGTTGAGAACACCATTTTTCGATTTAGGGATCTGTTTCCGAAATATTTGGGTTTAAAGTGCGAATTTTTGTTACAGGTAAGTGTCCCCCCCCCCCCCTCTATCTGCTAAACGGTTATATATAGATAGGTACGTGAAAAAAATTACAGCAGTAGTATATATACTGAAATTGAAAGAAAAACTATCAGAGCTGAGTACTAAGTACAAACAAAAAAGTTATAGGCAACCAACTTATAAAATGTACTCGAAAATGTAAAATTTCATTCAATTTTCATTGTTAGATGTTTTTGGTGGTTAAACTGTGAAATGCGAGTGTGAACAGTGTGAACTCAAAGTTGTCATGCGCAACTACGGAACCCTACACGCACTTGGCTGGGTTTTTTTTAATATGTGCATATATTTCGTGTTCATTTATTACTTGTGTATGAATGACGTTTAATGTAAATGGAAAAATTCTTGTAAAAGACATTTGATACAGCTTGACCTCTAACAAATATGCATTTCAATACATGTAGCTATAACGATGCAGCAGTAAAAATCTCACTTTAGATATTTAAATTTCAAAGACACGAATTTATCCATAAATATGTTGCCGAGTGGTTCCCGGCAGAGTAGAATATTACCACTCCAAGTCTCCCCGTGGATTTCGTATAAGATGACTTAGGAAACACAAGCTAAACAAAGCTTATATACATCAAAGAGACCCCTTCATCCCATCTGGCCAGCATGGAGAGTGTAGTACGAATCCTCTGACAGCTCTGGCACGTATATGGATGGCTCTGTCAGTGCAGAGAGGTTCATGCTCCTGCAGCGGAGACTAATAAAGACCTGATGACAATGATGATATTTACCTACAAACTTTTAGGTTAATAAAGCCTTTATTACTGTAAACTAAAGGTGTAATTAGTTGTCTATTTATCTTCAAAACCCAAGCCAAAATGTCCACATGCATGCCTGCATCGTCGTTAATCAATTCTTAACACCGCCCGGCTGCTGTCACCCTTTTCAAGGACGTCTCATAATGGCCGCGCTGACATTTCAGAAAAGGGTCACTAATTTATCTAAACAAGTAAACAAAAGTTCCTTAATTATAGTTTAACATTTGCCGCAGCTGCTCGTCTAGCACTCTACAGTAATTGTGTAAACAACACACAACATAGATCGATGTTGAGGTGATGAGAGATGTTGTACATAATTACTGATATCTTTTAACACGGCTGTCTACAAAGGAATATACGAATTACGTTAACTCCAATGGAAGGACTCTTCTAAAAGACATTTGATAAAGATTGAATTCAAAAAATATACAATAAGTGCACGTGGTTAAAACACTGCAGCAGTAAAAAACTCAATTCAGATATGAAAATTGTTTACATTACAAAAATAATATTAAAATTCAAATAAGTTCTTTTTTATACATTTTTTATTTCATTTACAATTCTATACTACTGATATATTCTTATTAAATTAATTAGTTCTTTATAAATATATTAACAAACTTGTAAGTAAATAAAGCCTTTTTGACTGTAAACTAAAGGTGTAATTAGTTTTCTATTCATTCTCAAAACACAAGCCAAAATGTCCACATGCATGCCTGCATCCTCGTTAATCAATTCTTAACACCGCCCGGCCGCGGTCACCCTTTTCAAGGCCGTCTCTTAATGGCCGCGCTGACATTTCAGAAAAGGGTCACTAATTTATCTAAACAAGTTAACGGAAGTTCCTTAATTATAGTTTAACATTTGCCGCAGCTGCTCGTCTAGCACTCTACAGTAATTGTGTAAACATCACACTACATAGATCGATGTTGAGGTGATGAGAGATGTTGTACATAATTACTGATCTTTTTTGCACGACTGTCAACAAAGGAATGTATCGTTTTTGGAGTTCATGTGTGTATATATTAGACTTTTTTATTTCACCATAACATAAAAATGTCTTAACGGATTTAAACACATGAGGTATTGTTATAATTCTTACAACCTTCTCATGTCACAAAGGCTATAATTTTTTTGACAAAGCAGTCGTTATTTTTTGGGAAAAATTGGAATTTGAGGTATGTACCTATTTGACGATAAAATGTCGACGCAAATTTTTATATTTTTAACTAAAATTATGAATTTCAGACGTATTATAAAATAAAAATTGAAAAGGTACAACTCAAAAATGGAATTCATGATAATTGGGTTTGCTATTTTATTGTATTGTAAGTTGCTTCTTCATGATTTTCATTCTCCATATGAAGTGGTGAATACATAATTAGAATGTCAAAATTATAAAGGATTTTATATGAATTTTGAAACATGTAAGTTTGAAGCTGTGGGTTCGAATTCTACCTGTGGCGAATTCTTTTTCATCACATAATTTCAATTTTAATAATATACCGAGCGTTGTAATGCTATTTAAAAACCATTTAATCATGTAAGTTTTATTTTATTTATTGAGACACACTAACAGTACATACGATATTCAAAACTTAACACACTTAAAATCTAGTTCCAATGTAAATACCAACAAGTATGCATACACAACATTTACCCTAGATAGGACCAACATAAATGGGTATACGAGCTCTTAAGAGTCGCCTGGAAGCGCATGTCTCCATACAAACGGAAAAAGGGAATTGTGGCAATATTTGATAATTTTAGAGTAAAATTAATCATTTAATTAATATGATCTCATTATAATCTACGTACGTTCCTGTACAACTTGGTAAAAATACCAATGGTTTGAGAATTACAAGCCTTTTCAAATTTGTATGGAAATCTTTAGAGGCGTATAATTCTCAAACATTTGATAATTTAACCAAACTGTATAGGAACGTACGTAGATTATAATGAGATTAATTGATTGGATGCTTAATTTTGCCCTAAAATAATCAAATATTGCCACAATTCCCTTTTTCCGTTTGTATGGAGACATGCGCTTCCAGGCGACTCTTAAGTCAATTCAGCTATTATAGCTTTGTATTAACGTTATAATTACTTTCTATTAATTTATAGTAGCCAAAAGGTCTAATGTCCACATGCATGACCGCACCGACAGTTTAGAAAAAGGTCTCCCATTTATCCAAACAAGTTAACGGAAGTTTCTTAATCATAGTTTAACATTTTCCGCAGCTGCTCGCAAATCGGTAAATTAACACGCTGTATAGCGCTATTAACCACTGCAATTTTCTAGAAGGGGTGGCTCAGCCCGGTAAAATGAACAACTTTGCCTATGGTACCAATGCAGGGAACAACCATACGACATTTTCATACTAATGGCCTGGCAACCCGAATAAGTATTTTACAAATTTATCTAAGATCACTTACTTCGAAAATTCAGTATCATTTATCTTATCTTCCTCATGTTAAGAAGTCGTTACAGAGATATAACCAGAGAAGAAAAAGAGATGGTTCTTCTTTGTGGTTCCATGCATAATGCTGTCCATAGTACTGATGACCGGAAAGCCTGGAGGTACATTTATAAGTGTTCACGATCCTCAGAATTGACCGATGAACCGATGAAGAAGAAAAAGAATATTATGGATAAGGAGGAACTTATGCGAGCGTCCTTGTTATTTATCCTCAGCTATAGAGCTTTGGAGCCCGGGTCTACTTAAAATAGTATGTTAGCATATTATACTATTAATGCCGTATAATGATTCGGCTGCTTGCTTAACAAAAACCCTCCTTGAGTAAGATTGGTAGTCGATGATAATATTATAATCCTAAATAATATTATAAACGCGAAAGTGAGTTTGTTTGTTTATTTGTTACGCTTTCACGCCCTATCTACTGAACCGATCATGATGAAATTTGCAAACACATAGACTGGGGTACTGAGAACATAAGCTATATATTACGCGACCAAAGCCAGGGGAAACAGCTAGTATAGAATAAAAATGAATTAATAGATTGCAAAAATGTGACGCAAAGAAATTTCAAACACTTAAAAGAGCACGGTTGGCAAATTCATAAATCAGAATTGTAAAGAGACTTCATAATATTACACAATAAATAAATGGGCTTCTGAATAAGATAATTTAAGCGAGGGATTCTCGGATTTGTCTTCCTCGGTAATCAAATATTTTCAGTTTCCTCAACAAAAGGCAGCCGAGGTTGCGCGCCGAATAGTTTATGCGCTCGACGCAAATCTCCTTCCCTATTTATCTTTTCTTTTCACTTGTCCTTTCGTAAAAATGAAAATTTATTATCTGTGTAACCGGAGCGTCTTGGCTGACCGCTAATGAAATGGTATATAGAGAGAAGGAAACGGACATATTTTTTGCGACGCGAAACTTAAGGGACGTTTTTATTTATCGTGCTTCTTTTCCGTGAATTGTAATAGGCTTGATGTTTTTATATGTATGTTTTTTTTGTAACTTAAGAAATATCTTGATGAAAGGACATAATTAATTTTTAAAAGGTTTTTATTCTTTTTGTTTCTGTGGTCATTTACCAACTTTAATGATGTGGAGTCGTGAAAGAATTTACTTTTGCCCACCGCTTTTATGATTTCTTTTATCTGAATTTACCTTTTCAATTTCCCGGAATCCCAAGTATATGATCTGTGGCTTCACTGTAAGAGACGGACAAATGAACAAACATTTACACTTAATTTCATTTTAATTTTCCATTTATACATTCCACTGTAACAAATTTCAAAGAAGTGAAAAACAAATTGTAAAGCGTTCATTTTGATATTCTATATATTCATTCCAATGTAATTAAATTTCAAAGAAGTGAAAAGAAATTGTTGGGCTACTAAAAAAATTAACGCTCCGTCGATAATAAAAGACCCAGACTAAAAGAGATCAAAACTTCATAGATAAAAGTTGAGGATCCGAGGATGTAAAAGCAATTTTAAAAAAGGGATCGTCAGCGCTCGAACTCTGAATATTTACCGTGCCAGTGTAAGAATCTCGGTGCTAACTTCCAAGGGGAGTTTTCACATCGTTCATCGTTGGAGGGGCGGCCCGAAGGCTCATTACCAGCGAACTTGTTCAAATCATTAAAATTTATATACTTTTCACAAGTTCACCTAATGAAAATTGGGAAAAGTTCGAACCTTCTCGATCGTGTTAAGAACGTTTGACACATTTGTTCGGCGGTATGCTAATTTTGGCGTGTGAGGTGCATCATTTAAAGTTTGTTTGAATTTCAAATTCTTTCCTTTATAAAGTTCGCTAATTAATTCACCGAATATGACTTCAATAACGTTTTTTAAGAAAATCAAACTATATTCCAGGAGACAGAGACGAAGTGTTTACTGAATCAAACTTTATTTAATTATTAAAGTTATTGGATTTGGCTTAAGCAGAATCCACTCGGATCGAAATATAATATGAAAAATCAAGATATCTAGTAAAAATTACTGATGAGCTATAACATATTTGGATTATATCATCTCACTGCATTAAGTAACCTACCTATTTTTTAAAATATTTTAGTTACTTGGTAAACTTATTGAAAAAGGGTTGTCGTTAAAAAAATACATTCGGACATAGAACCTCCTCTTTTTTTTTAAATCATTAAAAACGGCAGCACGATTCACTAGAGTCTGTTTTTGCATTTTTTTGTAGCGAGCACCTATTTTTTATAGTTTAGCAGGTTAAGTTACGACCTCCGTGGTTGACACGCCAGCCTGCGTAACGATTGGTCTTGGGTTCGATCGTGTCAGGTCATGATGGAAAAAGATTTTTTCCAGATAGGCCTGGCTTTTGGATGTTTGTTTATATAAGTATTCATTATAAAATGTAGTATAGTTGAGTTAGTATCCTACGACATAAGTTCTCAACTTACTCTGTGGCTAGTTCAATTTATGTGATTTGTCCATATCCTCGCGATATAAAATGAAGTCACTTCCGCTGTCTGTTCGATTTAAACTATTTAAATGCAGTTTTAAGCAATAAACAAAGTGATTCATGAGGTAGGTTTATAAGTATTATCCCATACCCGTGCGCAGCTATAGAGGGCTGCTAGTTTATTTATATTTATTTATTAAGTACTAAATTTAATACCAATCATTAATTTTTTTTATGCCCAACGTTCATCTTGTTTGCACGCTGTCGCCCAGACCATGTCCTAAGCTAGTTCCCTGCTACGTCAAACAGTATAGTTAAGTAGAGTCCCGACTAATCCTTCCAAACTCTATTCCGGTAATCTCTGCTCCAGGCGCAACTTACTCGAGACTTGTTAGTCCCGATATCTAAGGCGCGATGGTAAAGTAATCCGCACGAGATTATCTTTTTCGAGATCTTCGTTAATTATTACTTAACTTGTATTGTTGAACTACCTTCGTCACTATTTGTTTTGCAAATTCTTTAGGACTAGCACCGCGACTTTGTCCGTATAAATTATAGCCTATGTCATTTATATTAGCTGTCTATAGGTTGATGAATTTTGAAAATCGGTCTCGTAATTTCGGAGTCTATTTCTTCAATGCAAACAAATAAACAAACAATAATTTTTTTTCTTTTTATAATATTATTATAGTATAGATTAGCTGCCCCTCCCGGGTTTATTTGTACGAATTATCTTCGAAACATTGAAAAATTTTAGGTCTATAGGTCTTTTCAATTCTGATTCATTCACGACAAAGTTTTAGCACTATCTATCTATCTATAATTTAAGAACTGTGTTCTTGTCGGTGGAGTACTCTCCATATAGTTTTAGCACAAATAACAAAAATATTTTTATAAAAAAAGAAAAGGTTTTCTATAACTGAATAAATTTATTACGTAATCGCCGGTTGAATGGAAGAGATTCCATCTCGTCTTATCTACTACTCCCTTCGAGCAACACGGCCTCCGTATTGCTCGAAGACTACTCCGGATTAATCTATCCTTGTACATTTTACCATGTTTTTCTGGAAATCTTTCTTTCTACAGTAAAGATATCACAAACAAACAAATTTCGAAATCACTGGCAGTCAATTTATTTATTTGTGAAGATCTGACACCGCGGTATCTTTTGATAAGTTCGGGAGTTGGTTGATGTAATTGTTTGAATAAAATTATAAAGCGTTGAGCGAGTTCAGTTTTGAATTCTAGAAACAGTTAAGGGAATTGTCGGCGAAATAAATACGGGGAAGTATTTAAAGGGTATTTAGCATCTGAAATTCTTATGATAAAATTTTGAGTTTTCTCTTATTTGTTGGTACTAAGTAAAAATAAATTAAATTATATCGTAATCTTTAGGTATATATTTAAACAGTAATGGACTTAGGGTAAAACCCTGGTGCACTCCGACTCCAACATGAAAATCTTTACTTAAACCCGCAGGACTGGGTACTCTTGTAGTATTATCGTGATAAATGTCTTGAATGATGCGGATACCGTTCCGGAACAAGGTGTGATCTTAGTGCTGTCCATATAAGATCTCTAGGTACTCGATCGAAAGACAATCAATTAAAGCGAAATGCAGAACTTTTTTTAAAAGACTTTTGATTTTGTATTAGGATCTTTATCGTATGGAAAGCATCTATAGTTCCTACGTTTTTTTGTAAAACAGCATTGTATATATTTAAGGTAACCTTATGGGCAAGAAATTTAATGTTTTAAAAGATCTTGTTATATTAAAATATCATGTTGAATTTTACTAATTTTGAGACGAATTAATGTGTTTGTTTTGACACTTTTTTGCCATTTGTATATATTACTTCTTCCAAAAAGTACTTCAAAATTTTATGTATGCTACTAAAAATCAAAGAAGTCTCTTTTTAATTTAATCAAAATCGACTACTACTGTCGTAATATAACATAGGTAATACATACATACATACATATTATCACGCCTCTTTCCCATAGGGATAGGCAGAGACTAAGGAATTCCACTTGCTACGATCCTTACAAACCTCTTTCGCTTCATCCACATTCATTACTCTTTTCATGCATGCTCGCCGGTTTCGGGTACTCAAAAGGTAATATGTTTAGAAAACTTACAACTATGTAAAACAATAGTTTTGCTCATAACTTTACACGCAACGAAATTAATACTGTTTACCCACAAATAAAGCCGCACCTGTGTTACTTGGTTTCAGCTATCACTACGGAATAATTGTGATCTCCGTGGTATACACATATTAATTATCGCTTTATAATTAGCGTTATTCCTAATTAATATGTGTGCAGTGAAGATCGTGTCCATAAATCAAACGGAGTGCGCGTCAAATTAATTAAGCAAAGTCCACGCTAATAACTGAATTTTCTTACCTTTTAGTTAAGTATAGGTTTAATGTTTTAGTTATATAGAAATATTTTTGTTACTTTTTTATTAAATACATAACTTATTGTAATAACAGATTGCTTTTATTATTTTAAATTTGATTTGCTTAACAAATATAAAAGCTAGTATTATTTTAAATATGATAGCAAAGTTGTCATCTCGTAATAGTCATTTATACCTTCAGTATAAGTGACTATACCATTATCCCAACGCGATTTTTTTATGTGTAAGATAGTGTTTGGAGACTATTATACATAGATAGGCACTTCATTAGTAAACGTAAATATCCAATTTCTTACATTCGGATAGGAAGCTTGTAGAAGTAAGTGCAGTTTGAAAATTTCTTCAGATGAGGTTTGGCGCAAGGAAGGGTGTAGGTTACCTTTCGTCCCGGAAATAACTTCTATGATGCTGTGGGACCTACTTCCACACGAGCGAAAACTAGTGATAAGAATACTAACAATTAGTCTCATAAGTATAAGCTTCTTTTCAAAATATACAATTAAGTTAATAATTTCTTCGAAAATTATAAGTACGCTTATGTCCAAAGTACAACATAATTATGTTGTAAACCAGGAAAAAATAAGCCTCGCAATATTTCCACGGCAACGTGTCCCGGATATATTTCAGGCGGGTTCTTCATCCGAAATAATGTAGCACATTAGTAGCAGTTACAGTGATTAAGCGGCTAGTGGGGAGCCGAGTGACTGCTCGCCTATGCTGCGGAGGATTATGGTACGGAATGAATAGATGTATGTAAGTAATAGAAAGTTATTTGCTTACATATCGTTGAGAGATTAGATTGTGGACGAAAATATGTCATGAATAAATTGATATTTTTAGATTGCATAAAAATATTATATATCCTAATAAAATAAAGCTTCTTTTAAACATACAAGTATAATAATTTCTCCGAAAAATGTAAGTATGCTTATGTCCAAAACAATTATGTTGTAAACCAGGAAAAAATAAGCTTCGCAATATTTCCACGGCATCGTGTCCCGGATATATTTCAGGCGGGTTCTTCATCCGAAATAATGTAGCACATTAGTAGCAGTTACAGTGATTAAGCGGCTAGTGGGGAGCCGAGTGACTGCTCGCCTATGCTGCGGAGGATTATGGTACGGAATGAATAGATGTATGTAAGTAATAGAAAGTTATTTGCTTACATATCGTTGAGAGATTAGATTGTGGACGAAAATATGTCATGAATAAATAAATAAAAATATTATATATCCTAATAAAATAAAGCTTCTTTTAAACATACAAGTATAATAATTTCTCCGAAAAATGTAAGTATGCTTATGTCCAAAACAATTATGTTGTAAACCAGGAAAAAATAAGCTTCGCAATATTTCCACGGCATCGTGTCCCGGATATATTTCAGGCGGGTTCTTCATCCGAAATAATGTAGCACATTAGTAGCAGTTACAGTGATTAAGCGACTAGTGGGGAGCCGAGTGACTGCTCGCCTATGCTACGGAGGATTATGGCATGGAATTAATGGATTTATGTAAGTAATAGAAAGTTATTTGTTTACATGTCGTTGAGAGATTGGATCGTGGACAAAAATATTACTTGAATAAATATATATTTTAAGATTTCATCAGGTGACAAAATCAATTTGAATTGTGTTTTTTAA
Source organism: Rhodophaea formosa (assembly GCA_963082605.1). NCBI lineage: Eukaryota > Metazoa > Arthropoda > Insecta > Lepidoptera > Pyralidae > Rhodophaea > Rhodophaea formosa. The sequence goes on along the minus strand of OY720213.1, from coordinate 9,535,623 downwards.
TTTTAAAGTAGTAGTAGTAGTTGTAGTAACACTTTTTATGAAAGAACAAATTGATTATATATTTTCTTCTTCTTTTATAACGCACCGCGAGAGATTGGAGTATTCAGTATTATTACATAAGGTTTTATACATGAATTAAAATTTATGTAGTTTTAACTCATTCAAAATTAACTTATCTCAATAGAAATAGCATATATTTGTATTGAGTTAAGTTAATTTTGATTTTTCTTTCATATTTCAATATCAATGAATTTCAGTAATTGATTTATTATCAAAGTATCATATGTAATTATGTGTAGGATTATTTGGTAGGTTATATATTACAGTGTGTACTAAGAAAAGGTCTGAATCCCATATCATATCACACGAAACCTACCGTAGGTGTCAGACATATAAAATTGTCACATTGACTAATACTACTAATAAAAACAACTTCTCGAAAATCTTACAACTCTCGTGTTTAGTGTTTATCATATTCAGTTTATATTAATGTTCGGCTGAAAGTACCAAAAATAATAATGTAGAACATAAGAAACAGTTACAGTGGCTCCCAGTGACTGCTCGCGGATTTGGCAATAGATTATGATATTTAACACTTAACAAAATGCATGACGCGTTTGTTTCGATAAGGTTTTCGATATACCTACCTTTCTGAAAAATAATACACACATGCTTATATTACTTACTTCCGCCCTGAATTTACTAATAATGTAAAGTTTATTTTAAATGGTCCCTTTTTTGTGATATCTTAGTGACAGTTTACACAAATGTGTATTCATGCTTTAGATTCTATAGGGAGGCATACTAATGCCTCATATAAAATTTTTAAAATAAGAAAAGGAAAACGCATACCAAGCATGTTTCCTGTTGGCACCATAGTCGGTAAAAAACGTGCTCGACAAAACGTGTTTTACTCACGCCGAATATAAAGCAAATAGCCCACATGTTTCCTCATTCAATAACGCCTATTTTGATTTATTTTATGGGACATAGCAAACTGCCCCCTTCTACGAGCTTTTATTACGTTTTATTCTCAAGATTGAAAACATGAAGAGTAGTGTGTCTTTGTGAAATATTATTTTCAGGTCGCGCGCATTAAATAGTCAACTGCATAATATATTGGATTCACATGATAAATCATTTTAGTTTTTGTAACATCTTATCTGTAATAATAATTAAGTACTAACATATCACGACTCTGTAAATTTTAGGATTTCAAAAATGTATAATAACTAAGCAAATTGGGACTAGTTCAAATCCATGGATATGAAAACATCAAAACGAAAGTTAGGGATGGGAAATATGCGTATTAAAGTAATATGTAGAGTATTTTTTTTTGCTAAATACAATCAATAATACTGGTGAAAACTGATATTTTTAGATTGGTGAGGGTCTAAGATGTTTATCTATATGAGTGTCTATTATAAAATACATATCGTATCATTGAGTTAGTACCCTAAGGCACAAGTTCACAACTGACTATGGGGCTAGCTCAATTTGAGTGATTTGTACCTATATATTTATTTATGTATTTGTACAAACTATTCAGTCGAGTTAATCTAAGTTCTTCAGGTGCCGCACTCAACGTATTCCTTAAAAGATGTTAACTCAGTCCAAAAGATAGATGAACGACAATCTATATCGCTGAAGATGTGATAAGTAATATTGTCATTATTATGAATAAAAATATTTAGCAGTGTCAATGGCTATGGCCTATTCTAATTGACTAGCACTAAATCATCTGGCCAGCGAATTGTGCTCTCCAGCTCATAAATAATTAGAAGATGTCAACTTAGATCGAAATGATGGACAAGCGATGATCCACACTGCTGAAGATATCTAAAAGCGCATAATATTGGGAGCTGTAACATCACACTAACTTCTTAAAATAATGTGTGAAGGAGACGATTAAAATAAGATGACATTAAAAAAATGCCATATGATGAATTAATAACTAAGAGCGGTGTCAATGGTTATGGCCTATTCCAATATTCTGGCACTAAATCATATGGCCAGCGACTTGTGCCCTGCAGCTCATAAATAATTCAACATCACAATGCAGTTTGGTATCTGCGGCTCATATTTCTCGACGCCCTGGAGGAAATTAATGGCTAAGCGCGATCCGTAAACAGTGATTTACTAGTGTTTATCAATTTTTTGAACTGATAGGCATATAAATGTTATTAAAAAACAATCTTACAAACTATTCAAGCCGGAAATATGTAGCTTTTCAGGTCGCGCTCTGAGCGTGTTCTTTAGAAGATGTCAACTCGGACCGAAATGATAGACAAGCGATGATTCACATGGCTGAAGATATTCAAAAGCACATAATATTAAGAGCTGTATCATGACAAAAAGTTTTAAAATTATGTGTAAAGGAGACGATTAAGTAAAATAAAGATTACATTAGAATTTTTTTCATATTATGAATAATTAACTCAGAGCGGTGTCAATGGCTATGGCCTATTCCAATATTCTGGCACTAAATCATATGGCCAGCGACTTGTGCCCTGCAGCTCATAAATAATTCAACATCACAATGCAGCTTGGTATCTGCGGCTCATATTTCACGACGCCCTGGAGGTAATTAATGGCCAAGTGCGATCCGCAAACAGTGATTTATTAATGTTTTTTAATTTCGTGAAGTTGATAGATGTACAAATGTACATTCAAACGATCTTACAAACTATTCAGGCCGGAAATATTGAGCTTTTCAGGTCCCGCTCTGAGCGTATTCTTTAGAAGATTTCAACTTGCACCGATGTCATAGACGAGCGATGATCCACACTGCTGAAAATATCCAAAAGCGCATAGGAGCTGTAACACGACACAAATATTTAAAATGATATGTTAAAGTGACGATTAAGTAAAATAAAGATGACATTAGAAAAGAATGCCATATGATGAATTAATAACTAAGAGCGGTGTCAATGGCTATGGCCTATTCCAATATTCTGCCACTAAATCATATGGCCAGCGACTTGTGCCCTGCAGCTCATAAATAATTCAACATCACAATGCAGCTTCGTATCTGCGGCTCATATTTCACGACGCCCTGAAGGAAATTAATGGCCAAGCGCGATCCAGTAACAGTGATCTACTAGTATTTATCAATTTTTTGAACTGATAGGCATATAAATGTACTAAAAAATAATATTACAAATTATTCAAGCCGGAAATATGTAGCTTTTCAGGTCGCGCTCCGAGCGTGTTCTTTAGAAGATGTCAACTCGGACCGAAATGATAGACAAGCGATGATTCACATGGCTGAAGATGTTCAAAAGCGCATAATTTTAAGAGCTGAATTATGACACAAAGTTTATAAAATTATGTGTAAAGGAGACGATTAAATAAAATAAAGATTAGATTAGAATTTTTTTCATATTATGAATAATTAACTTAGAGCGGTGTCAATGGCTATGGCCTATTCCAATATTCTGGCACTAAATCATATGGCCAGCGACTTGTGCCCTGCAGCTCATAAATAATTCAACATCACAATGCAGCTTGGTATCTGCGGCTCATATTTCACGACGCCCTGGAGGTAATTAATGGCCAAATGCGATCCGTAAACAGTGATTTATTAGTATTTATCAATATTTTGAACTGATAGGCATATAATTATGTACTAAAAAACAATCTTATAAACTATTCAAGCCGGAATTATGTAGCTTTTCAGGTCGCGCTCCGAGCGTGTTCTTTAGAAGATGTCAACTCGGACCGAAATGATAGACAAGCGATGATTCACATGGCTGAAGATGTTCAAAAGCGCATAATTTTAAGAGCTGAATCATGACACAAAGTTTATAAAATTATGTGTAAAGGAGACGATTAAATAAAATAAAGATTACATTAGAATTTTTTTCATATTCTGAATAATTAACTTAGAGCGGTGTCAATGGCTATGGCCTATTCCAATATTCTGGCACTAAATCATATGGCCAGCGACTTGTGCCCTGCAGCTCATAAATAATTCAACATCACAATGCAGCTTGGTATCTGCGGCTCATATTTCACGACGCCCTGGAGGTAATTAATGGCCAAGTGCGATCCGTAAACAGTGATTTATTAGTGTTTATCAATTTCTTGTGGCTGATAGGTATATAAATGTAGATACAAACAATCTTACAAACTATTCAGCCCGGAAATATTTACTTCTAAGATGCGCTTTAGAAGATGTCAACTTAGACTGAAATGATAGATGAGCGACGATCCATACTGCTACAGATATCAAAAAACGCATAAACTTATTGATGTCTCAATAGACAACAGAATTAGGACCTTTTTCACGACACTGACTTTTTAAAAGATAAGAGACGTTAAAATAAAAATAACATTTTTTGATTAAAACTAACGTGAGATATAGACATTATTAAAATACGTAACAACGGGTTACTCACGTAAATAGTCAACTACTGGCCGACATGACAGTGCGGAGTGGGACGACATCGTGCGCGCGTCTCGAATCACATTCGCCCTGAGGAAGACCTCCAGATGAGGTTGAAACATGTCGGCCAGTAGCTGACTATTTATGTGAGTAACCCGTTGTTACGTATTTTAAAAATAACATTAGAATAATTGCCATATGATGAGTGAAAAACAAAGTGCTATATCAGTTGCCTATAGTCTATTCCTATTACTGGCACTAAATCATCTGGTTAGCGACTTGTGCTCTGCAGCTCATAAATCATTCAATAGCACAAAGCAGTTTGATAGTTAGCTGTGGCTTATATTTCATTATTCCTTGGACGTAATTAATGGCTAAGTGCGATCCGTAAACAGTGATTTTTTTTACTTTTATTAATTCTTGTTTTTGATATGTAGACGTAGAGTTTTGGGCCTTACACTAAAATGACAACTCAGACTGAAACGATAGTTTGTGACGATTTGCATGCATTTCTTTGAAAATATCACACCTCGGTAACTCCATAGACAGTTTTAAAAGATGTTGTACCATAATATAAGCTTTGTAAAAGTTTATGAACAAAGATATAAAATAAAATATGAAATTACGAAGATTGCAATATTTGAATGAAAAACTTAAAGTGAAGTCAATTGCTCTGGTCTATTCCAATATAGTTGCTTTAAATCATCTGGCCTGCGACTTCTATCATGCAACTCATAAATAATAATACATTTTAATGCAGTATGGTATCTGCGGATCATATTTCACGACTCCCTGGAGGTCATTAATGGCGATCCACAAAAAATAATTTACGTAAAAAATTTATGTAATTAGAGAGATTGCAATATTATAAATGAAAAACTTAAAGTATGGTCCATTCAAGTCCATTGCTTTGGTCTATTCAAATAAACATACATACATACATATTATCACGTCTTTATCCCTAGCAGGGTAGGCAGAGCCTAAGGTTATAAGACCAGTCCACATTAAGCATCATCGTGGGCGTAAAGGTGGAAAGCGGAATCAAAATACTGATGGGTTGCTAGCCGCATTGCAAATAGATATGATTCCTTAGATTTTTGCCCAATCCCTTGACCGGTCTTCGCGGGAAGAAAAGCAGCTTCTATAGTTTTTACTTTCTCCTAAACCAGAATGGAAGAGCAAATATACTTGCATGAAATCATCTGGCTTACGACTTCTGTGATGCTGCTCATAAATAAAACATCGCAATGCAGCTTGGTATCTGCGACCTTTGATTCTGCGGCTCATATTTCACTACACCCTGGGGGTCATTAATAGCCAAGTGCGATCCGCAAACAGTGATTTATAAACGTTTATCAATTCTGTTTGGTTGATGTGTGAAATGGTCGTATGGATTTCATCGCTTTGCAGACCCCTTGGGAAATTTTAACAACGAGTAAGGATTCTCGAAGGTAAATACTAATTCCATCAACTGACACACCGTAAGCTAAAATATAAGTAACAGATATAGAACTAAAAGTTTCTGCCTTTGATATCTGCATGAAATTGTTTCTATAAAAAAATTATGTATTGACTTAGACATCTATATGATAAATTTTGTATGCCTTAGGGCGGAACATAGAGAAACCCGCTCTTGGGTACTATCTATTTGTACTATACTACTCAAGTACACGAAATAAATGTAGTTGAAATTTGGAAAACATATTTCGAATACATTAACTTCATAAATATAAAGACATTTTAACGAAGAGGTATATAAAGTGTGTCGTCTTCTTCATTCTTCATCTTCATCAGGTATTTTTTAATCCCCACTGCAAAAGCACGACCCTCTCTGTACTACTAGAGCCATATATTAGCCAAAGCAGTCAGAGGATTTGGCCTACACTCTCCACGCTGGCCAGACGGGTTGGAGAGGGCTCTTTGATGTTTAAAAGCTTTGTTAAGTTTGTGTTTCCTAAGTCGCCTTCTACGACATCCATGGGAGGCTTGGAGTGGTCCTATTCTACACTGCCGGGAACCACACGGCCAAAAGTGTGTTGTAGCAATAGGTAACTTTCAGTGGTGTATTTGCTCCTATATCTACGTATATAGTGATTATCTGTCTTTAGCATCTAGTGGGAAAACGCGAGTCCGTTAATACTTGTGTATTTATTTGATGGTCAAATTAGCTTTCAAACTTTTTAGGTACTTGTTGTAATACCAAGGTCAGGGTGTCATCCTCAACTGTCTGCTGGTGGGTGTACGCGCCCGGCCTCCAGAGCTGCTGCTTGCTAACCCCCAATCCCTTCGAGCAAGTAACATCCAGTACCTTTATCCTATCTCTAGAGCAATAAACTCCTACCGTTCCCATGCTAGCTCGTCACGCACGCTCGCTAGCACGCTTTTAAACGCCAAAACGACGAGTTAAGCTTACCAACTAAAAAAAAAAAAAATATTTTTCACATTTCACTTTAAGAGATACGGATACATACATATTATTACGACTTTATACCTGGAAATACCTGAAGGGTAAAACCATGAAGGGTTCCGTACCATTATCTATACAAATTTAGGCTATTAACCGAACAAAAATTATTTTCTTCGGAGGGAATATATTTTATTGCAATTTGAGTTAATCTGTGAATTTTTCAAGCATCATCTTCTTGCTGTTATACATCTTGAGAAAAATTGCAAATTAATAACGTTTGTTCTATGGGAACCCCCCTGAAATATTTATTTCCGTTCCGTTCCGTAGAATAAGTTTATGTTATAAAAGAAAAACCTGCACTATATGCACATAGATACTTATTGTATTATAAATGCTTTAATGAAACTGTGTATTCTATTTTGCAGTTAATAAAATATTTTTCATTTTCATTTTTCATTTTCATTCTATTTTTAATATTTGTTATTATAGCGGCAATAGAAGTACATCATCAGTGGAAATTTTAACTGACTAGCTATCATGGTTCATGAGATATAGCCTGGATATAGACATCGATGGACATCGAAGTCTTAGTAATAAGGTCCCGTTATTACCCTTTAGGTACAAAACTCCAAAAAAATAGATTTCCAACATGCTGATACGAGTAGTAATATACGTATAAGCTGAAGCAATGTGAAAGTGAGTTTGTTTGTTACGCTTTCACGCCGTATCTACTGAACCGATCATCATGATATTTTGCATACACATAGGTTAGGGTACCGAGAAGGACATAGGCTATATATTACGCGGGCGAAGCCGCGGGTAACAGCTAGTATACGTATAATAAGCTGAAGCAATTCCTCTTAGGTTTCGAAAGATATGAGAGAAATCCCAAAAAAACTTTCAACTATTCGGGTAAGTATTATATCGCGTAATATTTTTTCACCCTTATAAATCAGTATATCTTGCATGAGCTACTTATCGCGGAAAAACGTGAGATGTATTGTCCCCCGGGTGATATATACGACGTACCCCGTGACTTCTGCCTCGGGGGACGCGACGTGTTTTCTTTCTAAAATCAATACCCTACACCACAGATTCCCAAACCGTTGTAGGACCACTTTTTGCATTGTTTTACGAGCTCCGTGGCGTAGCGGTCAACACACCTGCGACACGGATGGTCCTGGGTTCGATCCTAGGTCAGATCAGGATGACAAATGATTGTTTTCAGATTGACCTGGGTGTTGGATGTTTATATATATCATCATCATCATCATCACGTCTTTTTTGGTCTTCACTGCAGTAGCACGACCCTTTATACTACTAGAGCCATATTCTAGCCAGAACAGTCAAAGGATTTAATATTGTATATATGTTTATCTATAATATGTATTTGTAATAAATATAGTATCATTGGGTTAGTATCCCATAACACAAGTCTCGAACTAACTTTATGGCTAGCTCAATCTGTGTGATTTGTCCGTGTATATTTATTTATTTATATTTATTTGTTTGTTATACTTCACTATAGGTAGTATTATACTATACCCACTGAGTCTAAAGGACGTTGATTGCAACGTCATACATACTCTTTGAGAGCGGTTGCAAATCGTATCTTCTTCGTGTGTACTCTTGTCAGTGGTCGTGGTTATATATCAGTTCCTAGGCCACCGCTGCCTTTGTCATACGTCACCATGTGTCTCGATGTCTAGCAGAGTGAGAGCTCTCGTTAATGGAAGAGTACGCAACATAATGTATTGAAGTCTGTCCATCGTGTTGGAGAGCACACACGTAATCTATCTGTAAATCATATAGAGATACGTACCTATTTAGTGTCCCGTTTCGTCTACTATACTCATCAGGGTATACTATGTATTTGCGAGTATTCGGTACCCTCTCTACCCGTGAAGAATCGATGCGAATCTATGGAACTTCGCGGGTCTCTACCCGAGATTCCCGATTTAATTTCGAAGATCTTTCTTTATCGTTAGAATCAATTTAGAACCACTGCCCTACACACTTGCGTTTTGAATAAGGAGATACTGTTTTGTTTGTGTGATGAGAGCCTGTTTATAGACTTCTGTGACGACGTGTCGGAAATTATACGGGTTGTTCGGGTGGATTCATTGATATTGAATTTTATTTAGAAGCTTACATTGATTGAGGAAGTTACTAGAAATTTGATTATTTGAATGAATTGTAAAACAGACCATCTACATAAGATTTTGAAGCTTATGCGAATTATAACACGGAAAACGCAACTTTGTCTACGTCGTAGGATACTAACTTAACGATAGTATATTGTAAAATACACAATTATACAGGCAGACACACATCCAAGACCCAGATCAATCTAAACAAAAAAAAACCGGCCAAGTGTGAGTCAAACTCGCGCAATGAGGGTTCCGTACAATATGCTTCGTGTACACAACACACACATAATGTGCAAAAATATTTTATTCAATTGACTAGCGCTATCTAGTGGTGTTTTAGTGAACTATTTCCCTAGATGAACTTATTATAGTGAGTTTACCACTTATTTTCAAGTGATAGAATTCTTATTATTTTTCCTGTAATCTTCAAGGAATGAACTACATTTTGTAATTTTTTCAAAATTTTCGGCCCAAAAAGTTTCGGAGATCAGGGGGGGAATGGTCAATTTTTGCCTTCTTTCGTGAATAAAATCAAAAGTATTGATTTTACCCGAACAAAAAAAAAATATTTTTGACATCCTCATAATGAGCCCTTTCACTTGATATATGACACAGTAAGGTTTGCAAAACTTTTTTTTTTAAATTTTTTAATTGGGCCCCTAAAAATGACCCTAATTTCAAAAAAATCTTTATTTTCTGTGCACATCCGTGTTTGGGTCAAAGGATTACACCATCTTACCAAATTTCACCTAATTTGGTTCAGTAGATTCGGAGAAAATCGGCTGTGACAGACGGACGGACGGACAGACAGACGCACGAGTGATCCTATAAGGGTTCCGTTTTTCAATTTTTGTACGGAACCCTAAAAAACACATTATATTATGATTAGACCACCGATCGAACTCGGGACCACTCGTGTCTAAGGCTGGCGTGTGAATCACTCCGCCACGGAGGCTATCCTATCAGAACTGAAAATTCTCGGGGGGTTGAAAGCGGTAGAATACGGAATATCTATTATTATTTTGAGGCAGGAGCTGAAAAAAAGGGTAGAAAACGGAAAGAGCCGAATTACCTTGTTTTGTTTCTACGTGATTAAAAAATGCAAAGTATACCGAGTAAAGCCGTGTAAACATCTTGTAACAGTTATAAATAACAGCTCGACGGGAGCTGCTCGAACGTTTCCGGCGTTCCCGGGGGAGCGCGATTTATGTCAACAGAAAAACTTGCTGTTACTATCGCTTAGCACGTAAATATGTTTTCGTTAGGTATGTAAATTAACTATTATTGTATTTATTATTATCACTAATATTAATAATGTGAAAATTTGTATAATTGTCCCTCAATCTCGCCGAATCCGCTGAACAAAGATACATGCATTTTGCACCAGAATAGGTTAAGCCTGGATTAACACATAGGCTACATTTTATTCCAAAAACTGGAAGCGCTTCTTGAGGGATTATCAAAGATTTAAATGAAATTTTAATAACTATAAATATATGGCCAGTTTGCCGCAATGTTTTAGAATCCCTGTGTCCAAAGTTCAAGGCAACGCAGATAAATTTGCGGGTAACAAATAGTTTCTCCATAACGTCCAATATAGTTATAATGCTTATTTTTTTTTTGATAGGACTACGTAGCTAGCTCCAAATGAGCTTTCGCTACTTCACCGGACTTTTTGAGGTGACGGCAGAGTGCCCTCAACCTGTAAGGCAATCTTCACCAAAGGGTTCCCAGGAGGGATGAACCTCGGCTTTGGGCGTTGCCTGGGTGCGCAAGGCTTGGAGAGACAGCAAACTCTCATATGCCTGATGGGCCGCGATTTGCATGCGTGACCTGAAGGGCCGAACTGAGAAACAATGGCAAAGCCTTTAGAGAGCAGCAATTCTCATGTTTTGGGCCGAAAGCTATAGTGTCCGAAGGACCTATCCTGGGTGCAAATCACCCGGGACCGCCGGGCGGTCACCAGTAATCGGAGCTAGTCCTACTCTACGCACTCTGTTCCGGTGGCGAGTGCGACGGGGTCGGAGGGTTGGATTCCTCTGGCTGTTCGGAGCCGGAGAGGATCTGGACTGGGCAAGAACGATGTCTATGAGATCATCGGGATCGGTAAGGACGTAAATGCTTACATCCTAGTAACAATGGTTTTATGTTTTGGAAAGTGCAACGTCTTTTATTTTTTATTGAATTAACTTGTTTTGTTTGTCTCCGTGCATTTAAAAAAATGCAAACTAACTCGAGTAAACATCTTGTAACAGTTATAAATAACAGCTCGACGGGAGCTGCTCGAACGTTTCCGCGATTTAAACAGAAAAACTTGCTGTTACTGTCGCTTAGCACGTAAATATGTTGTTGATAGGTAAGTAAATTAACCTTACTTGTATTTCTTATTAACACTAATATTATAAATGCGAAAATTTGTATGTTTGTTACTCAATAACGCCGAATCCGCTGAATGGAAATACATGAAACTTTGCAGCAGTATAGGTTATTGCCTGAATTAACACAACAGGCTACATTTTATCCCTAAAAATATAAAGTTTCCTGAGGGATTATCATGGTTGTAGATGACATTTTATGAACTTAAAATATATGGTCAATTTGGGGTAATGTTTTATAATCCCTGCGTCCAAAGCTCAAGTCAACGCAGATGAAATCGCGGATAACATCTAGTTTTACCATTACTTCCAAATGACGTATAGCTATAATGACGAGCTCCGTGGCGCAGCGGTCAACACGCCGGCCTGTGACACGGATGGTCCCGGGTTCGATCCCCGGTCAGGTCAAGATGAAAAATGATCTTTTTCAGATTGACCTGGGTCTTGGATGTTTATCTATATATGTATTTGTTATAAAATATAGTATCGTTGAGTTAGTATCCCATAACACAAGTCTTACTTAAGAACTTACTTTGGGGCTAGCTCAATCTGTGTGATTTGTCCGTATATATTTATTTATTTATTTATTTATTTATAATGCCTACATTATACCTAGTGACATTGGCTCTTTATTAGCAAAGCAGTTATGCCTTTTATTTTATTTAAGGAATTTGTTTTGTTTATCTCCACGTATTTAAAAATGCGAACTATCCCCAGTAAAGCCGTGTAAACATCTTGTAACAGTTATAAATAGCAGCTCGACGGGAGAGGATTTAATTTTAAAATACAAAAACTAATTAACAAGAAATATTATTACTGCATAATTTATAAAAGAAAGTTACAAGGCAGCGAGTGTTGAACCCAAGTAAATTTTTCTGTAACATTCCAAACGAATTTTGTAGAAGTGCGACATTGATGAAATGGCGTAGATTTATGTATTATTCATTCTTTCCTGCGAGGTTGGACCCATGAAAATTTGCGGTAAAGCGAAAGTTGGTACTTGATATCCAGTTTTTCTTGGAAACATTACAGGATAAAAGATCCTCAAATATTCCATTTCGAAGTAAAAGATTGTTCATTCCGCAACGTCAAACAGACGGTAGAAGTTATTATCAAAAATTTTTTGCACGATTAAATCTATGTTAATGTAATCATTTCCACAGGAAAAATATTTTTATTGTTGGTTGGCAGTTTCTTTTATTAAATTACTAGCTGTTACCCGCGGCTTCGCCGGCTTAATATATAGCCTATGTCCTTTTCAGTATCCTAACCTATGTGAATGCAAAATTTCATGATGATCGGTTTAGCAGATAAGCCACGAAAGCGTTTGTTACAAACAAATAAACAAACAAACTCACTTTCGCATTTATAATATTAGTCAGGATGTCCTTTTCAGTACAATAACCTGTGTTTGCAAAATTTCATGATGATCGTTTCAGTAGATAAGGCGCGAAAGCGTGAAAAACTAACAAATAAACAAACAAACTCACTTGTTAGGATAGGATAAAGTATGTCATCAGGGCCATTTTTATTAAGCTTGCTCAAAAATAGTTGTTTAGTTTCACATCATGATTTTCTATCCAGAAAACTACAGACGCGGAAAATTTTAAAAATTAAGCAGAAATGTCATTGTTTATTATGCTCTTAGTTTATAAAATTTTCCGTCTGAGAGCCTACGTATTTCCATGATATTGCTATTAGGTATTAATAACGGAAGAATACCGTGAAGAAACAATTGAAGCTGAAATTACCTATTAGTAAACCGAACAGAAACCCTACGAAATGCACCAGTTCGCTCCTTTCAATGTAACTGCCATACATAAACAATTTGTTATCTGTCAGACATCTGTTGTTTGGTGAAACCGTCGCAGATGGAAGGCTGTTAAAATTCATAAGTATGGAAATTAGGATCTCCTGCAATGCGACAACTGAGATGTTCGGGAAATGCGCTTGTATAGAACTAGAACAACTGGTAATGATTGAAATTTAACGAAATACTGATTTCTGTTAAAATTTAAGCGTAGGTCTTATCCATCTGCGCCAATTCACCGTTTCTACTAATAAATGTTTGTCCATGTTTAAAATTCGAATATATAAAAACCTTTGATTTTTCATACTTCTATTTACTGAGCTACTGTGACAGAGTCACGTGCGCTACTAGATACGCCTTTTCAACACATTTAATACGAAACAAGCGTGTCCTGGGTCTCTCTCTCTCTCGAGTCACTGGCTCATATCAGGGTTTCGTAGTAAACAAGGAGCCCGTATATTTTCACCATGTCCGCGGTTTATCTCAGAGACTTAGTATTAGAAAGCTGTAATTTCGCTTGCATATAAACTTATATTAAGAAGCAAGCAATAGACGCGAACGAGCGAATTTCGGGCGAAACCCCCAATATATACTTAACTTATTATAAACCCCAATATTGACTATAACTTGGCCATAGAGAGTAAGTCAATATAAATGAAGACACTAAGTGCGGCATGCAGTATTAAATCGTGGGCAGCACGGCACCATAGCTGCAGCCACGGAGCAAGCAATGTCCCGTCGCTGTCGCCCTTCATAAGTACAGTAGCACGCTACCTACCTTAAAAGCTCTTGCTCTGTGGCAGCAGCAAAAAATACCTACGTTTAGTTTTTAATAATTGTTACCCACATACCTTATAGATACTCAATGTTGAATGCCAGTGTTATTCCAAATCTAATCTGATGCTTTGGTTACACTGCACCAGATAAGATTTTTGTAACTGATTGTAAAAAAAATATACATAGTTAAAACATAATAAGCAATCTGATCAATCGTTCATTTGTGGAGTGTAATCAATTTAAGTTTTATGAAAATCGTAAGTTAAAAAGTAGTTAGTCGATCAACATGGATTATGAAAATATTGAATTTATCCTAGTTATTTAAAAAATAGTTGAAAAAAGTTTTGTTATTATAAGAAAGAGGACTTACTTCTTAGAATCATCAAAAATTAATTAGGTATGTAAAGCTTTTTCTGACCTTACAAAGAGTACGTTATTAAACGAAGCCATTTTTGAATGTCCTAACAAGCTCGTGAACAAGGCTTTCATTTCATTGAAGGCCATTCTTTATCATGTATGAAATAAGGGCACAATGAAAACAAAATTATTGGAATTAAAACCTTTGATGTAGATATAGAGTTTTATCTTTTTCTTATTAAAGATTGAACATTATAAACGTTGTAAATAAGTACCCAAGGATTGTTTATTGTGACACTATACTGAAATTAAACAGCATAAATGTAAGTAGTAGGTAGCTTAACCATGTCTGACAAAATTTAAGAATTATAAATAGTAAAAACTAACTCAGTTGATTGAATGTGGCTGAATAAAACTTAGTCGATATTTCTGGAAAAATACATTTTTACAAAGAAGATTTTAAAAGAAGAAGATCTCAGCTAATCGCCTAGGCGAATAATATTTGTCTTGACCAGAAGTCATCCTATATACAAGAGTTTGTCGATTAAAAAATATTCTAAGAAGGTTTTTTAATTAAAGTAACTATATAAAAACGATTTATCTAGGTATTCAAAGAGCTGCACACCATACTATTTTTAACCCTTGCCTTGTTCATGAGACAAAAATTCGACGGTAAATACAATAATAAGGAAGAAGGCTGAATTGCAAAAAATAGGCTGTTTCAATCAGAATGATGAAATGATTCTAACGATGTAATGTAACTAATAATAAAAAAAAATCATACATACTCTCTGAAAATTTATAAAGTCAAAGCTGAAAATCTTACAATTAAACTTAATTTTTTTTTTTACAAAAATTACCTTAATACTTTATTCTAAAATATATTAGCCTTAATATGCAGGCTGTAATAGTACACAACAAGCAGTACATAATGATTAAAACATCGTTCACGCGACAAAGTGCCCTTATTTTACCAGGCATTTTGATGCTTCATTTGGCATATTTAAGATAGGTACTTATTACGAGTATTACATATAGTAGAAAAGAGGTATTCCAACTTTGATTGTTACTGAAAGATAACTGAAGCGATTTAAATGCATTCGCCAGTTGCACTGAAAGAAATTGTTACACTCGTAGCGAAATAACGAGGCAGGCTCGCTCCCCTTTTACAGCCGTATATCCTGCATTTTACAATCCCTGGAGTTTTAGGGTTCCGTAAAACCCTGTAATATAACGCGACCCTTGTTACATTACTTTTTTGTTCGTCTGTTCAATTTTTCTCTAAATATCCTGGATCGATTAAATTAAATTTGCAACTAACCTTTTCAAAGAAAAATAGGAACAAAATGCTGATAAAAAAATTAGATTTTGAGGTCACACACAAATCACACGTGCAATATATTAATAAAACATTAATATTCGTCTTTAAGATCCTGTATGAATTCTTATCAGCATTAATTCCGCTCTCTTTTCCTCAGTGTTCAATAAACATTGTTAAACAATGAAATTAAAAGGGAAGAGCTGAATAAAGACTAATTGTTGTGTTTTGCGTGTGTGTAAGTGGCCAACATTAGTGGAAGATATTCCAAGCTGCTTAAAGGCATTTGATATAGCTTAACGACTACCATGTTACATCGTAAGTCAGAAGCATAAGGCTATGTTATATTTTATTACTAATTTTGAATATGATGTTTTAAAGTTATGTAAAAGAATCGACGAAAGTTGAACCCAACCAATTCTCCCACCATGCAGCTAAAAGAATTAGATAAAATGTACATATTTACTGAGAGATTACACAAAAACTTATGTGAAATCTATGGTTTAATTATAGATGGTACCATTTGGCGCTTAGAATAGAATAGAATAGAATTTCTCTATTTACGAATATGGTTAACAAGCATGGTCTTATATACTATTTAATAGTGGTCACACATATTCTACCGCAGTTAAGACGGCGTGTAAATATTATGGTTATGTCATTGAAGATAATAACAAATTAAAAAAACTGAATATAAAGTACAATCACAATCAATCAAATTATTAAAAAAGAAATCAAAACTATAAAAAAAAATGTTAGTCTAAAATACATCGAAAATAATTATCAAAAATTCAAACGTTCATTCTATTATCATATCAATTTGTCTTCTAAGAACTCTTTTACTGTGTAATAACCTTTGTCAGATAACATTTGAAATAATTCCTTTTTAAATTTTCGCAAATTATATAAATGGAATCTATCAGGTAAACTATTATAAATTCGAATAGCCATCACATACGCATTATTTTGAAACACATGGAGCTTTTGCATTGGAACTTGTAGTTTGTTTAAATGTCTTGTTCGCGTACCTGGAATATCACGTTTTTTAGGGAATAAATACGGATATTTTACAACAAACAAACACATCTCATAAATATACAGACATGGGAGGGGGAGTATCTTTAGCTTTTTAAATAGAGGTTTACATGTATCAGTAATATACGCACCACACATTGCCCTTATACATCGTTTTTGCAATTTGAAAACTCTTTTAGCATCGACAGAGTTGCCCCACATGATTAAACAATATCGTAATACCGAAGACACATATCCGTGGTAGGCAGCTAATGCTGCTTTGATTCCTATAGTGACTTTTATTCTTTTTAGCGCGTAAACAAATCGGTCAAGTTTTTTTATTGTCTGCTCTATATGCGTGTCCCATTTCAAATATTTGTCAAGATGTAAGCCTAAAAATATTGAGTTGTCAACTTGTTTTATTGCATTATTATTATAAGAAATATTTAATTGAGGTGGTGTACTATTATATGTCCGGAATTGAATTAATTTTGTTTTATTTGGGTTTAACTTTAAATTGTTACTGTCAAGCCATTTTGCAACATTACTTAGAGCAGCATTGATAGGTAATTGTATTTGTAGTTGTTGCGTCATTAGATCCTCTTCATAATATTGAAGTATCGTCTGCGAAAAGGATGCATTTTTGGTCTGTAGTTTTGGGCAAATCATTAACGTATAATAAAAATAAAAAAAGAGCCAGGTTACTACCTTGTGGGACAGAGTAATAATTTTGCTTTTTAAATTCTGATCTGATTTTAGTTTTGCGGTTATTAGAGACTATAGTAATTTCGACACATTGATTACGGTTTTCTAAAAAGCTTGAAATCCAATCTAATGCTGTTCCCCTGATTCCATAATTTGATAGCTTGTTAATCAATTTTTTATGGCAAACGAAGTCAAATGCTTTTGTTAGGTCCAATAGCAGAGCAGAGACTAAAACACCTTCGTTAAGACATTCAGTTACATATTTAATAAAGTTAAAACATGCTAGGGCCGTTGAACTTTGTTTTATAAATCCATATTGTTCATCTGTTAACAATTTCAACTTTGTGATAAAATCATAAAGCTTTTCAAGCATAGCCTTTTCAAAAATTTTACTTAATACTGGAACAAGTGCTATGGGTCTATAGTTGTCCATGTCACAATGTTGCCCTTTTTTATACAATGGCTTTACGATGGAATATTTCAATCTGTTAGGAAATATTCCTTCCGAAAATGATAAGTTAATGATATAAGCTAAAGGACGTGCTATGTACATAGCGCATTTTTTTATCATTTTTACATTAATATCATCGTATCCAGTAGAGTTTGAGTTCTTCAATGATAAAATAATTTTAAAAATGTCATGTTCATTTACTGGTGTCAAAAATATGCTATTGGGATTACTAGGTATATTAGATTTAGAAAAATAATTAGAATTATTTGAATTTTTAGTTAAATTAATAAAACATTTATTGAAATTTTCACATATTAATTTTGGGTCAGTATAAGTTTTGTTGTTATAATTTATTAACTTTATTTCGTTAGCCGGTCTAGCATTTCCTGTTTTTCTTTTTATTAAGTTCCAGGCTGTTCTGCATGTATTTTTAGATTTAGTTAACAACCTGCTATTTGTCAGTTTTTGTGAGAAATGTAAACATTTTTTTAAAATTTTAGCATATTTGTTATACTTCGATTTTTTATTTTGTTTATTAGCAGTCGAAAGGTGGTAGCTCAGATAGAGACGTCTTTTTTGTATGCAACATCTTTTCAGACTTTTAGTAATATATGTTTTATTGTGGGAAGAATTATTAATTCTGATATTTATTTCAGGAAAACATAAATTATAAAATAATAGGAATAAATCATGAAATTTATCGAAAGCCTTATTTGTTGATTTCTCTGTAAGAACTTCGTTAAATGAGAGTCTAGACATACAGTCAACAAATTTCCTTATATTATCTTCATTAAAATCTCTTTTAGTTTCAAACCAAAAGGTGGATTGAGTTCTAGAATTAGCCTCTATATTTATTTTTAAGCTTTGTGCTGTTTCATGGTCTGATAGAGCAAGGCAATGAAGTTTTCCCAGTGAATCAGGCATATTACTAACGAAAAGATCTATGCATGACTTTTTTCTGGTTGCGGTAGTTATGTGATTAATTAAGTTGTTGTTTGCAAGTATTGAATTCAAGTCTTTTGAATCGTTATTGTTAACAATCATATTGATATTCCAATTGCCGCATAAAACAATCTTTTTATTCCTTCTTTTAGATAAAGTATTCGCTAGTAAGCGAAGCTCTTTTAGAAACCTGTCACTTTTGGTTAATGGGCTACGGTAGATACATATAATTATAAGATTTAGACCTATAATTTCAATACCACAGCACTCAAAATGTGTATCAACAGGGTTCAGAATATTTTCTAATATTTTAACTTGGAGATTATTTTTGACTAGTATGCAGCTACCTCCACGAGACTTGTCTGAACGAGAATAAAATGCTGCCATTTTATAACCTGGAATTATCAAGTTAGGTTCTCTGCCATGTTTTATAAACGTTTCTGTCAAGCAGATAACATCTATCTGACCTATGTCCTTAGACAGCTCTTCAATTGCAATATATAAATCGTCTTGTTTACATACAGCTCCAGCAATATTCTGATGAAGCAATGTGAATGTATTAGATTTTTTGTTAGGTACGAAATAAGTCATTTGTTTTTTTCTTTTTATTATCAATTATTTTAGAAAATAGGTAAGGTATGGTGCCTTTTTTAAGATCCGTGGTATTATTATTGAATGTATTAGAATTATTTTTTTCTTTGTCAGTAGTTTGTAGCAGTAGTGCTTTTTCCCTTATTTTTGCAAACATATATGGGATAGTGCCCTTTGTTAATTTATTAGATGCATTGTTGGTAATAAAAGAATTATTATTTTCATCAAAAGTTTTTGATTGTTGTCTTAGTAAAAATGTTATTTTTTTTTGTCCAAAAATTCCTCTTTGTATTTTAAATAGTCAATTTCTATATTTAGTTTATTGCATAAGGTCTCACTCCACATGTCTATATTTACATTAAAATTATTTATGGTCGGAGTCTCTATAAACTTACAGTTAGTAAAATTTTTTGTTAACATTTTCAAATTGTAGTTAAGAAATTTATCATTTATATATTTGTTAAACTTCACATTTGTGATAAAAACTCAGTAGTCTTTAAGTAGAAGAAGACATTTGCAAATTTCCGTGAACAGAACATATGGATTTTTTTCGTTAGCTCCAAGTCCAATTATTACAATGTCATTTGAACTAAGATACGGTATGAATTTTTCACAGCTAGTTACAATTTCAGAACAAATTGCATTAGGTTTAATCAAGGCAGTGACACTATAAATATCATTCCAGTTATTTTTTCTGCTGTGTATTAGCTTGGTTGCAATCCCTCTTAAATGTTCATCACCAATCAAAACTATTTTCTCCTTATGACTGGTGGCGCCATCTACTGTATTATTATTACGTGTATTTTCTAGTAAAACGGTATCTATGTTTTCTTGTGTTAGACTTACGATATTACTTTGAATATTCTGTTTTGTGTCATTTTCTGTATTTTTTAAATTTCTACATATTGTAACGTCATTGTGGAGTGGTGATACTTTAGGGGTCCTTAGTGCGATGTTAAATATTGTTTTTTGTACAGGTGTTGACAATCTTCTTGATTTTGGTGTTATGTTTACAGGTATAGACGTTGTACTAGGCGTTGTTTTGAGGAAGTATATCTGCTTATTTTGTTCTTCAATTTTTATTTTTAATATATTATTTTCCAATCGTAAGTTGGCTAATTCATTACTTGCATTAATAAGTTGGGTCTCCTTATTAATCAGCTGTTGTCTTAACTCTAAAATTTCTTCGCTATTGTCATTAGAGTTAAGTGGTAAACTTGAATACGAAAGGTCTTCTTCTGATGCGTACAGTTGACTTCTTGGTGACAAATTAATTTCAGAGCTTGATTTATTTAATCTCTTCCTTAGAGTAATATTATCCATCTTATATTTCTATACTGTGTACTATTAATCGGCTATTAACATTCGAACTCCGTCTCCATCTAGTGGTCTGTTTACGTACCAATAAACGTGTCGTATTAAGAATTTTTTGTAAATAAAAACGTCACTCGGCTGAGATTCGAACCGGGGACTTAAAGGTTCTGTTTGAAATCGCTGCATAAAACTCAATCTCCTTAACCAATGCTCCAGTTCACTACTTAGCACTATAACGAAATTAGGTGTGATATTTACATTTATTTGGAATGTTGTGTTTATTCCGTACTTGTCTGGGATTGTCAGGTTCCAAAGTCCAAATGGTGATTTGTATGAACGTAACGGTTTGATATTATGCGATTTTCAAAAGTATTCACTATTACACTAAGAATTTAATAGAAATGTTTATTTATTTTCGTTATTGATTTGGAATTTAATATTACACAATGTTTATTGAGAGCAAAATGGCACTGATTTGGCTAATTTCTGTACTGCTGCGGTTCCAAATTGAAAGTCACAATATTATAATTGTTATTAGTTAAAAGTTTTGGATAACACGTACACAAGATTGCTAGTTTATATTTTAACTATTTAGTCACTTTTCACTTTAAATATTGCTCACTTTGAATTTTTAAAACTCGGAGACATAAGGAGTGGATGTTTACTTAAAAGCGCCCTCTAGCGGCTCTCCGGCTCTCTTGGGCTCCAAACTTGAAAATAATCGGAAACGGCGAGGGGCGCAATAACAACACCGATGTTGCAAATGACAATGGGCGACGTTGACACTATTTTATTATCGGATGTTTCGTATGGTCATCTGCCCACACAATTATATAACAAGTGGAATAATAATAAAACCCGACTGCCGTTATTGCTAGTTCACTTCCGCCATTTTGATTTTTTGCTGACGTTACATAGCCCTTTACACTCTGGGGAAGATACCGAGTCAAGCCATTTAGGCTACGGGAATCAATAATGGAACAGACATATTTAAATAGGTACATACAAGGACACATACGCGAGAAAAACATTACCTTTCTTATGGGTGACTCAATCGGGCAACAAAAGAACCCTCTCCTCGTGAGCTCGACTCGCATTTGACCGTTTTTGAAATCGACCCAGATTTTCATAATAATGCCGTATAAACATTCCGTATTATTGCCCAAATACGGACATAGGCGGTTTTTTATAGCGCAGTAAAATGTTTATTTTTCTGTTGCCCTTGCCCTTCTGTAATCAAATTAATTTAATGTATTAAGCTTAGTTTACTGCTTTTGGAGCCAACTTTTTAAAGTAGGGATTTGAACAAAGGATTTTAAGAATATTTAAAGTACATAAAGAATGAGTAATAAATTTATCTAAATTTGGCTAGCTGCTATAATTTAGTGCCAATAGATTAATAAATTTTTGACTGACATCAAAAAAAAAAATCTTTTATGTATTATTGTTTTCTTGTATATGTACTTCACCTTTTAATTCAAAAATATACTTTCAGCTCAGTATTTTGGTTGAAGTTGGTTTTATATGATAATTTTTAACTATAATAAAACTTATAACTTTAATTAATAATAATTTATATTTCATTAATTTAAAACTAGCTTTTCCCCGCGGCTCTGCTTGCGTTTAATGTCGATCCCCGGGAAACAACATTTTTCCGAAATCAAATTTCTCCTTCTACGTACCCTAGATAACGCAAATGCAAAATATCATAGAGATTGGTTCAGTATTTAAAACGTGAAAGCGGAAAAACCAGTGAACTAACAAACTCACGTTCGCATTCACAATTTTAGCCGATATTATATACAGTATTTCTAAATCAGCTAGAAATATTGACCCATACTGTTTAAGGGTCCCACGTAAAGCCGCAATCCCATACAAACGTAGTTTCGTTTTAGTTTTACAACAGTTAAGCCAATTTCAACCAAATTTCGCACATACGACCGGATAAGGCATATTAATGTTTATAATCAGATTTCAATTTTAAAAACAATACCTAAACAAAATTACAGCGAGTACAAGTTTTCTTCAACTCGCTGTAACGAAACTACGTTTGTATGGGATTGCGGCCTTAGGTGGGACTCTTAATGTAAAGAAAATGATAAAACTTATAAAAATAGGTCTCTAAATCAGAAAATAGTTGCGAGCGGTGGGTATGCATATGCATACATTGAAATGCCATAAAAAACTGTGGCTATTGATAAAATGGCTGCTCGTGTAAATCCCACGTTCTAGAGGATTAGTTTGCCAGTTATGACGCTTCTAGTCTTCGAACGAATATTATCAAGGCTTACATGAATACGTCACTTTTGAAGGTTCAATTTAGATTTTCATTTTGATAATTGGCTACTTGACTAAAAATTTTTTCGTGTCGCTATGTAAAGACCTGCCAAAAATAAACACAATAGTGACAGAAATTCATTTCTAAACAAAAAACATTTTCAGATATAGAAGTTTTAAAGACACATATTTTTAGACGTTAGTTTTTAGACGTGAAAACGCTCTGCTGAAATGCCTACATTTTTGTGACGTCACAACTTTGTATTTTGTATGGGCGGCGTGAAAACTTTGTTTGGTAGCTATACGAAATATTAAGTTTGTGGTAATGGTTTCATAATAAAAGTTGCTTAAAATTTAGCGGACTACAATACAGTATAATTGTAATTTCAGATTTTCATACTTTAAAAAATGGTCCTATTCACCCAACTTTAAAGAAGCTTTAAGAACACTTAACGAATCGATATCAAATAAAAAGTGATCTTTATAGTGTTTTTAGATAGAAATTAGTATTATTAGAAACAAATTTTATATAATCTTAACATTAGGCAAATACCGAATTGGTAGGTACAAGAATCGTGTAAATAAAATTATAAATTTTGTTTTCTGTCTGAAAGCCTAATCGTAACTAATATTATAAATGCTAAAGTGAGTTTGTTTGTTAGTTTGTTACGCTTTCGCGCCCTACGGAACCGATCATCATAAAATGTTGCATACACCTAAGTTAGGGTACTGAGAAGGACATAGGCTATATATCACACGGGCGAAGCTGCGGGTAACAGCTAGTGATATATAAGAGGCAAACTCAAATGATGATACTGAACAGCTTTTCATATCTATATGAGCTAAATGCCACGTTTAGCAGGTTAGTGGGCGTGTACGCCGGGAACAGAATCAAAATAGTGATGGGTTGCTAGCCGCATCACCTATTAACATGATATTTCAGATGTTCGCTTATCTCCTCGATCGGCGCGGGAAGAAGGAACAGCCTCCGTGGTCCAGTGGTTAAGGCGTGTGCCTGTTGACCCGGGGGTTGTGGGTTCGATTCCCACAGGAAACATACTTTGTTAAGTTGTTTCCAGTTTGGTTAGGACATTGCAAGCATGAATCACCTGATTGTCTGATAATAAAGATGACTCTGTGCTTCGGAAGGCACGTTAAGCCGTTGGTCCCGGCTGCAATCTGTTAGTCGTTAAAGGAACCACGTCAGAGGCCGAAAGGCGGTTCCGAAGAACTCTGACACCAGGGTGTGCATGGTCGACTGACCGTGTCACCTACACGAAATGATGATGCGGGAAGTGAAGCAGGTGGTTTCATTCTAAGTTTTCTTTTTTCCCAAGCCATCATTGAAGCGTTTCCTTTGAAGGAGTTAGACGCAAAACCATTCTGTTGTACAAACAGTCATAAAAAAACTGGTATTTGATATACTTATATTTACTGCTCCATCGAGTCACCATTAATAATGCACTACATTAAATCTAAATTAATGTAGTATATTGTGTCCAATAAACGTCACTCAGTCATGTCCGCCATGACGCCATGTCTCTCGGGATCAGACGTCACAGTTGAGGCTAATCCCCGGGGATTGGGGATTATGGGGACACAGTATTCTTTTTGATTACAGTAATACGCATAGTGATAAACGGAAAAGGCTAGTACTGTACGTCTTCCTTTGTTATTGCGAGGCATTTATATTGAAAAATACTAAAATGACATGACCTTTTTGTGATTTATGTAGGTAAGCTGCCTTGAAAAGTCCTGGTTTTTTTTATGATCACTTTCGCTACATTACTACATACCTAGTATAAAACAATCGCCTGCCACGGTCTGTATGTATGTATATGTATGCCCATATGTATGCTTAGGTCTTTAAAACTACGCAACGGATTTCGATGTAGTTTTATAATAGACAAGAGTGATTTAAAAATAAAGTTTATGTATATAATACACGTCCGGGAGAAGCTGGGCAGGGCTGCTAGTTTTATACATATTCACTGCCTCATTGAGTCATCATTAATAATGCACCACATTAAATCTAAATTAATGTAGTGTATTACGTCCAATAAATGTCACTCAGTCACGTCCGCCATGACGCCAAGTCTCTCGGGATCAGGCGTCACAGTTGGGGCTAATTCCTGGGGATTGGGGATTATGGGGATACAGCATTTTTTGATTACTGTAACGCCAATGGCTCGTTGGCCTGTAAACTGCAGCGTAGTGATAAAGGGAAAGGGCTAGAACTGCACCACTTTCCTTGTTATTGCCAGGCATGTTGAAGTATTTTGGAACAGGTCGTGGTTGAGTTTTTTGTGATTCATGTGCGTAGTCTGCCTTGACCTAATATATACACAACTAGCGATAATGGTCCGGAAGACAGTTATAGCCTAGATAATAATTATCTACTGTAAAGGAAAATATTGATTTCAAATTAAAAAACCGGCCAAGTGCGTGTCGAGCCACGCGCAGTATAGGGTTCCGTAGTTGCGAATGACAACTTTGAGTTCACACTGTTTACACTAGCACCTCACAGTTTAACGACCAAAAACATCTAACTATAAAGATTACATTTTCCAGTACATTTTATAAGTTGGATGCCTATAACTTTTTAGTTTGTACTTAGTACCCAGCTCTGATAGTTTTCCTTTCAACTTCAGTATATATACTACTGCTGTAATTGTTTTCACGCATCTATATATAACCGTTTAGCAGATAGAGGGGGGGGACACGTACCTCTAACAAAAATTTGCACTTTAAAACCAAATATTTCGGAAAAGGATCCCTAAATCGAAAAATGGTGTTCTCAACCTCAAAATATTTTTCAAAGACCTATTTAACGATACCCCACACGATGGGTAAGTAGAGAAAAAAAAATTACTGCCCCATTTTACTTGTATGGGAGCTACGCAAAAAAATCAATTTTTTTCAAGATTTTTTTCTACGACTTTTTTGCCATGATTAATATACATACTCATACCAAATTACAGCTTTCTAGTACTTATAGTCTCTGAGTAAAACCGCGGACGGACAGACAGACAGACAGACAGACAGACAGACAGACAGACAGACAGACATGGCGAAACTATAAGGGTTCCTAGTTTACTACGGAACCCTAAAAAAGGCATCTCTTATATGAATATGAGGACGTACCTATACTAATTCGCTGATTGAGTTTCATTAGAGCTTTATTCTTTTTTGACATATAAATATATGTGCCATGTGTTCAACCAGCATTAACAATGTCACTGCAGAGCATTGAACTTAAATACTTACAAGTAATGTATTGCGTCGTACTAAATGTCACTCAGTCACATCCGCCATGACTCCGAGGCTCTAGGGATCAAGCGTTATAGTTCAGATTTAGGGGATAGGGAGTTATATGGACACCGTTTTTTTACCAATGGAACTCTCAGGCTGCAGTGCAGTGGTAAAGGAAATGGCTGAGAAGTTTTACTGCTATGTTGCGTCGTACTAAATGTCACTCAGTCACATCCGCCATGACGCCGAGGCTCTAGGGATCAAGCGTTATAGTTCAGATTTAGGGGATAGGGAGTTATATGGACATATTATTTTTACCAATGGAACTCTCAGGCTGCAGTGCAGTGGTAAAGGAAATAACTGAGAAGTTTTACTGCTATGTTGCGTCGTACTGAATGTCACTCAGTCACATCCGCCATGACGCCGAGGCTCTAGGGATCAAGCGTTATAGTTCAGATTTAGGGGATAGGGAGTTATATGGACATATTATTTTTACCAATGGATCTCTCAGGCTGCAGTGCAGTGACAATAATTTTTGTATTTGTTATAATTTATATTAATGTCTATAAATATTGATTATACAATAAATTGCTTTACTTTACTTTACTTTTTTAGCTATCCTAATCAATAAGATTTGTATTAAGTGCTGTGGTTTTTTTTACTTAAATATAACTTGGATTCCGCTTAATTAATCATCTGATAGGTTTCCTTAGTACCTATTATTAAGTAAAAATTTCCTCTCACCCTACGAGTTAGATCTATTCATCACTGTATTTAATAGGAACAAACTATTAAAATAATCAGCAAAATAAATATATATGGACAAATCACACAGATTGAGCAAGAAGTAAGTTCTTAAGTAAGACTTGTGTTATGAGATACTAACTCAACGATACTATATTTTTTAACAAATACATATATAGAAAAACATCCAAGACCTAGGTCAATCTGAAAAAGATCATTTTTGATCTTGACCTGACCGGGGATAGAACCAGGGACCATCTGTGTCACAGGCCAGCGTGTTGACTGCTGCGCCACGGAGCTTGTGATTATAATGTTATATGTAAGAAGAATGATTACACAAAATAAAAGCACAGTATATTTATACCAATGGCCCATGACTCTTGCAGGGCTGCAACGCAGTGATAAAGAAAAGGTCTGAGGGTTTTTACCATTAAGCCTTCAGCGGGAGTGATTTTATTAATGGTTAAGCCTTTCCCTCGTGCTGAGAGGCATGTGTCATGAAAATGTCGCCTTTAAAGTTTACTGAATATATTTTTATTCATTCGCAATGCTAATCTTACATTTTTATTAAACTAAAAAAGAAAGTATCGAAAAATATTCCATGCGGTTTCCACCAGGATTTAAACCTGCGTCTTAGTATTTTCATGACTAAGTCGTATAAAAACTAACACGCAGGTTCAAATCCTGCTCGCGTCGCATTTTATTTCTTTATTTTAATAAGAATTTATTAAATAGACACCATAATATTCGAGCAAGAATATTTTTAACAATATGTACTTTTATACGGTTTTATCAACAATACGCCTACGTAGAGCAATGCCGTGAATACCTTACGACAAAGAAAACAATAATAGGTATGTTATTTGGCTTTTATGCATGCTTGTTTGTTTATTTTTAATATTAATATTTGTTTTACACATAGGGCTTTTTGTAGTACCTATCAAAAATACAATTAGTCTTAGAAAAATGTGCCAATTTTTTTTTGTGTATAAGTAGCCTACATTACACGTGTGTCAACTTTTTTAGCTGCTTGCAGTGATATAGACCTCATCATTTATAACGTTTCCACAGCTTCGTTTGTTAAGATCCTGTGTGGTTAGTTGTATTCAAAATGTTGTATTTGACTGCTTTTTAGGGTTTCGTAGTAAACTAGGAACCCTTATAGTTTCGCCATGTCTGTCTGTCTGTCCGTCCGCGGTTTTACTCAGAGACTATAAGTACTAGAAAGCTGTAAATTGGAATGGGTATGTATATTAATCATGGCAAAAAAGTGGTAAAAAAAAATCTTGAAAAAATTTTTTTTTTGGGTAGCTCCAATAGCGATACTATTGGAGCTAATTTTTGAAAAATATTGTGAGGTTGACACTACCATTTTTCGATTTAGGGATCCGTTTCTGAAATATTAGGTCTCTGCAAATTTTTGTTAGAGATACGTGTCCCCCCCTCTATCTGCTAAACGGTTATATATATATATATATATATATATATATATATATACGTGAAAAAAATTACAGCAGTAGTATATATACTGAAGTTGAAAGGAAAACTTTTAGAGTTGGGTACTACGTGTGCAAACTAAAAAGTTATAGGCAACCAACTTATAAAATGTACTAGAAAATGTAAAATTTCATACAATCTTCATTGTTAGATGATTTTGGTCGTTAAACTGTAAAGTGCGAGTGTAAACAGTGTGAACTCAAAGTTGTCATTCGCAACTACGGAACCCTACACTGCGCGTGGCCCGACACGCACTTGGCCGGTTTTTATTTCATCATCTGATCTGCGATGGAAGTGTTCTTCCATCGCAGTCGCAAAAATCTTACATGTACCAGCTGGTTTTCTTTTCACGCAGGCCGTTAAAATCAACCGAGAGAATGGGTGACTATCTAAGGAATCCTTAGTAATCATGATAATATATTTTGATTCCATAGATAGCCTCTACACTCTCTAACGCTAAACGTGACCTTCGGGTCTAAGGGCACTGGGCTCCATCTTCCCCGTAAGTAATAAAGATGTGACGATACGTTATATACGTGAAGATCTAGGAGTATAATAAAAGTGTCTATCAAATTCCTTTGATAATTGGATGAAGCAGCTGAAAAAAAAAAGAAAATTATCAAGCATATAATAAACATTATTAAACTATTAGAAATATCAGTGTTGAATACTATTCTACGTATTTGACATACTTTGCAACTCCATTGAGAATAAAAAAATAATATGTGCTCTAAACCACAATGTACATCTTTTATTCCAAAAGATTTGTCAATTTGGATTAAAGAGCTTTGATTCCACGTTATTTGGTAATTCCTGATACGGACGGAGACCTTCTTTGTTTTTATTAATATCAGAAATACCAAACAACACAACGCCTACACACACTTTTACCAAGCGGATTGGACCCTCCTACATGAAACATTTTACCAATAACTAAAGACCTTCCACCCACTCTCTTGTTTGAGGCTGCTTGAAATAATATACTTAAAACACAACTTTTTTTTAACAAATCTATTTTACTACAACATTGTTACTACACAGTATTTAGTCGCTCGGGCAATTTGTATGGGAATGTACGTTTTTTGAGTTAGATAAAGATAAAATAGTTTTATTTACATAAAAGCACACAAAAACATAATACAAACACAATCACAATGAACAAAAACAAACACAATTACAGTGAAACGAAACACATATAATATACATAAATTTAAATTTGTGTGCCATGCTGTCAAAACAAATCCAACTCAGCATATGCTGGCTGTTCATAACTGCCAGCGCTGGTCTTCCGTTGGACTCTTTGTTGACGACACGGAAATCGGTACAAAAAACAACAATACATACAGGCCAAAAACAACACGTCGGGCCAGTACCGGGCCGCCATTCTTGAACAGGCGACCACAACAAACCACCAATTTGTTCACACCGTGGTATCGGCCAAGCCACCCGTTCCAAAATGGCATCATGGAGTTCCCATCATTGGTCCTATAGAAAAAGTTGTTCATATTGATAGTCTGAGTCGCCCCTGTAGGAATTTCGAGCGTCAATTTACATGCTGTATACTTGTACTTACTTACCTAACTAAAGACTAATTACATGCCTATAATTTCCTATAAAGAGGGGTCTGTCAATCGAGCTTGTTTATTTGTTTGTGAATCTGTAGCACTGTAACACTCAAACGGCGATTTTGATTCACTTTATTTTTTTGAAGGCGAATTTATAATGTTCTTAGATATAATTAACTAAATCAGTCCAGTCGTCTACTAGATAGAGGGTTTTCTGCTTATACTCGTATGGGTCTTATAAGTTTGTCTGTTATCATAAGTGAACTGATTTCGATGCGATTTTTTAATTTCATGCAGCCTTTCTAGCAATGGTTATTAGATATTTTTTATCAAAATTGGTAAAGTTAATCGTTTACAAGATTTTAGATTTTCTTACCAGGTGCTGATTTAAAGTTTTAATGTTATATAACTTGAATAAAACCTGTGATATAAGATTTTACCATGGCCACTAGTATAATCAGGTCAGAATAATCAGACCAGATCAAATTCATAATAATTGTATTGTATAATTTTATTTGATTAACTGTAAAAATCATTATTTTCATCACCAATTTGATCCATATTTGTATCGAATACTCATTTTTTTCGACTGCAGTAATTACTTTGTTACATAACTTTCTTCCAATTAAAACAACATAAAAGTTAATTTATTTCGTACTCAAACCGTGAGCCTCATTTAATGCAGGATATTCTTTTAAAAATGTTTTACGATCTCTAACTGTGTTCTCAAGTTGGATTGTATTCTTTAGGAGTTGTGAGGTGTAATTTGAAGTTTGCGAGAGAAAAGCTACGTTGATAGCCGGGTAATAACGTTTACAGGTTAAACTTTGCAACTATGAAAATTGTTGTCAGAATCAAGTTACGCTCTTTCTTTGGACACTGGTCTTTAAAAAGGTTTTGTTTTCTTCTTAATAATTAGTCAACTTTGAAAACTTTTGTTATTATTTTGACTTTAGAATTTTTGTTGGTACTTATTCATGTTTTACTTATACACTAGGGAGACCTATGCCCAGCAATGGACAAGCCGTCGCGGCAGCGTTCGTTTCACGAGCGGCGCGTTTTAACTGCGTGATTATCATCATCATTTCGTGTAGGTGACATGGTCAGTTGACCATGCTCACCCTGGTGTCAGAGGTCTTCGGAATCGCCTCTCGGCCTCTGACGTGGATCCTTTAACGACTACCAGATGGCAACCGGGACATACGGCTTAACGTGCCTTCCGAAGCACGAAATCATCTTTCTTATCAGACAATCGGGTGATTCATACCTGCAATGTCCTAACCAAACTATAATATGCGGCTACTATCTAGTGTAATATACTAGCAAGCGCGCGCGTCTCAAAAGTGTGACTCTGCAATCAGCTTAATTCCTTGGAAACTTGTTTTTTAGGGATATTTATGTAATTTCATATAGTGTAAGGTATATCTATGGGCCAATGTAATATTTTACTTGATGCTCCAATCCGTCTGGCCAGCGTGGAGAGCTCCTGCAGTGGAGACTTTAAAAGACCTGATGATGATGTTGAAGATGTTGCCTGAAATAAATTATTTGATTGATTGATGAAACCGAGTAATCTTTTTAAAGCATTATTGCAAAACACACACAAATAAAACATTCACATAAAATGTGCCTGTTACACTTACCTAAGTCTTTTACCGTAATTGTGTTAAGTACCATACGCGACCTCCTTTGTTCCAAAATTGAATCATGGACCCAAGAGGGGGTCGTAATGAATTAATCGCGCACTGGAACCTGTCTCCTTTAGAAGCTCTTTGCGTGCTCTTACCGACAATAATTCAATATTCGCGATATTCTCAGAAATTTCCGCTAGTATAGTATCGAATTAAACGCTTACTCGGGTTACCGGGCATATGAGTTCGATGATATGATATAAGTAAGGCGTTGTTTATAGAGAGGCGACGCGTTGAGCGGAGCGTCTCGTGGCGTGTGCTACTGTCAAATTAAAATGTAATCTATCTATCTATCAGCCAGTGACGTCCACTGCTGGACATAGGCCTCCCCCATAAATCGCCACAAATTGCGATCCTGTGCATATTGAGTCCACCGACTCCCGGCGACCCTAATAAGGTCGTCCGTCCACCTGGTCGGGGGTCGTCCCACACTGCCAAAATGTAATGCATGTAAAATTCAAGCCGTTTACTTACATTGTAAGTATCTATGTTGTCAGATACGATGGAACATATCGTCGTCTCCTGCAGCCTCAACAGCTTGAATTTGTACAAAGCACTGCCTGCACGAATTTTGAACTTTCACTACAACCGATTGTTTTTTTTGCTGTTTTTACCAACTTTTTAAGCACTTTTAAACTTTAATTTCTACGTACTGTTTTACAAGAAACTCAGACCGACAAAATTTTGTGAAAAGATTTGATATTTGACAGCCAAATGCGCGGCAACTAGAATGTTTTTTTAATTACTTCGGATTTGGACAAATATATTTGGTCTTCATAATATAATAATTTAACCAGTTTATAGGTGAATTTTTATGGGAGGCCCAATATTTTTATCTAAAATAATATAAAATGCAAACATGACCGACTCACTGACTTAACATCAACGCACAGCCAAAACTGCTTTACGTGGAATCTTGAAATATGGTACAGGGGTTCCTTTCATGACGTTAGTAAGCACTAAGAAAGGATTTTTAGAAATTCAACCTTTCAGGAGGTGAAATAAGGGGGTGAAGTTTAACGCGGATAAAGTTGCGGAAAAATTGCTACTCACCTACGAGTATATATAGTTACTTACAGATGCGTATATCGAATTTATTTGTATGTACTGAATTAATCACTTACTCGAGTTGGGAGTAGGTGTGAGAGATCGATCACACGTGCGACTCCCAGTGGGCGAGTCCATCGATAATAATGAGGGATTTTAGAAATATCGGAGTAACGCACTTTTTTATATTGTTGTTACTGAAATGTCATAGCGATAGAAAAAAAAAGAGTGCTATTTACAAAGAAAGTACTCAATTTTTTTTCCATTCTTTCACTGAAAAGTTAACCTTTAGTTCATCATCAGGTCTTGTATAGTCTCTGGTCTCCACTGCAGGAGCACGACTCTCTCTGACTACCAGAGCCATATATTAGCCAGAGCAGTCAGAGGATTTGGCCTATACTCTCCACGCTGGCCAGACGGGTTGGAGAGGTTTATTTGATGTTTGAAAGCTTTGTTTAGCTTGTGTTCCCTTAGTCGCCTTTTACGACATGCACGGGAGGACTTGGAGTGGTCCTATTCTACTCTACCGGGAACCATACGGCATTATCTTTAGTTAGCTAATTTGATTCAAGAAATAGCAAAAGGCGATCTTAATGTCAAAAAGAATCATCATTTTACTTCTCTGTGAGTACTTAGCAACGTTAATTTTATCTTTTATATTAATAAAAGTGTGTCTCGGCCTTCTGAATAAAAGCAAAGAATAAAAGAAAATATTTATTTATGTATTGAAATTTCTATCTAACGTTCTTCAGTGTTCCGCACTGAACTTTGAAAATCAGTCCAGTACTTTTTGAGCTTATTAACTTCCCTTTAAATGCACGCAAACAAATGATAAAAAATATAGTATAGATTTACATATGACAGAAACCAAAATATTAAGCCGAGCCCTTTTAAATGCAAAATTTCAGCCATTTTTCACAGCATCATCATAGACGGGCGTAAATTCCGCGGCGTTGAGTTGCCAGTAATTTATATGAGCGCTCGCGAACATACTCCGACGGATAGATGGCGCATTCGTCAACGGTGTAGTTTATTTGTCGTTGGATTTACGGCCGAATGGATGAAAAAGCATAAAAATATGATTTATTGAGTTTTTGCATGAGATATTAGTGCTTTAATCTTTATTTACATAAAGCCGCTCTTAATCTTTATTTACCCAACACTATACCGAAGACATCCCGGACATCAGCCTGATTTAGAGATTAGGATTGCCCTCAAACAGCTCAAGGGCAGCAAGGCGCCGGGCGAGGGCGGAATCACAGCAGAGCTTCTGAAAGCGGGCGGAACGCCGGTACTGAAAGTCCTTCAGAGGCTCTTTAATTCCGTTCTGCTCGAGGGCGTGACGCCAAAAGCGTGGCATAGAGGCGTGGTGGTGCTATTCTTCAAAAAGGGTGATAACACCCTTCTAAAGAACTATAGACCCATCACGCTCCTGAGCCACGTCTACAAGCTGTTTTTGAGGGTAATCACGAATCTTCTCACAAACAGGCTCGATGCCTTCCAGCCTCCCGAACAAGCCGGTTTCCGAAAAGGCTACAGTACCATAGACCACATCCATACGCTGCGGCAGGTTATACAGAAGACCAAAGAGTATAACCAGCCACTATGCTTAGCGTTTGTGGACTATGAGAAAGCCTTCGATTCGATCGAAACATGGGCTGTGCTTGGGTCTCTCCGGCGATGCCGTATCGACCATCGAATTATCGAAGTGTTGAGGTGCTTATACAGCAACGCCACGATGTCAGTCCGAGTACAGGAGCAGAGTACGAGGGCTATTCCATTGCAGAGAGGTGTGAGACAGGGGAGACGTCATATCTCCGAAACTGTTTACCGCTGCAAAGGAGGACGCCTTCAAGCTCCTGCGGAATGGGATGCAGTTGGCATCAACATCAACGGCGAGTACATCACTCACCTTCGATTTGCTGATGACATTGTCGTCATGGCAGAGTCGCTGGAGGATCTAAGTACCATGCTCAATGACCTCAATGAAGTTTCTCAACAAGTAGGTCTTAAAATGAACATGGACAAGACGAAAATTATGTCGAATGTCCATGTTGCGCCTTCACCAGTTATTGTTGGAAACTTCACCCTTGAATCTGTAGAGCAGTATATCTACTTGGGTCAATTGATCCAGGTCGGAAGCTCCAGTTTCAAGGACGAGGTCTTTCGTCGAATCCGTCTCGGCTGGGCAGCGTTCGGGAGGCTCCGCAGCGTCTTCTCGTCCAAAATACCTCAGTGCCTAAAGTCGAGAGTCTTTGACCAATGTGTGTTGCCAGTGATGACTTACGGGTCCGAAGCGTGGTCCCTTGCTATGGGCCTCATAAGAAAGCTCAAGGTCTTATCTTATCTTATCTTAATTGGGGCCGATTACAAATCGGAAGCACGTCTAACCTTTGGGTTATTTTGTACTTACCCCATACCTTACTCACCCACACGGTGATTCCTGAAGAAGGACTGCATGAGCTTCAGAATATCACCTGGTGCGTAGTGCCTGTAGTCCTCCAGATCAGGATAAGCCGATCCAAAGAGGTCCAACCGCTTACCAGCCAACGAGTCACAGCGACACAAAATGTGTCTCATTGTTTCCTCCGATTCCTCACATACCCTACATAGTGGGCTTTCGACGATTTTCATTTTGAATAGATGACTGTTGTTCTCAAAATGACCGGTCAGGGCTCCCATTAGAATCCTTGACTGTTTTCTGCTATATTTGCAGATCCTTTTATACCACCTAGCGTTGTCCATACCAAGTGTCTCCTTCGAGTGTGTGTGTCCACTCAGGTTAGTCCATTCACGTTGATGTCTGCTGTCGACATGTGCATTTATTGCAGTTGCTACTGTGCTGTATGAAAGGCCTAAGAAAGGTTCGGGCCCTATGTATGGTATATTCGATCCTCTCCTTGCCAGCTCATCAGCCCTCTCATTGCCCTCAACCCCGACGTGACCCGGCACCCAAACCAGTCTCAGACTGTTGTGCCTGCCCAGTTGATTTAAGGCATTCACACCATCCAAGACCAATCCGGATACGATTCTGTCAGAGCTAAGTGCCGTGAGAGTCGCCTGGCTGTCACTTAGAATGTAGATATGATGATTTTTCAACCCTTTATCCAAATTCATTTTAGCACAAACAGTTATCGCATACGTTTCCGCTTGGAATACGGTAGCGAACTGACCCATGCTCTGAAACAGTTGTTCGTTCTCAGAGAAAATGCCCGCCCCTGTCCCTTGATTTGTCTTTGAGCCATCTGTGTACCAGATTGAGCATTTTCGTTCAGAAGGGCAAAATTCTCCCTTCCATTCATTCCTTGTTGGGATATATACCTTGTAGTTCCTTTTGAAGTTGTATACGGGGAGGAGTTTATCACTTCCCATGTCCAACAACCTATCGAGCTCATGTGTTGTCTCCATATTTGTATGCCTTGTCCTTGGTGCATGCCTGCTCCAAAGACCAGTCGAAGACAGTCTGTATAGTGCCTTACAGGCTTCGCCTTCAATATATAAGTGTAACGGTGGCAATCGAAGGATCATTTCCATTGATGCCGTTGGTGTTGTAGTGAATGCCCCAGAAATAGCACAACATGCCATTCTTTGTATTTTCCTGAGGGCATTTATACATGTCACCTGTCTTACCTTCGGCCACCAAACCAATGCTCCGTAGGTCAGAATGGGCCTCACCATCATCTCATATATCCAACGTAGGATATGCGGCTTTAGGCCCCACGTTTTGCCATAGGTATTTCGACACATGCCGAATACTCTGGTGGCCTTTGTTATAGTGTTAGTAACATGTGTGTTCCATGTGAGTTCTTTATCTAGCGTAACTCCTAGATATTTCACCTCATTAGACAAGTTGAGCGCCATGCCATTCATTTTGAGGCCATTCAAGGCCGTCAAATTCCGGCGCCTTGTAAAAGGGACAATCGTGGTTTTGCTGGGGTTGATACTTAGATGGTTTGTAGCACACCATTCCTGTACCTCCCTCAAAGCTTTATTCATGATCTCTTTCACTGTGTCGGGAAATTTCCCATTGATAAGAATAACTATGTCATCTGCATATCCGACCGCAGTGACCGGGCCTTTATTTAAAGACACTATTAGTGAGTCTACCACTAGACTCCAGAGGGTCGGGGACAAGACTCCTCCTTGTGGGCAACCTTTAGTCGTTGCCGCTGATAATTCTTCACCTAATAGTTCTGAATTAATTATCCTGCCCTTTAGCATATTTTCTATCCATCTGCAGAGTGTTATTGGTATTCCATGCTCAGTCGCCGCCCTGCAGATGGAATCGAAGGTAGTCCGGTCAAAAGCTCCCTCCACATCCAAGAAGGCTCCCAGACATAGTTCTTTGTTTTCTAGTGCTTTCTCAGCCTGACTAACAACCCAATGCAGAGCGGTCTCAGTTGATTTACCAGGCTGGTAGGCACATTGCATTCCATGTAGCGGATGCTTCTTTAGTGGACCATCTCTTATGTATCTGTCCACCATTTTCTCCAGCGTCTTCAGCACAAAGGACTGTAGACTTATAGGTCTAAAAGCTCTTGCTTCATCATACGTTGCTTTTCCTGGTTTCGGAATAAAAGCAACCTTTACTGATCTCCATGCTTTCGGAATATATCCAAACGCAATGCAGGCCCTAAACAGCCTACAGAGATGAGGGCTCAGTATAGAGATTCCTTGCTGTAGTAAAACCGGGTAGATGCCATCAGGACCTGGTACCTTATACGGTTGTAAGGTTCCCACCGCCCATTTTAGTCTCTGGTCAAGCTCAAGGTCGCTCAAAGAGCTATGGAGAGGGATATGCTCGGTGTTTCTCTGCGAGATCGAATCAGAAACGAGGAGATCCGTACCGATGGCATAGGTCACCGACATAGCCCAGCGGATTAGCTCTTTGAAGTGGCAGTGGGCGGGGCATATGGCGCGACGAACCGATGGCCGATGGGGCAGAAAGGTTCTCGAATGGCGACCACGTAACGGCAAGCGCAGCGTTGGACATCCTCCGACCAGGTGGTCGGACGACCTGATAAGGGTCGCAGGAGGGCGCTGGATGCAGGCCGCTTCCAACCGGTCGTATTGGAAATCCTTGGGGGAGGCCTATGTCCAGCAGTGGACTTCCTGTGGCTGAGATGATGACATAAGGCAGAAACCATAATACATTTACCCAAACACTTTCAAATGCAAAATTTCATCTATTTTTCACGGCATCATCATAGATGGGCGTAAACTCCGCGGCGTTGAGTTGCCAGTAATTTATATGAGCGCTTGCGAACATACTCCAACGGATAGATGGCGCATTCGTCAACGGTGTAGTTTATTTGTCGTTGGATTTATGGCCAGCGGAAATGGGTGTATTGTGTTTAAAATGTTGATCTATTGAGTTTTAGAAATTAAAACGCAATTTTTGTCCACAAAAATCTAGTAAAAACTAGGTAGATACATAATATATAATCACGTCTTTATTCTTTGCGGGGTAGATAAAGCCCAAGGCCATAAAAACCAAAGGCCACGTTTAGCTTCTTAGTGGGCCAAATCCCTTGACCGGCTTTTACGGTGTGCGCGGGAAAAAAAGCAACTGGTTTATTCAATGTTTTTTCTTTTCTCCCAAACCATTCAAAATAAATTTCATTTATTTTTAATTTCATTATATTTCTCGCGCGATGTGCATGCCAAAAAAAAGTTGATTAAAGTCTACAAACAACCAATACATAGTATAACGTATTTGTCTCATAGGGAGTTAGGACCATAAGTCCTGCATAACCTGACACTGTCAGTATGCCATATACCTAGTATAGGGATACAATGTATTGCAATATAAATTAATATATCAGCTCACCACAATCACAACACGTCTTTTACGGACTTCCAACCAGTGTTGCCACTTTCAGCAAATACCATTACCGTGCCCAACCACGCGAGTGTTTCCCGAGACTTAAGGAATAAATACATGTTGATATTTCTGTTGAAAAGGTTAATATGTTCACTAGTATGGTTATTTGTTTCTACCTTTACACTGCTTTACTGCCTCCGTGGTCCAGTGGTTAAGGCGTTTGCCTTGTTGACCCGGGGTCGTGGGTTCGATTCCCACGGGAAGCATACTTTGTTAAGTTGTTTCCAGTTTGGTTAGGACATTGCAGGCATGAATCACCTGATTGTCTGATAAGAAAGATGATTCCGTGCTTTGGAAGGCACGTTAAGCCGGTGGTCTTGGCTGCCATCTGGTAGTCGTTAAAGGAACCGCGTCAGAGGCCGAGAGGCGATTCCGAAGAACTCTAAGACCAGGGTGTGCATGGTCGACTGACCGTGTTACCTACACGAAATGATGATGACCTTTACAATTACTATTACTAGCAGAAAATTGTTTCAATAGTTGAAGTTGAGTTACCAACCTAATATGAAATATCTTTAGTCTTGACCGGCTGATATGGTAACACTACAGCCTTTGTTCTTTTCAAATTTGGGATCGCCCTCTCCTTGCACAGGAGATTGCTTACATAATTAGGTAGTTGCTTTACTATAAGGTGGTTGTTTTTAATCTATAATTTTATTTGAAATCGATGAGACTACTTATATTGTGATTCCGTTTTTATTCCAAAGAGTAAAAAAGTAATGGATAACGTACGGTTTTGAATTAAATAATTTAATCAGTAATCTATATTTTCCCGGGCAGATTTATGAATGATCCGCAACCCTAAAAATGTTTACTAGTAAAAAATATTAAAATAACCTAGTCAGCGTATTTTAAATGCAAAGTAATTCTAACGTGTTTGTAAAGACGGATGAAATCACTAACTTTACGGAGAAAAATCAAAAATATTTCACGCAAAACCTTCAAAATATCTTAATTCCAAAAATACTCTTGGAATGTCTTGCTAATTTCATTGATAATGACGTCACTTACAATAACGCTTTCCATAAAAATTCTTAGCAAAATGAATTCAGTCTATTAGCAATGTAATAGCCGCAATTGTTCTTTTAATTTCAGCAATTACCTGTCCATAATAACGCTTTTACGTTGACATTTCAGAAATAATTTTCATAATCTTCGGGCCGATGTAGACTACGCTAATGGTGCCTTATTTAATTCGAAAGGCCCCGTAATTACAATCAAGTGCTATTAATTTCGCGTTCCATTCCGTTCAGGGGTCAATATCGAACATTCTAGGCTACAAAGATAGGTATAGCTATGGCTGGCACGTACAATCATATAAATTAAACTTAGCCCATAGAACGCAGAGGTTTATCTCTGATTAGGGTGACCATTTTGTTTACAGGCACTGAAAAAACGTAGCATTACTGACTGCATAGACTGGACGATGATGACGGACTCATCATCTTCATCATCATCAGCCTATACTTGTCCACTGCTGGACATAGGCCTCCCCAATTGCACGCCACCAAGATCTATCTTCGGACACTGACGGACTGACTGCTGACAGAAAAAAGAAGGAATCGACTCTAACAAAAGACAAGATGACAAGACTAGAGAAAGTTAGAAAATAAAAAGTGCCTTTTATTTCCTACATACGATGACAAACGTATAATTACTGTTAAATATAATCATATACCTAAAACGAAGGTCAAACGTGTCTTCGCCAGCTGCCTGTCCGGTGGTTGTAACTAGGATACTGGGTACGCGCACCCGGCTTCCCGAGCTACTACTATTTGAGTTTGCCATATTCATCCTTGTAGGGAGAATCCCAATACCTTTATTCTGTTCCCACATTCCACAATTTCGTATCCTTTCCCAGCTTAAAAACCCTTCCGATGAGCAGCACCAACTCAAGCACAGCGTGGTGAAGTATGGCAATATCCTTCCATTGAGAGAAAAAATACCATTGGGAAAGGCCTTTTTGGAGCAGTGAAATTCTCGTGGTTGATATGACGATACTCAAAGATCGATTTTTTTTTTGGCTCTGTATCTATTGTAAATGTTCTAGTACAATAAAGGCATACATTTTAGCTTGCTTCTTGTTACAGGCAAGAGCAAAATTTACAGTGATATGTACAACTAAGTATTGTACATATCACTGTAAATTTTGCTCTTGCCTGTTAAAAAAAACAGTCTAGTGCTCGTCTTCTAATCTTAAGCTGCATATCTAGGTTGCTAGAAAAACGTGACTTTACCAATAGGTTTTAACCTATAAGTTTAAGGAAGACGTTGGTTTAACTAAAACTAGAGTTTGCAATTGACACGAAAAGAAACAAAGAAGAAAAGGCACGACTATAACGTATAAATATCGCTCTTGCAATACGGTAAATTGGACGTGCAACCAAAAACTTACCATTTTATTCACAGAAATTAAATTTGCATCCAATAAAAAATTGGCGAAAATTAAAGTCCAGCCATGACCGAACAAAATGTACCTCTTTGACCTTTCAGCCAAAAAGAAGAATATGTATTGTCCAGATAAATACAAACGGATGGCAACCCTACATCTCTGACCATTCCATAGTCAGTTCGGATAATTGTATTTATTTCCAAAGTTTGCGAACTAGAATAAATTGAGATTTATAGCTTTTATCTCGTTTTTGTATTGCTTCAGTGCTATTTGAACGAATTGTAATATAGGAAGAAAAAGTTATAACATCGATAGTTGAATAATGAATTAGGTGGCTTTAAAAATAGTCAGCGCTATATTTGAGATATACATACACATGTGTACATCCAATCACACGAAAGACTGTTCCAAAAGCCTGACTTATAAAAAGAAATGAATTGTTGTTTATGAAAGCTATTAATTATTATTTTAAGCATTATGAGTTACTGTTGGTAACTAGTGTAGCTGCTCGGTAAAATCAATAGTAATGTGGTCTCAACACTCATAAGTCGATACTATTGATAATTTGATAGTCATTTCTTCTTCTTTTGTTTTATATTATGGCTTCCACCGAAATCTTAGTGATTCTGCCAATATCCAGTATAATGAGATACTAAGTATCGGCAAGTTCCAAGTAGCATCAAAGATGGCGTATGTTCTTTGATGCCTCGTGGGAGCTTGGGGCGGCAAATCTATACGAGTCCATTTATCAGTCCACTTTAACTATTTCACAAATTGTTCATGAGCACGAGCATTTATAATACCAGAATACACCAATTTCATATTATAAAGTCCACTAAAATCAATTTACAAAATTGTCTAAGGCAAACTTCAACTGTACCCCTTGACTTCACACCACAAACTCTCTGATAGTCTTTTGGTAGTGAACCAAAAATTGGTTCAACAAAAAGATTGTGGTTGACCACCTCAAAATTTAATAATAGTTAGATACTAAGACATAATATAAAAATATTTACACAGCTTTTAACGGTGAACATAAATTTAAACACGACTCTAA
Organism: Rhodophaea formosa; assembly: GCA_963082605.1. NCBI lineage: Eukaryota > Metazoa > Arthropoda > Insecta > Lepidoptera > Pyralidae > Rhodophaea > Rhodophaea formosa. The sequence goes on along the minus strand of OY720213.1, from coordinate 9,493,619 downwards.
ATGACCGTATTAAAATTTAACACCCCTGTTCTAGTATAAACACCTAACTAATCTAGGTTTTACGCATTAACAGCTTAGTAGATTAAGAGCCTTATTTTAGTGTTAATATTGTTACGAAAGAAATAAAACGCTTTTCTTCATCAACTATAAACTAATTTAATGCCTTAAAAGGTAAGGGTTTTTAATGCTTAATAATGTAACTTTCTTATTAGTAGTTTAGCTAACGTTTTACGAGTAACCAGTAAATCTCATATAATTAATTTGCTGTTAACTTAACCCACTAACTAAAATGATTTTAAAAATATTAATATTTAATATTTTATAGTATCGATACAAAGCTATTTTTCCGAGTCAAATATGAGATAGTAAGTCTTTTCTGTTTCTGAGTCTTCTTGGACTACGACGGATGTAACTACATAAAATCGTGAGCGGAAATAAATAAAATGAAGGTTCGTGCTTAGTCCCGATGACAAAATTTGTTATTTTAAGAATTATCAGATTTAAGAGAACCCAGAAGGAAATAAACAAAACTTTCACATTTATAGTGTTACTATTTTTTGCCGACGGCTTCGCTTGCGTTAATGGCGATCCATTAGGAACCGTATTTTTCTTGGAATGAAAGGACAAATATGTATTTTTTGTACCCTAAATAACGAATTTCATTATGATCGGATTTGTAGCTTAGAAGTAAAAGCGTAACAAAGAAACAAACAAACTATAGTTAAGGAAGATGGGACGCTGAAGGACGTTGGTCTCTTTCATTATAGCTTGACTGTGACGTTTGCAAACGAAGGGTCCTAAGTAAAAAGTTTCATTACCTAGTTAGCCGAAGTTAATGAAACCGAGATCAAGGTCTTTGGCTGCTTGAAAAGAGAAATAGAGGTCACGCTGATACGAATTACTTTTCGTCGCGGTTCCGTTTATCCTTTGTTTATTAGTTTAAAGAAAATGTTTTCGTTTCATAAAGGTAGGATAATTTACAAAACTTTGGGTAAATACTTAACATAGTAGTAGGTAATCTCTGGTTAGTTTTTGGGGCCCATCTACTGGGCGGTAAGGCACCTCCTGCTACTTATAGATATCATTATACAGCAGATGTCTCGAGTCTTTGCAAAAACTCCTTAAAAAAAACCAGCCACTTTTCAATCCCATAATCCAGTAATTCTCTTTTTAACCGACTTCAAAACAGGAGGAAGTTCTTAATATGTAATATTTCCTCGTCTGGGTAAGACCTATTAAAGGCATATCAAACATTGGTATTTCTAATAATGAGGACCTAAGTCTGTCAGAGTAAGGTAATTTTACATCTGGTATTATCTAAAACATAAAATGTTAAAGTGAATCCTCATAATCAGGTTTCTTTTAGCATGCATGAACATGACCCTCTCTGAACTACCAGAGCCATATACTTATTAGTCAGAGCAGTCAGAGAATATGGCCTACACTCTCCACGCTGGTCAGATGTTTTGGAGAGGTCGCTTTCATGTTTATGAGCTTTGTTTAGCTTGTTTTCCTAAGTCACTTTTTACGACATCTATGGGAAGATTTAGTGTGGTCTTATTCTACTCTTTAGCGAACAACACAGTAAAAGTGAATAGTCACTATATTTCCATTTTGACCGATAACCCATAATGATTCTACTATCAAAGGTTCAAAGCATAGCGGAACCCTTGAAAGGCGTTTTAACACGAAAGGATATTACATTGCAAATTTATTCTCAGCGATCTGAAATTTAAATGCGAGTTCATCAAAGTTTCTACTTCGAGATACTTGTAATATGTGAGTGTGTGATTGCTCTTCATCTTTAAGACCCCTCGGGATTTGAATACGGAGAATTTACTTTCTTAACAGCTCATTAATCGTTATGTTTGTGTTACATCTACCTGTTGAAAGGAAATTAGAAAGGTAATATGTCTAGTGAAAAGTACGTATCTTGTGAAAGTTTTATAAAATGTAGATCTTAAATAAAAATATGCAAGGAAGGAGAAATAAATTTATTATTAATATATTTTTAAGGTTATGTATTATTTTGTGCTCAGATAGGCAAATAAAACACCAAATCAAACACTCAATTACTAATGTTAAAGTAGTAGTTTGTGTTTATGACTTTTTTTTTGTAAGTAGTAGTTTGAATTTCCTTAATTTTTATTCTAATCAAGAGTTAATTATATTAAGACAAAAGATTTGATTAATTGTGTATTGTAATTGAAACTTAATAACACACCGAATCAAAAAATTCTTTCACTTTATTGAAAGTTACAATATCAGCAAATGATATAGGGTACATAAATAATACAGGGGAAATCGCGAAGAAAAAGTCAGTAACAGATAACTTTTATAGTGAAATACGAGAGAAAAGACGTCTAACACAATATTCCTACAATTTCGTATACTAGGAACATTTCAGCTTGTACTCATAATGTTGCTTGTTCATCACAAGCCCGTATGAAATTCCTGATACCACTGATGAAATTCTGAATTCACTACACAATATACTAGACGCAGAACTTCACGCCAGTTATTTGTAGTTCGAACTAAAGAACTTTCATTGTTACGAACTATATCCACTAATTATTAGACATGAAGTTTAAAGGCCAAGTTACTATGAGGATTGGAATTAAATTAAGATATTAAATATGGGAAAAAATTAACACGCTTGCACGATACCTATTTAAGATTTCTTTTCCATATCTTATCACTTAATTTAATAAAATAAAATATAGGTTTATCAGAATAGTATAGTGTATTCATAAAAACACGAATACGAATATTATATTTAAAGTTTTACTTTTGTGTTAGATGGCCTTTGATGTAATAAAATGGTAAATTGCGTGTCGCAGTCGCACACAAAGAATTCTGTACCACCATAATTTTTTTTTGCTACAAATAACTCCCAAAAACACTATTGTTGTATGCCTCTCCCCCTCAATTTTTTGATTTATTTATTGTTATAGCGCATATAGATATATACCTATGTACGTTATATCAAAATTTTAAGTCTCTTCCTATTAAGGTTCAATAAATACAGCTCTGAGACGGATGGACGGATATCGCGAGCTTAGTAAGCTTTTGTAAGTTAAGGCTACTTAACACTCAAATCAATTGTAGTTCCACACATGCTAATTCACTTCTACGTAGGTATGACATAAACAATAAAGATGTCTAATTTACTTTTATAAATCTAATTCTCTTTAAATATTCATCATCATCATCATAAGGTCTTTCTAGTCTCCACTGCAGGAGCACGACCCTCTCTGTACTACCAGAGCCATATACTAGCCTGAGTATTCAGAGGATAAAAATTCAAGAATGTATAAATTTCATAATCTAAATCTAAAAGAGAGAGATTCCAATGTAAGCACATAGTAAAGTCCAGCAGAAATGCTAAAGGGACTCCGTTTAATAATATATTTTAGTTATTGTATCATATTTTTTAAGGTTTTTAGTTTAAGGTTAATTTTTCATAATTATTTAATATGTAATTAGTTTTCTCAAGTTTTACTTTATTACTGACTTAATCAATAATTATAAATAGATCACTATAAATCCTAACTAATTCATACTTATATTAAAAATCTGAAAGTAACTTGTTAGATCTTCACGCTTCAACCTTTAACCGACTTTGATGTAATTTGATACAAATTTGAATAATTTTATCACAAAATCATTCTACCTTTCCCAATAAAAATGCCAGATTTCCTTTTTTAGTCTAACTCTCTGTATATATTCAAGAATGTATGAATTTCACAACCGAAATCATAATTTCCGTTACTGGAGAGAATTCAACGTAAGCACGTAGTAAAGTCCAGCAGAAATGCTACGGGGCAAATGCGAGCCCGATAGTTATTACGCAAGTACCGATACGTTGCTGATTATATGGCTTCCGGACCATCATAAACTTTAAATCGAATCCATCTGTGCTTGATGAAAGTAGACGACTTACGACATGGTCACTTTCTATTCTTGTATTTTTTTTTTCTGAACTATTTTATACTTACATTACAAATGTAAAGGTAACTTGTTAGATCTTCACGCTTGAACCTTTTAACCGACTTTGATGTAATTTTATACAAAGTTGAATAATTTTATCACGAAATCATTCTATCTATCCCAATAAAAATGCCAGATTTTCTTTTTTAGTCTAACTATCTGCATATTCAAGAATGTATGAATTTCACAACCGAAATCATAATTTCCGTTACTGGAGAGAATTCAACGTAAGCACGTAGTAAAGTCCAGCAGAAATGCTACGGGGCAAATGCGAGCCCGATAGTTATTACACAAGTACCGATACGTTGCTGATTATATGGCTTCCGGACCATCATAAACTTTAAATCGAATCCATCTGAGCTTGATGAAAGTAGAAGACTTATACGAAATCGTCACTTTTTATTTGAAGTTGTTCATCCGTTTTTTTTTTCTATTGCTCGCTCATACACACACACGTCTTATTACCGGAGAGGTGGGCAAGGAATAGCTACCACCACTCTTCTACCAACCCGGCTGCAGCGATGTACCCCTTTTTGGGACCCGCGATATAAACTTTCAAGAACACCAGATGTCGTTTTATGCACTCCAACAACTGAGTAGTAGACCCCGTGTCTACCACTTAGTAGCTATTCTGGGCGTAAGCTCTTTTTCTAAGCCAAATCCAGACATAAAAATATTTATTGTTAAGTCTATATTTTATCACATAATAAGAAATACAAAACAAATACTATGGAATAAAAAAATAAAAAAAAATTATTAAATAAATTTAAATAAAAAAGCCCAATTGCTGACATCACAGGTTAATGTACCCAAGAGGCTGGCCGCATTTCCGCAGATTGCAGCTCTTGGGTCTCCGTAGGCGTCGATCAGACGTTCCGAAATCTCTCCGTATTATTGACGAGACTCTGCACCCCATGGCTGCAAAGTCTCCACGGCGAACGGCATGAAGCATAAATAGGCCGGCAGAATATCAACTGATAGCACCTTTTTGCTCAATTAACAAATTACTTAATTGACGATTTTAATTATATACTAAATAACTGAAGGCACGATATAGCTTAATCTCATAAACAATCGCCTACACAGGTAGCAAGTGTAACGCAACGAATGAATTGCGATACGGCGTGACGTCATAGCTCGCCCCACTGCCCGCCATATCGCCGTTGTATTCACCGCGGCGCGCTCCGCCGAGCGAACGCGTCACTTTTTGCCGAGCAGCCGACCGCACAACATAAGCCTTGCCACTATATTGTTATGCTGAGTGTTAATCTGACTATCCATAATGGATTAAAATACTCGTTGTTACGCGCAAGTTCTGTGTTTAATTACAAAAGCCACATCATCAGCGACCCTGTCTTGTCCCTTCTGTTTCAATCAGAAGTGGGACACGATGAAAGGGATCGTCTTTCATCACCACGCCAATGGATTTTTCACCACAGGTTAAGTACTGCCGCCGAGATGCTATTAATTTATTTTAATTTTTCATTAAACGTCGATTCAATTAGTCCATTCTACCCTCATTTTTCGTAGTCACAATAAAAGTTTTCCGTTTCACAATTTCCATCCAAAATGTCGTTTAAAATTTTCCGGTTAAATTGTCAATCGTAAGATTGCTTAGCATTTCAATAATAGGCCATAAAAATAACGTTTTGTGCGCTTTATATTCAGTGACCGATATATATCTACGTGCTGCTTGTTTTTGCTTTCGGCGAATAAACTATTTGTTTCTTTTCATGAACCTCGCTTCTGGCATTGGAGTTTTCGAGCCACGTGGACTATCCAGCTATCGTCGAGCAACTGCTTCCAACTGCGAGGCTGAGAGGGTTGTACGAGCTTCACTACGTGAACACTGACTGTGTTGATGTGTTGTCTGGCATGCAGACGGCATTGGACGAGAGCAGAGTCAGGAAAACAGCCAATTAAATCAGGTCAGCCAATTTTGTTGTCAATTCCTAGCCAGATTAGTCGTCAAATTAATGACTAAATTTCTAGCTATTTGTTATTTATCAGCCTGATGGGTATTATTGCAAAAAAAAAAGTAATTAAGAGGCGTTCAGTATATGTATAGGCACCTAGTCATAAAGCCAAGTCAATGGTCCAATTAAAGCAAGTGGCCCAAGGCAAGCTAGTGATCCAAGTTAAGCCAGGGTTCAAGCCAAGCTAGTGGTCTAAGTAAAGCAAGGGTCCAAGCCAAGCTAGTGGTCTAAGTAAAGCCGGGGTCCAAGCCAAGCTAGTAGTCCAAGTAAAGCCAGGGTCTAATCCAAAGCCAATAGGCTATACTAAGCCTGTGGCTCAAGTAAGGACTCAAGCTAAGCCAGGACTCGAGTGAAGCCAGGACCAAGGCTTAGCCATGTCCCAAGCAAAGCCAGGGCCCATGCGAAACCAAGGCCCAAGCGAAACTAGGGCCCAAGTGAAACCAGTATCTAAGCTAAGCCAGTGCCTATGCAAAGCCAAAGCCTAAGTGAAGCTAGGGCCCAAGCGAAGCTATAGCCTAAGTGAAGCCAGAGCCCAAGTGAAGCCAGAGCCCAAGCGAAGCTAGAGCTCAAGCGAAGCCAGAGCTCAAGCGAAGCCAGAGCTCAAGCGAAGCCAGAGCTCAAGCGAAGCTAGAGCTCAAGCCAAGCCAGGGCTCAAGCCAAGCCAGGGCTCAAGCCAAGCCAGGGCTCAAGCCAAGCCAGGGCTCAAGCCAAGCCAGGGCTCAAGCCAAGCCAGGGCTCAAGCCAAGCCAGGGCTCAAGCCAAGCCAGGGCTCAAGCCAAGCCAGGGCTCAAGCCTAGCCAAGGATCCATGCCAAGCCAAGCCAAGGATCCAAGCCAAGGTTCCATGCCAAGCCAAGCCAATGATCCAAGCCAAGGGTCGATGCCAAGCCAAGCCAATGATCCAAGCCAAGGGTCCATGCCAAGCCAAGCCAAGGATTCAAGCCAAGGGTCCATGCCAAGCGAAGCCAAGGATCCAAGCCATGGGTCTATGCCAAGCCAAGCCAAGGATCCATGCCAAGCCAAGTCGGGGATCCAAGCCAAGTCGGGGATCCAACCCAAGTCATGGATCACAGTCAAGTGTGTCGCCTAAGAAAAGCCTATGGCCCACGCCATTAAGCCAGGCGTTCAATCCATGTTATGTCCCCATGAGTCCTAGTCTTGATCATATTTCTGTCTATTAGAGTATTCCTTAAAAAATAGTCAGATTTTGACAATTTTGAGTAATCTGGTGTATTGCTCTCATTGCGGGAGCAATTGTTGCAGGATGGCCGATTGTAACGCAACGAATGAATTGCGATACGGCGTGACGTCATAGCTCGCCCCACTGCCCGCCATATCGCCGTTGTATTCACCGCGGCGCGCTCCGCCGAGCGAACGCGTCACTTTTTGCCGAGCAGCCGACCGCACAACATAAGCCTTGCCACTATATTGTTATGCTGAGTGTTAATCTGACTATCCATAATGGATTAAAATACTCGTTGTTACGCGCAAGTTCTGTGTTTAATTACAAAAGCCACATCATCAGCGACCCTGTCTTGTCCCTTCTGTTTCACAAGCAAGATTATTACCTAGTAGAGACTAGGTAATAATCCTTTATGCGGCTATTAAAGTGGTAACAGAATTATTAAATCCCGGTAGTGAACGCTGCCTTAGTAATAAGACAGGCGAGGTGCGTAAAATAAAATTAACAATGCAAATTTTCAAGTTAATTTTACACTGATGAATTTCTTAAGTCCTTTAATCAAACTTTTAATTTTGTTGTTATGGTTACATTACTGCTGACCTGCCGATTTCACTGTAAATTAGCAGTTCTTCAAAGGTCTGAATTAACGTCTCTTTTGTTTCATACCTTTTCGTCTTTTTCTAAAGAAACGTAATCAAACTTTTTTTTAATGGATGCTTTGTGAATGAATACTATTGAATGAAGTTCAATTTACTTTTAAATGTACCTACTCATTTTTTTCTAGAGAATAGTTTTTTCGAGTTTCTATATCCTTGAATATACACAGTTATTTGGACAGAGTATATTTATAAATGTAATAACCGGGACTAAACGCGATAGGCATTTCGTAGTATTACTACCACTTACTTCCTTGACGTTTCGACCGAGTTGCATCGGCCGTGGTCACAAGGCGACTGACGGGCGGCGGCATCGTCTGTTCGGGCGTCGTGAAGTATTTTCTTCCACCCGCAAGTTGTCACTTATTGAATCACTAGTGATGTGGCCACGACAAACTACACTCACGGTATCCGGTTTCGGTTTTAACGGTTTCACTCGCGGTATGCACCCATTAATTACAGGATTCCACGCTGGAGACAACTTAAATCCGTCCTCCCGATTGAAATTTTTGTACTTCTTAATTTCAATCGCTTCACGTACCATCCTGGTGTGGTAATGCCGATCAGTGGAGAGAATTTTAGGGTTATGTAGCTCCATCCAGTGGTTGACTCCCGTATCCAATAAGTGTTCTGCTACCGCGGATTTACTCGTCTGTCGATTTTTCACTGCGGCAATGTGTTCCTTGACGCGTTCGGCTATAGTCCGTTTTGTCTGGCCAATATACGAACTGCCGCAGCTACAGTCGATTTTATATACTCCCGGAGTTTGTAACGGCAAGGTGTCCTTTGGTGATCGTAGTGACTGCGACACTTTACGTAAAGGCGTATAAATAGTCTTTATTGAGAATTTTCTCAACACCGTCCCAATTTTATCCGTTACGCCTTTAACATATGGTAAAAATGCTGCCTGACGATTCACTTCTGGACATCCTTGTCTTTTCTTCTGCTTTCTCCACTCTCTAGACACCCTGTACCCGTTACGTTTCAGTACCTCCTGAACATGTAAAAGCTCCGTTTGGAGATGGTCAGGGTCACATAGGTTATGCGCTCTGTTCGTTAATGCAGACATAACGGATTGAAGATGCCGGGGATGGTGATGAGAGGATGCATGCAGGTATCTGTCCGTGTGTGTAGGTTTTCTGTATACCGTGTGAGATAAATTACCATCCGGTTTGACCTTAATCATCATGTCCAGGAACGCAAGAGATCTGTCCTTCTCCATTTCATAAGTGAATGTCATCTTTGGATGTATGGAGTTGAGATGTTTGATATAATGCTCCACTTCTTGATGGCCTCCATTGACAATGCAGAAGACATCGTCAACGTACCTCCTCCAGAGCTTCACGTGCCCAGGTCCAGTGGCTAGTGCTCTGTCTTCGAAGTGCTCCATCCAGATATTTGCAATCACCGGTGCGAGTGGACTACCCATTGCAACTCCATCGATCTGGAGGTAGAACTGGTCTCTGAAGAGGAAGTAGTTGCCGTCTAAACATTGCTCAATGAGAGCAATATACTCATTAGGTAACTCATGATCGAACAGTTTTCCCTTAATGACCTCAAGGCATTCCTTTAAAGGAACATTTGTGAAGAGTGACTCAACATCGAAGCTCACCATGATGTCTCCAGGTTCCAACTTTATGCTCCTCACTATGTCCCTAAAATGAAGAGAATCTTTCACATAAGACGGTGTTTTCCCAACTAATGGTTGCAGCACTCCAGCAATATGTTTCGCCAAGTCGTAGGTCGGAGAGTCAATTTGACTTACGATCGGTCTCAATGGGATACTGCTTTTGTGCACTTTCGGCAGACCATAAAGTTTAGGGGGTTGCAGAGCTTTGGGCTTATGTAAATGAGTGTACTCGTCCTCCGTGAAAATCTCCTCGTGGTCATGAATCAAGGCTCGAACGCGACGTGTAACCCTGGCTGTGGGATTGAACGACACAGGTTTGTAAACTTTCTTGTCTGCCAACAAATCCTTAACCTTTTCGACATATTGTTCAGTATTCATTACTACAGTGGCGTTTCCCTTATCGGCCTTTAGCACTAAAACATATACATTTATAGTTATAATGCAACGCGAAAGTTTAAAATCTTATATTACAGAGTATATTTATCTAAAGGAATATATGGTGCATTTTTTTACATTAATAACGAGATTTTCTTTTTACTAGCTATAGTAAAAGCTTCGATCAGACGTAAACTGCGTAAATTTTTCATTAAAAATCAAGTTGTTTAATGAAAAATTTATGCAATGCGCCTAATGGCCTTATAAAAACCAGTACAACATACTCTACGACCTAGATTCAAACTTACGTCAACGAGATTTTCTTTTTACTAGCTATAGTAAAAGCTTCGATCAGACGTTAACTGCGTAAATTTTTCATTAAACATCAAGTTGTTTAATGAAAAATTTATGCAATGCGCCTAATGGCCTTATAACAACCAGTACAACATACTCTACGACCTAGATTCAAACTTACGTCAATGGTCGCATACAGCTTTCAGGAACCACTGCTACAATTGTGTCACTGCATTAAAAGAGATTACGTTTTCATCTCTTTATTAAAAATAAATCACATTAAAAACAATCTGACAGCAATCATCATCATTTCGTGTAGGTGACACGGTCAGTCGACCATACACACGCTGGTGTCAGAGTTCTTCGGAACCGCCTCTCAGCCGTCAAAACGTGGTTCCTTTAACGACTACCAGATGACAGCCGGGACCACCGGCTTAACGTGCCTTCCGAAGCAAGGAATCATCTTGCTTATCAGACAATCAGGTGATTCATGCCTGCAATGTCCTAACCAAACTGGAAACAACTTAACAAAGTATGCTTCCCGTGGGAATCGAACCACGACCCCCGGATCAACAAGGCAAACGCCTTAACCACTTGACCACGGAGGCAATTAGCAATAGGTATGTAGCCACTGTCAGCAGTATGTCGTATTGTCGTAAAAAGAACGCCTTTTATATTTTTCATAAAATATATTATAAATCCTCTTGAAGACCGTAATACAACTCATATAAGAATAGAATTAATAAATCGCAATAAGTAATACGCCGACTTTGATCGCATATTATTCACATATCAGCATTAAGGCCAAATTGTCGTTCTACTACCTTAATACCCAGGGTTAGTAAATTGTAAGTCTGACCTTCTTTTGTGATATGTCATTTTTATTGCTACTATTACTATTTCTTTTCTTGCATAATTTGTTCGTTTTTCATAAAATATTTAAACCACCCGATGACCGTAACACAACTCATATGATCGAGGATTGAATTAATAAATTCTGAGGGTTCAGTAATCCGCCGCCTTTGGTCATGTGCTATTAACATATCAGCATTAAAGCCAGTTTTTCTTTCATCTTAATACCCAGAGTCAGTTATTCAAAATCTGCCTTTTTTGTGTTAATATCACTTTTTACTGCTATTTAATTATTTCTGTTGTTATTTTTCTTGCAAAATGTAGTTCGTTTTTCGTAAAATTTTTAACCCACCCGATGACCGTAACACAACTCATATGATCGAGGATTGAATTAATAAATTCTGAGGGTTCAGTAAACCGCCGGCTTTGATCACGTGCTATTAACATATCAGCATTAAAGCCAATTTATCTTTCATCTTAATACCCAGAGTCAGTTTATTCAAAGTCTGTTTTTTTTGTGTTATTATCACTTTTTACTGCTATTTAATTATTTCTGTTGTTATTTTTCTTGCAAAATGTAGTTCGTTTTTCGTAAAATTTTTAACCCACCCGATGACCGTAACACAACTCATATGATCGAGGATTGAATTAATAAATCCTGAGGGTTCAGTAATCCGCCGGCTTTGATCACGTGCTATTAACATATCAGCATTAAAGCCAATTTGTCGTCCGGCTTAATACGCAGGGTCAGTCATTTAGAGTCTGTCCTTTTTGTACATTTATTAACAGACGTTGTTGAGTTTAATATTTTTTTATATACATTTGTCCTCTCTTCTTAGTTTTAATAAGTGTTATTAGGTGACGAAAATATATAACTTTTAACGGCTAAATACATTGACATAACTTATTGATCATTTTCTATGGCCTTACCTTTAGTGATAGATTTCACGAATATTAGAAATTGCTGGGCTGGCCGAACCATCACTACATATTATAAAACGAAGTCCTCCAACGCGTCTGTCTGTTTGTCTGGTCTCTGAAACTTAAAAACTACTGCACAGATTTTCATGCGTGTTTTAACAATGGATAGCGTAAGTAACGAGGAAGTTTATATGTCCTAAATAGTCCTAATACATACCGAGGCGCAACCGGGGAGGGATGCTAGCTTGTTATAAAAATGTTTTTTTTTATTAGTTCCCACCATTGGTTTCACAAAAAAAGTTGTTTATTTTGACAGGCCGTGTTATCCCTTTTTGGGAATGTTGCGAGATAATTTACCTGCTGTATACATACAATATGTATAATGAAATGTTGTTTTTAGTTTTATTTCTGAATAGTCACTTTTTAACCGACTTTTCCTGTATAGAGATTGTTAATTACATTTAATGAAGCGATCTTAAAAAACGACTTAAGTTGTCGTCCTCATTTTAACGTTCACCCGTCTTTTCCAACAAAAATCACTTTAAGTTAAATGTAACCAATAAATAAAACTCATTTTCAGGAACTGAAGTTCTCAGCTTTGATGAGCCAAACTTTAACAATTTAGTATCGAATCGACTTAAGATAAATACAATTATGAATGTAATAATGGTAATTTGGTCGTACTTTAAAGGGATCTACAAAAGATTAATTTCGGGAAAGTTTCGTGGATGTTCCCCGCAGGGCTTCAAAAGGAGTGTATTTCATGTTTGCGAGATGCGTAATGAAAGGGCTAGTGAGTGTTTGTGAGGAAATCTTATCTTCAATATTTTGTGATTATAACCGGAGGACTTTTGGATCTCTAAAGAGCTCCACGTGAGTTAATGGAATAAGATAATTCGTATAGAGATGATTCCTAAGGATCATAAAACCTCAAAAATAAAATCCCTTAAAATTAATGCCGTCGTGAAAAAATACTCCAACATCACGAAAAAAAAACCTAGATAGCAAATAACACATTTTTGGATTTCCCCAAATTAAGATAGTATTCATGATGATTGCAATACTTTGTGATGTAACTCGTGGGAATTTAGGATCTCTATAAATATTTTTAATTGGGATAATTTATATTATTTTATAAGAAAAAAAAACTTTTTAACAATAAAACATTCATAGTATCACGCCTTTATCCCATACGGGATAATAAAATGAGGTCATAAATTGAGGGTATCTGAGAAAACGCGCTTTTCAATACTTTGCTAAACAAGGATTGCCGGTCTTAAATAAAATGTAAAGTGGCTTGAAATTTCTTTGAAGTACTTATTTACTTAATATCTGGATAAAATGGTTACAAATATATGTGACCAAAGAATTCTCCAGGCAAGCTTAGGAAAAAAATAATACATGATAATAAAATGAGGTCCTAAATTGATTTGCAGCAACAATATTTATATTCGGTTATTATCTAGTGTTGGCGTGACCTAAATAAACTTCTCTAATACTAAGTAAACTAAAGGGAACCCTTGGAGAATTACCTTCACCCTTAAAGAAATGGTCGGAAATTTCTAAGGGTAGGCTACACGTTTCCTTTCGTAACAGTTATATCATATGGCTTATAATTCAAACATCAGTAGGTTTAATATGGCTTTGTTATTATAAATCTTAAGCTGTTTAAAAGTACCAACAAGTCGTCGATGTTAGCTACTCGTAGACATTTTGATCAGAGTGTAAAAGATGTGTAAAATACTGATTACTGGATAAAACACATTAATGAATATGTACTCGTTTGAGTTAAACACCAAACAAATAACGTTCGATACATATTATGCATTTTTGTTGGTTGTTAACATAGATATCAGAATAGTTGTTAAAGATTGTTTAAAACATGTAGGTATTCTATATTTAAATTAATACTTACATAAATAAGACTGAAAAAGAAGAATTTAAAATAGACGGTTTTGAATACGAATGTTTTGCCTGTTTTGCGATATCCTGCTCTGCGAAACATTTTATTTGTTTTTAACCGACTTCAAAAAAGGAGGAGATTCTCAATTCATCAGAATATTTTTTTTAATGTATGTTCCCCGATTTCTCGAAGACTCCTGGGCCGATTCAAGAAATTCTTTTCTAGTCTAAAAGCACCTCTAGGTGTAAATATAGTCACCAAGTTATTGTTTGTGACTACACAAAATTTTGTTTAATTTCGTCTGAAAGTAACTTAGTAATTAATCAATATTCAATTAAAAAATTAAATCTGCTAAATTGTAAGGTTTACTTTCTAAGTTTTATACCCGTTAGTTAACACATTTGCTGCCGAAATTTCACAACAATGCATATTTTCATCGTGTACTAAGAGTACTAGCTGATGCCAGCTACGAGTACCTATACTATTATTATTTTATATCGTTAACACAACATTTGCATCTTGTTAATGGGTATATAGCGCTAGATGTAATGCAAATCGATCTATCAGATGTTCAGCAATCATACAACTTGCTTCATATTCGTATTTATATCCATATCCATTCAGGAGTTTAGCTAGTCCCGCTGTGTAGTATGATTTATAAATCTTTACTAGTTACTTCTCAAGTTAAAATCGGAACTTTTAAATATATTTTAAACTGTATTTGATTGTGATTGGTACCGTAGTGGCACAAATTTTTGCATAAGTTGTTTGGTCTTTACTCAAATATTAAAAAGAAACTGCGGTAAGTGTTTCAACATAAAACAGAATAATTCTACTAGTGGCTGATGCCGATCCTTTCCTGTTTAACCCTTATTGCCCTTCCGTTTGGAAGTTGAGAAAAGGGGACATTTGTTTATAAAGTTTTTCGTTTATGAATTTTATATTGCGTGTCGGAGATTTGCTAGTAGTGGTTTTTATTTATGTTCCGGGCCTAGTAAATATTATTTTCAGGTTTTCTGAGAAGTTGTAAGCATTTTTTGGGCCTAGTTTAAGTTTGTATTTTTTTTAATGAATTTATAAAAGGATAGTATTATTGTCGATCGGTGCAAAGACTGGAATAAAAGATTTACTACTTTTTTAACAAATTTTTAGCTTAGGAATGCATACTAGTTTACAGCATATTTTACTTTTTAAAAAAATCATGATTGAAATAGGTAACTTGAAGTCATGATTTGTTTAAATAGTGACTTTATTTTTGATGCTCTATTTCTTTTTAAATAAATTATAACTTCAAGTTATTTTGCTACTTCAACGCCAAAAAGACGGGAGACTTTTTTAACACCTCTGTTTTTTACCGAGTTTAAAATTTAAAACTGATAAATTTTATGATCGATCTTGAATAGAATCCGCAAGCAACTTTTGCATCATAAAATTTCTTCTTTTTTGTTCGCATTCAATAGTCAAGTAGAATAGCTAAGATAATTAACTTGGCAGCTCTCAATAAAACCACTGGAGAAGTTGAGACTCAAAAGTTTGCCGGAAAGATCGTCTGATAGTCTCGCTGAGTTTGAGCGTCCGATGTTTTTATAAGTCGCGATAAAATGCGCTGAAGTATTTTTAACGGTTGAGTAGCCAGATGGAAAAGTAGCTGATGGTAAGTGTCATCATTGCCCATTAAATACTTAGGGAATGTCACACAAGATGTAAGTACGTTGCTGACATGTAGACGTAATTGAAATGAATTTTATTCATTTGGTCTTCGTGTTTTGTTTGGTTACTATCCTAGTATTTAATTTATCTGAATGGGTTTTTGTCAAACAATCACGCAAAATTTTGATAATATTTAGAAAAGACAAACAATACCACTGTGGCAGGTGGGCTGTAAATTTACGGACAACTAATATATGTGACGAGTTAAAGAAAGGAAATTAAAATAAAACAGTTTGTGTGTATTTTATTCTTTCTCTAACGACATTAGGACCAAAAGTGACAATAGTAAAATCAAAAACAAAATATATTAAAAAAAGAAGAATATGTACAAAACCTATTGAATTCGGTGACAACCACCTTATCACTAACATTTCTTATTTAACTTGCTCTGTAAGTTTGTTGTCAAATTCTTGCAACTCGATCGGTCAAGCGTTCTCAACCGATCGAGTTCTGTACTGTTTGTTTGTTTTGTTTTTCGTATGTGTAAGTGGCCAACACTGGTGTCAGATTTTTCAAGCTGCCTTAAGGCATCTGACATAGCTTAACGACTGCCATCAACGATGACAGCCGAGACCAACGGCTTAGCGTGCCTTCCGAAGCACGGAGGAGCTCGAGATATTTTATGCCACTTGCGGTCACCCATCCAAGTAGGGACTGCACCAGGGGTTGCTTAACATACGTAAGCGCTCATAGAGCTCACACCCACTGGACCATCGGGCTCCTCTTGTTCTAGTTCTGTACTTATACCCATAATATGTAATTCGGATAAAAATCCATTATATATAAATATAATGTTCCATAGACCTGATTCGGAAGGAGTGTCCTTGGCAAGCAGTTTACATTATGAATCGATCATAAAAAAGCATGGAACTTAGTCAGACACTATATACTTGTTTTGAAATATATACGTTTTTTTCATCATCATCAGGTCTTTTTTAGTCTCCACTGCAGGAACTTGACCCTCTCTGTACTTCTAGAATCATATATTAGCCAGAGCAGTCAGAGCATTTGGTCTATACTCTCCACGCTGGCCAGGCGGTTTAGAAGGTTTCTTTTATATAAGTTTGTTTAGCTTGTGATTCCTAAGTCGCCTTCTACGACATCCACACAAGACTTGGAGTGGTTCTATTCTACTCTGCCGGGAACCACACGGCACAATCTTTCATTGCCTTCTCTATCACACTTATTTACAAATAAGTCACGCCTTTATCAGTTATGGGGTAGACAGAGCCTAATGCTCTAAGGTAGTAGATATTATAGTTAACTTTTTTCCTTTAGCATTTTACTAGAAAATATTTTTAAAATACCTTGTCATAACATCGCTGGTCTGATACAACCTGTCAGATTCAATAAAGTGGATTTGAAACGCATTGCTGCTGACACAATGTGAACAAAAGGAGTCGCGATGTTTATCCATTAATGCCCTTTAACAGAAATTGATGCCTGATATTCAATACTTTAATGGTTAACAACATATTTTGTTACTAAAAATAAAATGTGTGATGTTAAAAATTTTAAGTAGTCAATAGTTTGATGCATATACCTATGGCTATAAAATAAAGACCAAATAGTTTATAATCACAGTAATAAACCGGTAGAGCAATTATATTAATTAAAAACCTACTTATAATATTATAATTTGATTATAGAGAGGATTACTATATTTAGGATAATAAATCACCTGAGAAAATCACATGCATATATATACAAAGAAATCACGCCATCATCCGTTACGGGGTAGACAGATCCTAATGCTATAAGGTAGAAGATATTTCAGTTAACTATTTTGTACTCTTCTTTTTATGAAGCTAGGCTATCATCTTTCCCTGGCTACTAGGAAATATTTTTGAAATACTTTCTCATACCAACGCTGGTCTGATATAAGCTGTCAGATTCAATAAAGTGGATTTAAAACCTATTGCTGCTAACACAATGTGAACAAAAGGCATCTCGATGTTTATCCATTGATGCCTTTTAACCGAAATTGATGCCTGATAGGTATTTTTTAATTTGACTTCACGTTTAAGTATAGTTTTTAACTATACTTGTCGACGGCCTCCACTTCGCAATAGAAAACCACTACTCTGCTAATTTAATCAATAGAAACATTTATTAACGCATAAAAATTACTTGAATTTCATTTTCAGGCCTGTGGTTCTGGAGTTACACTTTGCGTTATGCAAGCAGTTTCTACAAGCCGGCCGGCAGGTTGAGAAAACATTACTTTATGTTTTGTTTTTCGTGTGAGTTATAACCAATTTAATAGTTAAGTTACTAGAACAAACGCCACGCTGACATCATAACTAATATTATAAATGCAAAAGTGAGTTTGTTTATTTGTTTGTTACACTTTCACGCCCTTTATACTGAACCGATCATCATGAAATTTTGTATACATATAGGATAGAGTACCAAAATGGACATAGGCTATATATCGCGTGGGTGAAGCCACGGGTTACACCTAGTAATACCATTAATGTCTCTACATTTTCTGTGATCAACATCAACCTGATCATGCAGTTGGAACATACTGAGATGGCGAGAATGAGATAGAAAACCATACACATCTTCATAAAACCACAAAAATAATTACGTATCAACATTTTCTTTGTTCCTGAACCATAAAGGGTTATCTTTACAGCTCCGTAATAAAAGATACACGACATTGACTCCCTACTCGTGCATCGAAACCCTATCCGAATATATTAGTTTTCGGTCACAAACTTTCCATGTTATATGGGTTGCGTTTCATTACGACTAGGGTGTTGAAGGGTGCTGACAAGAGTAATATAGTTAGATCGTAGCTGTCTTTATGGGCTCTGTAAATCACTTCTACGTACTTGACCCTACCGATAGCACCCCAACATTAAAAGGGTTTGATTTATAAGCCAAACTTAGGACGTTGACGACATCTGTTACTCAAGTGTTTGCGAAATAGTTTATTGCCAAGGTGAAACTGGACTGTTGATATAGTGCAGTGTAACTGAAGTTGGAAGGAAGTTAGGAGTTTTAATTTTCCCGGAATTGTTGGAAGAAAATACAGCGTGTTAATTAAACCTCGACATTCACTAAAATTCCCTAAAAAAGGTGGCTCAATATAAACAGCTTCTGCTATAGCTACCAATGCTGGATCTCAATTTTTTTTTAACTTTCCCTGTACTAGATGCCCGGGAGGCTAGATACTTTTGTATGAAAATGTCGATTTTGTTCTTCCTATCATTGATCCCATAGGAAAAGTTGTTAATATTGTGACTGGTTGAGTCACCACAAGGTCTGTCGAGGGTCAGTCGAGATAGAGATCGAGTCAGAACACGGTTTAGCTTTTTGTTTCTTTTCAGTTATTTTAATTACTTAATTAGTTTTATAGAGTTAATATTAATATTAGGTACTGAAACTTAGGAAAAATATTATTTGTAAATCAAACAAAACAGATAAACTCACGTAATTTTGGTCTTAAAATGCTGACAGTTTCAGCCAGTAGGCTATATTAAGGGCGAATGTCAAGGACGTCCCAGCGCGGCCGTCCGATAATCATTGTCCGTCTAAACTGTTAAAGTGAAACCGTTGATTAATTTAAGAGAGTATGTCACTACATATTATAAAACAAAGTCCTCCGCCGCGTCTGTCTGTCTGTCTGTTCGCGATAAACTCAAAAACTACTCCACGGATTTTCATACGGTTTATACCCAATAGATAGAGTGATTCACGAGGAAGGTTTTAAGGTATAATACATGCCCGGGTGCAGCCGGGTAGGGCTGCTAGTTCTTTATAAATTTTGAGACAAAATACGGAAAACAGTTACTGGGTTGATGCTTTAAATTATTTTTCTACTAACTTTTGCCCGCGGCTCCGCTCGCATTAGCGTGATGTCCTTCTCCGTACTTTAGACAGTGTAGGTGGGGCGTGAAAGCGTAACAAACAAACTGACTTTTGCATTTATAACACTAGCTGTTATCCACGGCTTGACCCACGTGATATATAGCCTATGTCCTTATCAGTACGCTTACCTATGTGTATGCAAAATTTAATTTCATGATGATCGGTTCAGTAAATAGGGCGTGAAAGTGTTACAAACAAAAAAAAAACAAACAAACTCACTTTTGCATTTATAATTTTAGTAAGGATAGTTAGGATTAAGATAGTTAGGATTAGATTAAAATAAAATAAAAAAGCCATTTATTCTACTACCTTTGCATCACATGATTATAGTTAGTAATTTGTCACTCCTAGAGACCAATAACTAAGCTTAGTATTAAACATTTTACAAATTAGTGTAGGAATTTTGTGGTCATAAATTGCATTAATTATTAAAATTTAGGTTTTTATATTTATGTCAAATAACATTATTTCATAAAATTAGATTATTGTCAAATTATATCTTATTATTTAATTTATATTGATATTTGGGAACTTAATTATTTTAACATTTTTAATTTAATTTGGTAGTAGTCGCCTCCTTGGCGTAGGCCTCCCCCAAAGCTCTCCAGTTATCTCGTTCTCTGGTTTTTTGCACCCAGTATAGTCCTGCTCTTTGCTTGAAAATATCGCGCCATCTCATTAATGGTCTTCCTCTACTTCTTTTAAAATGGAAGAATAAGACCGGTAGTATTGACTCTTACCACTTTAGGAAGAAAAATAGAACTGTTTAAAAACAAGAAACTACTTAAAAATTCATCGTGGTATATAAAGGATTAGATTAGATAGATGGAAACATACGAAATATAGCTCACGGGTTTACAAAATAGTTTATTGCCAAGGTTACCAACTATCAAGTTTATTGGTTATCAACTATCTACTATATCAACTGGATAGGTAATATAGTACCTGAGATAGTACAGTGCAACTTAGGACTATCGTTTCCTTAGACCACTTAAGCTGTTCCGGAATTTTAATGAAATCATAGAATGAGCACGCATCAAGCTTTGACGTTCCTCTGTTCATTAATAATCTTTCTTCATTATATTTGTAGAGCAACTAATGCATAACATTTAATCCCAACTAATATTATAAATGCCAAAGTGAGTTTGTTTGTTTGTTTGTTACGCTTTAACGCCGTATCTATTGAACCGATCATCATGAAATTTTGCATACACATAGGTTAGAGTAAAGAGAAGGACATAGGCTATAAAAAACGCGGGCGAAGCCGCGGGTAACAGCTAGTATTAAATATGTCAAGTATTTAAACTGACTATTAGAGTAATTTTCTGTTAGCTACTTTACAGAAAATTGACACAAATCGGAAAGGTTAATTTATAAGCCGTACCTTAGAATTTTTACGCCATTTGTTACTGAAATATTCGCGAAATAGTTTATTGCCAAGGCAAAACTGGACTGTTGGTAAATATAGTGCAGTTCAACTTTGGACTTGTTTGAGCTTTGTTACTCTCCAAGGAATTTAATATAATTTTACTAGACTGCTTTGCCTTTGCCGGAAATTTTGAATAAAAAAAGAGTGTTCTAAGATTCTTCTGTTCAGCTACTAAATTTACTCGTGTTTTATTAAAATAATGGTGTTATAATTTTGATCGCCGTGTGGTTCCCGGAGAGTAGAATAGGACCACTCCAAGTCATCCCGTGGATGTCGTAAAAGGCGACTAAGGAAACACAAGCTAAACAAAGCTTATTAACATCAAAGAGACCTCTCCAACCCGTCTGGCCAGCGTGGAGAGTGTAGGCCAAATCCTCTGACTACTCAGGCTAGTATAATGGCTCTGGTAGTACAGAGAGGGTCGTGCTCCTGTAGTGGAGACTAGAAAGACCTAATGATGATGATAATTTTGTAATCGAAGTATTCTTAAAATTCTTTTTCTACCTATGGGTATATGACTTGAACGTTTGTCGAATCTTCTATTTGTACTTGTAAATAAAAGCTGTACAACAGGGAAATAGTTAATTTGACAAAGGAAATAAAGTCTAACTTTACTTCTTGGTTTAAACCATTATCCGACTAAAATTAGTTGACATAATATCACTTTGACGTTTTTTCAGCTGTCATTGTCAATTTGTTTTGGTCGGATAGTGGTTTAAATTAGGTACTAAAGTTAGTCCTCGTTTTAGAATAAGACTGAGAATGTTTACGCCATCTGTTGCTAAAGTGTTTGTAAAATAGGTTATTGACAAGGTGAGACTGGTCCTGTTGATACAGTGTAGTGAAACTGTGAAGTTAACTTGTTTACGCTTTATTGCTACTCAAGGAATTTACTATAATTTTACTAGACTGGTTTGCTTTCCCGGAAATTTGACATAAAAGTATTCTAAAGTTCCTATGATCAGCTATTTAATTTACTCGGGTTTTATTATAATATCGGTGTTATTGTTCTATAATCTAGTATTTCTTGATTGTTTTACGACCAACGGGTATATGACTTGACCGTTTGTCTAATTCTCTATTTGTACTTCTACATAAAAGCTGTACAGCAGTGAAATGTTTACTTTATAAATCAAACTTAGAATGTTAACGCCATCTGTTGCTGAAGTGTTCGTGAAATAGTTTATTTCCAAGGTGAGACTGGACTGTTGATATAGTGCAGTGAAACTGTGGAGTTGACTTGTTTACGCTTTATTGCTACTCGAGGAATTTAATATAATTTTGCTTAGCGCTTCAG
Source organism: Rhodophaea formosa (assembly GCA_963082605.1). Taxonomy (NCBI): domain Eukaryota; kingdom Metazoa; phylum Arthropoda; class Insecta; order Lepidoptera; family Pyralidae; genus Rhodophaea; species Rhodophaea formosa. The sequence goes on along the minus strand of OY720213.1, from coordinate 9,471,525 downwards.
CTGTCTCGACATTTTCGGATGAAGAGACTGCGGGAGGCAGGTACTTCATTGTTTATTGCCTGTGTTTGGTATTTACCCTCTTTTTAGTATTTGATTGAGTGATTTGATTTTACCTCTTCATTAATTACTATATTTTAGGGTGCCGTAGTAAACAATGAACCCTTAAAGTTTCGCCATGTCTGTCTGTCTGTCCATCCGCGGTTTCGCTCAGAGACTATAAGTATTAGTAAGCTGTAATTCGGTATGGGTATGAATATTAATCATGCAAAAAAAGTGGTAGAAAAAATCATGAAAATAAAATTTTTTTTGTGTAGTTCCCATACAAGTAAAGAGGGAGTATTTTTTTTCTCTAGAAACCCATCCCAAGAAAAGAAAACTATCAGCGCTGAGTACTAAGTACAAACTAAAAAGTTATAGGCAACCAATTTTTAAAATGTACTCGAAAATGTAAAATTTCATACAATTTTCTTTGTTAGATGTTTTTGGTCGTTAAACTGTGAGGAGCGAGTGTGAACAGTGTGAACTCAACGTTGTCATTTGCAACTACGGAACCCTACAGCGCGCGTGGCCCAACACGCACTTGGTCGGTTTTTTTAATATGAGAAACAATTATAAATCTTTCGAATTGTCTTTCAAGCTGCTTAATGCACTTTTTTTTTTACTTGGCTGATTACCTATAGCCAACATCGAGATTTTTCCGAGATATAAGTAGTTTAATATTTGCATCCTCTTTCTCATCGTAAGGCTGCATCCTAATACGAGACATCCATAAAAATAATAACAAGAGTCTTGCTTAATAATTTAAGATATTTTTAACAAAAAACAAAAACCGGCTTGAACCCTATGAATAACTTTGAATAAGAATAAAAAAAAAAATGGAAATAAGTGTAAACCGAACGGCATTCTTTTTTTTTGGTTTCTGTGTATTTTTTAAAAAGCGTTAGCCAAATTCAATAAAAATTTTATGGAACCATCTGTAAAGTATTAACTATCAAACAGAAAAAGAATTTTTAAAATCAGTTCTGGCGTCTTCGCGAAATCTGGGAATATACATAAAAAAAAAGATTATGATGAATTGAGAACCTCCTACTTTTTTGAAGTCGGTTAATAAGACTTTCGATGATTTCTTATATAAGGATAAGAGGACATGTTATTTCACGATCGACCCTACAGAAAAGTCACTAAAACATGTTTGAATACATGCCTCAGGAGGTGAGGCTCCCCGAACGCTATAAAGTTATAATAGATTCAGGTTTAGTTCTAAGTGTGACATCGACATTCATAGGCCATGGACGAAGCTGTAAGACCGAAACCCCATTACAGCTAAACTTTATCACCCCGCGAGAGCAGCTTCCACCAAGTCACGATTTGCTCTAGCTCATGTGGATGTCGCTTAACAGATTGTGTACCCAGGTAGGGCACAAAGGAAATCAGTGTAAGTGTGGAATGATAGATACTTTGCAAGATGGGTACGAGTGTGGTTTCTCTATCTAAATCTGGTATTGAATAACCTTTATGCAGCATTCAACAAAGACAACCATTTTTGACTAAATATAGAAACCATCACCACAAAAACAAAAAAAAAGAGAACAGTGATTGGTCCCATTTGAATACATATTTTATAAGAATTTTTAAATCTGTATTAAATGTTATAAGGTATATATCTTGAAAATTCTGGCACCAATGTTAGTCACACACACTGTAAGAAGAACTTAGCCGAAAACTTCTATATTTGAAGTTTATGGCCCATATAGAAACAACGCAGCGTCACGCTCTCTTAAAAAGTTCACCTTACAAGATGCTGCGTTTAGCTCAGCCAATCACGACTTTTTAGAATCAATTATTGAATTAGGCATTTTTCTCCCATCTCACTTTATGGTAAGTGACTATAAAGACGAGGATGTTACTTGCCTATCTAAGAGATACCTAATTATTTTACTTTATTTATTTTATGATGACCTTAAAGTTTATTTAACCAAGTTAAATGCTGAAATTGCACAGTGATTTTTTTATACTAGCTGTTTGCCTCCTTTCCCGATGACATGTTGAGCAGTTGTTACTCCATTATTAAGCAGACATTCTTTTATTAAGAAAAAATAAGAAATTAAGAAGTTTCAAGCTAATAAGAAACAACACAGCATTGCTCCCTTATACACTTCGCCTCACAAGCAGTCATACAAGGTGTCCAATATTAAAGTTTGCTTAACTGAGTTAACCGCTGCAATAGCATAGGGTAGGTAGTATTTTTTTTTATTGTTGCTGGCATGTCTCCTCAGTAGTTAGATGGCACATTTAGCAGTAATTCTTCAATTAATAAGAAGACGTTCCTTTATTTCAAAGAGGTAACAAATTAAGAAGTTTCCAGCCAATATAGAAATAGCGCAGCGTCGCGATCCCTTATAAACTTACTTTACCTTACAAGATGCTGCAACTAGCTTAGTCAGGTGGCCAATATTGTAAAGTTCGCTTGACGAAGTTAGCCGTTGCAGTAGCATGTAGAAGTATTTTTCCTTTGTCACTTGTAAGACGCCTCCGTACTCTGATGGTATGTTAAGTAGTTATTCCTCCAGAAGCGGAAACAAGTAACGAATTCAGAAGTTTCTAGCCAATATAGAAACAACGCAGCATCGCGGTACCTTAGAAACTTAGCCTTACAGGCACGGCGACCATTATTAAAGTTGGCATAACCAAGTTCACCGTTGCAACAGCATAGAGAAGTATTTTTTCTTTGTCACTTGTATGTCGCCTCCGTGCTTAGATGGCACGTTTAGCAGTTATTCCTCCATTAAGAAGCACACAATCCTTTATTAAGAATAAGTAACGAATTTAGAAGTTTCCAGCCAATGTAGAAACAACGCAGTATCGCGATCCCTTAAACTTTTCCTTACAAGATGCTGCTACAAGCTCAGTCAGGCACGGCGACCAATATTAAAGTTTGCTTAACCAAGTTAATCGTTGCAATAGCAGAACGAAGTATTGTTTCTTTTTCGGTTGTATCATTGTCGCCTCAGTGTTCAGATGACACGTTAGGCAGTTGTAACTCCATTTAGAAGCAGACGATTCTTTATTGAGAACAAGTAACGAATTATGAAATTTTCAGTCAATATAGAAGCAACGCAGTATCCTGGTCCCTTATAAACATCGCCTTACCAGATGCTGCGACTAGCTGAGTCAGATGGCCAATATTGTAAACTTTGTTTGACCACGTTAATCATTGCAATAGCACAGCCAAGTATTTTTTCACTGTCGATTGTATCACTGTTGCTTCCGTGCTTAGATGGCGCATTTAGCAGTTATTCCTCCATTAAGAAGCGGACGATTCTTTATTGAGAACAAGTAACGAATTTAGAAGTTTCCAGCCAATATAGAAACAACACAGCATCGCGGTCCCTCAGAAACTTCGCCTTACAAGATGCTGCTACTAGTTCAGTCAGGCACGGCGACCAATATTAAAGTTTACTTAACCAAGTTAACCGCTTTAATAGCATAGCAAAGTATTTTTTCTTGCCACTTGGTAAGTCGCCTGCGTGCATTACGAAAAAGGAATTCTGTTTACGTCTAAAGATTGTTGTTAAATTTACCAGTATATAACATACAAAGAACGACACTCTTGCTGTAAATTATTTTTATCAGGAGCTCAAAAACACCCTTATAAAGGATCACCATTATCATCTCAGTGGTTAAAAGTCCACTTTTGGGCATTAACCATCCCCTCCCTTTTGAGGGGATTTACAATATTTACCACGCTTGGAAGACGGGTTGGTGAGCGCATTTTGTTTGGCTTATCTCGGTCGGTTCCAACGCTGCTGCCCATCGAAACAGTTTTTTTAAGCGTGGGAAGGGTAGAAGTTTCGTAGGGTGGGGATGGGATAAAGGTATTTAAGATGGAATTTGCTCAGATGGGTTGGTGATAAGCAAATAGCAGCTCGGAAGGCCGGGCGCGCGTACCTGAAATCATAACAGCAACCACCGGACAGGCGGTTGAGGGTGAAACCCCTGACAGACTGATGATGATGATAATAATGAACAATGATGAAGCTTATTTTCTAGATAACACAAATGAATAATCGTAGCATGCCTGCCTATGAGTGATAGATTCTGAGATTGCCATTCTATATCATATATGGGTAAAAGATTTCAACAAAACATGTTTACGTTAAAAATTTCTTTCAATCTCCAAAATTATGTATGTGCATGAAAGAATTTCTAGAAAAACGCTCAATTAACCGGCTGCCATACTGAAAGGCGTAATAAAGATAATCAATCAGGATTGAAGCCGTGTAAGTACGAATTGGACGGAGCGTTTTTCCTTTTTGATATCGACGTAATGAGCCGTGGCTTCCCTAAATTATTACGAAGTGGGCACGAATATATTTTTGCGCTCTTCAAATTGTTTTTTGTTGTTTTGCTTGAGAGGAAAAACATTTTGAAAGTAAGAGCTCCTTTTTAAGCAAAATGTCAAACAATCACTTATTTTAGGACTTTTAAATATAACTCATTATTGCTCTAAATATACATATAAAACAGAAAAGAAGAAATTCGACATCGTGTTATGTGCAAGTCAATTCAATATCAGTTTTTTGTTGTAAAGGACGCGCTTTTGTTTTTGGTTTTAGTTCATTATACATCAGTGAAAAAGAACGTAAATAGAGTCAAGTCAAATAAAGGGCATTAATATCTGTGCCATCCACTTTGATAAGATTAGACACATGTGACGTCACTCATGTCGTATTTATACGGGTGATTTGAGAAGTTTGCGTTTATGGTGATATTTTTTTTTGTTTATTCATATCTACTTAAAAAATGGACTTGCCCAATCAACAATTGAACAAACTTAACGTACCAATATCAAATTGAAATTAGAGGGAAAAGCAAGAGTAACAATTTACATGCATAATCAATAATATTCCGTAAACCGTAAAATATTGTTCTTGTACGAACAATATTTGATTTCAACGTAGTGCACATAACCGGAACTGCTTCAAAAGAATTAAAAGACAATAAAACAAAGTTAAAACTATGAAATAAATTTAAACTTTCGTCAGCTGGAGATCTCTTTCTTCGTCGCTGTAAGAACTTGACCGATTCAACTCAGCGTGCCTTTGAATTTCACCTTTTAGTTATTCTTAATGCAATCGTATCTTAACATTGCAGAAAGCCAAAGCTTATTAAATTTTGAAGCTGGAAAGATACTTGAATATCCTTTTAAAAGATAGGAAGATGAGTGAGCAGGTTGTTTAAATACTAGGAGATTGAGCTGAGCAACACAAAGTAAATAAATATATCCTGCAATATATTGATGTTGAGATAAAAAAATACCTATTTTTTTAACTATACGTCTCATTTTCTTGTGTTTCAAGTTATGGTTTTCGCCAGTTCTTCTAATATAATATACTTTACTTCAAATCTAAACATTTTCAAGTTTTTAGTTATCTATTTATAGTAATCCGAGACTCTTTCTGTATTAAATTAATGTTCTTTTCTGTTCTATTAGTTTAATTGGTTCACATTTGCCGATATCGAAATTAATGAAAATGAATGTTGCTGATAGAATCAGTGCATCATTATCATCATCATCATTAGGTCTTTTTTAGTCTCCACTGTAGGAGCACGACCCTCTCAGTACTACCAGAGTCAGAGGATTTGGCCTACACTCTTCACGCGAGCCAGACGGGTTGAAGAGGTCACTTTGATGTTTATAATCAGTGGGTTACATATGTGGGTTACAATGTGTGTAATATATGTACTTAAAATATTATTTAAAAAATGAATATCATATGTAATTTAAAAGTTATTTAACGGTAAATAACAGCAGCAGGAGTTGACAAAAATAAATATTTATTCCTAATTTAAACGTAAGGGAGGAAGCCTAAAAAATATACTTCTTAATTTTATTTTTCCATTTTACCAGCGTGATTTGGTATATATTTGCCATTTAGATTACAGCTAGTCTTTATAGTCTGAGCTAAATCACGGACAGACAGACAAACATGGCATAAATATATAGGTTCCTTGATAAGTATGGAACCTTTAAAATAATTAAAGAGAAATAAATTCAGGTAAACAAAAACTTAGTCTTGGAAAAAATATATCTATACCATTAGCAGCAAAAGAGTTGCTTCTTTTAATTCTAATTGAAGCTCTTAGTAGCCTTTTTACTTAAAATTGAAGCCAGATGGCTGCTTATTTGATTAAGTTTGAAGGCTTTAAGTGCGCTAGACAAAAGTGCTGGCTTTCTTAGTATTATCGTCACTTAAAAAAGGCCATGTTTACTTTTCACTTACTCTTGCCCGCGGCTGCTTTCGTGTTACATCTGTCGGAAACCTTTCTTTTTTTCTGGGTGTAAAGCTAAATCAACGTCAATCACATTTTATTTGATGATCATTACAAAAATACAATACACGTTTGCATTATAATTTACTGAGATTTACGATTTTTCATGAACTAATGCTTGCTTTTGGGCTAGATTATAACACTAGAATAAATCTCTTGTATGAAATTGATTCCTACACTTACACCTATTTAGCTTTCATAGACGTTTAGCGCTACTTTTGCCATACAACGGCAAATCTTAAGATTTACGCTCATGTGGCATTGTACATAATTCCCTACAAACCGCTAAGTAATCGCTTTTCAGCGATAAATCTCATTATAGTCTGAAGATTTTCCCGCCGTTGATGTTATAACCGAGTCTTACCTAACAAGGGCTTATAATGAATGTTATATGAGTATTATGGATCCGCCGACGAAATGATTCGCAGAAATCTCTTGTTCCAAACATTAATTGAAGGAAGCGATCCCGCAATGTAAATATGCAGCAGAAACTCCGCAATCTCAGAGTGCAACTCAGATTATACAGACTATTCGTGTGTGTAATTTCTTCCATTTGCACGTTTTGTACATCTATTGTAGTTAGTTTAGTTGCTTATTACTCTTTTATATTGTATTTTACGGGCTCCGTGGCGCAGCGATCAACACGCCAGCCTGCGACACGGGGGTCCTGGGTTCGATCCCCGGTTAGCTCATGATGGAAAACGATCATTTTCAGATTGACCTGGGTCTTAGATGTTTATATATAAGAATATAGTATCGTTGAGACTAACTCAACGATACTATATTCTTATTCTGCGGCACAAGTTCACAACTTACTGTGGGGCTAGCTCAATTTGTGTGGTATGGCCCTATATATTTAATAGGGCATTCTATGCTGGAAAGTGTAGACAGTGATGATAGAAAAGTTCAAAATAGTGATCGTACTCGTACAAGTTGTGAAATAAATTTATTATGTACACTCTGAACTTGTATTTAGCGTAGAATTTAATATGTACAGTCGAGCATTGAAAGTGGAGTCACTGTATTATTTTCATACAATTAGTATAACAAATTCTAACTTTTGACGCGTTACTGATGCTACTGTTTATTTTTTTTTAATATTACAATAGCAACTTACCTGTGACTTAGTCTACGTAAATTATAGCATATGACATCAACATATAAATTACCTTATAAAAGGTTAAAAAAAATCACTCCTGTTATTTCGGAGCCAATTCAATGCAAAAAAACAAACAAATCTTTCTTCTTTATATTATCACTATGGAAAATTATTTACGCAGGTTTTTGTATGTGAGAATTTCGAAAAGGTGAGTAGAAAACTCTTTTGACACGGATCTTGTTTATTATCCCTGCGCATATCCTAAAAGAAAAGATCTCTGCATTTTCATATAAAATTAAAAACAAGACGATCTTTTTATTTACCTGTAATAAATTCCATTGTAACAGGTCCATTGGTTAGACGAGAGTTCGCCAAATTGAACAGCATCACTGACACAATATTTCCGTCGAGTTCTGACAAAGAGCATAAACATTTTTATCTCCGAAACAATTTTCGTAATTCCAGACGGGTTCCTCAGCATGGTTAGAATAACAATTTTACAATCTTCCGTTGTCACGTACCCACCAGTCGTTGGACCCCAAGGAGGAAAGTAATCATTTTTGGCAATCGGAACGTATAAATTTATATTCAGAGGTCGTCAATTTAAATGTTTGGCTAACGTGAAAGTATAAATAATGATGAGACTTTGGCAACTTAATTAGCTAGTAGTAGACGGTTTCTGAAAGAGATGAATTATGAGTCTAGTTACTTATTTCGATCTTGGCATAAATAGGCTTTGACTGATGGCTGTAATAGATGATGTCGCGTCGAGTAACGAATAAGATTTCGTTTAGGGTGCGCACATACATACTCAAATCAACTAAAATTTGAGTTGTGGTAGAGCCACACTTACCGGCAAAATTCACTTTTGCTAGAAACATGAATGGGCCGGCTTGTCTGGGGAAGTACCACACTCTTACAGAAAATCGACGTTCGAGTTGTTAGCTTTACCGCTTCTATGCTTCGTTCGGTGAGTAAGAGAGCCGGAGGCTGATCCCCCCCTCCCTCTCCTGTGAGGGAAAAATTAAAGCCGGCCGGCCCCTGGAGTTGCAGTTGTCTAATGTTCATAGGCAGCGGTGATCACATACCATCAGGTGACTCGCTTGCTCGTTTGCTGTCCTATGACATAAAAAAAAACTTTTTTAAAACTTAAGCCCGCCCACCTGTAAAAGCCGGTCAAGGGATTGGGCAAAAATCTAAGGAATTACGTTATAGGCGATGCGGCTAGTAACCCATCACCATTTTGATTTCACTTTCTATCTCAACGCCCACTACTACGCTAAACGTGGCCTTTCGGTTGTATGACTTTGGGCTCTGTCTACCCGCGAGGGATAAAGACGTCATTATATGTATGTATGTAAAACTTAAGCCCACGTAGGGGCTGAATTTCTGAAAATCCTCTCTATGTGCTCGCTTTCATCATAAAGAAACCCCTGATGTAACACTCAATTCAATCACTCTTCGAACACTTGTTTATATAACAATTATTAATAAGTGTTCTAAGAAAACTTTTTATAATGTAAGGACTCTTAGAACACTTATTAATTGTCATATATATAATACGTGTATTGCAGTATTTTCATGTAAACGTTTCATTATTTACGTTTATTTTTTATTTACTTTGAACTTCGATTATATCTTTACATTTTATTATTTATAATGCTAAAATAAAAAATCATACTTACCTAAGAGTCCCCAAGTGGGATTCACTGGCTTTATTTTTGAAAGCCATGTAGGACGATATGAGGAGCCTTTTTAACTTTTTTACGTAAGGCATTTTAATTTGAATGATTTACTATAATGCATAGACGCTATTTTGCGGTTGAGCGACTTTTAACGGTTACAGATGATTTAGTAACTGATATTGTTTCATAAATATCACTTTCTTAGCTATTGCGGTCAATAAAATTGCTCGTTGGCTGGAGCCCTTACAAAATTCAAGTTGGAAAGTAATTTAGTGAGAAACGTAAACGTTTTTTCAAACGAATTCACGGTTTTGAAGAAAATTAATTAGCGGTTGGGAAGTTCTTTGTTACTGCCAACTTATATTTCAAACATTGCGCTCTATAAAAAGTGCCAAATTGTGGAAGCAGAGAGCAGATGAATTCAGCAAAAACCGGCCAAGTGCGTGTCGGGCCACGCGCAGTGTAAGGTTCCGTAGTTGCGAATGATAACTTTGAGTTCACACTGGTCTCTTTCAATTTTACATTTTCGAGTACAATTTATAAGTTGGTTGTCTATAACGTTTTAGTTCGTACTAAATACTCAGCTCTGATAGTTTTCCTTTCAACTTCAGTATATATACTGCTGCTGTAATTTTTTCACGTATCCATATATAACCGTTTAGCAGATAGAGGGGGGGACACTTACGTCTAATAAACATTTGCACTTTAAAACAAAATATTTCGGAAACTGATCCCTAAATTGAAAAATGGTGTTCTCAACCTCACAAAATTTTTTAAAGACCTATTTATCGACACCCTACACGTTAGGTTTGTATAAGAAAAAAAATATTACTCCCACTTTACTTGTGTGAGAGCTACCCTAAAAGAAAATCTTTTTCAAGGTTTTTATCTACCACTTTTTGGCATGACATATATACATACCCATACCAAATTACAGCTTTCTAGTACTTATAGTCTCTGAGTAAAACCGCGGACGGACAGACAGACAGACATGGCGAAACTATAAGAGTTCCTAGTTTACTACGGAACCCTAAAAAGCAGCTTCCAGTGAGAACGTTTTTTGATTTAGTTATTTTACAAGTTTTATTTGATAATGTTATTCATATTATCTTATGGTTTATATGCTTTCTGTGAAAACATTAACTTGATTTAATCACTGATTTAAATTTTAGGGATATTATTTTATTACTTTTTATTCATAATATAAAAGTGAGCATTTACCATAATTTAAAATATAATTGTTTACCAAAGCAATGTATTTATGATCTTTAAAAAAATTAATAAGCCTTTGACAATCTCTTTTTTGTCGCCCACTTCTAATGCAAACACTGCGCTCTGTAAAAAGTATCAACTTGTGAGAACAGCGAGCTGACTTCAGCAAAAAGGAGCTTCCAGTGAGAACGCTTTCTTGATTAACTTATTAGCCGTTATTGTACAAATTTTATTTGATAATATATATTTTGCATAAATCTAGCGCTTAGTAGATAATTGATATATGAACTTAGTATTTTACATGATAGAACATTACAATACTTAATTGTATCTTTCATTTGTTTTTTTTTTGTTGCCTTATAATTTTTTTTTTTTTTTTGTTTCGCGATGTTTGTATTTAAATACATACATACGCGAATATTATTACAATCTAGCCTATAAGTTGGCTAATGAGTAATTTTACATTGACCTAGATTATTACGTATAGAATAAGAATGTGTCCATCGGCACTTTTCTTACTGTCTCTATTAAGGGGAAGGCACTTTGTTCATGTGTCTTTAATCGCCTTATAATTTGAGTGTTTATTATTCATATTCCATTAATAAAACAATTTAGTGCGCTCTTCGATTTTAATTAGTTTTTTCTCATTCATTCTCAATCAATTCATTTTTCTCGTAACAAATTAAGTCAGAATAACCTTTTTTGATGCAAACTCTTATAATAACCACGGTCTTGAAAATATTGTACCTATCTATTGTCATCTGCTTAGTACTAGTATGTTTTAATTTTAACTCTATTGGTCAAGGATAAAAATTTTATGTTCAGATTTAAGAATTGACACATAAAATGATAATAAAAAAAAAACACAAAATCAACAGACATCTTTTAAAAAGCACGTCAGTCCGATATTTCTTTATAGGTACCAATAAGTTTAAAGTTTATTTTAAGGAATTGTTTAATATTAATATCATTACCAAACTACCTCAAATTCATCATGTTAGAATTCCAATTACCCCTTGAACACCTTGAGTGCTAATTGCAATTGCGTGAAATTTGATTGAACGTACATCGTCGCCTCTAATGAAATGATTGAGACACCCTGAAAGAGACTGTACAATACTTTATGATTAGGATCTTGCATTTATTATCTCAGGATTAATCTCTCTTTAACGTAGAGTTTATAAAGTTGCATCCTCATCTACGTAGGTTTCATTCGGGTCACGGTGTAAATAACTAAAGAAACTTTTCGGTTAGCAACCTAACCAATGACCCTTCATGGAGTATGATTTCGTTAAACAAGACGTCCTTTAGACGCCTCGTAAGAGTATACGAGTTAGTAGGGTCGATCTCCGTGCCGTGGTGGTTAACACGTCAACCGGATCGATTCAAGGCGCGTTTAAATCCTTGAACATCATTTCCACAGGTCTTTATCCACGGTTCTGGGGCGTTGGCGTTTCAGGCAGGCAGCTGGCCATAGTAACTTACCTACACCAAATCAAATCACACAATAGCGGACTCTAGGTCCTTACGCATCAAAGCTGAGAACAAACTACGGAAAACGCTCGGATGAAGAGGAAAGAAAAAAGATACGAGGAGGTAGGGACTTAATGGTCCGATTTGAGCTCATCTTAATTTTAATCCTTAACTTAGTAACATTTCAAGTCATTCTGCATCAAAATAATCATGAGAGAAATTCCTAATACCCCTTGAACACCTTAAAGCTAATTGCAATGCGTGAAGATTAAACGTACGTTGACTCTGATCAAATCATTGGGTAACCCTAACAGATTCTATAATATACTGTTCGCGACAAGTCGAACTTGGCAACTAGAGTATGAGATAAGGCTCGGGGAGGGGACACCCCGCGTTACCCGCATATCAACTGCGCCACCTTATGTTTTTTTTGAGACTAATGCTGGAAGAGGGAAAAGAGAAAAATCCATCATGGACACCTGGGAAGGGAGACCCAGGTAGTGTCGGACTAGGGCTGCACTAGTTTGCATCGACCGCGTTTGTCGATTTCGATCTTACACACATTGATCTTTGTTGTTAAAGAAATCACACACAAAATAAAACGACACAATAGCTTTCTTGTCACATTTAAAAACAACAATTTGCACAAGAACTAGCTAGAATGTGTAAAAAAAATGTGAAATTGAACGATTAAAGGATTTATGGCATATGCCTGTCTATTAGACATTTGAAGTAAAACGCAGGCGTTTTACTTCGGCTTACCAAAAAGAATAAAGAATGAATACTCTTTATTTTGTTGCATAGCAAAAAATACAGATATAAACTACCTGATACGTAAAGCCACATCATAGGAAATTTCAATGTCAACTTGACGTCGACATTGAAATTCCCTACAGTAGAGTAGAACGTAGGTACCTAATTTACAGAGACAGACCTAAAACAGCTTTTATTATGATACATTTATTTGATTCGAGACCTTTTATGTTTCCCGAATTCCAGAAGAGATGATTATCTCTCCGATTGAAAATCCCCAAACGGAGCTACTTGCAACGCAACAACAGCTTAAGGTAATCCTCCGATAAAAAAGAATCGAGTGTTGGACTGAAACCGATGATAGAAAGCTACCTTTCTGAGACCAATTGGCTACTTGACTAAAAAAATTTTCGTGTCGCTATGTAAAGACCTGCCAAAAATAAACACAATAGTGACCGAAATACATTTCTAAACAAAAAACTCTTTATATACATTTCTAAACAAAAAACTCTAGATATAGAAGTTTTAAAGACACATGTTTTTAGACGTAAATTTTTAGACGTGAAAACGCATTGCTGAAATGCCTACATTTTTGTGACGTCACAACTTTGTATTTTGTATGGGCGGCGTGAGAACTTTGTTTGGTAGCTATAGGAAATATTACGTTTTTGGTAATGGTTTCATAATAAAAGTTGCTATAAATTTAGCGGACTACAATACAGTATAATTGTAATTTAAGATTTTCATACTTTTAAAAATGGTCCTATTCACCCAACTTTAAAGAAGCTTTAAGAACACTTAACGAATCGATATCAAATTAAAAGTGTTTTTTATAGTGTTTTTAGATAGAAATTAGTATCATTGTAAACAAATTTTATATAATCTTAACATTAGGCAAATACCGAATTGACCGACGAGCGAGCGAAGCGTCTCCGTTTCATCATAGGCAAATGTTCTTGGTATGTCTTGTCTCTCCGGCTTATCTACTCTACAGGCCGCATTTCTCAATCGAATCTCTTGAAATTTCATGAGCAGGTCAAAAATTACTTAGAATATTTTTGTTGATTCTGTTTTTAGTTTTTTTTTTTAATAGAAAATTTGGAACACTATAAGAACCGAAGCGCCACTGAAGTTTTAGCTACTTATGACCTTTGTGAGTTCCCCGCTAATATAAAAAGAAACAAAAAGTATATTATTTTATTTTGTTATCGATATGATGCATACATGCGGTATTTTTTTAAACAAACTTTGTTGTAATTTTAATATTTGCTTATAAAAACTATCTCCTTTATAAAATTGTATAAATATAAAAAGTCTACTTTTTTACATCATCATTCTTTTTTAGCCTCTACTGCAGGAGCAAGACCCTCTCTGTACAACTAGAGCCATATATTACATTAGCCAGAGCAGTCAGAGGATTTGGCCTACACTCTGGCCAGACGGGTTGGAGAGGTTTCTTAAGTTTATAAGCTTTGTTAAGCTTTTTTTTCAATACCACAGGAAGACTTGGAGTGGTCCTATACTATTCTGCCCTCCACACGATCTTTTTTAAATAATATGCAAAATTTCAAATATCAAATCTACTATATATAAAAGGCCTTGCAGTTCTATTGCATATTGGCATTGCCGCATTGTATGTCAATGCTATATAATATTTTGATTAAAATATATGGCAGCCCACTCATCAGGTCATGAGACTCCTCAATCAATTTCTTAGCGATAGCATTGCATAATCTATAGATACTAATATTATAAATTGGCAGAGTTTGTTTAGTTGAACGTGCTAATCACAGGAATTATTAGACCGATTTCAAAAATTCTTTCACAGTTGAATAAGTACGTTATTTATGAGTGTCATAGGCTAGGTTTGTACCACGGGCGAAGCCTAAATGAACTGCTAGTAAGAAAATAATTTATTTTTCCATAAAAATATTTGCCAATGAAATAAATCATTTGTTAGTATTACAAGTACTTACAATTTGACTTCCGAATCACTTTTTCAATTTGATACATCAAACGTATTGGGCGCGCTCGGGTACCCTTTGCTTTGAACTTCTGGCCTTTCAAAGCGATTAATTAAAAAGGAAAACTCACAAGGGATTCAATATCAATCTTTCATTAGAATATTTTGCTCTTGTTGGGGATGTATTGATGTTTTTAAATACAAATTCGCGATAAAGGAGCCTCCAGTCATAACATATTTAAAATATTGGTGCTTACGTAATGGATGATCTCGTTTATTAGGGTTCCGTACAAAAAATGAAAAACGGAACCCTTATAGGATCACTCGTGCGTCTGTCTGTCCGTCTGTCCGTCTGTCACAGTCTATTTTCTCCGAATCTACAGAACCAAATTAAATGAAATTTGGTACGATTGTGTAAACCTATGACAGAATACGGATGTGCAAAGTAAATATAATTTTTTTGAATAAGCGTCTGTTTACCCCTAATAGAAAATAGAAAATGTTAAAAAAAGTTTTGCAAACCTTACCGTGTTATATATCAAATGAAAGGGCTTGTTATGAGGATCTCAAAAATATTGTTTTTTGTCCGGGAAAAATCAATACATTTGATTTTATTCACGAAAGAAGGCAAAATTTGACCACTCCCCCCCCCTAAAATCCGAAACTACTGAAATTTCGAAAAAATTACAATATATAGTTAATTGCTTGAAGATTACAGGAATGATGATAAGAATTCTATCAGTTGAAAATAAAGTGGTAAACTCATTTTTATTTGTCTTTCATGTGTGTAAGTAGCCAACACTGGTGTCAAATTTCTATTATGTTCACTACGGGACTTACCGCGATTATTTTTAAGTTCTGTCTGATATTTCGACAACATTGCAGCTGCCATTTTCACAGACTAACTGAAGAGACTGCGGTGGTGGATGTTGAGCTGTCAAGGGAAACCGTATCGGTCTACCCTCTTTCTTTGTCTTTTATTACACAGGTTTTTACACACAACACTGACGGTGTCCATTCGGGAATTGTTCACTGATGCGTGCGTACACTTTTTACACAACTCAATCACGGGATTCCATGTACCCGAAAGCTTGAAACCGTCTTCCCGATTGAAATTGGGATGCTTCTTAATTTCAATCGCTTCCCTAACTAGCCGGGGTATAAAATGGCGTTCAGTTGCAAGTACTTTTGGCTGGTGTAGCTCGATCCAGTGATTGGTCTCTGCTTGTGATAGATGCTCCGCTATGGCAGACTTCACAATATCCCTGTTTTTAACTGCGGTTATGTGCTCTTTGACCCGTTGAGCTATAGCCCTCTTAGTTTGTCCAATATACGAGCGACCACAACTACAGCCAATTTTATAGACACCAGATTTTTCCAAAGGCGTGCTATCCTTCGTTGACCGCATATAACTTGCCATTTTCTTGGCTGGGGTAAACGTGGCTCGAATAGAATATTTTCCTAATACTTTGCCGATTTTGTCTGTTACCCCTCTGACGTATGGTAAGTAAGCTGGCTGCCTGTCTACCGTCGGTGCTCGTTCACGCTTTGATGTTGGAGGTTGTCGGATCTTACCATCATAACCATTGCGTCTTAAAACCGCTTGCACATGCTTCAGCTCTCCCTCTAGGTGTTCCTGGTCACATAAATCATGAGCTCTTCGTACGAGAGATGCAGACACTGCTTGAAGATGTGAAGGGTGATGGTGAGAAGTCGCATGCAGGTATTTGTCCGTGTGAGTCGGTTTCCTGTATACCGTATGACTCAACGTCCCATCCTGGCGCACTGATATTTTGACGTCCAAGAACGGCAAGCTCCTACTAGACTCCATTTCGAGAGTGAACCTCAGTTTTTCGTGAATGGAGTTTAGATGATCGAGGCAACGTTGAACTCCATTATTGCTACCCTCCAATATACAAAACACATCATCAACATACCTCTTCCAGATTTTCACTGACGTCGGGGCAGAGTGTAAGGCTATCTCTTCCACGTGTTCCATCCATAAATTGGCAACAACTGGAGAGACAGGACTGCCCATAGCCACACCATCAATCTGAAGGTAGTACTGACCATTGTATAAGAAATAGCTTGAGGTTAGACAAAATTCCAGTAACGTTAAAACATCCGTCGAAATATTATTGTCGATTAATTTCTCTTTTATGACATTTAAGCACTCAGATACGGGTACATTGGTAAACAGTGATTCGACATCAAAACTCACCATCACTTCCTCGCCCTCAATTCTGGTTTCGCTGATGATATCAATAAAGTATCGAGAATCCTTGACGTATGATGTAGATTTGCCTGTCAAAGGAGTCAACACCCTGGAGACATACTTCGCCAACTCATATGTCGGAGAGTCTATTTGACTCACAATAGGTCGAAATGGGACGCCTTGTTTATGTACTTTAGGCAAACCATACAATTTCGGCGGCTGTACATTTCTTGGAGCCAACAGATGTTTTCTCTCGGATTCTGAAATTATATGCTGTTTGTACTGTATCAACGTCCTTGTCCTGTCTCTCTTCAGTTTGTCTGTGAAAATGGCAGCTGCAATGTTGTCGAAATATCAGACAGAACTCAAAAATAATCGCGGTAAGTCCCGTAGTGAACATAATAGTGATTGTGACCGCGAAAGCTTAAAATCATATATAAAAAACCGATACTGGTGTCAAATTTTTCAAGCTGCCTGGCAAAGGCATCTGAAATAGCTTTTCGACTGCCATCAATGATGACAGCCGGGACCAGCTGCTTAACGTTCCTTCCGAAGCACGGAGAAGCTCGAGATATTTTATGCCACTTGCGGTCACCCACCCAAGTGAAGACTCCACCCGGGGTTGCTTAACATGCGTAAGCGCTAATAATGCTTACGCCCACTACACCTTGGGATCCTCATGGATGACCTATCCGGGCTTTATTCGGGCGTAATTTCTGTATCTAAAGTAGACGTTGAATCCGCAATAATTCAATTAATATTTCCTATTAGCGTTACCCGAGCTACTCAGTGGGTCGGCAAGACAGTGTGGACTTTGCATTACCTATGTCCTACACTCGCAACTAAAATATACTCTCGCCCAGATATACAACCAGTGTTGCTTTTTGTCTATTTATTTGAATAAAAATAAAAATGTTAGCCGCAGTGCAAGCGGCCAAGTACGAGTGGCACAGACTAGAAGTTCAGTAGATGTTTGGGTTGCTTAACAAGCAAAAGCCTTATTAATGCGTACGCCGTACGAGTAATCGCGCTTTTCAACATACATACTATAACGTCTTTTTCCCTTGCGGGGCAGACAGGGCCCAGGTCTATAAAACCTTAAGGCCACGTTTAGCATGTTGGTGGGCTTGTAGGTGGAGAACGGAATCAAAATTATGATCGATCTCATCACCTATTGACATGATTCCTCATGCCTATTGAACACTACTGATAAGATCGCTGGCAAAGACATATAGCTTTAGTTGGCAAGCTTGTGGTGGAAGAAGCCGGCACAGTTAGAGCAAAGAGTTAGAGTCGACTGCGCCGTGTGGTTCCCGGTAGAATAGAAATAACTACCCCAAGTCTACCTGTGGATGTTGTAGAATAAGGCGACTTAAGAAACACTAGCTACAACAAAACCTTATAATCATCAAAAAGACTTCTCCAATCCTCTCGTCAGCCAGCATGGAGAGTGTAGGTCAAATACTTCGACTGCTCTGGCTAATATAAGCACTGGTAGTACAGAGAGGGTCGTGTTCCTGCAGTGATGATGACGATAGAGTCGATTCGCAAACTGAGGGCTCCGCACAAAAAAAAATGATTTAGCTACAAATTTACAGTTTTGTTCTTTTCTGTTAAATAAAACTTGCTTCAAGCCAAATATTATAAATCTACGTCAATGGGAAATATGTAATACGTTTTAATTCCTTTGCAGAATCGAGTAAATTCGTATCACTTGTGACATAAACGGCCATCATTTTAATTTTCTTGATTTAGAAGCTTTTTTTTTACAGCAACAACACAGACTTCGTACCTACTTAAATTATTTACCCGTTCCTTAGAAAATTGTCTGAGTTTTTTGGTGGGAAGTCAAGAAGTACAGTTGTCGTTTGCCTTAGACGATTTTGCAAATTGATTTAAGTGGACTTTATAATATGAAATTGGTGTAGTTTGGTGTTAAGTATAAATGCTCGTGCTCGAAAACAATTTGTGATATAGCTAAAGTAGACTGTTAGATGGACTCGTATAGATTTGTCATCAGAAGCTCCCACGAGGTTACCAAAGAACTTACGCCATCTTTGATGCCACATACCGTACAACACCGATACTTAATATCTCATTATATTGGACATTGGCATCACTGAAATCTCGGTGAAAGCCATAATTTAGAAGAAGAAAGAAAAAAAGAATGAAAATTGTCTTGACAGACAGATGGACTGACAGATGGCTAGATACATAAAATATTGATAAAAATAAATATTTTGCTTAATTTGTTAAAAGAGAAGGTACCTATCTATCGATGTATATTATGGCTTATACCTAACAGTAATATTCTCCATGGTATTGCCAACGTTTGTTGTTTAGCTACGGAAGTTTTGATGTGGGCGTAATATATGGGAAATCGTAAATTACTTTCATAAACACACCCACATCACAACGCCGCACGGATACAAAGCATTTGTAATATAGGTCTCAATTAATTCTTAATAATGTGAAATCACCTTTTTATTTAATACATCATCTGCAAGATAAGAAGTGATTAATATGAATACATTTTAATGTATAGGTATTCAAATCTTAGTACTATTATTAATTATGTGTTTTAGTTACCATAATTCCAAAAAAAAACATTAACCAACAATTTAAAAATATACCTATAAACAAACTAGTGTTCTTAAAACGCAAACCAAGATCATAAAAAAAAACATATAAAACATATTTTTTATAACGTTAGCAGTATTATTAAGCGGCGGCGTTTTATTGTAAGAGGCGATTCGTTCAATTTAACGTCCGCGTAAAACGCGGCGTTCGCGACGTCACGTTTGCAATCCTTCACGCACGAACTAAGTATCACACTTTAGCAGATGATATAATTTTCTAGCAAGTTTGTTTACGCTAGATTCCGCTTATGGAATGAATGGAATTTCAGTTGTTTTCGTGTGGGTGAAATAGTCACCATGAAGAAGGATTAATGGTAAGGACAATTTATGATCTTCATGCTCTTATGCGTTTTCACCTACAAGCCCGCCAACATGCCAACAACGTGGCCCTAAGGTTTTATGACCTGGACCTATTTAAAGGACCTGGACTCTGTCTGCCCCGCAAGTGGAAAAGACTATGTACTTCATGCTAGGCTGGGAGAAAATAAAAAAGTAGAATGTTCCAGCTGCTTCTATTCTTACGCTGATCTTAGGAGCACGCCGAGGGAATAGGTGAAAATCGAAAGAAATATGTGAATCGACGATGCAGCTAGCAACCCATTTTGATTCAGTCTTCCGGCTATACGTCCACCAAATCGCTAAATTTGGTATTTGGCCTTACCGTCTTCGGCCGCAACTTTAAAGTTTTGAACAAAAATTTTTATAAATTATCATAATTATCTTTGCCAAGGCTTGAATTTGAGGAAGCCTCGTGCTCACAATATACGCATCACGTAGCGAGCAGCATAAATCAACAATTTGTGACGAACATGTAGAAATTGACGTTGATGGCTTGTCGGTGACACGGTAGCCAATAAATGGGCTATTCCATAACGGAATAGATTGCATTAATTCAGAACGCTTACTTCCTATGAAATGTGAAGGCTTAGATGGCAGATCTAAGCCCTTTAACATTTCACAGGCCAGTCCTTATTTTATTTATTTTACTACTTAATCAGATAAATGAAAAATACTAAGTCAGTACTTCGATTATAACTTACTTGTAGTATTTTTGGTATGACTTTTAATCAATATCATTTCAAATCAAGAGAACTGCTCATTACCTATAGCGAGAAGTTTTTTTTTATCAGTAAAAGCGAAAACAATTTGATCTGATTCAGAAGTACAAGAATTAACTGACGGGTGGCGCTAGTTTTGCTGATGTAAGCCTTTGAAGTGCCGTGCTCAAATATGATAATGACAGTAAAGGTAATATAATAGGTTATTTTGAGTGCGTTCGGCTTCGTCTTTCTCGTTCTCGTTCGGCTTTATCTTCGAGAAATTTGCCTAAATATATTTATATCATGCTGAAAGACGACCATTATTTCGTAGAATCACAACGTTCTTTGATCCAAATTTTCAATATATATATTAGTTTCTAATTGTCATTATAACAAGATAAACGCTAGTTGCCTAATGTATTACCAAACCTCTTCAAATTACTGCCACAACAAAGTTAGGACTGGGATGATTTATATTGCTACGTTGGGCCTACGGCAGTGGTGCGTTATTACTGCCTGGCCCAATATTTGGCATATCCAATAGTTTCAGGAAACAAGCCTGTACCGGAAACTATTTACAATATATTAATATTTAAGCTACATAATATTTATTTGACAGATACGTAAACTTTGTTCAAATAGAAGCCTGTAAAGTAATTGTTTCTTTTTATACTCTTACGATACATTATGCCTTTATTGCATAAAAAGAAACAGTTTTAACTGATAAATGAATGGATTTGTACGAGCGTCGTTTTATAATTTATAAAATGTGCAAAAGTCGGCCACATCGCAATGCAATTTCTTCCAGGCCAACGTTGCAGAAAAAAAAACAATGTTAAAAGAAAAAGTATAGCACAATGTTAAAAAAAAAACAACAAACAATAACATCGTCTACCCTACAATAAACTTACTTATTTAATAGCATAAATATCAATACTCCTAATAAACAAAGAAATAAGATATGGCAAAAATCGCAAGGCTTGGTCGTTTAGCGACCATTTTTTCCCATTTCTTACTGCTCAGTTTATAAGATAGTATAGAGTATAAACCATTGTAAAATAATACTTAAAAAATCAGAAATATATGATCGAAGTAAAAAATATTGTTCCTTTCTCTTATAAAATTGTTCACTGATTATTATGTTTTACATAATAAAAATAACAATTTTATTTTGTTATTTTTTACAATTTTTTTGTTTTACATTGGAATTTATGGGTATTGACAAAAATAGGTATTTGATTGCAATATCTCCTATATATGTATGTATAATAAATATAAATAAATAATAAATATATACGGACAAATCACACAGATTGAGCTAGCCCCAAAGTAAGTTCTTATGTAAGACTTGTGTTATGGGATACTAACTCAACGATACTATATTTTATAACAAATACATATAGCTATAGATAAACATCCAAGACCCAGGTCAATCTGAAAAAGATCGTTTTTCATCTTGACCAGACCGGGGATCGAACCCGGGACCATCCGTGTCACAAACCGGCGTGTTGACCGCTGCACCACGGAGCTCGTCAAAATATATATAATTACTGACAACTACGGTACAGTTTCCTAATTACTACGTTAAAATGTCAGCTGTCTAATATATTATTATTACTTTAAGTAGGGGCCACTAAAAAGTTAGTATGAAAAATATCCAACATATCCCCAAAATGTTTCGTTCGTTAATTGATTTATATTTATTTAGTTCATAAGAAGTATAATTAGTTAAACCGGAGGAGAAAAAAAGTAAGTTCTTTCGAAATATTATGTATCGGGATATTTACCGTGATTACTGTGGTTTGCAAGTTTTCGATAATGGACCGTACAATTTGATTGAATTGTTTAGTAGGTATCGTGATCGTAATTTGAATTTTAATATTAAGTACCGACTTGTTATTTTCTAATATCTAAGATAAACGTCAGCTGTCTAATATATTACTAACACTTTAAATTACAGCAACAACAAAGTTGGGCCCTGGATGATTTATATGGCCACGCTAAGCCTACGGCGATAATGCGTAGTTACTGTTTAGGAAGTCCAATACTCGGCATTTTCAATAGTTTGAGGTTATAAGACTGTTTTAGGTTCGGAGGCTTAAAACTAGGCACATTTAGCAATTTCAATCAAAGTTTACGGTTTAATGTGTCTTCTGAAATACAATACAATTATATATGAACATGGAAAAAGATGTGTGGTTCCCGGAGGTCGTGTGGTTCCCGGCAGAGTAGAATAGGACCACTCCAAGTCATCCCGTGGATGTCGCAAAAGGCGACTTAGGAAACACAAGCTGAACAAAGCTTATTAACATCAAAGAGACCTCTCCAACCCGTCTGGCCAGCGTGGAGAGTGTAGGCCAAATCCTCTGACTACTCAGGCTAGAATATGGCTCTAGTAGTACAGAGAGGGTCGTGCTCCTGCAGTGGAGACTAGAAAGACCTGATGATGATGATGATGATGATGGAAAAAGATAATAAATACTTAATATTGTCTATTATCTTATTTCATCTACAATTTTTGTTTCGAGATTTCCTACAGTGTACAGACAAATAGTCAAACTATACGCCTGCTGACTGGTCATAACTCTAAATTATTGTATTAATATTGCCTTGACTTTATTTCATGACTATTAAAGTTATCAGTTAAAGTCAAAGCAATTTACTACTAAGTAAGTTAACAGAAACCAATCTTTGTTGTTCGTTTGATCAATTTTATTTGTATCTATTTGGCTATATAAACTTTTCGATACCTTCATATTGTCAGAAGAAATCGCCTTAACAACAAAAAAATATCTTAACGATTTGTTATTTGTATTCGTTCAGAGAATAGAATAATACGAAATTAATTGGGTACATAAACAAACAAAATTTAATTTAATGTAGACTTACCTTTGTAGCTGGGACAAAACGAATTGTTTTCTTAAGATTTAATCATATTTTCACTAGATTATTTTCAAATTACAATTGCGCCCACGCCAACACGTTTTACCGCACCTATAATTAATTCAAAAATATTTTTATATTTTTACAATCATTTTCGATTCGACCATACGATATTCTGGATTGAGTTTCATTAGGCGTATTGTTCACATCAGCGGTCCTTGCAAAACGCTATTAACTTTGTTTTGGATTTTACATATAAAGAAAAATATAACGTCCAAAAAGAGTTACGTCCCGTCCACTTTTGATTAAACATATTTTACTATGACTTAACTTTTCTAGGAAGCGTTAAATTGCTCATCAAATAAAACCGGCTCAGTACGAACAAACCAGATTTGCACAGTTTAAGAGATTCGTACTGCCAAACTATATTAAACACCCCCATAGATTTTTTTTTAAATTTGCTGTTATAATTGAAATTGTAAAATACAAAATCTGTAAAAGTTTTATTTCAAGTCTCTACCTATAATGATTATCGAAACCCCATAACTCACGCTGCGATTGTTATACATTTAAATAAAGTAACTTTAAATAAAGCTTTATTATTTAACGTTAACTATATAAATAATGTACCTAAAAATGCGATATGCGATTAACTGTATTAAATATATTTTTTAGAAAAAATTTAAATATTTTAAAGAAAAATAAAAACACGATATCCTGTCAAAAATGATAGCTAAAATACTCAATAAGAATTCTATCGATACACAAGGAATTATGAATGATTACATCATCAATATCAGGTCTTTTTAGTCTCCACTGCAGGAGCACGCTGCACGACCCTCTCTGTACTACCAGAGCCATATTAACGAATTAAAATAAATAAACCCTTTTTTCTCTCCAACCCGTCTGGCCAGCGTGGAGAGTGTCGGCTAAATCCTAGGACTGCCCTGGCTAATATATATGGGTCTGGTAGTACAAAGAGGGTCGGGCTCCTGCAGTGGAGACTAAAAAAAATACCTGATGATGATGATGAACCCTTTTCCATTTCAAATCAAAACACTGTATGTTCTGTCCCAACTTGCGTCCTTCCTCACTAAGTATCCTCCACTTATAAATGATCCGTGGTTATGAAACATTCTCAAAGTGTACTTACTAGTTCTAGTTCAACATAGTATCTAACTTAATAGTTAAACTTTTGGATGCACTGGCTCGTTCTAACGATGTTGTCAGATTACTGCTTGTTACGTGTTAGAATTATATTTGCGTTAGATAACTTTACTATGAGTATTATCTTTCCATCGTAGTAGCATTGTTACTAGTAGTATAAAATTTTAAATAAAAATAAGATAATAAATTGTTTAATTCGAATAACAAGATCAGTTGGGACTAGTAACAATTGACCTTGAAACTAAAATGAGTAAACACATTTAACACACACAGACAGACACAAACAATAAAAGATCGTTGAGTTCACAACTAACTGTAGGACTAGCTCAATTTGTGTGATATGTCTCTAAATATTAAAAAAAAAACAGGCCAAGTGCGTGTCCGCCCACGCGCAGTGTAGGGTTCCGTAGTTGCGAATGACAACTTTGAGTTCACACTGTTCATACTCGCACCTCACAGTTTAACGACCAAAAACATCTAACAATGAAAATTGGTTGAAATTTTACATTTTCTAGTAAATTTTATGAGTTGGTTACCTACATTTTAGTTGACTCTGAGTGAAACCGCAGACGGACAGACAGCCAGAGAGACACACATGCCAAAACTATAAGGGTTTCTTGTTTACTACGAAATCCTAAAAAAGGGATGTGTGTGTGTGTGTGTGATAGGACCCACAACTACCAACAAGTGTCTACGTAACTGCGTGCAGCCGTATCTATCAAGCATCGGCAAGTCGCATCCGTAAGCACAGGCGCGCAAAAGCCCTATTTGCAAACGTTTGACCACGATGGTGTACGTTTTGATGGTCACTTTAATATCCATTCCGGTTTATATATGTTGAATAAAATTGTCAATTATACAAAAGCCGTAATGGATGTTAAATCCCTATATCAAAACGTATGTACACCGTAGTTGTCTCTATATCTAGGGTAAAACACGGATAGTTGCCTCACTTTTCAAAAAGTTTAAATTATAAAAAAATGGGTCGTTATTAATAATACCTGATAATGTATACGAAGACATAGGTTCTTCGTCTTTTATAGAAGACCAATTCCGTTAGCATAATTGATACTGGTTTTGAGTATATTACGTTTTATTTGACCTCCTAAAATGGGATAGTCCCCTACTGCAGCGGATAGTTGCCAAATGTTAAAAAGAGTTAGGAGGATACTTGCCGCATAGTCATACATATAACACTTGGTTTCCGCTTATACTTGCGAGGCATTCTGTTTACCTAGAATGGGCACGTGCAAGCGGTTAATATTGTTTTATATTTAAAACAAGTAATATAGCATAATTTTTACTTGAAAAAAAAAAATTGAATATATGTGATGAAAAAGAATTTGCCACAGGTAGGTTTCGAATACATTCATCACATATTTTCAATTTTAATAATATACCGAGCATTGTAATGCTATTCAAAAACCAATTAAGTGAAAAAAAAAAATCGTTGATTAAGGAATAAATGGTTATGGATAATTGCACTTAGAGCAACTATCCGCCACAATAAATAAGGCAACTATCCTTTTTGATACGGATAGTTGCCTTTTCGATTTAGAAAATAAATAAAATCTTTTCAACAATAAAACGCAATTAATAGGGCAATTAAAGGTCTAATGTAAGCAAAGAAACAAAATGTAGTCTGAAACCACAATCAATTATAAAGATATCGAACAAAAACTAGGTACCAATATAATTTCGACGTCCGTTAATGTTTCGCAGCGGAAGATTTTTGCTCACACGGACGAAATGCGTGCACCGCTCACAAACGCTCCAAACGTGGCAGTGAGACCTGCGGGGGGAGCGCTTCTAACTATAATCAAGCAGTAATGCCACAAATGTACCTAACAAGTATCCCCCCGACGCAACTATCCGGGTTTTACCCTAGACACAAAACAAAGGCATACTTTTGAACAATTATTTTAAATAACAACTACCAACAACAACAAATATAAAATTGTACTAACTTCGGAAATAACTCTGTATAAAACATATCATCATCATCAGGTCTTTAGTCACCACTGCAGGAACACGACCCTCTCTGTACTACCAGAGCCATATATTAGCCTGACCAGGCAGAGGATTTGGCCACTCTCCAGGCTGGCCAGAGGGGTTGGAGAGGACTCTTTGATGTTTAAAGCTTTGTTAAGCAAAACATATGTGACGCGGTATTTTGTAACATATTAGTTTCAAGTTAAATCAGTTTAACTCTAAAAGACCTTAGATTTGCATTATGAATATATTTTACTTCATGAATACAATTTTCTGTTCAACCTCATACAAAAAGGGAGGCAATGCATTAAAGTTATATAACAGGAATATTTCAAGCTGTATGCTAAGGCAGTATGTTTGTGTGTGTTGTGGTCTATCTATGGCATTCTAGCTAGTGAACTCATAAGAAACTCAGATTTAAAAAACTATGTTTGATACGAAATCATACCGTCATCATCATTTCGTGTAGGTGACACGGTCAGTCGACCATGCACACCCTGGTGTCAAAGTTCTTCGGAACCGCCTCTCGGTTTTTGACGTGGTTCCTTTAACGACTACTAGATGGCAGCCGGGACCTGTTTGTCTGTTCGCGATAAACTCGAAAACTACTGAACGGATTTTCATGGGGTTTTCACCAATAGATATTGATAGAATAGTGATTCATGAGGAAGGTTCTTAGGTATACATTGCCTGGGCGCAGCTGGGGAGAAAGGCTAGTTGTATGCAAAAGTACTTATTTTAAAATATGTAATACCATTAACATTTTTATAATTGTCCTGTATTTATCTCTATTAAACATGGCATGAAAAGTAAGCAATTTGTTATTTCCGTTGCTTAAAACAACATTGAATGTAAAGCAACGGAGGCCAATTATTTGTTTTGTAATTAAAAAGAAAGAAGAAGCTTCGCCGGAGAAAAATAACTGATCACCGTAATGAATAGGGAACCGAGACAATCGGAAAGGAGCTAGTGAGGCTCGGGTTATTTATTTTTTAACCGACTTCAAAAAAGGAGGAAGTTCTCAATTCGTCGTAATTTTTTTTAATGTATGTTCCCCGATTTTTCGAAGACACCTGGACCGATTTAAGAAATTATTTTTTTGTTCGATAGGTAATACTTTAAAAATGGTCCCATAAAATTATTGTCGATATGTGTGGAGCGCTTTTTGAAAAAATACACAAAAACAAAAAAAATGTTTTCAGGTCTGCCGTTTGGATTGCACTTGATGATGATGATGAAGTCGGTTATTGTTTTTTGTTAAAAATATTTTAAATTATTTACTTTATACAAGCATATCAATGCTGACAAATAAATAAATATATATGGACAAATCACACAAATAGAGCTAGCCCCAAAATAAGTTTGAGTGTTTGTTTGTTCTTCGTGTGTGTAAGTAGCTAACACTGTTGTCAGATTTCTTTTTTTTTATGTCATAGGACGGCAGACGAGCGAACGGGTCACCTGATGGTAAGTGATCACCGCTGCTCATGGACTAATCTAACACCAGGGGTATGACAAGAGCGTTGCCGGCCTTCTCAGAGGGGAAAATAAAAGGCTGGCAAGGCAATAGGGCAATGGGGATAGGGATAGGCAATAGGGATGGGCCTCCAGCGCTCTCACTCACCGAATGAAGCATAGAAGCTGTAAAGCTACTACTCAAACGTCGATTTTCTGTGAGAGTGTGGTACTTCCCTGAACTAGCCGGCCCAATCTATTCTTAAAAACCTTCCATTCTTAAAACATTATTTAAACAAAACTAAGTTAAAATCAAAAGACACATGATCAGAGAGAGCAGAGTGAAGTGGACAAACATCGTTACCGAGTGGTTTCCCCTGGACGGCAAAAGAAAGGGAGGCAGACAATACAAGCGATGTGCCGCAAAAATACAACGTTGTTTAAGCTAGCAAGGAAATTAGAGTCCACACCCTCCTGAGACGTTTTATTCCTTTGAGATTTGTACATGGTCCTTCGAGCCGGATCCATGATACAATCATGTACAAATCCCGAAGGAATGAAATGTCCCAGGAAGGAGTGGATGGGTCCATATTGACTTACATAAAAATCTTACTCCAATAATATTTTTTACTACGTATTTGTATTCATAGTTATCACTCTTCATTATGTTTTTCCTCATATTTTTTGTTCAGAAATTTTAATTACTGATATCGGAACTCATAACAGTCATTTTTCATATTTCTTTAATTCATACTGTCAATACTAAGAAATATTTCAACACCTAATATTTTATTTCATTACTTCATTACAGTCATATTTTGTTTTTTCATACTGTCATTACTAAAAAATGTTTCTAACTCATAATTTTACTTATAATTTATTTGATGGTCTATGTGTAACCATAACCTAACCTACTTTCTGTTACCAAGTCATGTATCCAAACCAGTTGCTTTTGCACCCAGGTCGTCGCTCGCTCGCTCGTATGATGGTCTATGTGTAACCATAACCTAACCTACCTTCTGTTACCAAGTCGTGTAACTAAATCAGTCGCTTTTGCACCCATGTCGTCGCTCGCTCGCTTCGCTTGCTCGCTTGTATGATGGTCTATGTGTAACCATAACCTAACCTACCTTCTGTCACCAAGTCGTGTATCCATGGTTCATGTGTAACCATAACCTAACCTACCTTCTGTCAACCAGTCGCTTTCAAACTCTAATAGATAAATAACAGTAAGATTTAAAAAGTATATGTTAAAAAGTATAGTTACAAATATTAGTATTAATAAAGTGTCTGAATAGTGATTTTAGGAATTCCGATGATTATGATTTTCGATCATTAGTATAAGAAAATATATGAAAACAAATATTAGTAGAAACAAAATGTATGAATTGTGATATTATGAATTCCGATGATTATGAATTACAGTCATTATATTAACAAAAAATATGAAGAGTGATCATTAGGATGTAAAATTGTATGAAAACAAAATTAGGACTACCGATAATAGGAGCTAAAAAGTTATGTGGAACAAGGCGCCCCCGGAGTGGATACTACTTGTATTTCCTTGCTAGCCTAAATGATATTGTATTTTTGCGGTACATATACTTTAGTAAAAAAACTATCTATTGACAAATAAAATAGGTAACAAACATAACTAAACTTGCCTCAGCCTTCCTGGTTATATTAAATCTAATCATTGTGAATGATCAGTCAGTACAGATGAATTTGCTATACGCTGTGGCTGATTGGCGGGTACTAATCATTTATTTAATAAAAATCTTAATATTTAAATAAATGATCATATAATAAATCAAAAAGAACCATTATTTTTAAAGAATCATATTAAAACATACATACATACATACATATTATCACGCCTCTTTCCCATAGGGGTAGGCAGAAACTATCGACTTCCACTTGCTATGATCCTTACAAACCTCTTTCGCTTCATCTACATTCATTACTCTTTTCATACATGCTCGCCGGTTTCGGGTACTCCTTACATCTCCTTTTGCGAGAATGTTCGCAATTTGGTCGAGATAAGTTTGACGAGGCCAGCCCTGCCCGACTGTCCCATCCACATCTGCTGAATATATACCTTTCGTTAGTCTCCTTTCATCCATCCTCTCAATATGTCCAAACCACCTCAACATACCTTTCTCAATTTTAGTCACTATGCAAAAAACCAGCAAAATGCACTAGTTAAACTGGTAAAAACAAGTGGCAGCAAAAACCAACACAAAAAAGATATACAGCCTTTCGTCTATCTGTAGCCGTTTTCACGCAACATGTCAGCGTTTACGGAAAAGGCCACGTGTGTGCATTCCGTTTGAATTGAAATATGAAACAAGGCAAGTATTGGTAAATAATGCAATTTTTTAAAATAAAATATTATATAATTAAAACGGTACAATTTTTTTCAAAGAATGTTGCTACAAAAATAACAAAATTGTAATAGTAAATAGTTTAACTGGTAAAAACAAATGGCAGCAAAAATCAACACAAAAAGTGATTCAGCCTCGCGTCCATCTGTTGCCGTTTTCACGCACCATGTCAGCGTTTCCCGAAACGGCCGTGTGTAATCATTCCGTTTGAATCGGAAACATGAAGGAAGGCAACTATTATTAAATAATGCAATTTTTGAAACAGTTTTGTTAGTAATTGAGAACGCAACCATTACAATTATTTAGTTTTTTTTTTGTAATTGGCTTCCTAACTTATTTTTACTATGGCAACTCTGTCAAAATCTCTCTCCCGTCTTTCTGTATGTCAAAAACAGTGACGAATAAAATTCGCTCGTGCATTTCTTGTTTTATCATCATCATCATCAGGTCTTTCTAGTCTCCACTGCAGGAGCACGACCCTCTCTGTACTACCAGAGCCATATACTAGCCTGAGTAGTTAGAAGATTTGGCCTACACTCTCCACGCTGGCCAGACGGGTTGGAGAGGTATGTTTGATGTTAATAAGCTTTCTTTAGCTTGTGTTTCCTTAGTCGCCTTTTACGACATCCACGGGATGACTTGGAGTGGTTCTATTCTACTCTGCCGGGAACTACACGGCTAATCTTGTTTTATACGTTGTTTTAATGATTTTATTCCGCAAATATCAACAAGTTAATTATATTATTAAAAAGGAACAACTTTTTTTAATGAATCTTACTACAAAAATAGCAAAATGCACTAATTTAACTGGTAAAGACAAGTGGCAGCAATAAAAAATAATATTATGTCGGTATAATAAAAAATAATAATAATAATAATATACTTAATGCAGTTTTTTAAATAATTTATTACGTTTAAAACGGATTCACCTTATCCAAAGATGGACTACCATAGCCATATACTAGCCTGAGTAGTCAGAGGATTTGGCCTACACTCTCCACGCTAGAAATCGTCTAGGCTAGTATATGGCTATGGTAGTACAGAGAGGGTCGTGCTCCTGCAGTGAAGACTAGAAGGACTTGATGATGATGATGAAAGATGGACTAAGTCGCATTTTGCCTAAATATAATCCATCAAAAGAAACCATTTTTTTTAAAGAATATTAAAGCAAAAATGGCAATAGCACTAGTTCAATTGGTAAAAATCAACATAAAAAGAAATTGGGCCTTGCGTCCATCTGTTGCCGTTTTCACGCACCCTGTCTGCGTTTCCCGAAAAGGCCGCGTGTGATTATTCTGTTTGAATTGAAAACATTAGGTACTCTGTCAGTTATCCTAAGCCTAAGCCTATATGGACGCTGCCTTAAGCACCACTTAGGATTGTAGAAATAAAATAATTTGTTACATCTCAAAGAATGTGCGAACATTTTGATACGTTTTTTTGTTTTTCTAGGTATACCTTCTGACATATACCTATCTTATATGACAAAATACCATTGACGTTTTTGTTTAAAAATGTTTTTCTGTTTCTTTTTCTTATATTAAGTATATGGCTTCCACTGATGTATCAGTGATTCTGCTAATGCACAGTAGAATGAGATGTTAAGTATTCGTGTTGTACGATATAGTTTTTAACAATTGGCATAAGTTCTTTGGTAGGCTCGTGGGAGCTTCCGGTGACAAATCTATACGAGTCCATATAACAGTCTACGCCTACTTATTTCTCACGTTAACAATGCTTACAAGCCCATGGCCAAAGGATAAACATAATAACAGAAAGTATTAACATCAGGCATGGCATGACAAACACACACATACAGACACGTGATCGGAAAACAGTTGGGAAGCAAATACCACGTGACTTGAATATCAATGGCGCTCAATTAATACGTTTTGAGTAGAGGACTATCTAAGATCAGATAACTCTCATTTTGGCCTGGAATAATTTTCAATAACAATGAATAATCAAAAATCATTTACTTGATTTTAAATAGAAAAGAATAAGAGAATTGTAATAGCTATTACATATCATCCAGTCAAAGTGGGAAAAAAAGTTAATATAAAAAAGACAACGTAAATGTGAAATAACGGGAAAGTAGTCAACTAACTGTAGGCAATAAAATATAAAATTAGTTAGGTATTTACTAGTTTTTTTTTTCAAGTATCTTTCTAATCGACATCTCAAAAAAAAAAGCGCACGGTAGCTTATAATCGAAGGTACCCAGTGGGAAAATGACTTACACATTTATTTATAGCATAAATATTTAATTTTCTAGCGCAAGGCTAGAGTAAAAATTAAAATGAAAAGTATTAATATCGGGCATGGCATTGTACACAATGACACGTGACCGGAACACAGTCAGGAAGCAAACACGACGCGGCTTGAATATCAATGGCGCTCGATTAATATGTTCTGAGTAAAGGACTATCTGAGATCAGATAGGGCTCACTTTATTTATGGATATTATCTACGATGCAAAAAGAATATCATAATTATTAAACAATCAAGTTAATCTTTTAAAAAAAAAAACAAGAGAACAAAATTTGTAACTACATTTTAGACTGACTTAATAGTCCCAAGAATCATATTATGCCAATACTCCAAAACAAACATACCACGAAGTTTGAAAACTTTAATTTAGAAACCAGAAATACGTTCATATGATAGATAAGTGGTATAAAGAGTTTATTGCGTCTTTTGTACTTTTAAACTAAAATTTTGTATCTTATATGGACCGTTAAGTATCGTCCATCATCATAACATCATTTCGTGTAGGTGACACGGTCAGTCAACCATGCACACCTTGATGTCAGAGTTCTTCGGAACCGCCTTTCGGCCTCTGACGTGGTTCCTTTAACGACTACCAGATGGCAGCCAGGACCAACGGCTTAACGTGCCTTCCGAATCAAGAGATTCATGCCTGCAATGTCCTAACCAAACTGGAAACAACTTAACAAAGTATGCCTCCCGTGGGAATCAAACTCATGACCCTTGGGTCAATAAGGCAAACGCTTTAACCACTGGACCACAGAGGCTGTATATTCCATAAGTGGAGAGAGAGAAGAAAGGTGTAGCTCATTTTCACTTCTCAAAATGTTTATTGACTCTCTTATTTACTAGCCTAAGGCCAGGGAGTAAGAAAATGATGAAAAGTATTAATATCGGGGCATTGCATGATGTACACTGATACGTGACTGAAACACAGTCTGGAAGCAAACACGACGCGGCTTGAATATCAATTATGTTCTGAGTAAAAGACTATTTGAGACCAAATAGGGCTCGTTTTAGTTATGAATATATCTGCGATGCAAATATGATGTCATATTATTATGCGATCAAGTTAATCTTTAGAAAAAACCGGCCAAGTGCGTGTCGGGCCACGCGCAGTGTAGGGTTCCGTAGTTGCGAATGACAACTTTGAGTTCACACTATTCACACTCGCACCTTACAGTTTAACGACCAAAAACATCTAACAATGAAAATAGTATGAAATTTTACAGTTTATCAGTTGAATGCCTATAACTTTTAAGTTTCTACTTAGTACTCAGCTCTGATAGTTTTCCTTTAAACTTCAGTATATATACTACTGCTGTATTTTTTTTTACGTATCTATATATAACCGTTTAGCAGATAGAGGGGGGGGGACACTTACGTCT
Source organism: Rhodophaea formosa (assembly GCA_963082605.1). Lineage (NCBI taxonomy): Eukaryota > Metazoa > Arthropoda > Insecta > Lepidoptera > Pyralidae > Rhodophaea > Rhodophaea formosa. The sequence goes on along the minus strand of OY720213.1, from coordinate 9,437,576 downwards.
AACAAAAATTCGCACTTTAAAACCAAATATTTCGGAAACGGATCCCTAAATCGAAAAATGGTGTTCTCAACCTCACAATATTTTTGAAAGACCTATTTAACGATACCCCACACGATGGGTAAATAGAGAAAAAAAAATTACTCCCCCACTTTACTTGCACGGAAGCTACGCTAAAAAAAAATTTTTTTCAAGCTTTTATTCTACCACTTTTTTGCCATGATTAATATACATACCCATACCAAATTACAGCTTTCTAGTACTTATAGTCTCTGCGTAAAACCGCGGACGGACAGACAGACAGACAGACAGACAGACAGACAGACAGACAGACATGGCGAAACTATAAGGGTTCCTTGTTTACTACGGAACCCTAAAAAGGGTATGAGAGAGTATAAAATGGGAATAGCAGTATAAGAATGTAGTGTTACTACATTCTTAGACTACTGACTTGATAGTTCCAATAATCATATTATGCCAATACCTCAAAACAAACATAAAAAGAAATGGACCACGAAATCTGAAGAATTTTAATTTAGAAACCAGAAAGACTTCCAGATGATAGATAAATAATACTAGTAGTTTATTGTGTCTATTGTATTTTCCGCACAAAATTTAGTGGAGCCTTGTTAGGGCCGTAAAGTATTGTCCATTTATAGAGGTATATAGAGCAAAAAGTTATAGCTCATTTTCACTTCTGAAAATATTTACTTTAAACCCTCTTATTCACTTGTTTAAGGCCAAGGGGTAAGAAAAATGATGGAAAGTATTAATATCAGGCGTGGCATGACACACACTAACACATGACCGGAACACTGTCAGGAAGCAAAAACGATGCGGCTTGTATATCAATGGCGCTCGATTAATATGTTCTGAGTAAAGGACTATCTGAAATCCGATAGGGTTTATTAGGCCTACATAATTGTAGGCTATATGAATGATAAGGGAAACATTTATTTTTGTCAATGGCTGTTTAGTGTTATGCAATAGCTTTTTTGAATTGTTATCAATATTAATCTAATGCTCAAGCTGTAATATCAAATTACTGAAAAAAGATTGATAGATATTTTTTGTTATTACTACTTAGTTGCCAAACAGGCATACAGCTCGCCTCATGGTAAATTAAGAATGTCACTTTTTGTCGACGAATTGTTTAACAATTTTGAAAATTTACCTACTTTCGATGTAGTCACCAAATTGGTAGCTCATAAGAGGATCCCATGAAAATTTCAAACGCTTCAACGACATAATTTTTTTGCTCAGAAGCTTGTTAAAAGTAAAGGGACACATTAATGGTATTACGAGTATATAGAAGAGAAAGCAATAAAACGCATCATATGTTTAAAAAGGTTCGCACATTGTGTGCGATGTTACAAATAATTTTTACTGTTACGGTTCTACGCGTGGCAGCGTCCATATTTCCCGGCTTACAATATCTGACAGAGTAATGTTTTCAATTCAAACGGAATAATCACACGCGGCCTTTTTGGGACGGATATTGTGCGTGAAAACAGTGACAGTTGGACACGAGTTTGAATTTCCTATTTTGCGTTGATGTTTGATGTTTTTCAACTATTGACAAAAGTTTTATTATCAGATGCTTTTATTCACCCATAGATGTATGTATCATAAATATTTCGTTGGGACAGATTTTGCGTGTCAATTTTGAAGCACTAACTATCTGTCATGTAGTTTAATACTTATCCATATCATTTAAATCTTTCATCTTTATAATGTTTATATATTAAGATATTTATACCTTTTTTTAGCACATAGCCCGTCAAATGCGGTAGAGGCGTCGACACCGTGGAGTATAGTGGCTAAACCACATAACCGCACGTGGCTTTCCGTAGCCCGTGCAGTATCCGAAGGGATTCTCCACGTAAAAAAAAAGAAAGAAAAAAGATATTTGTACCTGTGATAACTAGACACGAAGGAAAAAAATGGTACCTTAAATCCCACCCCAACTATAATCATATAAATGCGAAGTGAGTGTGTTTGTTTGTTACGCTTTCACGCACTGTCCACAGAACCGTTCATCGTGAAGGTCAAAGGGTACCTTTCATCCTGGAGAAAGTGCTGTTCCCGGGGGATCGACACTAACGTGAACGGAGTCGCGGCCGAAAGCTAGAATCAATATTATTCATAAAATTATACTATAAATGCCCTTGAAAGGATGATTAAGTACGTCATCTAGAACCTATTCAAGTCCATGTTAACAAAGTTAAAGTCTTAAACACCTAGTTTGAATAAAGTGGCCTAACGACGTATACGACTACGCTAAAGTATTCAAAGGTTTTTGGCCGACCGTACAAGAACAGGACGGCTACAAGTATGTAACGAGAACATTTCCACCGAAATTCCAAGTTGAGGTATTATAACAGAGGTAACAAAGCCCGCCCTCGATCCCAGCTAATGTTTACAATGTTTTTGTTAACGTTATGCTCTAGTTAACATACACGCTGAATAGTTAGGCTGTTTGCACACGGTTGTCGTAAGACACATAATAATACCGTGACGATACTGTTCTTTGCTTAATTTATGAGCTATATTTTGTTGGTAGATTTTTCGGAAGAGAGATAGCCTTAACTATTTATTTTTATTCTTTTCTGAATAAAACATTGACTCACGATCTTCTTACTCCTTTTTCTGTTATCTCGCTCCTATTTTTTGTTGTTAGCTTATACTTGAATACCGCCATAAAAGCACACAACCGAGAATTCTAGTATTATGACGATGATGATGTTGTGTCATGTGTTAACTCCCCTCGTAGGTAGGGTATTTACTGACGATCGTCAGTAAATACCTTACCTACGAGGAGCCCGATGGTCCAGTGGGTGTGAGCTCTATGAGCGCTTACGTATGTTAAGCAACCCCTGGTGCAGTCCCTACTTGGATGGGTGATTGCAAGTGGCATAAAAATATCTCGAGCTCCTCCGTGCTTCGGAAGGCACGTTAAGCCGTTGGTCCTATCATCGTTGATGGCAGTCGTTAAGCTATGTCAGATGCCTTAAGGTAGCTTGAAAAATCTGACACCAGTGTTGGCCACTTACACATACGAAAAACAAACAGTAAATACCTTTAAAAGAAGTCAAGGTATTATTTATATGATTGGTAATAGGATATTTTACACTAGGGGATAATTGATTACAGAAGTGTAACCTATATCATTGTAAGGATTCCTCGAACCGGAATAGCTATTTGCAGAAATATGGTTCTTTAACTAAAATAGATTATATAATATAATCAGTCTCCGTTGTCCAGTGGGTAAGGTAAAACAAACAAGTGGGTAAGGCGTTTGCCTTGTTGACCTGGGGGTCGTGGGTTCAATTCCCACGGGAAGCATACTTAGTTAAGTTGTTTCCAGTTTGGTTAGGACATTGCAGCCATGAATCTCCTGATTGTCTGATAAGATGATTCCGTGCTTCGGAAGGTACGTTAAGCCGTTGGTCTCGGCTGCCATCTGGTAGACGTTAAAAGATCTACGTCAGAGGCCGAGAGGCGGTTACGAAGAACTCTGACACTAGGGTGTGCATGGTCGACCGACCGTGTCACCTACACGAAATGATGATGATATAATAAAATAATGTTGTTAACATGATATAAGAAGTAAAATAAAAATGAAGGGCTTTTGTTATGGACTAGAAAAGAAATAGACGTGGTTGCTCGTTCCTTCTTTTTTTGCAAAGATATTAATAAATGGTCATGAAAAGTAATAGGCTTGGTAAGAATTGTTGAATGAAGTCGATGATCTAGCAATCTACTGCTTTATTTTTGTTTTGTTTAGTGAAAGCATACTTCTAGATAATTGTATAATCCTTATCTTATTCCCATCCTTACGAACAAAAACTGTTAATGATAAGGTATGAAAATATCTTCTATATTCAATTTCTTTACCGAATGGCATCTTGTCTTTGCAGGTTCACTTGCCCTTGATAGATGAGTACATTTTTCTCATTACTCTTCCTGTCTGCTTATAAATAATAACTGTAACTTTATTTCAGACGAGCTCCGTGGCGCAGCGGTCAACACGCCGGCCTGTGACATGTATGGTCTCAGGTTCAATGATCTTTTTCAGACTGACCTGGGTGTTGAATGTTTATCTTTATATGTATTTATTACAAAATATAGTATCGTTAAGTTAGTATCCCATAACTTTTTACTTAAGAACTTACTTTGGGGCTAGCTCAATCTGGGTAATTTGCTCGTATATATTTATTTATTTAGTTTTGATTAATAAAAGTAGCTCACAAAGTGATATTATTTTTAATTATTCAGATTTAGTTTTTCTTTTATATTGTTTTTCTTATGTTGTACGTATATTTTTTCAAACAAATTATTCATTTATTATTATTATAATAAAAATAGACGACAAATATATAACAAATGCATTTCCTATAGAATTTATTATACTTTATTAAGTTTATGATATTGTTATTAATGATTTTATACCAACCTTGGTAAAATTGTAATATTTCTTGTTATTTTGCTCGCAATTTAAGAAACCTTGCTAGTATTGCTCGCACTGTTCTAATATAACTTGTGTTGTTATAATCAAGCTAGCTGTTACCCGCGGCTTCGTCCGCGTAATATATAGTCTATGTCCTTCTCGGTACCCTAACCTATGTGTATGCAAAATTTCATGATGATCGGTTCAGTAGCTACGGCGTGAAAGCGTTACAAACAAACAAACAAACTCACTTTCGCATAATTTATAATATTAGTTAGGAAGTTAGGATTAGGATTCGTCATTAATTTTCCCTTCAATTGTTTTCTAAAGAAAAAGGCATGGTATCTTCTCGTATATTATGAATCTCACACACACAAAAAAAGTTCAGGTACGACAAAATTACCTTCCTACTATTTGTTTTAACGCATTAAAATATCGCATACATTCTCCTTAAATGACGCAAAATGAGGTTTAATTCTAAACACAAATTGATACATTTATCTTCCGTACCTTATCCCATCAAATGCAAGCAATAAAAGAGTAGGTGTCCGCCCGGAAACTCTCGCGTCACTGCACAAGACCTCCGGAAAACGACTTTGATTATTTTTCGACGATTTGGGTACTTTCAGTGGAATTATATGGCTTGGAAACGGATCACATACTAAAAAATACAGATCTTATTAAAACGAGCGAGTTTTTGTTGTTGGAAATCTGTACTTTGCTTACATGCTGGTTTGGGAGAAAAGTAAAAACGTAGAATATACCAGCTGCTTTCCTTCCCGTGTAGACCGTTCAAGGGATAGGTCGAACACCTAAGGAATCACGATATCGACATCAAAGCCTGCATAACGTTAGCGTGGGCAAAATGGAGTGGTGACTAGTGTCATTTGTTACCCAACAATGCAGGTTAGATTGAAGGTTTATAGATCCATCATCAGATCTGTCGTCTTGTATGGAAGTAAAACTAGCATTACAAGCGTGAGCCACGAAGATGAATATGCTGCTATGGATGTGTGGAATTTTGCGAAAAGATTACGTGAGAAACTATTCTGTCTGTGTTCACTCTTCTGAAAGTTTTCGCGAACAATAAAAATATGATAGTTATCAAAAAATGTACAAGGTATTAATGCAATTGTATTTCATTTTTGAATATACATATACATTTTTGAAATATGTTAGATTTTAGTTTTACTCGATTTTCTTTCTCTTTCTAATCACAGGGTTTTACCCGGTTGCTTACTCAGCTATGGGCCATGGTTCTCCAAAGCGTGGCATCGGCTTCCGCTTTCACTGTCACTCGCTAAAGGATCATATCATCCGAGTGAACTCACCCGACAATTTGAATCGAGAATTTCAATCAAATACTTGTAACTGAGAAAAGTTAATTTGCCATGAACACTCTTTTCATGTCGCCGTCCCGACCAAATCCTTTTGAGATTAAAAATCACCAATTCATTTTGATAAATGTTGAGCACAGGTTTTATTGAAGCATTTATACTGAACGGAAGTAATTTATCTCACTTTTAAATTAGGAGAAAATTATTGCGGTACTATTGAAAAAATTTACTTCTGTCTCTTTCTAGAGTGATGATGTACAAGCGATCATGAGATCAACTTACGAAAAATTTGATTTTAAATTTGAACCGACTAGAATTGTGCCTCTGAGAATATATTAAAACAAGCACATATTAACATGTTTTAATTTAATTAGAACCTATTTCGGTTTAATCCGGTAAGGCACGCTCGTTGGCGTTCCCATCTCTATGGCACATGTTGTGAGGCTGGCATAGTTACAATCTACCGTCTAGTTCTTCAAACGGCGCAAAGGCCCATTGGCTCACAAACTATTCAAGTTTGGGAGTGAAAGATTGGTGAGGTGTCGAATGACCACTGTGGTAATGTTACCAGCCTTCTGGGTGCATTACCGTCGGACACTGACCTGCAGGATATTTATTATTCTTTTTATTCCTATTCTTTTAAATAAATCATTCAAGACCCAGATCAATCTGGAAAAGATCGTTTTCCATCTTGACCTGACTGGGGATCAAACCCGGGACCCCTTATATCGTAGGCTGGCGAAATTGTTAACTATTGCACCACGGAGCTCGTAAATTTTTGAATTGTATCTACTTAACTTTTACTTTAGAATAATTCATATTTTTTGTAATAATTAAGTCTTAGGTATATCACTACATATTATAAAACAAAGTCCTCCGCCGCGTCTGTCTGTCTGTCTATCTGTCTGTCTGTTCGCGATAAACTCAAAAACTACTCCACGGATTTTCATACGGTTTTCACCAATAGATAGAGTGATTTACGAGGAAGGTTTTAAGGTATAATACATGCCCGGGCGCAGCCGGGTAGGGCTGCTAGTCTTAGATATATTAATTGTATATTAACATTTTAAAAGGCAAATAAAAAAAGAAGCAATAGAGTCCATTTAAATAATTGATTTTCCATTCGACTTTCATTATTCAGCTAAGCCTGGATATTCCGATTACAGGTATAAAGACTTCAGGTAACAGATGTTGTGATTCTAAACGAAATCAAGGCTTAAGGCAATACTTGCGAAAGTTAATTAATCATGAGTACTTCACTTATACAACCCCAATTACGTATAAAGAGATTTACGAGCTATCGGAGAGGTCTATAAACCGTATTACGTAATTAGTATCCGAATGTTTAATTTTACAGTGACGCGTTGTAATTACGAAGTTCGCAGTAAAATATTGTTTGATTTAATGTTGGGAATTGTCGATGGAATTGCGAATGGAGATTGTTCTACAACTATTTGGCAATATTCACATATTCTCATGTCAGACCTCGTTTGAATCAAACTTACAGATGAAAATTCCCTGGGTTGGGGTTTCTAGGTCATAACAAATCGGGTAACGGGTATATTATACTCATTAGAAATTACATAACTCACTAGGGTTACTTACCCTACTCTACTTGTCTCCTTTCGTTTCCTTGGTTAGAGGTATGTATGAAGTAGCAGTTGGATATAAAATCTACTATAACTTTTTTCGAGGAATTATTAGACACTAACTTTTACCCATGGCTTCGCACGCGTGATTTATAACCTATGTCCTTTTCAGTACCCTAACCGATGTGTATGCAAAATTTCATGATGATCGGTTTAGTAGATACGGCGTGAAAGCGTAACAAACAAACAAATAAACATACAAACTCACTTTCGCATTTATAATATTAGTTAGGATTAGGGTTGAGAAGGGGCTGGCTGGCGTTGTAAAAGAGGCCGCCCAAGGACAAGATGGTCTGACAATCTATCGGCTTCTGATCCAAATTCGTCATCAATCGCAGGAGATAGAGATGAGTGGCGGAGTAGAGGGGAGGCCTTTGCCCAGCAGTGGGACAGTATAGGCTAATAAAAAAAAACTTTTATTTTTATTGAACATGAATGAAGTCAATAATAGTATCCGGTGTTTCAGGTTTCTTAAAGACTTCTGTCATAGATAGTTAAATGACTACCAAGCATTGTGTCAGCCGAGAACGAATACTTAACGTACTTTCTAATGGGGTTAGTATCGGATGGTAGCAAACGTAACAAGTCTAAAGTGGCAACTCGTCTAAATCGTGCGCTACTAGTAGCCACTTATCCATTTGCTATTACAGTTTATATATAGCCTTTGTGTTATTTTGTGTAAGTGTAAGCTAAAATATTGCAAGGTTATATCTAATCCTCTGGTTATATTTAAGTCAATAAGAGTAGGTATTATCAAAATACATATACACATATTATCACGTCTTTATCCTTTGCAGGGCAGACAGAACCCAAGGTAATAAAGCCCTTCTTCTTCTTATTTAAGAGCTTTATAGCTCTTGTCGAGTAATAAAGCCCAAAAGGCCAAAAGCGGAATCAAAGAAGTGATGGGTTGCCAGCCGCATCGCCTATTTGACCAGCTTTAACAGTCTGTGCGGGAAGAAAAACAGCTGGTACATTCAATATTTTTCTTTGTCTCCCAAACCAACATAGAAGAAAATATAATTAGAATAGCATTGTAAATGCATAAAAAAGCGGCTATAAAATAAATGTCAACAGCTTGCACTAAGAGTTAGGTTTGTATAAACAGGATGCTGTCTGCGAATGAATCTGTAATTATGTCCAAGTAACGTGTTGTCCTTGTTGGATAGCAGCCGTCAAAACCCTCTTTCCTTTTGTTTCATTTAACACGCTCTCGCAGGTATAAATAAAGCGCTATTTACTATTATGTAAATGTGTCATATTCACAATGCTTACCGTAAATTTTCTCTTTACACGCTTGAATATTTCCCAGCCTTTTTCTGTTTTTCCACCCACTCGGCCATGGAATAAAGTTATTCGTATAATCATGATAAAGATATTGTAGAAGTATTTTGTGTGTTGGATATATCTCAAAGTCAAGAGGACGAATTTATTTGGACCGAATTTTGGTGAAGTATTTTTATGATATTTTATTTAGTCAATTTTGGTTAAAGTTTTGGTACGGACAGTGGTGTCTGGAAATCAAATTATATATTTAACGATATCTTATTCATCATCATCATCATCAGGTCTTTTTAGTCTCTACTGCAGGAGCACGACCATCTCTGTACTCCCAGACATCTTATTAAATGGAATCAATCCACGTCTAGGCTAAAAATGTTGTTTAGTCTAGATCTAGAATAAACAAAGCTTACATTTATATGATAGACATTTTCGTGAGACAAGGAGATTATGTTTTAAAATGGGTCTAATGGGCTCCTGACTAGTCCGAAAATACAGTCGGCAATCCCGACAAAATAGCACGTGAGTGGCCCATTGTTATACCAACATAAAGTTTACTTTCTATAAATTATTATATGTGAGTTCCGTGAAAAATATGCTACAAATTTGACATGACAGTAACCCGTGAACATTAAGTAAAATTTCAACTTTAAATTTAACAATTCCTTTGAGATAAGAAAACATGACACGCTAAAAGGCTGTGGCGAGAGGCGACCATTCCCTTCCGGCACTCTCCACCATCGCCGGAGATGGCTCATTCATCCTTCTATCGACAGTATACCGCTTGACCAGTACATACTGCACATTATAAAAGCAAAATCAACCTTATCCAAACATAATAGAGGTTAAATAAGTAGCAAATAACTTTGCCAAACTCAATTCTTGGCGCGCGAATCTTTCAAACTTACATTCTGTATCTTGTGGTAGGATATTGCGACATTTTCCATTTTGGAATATATGCTTTGGCTCGCGGTCAATCGACTTCTTGTGGTTTATTATTGTGTTTATTTTATTAAAATAATCTTTAAATAAATTTACTTCCAGAGAGACGAAAAAAAAAAATTTAAAAAATCTATGTTTACTTCAAGGCAGTCAACATGACAATACCAAAGCAAGTTTGAATACCTTTTTATATTGAAAATCTTTTTATACCAGAAACTAGCAGAAAATTACAAACACGAAGCAAAAAAGATGATTTTTAGTTGGTTTTCCAATATCTAATAAAATATAATTTTATGAGATGCCTAATAATTACTAAGGGTCGTGCTCCTGCAGTGGTGACTAAAAAGACTTGATGATGAATTATTCGGAAATACTCATCATTAATTATATGTTGTAGTATAATTTCTAGCAGAAAAAAAGCGATCAACTGCTGAATTGTATTATAGAAACGTGCTATACAAAGTATTGTTTGCAAGCAAAGACCTATCAAATAGCAAGTTAAGTGCCTAATTACCACCGTAAACAAACGCAAAAAGACAGGAAATTAAACGACTCGACGACAATGCTGACTCGAAACATCGGCTGAATGACCAAACGCATTAAAACCAAGATTATTCCTGTTTAAATCCAGACGTGCCTTCTCACAGATTTGAAAAAATTGAATGGCTCCATTTATCAAAACGGCATGATTTATGATCTGAAACTCTTTCAGTAAATACAAATGAGAGGGAAGTAAGGACGTTGGGTCACTGCCAAAGTGAAGGCTGATTAATGATTTCGAGGTATACGGGTTTTGGGAAAAATAAATTTGAAACTTGTACGCGGAACGACACCGGCATGTCAAAATAATTATAAAGTTACGTTTAAAGGTAAATCAGGCTCATTTATATTCGGGCCCTGCGTCTAGCCGATTGTTTGATGCTATGCTAACTCAAATACGAAAACTTTTTTGTTAGTTAACGGCGTACCCGTATACAATTAAGAGTACTATTCAGGTTCTATTTGGTTTTACATGAATGCTTTCATATATAATGGTAAACAAAATTCAATCTGAGTTTATGAAAATAAGATATGAATAGAATAGTTTTTATGTACGACTATGGGCACATTTCGTCTTAAATACAAATAGTGATGGCCATATTTATTCTATCGCAATTAAAACGGCGTTTAAAAAGTGTAACTATAATGATTTTTTTTTATTTGTAGATATAATCAATTGTATCATAGTTCAACTTCTGAACTAAAATTGATAAAATTATCACAGATTACTTAATAATATTCTACACCGTTATTGAGTTACATGCCAAATATAATAATATATTATGAACATGTATTCGAGATAAAATAACTAACAACAAAAATGAAAGTTACATCAATACGGGTTTTAGTTTAGATCTATACGATATTCACGTTGTACGTTGTTGTTGATACGAAAAGCAAACCTTTTTTTTAAATGTAAAGAATAAGACTTATCTCAGAACTATAATTTCTAAAAAAATAATACGAATAAATAAATCATAAATTCAGTCAATAAAATCAATAAATAAAGGTTTCAGCCTAATCAATAGGCCGTCTTCAGGATCATCGAAATCAAATATTTATTTTTTAGCGAATGTAAAGAATAGTAAGACTTACGTCGAAACTTTATGTCAGTAAAATAATACTAACGTCGACACTAAATCAAGCCACAGCAGTGAAACATGACTCCGGTTAAAAGTTCCGGATATACGAGCCTCTTACTGTGATTTAACTGCGTTTAAGCTGAACAAGTAGCTTATTGCCTGTTAACTCGTGTCTGAGTGGACGACGACTTGAATTAGCTCACCACGAGTTAGCTTTGTTTAAATGTGAGAACTACCTACAAAATTTAGCTTTAAAGCATTGAGGTTTGATAATCATAGAAACCGAAACATTATGCTTTTTCTTAAAATTATCTTTGCTTTCATATTAGATAAAGGTATGTGAAGGCATCATATTATTGAAACTTTCGCTGAACAAGTATCTCATTGCCTGTTTACTTGTGACTGAGTGGACGACGACTTGAATTAACTCACCACGAGTTAGCTGTGTTAAATTGTGAGAACTACTTACTTTTTGGAGTTCCGTAGCCGAAAGGCAAAACACGGAAGTTTTATTGATTCATCTTTTTTATTATTGATTGAGAGGCCGTGTTGTAGCCGGCAGAGTAAAATACCAATCCATATCTTCCAGTGGATGTCGTAGAAGGTGACTCAGGAAACACAAGCTAAACTAAGCTTATAAATATCGATGAGACCCTCTGGTCCAGTCTGGTCATTTTCCCAGAGTCAACTCATGTGCTTGCTATCGCTATCCACTCAGACGTGAGTTAATAAGCTAAAATGTCCACGAGTGGTGGTGATTACTTACCATCAGGTGGCCCGCTTGCTCTTTGGCCGTCCTATTTTATAAAAAAAGTTCTTGTTATAGAGACCTTAAAGCTAATATAAAACATAGTGCGGGGCAGTCCAAAATACTCTTTCATTTCCCCAAAGCCACCTCATGTGGCTTCTATTACTATCCACTGAGATGTGAGCTAATAAGTTACAATTTCCATGGGCGACGGAGATTACTTACCATCAAGGGACCCAGTTGCTCGTTACCCGTCCTATTTCATAAAAAAAAAGTTCTTGTGATAGAGACCTTAAAGCAAATATAAAACATAGGGCGGGGCAGTCCAAAATACATCTCTCATCTCTCATGTATCTGTAATTCCTTCCCCCTCAGACGTAAGCTAATAAGCTAAAATGTCCATGAGCGGCGGTGATTACTTACCATTATGTGACTAGCTTGCTCGTTTGTCTGTAGAAAAAAGAAAATATAAAACGCAGTGCGGATTAACCGAAAATACATCTCTCATTTCACCAAAGCCAACTCATGTGCTTGCTATTGCTATCCACTCAGACGTGAGCTAACAAGCTAAAACGGAGCGATGAGCTACTTGTTCAGTTTAAACGCAGTTAAATCACAGTAACTGGCTCGTATATTTGGAACTTTTGATCGTAGCATGTATGCTGTCTATGGTGATACTTATGATATGGTAGCCATTTTTGATTTGTCACTTCAATTTACTTACTAAGGTATCATTTTCGGCTGACGTTTAAGTTCATCAATTATTATTAAGTGATCAGTGCTTGTAAAGGTAACTCAACTCCTATTTCTATGAGACTAAGGGTGGTCTGTTCAAAATATAGTAAGCATTTTTTTTCCATATTGACGGAATGACCGACATTCAATACGAGTGGCATGTTATAAAAAAATGTCAGCTAACCTTGGTGTAAAAATATTTGGTTGTAATGTTTTTTAAATTCATGTCTCGTTAGTTACATTACAAGTGGTAGATGTAACGGATGAAGGAAAATACCTTGAAAAACATATAAAAGTGCTAACCTCTTTTTTAAAAACTAAAGTAGCTCTTTACCATACGAATATAGTGAAATTGAACGATTTTTCTATATTCTTTTAAGCTGAATTTTGTATATAAATGTATATCTAATGCTGCCATTAGATATACATTTATATACAAAATTCAGCAAATGCAAATGCATCACAATTCACCATCATCATGATCTCAGCCACAAAAAGTCCACTGCTGGACATAGACCTCCCCTAAAGATTTCCAATACGACCGGTTGGAAGCGACCTGCATCCAGCGTCTTCCTGCGACCTTTATCAGGTCGTCCGACTACCTGGTCAGTGGGTGTACAGTACAACGCTGCGCTTGCCGGTACGTGGTCGCCATTCAAGAACCTTTCTTCCCCATCGGCCATCGGTTCTTCGCGCTATGTGCCTCGCCCACTGCTACTTCAAAGAGCTTATCCGCTGTGCTATATCGGTGACCTTGGTTCTTTTACAGAACTCCTCGTCACAATTACTCGGATTTAAAGAACTAGCCTGATGACTGAGTTCTTAATGCTGGATGACTGGGACGCAAATCTTTTTATTAATAATTTGCTTACAATATTGGAAACTACTATCCAAAACTAATATTTTTTATGACAAACTAAATAAAAAAAACCATTTTATATTGAAATGAACAGTTAAATTACACTGAAAAGTATTACTTTACTCGTATCGAATTCAAATCTAGTGAAAATCTGACGGGCATATTCGATGATATTGCGACGCTCGATGCATTGAAATCAGGTCGTGATTTTGTATATTTAAAGGATCAAAAAAAAAACATATTATTCGCATATTTTACATTCACTTTTAAACCAAAGTTACATGAAGCTAACAGTTTCATAAGCAAATTCACTCTCCCTCTTGGTTTTCCCACCTTACCCACGTAAACCAAGTTATGTTTTACTTTCCCGTGAGTGTATAGGAAAGCAGTTTAAAAAATATATATAGTGTAAATCTCATATGTTGAATTGCTGCTGCTAACTATAAATTTTATAGCGCCTTATTATCTCATTTTAGATTACATTTTAAGTTATTTCAAACTTGCACCAGAACAAACCCATTAAAGCATTTGCCTGTTCCTGTTTTGTTTATGCTTATTTTTAACACAATTCCGAAATTAATTGCTTTTTCTTTGCGCCATATCATATTTCTATTTCCAATCAAATTACATATATTGCCTCTCCTATGTTGAGAGCTCGGAGCACAAGGCACAGCATTGCCCACATTTATAAAATCGTTTGTCTTGCTTGCGGTTAGACATGACTGAGATAACATTATACGTATATTTCATACATGTATGTATTTGTACGGTAGATATTGCTCGATTGCTCACTGTCAGTAGTCATTGAAAACCTAGACATTTTTCAGTTTATTAGAAACTAAACGTTTATGTTTCAATAAATATAAATATATAAGGAAAAATCTGAACGCGTTAGTTAAGAAATATTCGTATAATAGTTGTTTTTTACAATCAAATTTTTGTCAATTTTAAAAAGCATTATACCATCAACATAGACATGAAAACCCATATCAACCACCCCTTTATAACTTCATCTTTTCTTGAACAAAACTTCTGCAAGAACGCGTAGACTTTGCACCACAATATAAATTAAAAAGTGTACCAAATGTCACTACTTACTTGTATAGTACTGCACAACAAACTTACTAGTTGCACGGTTTGAAAGGAATGTATGCTCTGCGTATCTAACAACGCGGTGCGAGGATGACCAGCGAAAAGACTTCGCTTATAATATTGCTTACGCTTTACTTATTACCTATAAATATAATTTACAAATATTATATATAAACATAAATAAATAAGTTTTTATGTACCTACTGGTTATTTATTACAATACAGCTTATACATACGGAGATGTGTTTATGTAGCACCTCGATTACAGACGTCACCTAACATCGCTTCGCTTGCTCCGTTATAAAATAAAAACTAAACTCCAGTGTACAAACTATCCATCTGTGAGACCCTATTTATTGCTTGGCGGCAGCCGAGTGCATACGTTCATATAGACGTATGCATTGTATGCGACGTCTGAAATGCATTTCTGTTTTTTATATGTGAAAGAATTTTGAAAATCGGTCTAGTAGTTTCGGATCCTATTCAATGCAAACAAATAATCATATCTTTCATCTTTAAAATTGTTAGTATAGACTTTTTTTTTTTTTTTTTTTTTTTTTTATGTCATAGGGCGGCAAACGAGCAAGTGGGTCACCTGATGGGAAGTGATCACCGCTGCCCACGGACAACTGCAACACCAGAGGTGTCACAGGAGCGTTGCCGGCCTTTTATTTTTCTCTCCCCAGAGGGGAGAGGGAGATGGGCCTCCGGCTCTCTCACTCACCGAACGAAGCATAGTAGCGGTAAAGCTACTACTCAAACGTCGATTTTCTGTGAGAGTGTGGTACTTCCCCGGACGAGCCGGCCCATTCATGCTACTAGCAAAAGTGATTTTCGCCGGTAGCGAGGCTCTACCACAACTAGAAGTGACTTCTGCATATATATACAAAAATGTGTTTTGTAGCAATGCTATTTAAATACGTCACATCATATTGCTTCGCTTGCTCAATCAGAAAGCAGAAACCTGGACTAACTATCCTTCTGTGACCTCTTTTTATTGCTTGGCAGCCGAGTGCATATGTTCTTATAGACGTATGCATTGTATGCGACGTCTGAAATGCATTTCTGTTTTGTCTCTGAGAAACTTGCAGTAAACAAGTTCGACACTCAATCCTTTGCGGAATACTTTTGCAAAGTTCTTTGGTAAGGCTGAGTCCTCGCTATAACCGTGGCGGGCGGTATCAGCGTTTTATTTTTGAGCAAAGAGTCTTAATTTCCTTCCCTGTCATTTATTCTTTTAGGTGGGTTAGACTGAACACACAGCTCCTGACTGCTGTGACTAAATATGGCTCTGGTAGTACAGAGAGAGTCGTGCTCTTCAGTGGAGACTAACAAAGACTTGATGATGATAATTATGAAATAGACCACAGTAACAATTTTATTGGGAAAGATGTTTTGAGGTCTAATTTGTTAAGCTGAATCCTAAACTGATAGGTACTATCTAGATAAAAAGGGTAGGGTAAATGATTTCTCAGTCTTTTTAATCTTCTACTTCATCCAAACGATTTCATTGTTACTTACTCGACTGTGATACGTCGGAGCCCACTGTCCGCATTTATGAAAATATGCATTTAAGTTTGTAACAAAAAGTATGAAAACATAAATTTTAAAATACAAAAGCAACAAGGCTTGTCTATGGTGCATAATTTTTGTTTTTTGTGTGGAGATGAACAATTTATTTTTCTAAGCTATATAAATATGATTGCTGTTATAAATGATTTCATTGTTACTTCCTCAACTGTGATACGTCGGAGCCTATTGTCCGCATTTATGAAAATATGCATTTAAGTTTATAACAAAAACTATGAAAATATAAATTTAAAAATAAAAAGGCAGCAAAGATTGTCTTTGATGAGAATTATAGTTTTTTGAGTAGAGATAAACATTTTATTTTTTTGACAGAGAGACTACTCCCGCATTCAAATGAAAAATGTGAAAACAAACCTTGGACGTGCTACCGTCACATTGCAGGTTGGCAAGAAGGTGGGACATATCTGCTCTCTTAATCAATAAGAGTAGCATAATGTGCAGAGAGAAAGCAATCTTTATCGCTGTCATAAAAACATGAGCCTAACAAGGCCACGCTTGCCACAAGTGACTGAGAGGCGGATGCACCGACCGCAGAGCTCCCTTCCGGCGCTCCCGCAGCGGAGATGAACAATTTATTTTTCTAAGCTATATAAATATGATTGCTGATGGAAATGATTTCTCAGTCTTTTTATTAAATTTTTCTTTTCTTTTTCTTCACCCGAGCGATTTTGCGGTTACTTCCTAAACTGTGATGCGTCGGAGCCTACCGTCCGATTTTACGTATGAAAATATGCATTTAAGTTTGTAACAAAAAGTATGAAAACATAAATTTTAAAATACAAGAGCATCCTTGTCTATGATGAGTTATTTTAGTTTTTTGTGCGGAGATGAATAATTTATTTTTCTTAGATGTATAAATATGATTGCTGTTAGAAATGATTTCTCAGTCTTTTTAATCTTCTACTTCATCCAAACGATTTCATTGTTACTTACTTGACTGTGATACGTCGGAGCCAGTGGGCGGACAGTGTCCGCATTTATGAAAATATGCATTTAAGTTTGTAACAAAAAGTATGAAAACATAAATTTTAAAATACAAAAGCAACAAGGTTGTCTATGATGCGTAATTTTTGTTTTTTGTGTGGAGATGAACAATTTATTTTTCTATGCTGTATAAATATGATTGCTGTTATAAATAATTTCTCAGTCTTTTTAATCTTCTTCTTCATCCAAACGATTTCATTGTTACTTCCTCAACTGTGATACGTCGGAGCCTACTGTCCGCATTTATGAAACTATGCATTTAAGTTTATAGCAAAAACTATGAAAATATAAATTTAAAAATAAAAAGGCAGCAAGGATTGTTTTTGATGAGAATTATAGTTTTTTTGTGTAGAGATGAACAATTTATTTTACTAAGCTATATAAATATGATTGCTAATGGAAATGATTTCTCAGTCTTTTTATTCTTCTTCTTCATCCACGCGATTTCACGGTTACTTCCTCAACTGTGTCGTCGGAGCCAATATTTAAGAAATTTATAACAAAAGTATGAATAAGTTGAACATAAATTTAAAAATGAAAAGCAACAAGATTTGCCTATGATGAGTAATTTTTTTTTATTGTGGCAACCTGCAAGACGTCTTCTGTACAATTTTTCAATTTAAAATAAATTCAGTCCGTAAAAAGTCAATCCACCTTTTCATTTATAATGCAGATAGCATTAATGCTGATGTTCGATTCGGCCAGTTTTTATGCCTGACTGCTTGCCTGACGCCAATCCTCCACTGGTATCTCCAGAACCGCAGACAAATACCTGTGAAAATGAAATGCAAGAATTTGACCTCGTCGGGAATCGAACCCGGTACCCATTGTGCCGCAGGCTGGCGTATTGACCACTGCTCCATGGAGGCCATCGGAATTATTTCTCAGTGTTAATCATAAAATAATACAAACACATTTGTTTAGATGGAGAAATAAATCTTCTTATCTTTTACTTAAAATTTTAACATTTGATTGCATAAGTTTCATTAATTTTCATTTGGTCACAAAAGTGTATCTTTTAAGTAACCGATATTCAAATTAAAGGGACTCTATCATCCGAAACATAACCAAAAATACAACGTAACATAAACGTGTCGAAACAATTTACTAATGAAGCCGGCAATCTGAACGGTATTTATTCGCGCTTGAAAATCGGAGCGTAGCAGAGAAAAAAGTATTTAATTGCTCCCAAGGAGCGCTGGGAATGGTGAAAATTCGGGTAGCGAATTTATAGGAGCTATTTGGATGCAAATGATGAGCTGTGCGGCCTCGGCCGTATTACCCGAAAGAATAAGTGAGAAACGTCTTACGAGAAAAAAGGATCGTGGTTCAGTTTAGTATTTATTCAGCAATGCGTTCGGTCGAGTGTGCCGAGTAATACGAGGCGGTAAATGAGAGAAACGAGACGTTGCTTGACAAATGAGATTTGTTCTCGTTGTTTGGTTATCTTCTGGTTTGATAAAAGTTTATTTTGGTAGATTGCTGGCAGTTTTAATATACGACGTGACTCAAAGTATACTTTTCTTTTTATATGTAGTTTTTTACACTAGTGAATAATAGACAGCTTGGGTATTATTTTTGACAAAAAGGAAACAAAAACGCTCTGAAAATACCTATTTTTTTATCTAACCTATGCTGTCCTACTGCTGGGCAAAGGTCTCCCCCATTTTCTTCCACTCCTCTCTTTTCTGCGCTATCTCCGACCATTTCTTTTCAAATTTGTGTATATCATCACACCAACGCTTCCTAGGCCTATCACGCTTCCTGTAACCATCTTTAGGAGTCCACTTCGTAGCTAAAGCGGCCAATCGATCCGGATTCATTCGGCATACATTGCCCGCCCAATCCCATTTCAATTTTGCGGCTTTATGTCCAACATCAACGATGCCTGTTTTAGAGCGAAGTTTGATGTTTGGCACTCTATCCAATCTAGTGACACCCAAGACACTTCTCTCCATCGCTCTCTGGCAAATCTTGAGCTTGGACTTCTTGACTTTATGTAAGGGTTATTATTACTAACTCTAAACATGAGGCAGTAATTGTAACAAATAATCGATTTTCGTGTTTCGATTAAAAGCCATAAAGTAAAAATGACTACAATAGCTATGTATTTTTCTTTCACGAACGGCTTCTTTTATTTTATGATGTTTGCCAGCCACTTGCAGTCTGCAATGGCCCGGAAATGATAAGCTACGCCACTTGTGCAACTCCAATAAAGGTTTGCTCATTCTTCATCAGTTCATTTATTTAATAAAATAGGAGCCCAATGGTCCAGTGGGTGTGAGCTCTATGAGCGCTTACGTACGTTAAGCAACCCCTGGTGCAGTCTCTACTTGGATGGGTGACCGCAAGTGGCATAAAAATATCTCGAGCTCCTCCGTGCTTCGGAAGGCACGTTAAGCCGTTGGTCCCGGCTGTCATCGTTGATGGCAGTTGTTAAGCTATGTCAGATGCCTTGAGGCAGCTTGAAAAATCTGACACCAGTGTTGGCCACTTACACACACGAAAAAAAAATTGAATAAAAGAGACGTCGACGACTCATGATACAGATAAAGTTATAGATACAAGCCAAATATTACAAGAGATTCTGCTCGTATCTATATCGAAAAAGTTTGCATTGTAACGAAACTTGTCATTAACATCATCAGGTAATTTTAGTCTCCACTGCAGTCTCTGTACTACCAGAGCCATAAATAAGCCAGAACAGTCAAAGGATTTGGCCTGTAGTTTTTACGCTGGCCAGATGGGTAGGAGAGGTCTCTTCGATGTTAATTAGCTCTGTTGAGCTTGTTTTTCCTAATCTATCTTTTACGACATCCACGGCAAAACTTGGAGTGGTCCTATTCTACTCTGCCAGAAACCACACGACAACGCAACTTGTGTATGGATATTTTATCGACCCTTTTTTGCTCCTAAGAATAAGCAACCGTCTCCACATTAAAAGCTGCTATCATTAAATGAGATTTTACCTTAGGTGCCTTAAAGTTATTAAAAAAATGTAACGTACATTTACACAGCATCTTTTAAGAGTAAGACTTTAAATTTGTTCGTAAGTTTTTTAAAGTCCAAGCACTTTATGTTACAGAAAAAAATTACATATTTATAGTAAAAAATAGAGATAAGATCGAATATTTATAATGTAGTCCATTTTTATCCAGAGAAGTAAAAAAATAAGATCTTTAGTATAATTTCACGACCTTCTTTACGACTTGCCGAATGAAAGCATAGAGATTCATCTTAGTAGATTTATTTTCATAAACTATATTAACATAATAAATGTACGACGTACAAGATTTATTTATCTAGAGGAAAAAAACGTAGCAGTTTTCTGTTACATACGTTTTGATTTTCGGTTACATACGTTTCAGCCCTCGTACCTACCTACCTACCAAATGCCGGCATATTTTTAAATTATTTTCCCCTTTACATTTCACCCAATTTACTCGTAACCCGGAGCTATTGTCGAATAGATAACGTGTTTTCGTATTTCCAATCAACCCTGTTTAATTAAAATACTGATATTTTATTACAAAAAAAACGTTTTTTGGAATTTGCGAAGCACACATTTTGAGCTTGTGCACGTTTGCGTTTGATAAAAACTGAAATGCCAAGGCTTCCACTGTCGCACCGTTTAACAAAAATAAAGGTCTATTCTTGCTATGAGGTCCCTTGTAAATTAAATTTTATCTTACTTTTGTTATCGGTTCGCTTTCTTTACTAAGAAAAATAATGGTATTATAGGGGATTATAAATACTCATTCTTCCATTAGTTCTATGATAAAACTAAATAAATAAGGACTGAACGAATGCTTGGTCACCGGGTCCCGCCCGTTAGTATCCTTTGGGTACATAATCTTTGAGAATAAGTCGTATAGTCATATAAAATCTTGTTCCAAACTAATCTAAACAAAAAAAGCTTTCCAAAAAAAAAGTATTTCCAGACGAAGTCCCGAGAAAGAAAGAAATCATAGGTAGCAAACCTCGGCTGATGTGGCCAGCCGTTTGGCGTGCGGCCAGCGTCGCCAACTTACCCTAGTAACTTACTCATGTGGAATTAGATTAACACGACATCTGGTATCATCATTAGTGAATGTGCACCGGTTGTAGTCAATATCCTCATAAGCCTCATATATTATGGCAACTTTGGCGGTGCCCCGATCTATGCAGTAAGTGCTTGGCTGTTATCTACGATATCCCAATTAATCAAATATTGTTATATTTTTTACCTTTGATTTTAAAAAAGAATAATGAATTTCAAGGTTCATAAGTAAAATGCATTTAAAGCTTGTATAACTGTAGGAAAAAAGGGCTTTTTCAAATAAAACTTAAAAAATTCTCCAGACGAGACCCACGAACGAAAGAAGTGATCAGGAGCAAATCGCAGCTGATGCGGCCAGCCATTTGGCGTGCGGCCAGCGTTGCGACTCGCTCTTGTGATTTACTCATGTGGAATTAGATTAACACGACATCTGGCTAGTATTTAGTGATTGTGCACCAGTTGTAGCAAATGTCGCCGTAATCCAGAATATATGATGGTGGTATTGGCGACGTCGGTCTATGCAGTAATGCTTGGCTCTTATATTACAATATTTCAAAATATTGAAGATGTTGTTGTTTAAGACTATATTATAAAAATAAAGAAAAGTACATTAGCATCTTTTCGGCGAGTCAAAACTTGTATCACTGTAAGTAAAAAAGGTAGCAAAATGTCACCGTTATCTAGAATATATGATGGCAACATTAGCGACTCCAATCGATACAGTAATGCTTGGGCCCTATATACAATATCCCAATATATTGAAGAAATTGTTGTTTAAGACTAACATACTTTCATTTTGATTTGAAAAATAAATTAAGAATAGTACATTAGCATCTTTTAAGTGAGTCAAAACTTGTATCACTGTAAGTAAAAAGATTTTTTTTTCAAATAAACTTAAGAAACTTTTCAGACGAGACCCAAGAAAGAAAGAAACGATCAGGAGCAAATCGCAGCTGATGCGGCCAGCGTTGTGACTCGCTCTTGTGATTTACTCATGTGGAATTAGATTAACACGACATCTGGCTAGTATTTAGTGAATGTGTACCAGTTGTAGCAAATGTCACCGTAAGCCAGAATATATAATGGCGACATTGGCGACGCCGGTCTATGCAATAAATGCTGGGCCGAACGCCATAAATGCAAATGTATCAAGTAAATACATAAACGTAAATATTAAAGTTATTGTATAAGATTTCGTACCTTAGCTAGTTTTACTTATAATGCAACTTTAAAAAGAAGGAGGTTCTTTATTCGTCAGAATATTTTTTTTTTTAGATTATTATTATAATACCCCATGACTCTGCTATTTATAAACAGTTTTTTCTATACATTTGCTAATAATACGGTTCTTATGACATCGAAATCTGTATCGTAATGATGTATTTTACGGCACTTGTGCTTTTCACTTTACACCAATCACAACCGCTCAATAGCCTCATGCCACAGATGCAAAATTTAAACATTTTCATAGAATCTGAGCAAAGAGTTTCAAGTTTAGCATGAAAACTTTTTTTTTATTCATAAGATGTGATTTCTTAACCGACTTCGAAAAGGAGAAGGTTATCAATGTACTTTTTTTGGAGAAAACAAACCTGAGTAAATGTACCTGATTATTAAAAATGTATTTTTACAAACTGCTTTAGTTCCTAACTTTTATAAATTACTTATTTGCTGAACTTCAATCTTGTTTTAGTTTAAGGTAATCGCAAATGTATTGAAAAACGTCGTATGATACTCGTCGTCGGTTTATTATAAGCACTCGGCTTCGCCTCGTGCCTATAAACACCTCGACTATAGTATACAGCTTACCGTACTTGTATCATAATGTACTATTATCTGAAAGATGATCAATTATTACAAAAAAAAAATTGGTTGTATAACATCTTAGTAAAATATTATGTTGTATTATCTTGTTATCATTTTACGAAAATGCGTCCTGAACTCTTGACTGTCCAAGGAAAGTGAAAACGAGGTTGTGCAAACGCTGGCTTTTCTAACGATTTTTACCCTAGCTAAAAAGTATTTTTAATTGTTAATCAATTGTAATAAAGGCTGTACCTACTTAACAGTGTAAAAAAACCGACCAATTTCACGTCAGAATCGCAATCGAAGGATTCTCAACAGAAAACTCTCAAAACACATTTCTGGCATGTGTTCCCTGAATTTTATATTTTTGTTTTATTTTTATTACGTTGTTCTAGCGGTATATATATAAGTTTTAGTGGCAAGGTACAAAAACTGTGAAAATTTCAATCTCTAACTATTACGGTTTATAAACGAACAGTGCTGTATCTCCTGCAGGAGATGGGTACAGCTCTGTGTCAGAAGAACGGACGGTTATTAGAGGCCTATTTATAGGATACCGCTTTCAATCATTTGGGTGCAGAACACTTAAATTAAATACAACAGCCTCCGTAGTCCAGTGGTTAAGGCGTTTGCCTTGTTGACCCGGGTCGTGGTTCGATTCCCACGGGAAGCATACTTTGTGAAGTTGTTTCTAGTTTAATTAGGACATTGAAGGCATTAATCACCTGATTGTCTGATAAGAAAGATGATTCCGTGTTTCAGAAGGCACGTTAAGCCATTGGTTCCGGCTGCCATCTGGTAGTCGTTAAAGGAACCACGTCAGAAGCCGAAAGGCGGTCGTATGACCGTGTCACCGATACGAAATGGTAATGATGATGATTAATAGTTCTTTATGAAGTTGGGAAAGATTATTACCAAACACATTTATGCTAAAGTAACAAAGTATTGTTGGTGCAAGTAAGTTGATAGATACGATAGAAACATAATTATCTTGTTGTCCTACGTTGTTGTATTCAACTCATGAAATTTAATTCAGACAACGATCCTAAGCAAATAAAGTTTCAGCTATTGATCGAGTTGTCTTGGCAACCTGAAGTAGGTTTTGTAAGTTTTGTATAGTAAACTATCCATCACAGAAAGTATTAAGCATTTACAATGGTATTTAAATATTACTTTTTGTCACAAGACGAATGTTTGTGGGTGGTGTTAATTCAACCCCATTATTATAACGATAGAAAACTACAAACTATCGCTTGAAATAATTCAGGAAACAATATTAATTATGTAAATAGCCGAATCATTAAGGAGCCCGATGCCTTAGTGGATGTAATCATTAGAAGCGTTTCCGCATGTAAAGCAACTCTGGGCGCAGTCCGCACTTGAATGGGTGACCGCAAGTGGCATAAAATATCTCGAGCTCCTCCGTGCTTCGGAAGGCACGTTCAGCCGTTCGTCCCGGCTGCTATCGTTGACGGCAGTCGTAAAGCTACGTCAGATGCCTTGAGGCAGCTTGAAAATCTGACATCAGTGTTGGTCACTTACACGAAAAAACAGAAAACCACACAAAAAAAGACCCAGCCCAAACTGAGGATAAATACATACTGTTACGTCTTGTTCCCTTGCGGGGTAGACAGAGCCTAGGTCTATAAAACTTAAAGGCCACGTTTAGCATGTTGGTGAGCTTGCAGGTGGACAACGGAATCAAAATAGTGATGGGTTGCTAGCCGCATCGTCTATTCCCTCGATCGGCTTTTACGATCTGCGCGGGAAAAGAAGCCGCTGGTACTTTCTACGTTTTTTCTTTTCGTCCAGACCAGCGAGGATATAGTTATTATCACAAGAGTATTATCATACTGTCATGAACATAGATTTTGCCGTCGTAAGAAGGCTTTACATAACATTTACTATGGTGTTGTACCTCCATCAAACATCATGCTAGTAAGTTCTGTGAATGGCGTTATTAGAATGTAGTACAACATATGTTACATACGATTTTCAGTTTCCTATTCCTCGTAAAAAATGTTACATCGACTATATTTCGAATCCAGGTTGGAGCTTCCAGTAAACGCAAAAACAGAAAGTCACTATTTATACTAAGGTAGGATTATTGATCCTGAATCATCTACTGGGTGACAAAACGTCAGGGCTGAGAATGATTTCAACAAAATGATGATATTATTCTACCACGTTCTTGCCATGATTAATATACATACATACTCATACCAAATTACAGCTTTCTAGTACTTATAGTCTCTAAGTAAAACCGCGGACGGACAGACAGACAGACATGGCGAAACTATAAGGGTTCCTTGTTTACTACGGAACCCTAAAAAGTGAGCTTTTGCTACTTCACCAAACTTTTTGAGGTGAGGGCAAGGCGTCAACCGTCAACCTGTAAGGCAAACATCAACAATTATTACACACCTATTCAAGGTAAAACCTGTTCTTTGTTATTTTTATCGTAGCGGAAAGATTATGATTATATTGGATTTTTAAAAAAAAGCTACGATGCGAGCCATTCTGCGCGGTATCTTAGCCAATCGCAAGTAGCAAATCTTCTTTCGATTCAAAAAATCAGACAACTTTATTTAGTTTAGACGAGAGCAGATCAGACCGCGCAAATAAATATAGTGTGTAAGACCATCAGCCGTTTTAAATTAGTGTGAACTTGAAGCCCATTAAATTTGGTTAAAAATACGAAGGCGTCCTATGATCAAACTTTTTATAAAACGGAACTTCTGATCACCGCTTTATACTACGAAAATACTGCAGAGAAACTTGATCGCGAGCGCCATTGAACCTCGTTGGACCCACATCAAGGGTATAGAGCACTTTGACAGTAACATTATTAACACGCGGCAAGGCACTACGTACGAACGCATGTTCTGATCTAATAACCATTGCCCTTAAAATCCTTACTGACCCTTTTCCAGCGCAGACAAAGGACAAATCCTTTTATTTTTTAAGTTCGTCGCTTCGAGACGTAAACGAGACGTTTATACGGGTACAAGGGCATGCTTCTAGCGGTTCTGATTCGATTTTTCTATTATTTTGTTGGGTTAAATTGTACTTTAGTCACTAAATTTACTCTTTACGTCTTCATTGCGGTGAAGGACATGTCAGTATACATGTTTAAATTAACCTTCAACGAGCCTTTAAAGGGGTGATTCAGCCCGCTTATTCAATTTACTCTGCGATCCTATATGAGCAACTTTTCTTATAGGATCATCCTGAAACTCAAAAAAATCGAATTCTTACGCTAATGTTTAGCCGCCCTGGCAATTTGTATAGCAAATTTTTTTTAATGTTGTTCACGGTCTGTCGACCATGCACCCCTGGTGTCCGAGTTCTTCGGAACCGCCTCTCGACCTCTGACGTGGTTCCTTCAACGACTACCAGATGGCCGCCGGGACCAACGGCTTAACGTGCCTTCCAAAGCACGGAATCATCATTCTTATCAGACAATCAGGTGATTCATGCCTGCAATGTCCTAACCAAACTGGAAACAATTTAAAAAAGTATGCTTCCCGTGGGAATCGAACTCACGAACCCCGGGTCAACAAGGCAAAAGGCAGTTAAACATGATAGAAGCCCGATTCTACATTTCTCATTCATACCAGCTCTCGTTTTCATACCTCTCGTACTTTCATACTTCTTACTTTTATCTTTCATGCATAATGTATTTCTCATTTTACATACGTTGCTAATATAAGATCATTAAAACTGTAAAGATATTGGGTAATTGGGGCAATACAAAAGTGAAATACATTTTCTATGAAACACTACTAAACACTCTCTCTAGAAAAACAAACAATGAAAATAGCTCAAAAATGCACGTTGGCTATAAATTAATGTTGCACACATGTTTTGCATGCTTGGGCGACGACACGCTGAAACATTGTCGCGTCAGTGAACTGCTGTACCGAAAGGAGCTATTGTGTAAACAAATTTGGTGGTGTAACATCGAGGAAAATGTGTATTTTTTATGAAAATGGATAAAGTGTTGAGAATTAGCGTGAGAAGTGGTAGATATTGATAAGATCAGCCAAATACGAGTCGAATTCGCACGCACTAAGGGTTCTGGCACTAACCGTATATATGCATGAAACCTCATTCATGAAAATTATTTTGTAAGGTTCATCAGACTTTATGCAATATAAAGAAATCCAAGTATTTTTCTTTTTGAGGTACGAATAATTCTTAACTTATTATAGCAACGCAATATCGCCATTTAAACTTGCAACTATCCTTTATGATAACAATTACATAAACATGCAACTTACTTTTAACTAAGCCACCTCATATTTTCATAGGAACTAAAATTGCAAAAAAAAAACTTTTCGTTGATTTTGTACATTTTAATCAAATGATTTACAGAATTGGATCATATCTCAAAACAAATGTAGTACATAATTCATACCTTTAGGTAGCTCAGCTTTTATTGTAGAAGACAAGGGTGCTTAAAATTATTTGGTAATCGGGTTATTAATTAAAATACCCAATAAATACGTATAACTAATGAGAATTCAAAACTTGTTCACAGCACTGCAATATCGCCGTTAAAATTTGCAACTATCTTTTATGTAGCAATCTCATAAACATGCAAAAATACTTCGCGCTTGTAAACGCATAATAAAAACTATTGAAGGAAGCCAACGCATACTTTCCAAGGAATTTTTCCAGTAATTTAGATTCAATTCGCAGCAAGCGATGGGCAATAAATAAAGTGCAACTCCAAATGAGGCCGCTTGCCTTCTGGAAATAATCCAACTTACTTGTGTACTTTTTGCTTCATTACGTTCCAATAAAATGGACAGAATGAGGGTAGAAATAAAATATGTGTTCAATATTGCGCTGTCATTTTATTATCAAGTTTTGTTTTCAAATATACATATACATACAGTTACTTATTAAAGAAAAAGGCGTGAAAAATTTATGAGCGTAAAAAGACATCTCCATTTATTTCTGTTTATTGAATTTATTGCTAATGGTCAGTGAGAATTTGATAACTAGTTATTTTTCTTGTTTTAAGGATACTAGCAATTTTCCTGTGCCTTTATCTGCGCAAATTATAGCATATGAAAAATGTTCGAAAAGCGTTCTCAAATTTTTTCCTCGTATTTTTCACAGAATTTTCAAAAACGAGAATTTTTAACGTTTTGAAGTCATATCATTTTTTTATTTAACCTCTTCAAATCCGTATCTTAATATCTTAAGATGCAGTCTGATTTTCTAGAGAAAAAGCAAAAATTTCATAAGAGGACAATGAATTTTAAGAATGCTTTACGCATTTTTCTTGTTGTTTCGATTTCGACTGTTATTATGATATGATGGCAACATTTGTCTGGTTTTATGGTTGAATTGCTCGGTTTACCGTTTTATTTAAAAAATAACTAAAATTATTTCAAATTTTTAACTAAATTATGTGCAAAAATTTCACAGAAACATTTGTTTATAAAAATTGCTAAGTTCATGGATCTAAGAATTAACAGGATTCCTAAAAAATGTAGGTAACAAAGATGCAAATACTATTGCATGCAAACGTGTAGCGACATAAGCTCACGCACACAAAGATACTAGAAATCCATCAAATATTTCCTTCATTTTCCCCTATTTAAAATTCAAACTCTTCCAAATGTTTTTACACTGAAAATAAACCCAATCATTGGGTATCTTTGGCATTACTTGTAATGTTTTCAGTGCTCGGTCCATATTGCTTCTGGGTCTATGTTTCAGTTTTGTGAATGAATTTTATTTAGGCATTCTAAATCCTCAAAAAAAATTAACTTACTATTTAAACTGAGTTGTCATCAAAATAATTTACTTGGCAATTTTGGACAGAGCCCAAAATTACGAGCGACGTAATGGACCGTGCTCACTACCAACATGCAGTCAAAGTTGAGTAAATGGACATCCCAGCTTAATTTGTCTGAACACATAACTTCGTGACATTTAGTATTAACAGCATTTAACAGCCTTTGTGCCGCAAGCGTAAATTGCTAAGTACTCACTAATTGTTTTCATTTTGACTGCAATTAGTCTTTATTGCCACATTTATTTGCCTTTTGTGGCTTATTTTAATGTTTTATTTTCCTCTATTTTCAAGATTGAAGGTTTATATAAGCCAATAGAAGAGTAGGCATCTTCATCACTTGGATAGACGCAGCGTTACGGATACAATTATTTACGAGTCATATTTTGACACTAATTTCACAATACCCCTTATAATTAAAATTTATTAATTCAAGAAAACTCTTTGACGTAGGAAACTCTCTAAATATCTTTCACTGCTTTAATCAACGAAAAGTCACAGAATTAATATTTAAGGTAGGTACATATATAATTTGTCTCAAGCTAGAATTTCTTAATATCATGTTAGGGGACTTTTCATATCGAATTTTCTATGAAATGAAGGCTAAAACTCGAAACAAATGCGACATTTTCATACACAAATATTCAGCCACTCGGGCAAAATGTATGGGAGAGACGAAACATTTTTCGAGTTCCTAGCATTGATTCAATTGGTAAAGATACATATTGATGGTCTGAGTCTACCCTTAAAGGTAATGACAAGGATCATGTTAGTGCTTTATACAATATGTTTGGTATAGTAATTAGCGACAATTTAATAGAACAAGTTTAGTTCTGTGACCAAGTCTGAAATCGAAAAAAAAAGTAAGTTTCGTAATAGTACGTTCAATATCTACTTTTCCAAAATGTATGGAGCATGATATTTTTTTCTCGGTTTTGTTCGTTTGTTTGGCACAAACTCTACATCCTATACTTATTAGTATAGATTACAAGCATGATTTTCTTTTTGTGTTTGTTGCAAAGAGGCATTCTTTCCTTTTACAGCTACAGATAGCTAATAGTGAACAAAATAAGTATGTTGTAATAAACAGAACGTTATGAAACGTGCTCGTAACTCACACATGACCGGTATGTTTCATGTGTGCCGAACTGTTCATAGTAAAGATAGTGAAATTGACCTTAGTTCATAATTTTGCTAAATCAAAACAAGTAAACTAAACTTTTATTGGTTGCTTGTAAAGTAAACAAGTTTATTTGTCATAATATTACAAATTATATTTTAAGATTCTAGTTATGAATTGAAATTTGAAAACCAAATTATAACCAATAAAAGGTAGCTACTTAATAAAATCTGAGTATAAAAATCAAATCTTTACACTAAGAAACTCACATGAGTTTTTTTATTTCACCATAAATTCTTATCTTAATAATAAATAAGTTAGAATCCAGCAACCGCCCGAGTAACATTAATGCAAATTGTCGTCAGTGAAGTATTGTTGTTATTTTTTTTTAAACCATTATTATTATGTCTGACATAAAAACTTCTTTCAAACTTATAAAAAATAATTTAATAGTTAACCAAAAGCAACATTTCACAAGGCATTTAATCTTAATAGAACGCCTTTTAAAGTTCGTCAAGGTAAAAGCTATTTTCATAATTAAAGTGCCGCGTTTCATATCAGTAATTACAGGTCCTGAATTCAGAAATCTAGTCCAACTAGATGTCGTCTGGATTAAGAAATTAGCTTCGTAGCACTAACTTAATGAGAACTACGCGGCAGATTTTGTATAATTATACTTGAATAAGTCAAAATTGTATAGTAGACTGGATATTATGAAGTTCTAATCGTGATTAACCTTGAATTGAATTAAAGTTTGGTTGAATTAAAATTAAATATGGTGATTTATCAAAAATTGATGAAGATCCCGATGGCCTTGTGGGTGTTAGAATTATTAGCGCGTTACGCAAGGGCGCAGTTCCTATTTGGTTGGGTATCCGCAATTGGCATAAAAATATCGAGTTCCTCTGTGCTTCGGAAGGCAGGTACAGTCGTTAGTCCCGGCTGTCATCATTGATGGATGTCTTTAAATCATGTCAGATGCCTCTAAGCAGCTTGAAAAATCTGACACCAGTAAAGGCAACTTACACACGAAAAATAAAACAGAGTTTGTGGTAAGAAGTCAACGGGTACAGTTGAAGTTTGCCTTAGACAATTTTGCAAATTCATTTTAGTGGACTTTATAATATGAAATTGGTGTAGTTTGATGTCATAAATGCTCGTGCTCATGAACAATTTGTGAAATAGTTAAAGTGGACTGATAAATGGACTCGTATAGATTTGCTGCCACAAGCTCCCACGAGGCATCAAAGAACATACGCCATCTTTGATGCTCTTGAAAAAGCTTTACCGTACAACACCGATACTTAGTATCTCATTATAATGGACATTGGCAGAATCACTGAAATTTCGGGAGAAGCCATAATATAAAACAGAAGAAGAAGAAAAATAAAACGATTACATATTAATTATCTTTGTTGTATTGTTGGGCGTGTAAGCTTTAAATACTAAACATTTATTAAGATAGAATAAACTTACAAAAATTACTAATTAAAATTAAAACAAATTACATAAATTATGAAAAAATATATACCTAAACTACTTTAAACTAAAGAGAAAGAAAAAGTAATATAAATAAAATTTAAATTTGAAAAACTAGTCGAAAAGACCACCTCTGAGAGTACCTGGCTCAAATGTACCCATCACACCAGCCGCGTTGCCACGTTGGATGGCCAGTGAGATGTGTTGGACCAGGTACGCTCCAGAGCGGGGGTCGCAGCCATTGTCTCGGAGGCGTCGCCCTAAATTTCTGATAAAAAGTTTGCCTTCGTCGCACCAGGGACCACCTGTTTCCACAGGTGGTCCCTGGCACAAGCCTTTGTTTGGCAGCTTGTTCTGCTGCGGAACCCGCCTTGTGAATGGTGTATGCGGAATGCGATGCAGCAAATGTGCTAACGCATGTGGCATCCCACAACAAGCAACGGCCTCTCTCCCAGGGTGTCAAGGTTAGGCCATCTGGGCGTTTCCCGTCTGTTCGACTAAGCCCTGGAGGCTCGAGAACGCAAGGTATGTTGGCCGAAACCAAAGCTCTCCGGATGATGTTGTTCAGAGCGTGGTGTCTCGGAAATCGGCCAGCATCTCGAGCAGCTGAGACCGTGGTAGCCACTGGTGTCAACATTTTCACCGCATGGGCAACGGTGTGGTTCGCAAATTTTGCACCCTAGTCTTAAAGCTACTGCCACCCGCAAGGTGTCATCGTCTAAATATGTGCCAAGTTGGGGTGAGGGTAAGACTTGGAGCCAGGCACCTGACTCTGGGCAAGATGCAGCTTTTATTCGTGCAATTTCTAAACCTATTGATAAATCACATAATAATAATATCGTTAATGTATTTAATGCTTTAAATACATTAACGCTTGATTTGAGTTTGAGAGGCGAAGTTGCAGATCCCACGTGGCATGAGTTAAATGGTTTATATGCACAGTCATATTCAACGATTACTGCTTGATTCCAGTTTAATAAAATTTGTATCATTGAAACTAACGTGAGAAAATACATTTATGTTTCAAAACAGGTCACTCACTGTCGGGAATGTCGGGATTGCCTTACTGAGTAAGGGCCCGGGATACTTCAGCGTTGCGCATCCCGAACTAGCTTAGAAAATGGACTCCTGATGAGTCCAAAACTATAGTCGGCAATCCCGACAAAGTAGCAGGTGAGTGACCCGTTTTTAAACATAAATTAAAATTCTGTAGAAGCTTACTAATTTTAAACGACTTTCAAACGATTGAATGTGACAAAAATGGTCTTAGAAACCACAAAGTCATTTTTAAAGACTTACGTGTAGACACCGCCTTATTCTGAGACACCACCCCGCACGTATAAATATAAAGTTTTTTAAAATATCCATTTTTTCTTAACACTTGCGTTTTGTTTTACGTTTTGTTTCATAGTATACATCTATTCAAAAAGGTTGAACTGTGTAGTTTTAGTTTCGGAAAAAAAATGGCTGTGACATACTACCCACATACAGCAGATAGAAATGTCAAATCCTTTTCGGCTACGGAACCTTTAGTATCTGAACCCTATCTATTACATATGTAAAAAAAATATTTTTTTTTTGTAAAATACTGGTTTTTAAAATAATTATTTCCATTGCAAATTAATCAGGATTTCGGTCAAAGAGTGAAATCGCGGTAATAATAAAGCGACATGTGATCATATTTTAAGCGAAAAGATTCATGCGATTCGCCGACTGCAAATTATTGCGATTAAGCCTTAAAAATTTATCAACATTTTATAATCAAACCTTATTTATTACTCCAATTAGTTTTCACGGTTTCAAATTGCTTCGATTGAACACTGGAATACGATAACTTATTGATCATTATGAACATAAATATTGGTTGGTGTTACATATTTTATATTTTATTATTGTTATTTATTTGAAGTGATTGTTTCTGTAATATGTGTGTGTGTGTGTGTTTTTTATAGTTGTTGTGCTAGTGATATTTTCGTATTATGAACATGTTCGCTTTACGGGCTAGTAGTAATCTTTTGCAATAGATTTATTTAACATCTAAATTATTACTTTTACCTTCGTCTTACTCTCTTGTAATTTTAAAAGTCCTTTGTGTTTGGCAAGCCAAGCCATTAGTCCCAGATAGCTTTAGGCAGCTTGAAAAATTTGACATCAGTGTTAGCCACTTACACAAAAAATATACAAATTTACCTAGTAAAAGGTTATTCCTACCGTACGTTTTGCTGTCGACATAGCCATAAAGGGGTTATAGGTTAGGAAGCTTTCGAAAGCCCTACCACAAAAAATTGTCTTAATCCTAATAATTGTCCCATATTTGCTGAATAACCACTCCAAGCTACTAGGGCAATTTTATTTCCAGTATATTAAACACAAAAATCAAAGACTTAAAGAGTCTCTTTTGACTATTCTATTAAACAATATAAATAGTTTTGTCAAATTTTTCAGTCCTTTCCAATTTCCCCGTTAGTAATTGGCATTAGGATAATCGTTCACGGATAATGGCTACAGCTAGTTTGTTTCGGATTAACGTAATTGGAACAAACGAAACAACGGTTCAGACATATTGAAGGGGATCCATAAAATGGACCTTTCCCATGCTTTGTTATTTTCACGGTAGTTACCTATTTTCCTATATCCGTACTCTTCAGTTGAGTAAAATAAAAATAATATTAGGTCCTTACCTATGAAATTGGC
This sequence comes from Rhodophaea formosa, assembly GCA_963082605.1. NCBI lineage: Eukaryota > Metazoa > Arthropoda > Insecta > Lepidoptera > Pyralidae > Rhodophaea > Rhodophaea formosa. The sequence continues at coordinate 9,403,340 of OY720213.1, read as the reverse complement.
GTTTTCTATAGAGAATTTTGAGCAAAGTGAATTTTGCATACTAACGTTGTTAGTATTACTTCGGGTTTGATAAATTCAACAAATGTGAAATTTTGCATGTAAATACGGACATTAGTTAGCTTAATTTAGATATTATAAAATTAACAAAATATTAAAAAGTACTAAAAAATGGCTACCTACATTTTTTTATTAAAACTGCCAAACCTGAAACGGGTCTTTTTCATGAGCATTTTCCAATAAATAAATACACAAGAACAAAAATTTTGAAGCATGCAGAATGTTTATTATATAAGCCAATTTTAAGTTTAAATTAAAAAAAAATGTGTATATTGTCTTTAGGAATAAAATAGCAAGCGGGAAAAAACGCCAATTTTATAGGTAAGGATCCAATATTATCAATGCAATGTAATGTCTAATGATGTATTAATATTAGTTAATGTCAGTCTTAACATTGAATTAACGCGATTTTTGCGTGGGCAGTCAATTTTGACCTACTATGTATCGTATCGTATGCCATAAAGAAGTGTTTGTTTTTCGTGTGTGTGTAAGCGGCCAACACTAGAGTCAGCCTCCATCCGACGTGACTTGACGACAGTCATCTAATGATGACAGCTGAGGCTAACGGATCAGCGTGCGTTCTAAAACATATTTCGAGATATTTTAAGGCTACCGGTGACCATTTATCCCACTGGGAACCACGTCCAAGTTTGCTTAACATGCATCAGTGCCAATACTTAGCTTCACTCACGGCTCTTTCAAGCTCCTTCCGTAAATCACTTCATAAACTCGATAAGAAAGGAAAAAAAAATCAATGACAATTAAAACAAAAGAATTTAATCCAATCCAATCGGCCAAAATTATTATTAAGAGCATCACATGCCAATTATCTCATTCAAACATCTCCGTTTCTTCTTAAAATAGTTTATTTAAATGGGCAGCAGCACTCGACTAAAAATTTTTGAGACCTTGAAAGTATTTATAGACAAGGAATTAATACTCAACCCATATAACAGTCGACATATTTTGCGCTATTTTACTTGATAGTCTCATGTTTTATAGAAAACGGTACGGGACCCTTCATGAAAAAGTTCGATTGGCACTTGGATGATTTTTATATTTAATCTTCTAGTGATGTTTCTGATATATCTTTATGATTTTGTTAGAAACTGAATTTGCATTTTACTGCACTGTAAAAACTAGATTCAGTCAATCACAGTAAATATAAATTTTGTCAATATCAGTAAAACTAGATTACGAATCAAGTCTTCTTGGAATCAAAATTTTATGATGATTGATTCCTTTGTATTTTATATTTTAAAACGTTGACGCATGTCCCAACGAAGTTTATAAACTTGATCTGTTTATCCTAGTTTAAGTTAAAATAGAACATGTTATTGTAAGTTCAGACGACTTCATACGCGCGTTTTCGTTCGCATTCACCCTGAGAAAAACCTTCGGATAGGGTCGAAACATGTCGGCCTGTAGCTGACTGTAGGTAGATGTCATACGAGGTATCTAAAGATCTCAAGGAAGACACACTTACATCTCGTGAAAATCTGACAAGCAAAAAGAACATATCAAGAGGACATCTTACAGGCAGACAGCTGATTGTATATAGGTAACTTTCCAAATTATTTGTAGCCAAACTTACAATAAATAACATACAGCGTCAATTGTATGGAATATAAGAATGTAACTGGAGACATGATTGATACAAGAAAAAATTAAATTTTAGCCGTAGTTAGTCTTCGAACAACACGGCCTCCGTAACGGACGGAGGGAGTGGGCAAAGCGACAATTTACTATTACAATTTTTCTGGCGTTTTTTGCGGGGGAAATGTGCACACAAGTTTAGTTCCGCACACCTACATACAAAACTTAAACTGTCACTTCATAGTAAAATATGACATTGTCACAAAAAATGACATAAAAAGAAACAATAATTTGTGTTTAGATGAGTCACACACAACTAACACATTGACATGCATATGCCTAACTTGGCTTGTACCTTGACAGAGGGGAACGCAGCGTATGGCTACTCCCTTCCGGTACGGAAGGTCGTGTTGCTTGAAGGTGTTAGTAGAGGAAACTACTTTATAAGACAACTTTGATTAATGTATAAACACCGACTAACCAAGACGATTTTATTCTGCTGGTCAGAAAAATAAGTTGATGTTTCTTTCCTTCTTCTTTTTTCCCTTTATTCATGTTTTTAACAACAAATGTAAAACGAGCTAAGGACAGTAGAACACTCAAAGCTGTGAAAGCAAACACCACATTGCTCTAACTGGGGATTACAGGAGCGCCGCCAGACACTTTGCAATCTCATGCCCTTTACAGGCTTTACAAAGCTAGCGCAGCACACCGTTAGAAAATAAAATCCATTATTAAAAAGTCAAAGTTACACTGACCTGTTTAGGTAGTTCCAGGAACATCTGTCTCGAGATAATGACATTTGTATAATCAAAACTGTGAAATCAAATTGTTCCTGCTGGGGATTATATGTAAGCAGCGCTGGATATCTTGCATTTTTATGTCCTTTTGCAGTCTTGACACACTTTTAGAACAAAATTTATGTATTTATTTCAATAACCTACGTGTTCCACGTAATGAGGTGTACTTTGGTTTACCAGATTACATGAAAGGAAATACTTATATCTTGGAGTAATTATATTTTGCGACCGATTTAATAAATAGTAAGATCTTATTATGTATCTTGGTACAATGTATACGTACATATGGGGCTATGAGGCTAATTTAAGGTTTATTTATTAAAAAATCGAAAAAACAAATCGAACACTATGTATGTTTGACTTTTGAAGATATGTTAACGGTAATTGAAAAAAAAATAAGTGGGCTTCACATGATGATGATGAGCAGTTATGTATCGGGAACTCTTTTTTAGTCATAAGACATTCTATGTTCCTTGGGGAAAGTTGTTCGGTATGATCATTAAAAATGAAAGTTCAAGAATATTGTTACAGAGTAATTGTACACAAATACTGGTAAAACAAGATAAGGACAGTTGAATAGACAAAACTATGCAAGATGATATACCGATGGCTCTAACTGGAAGTACGAGAACGGCACCATCATGCCCTTGACAAGGTAATGGTTTCATTATAGACGCCGCAGCAAGAAGAACAGCATCAGCCCGGTAAGTAAATCTCACTACAATAGCACCAATAGCACATGATTTATAAACTTGAGCATTTATAACATCAAATAACATCGATTTACATTATATAGCCCACTAGAATCATTTACAAAACAATCACCGTGTTGTGCTCCAAAATACCGGCCAAGAATTTCCTACATGTTTTTGATGATGGTTTTTGAGTATTGTAAAGTTTGTTGAAATTTTTGCAACTGATTTTCATTTAACACTTTTAAAGGAAGTTATTTAAATAAATTAATAGAAAAACAAGATAAGGACAGTGGAATAGTCCAAAGCTGTGGAAAGCGAACACCAAAATTGTCCCAACGGGGGAATACAAGCGCGACGACGGACATTTTGTAATCTCATGCCCTTTTTAAGTTTTTCCAGGCTAGAACGACACAATTTAAAAAATAAAATAGGTGTATTATGTAGGTATGAATTTATATTTTTAGTAGCTAAAACCTTAGTTTGTTTTTACTTAGATTTTTTTCGGTGTGTTTGAAAGGCCACATGGCCAGGATATTAATTATATTACAATGTGTTACCGTCATAATAAACCTAATAATGATTTTGCACGTGTTACTACAGCGATTTCTTACTTCATTCCTTTTGAGCAATTTGTAAAAAATAACAGACAAAGAAAATAAAATAAAAAAAAATGTTGAATAATCAAAGCTGTGAACGCGAACACCAAATTGCTCTAACTAAAGATAACAAGAACGGCACCGGACGCCTTGTAATATCGTCCCTTTTACAGCCTTTACATTACAAGTCTAGAATCCTAGCTTTTATCTGCACAGTTTTACGATACAAAATCCATGAAGGTGTCATTTGAAGCCACACTAAAATTGCAATATATTTATGAATATCTTTTTTAATTTGTGCCTAAATTTTATATCTCTACTTTAAAAAATAAAAAATAAATTGTACCTATGTTATGATGAAGAAAAAATAGGCTTCAACCGGTCGTATTGGAAACACTTGTGGGAGGCATTTTCCTGAAGTAGACTTCTTGTGGTTGGAATCACTAGAAGTTACATAATTAGCGAGTAACATAGGTCATAATATACGCATACTAAGTCGCAAAAAAAGGCTTTATACGAAAATCTATGATATATATGAAAAACTTTTAAAATAAAACATACAGTTATAGGTCATTATTAATGAAAACAAAGTGACAGAAAAAGAATATTGTATAACGAAACGTTTTAAGAAACATCAACTTCTAAAAAAATATATGTAGGTGTATTTAACGGTGAATTTACTTTATATCGCAAAAAAAAAAAATATTTTTAAACATTAACGGTGAGGTAGCCTCAAAAACAGTTTAAATATGTTCAAAGACTTAAAAAATAAAAACATACTATCAATAGTTTAAAGCCGATTAGCTATTATCAAATACTCTAAAAGAAACAAAATAATATCAGTAAAGTTAGATAGATAGATAGATAAAACATTTATTGACACCATAACACACGTACATTATAACAATTAACCTAAAATATTAAACTTAAAAACAGTTCAGGAATGTGTGTGCTACAGTATTTCAAAAGGCTGTAGCTCAGTGTGGGACATTGCTCAGCGAGCAAAACACTGATTTTCAGCTACCACCAGAGTCAGGGTGTGCGTGCGCTAACGAAGTTAAATATAGAAAAAATAATAAGTATCATAATAATTTTAAGCCACGATATCGGATATAGTAAGAAATTGAAATGTATTAAGATATGTGTATAGTAATGAGCAAACAGATTTCGTTAATAGGGTGAAAGTTTAGTAAATTATGAAATAAATTATTCTGATTTATACGATTATTTCTATTATAATTGTGAATGCTCGATTTTTTTTTTTTTTATTTCTATTTATAGTAGTGGGAAGTCAGAGAGCCACGTCACCTAAGCGACAAAAAGTGGGGTGGAATAGGAACGTTTTGACTTTGTAGTAAATGAGTTTTGTAAAGTCGTTTAAATGTAAAAAGCGTATTTGAACGTCTTACAGGTGGCGGTAAATTGTTCCAACATTTTGTGGCCTGGTGACGAAAGCTCCCCGTAAATGCCACGGTTTTGTGTATATGGTAGGATAATAAAGACCGGGTACTTCTGGTACTATAGAGACTGTGACGGCGTGAAAATTTTATTTTATCGTAAAGATAATCGGGCGCTCTATGCTGTAAGACATTAAACAATAAACATGCTAGATGCAGTTTCCTTCGCGAGTCCATATTAAGAATTGATGCGTTATTAAGATACGGCGATATATGCGTACGAGGTGGTATGTTAAAACAGTACCTGCAACAAGCGTTTTGCACTCTCTGAATCAGTCGGCGTGTTCTTGCAAATAATCTAGGACCAAAAACAGTATCGCCGTAATTAAGCCTAGATAAAATCAATGACTCGCACAACTTAATACGTACCTTTCACTGTTTCCTTAACCTCGGTATCACCCCTCTTTTCGGAGCAGAGGTCAAGAAGCCAAGGTTAAACTCCGATTGTATAAAAAGTTCATATTAAATTAACAGGGAACAACGCCCTCTCAGAAACCTCTAAGAGACTTTTTGCGTTACCATTATCGTGAAAGTAAAAGCTCTAATATTTAATGAATAGGAAAACTTGCTCGGGAGAACACTTTGTTGAACTAGAAATAGCTCCTACTCATTTCACTAGGTATCCTTTTTACCATTATATTCGTCTATGAATATTTGTTATTACTAAATAACTTTTCGAACTCATCATTATTTTGGTTTGAATACAATTTTATAGAAGGCTGGTTTTGATTTGATATAAATAAAAATTTATAGTGTCATTGATTTCACAAAAAATATAATTTCAAAGTTATATTACACTTTTAATTATTACGACCTTTCATCTATCGAGATATATTTTAGATTAATAATATCTCAAATACTTTGATTGAAATCGATATCTTGTATTTGTACCAAAGTTACTTTGTTATTTATCTGGTATATCTTAGAAACAGATGCCTTTCTCCCACCGGCTTATTATAAAACCAACAAACACCAGATGAAGATAAAGTTTCGCCAATAAATTTCCACTTTATGTCAACTTAATAAGCGTTCTTTATAAATTGCGTTAAAGAATTAAGTGAAGCGTGAGCGCGGCGGGAATGCACTTGGAGAATTTTTCAAGTAATTTGGATTCTATTCACAACAGGCGAGCAAGTCGAAAGGCGAGACGCGCCAAATGAACCGAAGTCGCCGGGTTACTTTGTGCCATAGTAGCATGAAGATTCTAAGAAGGTTACTTACAATAACATACATTTTTATACTTAAGAATTTATGAATAGTAATAAAAAAAGAGGCCACCGTGAGAAAATTAAATCTGGTCTGAACAAAGGCTCTGGCAAGACAACAATGCGAAATATGCATAAAAACTATGTGTGAAAAAATTTAATATATCATACTTTATCCTAAAACAACTGACAAGTTTTGACAAGTTAGCGTCAACATTTAAATTTGAATACAGATATAGTTACATTTTTAAAGGTGTTTATGAAGGAGGAGCAATTGATTAAGCAGCTTAAAGTGGACAGATTATTTTTAAAGGTGTTTATGAAGCAGGAGCAATTGATTAATCAGATAAAAGATTATAGGCAATGTCTTTAAGTTTCTCAATGTTAAATATTTTGCCAAAAAAATATACTAGTATAAACATTATATGTATGTATATGATAAGTTTAAACTCTTTGTTCGTTTGAAAACTTAAATATTCATTATTTAACTAGTATGGATAATATATCCTGACATAATGACAATAAAACATTACATTCTGATCTTCTACATATACACCCAGTCTATAGTGTCTGCACTACACACACACAAACAGACCAAGAGATCTGCGAATATAGAGCGAGGATTGGTTTTCTAATGAATTTTACCTGAATGCAGTGTTCAGTTCTAGATTTTTGAAAGTACCTAGCAGTTATGTGGATAGAAACTAAAGGCAACATGAAGTTTTTTTCTGAGATATATGAATAATTTTAAAAAGAGATTTCATAGAGTTTTATCAAGATAGTAACTAAATGACGAACGTATATAAATGTAAAGTGTTGATGTGTATTACAACCATACGTTTATTCTTTCAATAACAAATTTAGTTTCCGCCCTACCTAAATCCATTCACGCATAGATTTTAAAAAATCGTATTCTACTTCTATGCATTCACGTCATACGTTTAATCTTATTAAAGAAAAAGGTGACAGACTAAAGACTTAAATAAAAAATGTAATACGGAAAATTGTTTCTTCAAGGTCAATAAGGGTTTCTTTTTACCTTTTCGGCACAGAATCCCAAAAAATAGGTCAATATTAAAATATTTCAAAGAGTACAATAGCTGCAAAAATTAAAGGTACACACGAAATACATGTATTTACGATTATCTAACGTAATTTTATCGCGGTTTAAATAATTGTAACCTTTCTATGCGAGAATCTACATTATTTATGGTTTTATTCTTCTCAATAACTGCTACGTCACCATCGTTAAAATTTTACTGCTTTGAACAAAGAAAGTATAAATCATTATGGTCATAATCATACCATTATATGCAAGAGAATAAGCGGATTTTACGAATACACAGCAATATTTTAGCAATAAATATACGTACGAATTGCAGGTGAGCTGGCTTGGTGCCAAGATTTGGGCAGCATAGTCTATGCATGCATCCTCGATGACATCTGGCTTTGTTTATCGATAACCATTATTGTGCTTTTGCAATTTTTTGCTTGACTGCTGAAGAAAACAGCACGTACTTATATTTACTAGTTTATTTGATGTATAATCGAATCCAGAACTACTCGCTAGTGTGTAAATTTTCAAAGTCAAGAGTCACAGTTCTTATATACGGCTGTGCCATCTGTTTCACATTCAAGACGCAATTAGCAATATTTCAGATATTCAAAAAAATTTGTAACGCAGATCTATCGCAGAGGATCAAAACATACCACATCTTTTGTAATTATTATCAATTAAAATGGTAACGAGCATGGGTAGGTATTTTTATAGGGCCGTTAGCCAGAAACCATCCATAATGGATATATTTTTAATCTTGTTTAATTGATGATACTTAATTTGATTCTATCTTAGATGTATTGTACGATATTTTAGGTTACACATGATACGCCCAGCGTGTAACTGGCAAACCTACGACTCCATCTAATTCATTCATTCATATTATTACGTCTGTTTCCCTTGCGGGATACACAGAGCCCAAGGTCATAAAACCCAAAGGCCACGTTAAGTGTGTTAGTGGGCGTTAAGATGGAAAGCGGAATCAAAACAGTGATGGGTCGCTAGCTGCCTCACAAAAGGTTGCAAAGGTTCCCGAGTGATCTAGGTACATTAACACAAGCGGAGCTGTGGGCAAAAGGTAGTAATATATGTTTCCACGCTACAGCTGGTCTTCTTACCCGTAATTATAAAACCGAGGGCATAAATCTTGGGAACGTTACGGTGTCCCACAGGATTTTTCTGTTGAAATGTAAATAATCTGTATGCAAATCACGTTATTGTATGTTGTATGCGTACGATGCCGTCATTTGTGGTAACATTGAAAAGTAGCGCCTAGAGAAGATAATGTGATTAAATTTTTATATGTAAAAATGGATTTTCACAAAATATAAATTTAGTTCATTCAAGCAAAGCATGTTTACATGTTTTCCCTTTTATTATACCGAATTTTTGTATGGGCTTGACTCATCAGTACTGTAAATTGGTTCTATGTTTATTTATTTCCTTAAACCTATTTTTGGGTGTTTTCTTCTCTTGTAATGTAGTTATATTTAAACACATATATTTGTTTTTTGTAATAAAACTTTCTTTACTTCATGATATGTCTGTAATACCTCAAAGTGTATGATTTAATTTTTACATCTTAGATAGGTATACAAACTTAAGAAATATTCTTTTATAAATTTCATATTTTTTTAGCAATTTATCATGAACTGGTTTTCGCTCGCGGCTTCATTTGCGTTAATGTAGGTTTTATTCAGAAATAACACTTTTTTCGTCATAAAACAGACTCCGGACCCAAGTCTGTCTAAGTAAAGAGAATATAAACAGGTGGGTTTACAGCTTCGGAAATCTTTTGTCTCCTCAGACCAGGGCACACCTTGTGTCTTGCCCTGCAAGTCCTACCACCTACACACGTTCACACGCGTGGATCTTTACAATGCTACGGATAGCGCTGTGTTAGTGGCAAAGTTTTTGTCAACAAGAAAATAATTTGCCCAAGTCGATACACTAAGAAGAAGAAGAAGGATGAATTGAAAGATACTTACTTGATGTCTTCCTTCGTACCCATGTGAAAAAATAACAAACAAATAACTCACTTTCACATTCATATTATGACTATTTAAGAATTAAATTATCTTTATAGTCATTCATACTTTCTGTACGAGTGATAATTTGGTAACACGATATCAAGTTCGATATTTATTATCAAGATGTTACTAATTAGATAATCCGCCTTTGTTAACGCGTACCGTTTCTCAGAACAAATATAAACCTAATTAGATCTTTTTTTAATAAGAGGTAGATTTATACTAACTTGTATTAACATAAGTATCCCTTACCTACTTGATATTTTCTGTAAAATCACTCTTGTTAATTGAAAATCCTTAAAACTGCGTGTATACAACTGACTATAATTTTCAATATTTTAATAAGTATACGTTTCGTGTCTGCATAATTTATGATGATAAACCAAGATGTCATGCCAGAAATGACCTTAGAACTAAGTATTGAAATTTTTTCAACAAGACCGCGCGCTATATAAAGATCTTCACAACATAAATAAGTTTATGCTGTGTACAAAAATTATTTAAATAATCTTTCAGATAATCGATTCAGTAGTGTGGTTTAACCGATTTCAACCACACTACTGAATTGAACGAATAAACCAAAATCCCAATTAAAAAAAAAGAAAAAATTGTATGTCAGTCCGAGCGTCTTCGAGTAATCGGGGAACACAATTGAAAAATTCTGAAAACTTGCAAACATCCGCCCTTTTAGGTTTCTAAATAACTAAAATCAAAACCGGTAGTTCGTATATGTATCAACAAACATTAAGAAAGTAAAACATTGGGTTTAGTTAATCCCAGGGAGGATGATCACAGCCGTTTATCTATATGCTTCGTGGACAAGATAAGCAACCAGGCCTGGCAGCCATCATTAGATAGAAGATTCAGTGCCGGGCCGGGAAACACAGTGTAATGTGTGTTCTAATAGACACATTAGTTAGAGACGTTGGGAAAAGGCTTAGTTTGTATTTTGTTTTTGCTGACTGCAATAAGTAAACAGCACGGAAAAGTCACGATTTTTTAGTAAGAAAACGTTCCGAAGAATACAATACAATATTCTTAATTGCACCATAAATTACAAAAAGAAAAACAAGTTCATTAAAAACTAATTATGATTCAAAGGCGGACTTATTGCACAGCAATCTCTTCCAGTCAACCTTTGGGTAGAAGGAGATGTAATGGAATGTGTGCGGCGCAGCAAATCAATAATTACTAATTACTTATACATACAAAAATATATTATATATATAAATAAGTAAATAATACTACAAAATATAAACTAAACTAAACTAATAAAGATATAAAAATAATACATATTATATACAATATACTTACGCATATACAGTTACTCTCGCAGAACTCTGACACCAGGGTGTGCATGGTCGACTGGCCTACACGAAATGATGATGATGAGTAAGAAAATAATATCAAGATTGCATCGAGACTTGGTACGATGAAATGCCAGCTGCATAACGTCCGATATGTATAAGTATAACGATGTCTTCCACGCAGCTTGTATTCACACTTGCAGTCACCGATACGATGGAGATAGGTGACTACAAGTGAAGACGAGATCCGTGGCGCGGTGGTTAAGACGCAAGCGTGCGACACGAGAGAGGTCCCGGGTTCGATCTCGGGTCAGGTCATGATAGAAAACAATCTTTTTCAGGGTTGATCTGGGTCTTGGACTTTATTTATGTATGTATCTATTATAATATATAGAAAACATACTGTGTGGGCTTTCTCAATTTGTGTAATGTTGCATTTATATAGGCGACTACATTTTCATTTAATGGGAACCACGCTCGGGTTATTTATCATTCGTAAACACTCAGGTATAATGCGTAAGTCCACTGAGCCGTCGTGCTCTTCACTGCACCGACGTGTATAACAGCATAAGCTAAAACAGAAATGGTAAATTGGACAAAAAGGTAGGTACAAATTGAGCACTTACGGTCCAGCTACTCCATTCCAAATTTACCACAGCAGTCGGTTAGGCCGCAATACTCGTAACTAGAAATGTGACGTGCGCAAAAAGAAATACACAGAATTTATTTGTCAAAGTAATATTTCTTTGTAGGAAAACCCGGATAATCGTTAATGCTCTGCCCCGGGCGAAATCCCTTGTATAGATTGCGGTATCACCATAAATAACTGCGTAACTGTTTTTATGGAGGAGAAAATTACTCTTTTCACTCACTGCCTTTTATGTACCGAGAATTTTTTTACGATTCCGACTTACCGATTGATGTGTTGTGTGATGGTTTTTTAAATATCTAAATTTTCGTTACTATGTTTATGTTTTTGATGATAAAAAGTTCATATGGTCAGTTTTTTTAAGAAAAACAGACTGAATTTTATAATTTTAGATATAAATAGTATTATTAAGTATACAACTCCTAATTGTATTACGATAACTCTGATTTAAGGTGGAGTGAGTTCACACACTAGCGCCACCCAGCAAATAATTCTATAAGTCCTAAATCATATCAAATTTAAAAAATATAATAGCTGAATGCCCTAGTAAATTACTTGTAGTATTATTGGTATAAGTTTTCACTATTTTTAATTCAAAAGTGGCCACTTTTGGCGGTAAAAATTCGTTCTCATAAACTTAGATTCTAAAATCTATGAAAAGTAACAGAAAGAATACTACAAGTAATTAACTAGGGCAATCAGCTAATAGATTTTTTGAATTTGATTTGATAAAGGAGTAAATAAATTAATTGCTGGGTGGCGCTAGTGTGTAAACTCACTTCGCCTTAATGTATATATTTTAGCTTTCTCCACTGGATTCTCTCACATTATTGAAAACCCATCGCGAACTGAAATTTAAGACAGAAAGACATCCTTACGTCTTATTTAGTATTTCTGATTAAGTGTTTATAAAATAACATGATGAATTTTTCTACATTTCCGTTGCCAAAGCCTGAGAGTTTAATTAACAAAAACGTAAACATGAAATTTAAACATCGATAAAATTGTGCCTAGTCATACACCCACACTATTATTAAGCTTGTAACATATACTGCAGAAGAAACTTCAACCTATTTACTTTGGCACCCAGCAAAAAAAAAATACATATTTGTTAGGTCATACTCGTGCTTCCATAACTTTCCATAATACAAGTTTCGACTGCTTCATCCTTATGAATGAGCTAGTACGGGCCATTCGCTGAGATAGACACGATAACATACTCAATTTGCACTCAATTGTTTTCGGGCAGTCGTACAAGCTTCGAGCAACACGGCCTCCGTACTGGACGGAGGGAGTGGGCAAAGCGACAATTCAATATACAATTTTTCTGACGTTTTTTGCGGGAGGAAATTTGCACACAAGTTTATTTCCGCACACCTATATACAAAACTTAAACTGTCACTTGGTAGTAATTATGAAATTGTCACAAAACATGACATAAAAAGAAACAATAATTTGTGTACAGATGAGACACACAACTAACACATAGAAATGCATATGCCTAATTTGGCTTGTACCTTGAGAGAGGGGAACGCAGCGTATGGCTACTCCCTTCCGGTACGGAAGGCCGTGTTGCTTGAAGCGTACAAGTGGCGAAACAACAACTATCTACGCAACGCTACTTCTTCTATAAACTACTACTACTACTAGTGCTACTGCACACCTAGGCTATTTACGCGTATCAAAGAAGGAGCGGTTATTTAATGTTGACGGATTTTTTTATGTATGTTTCCCGATAGCTCAAAAATGCCTATAGGTGACTATTTTATATATTATATATATAACGGACTGATTTTGAATCTATGATCTATATTAAAATCTCGGAATAAGAGTCCTAGATGAAATTGAAAATTGCAAGAAAAAAAAAGGATTAAAACGAAAAAAAAATACACATCCCATACAAAGTCACCGGTAATCTGGGGAATTTCTATGGGAAGTCAGATTTTATTTTTGGCTTTTTACCTTTTATTCTTACAATTCTGCATTCCATTAGGGATTCTGAATCTGAGATTTCAATATAGCTTATAGGTTCAAAATCAGTCTGTATAGTCAAAAGGGTACACTTTTTAATTAATCCCATTTTAATTTGATCAAAATCGGTTCAGAAGTTTAATTGAAATCGGGTTTTGTTTGAAATCAGTTGTTGTTAATTCGACAGTTATATCAAATGGTCTACAAATGTTCTGAATTTTTTTCTGTCGGTGTAGTTCAAATCTCGAAAGCTGTTATTTAAACTGAAATCGGAAAATAACGATTCTCTAGTGTTTATAATGTCTATACAAAAGATAATAATGATAATCGGCTAATTTACAAACAAAGAAATAAACAAATTAATAAACTCGCTTTTACAATATAAGAAAGGATTTCATAATAATTACCTCACCTTTGGGAAAAAAAATTATATTAAGGGCCTACACTAGGCACACTAGTGACGCCAATCATTTTATTCCTAATACTTTACAAATAGAATGAAAATCAAGAATGTAAATCATATAAGCATTTTTAGTGATTACTAAATGATTACCGCCAAAAACACCCGTTTTAGGCGGTAATGAGTAGTTCTCTAAATGACTGATTCTCATAAGATTAAAACATGATTCCAAAAATACTTCAAGTAATTTAGTAATGCTTTCGCTTATATGACTTACATTCTTGAATTATATTCTATTTGTAAAGTATTAGGTATAAAATAATTGGCGTCACTAGTGTGCCTAGTGTGGGCCCTTAATTTATTTCGTTATGAAAAGCATTCAGTTTTCATAACTTATTTTCAATATTTTTAAAACCTTAAAACCTATAAGCAAATTAAGGTTCTCTAGTACTACGGTGCATCGGTTGGATTGGTTCCCTAAATAAATATTGGTTCACATCGCAGCGACCCCGCATATTTGTTAGCTTTGAGCGAAAGCTCCGCTGATGAAAGCTGAAGCCGGGCGTTACTGGTGCTGCGGGCAGCCTGCACATTTGTAGTAGATCACTTCTTTGTTTTATTTTGTTACATGATGGTTTAGTGGGTGAACGTATTATTAGAACTGATGTATATTAAACAACACTGGCTGTGGTTACATTTTGCTGTGGTAACCACGTCTACAAAAAATATCACGAGGTCTTTCTTGCTTTAGACGATAAACCGTTGGACTCGGCCAGATTTCACTGTTATCTCGATAACCTACAACAAAGCAAGTGCCCAAACAAAAACAAAAGAAAACAGACAATTTTCCTTTTATTTACTGATACATGATCAGCTCAAAACAGAAAAATCAATATATTGAAAAAGCCTATCGAAAACTATCAGAAATTTTCGGTTCTGTAGCACTACAGTGCATCGGTTGGATTGGTTTCCTAAAATAAATATTGGTTCGCATCGCAGCGACCCCGCATATTTGTTAGCTTTGAGCGAAAGCACTGCTGAAAGCAGAAGCCGTAAAGCCAAGCCGTAAAAAGCGGTACTGGTGCTGCAAGCACATCCATAGTATATCACTACTTTTTGTTTTGTTAGACCATAGTTCAGTGGGCGGACGCATCATTATAGCTTATGTATGTTAAGCAACCCTGGCCGTGATTTCCTTTTGGTTTGGTAATCATAACTACAAAAAAATTCCGGAGCTCCTCCTTGCTTTAGACTTTCCAAGACTCCGCTATTATCTTGAGAAATTAAACAAACACTTAACCTTAACCTTAAAGTGACCTTACTTATTCGTAGGATCAAAAAAAAAACAAAACAGTTTCCTTTTATTTATAACATAAATAAATAACATTACATCTTTTTCCCTTGCGGGGTAGACAGAGCCAAAGGTCAATTAACCCAAAGGCCACATTTAGCGTGTTAAGTGGAATCAAAACAGTGATTGGTTGCTTGCCGCATCGCCTATAACGGTATTCCTTAGATTTTCGCCCAATTCCTTGACCGGCTTTTACGGTCTGTGCGGGAAGAAAAGCAGCTGGTATATTTTATGTTTTTTCTTTTCTCCCAACCGAGCATGGAAGTATTATTTACTGATACAATATAAGCTTAAACAAAAAGAGCAATATTTTGTGAAAGCCTAACTAAAGCTACCGGTCTCTGTTTTTAGAACTACAGTACATAATTTTAATTGATATACTACAATAAATTTGCTCACATCGCAAAGACCCCGCATATTGTGAGCTTTGAACCGCAAGCTCTGCTGTTACCTTGCGTTACTGGTGCTGCTCACTGTTTACACTGTTATATTGAAAATTACTAGCAAAAGCTCCCGTGAGGCAATGATACAGACTTGAATATCATTTATTTTTTAACACCACCTTACACAAATACGTTCAAAAAATTTTCAGCAGCTCTTTGAAAAGTAGCAGAGGTATTGAAGTGGCATATTCTTGATAAATGATAAAAATATAATAAGCATTTAATGAAGCAAAATATTTAATGAGCTGTCTCGTTCCATATTTTGTATAGGTCAGATTTAGTGCATGAATTTTGTTGGTTAACAGTACATTATGATGCAAAGACGGTTAGCTGGATATTATAATCGAGGTGTCAATATGCAAAAGGCGAAGCCGAGTGCTTCTAATAAACCGATGACTATAATAGACAGCTTACCGTACGAGCATCATACGACGTTTTTCAATACATTTGCGATTACCATTTTACCAAATTATTTTTGGTTATAAATAATACGTTTACTTTAAGATAAGCATATAAGTTCTTAATATGAATGTAAAAATTTGAGATACTCTGGTTTTTTTTTTCTCTTAATTTTATGTTTTTTTTCTATGTTTACACTTATTTCGGGGAAGACGCTGCGCTCCACGACACAGGGAATCCTAGTGTGGAGTTCAGCGCTACACTGATTAAGTACCTTTACTTTAAAAATACTAAGACTTGTACCTACTGATACCCCAAAGCACAGACTAAGTGGTCTAGTTTGGGAAATTTGTATAATAACCTAAAATACATTTTATTAAATTTGTAAGTGCTTTATCATAAGGGAACATTTGTACTAAGTGTCAAAATAAACGATTTTTATTATTTATTTATTATTATTATTACTTAAACTAAAACAAGATTGCAATTCAGCAAATAAGGAATTTATAAAAGTTAAGAACAAAAGCAGTTTGTAAAAATACTTCTTCTTCCTCACCTTATACCACTTAATGTGGGGTAAACATGTAAACTTCTTTCATTTTGCTCTATCTCGAGCCATCTTTTCGTTGGCCTGCCTCTATTTTGGTTTCCAGTTACTTTCATATTTAGTATTTTTTTAGTAATATGGTTTTTTTTCCTCTGCATAACATGACCGTACCATCCCAGTCTATTACTTTTAAGCTTTTCTGTTGTTGGAGCTACTTTTGCGATACCTCTCACATACTTATTTATTATGCAGCGGAGATAAGAATGTTAAGGTGGATGAGTAGGGTGACTAGAAGGAATAGGATTCCTTCTAGTCACCCTACTCATCCACCTTAACATTCTTATCTCCGCTGCATGCAATAGTCTTTCATCCGTTACCTTGGTGGCCCAACACTCCGTATCATACATACGGTCTTACCACGGTTTTATAAATTTTTCTTTTGATTTTTTCCAGTTTGTAAAAATACATTTATAACAATCGAAGTGATCACCTTCTCCTTTTCGAGGTCATCTTACGAATGAGAAAAAAGGTTTCATGCTGAACTTGAAACTCTTTGCTCGGATTCTATGAAAAAGTTTCATTTTAGCATCTGCGACATCTATTGAGCGGTTGTGATTGGTGAGTAAAAAGCACTAGTGCCGTAAGTACATCATTACGATCCAAGTTTCAATGTCATATGAACCGTATTATTAGCAAATGTATTGAAAAATAAATACCAGCTCGCATTGCACTTCATGTCAGCGACCCTGTATATTTTTAGCTTCAAGCCGCAAACTCCGTTGATGAAAAACTGATGGTACTACTGGCGCTGCTTACACCGTGTTAATGAAATTACTAACGAAAGCTTCAATTTATATTGTTTATAATGAAAATTTTATTTATTTCTCATACCATTTTACATCATTTTTTATTATTTAATATTGTTATTAATACAGATAATTCAAATTATTACACTATTTACATAAAAAAAGAAACCGAAAACACAATAAATTTAGAATAATTCCTGCCCGTTTGGCATGGTGGCAAGAACACTGGCTGCGGTCCCCCGTTGGATAGCTATGCTAATCCGTTGGGCGAAAAAACAGCCAGCCCTCTTATCACCGGAAGCTGATATAAGCCGTGGAGTAATCTCTTTAAAAAAACCATTTATGAGGTTCTAGCCTTATTGACGCGTTATCTAGCTAAAAGACGTATAAACTCATAGATTTAAAAAAAAAATTTTTCGTCACATTCATACTTCTATGTATAAACTACTACCGGCCATTTGCTATTATAAGGACGTTGTGACATGTGACGTCATAAGTCGCTTGTATACGGGTGATATGGAGAAATCTGCTCAGCAGCAATGATAAACATTGTGTTTTGTCGAATTGGCATTAATTGGCATTTTATTTAAAGTATATACTATATTTTAGTACTATATACTATATTTTAGTCTTAGTCTTTTGAATGTATTTATACTTCTAAAATGGACTTGCCCAACCAACTTTTAAACAGAATTGACATACCAATATCAAATTGAAAATTGGCGTCACCGTCTCATTATGCAGTTGCTAACAAAATCATAAATGTTTTTAAAATCTACACATCATGCATATTTTCAATTACCTTTACCTGCACATTCGCTCTCAAATATATTCCAACGTTCCTGACAATATATCAAAGCAATGCATTAATCAAAATACCGTATCCAAACCAACTAGTGTTGTCAACAGAAAGATTGATAATTCGAGCCAGTATTTGGTCTGAATAGCACCTAAACTTCAAACGTTAACAGTTTCAATTTGCGGTTGGGAACGGCTAAAGCGACCACAAATACGTGGTTCGCAGAGCCAAAGTGCATCAAAATGGACCGATTACGAATTGTTCTCTGCAGTTCTACTGCATTCTTGCGCGGAATAGTAATGCGTCCCGGTGAATAGTTGGTTTCTTAGGAATTGGAATTTTTATTGTTTGGAAATGTGATATATTACGAAATTCAACGTCTTACTTGAAACTGCATTTTCTGTCGTAGCGTTCAAAATTCTTGGAACTTCTTAAATTTCCAGGAGTCGTTTGACTGCTAGGAATTTGAGAAGGGCGAACTTTTTTTACGTTTTTTATGAGTTGTCTTTTCTAAAAATACATATTTTGCATGTAATTGTAAAGGATGGTTGTGTCATATATAATATTTCTTATCAGTTCAAGTAACAGGTTGTCCTTTTGGCATACTAGAATGAGTGACAGTTTTTATGTATGTTTTTGTAAACTATGCTAATTTAGAATTGACCACTAATAACTGCTACGCTATAACCACATAGTTTAGCTGAAAACTATCTTGCCCAAACAATAAGCATTGCTCTTTAACGTGGCAATACTGCCAGTCTTCTGGGCTTTTTCTATTTATTATATTTTCTATTTATAAAAAGGATTTATTTATTGATAGATTTTATTTATAGGTAGGTTTTACTTATAGGCAATTTTAATTCTATTTATAGAAAGCATTAATGGAAAGTTTTTAGTTTGTAGACCACATTGTCATATTACCGCTCAATATTCTAAAAAAAATCTATTTCGTTTACTCCTCAGTTTTAACTGCAGGACTTGGTAATTAACATGCATTTGGAAATATTTAACTTACCAAACCTACAATATACAACTGCTGTATAAATCAATACCATTCATAATCAAGTCATCACAATATCGCTATAAAGGAAATAAGGAAGATGCAATATAACATCGAAAAGGCAAAGGTAACCGTTATAGAGCTATTCATTCTTAAAGGAGTGGAATAAGTGGATGAGTTTCGAGAAATATTTGCGTCACAAAGAGGAAATTCGGGGAGAATGTACACGCGGCGAAAACGAAATTTATTGTGTTGTTAACAATATCTTTCATTTTATGAATGGCGTAATTTGAGTTAAATGATGCATTATTTTGGCATTTGCTATCCGTTGATTCTCACGTTCCGTACCTACGTTTTGGGCAATTTCGTAACAAGATGATTTTATTTGTTCATCTTTGTTCGATAGAGACACGATCGAAGGCAGGCTACAATGCCGTTTTTGGATGAAACTTTGATGGATGGTATTATAAGTGTAAATTATGTTTTCATTAGGTAAATGATCTTAAGTAGGTATCTAAATAGCTTTATAATAAGATATATTAACTGTACATTTTCAGAATAAAATGAATAAATAAAATTATGTATACCTAGTATATAAATACCTACATTTAATAATATTAATGCACCTAAACGTCGTAGATAACTATTTTTCAAAATGTACCTAGTTAAAAACTTTTTATTTTGCTTTAACAGAAGTTAATTAGTTAAAATACCTAGAATCAGTGTGAACCCTTACAATATTATTAGCTCTAGAACCACAAAAAATACTACTGAAGATGAAGTACAAGTATTTGCCTGCGCCGGGAACTGAACCCGCTGTCACAGCGTTGTAGGCTGGCGTGCTAACCACTGCGCAAACACTAACCAAATCCCAACTAATATTATAAATGCGAAAGTGAGTTTGTTTGTTTGTTTTTAAAACAAACAAACAAACTCACTTCATACACTCACTCACAATCATAAAATTTTGCATAGACATAGGTTAGGGTACTGAGAAGGACATAGGCTATATATTACGCGGGCGAAGCCGCGGGTAACAGCTAGTATATTATAAAAAAAATATTGGTCCCATAGTTGGGAAACTAAAGGTTTTCAATAGCTTAGCGTGCTTACCGAAGCACTACATAATCTTTTTTTTTTTTTCGAATAATCAGGTGATTAAAGCCCGCAACTTACTAACCAGACTGGAAACAACTTTCACAAAGAATGTTTTCCAGTGGGATTTGAACCTTCGACCTAGGTCTTTAGGCAAAAACGTTCACCACTGGAAGCAGTCTCGATAAAGTCTCTGTGAATAAAGTTGAATTTAAAATCAATACGTCGTACTTATACCCAAATCATTTATCTTAAATCAGATTAAGTACATGGAATTAACTCGCACAACTTGTTGACTTTGCTCAACTAATCCATCTAGCCTGAGGGTATCGTCGTACGAGTAATCTTGTAATTATATTAATTTTGCCTATGTTGCTTCAGGACCGTAATAATATTACGTCTTAGGTAAATGTATTTTGAAAACAGATTTTTGGTACGTACCTATATATATATATATATATAAGCTATTATTTTCTGCTTTATATTATGGCTTTCACCGACGTTTCGGTAATCAGCCATTACCCAGTTTAATGAGATGTAATGTATCAGTGTTCTACGGTTGTAGTTTTAGCAAGTAGTACTCAAAGATTGCGTAGGTCCTTATATTGTTTCATAGGAGCTTCTAGTGACAAATCTTCCATATTACAGTGTACTTCAACTATTTCACACATTGATAATGAACACGAGAATTTATAACACCAAACTACAAAACTTAAATCAATTTGCAAAATAATCTAGGACAATCCCAACTGAACCCCTTGACTTCCCACAAATACTCCAATTATTTGTATTCAGATGTGTTAGTGGGCAACAGCGATGTCTGTCAGTCTACTATAATAGCCGTGACCTAATGTGCGTCGCGAAACATTGAATTATTTAATGTCACAGGTGGTCATCCGTCTAATGGGCATGTTGACTAAAAATTTTTTCATGTTGCTTTGTAAAGACCTGCCAAAAATAAACACAATAGTGACAGAAAAACATTTCTAAACAAAAAACTCTTTCAGTTATAAAAGTTTTAAAGACACATGTTTTTAGACGTAAATTTTTAGACCAGAAAACGCGCCGCTGAAATGCCTACATATTTGTGACGTCACAAGCTTGTATTTTGTATGGGTGGCGTGAGAACTTTGTTTGGTAGCTATACGAAATATTTCGTTTATGGTAATGGTTTCATAATAAAAGTTGCTATAAATTTTGCAGACTAATATACAGTATAATTGTAATCAAAGATTTTCATACTTTAAAAAATGGTCCTATTTACCCAACTTTAAAGAAGCTTTAAGATCACTTAACGAATCGATATCAAATTAAAAGTGTTCTTTATAGTGTTTTTAGATAGAAATTAGTCTCATTAGAAAAAAAATTCTATAATCGTAACATTAGGCAACTACCGTATTACTCAATGCAATCCAAGCGTAGTGTTCGCTTAATGTAGACGCGTTATTATGTGCAACGCCCACTGGATTATACTTAATTTCATATCACAAGTTGACAAGTAGACCAATTGATGAATGTATGGAATCATGACACAGATCGATCCTGCTAGCAACATCATTAACATGTCAGCCTACGACATTAGAGGTCTTGCTTGGGTTCGATCCTCGGCCAGATCCTGATTTTTTCAGATTGGTTTGGGTTTTGGATGTTTATCTATTTAAGTATCTTCCAGCTATCATCATCATCATTTCGTGTAGGTGACACGGTCAATCGATCTTGCACACCCTGGTGTCAGAGTTCTTCGGAACCGCCTCTCGGCCTCTGACGTGGTTCCTTTACCGATTACCAGATGGCAGCCGGGACCACCGGCTTAACGTGCCTTCCGAAGCACGGAATTATCTTTCTTATCAGGTGATTAATGCCTGCAATGTCCTAACCAAACTGGAAACAACTTAACAAAGTATGCTGCCCGTGGGAATCGAACCCACGACCTCCGGGTCAACAAGGCAAACGCCTTAACCACGGAGGCAGCTATGTATGTATGTAGATATATTTGTTTCGCGATAACCCCCAAACTGCTCCAAATATTATAAAACTTTAAACGTACTGAGGTACTACTAATACGATTTTCAAGTTCATTGAGCATCAAAATCGGTTCAGTAGTTTATGAGATATTTAAATAAATGTACGCGACGTCCAAGTTTGTGTGATATACTATCAGTTAATAATGTAATTCAATTTCATTGGCGCCTTTCTTTAGCAGACCAAAGACATTCTATATTTTGAGTGAGCGTCACTATAGACAACATATTCATTACTTTTCTACATGTTACCATTGACCAATACGTTAATGCCTCACACGTATTTTAATAAGACCATATTTAGGACGCAGTTAAACATAGGTTGACTATTAATGACTTAGTGTAAAACTGGATTCGCTAATCTCTCTCTCTCTCTTACAAACGTATTTCAGGTTGCATTGTCAACTCTAATATTTTGAAGCGCGGTCAGGGGTGGCACACTCAACATATTTAGGGGCGTCATCCTTAACTGCCTTCCAAGCTGCTACTTCTTCTTATCCCCAATCATGTCATCTTCAATCCATCCGAGCAAGTATCATCCAAAATATTTTTATCCCGTTCCAGTCTAAAAAAAACTCCTACCTTGTCAAACCAAACTCCAATGATGGTAATACTTGAGGGAGACCTGTATCCAACATTGAATTTCTTGCAGTTAAGATGATGTTTTTACGTTTTTACTAGTGTAGTATTTCGTATTTGCACACGACAACATCCACGAGTGCTGGGCTGAAATAGCTCAACAACCTAGTTTTACTTTTAAAAATAAATCCTTACGCGGCTCTAAAGATAACTCTGGTTATTTATACTGAGTGAGCAAAGTAAAAGCAAAGGGTGCGAAAGGGGTCAGCACAGTCGGTCGATCATAATGTTTCATCTCATTAGGCCGCAGCCTGTGTTGGCCACTCATAGCCACTCAGCTGTAAGCTGGTCACAATGTGCATGAGTGTTGGTAACTTTATGCCTGTTCACACTACCCGCAGTGAAAATCGAAGTCTCGGTTCTCCGCAAACCATTAAAAAAGGCATGAACCTTAAAAAATCAACATGACTGCCTTATTAAAAAATATAACCTAGGTCATTTGTAAGGATTCTAACGATCATACGCCCAACTTTGTTGAGGCATTTAAAAGTTATGGTGTAATAAAAAACTCAGATACTCACATAATAATAACAAACTTAAGAGGGCCCGGAACGCGCATATATCTAATGGAGATATGCGCGTTCAGGGCCTTCTTAAGTTTGTTAATACAAGTCAAACGGAAAAAGGAAATTTTGGCAACAATATTTTACATTTTTGGTATAAAATTAAGCAATCAATCAATTAAACTTATAAGTCTCTCAACTTTTGTATGAAAATGTTAAGAGGCAAACAAAAACAAAAAATGGATTTTAAATTTAAAAATGTTAGTTCTAAATAAAGGTGTTTAGAATGATGTTGATTGAAAAATGAGGTAAACATCAACATGCAGCATGAAGGCAACATGCAGCATGAAGGAAACATGCACCATCGTTATAGATGTATGAAGTTTGTATTGTAATAACGCAGTTTCCCAAAAGCAAAGTTAAAGCTATCTCCTTATTACGAAATCTCTCAGTATAGCGTAGATGAACATGTGGCTCAAACTTCGGTTCTCAGCAGTAGTTCGTACTAGTGATGCCACGTACTTAAGCCGAGCTACAAGGTTCAGCGGCAGTAAACTAAAGTAGAATTTGCACGCTCTTGTTACTATTATCCTTAGGAAGTGAAATGCTGTGTAGATTTATCTAGGTATATTGTTTTTCAGTTTCTGTCTTTGAATGAGAAATCATGCGCTGTTAACGCTATGCCGCCATTATTATTGAAATGTTTTTTTTTATTCATACATTTTACCCGCGCCATACTCGCCATACGCTCATTCAATTTGTTTTGACAAGCGCTTGCCTGTAAAAATCGCTCACGACAAAATCTTGTCATTAAAATGAAATTTACGAAAAAACTTATCTATATATATATATATAAAACAAAGACGGGTTTGTTACAACACTTATAACTCGAGATCTGCTGAACCAATTTTCATGGTTATTGATTCGTCGGATTTGTCTCCGTCCCGAATAGCAGAATACATCTTAAAAACAATGAAAACTCGATATGTGTAATGAATACTTAATCATTGACTGTTAGGCGGTACGAAGTTCGCCGGGTCAGCTAGTTTCTGAATAAAGGTGGACAGTATGATTACGATTGAAAATGAGGTAAATATCAACATGCAGCATGAAGGAAACATGCACCATCGTTATAGATCTATGAAGTTTGCATTGTAATAAAGCAGTTTCCCAAAAGCAAAGTTAAAGCTATCTCCTTATTACGAAATCGCTTAGTATAGCGTAGATGAACATGTGGCTCAAACTTCGGTTCTCAGCAGTAGTTCGTACTAGTGATGCTACGTACTTAAGCCGAGCTACAAGGTTCAGCGGCAGTAAACTAAAGTAGAATTTGCACGCTCTTGTTACTATTATCCTTAGAAAGTGAAATGCTGTGAAGATTTATCTAGGTATATTGTTTCTCAGTTTCTGCCTTTTAATGAGAATCGAGCGCTGTTAACGCTATGTTACCATTACTATGGAAATGCCATTTTTTTTTTACAATTTTGCAGACCCTCGTTTTACTTTAATTTAAATAACGTTTACTATTTTATTTTTAAATTAACAAAAATGCAGGGAAATTTAAAACATGGTATGGCGCGGGTAATCGTTGTACCCGCGCAATACCATGACTATTATCACTTTCCTTACTATCACTATCAGAAAGTTTATTATAATAATATTTTCATGTAACTTGCACTTTTGTAATCTATAAAGCATACTCTTGAATCTTACGATGCAACCGGGAACATAGGGAGGAAAAGAGAGTAATTCCTATCAGAGGTTATACTCTAGGCTGAAAGATGCACAGTACAAACTTTCAGATGCACAGTACAGGTTTCACGAATTTGCCTACGGAATCGCCATTACTATACATCTTGTAAATTGACCCTCAACATTCCCTTGGTACTTAACTCAGGCCCGTAATATGAAAGATCTTTTCATATTAGAACTCAAAAGTGACGCTAAAATAATCACTTGTAGGTATATGCACATTTATTTGCTCTGTCACTCGCTTGTTGTGAACCAACTAACCGGTTATACTCGTAGACGCGATATCGATAGCAATAAGTGCCTTCCAAATAAGTTAAATTATAATTATTTTTTTCTTGAAACCTACTTGTCTTCTGTTTATGTAATAGCTAGATTTTAATTATTTTAGGAAGTGATTTAATTGTCTTGTATATGTGTTAAAAATTAAGAGTATTATATGTAATAAAACCTGCGATGAAAATCCAGTGCATGAAAAAGCTTAAGGTTGTATTGTACTGTCTTATATATTACTTAGGTTGTGTGTAAAATATCATGTTTCTAAATAAAATAAATTATCATTTTTTGACTTTCTGGCTGAAAATTTCATAGAAAAAGTTGCTCATATAGGCGGTCTAAGTTGTTGTAAGGGAATGTCGAGAGTAATTTACACGGTGTATAGTTACATTAATTATCCCGTTGTATCCGCTTCTGGTAAATGTGGAACTAATGTCAGTGATAACAAGATCCTTGTATCTCTCTAATTTATTCCTGATGCGAGCTGTAACTACTACGACGATGTACAAACGGATTCTACAGAGAATTGTGTGTTGAACTACGCAAATAGATATTTTAATGAGCTTCCAAAAGAAGGTTCTCTGTTGCGACTACGAGTATTCTCGTACTTTAAGGTATCTTTGTGCGATTGATGAATGAGATAAAGTGCCAAATTTCAGAAATTTTATTGTACGCGACAATAATATTTGTTTATCTGACGTTATAGGATTAAATTAGAAGTGTTTTTATTTTAAAAAAATATAAGGTCTAGCTATTTACAGGCTTATTTAGAATCTCCTGGATCATTTTTATCTTGACCTGACCGGGGATCGAACCCGGGACCATCCGTGTCACAGGCCGACGAGTTGACGCTGTGCCACGGAGCTCGACAAAAAAAAGGTAAAAAATAAAAACATGCTTCGAAGGCTCGTGATCCCGAGATCGTGATATGAAATATTGCCAGGGGGCTTTGAATAACCCTGTATAAATATGCAAATTACACTTGAGGATGTAACTTAATGCACTCGGGTGAGCAAGTGCCCTAAATCTCAGTATCCTGGGTTCGATCCCCAGTTGATTCTTGTATGTTTATCTATACAGCATGTTAATTGACACTCGACATTCTCTTAATTTTTTTTCAGTTCCCACCATTGATCCTGAAAAGTGGTTATTATTGGCAGGTTGAATCACCCCTCTAAACGTATGTTGAGGTTTTATTTACATGCTGTATACGTATCTGTTATAAAAATATCGAACCTTTGAATTAGTATTCCACGAACTAAATAAGTTCACAACTAATTGTTACTTTTTCAGTTTCAGCTTACTGTGGGGCAAGCTGTGTGATTTGTATATCCAAATATATTTTTTTAATGGCTGAATCTCAGAATATTTCGAGATAAACGCTTAACTTACAATATTTTCGATGTTACAGATTTTAAAAACAAAGGATTAGTGACATTCAAGAAATAATTTTCACGTTTTTGTGACGTCATTTGCGGACGCATTTTTTCCAACCCCTTTTTAATCCTGTTAATGTAAATTTTTCATATGAAAAAATACTATTTGATTTATAATAGACTTCAAACATGATATTATGCTACTAAGAATATTGATTTTCTCCATTGATTCCAAAAAATTAAATGCGGCACCGAAAATGGCATTATTTGGAGAAAATTTAAATTTAATTTAACGAAAGAAAACTTTATTGAATTGCAGAAATACCGAATCTTTCACATAAAATCATGGCCTTCACAATGGTTAGCATTCCCATTAAGGCTTTCGCCTTGTTGACCCGGGGGTCGTGGGTTCGATTCCCACGGGAAGCATACTTTGTTAAGTTGTTTCCAGTTTGGTTAGGACATTGCAGGCATGAATCACCTGATTGTCTGATAAAAAAGATGATTCCGTGCTTCGGAAGGCACGTTGAGCCGTTGGTCCCGGCTGCCATCTGGTAGTCGTTAAAGGAACCACGTCAGAGGCTGAGAGGCGGTTCCGAAGAACTCTGACACCAGGGTGTGCATGGTCGACTGACCGTATCACCTACACGAACTGATGAAAAGTATTTGAAAAAATATCAACTTTAATACATTTACAATTTACTTGTTGTGACACTAAATTGAAGTTTTAAAAAGGAGTTTGTATGCAGCGTCCCAGTGCACGGAAACAATTGCATGCAGCGGCAAGTTGATTCCCTCTCAGGTCAAGTGCAGGCTTCCAGTTGCTTGGAATGTACTTTGTTCACACTTATTCCATTATGTGACAGTACTTTTTCTCGAATGTGATTAGATCTTATAATGCAAGTACGGTTAGCTGCATATTGTATACGACGGGTTTATATTCATGAGGGAAAGCCAAGTGCTTAAAATAAACCGATGACTATAATAGACAGCTTACTAAGTACGAGCATCATACGACGTTTTTCAATACACTCGCGAATAAATACCATAAAGTAAAACAAGTCTGCAGTTTAGCAGATAAGGAATTTATTAAAGTCAAGAATTAAAATAGTTTGTAGAAGTACAATTATAACAATCATGCACGTTAATAGAGGTTTTTATTTTAAATCACTCATTTCACAAATTTTCAAAAATTTGTGATGCTGAAAATGAAAACTTTTTGCTCATATTCTAGGAACAAGTTTTAATTGTGCATCTTTGCCAGTAGGCTATTGAGGAATTATGATTGGTTTAGTGTAATAGCCTTGTTCGTAAAAAACAACATTACGATCTTAGTCCTAGTCGATATCATAAGGTCTGTTTTGAATGTATTGAAAAATATATAAACTTTTCTTACATTTACAATTTACTTGCTGTGACACTAAATTGAAGTTTTAAAAAGGAGTTTGTATGCAGCGTCCCAGTGCACGGAAACAATTGCATACAGCGGCAAGTTGATTCCCTCTCAGGTCAGGTGCAGACTTCCAGTTGCTTGGAATGTACTTTGTTCACACTTATTCCATTATGTGATAGTATTTTTTAAGATTAATATTTTTAGCCTAAAGATACATTGTTGGCTTTGGCTCAGCTTCCACCCTAACTGTGGAACTTAGGATTTTGTATTTTTTATTTTTTATTATGACAACTGATCTTATCTTTCTTCCTTGGACAGAGAATAAGCATGTCATGCAATGTGGCCAAGCTGCTAGCATTTTGGGTTGTTATTTTTGTTTTTTGTGTGTGTAAGTGGATATAATTGATGACAGATTTTTAAGCTGCCTAAAGGCTTCTGACATAGCTCAAGGACCACTAAAGGCCACTAAAGATGATAGCCAGGACAAACGGATTAACATTCCTTCCGAAGTACGAAGCAGCATGAAATATTTTCGTGCCACTTGCCGTCACCCATCCAAGTGGGGACTACACCCGGGGCTGCTTATCAAGCGTAAGCAGTAATAATACTCGCGTCCACTGGTCCATCAGTCTCCTGATCTTTTTGGGTACTTTTTGTTGGTAGCAGACTGTGGAAGGTTTAGTGGAAAAAAAAAAGGATTCTACTATTTTGACAATTTAATTCGATAAATTAATATAAAAGTAAAAGTTACAGCAATACTCACAATTCGTCAGTACTATCCATCACGGGGTCGTTGTTTGGAGCACTATCGCATTACTTTATTCCCCAGCATCCCTTGTCTCATTTATTTCATAAAATCTACATTTTTATCTCCAACGGTATCAGTCTGAGACGAAATATAAATCCGCAAAAGATGAACACTGAATATAAATTCGTGGTTACTGCAATCGAGACTGCTTTGCTTAGCTTTTATTTTTACGGTGAATGCAGGTAATAACTTTGCGCTGGCTACGGATTCATGATGTGGATGTATTAAGTTAAGTAGTAGGAGTCGGATGAGAGTCAGTAATTTTTTAAGTATCTTTATATCATCAAGATCTTTCGTCAGGAAAATTAGCGATATAGAACAAGCTATTCGAATCCTAACAAATATTATAAATGCGAAATTGAGTTTGTTTGTTTGTTATGTTTTCACGCCCAACTTACTGAACCGATCATCATGAAATTTTGCATACATATAGGTTAGGGTACTGAGAAGGACATAGACTATATATGACGTGGGCGAAGCCGCGGGTAACAGCTAGTGGGTTTATATATTTTGCCCGTTAAACATAGTGAGAATATACTAGGTGAAATTTTGATCTCTTTGGATCCTTAAAGGGGCGATTCAGCCGGTATGAATAACATTCCCTACAAGCCCAATGCTGAACACTAAAAAAAAAACATTTCCATTTAAAAAATTTAGCACTTTGTCTGGGAATTTCAATATTTTTTTGAGTGTAAGTTATTTTTTTTTATTGTATTGGTACTGATGTTAGGCTACAGGTACGATTCTCACTCAACTCAATGTGCCTGTTGGCAAAGGCCTACTCCAATAGCTATGGTATAGTCAAGAGACTTAATTATAAAATGCGAACTTACGAACCTAGAAAAAATAGCACATATTTTTTGGGCACTCGTGTACTTATGTAAATGTTTTTTAACTTATTTATATGCGTTATTCACGAATGTCTTTTATATTCTATAAATTGCTCAAATTTAATTGATTTTAAAAATCAAAGGATGATTCTTAAAATAATTATCACGTTTATTAGTCTTAAATTTTCTTCTTTCATTTTATCCTTCATCATCATCATCATCATCAGGTCTTTTTAGTCTCCACTGCAAGAACATGACCCTCTCTGACCCTGTGACTGCTCTGGCTAGTAGGTATATGGCTCTAGTAGTACAGAAAGGATCAATTTTACCCTTATAATTGTTCCTAAATTGTTGTACTTCAAAAAGTATATAATAAGTTTATATAAATATTAGGTGATAAGAAAATTGTAACTGAAACTGTAATATATGAGCGCCACATGAGCTTTTGTAAGAAAAATTATAAGAGATTCTTTTTCATACAGGATGTGAGATCTTGATGTGTTGAAGCATATATTATTCAGTGTGTATTATGATGGAAACTGGAATATGTTAGTATTATGCTGTGCTCACTTACGAAAGCCAACGATCAAAGGAATATTATAATAGTTACTTTATTAAAAGCGTTGTTTTGCTAGGTAACTTGTATGTAGTTATTGTGTAATTAACGTTGAGTTACATTTAAACTAATATTGACTTTTCAAGAATGCATGATATGACCCTTAATATACAGCGTGTAACTCGACCCACGGCATTCCCTTCTAAGGGTGTCTCAGACCGACAGAGCAACTTTTCCTTTGGGATCAATACTGGGAACCCGATTTTATTTTTAATTTCCCATGCTGTTAAATACGTTTGTAAAAAAATATCGAATTTTTTTATACTGTTCCTGCATTGATCCCATATGAAAAGTTGTTCACACTGACGGGCTGAGTCACCCCTTCAAGGGTATGTTGAGGGTCAAGTTACAGGCTGTATACTTAACAAGCTGTAATACTGAGAATAGGAACATGTAACAAGTATAAGTAACGACCGGGCGCGGGGGACGACAAAAGACATATAAAATGTGTTTATTAATGAACTTATGATATTTTAACTTCACGTTCTCAACATAAAACGAAAAACTGACCAAGTCTGAAATCTGTGTGTCTAAATATGAAAAATAAATGGCTTGTTCCATGGTATGTTGAATACCTACCGATGCAAAATGAATGAAGCACCTAATATTATTATTTTTTTTTTCAATTAAAGGCTTGTTCACAGGACAAAAGTTTTTCGTTTTCATGTTGAGAACGTAAATTTAAATTATCGCTACTTCAATCCCAATGGTATTTAGCATATTGTGGGCTTGATGTGAGAACTTTGTTTGGCAGCTATGTTAAATACTGCGTTTATAGGAATGGTCTCATAACATCAGTTGCTTTGAATGTTGAGAACTATCATATGGTAATATTATTTCAATGCCTGTACTTTAAACTTGACTTATTTATTAATTTTAAATTAGTTTATTTTTTTACATATCCATTAATTTTGTCAGACATAGGAAATAAAAGGTGTTAAAGCAGGGCTCGATGCTGCTTAAGGCGGGTGAGTTTACACACTAGCGCCACCCAGCAATTAATTCTATAAGTCCTAAATCGTATCAAATTAAAAAAATCTAATAACTGAATGCCCTGGTAAATTACTAGTAGTATTATTGGTACTAGTTTTAATTTGATGAATTAAGAGAACGAATTTTTATCGCCAAAAGTGGTCACTTTTGGCGGTAAAAATTCGTTCTCTTGAACTTAGATTGTAATATCTATGAAAGTAACAAAAAGAATACTACAAGTAATTTACTAGAGCAATCAAATATTAGATATTTTAAATTTGATTTGATTCAGGAGTAAATGAATTTATTGCTGGGTGGCGCTAAGTGTGAACTCACTTCGCCTTAATCACAGGTAAGGATTTTTTATTTGTTAATAAATTATAATTTTGTACAAGTTCCCAATTACCGCCGAAATTCGAGCATCGATCGGAAAAATAAAAATAGAATTTTCGCTCGTAAAATGGCTTATAAACAGATGGTCGGAGAATGAAGGTCGGAAGTTTTTTATTACATTCGATGTTTCTTGTCACGTTACTGTATCGTTTTATGTATACTATTATATTGTAACGTTTTGGCAGTTCGTGCACTGACACTATAATTTCGTTTTTAGTAATAACATTTTGAAAAGGAAGTTTAATGATTTTTCTTTTCAAAATTATAAACCAGGCATGACAAAAAAAAATTGTTAAAATCTTAACGCAACAGTTTTCCATTACCGTCGATATTCGAGCATTGATTGGAAAAATAAAATAGAATTTTCGCTCGTAAAATGGCTTATGAACAGATTGTCGGAGAATGAAGGTCGGAAGTGTTTTATTACATTCTACGTTTCTTGTCACGTTACTGCATCGTTTTATGTCTTCTATTATATTGTAACGTGTTGGCAGTTCGTGCACTGACACTATAATTTCGTATTTTAGAGAGAGAATATTTTGAATTTGCGGGTTTAATGATTTTTCTTTCTCATTTTTTAAAGGCGGTAAGTTATTGAATATATAAGTTAGTATTGAATGGTGACAAAATTACTTATACCTTTTTTGGCGAAGGTAAGTTTAGAAAACACGTTGTTTTGTATCATTTTGTAAGGTACGTCATTTCAGATATTAGCGCGATTTGATCCACGTTATTCATAGCCTTTGTCCTATTCTAATGACTCGGCTTTAAACTGTCAAGTTTTTATTAATATCATATAAAGATTTAAATATTCCAAACATTTAAATAATGTTTTACATAATGTAGTAAAACTTTGTATGTTTCACATATTGCTTTGTATGTGTAAAACTTTGTGTGGATGTGAGATTGTTTCTGGTTCTTTCGATTAAAAAGCTGCTGTATGGATAAATACCTAAAGTTTCCGAGGAATTGTGCTAACTCCATTATGAAAAAAATGATAAAATTAACATGGAGGAGCTATTTAAGATTTTTTATTGTTAAAATCGATGGATAAAAAAAAACAAATTCTTTTTTAAAATAAAATTTTTCGTTCATTACAATATCAGCTTTCAGATGTTATTACAAGAAGAATAATCAGTGTATGTATTCTCTTTTAAGATAATAGTCTATGTATTATTCATAAACATCATAAGTGTAAACAAGAAAAGGTACAACATTATGTATGAAATTCTGATTAGCTTTTACAAACTATTACTCCATCCATTTTCCAAGAATTCAATCCTAAAGATACGGAACACGATCGTGCCTTCACATTCGGGTGAAATTACCCGAAAACGGCCGATTGAGGCCATAAATTTTATTTGCAATGGCAACGGGAAGAGTGTTGCCAGCGAATCATACAAACGACGTGTCCTTTCTGTGATATCGAAGAATCTTTGGCACGCGCCAACTTTACAAAATACTGATAGTAAAAAGTTCTATTATATTTTTTATAGCTCTAGCTGTAATGTATTTGTGAATTTATGTTTGAAAAAAAAACTACGTCGGGCTTATGTAGGGCAAATGTCTGTAATTTGAATTTTGGTAAATTTCCGAGTCGAAACATGTATAATGTAATATTCATAGTAAATGTATCATTTAACCCCAGCACGGCTATAGTGGGAATACCAGTACTATACGAAATGTTTTTGTTACAAGTTTCTCTGAAAAAGTACACATCCTATACTATTTCACCCATCACTTTTGCAAAGGTTTGCTATGGAGGAAACACTTCCATCCATAGTTTCACAGCCTCGAAAAGTAGTCAAGCATCTCCGTGGGATACATATTATCGTTGGTGTAGGTATAACGTTGCTTTGACTTCAGATTACCGGTAAATTTTGAAAACTACAATCATTAATGTTACAAATAGGTATATTCAATACAGCGTTGTTTCTGTTCTGCCAATATTTTGTAGCAACTTTCTGGCGTCGGCATTAAAATGGTACGCCTGGCCGCACGATGCACTGCGCTTTAATTAAATTATCATTTAGGATCGCCCTATTGCAGCTAATTCATTGGCTGATATGATTGACTGTGTTGTGAAGAAATGGACGGATTATTGCACCTAATGAATAACTGATGAAATGAGAGTGTATTTTTGGTTTCTAAATGGTCAGCTGAGAGATTTTTAAACTAATAGAGATATCGTTAAGTGGTCGAAAGAAAAGACTGATATGAGACCGATTTTAAAGGGACTAAAAACTGCATTCACAGATTTTTAAAATCCAGTATGATATTCCTCTCCCAAATCTTTGTTATTTGACCTTATTTTGACGCTTTTATGATTGCATTTTTTTAAGATTAATTCAATGTTTATTATTTCTACACTAACATGTTTTGTACTGATTATTCTTTTTTTATATATGTAATGCAGAATGAAAATTATTTTTATTTGATTTTCTGCAATTCGTCCCAAATGGGTAGGCATGTGACATGAGTTGTGGAATTACTCCTCTACTCAACTAAAATAATAATCGTGTGTGAACTAGGCTTTAAGTATAGTATTCACTCTACATAATTATAACGAACAGTCAATGCCACACGCATTCATAGACCTGTGGAAATCATCTAGCCATGCTGCCTGCACGCCTATGCTCTCAAAATATTTTGTGCCGAGTTGTCTGACTGAAAAAGGAACCCCAAAATTACTTGAAAATGTATGTGTTTGGCTAGAACATAGCAGTTCGAATGATAAGTGCTGCTCTATATATGATATGATTGGACGGACTGAGATACTTACCAGTTTACTCACCACACCCACTGACCACGTGTTTGGACGACCTGACCAAGGTCGCAGGGAAATGCTGAATGCAGGCAGCTTTCAATCGGTCATTTTGGAAATCCCTAGGAGAGGACTATGTCCAGCTGTGGACTGCCTGTTGCTTAAATGATGATGATGAATGAATCGCTGATTTTTAGCCGACAAGCGAACCCTGTGCACTTCAGCTGAGGATGATGATCAACCTAACATGCTCGAATGAGGGAGAGACTTAGTTATCACGTCTTTGTACTGAAAGACCATGTTTAGCGTGAAGATAGAAAATTAAATCTATATAGTGAAGGGTTAAATGGTCCATTCCATAGCTTGCCTCCATTCTACTTACGCAAGAGAAGATGGATCTGATATTTTTTACGTATTTTCAATTCTCCCAGTCCAGCACATGACAGATAAGATATCATCAACAAAATATAGTGATGTTATAATTTGTTAGCATAAAACTTTGTAATTAGAAGGACAGAAACTGTGAATCACTCTGTGAAAAAATAATGTTCCTTTAGCTAGATCATGACGGTCCAAAAGACGCGGGTCAAGTGCACACCATCAGAGTTACTACATCGGCGGTCGCTGCGTTGAATCTGCATAACATATTATAGCACTGCTCTATATGGTAGCTCATTCAAGTTGGTTTTGGAGAAAAGAAAAAAAAACAACATACACGAGATGCTTTTCTTCGCGCGCAGACCGTAAAAGCCAGACTTAAAATTATTTTATCACTACTTAGATTATATTATTCACCAACACGCTTAACGTGGCTTTTGAGTCTTATGGCCTTAGGCTTTGTTTACCCCGTAATGTTCAAAGAGGTGATAAATTGCATGTATTTATGTAAATGGGCAAGCAGATTATAATCTTTAATAATAAGGTCCCGTTGCCTGTTTGCAATGGGAACCCTAAAGTAACGAGCGTTCAATATTGAAAACAAAAACAAGGACCAATTATATTTAATAATAACAGATTTATCTCTTTTAATGATACGAAATTGTGATTCCTATTGAAGCTTGATTGATTGTTGGAAAGGATGAAATAAATGAAATTTTATGAAACAAACAACAGAGATATTTATTTGAAAAGTTATTTGTGTATTTGTCGATATAAGGTTACTTTCAAATTTTCAGATATGCTCAAAGTTAAGTTGGAAGTATGGAATTCCGCAAAGGGTATAGAGCCAATCCTAAGGTAGGGTCAAATAAACACCAGATGCGGTTGGGGACCCACAATTTAACGTGCCTAAAGAAACACGGAATCATCTTCGTTCAAAAAGAGATACAATTATCCAATTTTGAATAAAAATCTTTGACTTTGACTCTTTCTTTTATCATCATTTAACATGATCATAACCATCTCAGCTAACCTAACTAGTCTAGAAACAACTTTTACAAAGTATGCTTCCCAGTGGGATTTGAATCGAACTCAAGTCCTCTGAATCACAAAGCAAACGCCTTGACCACTGGACCACGGAGGCAGTAAAGTCTATAGTTATATCATTTATAAAACACAGTAATATGGTTTCGTTTGTTCTTTACGTAATAAAAAAGTAAAACATTATTACACAAAATGAAAATAAGCGCTCTGCTTTTATGAGGTAGTAAAAACATGAACCTAATTTTTACATTCGCACTCTTTTCACAAAGAGAGGCGGAACAAGTGAAAACAAATTTGAAAAATGAATTTCGTGAACATAACACATTTAGCGAGAAGTTTTGGTATTTTTCATGCGAAAGAATTTCAAGGATCTAAAATACCGAAGTAGAGCAAAAATACTTAATAATAAAGGAAAAAAACTCCAAAGTGTAATAAAACTAACTATAATTCTTTTGAATTATTTTAAAGTTACCTTCATGATAACATAAGTAAACTTTTAAAATAAATGGCGACGATTTTAAGTTAATTTTAAAGAAACGAAATGCTCTTATCTTAATCCTATCTCTCTTATCCCAATCCCAATCAAAACTTTCCCAATCCCAATCCCATCCCAACTAATATTATAAATGCGAAAGTGAGTTTGTTTGTTTGTTTGTTACGCTTTCACGCCCAATCTACAGAACCAATCATCATGAAATTTAGCATACACATGGGTTAGGGTACCGAGAAGGACATAGGCTTTATATTACGCGGGTGAAGCCGCGGGTAATTAAGGGTTTTAACGGTTACATCACAGTATATTTTTGCAAACATACTGCACGTACATCAAAATATTGAGAAATATGTCAAAAATTGTCAAGTTCATACGTACAACACTAGAAATAAGAATAAACTTGCCGCAAGAGCCTTTAGACTACATAAAACAAGTAATACGTTCTTAGGGCTTAGTATTCGTTTTTATAACAAAATTCCAGAAAATATTACAGCTTTGCCCTTTCCAAAATTCAAAGAACTTACAAAAAATATTTTATTAAAAAAAGCTTATTACAAAGTTAATGACTATTTAGCAGATAAGAATGCTTGGAGCCTTGGCGTTGTTTGAGACACGCTTGCTATTTGTATAATAATAATATGTTTTTCACAACCAATTGAAATTGTATAGAATCAACTATTTATTAATTGTAAAATATGTAAATGTTTGCGATCGACAACTGTAGATCAGGGTCATATTTCTGTTTTGACAATGTCTTAGAGGCTGAGTAGTCATGCTCACTAAAATGTTCAAACTGGTGGTGGCGTTATGTGTCGGGTCGTTGAGTTCCCTCTAATATGGTTGAGTTTAACGATGGCTGACCCATACGTCAACTCGTGAACGGGTGCTGCCAGTGGGGACTGGTCTGGTCGGCCTCTTTGAGACTACTTCATGTTCTGTTGTTTTTGTGATTTGCTCACTCGATCGTAAACATAAACATGTTCCAAAAATAATGAATGTATAATAATATTGTTAAATGAAAACAGATGAAAAAAAAAGAAAAGTAAAAAAGAAAGAAATATAATATAATCATTAATCATACAAAGCCCTTCAGGCGAGTAGGCGACCTATACTGTTGAAAAGAGTTTCTTTCGGCATTTCTTCTCTGCAGTGGTCGGTTCCGAAATGCTAGTAGTCTCTGTAGCTTTGAACAATCATGAGTAAATGCATAATATTTAATAAGATAATTTTAAATGTGATTTGACGTGAAAAAGTGCCTGCAAGGGCCTATTTTCTGAATAAACGTTTTGAATCTTTGAATCTTTGAATCTTTTGGTAACAGCGAGGATTATAAATGCGAAGTGAGTTTGTTTGTTTGTTACGCTTTCACGCCGTATCTACTGAACCAATCATCATGAAATTTTGCATACACATAGGTTAGGGTACTGAGAAAGACATAGGCTATATATATAGCTAGTTGAGTATATAAAAAATCACTAAGTTTTAATTTATAAGTGACTAGCTGTTGCCCGCGGCTTCGCCCGGAAGATATAGCCTTTTCAGTACCCTAACCTATGTGTATGCATAATTTCATGATGATCGGTTCAGTAGATAGGGCGTGAAAGCGTTACAAACAAACAAACTCACTTTTGCATTTATAATATTAGTTGGGATTGGGATTAGGATGTCAAATGAACTAGGTACCTATCTACTAAAAAGGCTAGAACCGTGTAATGTTATATTATATACAATAAAAAGTACTAATAGGTGACATAATAAGATAAAAGAAATTACAGATATACTTGTTGTGGACAGATATAGCAAAATCCGGACTCCGAGAAACCGGGAAAACCTTACATGAGGAAAAGAGAAAACAAGAAGTATGTTCTAATACAAGTCCTGTTTTTATTCCGTGTGTTGTAGACAGAATCTAAAAGTTAATATGATCTAATTTGCAATAACATTTGGCTAGCTCATATGAAACCATAGCAAATGCCTAAATTGTAAAGTTTGTGAAATATATCATCATCATCATCATCATCATCATCATGTGTTCGTTAGTCTCCACTGCAGGAGCACGACCCTTTTTGTTCTACCAGATCCATTTAATCAGCCAGAGCAATCAAAAGATTTGGCTTAGATTCTCCACGCTGGCCACACGGATTGTAGAGGTCTCTTTGATGTTTATATAAGCTTTCTTCAGATTGTGCTTCCATAGTCACCTTCTACGACAACTGCAAGTGAATATTCCGCCGGGAACTACACGGCACTAAAGAAATATGTATATAGGTATAATTATGTAGTAAATGGCCTCGGTACTAAAACAGTAAAAAAAAACGAGACTATCCATAAAAATGCCCAGTTTACGAAAAGAATGAAATGTGGAATGGGCCCAAGTCAA
This sequence comes from Rhodophaea formosa, assembly GCA_963082605.1. Taxonomy (NCBI): domain Eukaryota; kingdom Metazoa; phylum Arthropoda; class Insecta; order Lepidoptera; family Pyralidae; genus Rhodophaea; species Rhodophaea formosa. Next base: position 9,364,445 of record OY720213.1, on the reverse strand, counting down.
TAAGGTAGTAAGTTATGATCTAGACCCGAAAAAGTTGGCAAGTGCTTTTGTAAAATATTGCGGGACGAGAGGGCACTAACTCTCAAGTTCGGAGGTACCGCGGTGCCACTACTGACAGCCCTTATAATGTCCCTTCTTCAAATAAAAAATATTTCAGCCTTAGGGTAGAGTGCTGATTCTAGGTTTTTAAAAAAATAGTATATAATATATGTATTTGCGAAGTAGACCCCTGGCGCCTGATCGGTCGATTGTTGTATGTAGAATTGAATAAGTTTTTTACTTTATAGTACTAGTAGCTTTATAATAATATTGTATAATATAGGTATAATGACGAGGAAAGATTTCGTTTTGATTGTGTTTGTTTGTAAGTAATACACACAAAAACTGCCGAAATGATGTTAAGAATTTCTTTCTTTTTTGCGGGTAACTTAGGCTATTTGTCGCAAAAAACGGCTAGTATGTCAAAATCCCCAAAGAGCAATTCTGAGGGATGATGACAATTTTGTTTATTGGAAAAAGGTTCGAAAAGTTTCATAATATTCTCGATACAATAATATTATCCTTTACTCATCGGACTATTAAATGGATGACTGGACTACAAAAGCTTTACGAGAAAGTTATAAACTAAAAATTTAATTTTAAATTATTACGAGTATTTTAGAGGTCAAGATCTGATTTTTTAAGTTGTCATAATGTGAATCTTATTCACTACCATATAGTGACATTTTTACTCACTAATGAAAAAAAAAAACAACTAGTGTTCAGGTAAAAAACCTGCACGCTGGTTGTCTTTTGTAAAATTTCACCGGAGACATCGAGACATATTCAACCTTAAACTATCCATCATCATCATCAGGTCTTTCTAGTCTCCACCGCAGGAGCACGACCCTCTTTGTACTACCAGAGCCATATATTAGCTTGAAGTCAGAGGATTTGGCCTACACTCTCCACGCTGGCCAGACGGGTTGGAGAGGTCTCTTTTATGTTTATAAGCTTTGTTTAGCTTGTGTTTCCTTAGTCGCTTTTTACGACATCCACGGGATGACGTGGAGTGGTCCTATTATACTCTGCCGGGAACCACACGGCTCAATATGGTGAACATAACCTTAAACTATCTTAATAATAAATAGAATAATCCGAAATGCTTCACAAGAAATTAATAAAATCATTATCACATACCTATCACTTATTTTAATTGTGGATGCCAGTGTACAGACAGCGCAAAAACTAAAATATAAATCCCCCAAACAAAACAAAATCCTCCAACCAAATTGCAGCTGTCAAAAATCAGCGTTAAAAAGAGTAACAGAATATTTTTACGAGTGGCCAACGAAGTCATTCAGCGAATTTTATTTTATTAAAATCAAATAAACACGGCGTGAGCGTCGGCAAAACAAAAATAACACATCTAGGTCGGCTCGCCGCGAATTTTAGTTTCGGCATGGGCATTCGCTTTGCGCGTCCACTGCGATCATATTTGAAACATTTTTGGTCAAAAAATGTAAAACGTGGTCCGCCGTCCAGTTTTTAACGAAGTTTCCGGGTTCCTGATATTGTGTTAGTGGGTTTTATCCCGTAAAAGTGTGAGAGCATGTTCAATAATACCAGTGTTAGTTCGTACAAAAGCGCTGAATCCAATTACGCGAAAAAGGATGGCAAGGACAAAAACGACAGGAAGGGAAAAACGGATCTAAGATTATGTAAGTTTTTAGGTACTAATACTGTCACTACAAAATTATATACTTTTCAATTTTTCCTTATCATCTGATTGGACCATTCTTTATAAAACTATTGTTTTAACTACCAATAGGAAATTTCTTTTCGAAATTTAAAGTTCGGTGTTATAGAAAAAAATGTTTGTGTTGATGATGAAAATAGATACTAAACTTTAATGATAGTCAACTTTAAACGATACTTTTTGTCTTCGTCCATCTGAGATTGTTCTGGTTGCATCTTCAGATGAGGTGCATTGGAGCGCTAGTTTTATTTTTATGACAGCCTGTGCTGTAATATGATTTTGCAAAGTTTTACAGGGTTCGTATGCCTGACGCCATTATCTATACTGTTCAACAGCGTTTCTTTTGGCGTTTCAACTCTACAGTTATTGGTTTTAAAACGTTGTAGTAGTTTGTAACTTTTAAACAATAATTAATAAAATACATATACTAACTAAGATATTTTAAATCCAACCCGTCTGGCCAGCGTGGAGAGTGTAGGCCAAATCCTCTGACTACTCAGGCTATATGGCTCTGGTAGAACAGAGAGGGTCGTGCTCCTGCAGTGGAGAATAGAAAGACCTGATGACGATGACGATATGTTAAATGTGATTTGACATACATTTTACTTAGTGGTTTTTACTTATTTGGCTTTTTTCCCCTTGGGAAGCAAACAATCGCAATCAAATACCGGTAAAATTAGAGCCCAAGGCCCCTCGTAAAGTAGCGTGTGTAACCACTGCACTACAGAAGCCACCGAACCCAAACCGCTGTAGCTTGAAACCGAATTGATTGTATACAATATCAACAATGACAAAAATGTACTATTCGATAATAATGTTGATTTATGTGGTATTTTGTTGCTGTGGAAACAATTTTCCGTGTCGGTAACTTTATCCTCAAACCACAATTTAATTATCCACAAATGGACAATGAAGAGTTTCGCAATAAAATTATTTCAACATTTTTCACTTGGCTATTTATTTAATCATCATCTGAGAGCTTTTTACCTGACTGTTCTACCCAGAAGGAGGGTAAAGTTTTTCACACGTATGTATTAATACTTAGTCTGTTCTATTGTTGCTTCTTATTGCCATTGTAGCCTAAACGGCTTAAGAGTCGCCTGGACGCGCATGTCTCCATACAAACGGAAAAACGGAATTGTGGCAATATTTGATATTTTTGGAGTAAAATTAAGCATTTAGTCAAATTATCTCATTATAATCTACGTACGTTCCTATACAGCTTGGTTAAAATACCAATGGGTTGAGAATTACAAGCATATTTAAATTTGTATGGAAATCTTGAGAGGCTTATAATTCTCAAACTATTGATAATTTAACCAAACTGTATAGGAATGTACGTAGATTATAATGAAATTAATTGACTGGATGCTTAATTTTACTCCAAAATTATCAAATATTGCCACAATTCCCTTTTTCCGTTTGTATGGAGACGTGCGCGTCCAGGCGACTCTTAACAGTCTTTAAAACATGCGTGCACAAACATGCAAATATGCAACAATACAACATACAAATAAACATACATACACTTACGAAATTTAGAACACGTTTTTAAAACATTGTAATTTTGACTATATTATAAGTACGGATGGAATGGATTTCCTCCTCCTCCTTTTTTAAGTCGGTTAAAGTCGGATATATGTCACGTAAGAGTGATTCGCAGGGTAATGCTGATTGATAGACGGCGGACAGATCAAAATAGGGGTTCATCTGTTACTCGCAAGAGATAAACCATATTTGTTTTTAACAAACTTGAATATGGAGTTTATCAATTCGACCCATATAAACATTATTTAGGCATGTAATCAATCCTTCCAACTTATTGATGAGTGTAAAGTGAGATGAGGTTTCTTAAAACAGGTTCAGTAGTATTTGAAATGGAGTCATTTCTTTTTTGAAGTCGGTCTAATTTTTTTAAAATAATAGTTTTTTTTGGTACCCTTTTCCCCTGTACTTCATCCTGATAAGGTTTAGTACTGCTGAAATATTAGGTCGGGGAGAAAGTAATTTCGTATTTTGTATGTAGATTTTATCCGTCCATACAAAAGAGTTGTAATTATATCATTGAAACTAACGTGAGATAAATACATTATATTTAAAAACGGGTCACTCACGTGCTACTTTTTATATGTATAGTCGGCAATCCCGACAAAGTAGCACGTGAGTGACCCGTTTTTAAATATAAAAGAGGTGTAACTTTGACATCAAAATTCTCAGACACAAAACGCTTGAACCAACTTTGTGCTATTCTTACTGGGACTGCGGTAAGTTCATAAATACCAAAATTCACTTTCTGTGTATTTTTCATAATTTCTTTATTTTTAATTAACTTTTTAAAATGTTAATTTTTTTCGTCTATCTGATACATTTTTAATGAACAAAGAAACGGTAAAAAATTAAGGGAAAATATTTTGTACATTTTTATATAATTCTTGAAAATTGTACCTTTCAGATGGTATCTAATTCAGCCAGATACATACAACATTACCAAAGATATTTGATTACAACTTTACACATAAAAATACGAAATTACTTTCTCCCCGACCTATTATTTTATTTAAATTTTATATTCGTTTTTAACTCATTCGCTAAAAGTAAACAACTAATTTACTGTAATTTTTGATCATGGTAGTTGAGATATTTACTTACAATATAATTCATGGTCCAAGATTGATATAGTAAACTCATAGATATATCAAGCAATCAACAATTGTGTTTGTTGGCTATTAACTAATTTAAACTTCTATTGCAATTCAAGCCATTCTAATATCTTTACAATAACCCCAGTCTAAGCCATCTCATTACTTCGACTTCGACATTACTACTACTATCACGAATGTCTTAAAGATATTCATTCGTATAGGTAAGTAATATAAGAGATTAGGGTCAGACCATTCATTTCGGAAATCCCTGAAGTAAATCAGCAACTCGAAATGGTGTTTCACGTACGTTGGATGTTACTTTGTGACTTCGATGAGGTTTACGCGAATTTTTACGGTTATTACCCCGATTCCAATCTTCATAACAACTGAACCATTTTGATTTAGTATACGGATTCACTTCTGAACGTTGCTTTTTTATTTGGCAGTGAGAAATGTTATCGTTTGTATCCACATTCGGGGCAAATTGAGGGTTGAATCTTCAATGTTTCCGAAATAATATTAAGAGATAAACGGTGCAACCTTGAATACTAATATTATATATTTTTTGTTTTTATCAAAAGATTAATTCACTTTTACTTAACATATCATCAAAAATCAACGTGCCATAGATATTATCTACTTTAAATACTAGTTTATGGTTTAGTTCTTATCGCGGTAGCTCTTGATGTGTACGAGCACCCACGCTGAGATGGCGGACCAACCGACGATCATGACAGCAGAAAGGAACAGGATTTCACCAGTAGAAACCTTCGATCTGGCGGGGATAGAGGTTACGCTTATGTTCCTCTGTTGGATTACATTTCTGGAGACCTGGAGGGAATGTCTAAGGAGGCTTCGGAGAGCATTTTTATTTAGTGAAAAATATCATTTCTCAAAATTATGATGGGCCCAAAAGGCTATTTATTACGTTTGTTACTCAATAGGCTAGTATTTTGCTGTACCAAACCAATCATATTAAATAAGCCCGTCAGTTAGATTGGACGCGTTTTTTTTCTTTTGTTATTAAAGACCAAATGATAAAGATAAAAAGCGCGTCGAAGTTCAAATCTACAGTTTGCGAAAAAATGTAGCATACTGTGATGTCACGCGGAATTTCAGTGGGCTATATTTTTATCATATTTCTTTTAATTTCAAAAAGATACTACGATTAGATAAACTGCGGACTAATTATATATTTTTTGGAAGCTAGCTTTATACCACTGAACAATTAGTTAAAAGTCCTGGATAAATTGGCCATGAACCTACCTATAATATTGATATTATCTTGAAATAAAGTTCCCTAGGATGTAACAACTCTGCGTGAAAATTCATTTTACAAACATAAGTGTTGGCAGTCGTATTTTCCATAATGGTTTAGTATACGACTATTTAACTTTTAAAATTTCTAGCAAGCGCGTTGAAAATATCATACACTATTACGTCATTGCCATAACACTTTTATACGACAGACATTATCTTTTAACTGGTCAAAGTTTCTCGCCCCTACTCATATTTTTCTTATCTCCTTTTAACGTGTGTAATAAATCCACAAGACGAAAATAAAATTGAGACAAACATTGCGAACATTTTCTACAAACAAGAACTTGTTTTAGAAGTCCTTACGCTCTGCTTTGAGGACACATCTTGTAGATATTCAGGTGAACAGTAAACTTTTGCTTTTGAGCACTGAGTGTGAACCCGTATATCTAAGAGTTAAAGGGTGTTCTGATAGCGGATCAGAACACCCTTTTTAACCCTAAGGATTCTGTAAGGACTTTTTTGAGATCTTACCAATGTGTTTAAAAGACCATAAAATAAATAAATATGTACAAATCATACAGATTGAGCTAACCTTAAGTAAGTCTTGAGTTATGGGATACTAAATCAACGATACCTACTTTATTTTACAACCAATACATATAAAGATAAACATCCAAGCCCTGTTCGGTATTCTTTTAGTGAACTGTGATGTCCCTAGCCTTTTTATGTTATCATTTATTGCTTAACTGACCAAAGAAAAAACACAAGTCCAATATTTTTTTTATTAATAAACTGATAAACTAATTTGGACCCAGGAATCTAGCCTATTATTTTTATAGTTCAATTATGAATGGAAGTAAGTAAGTAAGAATGTAAGGTTCTATGTACCACGGTAACTTCTAAGTGCACCAACAGATTTGTATATGAGTGGGATATCGTTTGAATTTTTAACTTATCTCCAGTCTCATAGGCTATTTTTTGTCGGCATGTCGTGTTTTTCTTTTTCAACAAGTAGTAAGTAATTTGAAATATGAACCGTCTTCAATGTTACCTATGGCCGCATCACACAATATGTATCTCAAAAGCTACTAAAGCTTTTGAGATCGATATTGTGTGTTACGATCAATTTCAATTAAATTTGCACTGTTTCCTAAGTTTAATTCTAACTGTTTTTAACTACTTAGAAAAAATAAAACAATTTAGCAAATGTATCAAAATACAACTTATTGTTATCTTACTATATCTAAGTTCGGTTTTTGATAAAGTGGTGTAATATAATATCCTTTCAGGCTTTGTAAAAAATATCAAAAATGTTATCTTTATAGCCAGCAACACGGTTACAAATAGCGAAGATGTAATAAAATATAATGCCTAGAGCGCAACGTCTGCATTTAAATGCTGCAGCTAAACTTTTGCTAAGATTTTCTTCATGGGTGCTGGCTGGAAAATTATCATCCAACCGAGAAATTAAAGTATCCGTGAACAGCATAAAATTAACTAACTCTGCCTGAGTAGGGTTCACCCACTCGAATAGTACGATCATCTTCAAACTGACTGGTTAACATTGTCTGAGCAGATTGAATTATGTCAGGAAAAATAATATTTTTAAAAAATACGATAAGTGAAATTGATCTTTTTAATTTTTTTTTCATTGTCGTTTATTAAAATTCAATTATCACCATCATCATCATCATTTCTTTTTTAGTCTCGAGTGCCAGGAGCATGACCCTCACGGGAAGACTTGGAGTGGGGACTACTCTGCCAGGAACCATATGGCTAATACGGTACACATCATAGTACTGAATTATTTAATTCCTGTTTAGCTGTTTTATTTTTATAAATATCTGTAGCTGAATAATTCTCAAATTATTATCGTAAAATAAACAAAAAATGGAAAGGTATTCATTGTAAACTTACTATTATTGAAACACTCTAAAACTTAATTTTATCTATATCCTAATCCTAACTAATATTATAAATGCGAAAGTGAGTTTGTTTGTTTATTTGTTTGTTAGTTTGTTACGTTTTCACGTCGTATCTAATGAACCGATCATCATAAAATTTTGCATACACATAGGTTAGGATACTGAGAAGGACACAGGCTATATATCACGCGGGCGAAGCCACAGGCAACAGCTAGTATACTATAAAAGAAACTAAAGCATGAATAGTAAGTGATCCAATTTTACTCACAACGGATCATTAATTAGGATGGACGTACCCCGCCTGAGTTGCCAGTCTAAAGGTCTTAAGGTGTCGGCGGATTTCCCTCTCACATTCACTAACTTATTTCCATTCCATGTACTTGGATTTGCACACTTAATTAAATTAAAAGTGTATTAATTAAGAGATGGCAGGATTTGGCTCGGTATTGACTTAACTGATGAAAGTTTCTTATAAGTATATATCAGTATGTTCTAGTATGTTAAATTATATTTTATCACGTTCTTTTTACAAAGTAGACAAAGCTTCTCTTTGTAAGTTGCTGGTGTCTAGCTTATTGATGGTAAATCAGGTAATAACGAGACGAGTGGGTGGTAAAAAACTGTGACTACTACTACGTATACAACGTGTAACTTAATCTTCGAAATTCCCTCAAAGGGGTGACTCAGACTGAGGGATGAATGATGAGAACTCAATACAAAAATGTTTAGCTTTAAATGTTTAGTATGAGAAAGTAAAAAATAATAATTCGAGTCCATATGAAAAGTTGATCATATCATCATAGATTTTTAAATCCTTCTTCTTCTGTTTTATATTATGGCTTCCACTGAAATTTCAGTGATTCTGCCAATGTCCAGTATAATGAGATACTAAGTATCGGTGTTGTACGGTATTTGTAAGTTTTTCCAAGTAGCATCAAAGATGGCGTATGTTCTTTGACGCCTCGTGGCAGCTTGGGGCGGCAAATCTCTACGAGTCCATTTATCAGTTCACATTAACTATTTCACAAATTGTTCATGAGCACTGTTGACATTTTTGTAATTTAAATAACAAAAATTAATTAATAATTATAGATGGTAATATTATTATTATGGCCACCCTCAATATTCTCGGTATAAATACAATCGTCATCCCCTCTCTCTCTCTCATTCCGATTTACCTACGCTGTGTTAGGAGACAGACGTTATACCATCCTTGTTATAATTTTGAATATACGTTCTAACGTATTTATTTAATCTATTTTTATTTTCTCTCGCCTATTACCCTATAAAATCTATAGGTTATGGGCCCAGCCATACTACCTTTAGTATTGTGCTGTAGTTCCTTAAATTCATTTCTTCTTGTTTTTTTTCTAAAAACACACGTGTCCTCCAATCAACTTTAACCAAAACCATTTTCGTTATGGATAACCTGAAAACTAAGCGAAACATCTAACCTTTTAACGGCGAAAAATATAGCATCTGGAAGTTTCGTATCCGCTCGCTATTTGGAGGTCATCAAGGTCATCGATGTTACAGTTCGAGGTATGGCAGAAGAATAATCGTATTGCTAAAAGCGTTATTGTCGAGTACTTGTCGGACCCTTTCTTAGTTTTGCCAAAGAAGAACTGACCGCAAAAGACATATTTAGAAGCCTGGATGCCTTGTACGAAAGGAAAAGCTTAGCAACGCAGTTGGCTATACGAAAGAAGCTGTTGGGTTTGAAACTACAAGGAGATACTCTACTAGTCAAACACTTTACGGTTTTTGATGATTTGATGACGGAACTTTTGGCTGCTGGAGCGAAGCTCGAAGAAACCGGCTGAACGACCTCGAATTGTTCAAACAGTGGAATTGACTGAGGAGGCAATGGTTTCCGTCCCCGGGTTTGCATTCATGGCTGGTGATTACCAATTTGGCGAAAACAGGAAACAAATAACAATTCTGTTGGATTCCGGAGCTTCCGACCACATTGTTAACAGGGAAGATATTTTCAGTACCTATACAATTTTACATAAACCTTTTAGAATTTCAGTAGCTAAGAATGGTGAATTTGTTTCAGCCACCAAACGTGGAACACTGCAAGTAATTAGTGACTCTGGCATCCAAGAAACTCTGGAGGATGTACTGTTGTCCGGAGGTGCCGTACAACCGTATAGAGGATGCAGCGCGCCGGGTTGACCGTCACCTTCGATCAACACGGAACTTATATCAGAAGGACGGTACAGTACTGATGCGAGGTAAAGTCAATTAATAATTTAATTTCAATAGATTTAGAAGTGTGTGTTAATCGATCTGTTTCTCAGTTGTGCAGTAATAATAAAAATTATTACGACTTGTGGCATCAGAGATTAGGACACATTAGTAAACAAAAGTTTTTGGATTTAAAAAAGAATTCTATGATTGATGACATTGGTTTAATTGATTTAATAACGCCTGATGAAAAACTGTGCGAAGCATACATAAATGGGAAACAAAATCGATTGCCATTTAATATATCTAAGGATAAAAGCCATATTAAACGACCATTATTTGTTGTACATACTGACGTGTGTGGGCCGATCACTCCTACCTCAATCGATAACAAGAATTACTTTGTGTTGTTTGTGGATCAATATACCCATTACTGTGTTACGTACCTGATAGCCTATAAATCAGATGTATTTTCAGCTTTTAAAGATTTTGTAGCCAAAAGTGAAGCACAATTCAATTTAAAATTGGTTAATTTATACTGTTATTTATCAAATGAGATGAAAGAGTACTGTGTGTCCCGAGGGATTTCATACCATTTAACTATTCCTAGGACACCGCAGTAGAATGCGGTTAGCGAACGCATGGTCAGGACAATAACAGAAAAAGCATGTGCGATAGTTAGTGGTGCTAAATTACCGAAATGTTTCTGGGGAGATGCAGTATTAATTGCAGTTTATTTGATTAATTTTTCTCCTACCCGCGTTTTGACACAAAATAAAACCCCGTTCGAAATGTGGCATGATAAAAAGCCTACAATTAAAAGGTTTTTTTTGCTACTAACTAAGTTTGATGAAAAATCATGGAAGGGTATACTTGTAGGATATGTACCGAATGGCTATAAGGTATGGAACATAGAACGTGAAAAATATGAAACGGTTCGGAATGTCATAGTAGATGAGGTTAATTTTCTGCAGTCAAGGCCTAAGTTGCGATTTGAAAGAGATGTCATCGAACATTTCCAAAATACTGAACTGACACCTAAGTCAGAGTAAATAAAACCTCAATGCTGTGACAGTCCTAAATTTGATATGTCTAAAGCCGATAGTACGAAATTGGTTAATACGAAATCGGTTAGTACGAAATCGGATAGTACAAAATCTGATAGTACGAAATCTGATAGTGTGAAATCAGTTAGTACGAAATCGGATAGTACAAAATCTGATAGTACGAAATCTGATAGTACGAAATCTGATAGTATGAAATCAGTTAGTACAAAATCTGATAGTACGAAATCTGATAGTATGAAATCAGTTAGTACGAAATCGGATAGTAAAAAATCTGATAGTACGAAATCCGATAGTATGAAATCAGTTAGTACAAAATCTGATAGTACGAAATCTGATAGTATGAAATCAGTTAGTACGAAATCGGATAGTACAAAATCTGATAGTACGAAATCCGATAGTATGAAATCAGTTAGTACGAAATCGGATATTGTTAAATCAGTTGAGCAAAAATCAGATAATTTAAAATCTGATGAATCTGTTTCTATTAGAAAGATTCGTAAGCTAAACGAGTCATATGAAATGCCATTGGTTATAAATCAACTGGTAGTTTTGATCAAAATATCGATGATTCTTGTCAATTGAGGAGTGCTAGGCTCAAGTAAAAGGTCGTACACCAATATCTTATAAGGAACTTGATGAAGTTCTTTTGTGTGCTCAGTCAATTAATTGCGTAATACCTACATCTTTTAATGAGATTAATAACCGAAACGATAGAGCTCTTTGGGAAGGTGCAATTAAGGAAGAATTAGATTCACTTTTAGCAAATAATACTTGGACGTTAGTGCCTAGACCTGACAATAAAAATATAGTCGACTGTAAATGGGTTTTTAGTATTAAAAATGATAATTTTTTTGAAATCCATCTTGATATAAGGCACGTCTAGTTGCCAGAGGCTTTAGTCAGGAGTATTTGACAGATTATAATGAGACTTTTGCCCCAGTTGCTCGTATAACAAGTTTTCGATTCATAATTAGTTTTGCAAATCAATTTAATTTATTGGTACATCATATGGATGTAAAAACCACAATTTATATGAAAGTGCCAGATGGTATAGTTAATAAGGAAAATTATGTTTTTAGATCAAAGTTCATATATCAAAACTATTTTTGGATAAATTCAGTATGACTGACTGTCATCCAATAAGTACTACTTTAGAGAATAAGCCTAATTATGAAGCTCTAAATTTAGGTAGTGAATATAGTGCGCCTTGTCGTAGCCTTATAGGTTGCTTAATGTATGTTATGTTGTGTACGCGCCCTGATTTAAGCGTAAGTGTCAATATCTTGAGCAGGTATACAAACAAAAATAATAAAGAGCTATGGCAAAGTCTCAAAAGAGTACTTAGGTATTTAAAAGGTACCATAGAGTTAAAACTAAAATACGAAAGGTGTGATAATTTTGAAGATATCTTGTGTGGTTATGTAGATTCAGATTGGGGTGTTAGTGCTGTTAACGATATAAAAAGTACCTCAGGTTATTTGCTTAAATTGTTTAACAGTTGTACTATAACTTGGAATACTAAAAGACAAACTTCTGTAGCAGCTTCTTCGACCGAAGCTGAGTACATGGCTTTGTTTGAAGCTGTGAAAGAGGCGTTATGGTTAAAGTCTTTAATTATAAGTTTACATTTAAATATTAATAATCCGATACCTATTTTTGAAGACAATAATGGCTGTATAAGTATAGCCAATAATCCTACGAGTCATAAAAGGTCTAAATATATAGACATAAAATACCACTTCTCTAGAGAACAAGTAGAAAACGATGTTATTAATTGTTGTATCTCCACACAGGTAAACAGATTGCGGATGCGTTAACCAAGCCGTTACCTGTCGTCGCATTTAGACAGTTCAGAGATGAGATGAACTTATGTTTGTAACTACATTTTGTTGATTTATTTGTTTATATCAATTGATAAATGCATAATTTATACTTAAGTGCATAGTTTAAGATTTGCTTATTTATTGGTCTGATTAGGTTTTACTGGGTTTCCCTAATCCTTGCAACAAATGTTGGACCATATTACATTGTGATTTCCCAGCAATACTTGGATGGTTTTAATGTTCTGGTTAGTCAAAATTATGATTGAAAATAATTAGTGATTGATTTTTGAGGGGGCGTGTTGACATTTTTGTAATTTAAATAACAAAAATTAATTAATAATTATAGATGGTAATATTATTATTATGGCCACCCTCAATATTCTCGGTATAAATACAATCGTCATCCCCTCTCTCTCTCTCATTCCGATTTACCTACGCTGTGTTAGGAGACAGACGTTATACCATCCTTGTTATAATTTTGAATATACGTTCTAACGTATTTATTTAATCTATTTTTATTTTCTCTCGCCTATTACCCTATAAAATCTATAAGCACAAGCATTTATAACACCAAACTACACCAATTTCATATTATAAAGTCCACTAAAATCAATTTGCAAAATTGTCTAAGGCAAACTTCAACTGTACCCCTTGACTTCCCACCACAAAAACCTTTAAATCCTTATTCATTTTTATTTTAATGCAAATCAAATCCCTTAAGTAGGTAGTAAGGTAAGTTTTATCCAACAACAACAACCAGTCAGAAATTCTATATTGGTACAAAATTTTAAGTTATTCAAAAGGAATTTACATTTTTGGCAATATATGTTTATGTATCGTGGATGTTTGTAAAATCTACGCTGTCTGGTTTGGCCTGCATTGCTATTCTGTTTATATGCTGCTTTGCATTGTTTTCATGCTGTCGTATAATGCTATTTATGAATACCTACAGAATATCCCTACTATTTAAATTTTGTTACTACTGACTATGTGAACTGTAGACTGCATTAATTATTTTTTCAAAACGCAAAGATTGAGCTGGCTCCTTGTAAACTGTGAACTTGTATCGTAGGAAACTAACTCAAAGACTTTAATATAGATAAACAACCAAGACCCAGGCCAATCTGATTAAAATATTTTGAATCTGATTAAGTACAAATTTTTACAAGAATTAAAAAAAACCTATACCTAAGCAAAAACGGAGACGCTCGCACTTTGCAACAGCTTGGTTTATTATGAACTAGCTGTTACCTACGGCTTTGCCCGCGTGATACATAGCCTATGTCCTTCTCAGTACCCTTACCTATGTTTTTGCAATATTTCATAATGATCGCTTCAGTAGATACGGCGTGAAAGCGTAACAAACAAACAAAAAACTCACTTTTGCTTTTTAATATTAGTGAGGATAAGAATATAAGGCTAAAATTATCTTATTTTTGAAATATTTCTATTTTACCTGAATCTGTTAAGTTGGAAGCTGAAATATTAAAGGATACAGCAATATCAACCACACTTGGTTAAAAATCCGACTGGAAAAAGGCTTATGTGTTTTATCAATTCGCAAAATTTTCATATGATGATTCATATTAAGTTTAAAGTAAACAGTCACGTGTTATTAATATCTTTTCTATAACTCAGATACAATTATCATACGGAACTATTTAACAAATAAATGCTTAATTCCACTACACTCATTAGACCTTTTGTTTAAACTAAACAAAAACTTATTTTATTTGGGCAAATAAAAATATAACCCGTAACCTTTTGATCATATTTCATACATTTTATTCAAGTAATGTTAAGGCGAAGTGAGTTCACACACTAGCGCCACCCAGCAAGAGGATACATGAGTGTAACGAGGTCTCGTGCTGCCACCATTTAAAACATATAATTATTAAGAAAATGGAAAAATTATTTGTTTTTTTATTGTGAAGCCTCAGCCTAGAAAGCTTTACATTATTTTACTAAATCAATCATATCTTTATTTGCAATGAATACGTACTATCTTAAAACTATAGATTAAATGAGTTCAACTTGCATGTAGGTGCACAAATGTTTGTCATATCAATCATAAAAAAAAAACATAATAAATAAAAAGTTAAAGCAATTACTAAAATTAAAAAAAATTAAGAATTACTGTTTAAATAATCAATAACCCATTACAGTTAAAGAACCTGGTAGAAAAATTGTAGTTCATAAAATTGGTTGAATGATGAAACTGTAATACAGTGTAAAATGTGAACCTGAAGTTTTTTTTTATTTTATTTTACTTAAGACTACTTAGCGTTTTCGACACAAGTGACCCTTTTTAACAAAAACGCTTAGAAAAGCTACACGTTTTCACATTAAATTGTAAACAGTACTTTGAAAAATAGTTCCAAGGATTATTTAGGGCTTCGCAAAACAAAATTTTATATGATGCCACCGTCTTTTTTTTTCAAATGACTTTCTTTGAAATAGTTGGAAGCTCTGGACTCCGAAAAATTCATCATCATAACAACCGCAAGAAGTCCACTGGACATGGGCCTCGCTAGAAGGATTTATCATAGGGGGGATTTGCCATACTCACTACGCTTGGACAACGAGATGATGAGCGCAGTTTGTTTTGCTTACCTTGGTCCCGTCCCTGCTGCCCATCAAACCCATATTTTATACAAAGCATGAGTTTGTTGTTAGGCCAAATCTTATGACAGCCTTGGCTAATTATGCCTCCGGTAGTACAAAAAGGGTGACGCTCCTGCAGTGGAGACTAAAAAATACCTGATGATGATGGTGATGAAGAGTTTGTTAGACTGGGGAAACAAGATGAAGGTATTTGGGATGATACTTGCTCGGATGGATTGCGGATTAGAAAGTATCAGCTCGGGAGGCCCAGTGCGTGTGCCTGATGGCATACTTGCAACTACCGGAGAAAAAAAAAACAATAGCCCTACCTACGCGAAAACCCACTTGAGAATCACTCTGGCATTACTAGTTGAGAATGACTGCTCTGGTACCAAAGCTAAAACAAAAAATCAAGCTTCCCCTTAATGCCAGACTTTCAGCGCGCAAGTCGACCGCCAAGCGACCTTTGGGTCATATTACCCATTTGTGTCGACTGCTAATCAAGTCTTAGTTACACGATTTATTCTGACTTCGATTACCCCCTTTGTGACTACAGATGTAGCTTATTTTTAGAGAAACGAGGAGTTTAATTTGACTGCATTTTTTGGATGTTTGTAAGCTCGTAACTCTACTCTTTACTCACCCACTTATATATATATATATATATATATATATATATTAGTTAAAGAGGGTTTTTGCCTTGAACATTAAAAACGTAAGTTTTAGGAAGGTTTCGAATCCCGGCATGGGAAAAAACTTGTACTCCATTTTCACAGTTATTTGTCTGTGGGTCTTCAGTTTGGGTTAGTGCGAGTCAGGAGGCTAGCCATACACCACAGATCGTTAAAATTAATAAGCTAGATTCCTAAAAAGATTAAATAATTCCGTAAGCTAAGTAATTAAAGCTAGCACACGATTTTTTTCTTATGGTAATTGAACAATAAATTATAAAGATATAGCCCTTCAAAATTTCGTGTGACGTCACAGTTCCGTACACTTATTAGAACACTGTGATATAACAAGCCCCCACTCAAGAACTTTGTTGATTTTATTCAATCATTTTTTGTTCAAACGACAAAACAAAAATAATTATCCAATTTTTATTTTTATTTTCTAACTGATAGTCCAATTATTTTTTAGACCTATTTTATTTCAAGCCATTACTGTCTCACTGCTGGGCAAAGGCCTTCCTCCATTATTTTTTAACTTAGACTTAACCTAAGACCTAACTATCCTATTCAATTAATAGACTCTGCAGTAATGGTGTAGCCAATAATCAGAGTAACGTAAAAAATTGCAGGCATAATTTTTAAGATTGATGGTTTTTGACAGCTGCTATCAAAAATACCTCTCGTTACAGTGCCGCCAACTAAGGCAAAATTGAACCACAAAATCCTCAATGGTCCATCCAAGACCCTCATACAAGACTGTATCACGTAACTCGTTTCCTGTAAACCTAAAAACAACAGAGTTGAAGTGTCCCAAGCAATGGATGCAGGAAACAAGAATTAGCGCTGCAGAATACCTAATTAACACAGGCTTAGTTTTAGATTACAATCTTGTATCGTGTTAACGAGCGTGGCGTCTAACTTCCTTTTTCTGTCTTCGGTTTTTACTTACACAGCAAGTAGGACATGTTAATTTAATTTCGCTGGTAAGAAATTCTACGATGAAGAAGCTCTTTGTATCATGGTGAGCTTAGCTCGTGAGACGTGAGTAAGTGCATAGACATATAATAACACTGAACACGGTGATATCATCTTTGACATGTCCAAAAAGTTTAATATATATAAATATATACGGACAAATTACACAGATTGAGCTAACCCCAAACTAAGTTCGAGAGTTGTGTTATGGGATACTAACTCAACGATACTATATTTTATAATAGATACTTATATAGATAAACATCCAAGACCCAGGTCAATTTGTAAAAGATCATTTTCCATCTTGACGAGCTCCGTGGCGCAACGGTCAACACGCCTGCCTGCGACAAGAAAGATCCCGGTCAGGTCAAGATGGAAAATGTTCTTTTTCTGATTGACCTGGGTCTTGGATGTTTATCTATATATGTACCTATTTATTATAAAATATAGTATCGTTGAGTTAGTATCCCATAACACAAGTCTCGAACTTACTGTGGGGCTAGCTCAATCTGTGTGCTTTGTCCGTATTTATTAATTTATTTTATTTAATTTCTTTGGCAACAACTTGTGTTATGCTCGAAATAAAAAAAATATAACTTTACAAAGATGTCGAAGAAATTCTATTCTTACGTGGATTCCTAATATAAGACTTATATGTGAAAGAACATTTGTATTTATACCTTTCTATTGGTTTATGTATGATGTTTTAAATTACAAAAACATTGTTAGGCTACTTAATGCATATATAATTTCCTTTCATACAGTGAAATTACTACCTCAAAGAATTAACAGGAACACAAGTAAATCCTTGGGTACCGAAAGCTGAAAGACTATAATTTAAAACCCGTGCAAAGGCAGGATCGCTATTCAAAGTATAATAAAAGTAACAGTTCTGAAAGGTCTAATTATGAATACTGTCCCTCTAAAAGGCATAGAGATTGGGATCGTTTGTATTCAGTACAAATGGGAATCGTTAATGAAAATGGCTATGGGCGTTCGGAATTGGCCCGAAATAGTTTTGTACGGCACCAAACTCGCTTCGATGCTAAACGTTTTTGTGCCATGTCATTGGTTCTGGTAATCGCTTTTCAGAATAATTGTAATAAAATAAATGGTGGATGTAAGTTTTAATCTTGGAAAGTCCTGGAAACTTCCACGCTGGATTGGGAGAAAAGAAGATACGTAGAATGTTCCAGCTGCTTCTCTTCCCGCGTGGATCGTAAAAGCCGATCGCGGGAATTAAGGAATCATGTCAATAGGCGATGCGGCTAGCAATCCACCACTATTTTGATTCCGTTCTCATCTATAAGCCCACCGACATGCTAAACGTGGCCTTAAGGTTTTACAGACCTTGGCTCTGTCTACCCCGCAAGGGAAAAAGACGTAATAGTATGTATGTACATATGTAAGTCCTGGAAAATTCAATGCTGATTTTCAGAGTTTGTTCTGAAAATTTGGGCACAAAAATGATCCAGCAAAGTTATGCAGACGGCATGTCAAAATTAAAAAGGCTACATTGACATAAAAAAACATATATATATATATATGGTTTGGACATATAGCCCAGTCAATATCGACATCAAACATTGCAAACGCGCATGTATCGGCGATTTTTTTATATATTGTAGAGACCACTTAGAATAGCCTACACCTAAGTTTGCAACTTTCTTAACCCTGTGCTACTCCTGGGGGGGCCCCGAAAGTATAGGATTGTATATTGTAGTACAATATATAAAAAAATCGCCGATATATGTGCGTTCGCAATGTTTGACAATGTCGTGTCGATATTGACTGGCCTAATAAAGCTCTAGAGCGCTCCTAATGATAACGATTTAAATCTATCTAGATAGTTTGGTACTGTCACATTTTAGAGTTCCGTACAACTGAGTGACAAATCGAAACCCTAATAGGATTAATCGTGTATCCCTTTGTCCGTCTGTCACAGCAAATTTGCTCCAAATCTAGTGGTCTGTTTACATTGTATTAATCAAATATCACCTTAGCACGATTGTTATGATGAAATTAGAAAAATGTTGTTTTCTCTTCCCTGTTCTGTGTGAAATATAGAAGCGCTTGTTTGAAATATATGAATTTCTTAGGTGAATAGGTAACTCACGAATAAAGTCAGTTGCAAGTCGACATGTTTTGACTTCAACCAGTAGTCTTCTTGAGGGTGAATGTGCTGATTTCATACGTGAGGAATTTCGAGCGAAGAACCTGTTTTCACATATAAATAAATAAATATATACGGACAAATCACACAGATTGAGCCAGCCCCAAAGTAAGTTCTTAAGTAAAACTTGTGTTATGGGATACTACCTCAACGATACTATATTTTATAATAGATACTTATATAGATAAACATCCAAGACCCAGGTCAATCTGAAAAAGATCATTTTCCATCTTGACCTGACCGGGGATCGAACCCGGGACCTCCGTGTCGCAGGCAGGCGCTGACCGCTGCGCCACGGAGCTCGACAAGCTCAAATAATGTTATATCGTTATATCTCGCATTAGTATTGATCAAAAAAAATTTTGACACAAAATTTACTTAGAATATGACATTGTATAAAAATAAATAGTTTATTTAATAGAGGCGAACGCATTGTGTTAATTTAGGTATTGATAGTTTTAGTCCGTCATTTTGATTTTTTTGCTGACGTCACAGCTTAAGCTGTTAGAGGATGAATACAAATTTAATAAAACATCATACTTGAAAATCAGTCAATCTATTTAGAAAGCGATAATGGAACTGTACTTACATATATATCGGACACATCTAACATATACATTACTTATGCACGGAAACATTACCCTCTTTCTGAGTGGTTCAGTTGGGTAAAAAAATACAGCAGTATCTCTTAACAAATAAATGCCTTATCATAATTCTGAAGACAAATCCTCTCAATTTGATTTAGAAAGATAATATTTCATCACGGAGCTTAAAATGGCCGTCAAAGAATGTTATCTTGTATCACCCTTTTACTCAATGCTGTTTGTAACGACGGACTCCGGACACTTTGTTGGATCACCATTGTTTTCAAACCAGCAGT
This sequence comes from Rhodophaea formosa, assembly GCA_963082605.1. Lineage (NCBI taxonomy): Eukaryota > Metazoa > Arthropoda > Insecta > Lepidoptera > Pyralidae > Rhodophaea > Rhodophaea formosa. The sequence continues at coordinate 9,344,497 of OY720213.1, read as the reverse complement.
TGGTTTGGCTTAAGTTACAAGACGCAGTTAAATGTTAATAATTAGTAGTAAAAGTAATACACTTTAAAATTAACATAATGGCAGTAGCATTTCACAGAAAACAAAAATCATTAGTAAAATTTATTGTTTACGAAGGGCTGTGGACTCTTTTCTTTTAAATATTTCTGTGCTCTTAAATAGTTCATGAAAAATAATAAACAGTTTATGACTGTCTAAACATTTTAATTTTAAGAAAATATATTAGAACCAAGATTGAAATACAAAAAACATACTAGAGGGTAAGGTAAAAGGAAGGAAAGGTCCAGGGAGACCAAGAAAAAGTTGACCAACTAAAGAAGGCTGGTGTCATGCCGTATCAAGAACTAAAGTCTTAAGCAGAAGATAGAGAAGTTTGGCGTATACTCCATCGACAAGAGCTACAAAGCTTTTAAATAAGAAGAAGAAGAAAATTGAATATAGTTGTTTCAATTTTCTTCTGCCGGTCCATGTAGAGAAATGTAGGTATTTCTCTATAATATGGACCGGCAGATTTTATGACGTAATCTAATTCATATTATAATAACCGCGAAAGTATGTTTGTTTACTTGATTATTTACGCTTTCACGAAACCATCGTGAAATTTTGCACTTCTACTGTCTCGGTTACGATAAAGGATAAAGGCGTTCATGGCAAAAAAAAAAACACTGTGTACGCTAAAGATCAACACTGACGCGAACGAAGCTGTGCTGTGTGGCGAAAACTAGTGTTAACATGGAACTAAGAAGAACTGAAGAAAAAACACTAGTTACTACATGGATGGAACACACTCGAAATGATGTAATGTTTCTAACGGTTAGAATCATTACATCATTTCGAGTTACACACGCAGTCACATTTTTTTTATAAATTATTTTCGCTTCGCAATTTAAATGTTTTTCTTATTTATAGGAAATGGGTGTTTGTATTGGAAATTAAAGTTATTTTAACCGACATCAAAAAAGGAGGAGGTTTACAATTCGTCGGAATCTTTATTTCTTTTTATGTATGTTCCCCGATTTCTCGAAGACGTCTGGACCGATTTAAGAAATTCTTTCTTGTTCGATAGGTAATATTTACAGATGGTCCCATTAAATTTTTATCGAAATGTGTCGAGTGCTTTTTGAAAAATATACACAAAAACCAAAAAAATGTTTACAGGTATGCCATTTGGATCACACTTATTCCCATTTTTTTCTTATGCTCATTAAAAAAATTTATAGGGTTGAAGTCTGTTTTTGTATTTTGTAAAAAATATCTTAAATTATAGTTTTCAATTGAAGTCCCAATCAAGATTCCTCTGTACCACACTTCAAGGATTTATAACAGGAGTGTTAAGGTGTGTTTGTTATTGCAGTTTGTTTGAAGATAGGCTCAGTTAGTCGCCGGAGATTCTTCAGAAGCTTTATCTTCATTGTGCGTAGGTGTTTACTGTCCTTTATTTAGTTAACCCTCACTTTGAAGGACGTTTAATCAGCAGATAATTTTTCAAAGAAACTCTTCCCAAGTTGGGGCAGGATTTTTACGGCACTTTTTTGTTTTATTTTGAAATGTGTCTTATCTTGGCTTTATTGACTAAGGGAAGTGAAGAACAAGACTGTTTATTGCAAAAAAGGGTTCAAATAATGTGCATTGTGTTTTTTAGACCCTTATGCATAAGCTTGACATTTCGAAATATAAAAGAAAGCGTTATAAAAGAGTATGGTTTATTATAAGCCACAATTTTTTATTCGTGAAGAACATAGATTAAAAATAAATCGTTTCATACTTTCTATGGTGAAGAAAGAACTGTTTTTTTATTTTTAGATTTTTTTGTTGATGCATTTGTTTCTTTGAATAGGACAAGTGGATTGTTTTAATCTTAATGTGGTAATCTGGCGACTAACGAAGATATAACCCTCACACTGCATTAACAAAATTTTGTAATATTTGTGCAAAATATTCATGGAAAATCTCGCCCAAAAAGCGTTATGTCAACGAAGTATTGAGGCCAATCGCCGGACGTATTATTACATAATCATACCTGTTTTATATCCTTTATAACCCTATCATATACTATATGCAAAATCCGGGCCTAATAACACAATCATACTTGAAAATCAGGATACACATAAGGATACACATTTAGTAAGGGTTACACATTAAATCTGTTACAATTTTTTTCCGGTTACACATAATTGAGTGTTAAAAACTGTAAACCTTTTTAGCTGTAACATTAATACTAATAAATCCATATTTTTAAAAACATATTGAAAGTTTTACAATTTCTTTTTGTTTTACTTTTGAAACGGAAATAAAAACAGTGTTCAAAACGCTCTATTAGGATACTGGTAAAGCCTCAGTGTAAAATTGGGAATTTTTGCTTGGACGCTTTTGCATTCAATTAATATGCACCGCGAAAGTTTAAAAGTACTTAGGTAGTTTTAACTCTTATGTGCTTTGTGATTAAAAAAATATCATTAGAAATTATATTTTTAAATTTTGTGACATTAGATCATTAAGGTCTGCATTACATTTTTTATATTAATATAAAGGTAAAATATGTACAGTTGTTCATTAACCTCGTCTGCTTTGATATTATATAAACATAAGTACAATGATTTTGTTAATCCGCATCAGTCTCATCACGTCAAAATATTGGTCTAAGAACTACTCGACTCTGTCATGTTGTTTGTGAGATTGCTCTTGACAAGTACTATGAATTTAGATAGTGCCTAAAGGCCTATCTTTGAGGGAGTCTCTCAAGGCTGAATAGTACCGTCATTTACACGACTGCCAACAAAAATACCCAACAAAGATACAGGATGTATTGATGTTCCAGTTTATGTATGTATGTACTTACTCCAACATATCTTCAAAAAGCCTGATCAGATTTAAACGTATAGGAATTTGTAAAAACTCATATTATCCCTCGAAAGACAAAGGCTTTTTTAACTTTTTTCAAAACCAGGCGTACTTCTATTCAAAAAAAAAACATTGTTTTACCATACTAATCCACTCACAATACGCTTGTCCCTAAAGTTAAAATAAATAAATATACAGGGACATATCACATAATTTGATTTAGCCCCACAATACTCCAGTCCAGTATTATTACAAGGGCTCAAGAGCTTATAATTTTTTAAGCACAAAACCAACTACTAAAAAGATTCGGATAAAATTAAATAACCTTTCCCATTGAATCAATGCTACTCGTAGAAACACAAAAAATAATCTTGATGTTTAAGATACAAGTCTATCTTATATCTAAACTATAATTAATGGATTTCGCAGAATTTTTTCAATTTAATGGGTTTACTGCTCGTTATCGAAAGCTGTGAGACCGATGCAGTCATCATCGTTTATAGTTCAGAATAGCACGGAGATAATAGTACCTATACAGGGTGTTAGTGTGAACAGTGTTCTCCTTTTAACCAACAAACCAGCCTCGTCATTTCCATACAAAAGTGTTCGGCCGGCCAGGCAATTTGTATGAAAATGTTGAAAAAAATTTTGTGTTCCCAGCATTGGTTCTAAAGGAAAAGTTGTTCATTTTGATGGGCTGGTTTTCAACTTACACTGTTCACACTAATACCCTGTATATGCCCGTGTTGTTCCCGACAGAGAAGAATAGAACTCCACCGAGTGTTCCAGTTGAGGTCATAAAAGGCAATTTAGGAAACACAAGCTAAACAAAGCATAAAAACACCAAAAGAACAATGGAAATAAAATCACCCACAATGTTTTAAGGCAAGTGCAATTTTCCTCTGCAGGAGCACGACCCTCTCTGTATTACCAGAGCCATAGAGCCAGAGCACTCAGAGGATTTAGCCTACACTTTCCACGCTGGCCAGACAGGTTTAAGAGATTGATGTTTATAAGCAATTTTTATTTATCTCAAGTAAAATATACAGCGACGTCACTTCAGCATCTCATATCACGGAGCGTGGAAACACTGTGAGGAAACATACCAGTAGCCTTCGGTTTATAAAATCCGTGCTTCAGGAGACATTTAATAAATTGTTGGTATCGGCTGCTGTCATGAGATGGTGGTTAAGCTGTGCCAGATAATTTAAGGTAGTCTTATAGCTGACAGCTTTTGTATGACGCTTAAACATATTTTATGCATTTTTGTGAAATTTGTCTTGAACTTTAACACTCACTAAAATTTCCAATAATAACGTACTTAAGTAGGTAATAGAAGTTCAACATCACAAATATTTATTGAAATATCACCTGAATTGGGATTTTAATAGTTACACTAATTATAATTAGGTACTTAATCATATACATTCTGAATTTTATCTTAAATGGAGCACTGGTTCAAATGCTACTGCGAAAATTCCAAAAATGTGTTTTCGTCCCAAATCGATTTGAAGCTCAAGCTTTTCGCTCACTCGATTGATTAAAAATGTTATAAAACGTTTCAATGTAAAACGTGAAAAAGTTTTATTACATTCGTAGAGATTTTGTAACACAAATCTGGGTACAACCATTATCCTCAAACACTCACAAAGAGGCAGATTAAATCAAATAACGTGAGCACATCCAGCGAGTGCATTAAAATGTAGTTTCGAATTCAAATAAAGATTTTAATGCTTGAAGATCTATCGAAGCGATCAATATGAATATGAGGGGGACATAAAATAAAATTGGATGTAATAAAAGGGGTAATACCTGGTGCGGCCGGGCATATCGTACTCCTAGAGCCATAAGTTGGGGCCAGGAAAAAGGCTGACATTGGGTTTACCACTTGAAAAATAAAAAAAATTGTAATTATATTAAGAGGGTATCCGAGCAGTATGTTTTCCATACAAATGTATTTCTCTATTTTCTCGCTGAAAACTGCTTCTAGAGGCACAATTCTTTTTTCATAAAATCTAATACTAAAATAGGTATGTCCCTATGTTTTATTTTTTTCTAAAAAAACCATTTAAAAGTTTTTTTTACAAAAACAGTTTTTTACGGAAAAATAAAAAAATAGGGGCATACCTATGTTAGTACTAGATTTTATGAAAAAAGAATTGTGCCTCTAGAATCTGTTTTCAGCGAGAAAACAGAGAAACACATTTGTATGGAATCCATACTGAAAATATACTGCTAGGATACGCTCTAAAGTAAAAGATTTTATCATAAGCGTCACATATTTGTTACCAGTAAATAAATTAAGTAACAGAGTGTAGCTGTAATGTCAAATTAACTATATAGTGTAGTTATGTGAGTGCTTATATACTACTGCCTCTTATTCTTATATTTGTTACAAGACCCCAAATACTGTCTTAACAAAGAAAAACCTTTGTATGAGGTATACGTTAGTACGTATGGGTAATACTAGCGAATAGTAATGCTGAAAAATAATAAGTAATGCAGAGTCTAGAGCTATAACACAAAAAGGTCGTTTAATTCGTTGGTGGTTAAAAGAAACGAAATTTACTGAAACTTACATTTTTATTACCCACATTTCAAAATTAACTTCTGCCTTTTTACGACGCCGAGCTTAGTTGTCACCTTACTCAATACCATATATGGTCTCGCTGAAAGTTCAGTTTTCCTTGAGTGATGCATGAATTCATCATTTTCCATTTAACTTACATTGATACTGGCGGACATAGCATTATTAAATTTGAATTTTGTAAAATATTTTCGGACAAATGCAGCTACCTCGTTTTGCAACTGAACTGTCGTTATTGCTGCGGTAAATGGTTTTATACTTTTAGTAAAAACATCAATACGTATAACAATAAGTAAGTACTAAAATACACTTGTATTTTCAAATGAAATGGTAAACAAATGTTTTGCATTTTTCCTCTGTTTGCGTGGCCACGCTCTAGCAGTTAAATGTGCAGAGGCGATGTCGACTATATCCGCGGCCCCAGTTCCACGGTTTATGTCGTTAGCTGCTCTCCAGCTTTTTTCGCAATCGGGAATCATTACTGTTTTCAAATACTAACGACCTTCCACTTGACCTATGACTATTCGTACTGTGGTAACTTTCTCTTTCATCTGAGCGTTTTATCGGTTGCATCCTCAGATGGAGCCCCAATTCTTTTATATTCGTGGTTGTGAGACCATTGGCACCCATATTCTTCTTAACGACATCAATCCAACACTTCTTGGGTTTCCCCTTGCTGCCAAGGTCCGGAACAGGTGATATTTTGCAAAGCAAAACTACACAAACTATACCCACGTACTGGTACCATTTCAAATTTTCAACTTGATATAAAAAACCAGACTTGATAAAAATAATTCAACAGTTTTTATATTTTTGGGTCAGTAGATATTTGTTCTATAGCTGAACTATTTAATCTCCATCACATTTACCCCTTTATAATCAACAAAAATAAACTAATGACGTTCTTAAGCCCCATGTATTCTTTGTCTCGCTATATATGGAATTGTTTAGACAGTAACACCATGCAAGAGAGCTTTTGCATACATAGATGTTTTTTTGCCAGAGGCTCTTTGTAAAAGGAACCAAATGAATTAACAAATATAAATTATGGATTATTGTAAAATCACAATAACGACCAAGTAGGTATAGTTTGATAACAATTTTAGAACATTATCTTTTTGTGATTGAGTAATTAAAATCTTAAGGGTACGTTAGTCAGGTGTTTCGCCATACAAATTCTGTAGGGTGATGACTCCGTTGTTCGGTATCGTCTGTTTAAAGTTTTTAATTCTATCGATTTGTCTTGTCGTTATTTATGCTTGTATGGAATCATAATTGTATAATTATAAGTACTTTAAAAGTCATGAGTCTCAAAACATTCCGTTTCAACACGTAATTTTAACGCAACTTTGAGCACAATTAAACACCGGAAGGAGTATAAAATCTCTAAAACAAAATTCATACAAGCTTAGTTTGGTTATTAAACAATTTAAATAACTTTATTTTTAATTAAAACATTCAGCTGTTTTATCACAAGAACACTTCTCCCAAACGCATATTCGCGAATTTTTAGACGACGAAGATTTAGATATTCAACTATGCTTTGTGTTTGCATACAGACTGTAGTTCCGATGTGCTTATAAATAGGTGTAAATAGTTCCGCACTGTTCATAACCGAGTCTATCTCTTTCTCAGCGAAATAGCACGCAAATTAGCCACGTGCGCCGACGAGTTCGAGTTCCGGACTAGCGCATCCTTAAGGATTTGAGCTCCCGAATATAATAAACAAATACATAATAATTATAATAAAAACCGTATAAAGATCACGCCTCCTGAAATGTGTTATTGCTGCTTGTCAAATATTAAACAATGTCAGCGGCTTATCAAACTAGACCTCTTACCTATATCTAGAGGTAAGCATTTCAGAAAACCTTCTTTGTATTTAACAGAATACAACATTGTGCATACGTGTTTCTGTATTCGATCCGCAGTCTCAGGTGTGTAGCTTCGTCGTTATCTCTAAAATTGACAACTATATTACCACCGACCTTTGTAGTATGATATATTCTCGCTAGCACAAAGGTCTGGATTAGATTCCTATCATTTCATCATATATTATGAAGGTAAGTTAGTACAGCTATTGTTTTTTATAGAAAAAAAAATACTTATGTACTTTGTAATTTGACGACCTCCGTGGCGCAGCGGTCAACACGCCTGCCTGCGACACGGATGGTCCCGGGTTTGATCCCCGGTCAGGTCAAGATGAAAAATGATCTTTTTCAGATTGGCCTGGGTCAAGACCCATGTTTGTTTAATTAATGTTTATCTATTTGTATCTATTATAAAATATAGTATCGTTGAGTTAGTATCCCATAACACAAGTCTCGAACTTACTTTGGGGCTAGCTCAATCTGTGTGATTTGTTCGTATATATTTATATTTATTACAAATAATAAATAAATTATTCATTTCTACCGTAGTTGCAAATTTTATTTCTTTTAAAATTTAACAGCTACCATTTCTGATGTGTTGTGAAAAAGATTGACATTCGAAAAGAAATACATTGTATCTTAAATTGAATAACAAAATATTTCCACCAGTATTAGGTACCAATATCTAATACCGATGCAATCTTGTCCTTTAGGTCTCATCGCTCAGGCTCTGTTTACTCCGTAAGAGTAAAAATGTGTGGAGTATATGTGTATTCACTATAACTTAAAACAACGTGCACAGATGTTGTATCGGATCGCAGTCCCAGGTGCACAACTTCGATCGTTATCTCTAATTCGCCGGCGTATTTGACTTGTTTGAAATAAATCTTGTTAGAGTAATTCTTTTGCAATACATTGTTTAGTTAAGTATCAGTCTTTTCTTCTTAATTAATCCATATATTTAGTGAATAAAAATTTGGTTTCCCATACTAGATGGTGTCGATTTTTTTTTTAACCTCGATCTTTTGATTACACACAGTAATAATTTAACCTATTTTTGTTTTTCGTATGTGTAAGTGGCCAACACTGGTGTCAGATTTTTCAGGCTACCTTAAGGCATCTGACATAGCTTAGCGACTGCCTTCGACGATGACAGCCGTGACCAACGGCTTAACGTGCCTTCTGAACCACGGAGGAGCTCGAGATATTTTTATGCCACTTCCCGTCACTCATCCAAGTGGGCACTGCACTAGGGGTTGCTTTACATACGTAAACGCTAATAGAGCTCACACCCACTGGACTACCAGGCTTCTCATTATTAAGCCTATCGTTACGTTACTATGCAAAAACGTGCCCAAAAGGCTGGCACCACCACGTTAGATAGAAAGGCAACAAATAAATATATAAGGACTAATCACACAAATTGCGTGATGAGTTGTGTGTGCTCTTGCTGCCTAAAGTTTTTAGTTTTCTTTAACATGTTTTTGGCTAAAAAAAAAGAACAACACGACACTCCAAAAGACTCGATTTGCAATAATATTCAATCGGAAAACACTTGGATTCGCTAATCTCTACCACTTCCATCTATTGTCTCTGAAAAAACTACTTGCTCTATATTCTAGTAAGTAATAAGAAGACGGGAGTTTAGTAACTAAACTATAAATAATGCAACGTCACCTCGCACTTCATAAACATAGCTCGCCAAACTGCCGGTTATTAAAATAACTCGTGTAGGCGTGAAGTAAAGGCCTTTGTTGGGGCACAGATATACACCCTCTAGGGGGTTGATGGTTAAAATGTGCCATATATCAACTTAAAAGTGTATGTCTGTGGTCTCACTCGCATCAATTTTAGTTTATTATAGGTTTTTGCCAGCATTCCGCAATATTATTATAGTATTATATATTGAATAATATTATTTATTATATAATACTATAATAATAAAATGAAAAAATCAACGAATAAAAGATTTAAATATATAAATCTTTTAATCGTTGATTTTTTCTAGTTACATAAAGAAATTTAATACATTTTAGTTATAAATATCTAACTACATTGGAAGATAAATAAAATCAATAAAAGTTTAAACAAAGTTTGTTGGGTACTGTGTGACTTATTAACAAATAATACATTTTATTTGTTTTCATAATTATGAACAAATGGTATATAAAAGATTTACTATAACTTGTACTGATAACAAGGTCTTCCAGGAAAACTATAAATTAGCAACGTCGCTGATGGCACGTAGGCGTGAAGTAAAGCTCTCTGATTCAGCGAGCAGATATAAACTCCCAAGAATGTTTAGACCTGTTAATGCACCATCACCAATATAATATTTATGTGGGTGTTATTCTACCATTCTCTACTATTCATAAAAGTACACAAAATCAAGATTTCATTACATACTGCTTTAACACAAATTTCTTGGCTTTCGAAGTAGATCTTAAAATTTATTTGACTTTTATTTACCACTAGCTTTTGCCCGCGGCTTTGCTCGCGTTAAGAAGTAGAATTGATCAAAACCCTTTCTTAGCGGATGCCTACGTCATAACATCTACCTGCATGCCAAATTTCAGCCCGATCCGTCCAGTGGTTTGGGCTGTGCGTTGATAGATCACTATGTCAGTCAGTCAGTCACCTTTGAGTTATATATATTTAGATGCTTATTGTATGGTCAATAAAATTTTAACTTATTTTAAACACATGTTATTAATATAAAATGCATAAAAAAATAATTATTAGTACCTTCTGTAAAAGACGCATAGCTTCTATAATATAAAGGTTTTGTAATTCAACTATAAATATTATTTATTATTTATTTGTTCAGGGTATATATAACTACATTCTACAGTTAGGAATGTTGATAGTTAAAGTGTGTATTGTAGCAATTCATCATTTTACTGTGTTAAGATGTTTACTATCGACATAAGTAATAAAGTAACAAGCACAAGGTCACGAAACTAAGCTATAAATTAGAACTTTCAACCTCATCATAAAAGCAGCTTCGCAAACTGCTGGCTATTAAAATAACTCTTGTAAGCGTGAAGCAAAGGCCTTTGTCTAGGCACAGATATGTCAAGTTAAATTATAAACACTCCACTACTCAGTGGTTATCATTTGATTTGTCAATTAACAACTTACTTGTTGTTTCACTTCAAGTGTTGTGTTACGAGCAGTGAACCTACTGCGATTTAACGATGACTTTTGGAACTAAACTTGTAGTAAACACTCCTGTAAAATGATGAAATATATATGGTAATACTATAATGTGTCAACATGTTTAATTTTTATACTTAAAAACTTATTATTATGCCTGAAACAAGGTTTCGTAACTAAGCTATAATTCAAAACCGTCATCGCACCGCTTTATATAAGCAGCTCACCAAACTGCCGGTTATTAAAATAATTCGTGTAGGTGTGAAGTAAAGGCCTTTGTTAAGAGCACAGATATACACCCCCTGCGGTGGGGGGGGGGGGGGGGTCAATAGTTTAAATGAGCAATATATCACTGATAAGTGTCCGCACGTGTTTTCGCCCGCGTATATTTTTGAGTTATTATGTCTCATTATAACAGTTTAAGTAAGATTACTATCTATAATAATAATAAACGTATATGCCTAACACAAGGTTTCGTAACCAAGCTATAATTCAGAACCGTCATCGCACCGCTTTACAAACGCAGCTCGCCAAACTGCCGGTTATTAAAATAAATCGTGTAGGCGTTAAGTAAAGGCCTTTGTTCAGAGCATAGATATACACCCCCTGCGGGTGTCAATAGTTTAAATGAGCAATATATCAACTGCTAGGTGTCCCGCCTGTAGTTTTGCGCGGATTTATTTAGTAATATTATTCGATTTTGTTTATTTATCGTAAAACTCTACCTCCAGACTTTTACCAACTTTTCCAAATCTTTTTGACATTCTCGAAAAACATGATTGTTTTTCTAGTATTTATAGATGCAACGTGTGTTCAAGTTAATAATATGTCAATGTGTTTAAACTTCTTGATTCTCGATCAAGTATGATAGCAAATAATTTAAGTATGATAAATTATCATACTTAAATTATTTGGTATCTTATCGGATAATTATAGAAAATACTACGAAAATTTAATAATCTTTTTCATTATGTTATTCAGATATTGCGATGCAAAATTACATTTTCCGAAATTATGGTTATGGACAAAAGACAGAAAACAAAGGATTTTTTCATATTCTGAATTTTTGCCGGGCTTTTAGCGATCGGCATACTTCTAAAGTAATATGGCGCGGAGTCGCCATTCCTCACATAATTAAAACGTTTTTCAATTTGACCTTTCATAGGGTTTTAAAACTCGAGTCCTTTTTAGTATGAATTTTATTAAAAATCCATTATTTATAGGTACTGTCTGCAATTTCTTTCGTGAAAGCTACATAATGCAATTGATTTTTTGCAGGTCACGTACTCATACTATCTCAAAAATACGTTGGATCCTTGATTTTTAATATGGTTTCGGTCTGTTTTTGTTACACGACTGCAAAAAAAAAAAAAAGGAGTTTTAATTTTTTGGCACTCATGTTGTATGTTATATTTTTACTCTAGGTATATATTTATTTATTTATTAATTAAAATAAATAAATATATAGGGACATAGCACACAAATTGAGCTAGCCCCACAGTAAGTTGTGAACTTGTGTCGCAGGATACTAACTCAACGATACTCTATTTTTGAATTTTTATGAAAATATCAATTTTTCTCGAGTATCTAGCTTTAAGAAAAATTTATCATTTAAAATTTAATTTTAAGTTTATTATTATACCCCTAAATGTCCGAATATTTAGTTATGGATCGATTCGTAAGAATCTAAATGTAGATGATGGAAGTTTGGTGCAATGTCCAGAAATTTAAAAATAAAAACACAGGAGAAATATTTGCAAAAATGATTTTTGGTACACATGCGTGTTTTGTAGCGGTCAACAGTTTGATCAACTGATGTTAGTGTGACATGATCGTAATTAATACAGTATAAAAACTTTAAGGTAGTTTCCGATGTCTATTACTGATCTCTACAGGCTGCAAGGTAATCCCTCAGAACATCAATCAGCCGGTTAAAAAGAACAATTTTTCAATGGCAACAATACTGCAACTCAAAATGTTTTCATTTAAATTGTCGGGTCGTCGGAATGTTTTTGTATGAAAATATCGATTTTCTCGAGTTTCTAGCATTGGTCCACTATGAAAAATTTATCATTTAAATGGACTGATCTGGTGATATATAAATTATAAAATAATAAATCACACTGATGTAGCTAGCCCAAAATTACGTTCGTGCGACTTGTGTTACTAACTTAACGATACTTAGCTTATAAAGAATACACATATAAATAAACATCCAAGACTCAGATCAATCTGAAAGAAAAAACCGGCCAAGTGCGTGTCGGGCGCAGTGTAGGGTTCCATAGTTGCGAATGACAACTTTCAATTCACACTGTTCACACTCGCACATCACAGTTTAACGACCAAAAACATGTAACAATGAAAATGTATGAAATTTTACGTTTTCGAGTACATTTTATAAGTTGGTTGCCTATAACTTTTTGGTTTGTACTTAGTACTCAGCTCTGATAGTTTTCCTTTCAACTTCAGTATAATATACTACTGCTGTAATTTTTTTCACGTATCCATATATAACCGTTTAGTAGATAGAGGGAGGGAACACTTACCTCTAACAAAAATTTGCTCTTTAAAACCAAATATTTCGGAAACGAATCCCTAAATCGAAAAATGTCTCACAAAATTTATTGAAGACCTATCTAACAATATCCAACACGATGGGTTTGTATAGAAAAACAAATATTACTCCCTCTTTACTTGTATGGGAGCAACCCTACAAAAATTTTTTTTTTCAAGATTTTCTTCTACCACTTTTTTGACATGATTAATATACATACCCATACCAAATTTCAGCTTTCTAGTACTTATAGCCTCTGAGTAAAACCGCGGACGGACAGACAGAGAGACAGACAGACAGACAGACATGGTGAAACTATGAGGGTTCGTAGTTAACTACGGAACCCTAAAAATAATTTGCCATCTTGACTTAAACGAAGATCGAACCGATCTGCGGCGTGACAGCCTGGGATGATTGGTACTAAGCCACAGAGGTCAATTATACCTGATGCTACTAAAAAAAGTAAGGGTAAACAAAATACTAAGCTTTGATAAAAGAGCATACATTTTCATTTTTCATCAAGTGTTTTAGGCCACCAATGTATGTGCCAGCTAACGGATCTCGGAAGCTGAATACGCTTTTAGATTGATTGAAGCACTCCATTTTCAGGAGTAAGATTTACCTGGGATTGGTGCACGAAAATTAAACCGCACGCTGCACTTAGATATGGAAGCTTTTGTAAGAAGTGTTATTATACAGCGTGTAAATTGACCCTTGTCATACTCATGAAAAGGTGACTCAGCCCGTCAATATGGACAACTTTTTAGGTAACAATGCTGGGGGAAAAAAAACTTCGCAACATTTTTATAAAAAAGTGTTCTGCCGTCCGGGAAATTTCAATAAGTCTCAATGATCAAATGATACCAAGTGCCCAACATTGGTTCCATCGGAAAGGATGTTCAAGTTCATATTGACGGTCTGCGTTACCTCTTTATGGGAATTTCGAAGGTCTATTTACATGCTGTATAACAGTCACAAAAGTTAAAAAGTAATTCGATGACCTCAACTGACTAATCCATCGGATTTCAGTCTTACGTATTAATATATATGTTTTTGTCATGACAACCGTTTCGAACACATAATAATATACTGCCGTATTTACCTGGATGACTTCAGTCTTAGCTGTGCAGCATAATCTCATATATACCAACTCAAAAACAAATTCGCCCACTTACACACTACTACATAGACACTGTTAAACAGGTAAAATTTTTGATTGTCTCTATGGCGCAGGGGTTAACATCCTACACACGGGGATTGCCCGGCCTAATACTTGTACTCTACCATCACAGAAAAGTTGACGTCAGGCAGGCAGCCGGTCATAAACACCATGCCAAATCATGTTACAACAGAATGACATCAAAGTACACTCCACGCTTTTATCTTTTTAATTGTTAAAGGTGCCTAAAGACACTTTATCACTCTCATCATTAGATTAATTATGTTATTTTGCTATAATATTTCATTATACTCCGAATTACATAAGTTCACAAATTTCAGCTCTTTTCAAAATTGAGTTGTCTGATTTGACCCAAACAAACAAGGTACCTTTTAAGAAAGCTTTACTCGCTGCGTTGACAAATATGTCAGATCAAATAAGATTAAACTGATTAAACTAGAGATAAATATCTATGTCGTGACAGTTGTGATGACATACAGTATAGGTCTCCAAGGACGAGAAAACGGAGAGAGTAAAGTGTTTTTTTTAACTATACAATACCTATTTAAAGTGTACACAAGTATGTTATACGAAGCAAAATCATAAAGTGACTCCTGAAACACTGATTTTTATCTAGAAAGATACTATAAAATTATAGATACTACTGAATTAACTATAAAGTAAATAAACAATAATGTGATTAAGTCTCGGATGTGACAAAAAACAGTTTATCAAAGGAAAAATTACGTATTGTTTCGGATTTTAGCACCGAGGAGTTTTTATAATATTTATTATTATTGTTTCTTTTATTAATGTGTCATTTAAGATGTATGCAGTTATGAATCATGCTAAACTAGTAATAATTTTTTATTTTCATTTTAACCGACAGATGTGTTGAAAAATATCGTAAGATTTCCGAGACATTCCAATCACCTTGCTTGCTTGGCTAAGCTAAGCTAAAAGGGGGGGAAACATATTGACACATATTTACATAAACGTTTTATATGCATTATGCGTATCTACGATGCATATCGTCTCATAACTAAAACTGCTTGTGGTAAATGATAAATTCTGTCAATCTTAATCAACAAGAGTAACAACAAAACAAAATATATATGTAGGACACAAAAAGCAGAGATCCTCGTGAAATGCTTATACAAAGCCATCACCAGTCAACACCTCCCCGCTTGCCGCCCTAAGGACAATTCAGGAAGGGTCTAATCACCAACCCTTTTGCGAGGGACGTATAATGATAATAAATTCAATATCCGCAAATCATGGAGTTCTCTAGCATAATGCAATTTGCCATTATTGCTAGATTACTACAGGTCACATAATTAGGACAGCCTTAATGCAAGACCGGTTGTATAAGAGCTTTACATTATGCCGTGTGGTTCCCGGCAAAGTGAAATAGGATCACTCCAAGTTTTCCCGTAGTTTTCGTAGGCGACTAAGGAGATATAAGCTAAACAAAGCTTATTAACATCAAAGAGACATCTCCAACACGTCTGGCCAGCGTGGAGAGTGTATGTTTAATCCTCTGACTGCTCTGGTTTAATATATATAGCAGTAGAGATTTAAAAAGATTTAATGATGATCATCATCATTTCGTGTAGGTGACGTTGTCAGTCGACCATGCACACCTAATGATGATGATGATTACTCGGAAAAATGTATTTATGATTGACTTCAACATAGATTACTCTTCTCATGTACCAGCTGTTTATTATTTATTCCGCCCTGTGATTCTGCATCGCAATGTCGAAAAATATTAGTGGTTGCAGCGTTGGTTTGTTTGGAAAAGTTGTTCATAACATTGGGCCTAGTCAGCTTTTTAAAGGAATGTCGAGGTTTCATTTACGCGCTTTAAAACTACAAAATTTGGCGGCTGCCCTATTAAACGTTAAAGAGCTGTCTGTATTTCTGCAATTTTTTTACTATAGAGTATATAGCCAAAGGCACTATCATACGAGCTCTTTGACATCATTATTTTACATTGTCATACGGTACACAAAAAATACGTATTTAAAATTTCAGTTTTTGTCAGATTTGATAAACAGACATACATACACGGGTTTATTTAAAAATTAAAAGTATGTACATACTGATAAGCTAACCTCAAAGTAAGTTCGCAACTTGCGTTACGGGATACTGACTTAACTTTACTACATTTTATAATAAATACATATAAAGATATATCTAAGACTCAATCTGAAAAGATCATTTTCCATCTTGACCTGACCAAGGATCGAACCCGGGATCTCAGGCTGTTACACTATGATCACCGCTAGGCCACAAAGATCGACGAAGGTGCTGTAAGGAAGAAAATGAGTTTAATTTAGTTTAGAAAAAACTATAAATGCGTACCATGAATCTAACATATGATTATCTTATGATATTAAATTCAGTTATAAGTAATAAGGATCTCTAGAGTGTTTTAATATGCTATTGTTCGGCGGTTGTGTAGAGAACCATTTTCAGGCTTTCGTTTAATACTATTGTTGGTAATTTTACTGGGTTCTGATAAAAGTCGTATAAATTGTAATTAATACTAATATTATAAAGAGGAAAGATTTGATTGTTTGTTTGTTTCCACTGATATAGGCTCCGAAACTACTGCTTCGATATTTAACATTATTTTTTTGGCAACCCCCACCGGACATCGTTTAGAGCCGCGCAGCGCGGGCAGCGGCGCGGGCGGCCCTCAGTGCTTTGAGGAAAGCGTAACCGTCGTGTCGCCACCCTTTTCACTCGCCCCGATGATGGTCTTCGTAACAGACCGAAACTAGTCGGCGGATCCGACGTAATAAAACGTGAGTAAAGCCGTGTTTTCATAATAATTATTTTACCTGTAGGAAACTAATTTATCTGCGGGTGACGTAGGCTATAATTTACAAAGTTGCGGGCATATTACAAAGGCGCGGGAAAATTTATAGTTAATTAGCTGTTACCGGCGGCTTTGCCCGCGTCCGCCTATGTCCTTCTCAGCACCCTAACCTATGACGTGTAATGCAAAATTTCATGATGATCGGTTCAGTAAATACGGCGTGAAAGCGTAACAAACAAACAAACAAACTCATTTTCGCATTTATAATATTAAGTTAGGATTATATAGATATATAAAGTTAGTTATGTAAATAATACCTATATGAATTTGTTAGTATTATTGTTTGCTACATCTTGTTATAACGTCTTTATCTTTGACGTAGTATTTAAAGCTGTACAGCTGAATAATAGCAAGAAAGAAATTAGTGATGGGTTACAAACTAAATGGTATATTGATATGATTCCTCAGATTTTTGCCGAGATTTTTCTTTTCACGCGAAAAAGAAGTAGGTAATAAATACGATTTATTGTCTCCTAGACCGACCATTGCATTTTGGCAAAAAACATGCGAAACAATAGTATTACCGATAGTCACTTTGTTTGTTTTTGTTTGTTACGCTTATACGCCTTTGTTACTAAACTGATTGTCATGAAAATATTGCATACAGGTTGTTTCTAATGGTTACTCTAGTAAAAGACTCAGGCTACCGTTTATCCCAGAAAAAGTAATGTTCCCGAGGGATCGATAATAAAAAATACAAAAGTATGCCCGTATATTATGCATCATCGTTCCAAACAGATATGTCAACTATCCAACTTCTTATAAGGCTTTTCGGTAACTATAGTTGGAATAACAATTGCTTTTGCCTCCAGGCTTACTTATGAGGAAAAAGCGGGAAGATTTTTTTCCAAAGAATATACGAGCGTCGCGACGGTGCCGGCAAAAAAATTTAATCCTTAAAACAAAGAGCTCTCTGGAACTACTCATTCCTCACATTTCATTTGATATCAATCACAGCTTACAAAGTCTCGGTCGCAGTCGGCTAAACTCGGAGGCTTTCGGGTAACTTCGCTTGCGTAGTTCGTATTTCTACTCAGTGTGACGAAAGAGCTACGAGGGCCGGTCGTGTCGTAGCTCGTAGCAGGATTTCGTAGCTCCGTAGCGGGAGGTTCGAACTACGAATAACGTTGGCAATAACATTAATTTTAGTGTTATAACGCGCAGTGATTAACGTGTTACTATGGTGATTAAATTTAATTAATTGAAGGATTAGCGCACGGTTCGCATTGTTCATAATTATTATATGGTAAGTCAATATACATTTTCTTCATTTGTTTCTTTCAGCTATATTTATTCTAGTCGCAATTCATATTTCATCTTTTTTAGAGTTTACGTGTTATTTGTACCCGATTTTAAATTTTGAGTTGAATAACAGTGAATTGACGCGTTAGTTTTGTAACCAATTACATCGAAGTTCGAAGTAATAAGATTCCGTTCTTTAAATATCATAAGTAGTATATAATTTTGAAATATATACTTTCATATGTTGATTTCAGTTTCTATTTTACTTGAATTTTAGTTTAATTAGTGTCTAATTTTAAGTATAGATTTTTTAAGTAATTCACATTTTTCTTAGAAGGAAGTTATGAAATTGAGTTAAGATCTTAAAACTATGAAGTATTTTTTTACTACCTAATCTGTAATGTATGAAGACACAAAAGTCTTTGCTATTTTACAATACTATTATATGATGGTTGAATTATTAAGATATCTGATATGGCATTGCCTTGAGGGGTTGTGAAACGCACTGTACGGTGAATAAAAGCGTCTTAGTACATACCGCTCTCTGACCTATTTTTTGCGGTACGTAGAGTAATTACTTCTTATAAAGGTACTGGATCTCAGTGTACTTAGTATTAGCAGCAGTACTAACTCCTTTGTAAATCTTATTTTGGAATCTAGTTTTCATTTACCATATATATTTGGTTATTGGTATTATATCGGTTGGATTACTCGCAAAAATTAAAATCTTCTTTTTGACAACTAAAAGAAAAGAAAACATCACAATTTTTTTAATGCTAATTTATTTCATTAAGCTTTAGGTTTTTTACTACACATCTTGGGGTTCCGTACCCGAAGAGTAAAAGTGGGACCTTGTTACTAAGACTCCGATGTCCGTCCGTCCGTGTGTTATAAAGATACAATCTATCGAAACGTAATAGCTAGTCTCTTGAAATGTTTACAAAATGATTATGCAATGATGCCGCTATAACCGCAAATAATACAAAATTAAAAATTAACCTTTAAGTATGGACATGTAGTCTCACAGGCTCCGTGACAATATTGGTTTCTTTGTTTCATTCGCTTCCCCCCACTCTCCGTGACTGAGCCGCCCAGTAGCTTCAGTTTTATAGCAAAAACGACTAGAGAAGAAGAAGGTAGCGTCGCCCGGTGCATAGGACGTGAGTATTACCTTTTGAAAAATTGGCTGGAGCCTGTGAGACTACATGTCCATAGTTGCCGTATAAAAATATTTACAATTTTTTTTGTTTGTTTTAGTTTTATGTGTAAAAAATGGCAGAAAATGTAAAGCTGGTTGTTCTCGTTCAGAGGGCAAGCGACAAAGTTCACTTCATAGGCCGGCAAACAAAATATTACGAGTTAGCGATCCATCTTTTGTTCCCGTCCTCTATGTAATGACTGTCAATAATTAGTCTTACAAAGATGGTTGTAATTTTTTTTGTTTTTCTCTATCAGAAGTTCATTTAATTTTTTTTTAAATCGTCATACAGTAGATCATACGAAAACGATTTGATTATTACCAAATATTTTAGTTAATTAATGTTTTATGTTTAAAAACTAACCTATAGTAAAAATTACCAAAAATGGTGCCTATGCTCTTATTTTTAATATTTTTAAAGATTTTAAATAAAGAAGTTGATTATGCACTAACGTCATCTTATTTTTAGTTTCCTTCAATTTCATCTAGTTATATTGTTCCAGCAATTTGGAATAATTATGGTAAAAAAAATCGCATTCTTATATCGGAGTCTGACAGACTACATGTCCACGGTAGTGTTATAAATGTAAGACGTCCATAGGTAAAGGTTAACGGTAGTACAACAAATTTTTTTATTGGTTTTTGTGTTTATCTATGTATACGATTTTATTTAAAATGTGCTATTCATTTAATTTATTACAAAAAAAGTTATAATTATCAGTAAAAGTTCGGGTTTTCGGTATTTCTTCCGTTTTTATTGACTTGATAATGTATCAAACTTGTATCTTGTTTTGCAACTTTGAATGGGTAAAGTCTCGATTGAAACTAAATCCTTATATTTTTAAAAAGAAATAGTAGAGATCTGAGAAAGTAAAAGAGATTGTTTGACTCAAAAACTTTTTAATTGAATTTGATGAAATTTTACAGTATTATAAGAAAACGAAATAGCATATAATTATGTGATTAATTATAAAATCACAAAAATTGCTTATTAAATACAGGTACGCAATAGTTTTTCTTTTTAATTTATTAAAGTTATATAAAACCACCAACTTTATGTGAAATTACTGTACCTACTATTTTGAAAGCACATTATTCGACCAATAGGATTTAGAAAGATCAAACCATGACAGTTGAGCTCATTTGAATATATTTAAATCCCCCTTTCATCTGTTTCATCTTCCGCCATAAAGCTTACTGAGGTTTTTTACAAACAGAATATGTTATCATATCTACGCGTAGTTTTGTATCGAGAAACGAATTTTCATTTATATATATATAAAGTAGAATGATATGCATTACATCACATACATATCTTTTTTATAAATTATACTTATTAACTTCATTTCATTTGAAGTTAGTAAAATTCGGTTTGAGTTTAATTACATATTCCACCACAATTAAGGTTTTGGAGTTCTTTAAACAACAAAAAATCTGTTAAACAGAGCTTTTTTTACATAGGGTGTGGTACATTTTTTAGTATATTTTCTTTTGAATTATTGGTATCCTTAAACTATACCCACTAAAAGTAATTTAAGACTCATTTAAAGTTAAATTAAATCATCTATTTTCACATTCAATAAAAGTCAGAAAATACTAAAAACGCTATGGTACCTACAGGTCATTACTTTAGATAAAAATCGAAAAGTTAAATCGCGACTAATTGACAAAAAACGGCGAAAAATAAATTCATTAAAACAATAAGTTAATAGTCAGCCACATTAACGCAGAACATGTGATTTTAATTGCGGTACATAAACCAGCAATTTAGTGTTGACGCAAGAAATAAATAAATATATACGAACAAATCACACAGATTAAGCTAGCCCCAAAGTAAGTTCGAGACTTGTGTTATGGGATACTAACTCAACGATACTATATCTTATAATAAATACTTATATAGATAAACATCCAAGATCCTGGTCAATCTGACCTGACCGGGGATCGAACCCGGGACCATCCGTGTCGCAGGCAGGCATGTTGACCGCTGCGCCACAGAGCTCGTCAAGCATAATGTTAACATTAAGCATTTCATGCGGAAGCCGATGAATTTAAATTCTAACTGTATAGTTAGGCTGGTTACTTTACCCCCAAATTTATATAAGTACAACATAAATTCGCGAAAATCAAGAACAATGATGAATAAACTCGGTACATTAGGGAAATTGGAGATTTTAACAATTCTAACTAATATTATAAACGCGAAAGTGAGTTTGTATATTTGTTTGTTTGTTACCTATTCTCGCTTTATCAACTGAACCAATCTTCTTGAAATTTGGCATGCACATTAATAATGCTACGGAGAAGGACATTTGCTATAAATCACGCGAGGAAAACCGCGGGCAACAACTAGTATATTGTAAAATACTAGCTTCCGCCCAAGGTTCCGCTCACGTTTGTATTGATCCCATGGCAACAGTACTTTTCTCCGGGATGAAAGGTAGTCTGCGTGATTGGTCCGTTTATATTTATGTATAATTATTTATATTTAATTACCAATTCACCAATGGGCAATGTGGTTTGAACATTATCACTATTTTGCATCTATTGCTAACCTACGTCTACCTTCATGCTAAACATGGCCTTATATATATAGCCATAGCCTATGTCTACCCCGTAAGATTTTTCCTCGTGTTAAAGACAATTATTACAGTTATATGATATTGTAGATATTTGTAATAAAATGCAAATAAGTTTGAATCTCAGAATATTACAGACTATTGATTTCATAAAAACAAATCGTGTATTTCGAATATCCTAGCAAATTTTCGAGGGCGTATTTTACGATCAAATTCTGCGTTGCTTAGTTCACAGTCTTTGATTATTAAGTCAAAGTTCACAGTGATATTATCGATATCGATTATCACTAGTTTCGCGATGGGAATTAATAAATATATATATATATATATATATATATATATATATATATATAAATTTGCCTCAAGTATATGCTAATTGAAAACTCGCCTCGCCTGCCACAATTGTGTTGCTTTGCTGTTACTTCTAACTTTTAAATATTGATGAAGGATTTTATTCTTTGACTCTTACTAATCCCTACATGTTCTCGAATCGTTTGTTGGCGTTGAGGGCCATCCTTCAAGAATTCCATCATAGAGAAAAACACGGCCACGCCAAATGCTGCGTCCAAAACCACATGTCTCAACGCCTTACGGTGCCCAAATGAGGAACTTCCTTCCCAAAAGCATTAAGAAGACGCCCAGTGCAGTCGTGTGTAGTAAATCATAAAAAATCATTGCCCCAACTTATTTCGATTTATTCCGTCTTTGGTATGGACGACGAACTTCAACTTGTATTAAAAAAATACCCGCCTATTTTATGAAAAACAATGTTTCTGTCTCATTTGCAAAATATCACGCTTGAAACTTAAACATTCATGGACGCACAGGAGTGTCAATTTTATGGTGTTCCTATATGTACTTACTGATTATCAAACACTAGTATGCAGGTGTTTATTATAAAAAAGGAAGATTTGATTGCTCGTTTGCATTGATTAGACTACAAAACAACTCGATCTAATCTCGAGGCTAATTTACCTGCTGGTGACATAGGCTACGATTAACGCATACGAAATCGCGAAAAAATTGCTAGTATAAAGGTATTTATAGATTATTACGGTTTCTTTAGGTCAAAATGAGGGGTTCCTAATCTTAGTCTCACTAAATAGAAAAATAAGATACGGTTATGATAATTACACAATAATTTTTGTTTAGCTATTAAAATAGTCGAATTTTAAAATCATTATTTTAAAATCAATCTTTACGTTTTAATAATAAGATTCTTATTTTTGTTTTTAAGTATTCATAAAAATTAAAAACCTATTTTAGTAAAAATATGTTTTTCCTTGTTCTTTCTATGTCAAACATTGGAGAGAGGGATAAGGACAAAATATCTTTTAACTAAAATAGGTTTAATAAGCGATTGCTAATTTTTATGAATAAGTGGTTAATTCATACGAGGATGAAAATTTGGATGTGAAATTTATCGTTCCTATCATCCTTTACTGTCAAACGTGTCAATAACGTTTAAAAGTAAAGGAAGAGACCACCATATCATTCAAGTCTGACCTATGC
Organism: Rhodophaea formosa; assembly: GCA_963082605.1. NCBI lineage: Eukaryota > Metazoa > Arthropoda > Insecta > Lepidoptera > Pyralidae > Rhodophaea > Rhodophaea formosa. The sequence continues at coordinate 9,320,893 of OY720213.1, read as the reverse complement.
CGGGGCTGTTTAACTTGCGTAAGTAGTTATATACACTTTCGCTGAGCTAGCAATCTCTTTACACCAACAATAATTCTAATTAAATGAAGAAAGCAAATTTAAGCTCCTCAGTAAAACGCGATTCGCAGTAATATTAATTAATTCCGTCGTATAGTATGAAATACAACAGTTAATTAGGATCGATAATTATAGTCACTTTAATTAAATCAAATTCCTTCGTGAGCCCGCTTCGTGAGCAATTTAATAAATATACGGGGAACGGGTTCAAAAATAGTTAACTGCTAATTGGTTATTTCCATGGTAATTGTAAATCATACAACAGATAAATAATTCGATCGAGAAAATGTTTCAAGTTTCTAGAAAAATAATTAAATAACTTTTGAGAAACCCTTTTTATCATAATACACAAACAGTACAAAACTTTTTTTACAATTATTCAAAAACATACTGTTTGTGAATTATTGTAAAAAAAAAATCCTCAAAAGTACAATATGACTACAACTTTGAAGAAGTACAAGGTCATCATCATTATCATCAGGTCCTGTCTAGTCTCCACTGCAGGAGCACGACCCTCTCCGACTACCAGAGCCATATATTAGCCAGAGCAGTCAGAGAATTTGGCCTACACTCTCCACACTGGCCAGACGGGTTGGAGAGGTTTCTTTTATGTTTGAAAGCTTTTTAATAGCTTGTGTTTCCTTAATCGCCTTTTACGACATCCACGAGAGGACTTGGAGTGGTCCTATTTTATTCTGCCGGGAGCCACACGGCAAAGCAAAAATAAATCTCTAAAAAATTCTCAAATTTTATTCCTACGTCTTTTAGAAGTCTTATTTGGCATCGTGTCGATTTCATCAACACTTTGCTACTATTTTTTTTATTTAAATGTTGTGAAGGTGCAATTATTTGCAATATTAAGGCAATATTATGTATTAGAACATGTATTAATTTGTTAAGATGATGTTTAATTTATGGTCTTGGGAGGAAAAAAAAAGCACTCCAATAATTGGCAAGCATACATGCAAACAATGACTTTACCGCATGCGAAGTAACAGACACTTATTCATTAAGCACTTTAACGGATAATATCTATGTAAGACAAAACTTACTGAAACGTGATCATTGAACTGTGGTAAAGATGAAATACGTGAACGGAAGTTCACAATCCAAAATTGCCAGCATAAACAATATTTGCAGAAAATGATCTGTGACTTAGTCGTCCGATAAATCTTGAATTTCGCACGAATTGCAGAATTGGCCCCTGGGTGTAATATCCTTGAAATATGCGTTTGTGTGAACACAAAGCAACAGGGCAGCGGGCGGTCGTATTCACAGAGAAATTCCAAATATTTCAATAACAAGTACATTGTAAATTTTATTAAAACGCGAGCCATTGTTGTGTTGAATTCCAACCTCTTTATTAGTTTTGAGTATATTACAATGTGATGTGGAATTCGATACGGTGGTGTAATTGAAAAATACAGTTTCGATTAAATCATTTTGTTACACAGGGTTTTCTGCTTTTCTGAAATACTTTTAACCAGTTCATAGCGCGCTAGTAGCCTGGTATTTGCGCTTTGTGGTTCCCGGCAGAGGAGAATATGACTACTCCGAGTCTTCTCATGGATGACATCAAAACAGACCTCTCTAACGTGTCTGGCCAGCATGTAGAGTGTAGGCCACATCCTCTAACTGCTATGTCTAAATGGCTATAGTAGTACTAAGGGGGTCGTGCTACTGCATTGGAGACTTACACAGACCTGATGATGATGATGATGATGATGAAATATAAGCACTTATTGTAGTGTCCAATGAGCCACTATTCGCCGCCGTTATCAGATGATATTTGTGCCAAATAACAGCTTACCGGTCCCAATGTCTTAGTGCTGCCGCCATTCATTTTAGAATACCCTCATTACTGTTCGTGGGCCGTGTCAAAGTTCCCATTATTGACTAACTTTCTGAACCGCGGATGAGATGATGAATGAGGACTGTAGTATTAACACATTATGAGAAGGATTGAGCATCATATCGTCAATAAATGTATCGTAGGAAATAGATAGAAAAATCAAAGGAAACAAGACTTGGAAGGCTTATCACTACGGGGATCATTACTAGCCATATAATGGAATGCGAAAGTTTAAGGAATGAAATGCGAAAAGTAGAACCTGTAATTAATTTTAAGGGATGCCGACACCATATGATGTGAAAGAGCGATGAAGAAGATTGATGAAAAGTATTTTTTGTAATACATAACCTGTAATAAAATTAAATAAAGCAAATATTCAATGTAGTATTCGATGCAACAGTCAAGTTATATTCGGAACGTTCGACGATATGAAGACATAGGTCAATATAGGTACATGCTTATATGTATAAAGGTGAAAATTTTTGCTCTCATTTTGATTTCTTCGTAGTCGGGTAAAAATCATTTAATTCTTCCTGCAAAGCTACTTACCCCAAAAATATCTTGAGTCGCAAAGTTTCATGAAGCCACGGAATGTCGAGTGGAACTTGCTACTCAGTACTTCTTGGAATAGTTGCGTATCCTTGAGCAACTTCAAAGAAGGTGTTAAATTCGAGTTTTCGGAAAACAAGGCAGGAAGCTTACTTTATACGATCCCGAGAGATTTTATTTCATCTTGACTAGATAATAATAATTTTTACGCGTCTTCCTCCGCGTAAAGTATAGCCTACGTCAACCGCTACAGATAATTTAGCTTTGAATATGGAATTTTGAAATCGGTCCAGTAGTGTCAGGGTCTATTCAATGGAGACAAACAAACAATCGAAGAATCAAGAGGGAGTTCTTGGTGGGAATTTTAGCGGACTACTCGGTGTCTGTTTTGGATTGTTTCGCAAATTGATTCTAGTGGACTTTACAATGTGAAATTGGTGTTATTTTGTGTAATAAATGCCCATACTTATGAACAATGTGTAGAATAACTAAAATAGACTGTCATTATGCGGCTGTAGTGAGATTTACATAGCGGGCTGGTGGTTGTCCGCCTTGCTGCGTCGTCAATGATGAAACCAGTGGATTCGCGAAGAGTTGTCGCCAGGAGCTCCGTGAAAACAACGAAATGAATTACACCATACACCAAGGCTCTAAAGGACTTATATCCAGGGCCGTAAAACAATACTTAAAAAAAAAAGAATCAAGAGGAAAGTCTCTCGTTAGATTAGTATAGTGAAGATAAACATTTCCAAGATGCATACTGATAGGTAGAAAACATAAACATACTGATTTTGAACCCCTAAGCTAATGAATTGAAATTTAGAAATCAAAATCCCTAATAAACTACAGATTTGCAAGACAAAAGAGTAACGATGCGATACGAAAAAAAATCTTTCCATCGAAATTTGCCCAGCTGTCGGTAACTTTGTATGGGATGTCTAGTATTATTTTTTAGGGTTCCGTAGTAAACTAGGGACCCTTATAGTTTCGCCATGTCTGTCTGTCTGTCTGTCTGTCTGTCCGTCCGCGGTTTTACTCAGAGACTATAAGTACTAGAAAGCTGTAATTTGGTATGAGTATGTATATTAATCATGGTAAAAAAGTCGTAGAATAAAATCTTGAAAAAAATTTTTTGTTTGGGTAGCTCCCATACAAGTAAAGTGGGGGAGTAATTTTTTTTTCTCTATTTATCCATCGTGTGGGGTATCGTTAAAAAGGTCTTTAAAAAATATTGTGAGGTTGAGATCACCATTTTTCGATTTAGGGATCCGTTTCCGAAATATTTGGTTTTAAAGTGCAAATTTTTGTTAGAGGTACGTGTCCCCCCCCCCCCCTCTTTCTGTTAAACGGTTATAAATGGATACGTGAAAAAATTAGAGCAGTAGTATATATACTGAAGTTGAAAGGAAAACTATCAGAGCTGGGTACTATGTGCAAACTAAAAAGTTATAGGCAACCAACTTATAAAATGTACTGGAAAATGTAAAATTTCATACAATCTTTATTGTTAGATGTTTTTGGTCGTTAAACTGTAAGGTACGAGTGTAAACAGTGTGAACTCAAAGATGTCATTCGCAACTACGGAACCCTATACTGCGCGTGGCTCGACACGCACTTGGCCGGTTTTTCTTTTAAGAACTTCGATTCCAAGATTTATAGCTCATCATAATCAACCTGTATGCTGGTATTGAGAGAACATAGCACAAAATTGGGAGTTTTTGCCTTTGTTTTTTACTTTTATATTACCGCATTATTTTGGCCATAAAGCACTCGTAGATACGCTTCTGCATGAGTTATATCAACTGATGTATTAAGATTTATTAAGATTCACTATATAAAATAGTGTGTGGAAAGAGCTGTTATTTACTAAATTAATAGCAAAATGAAAATAAAAAAGTTACCTACGTATCATTTATGAGACAGACTTTGACGTGCGTGTTAGATGTACCTATTTGTAAAGTTCTAATTCTTAGTGTTACTGATGGCAGCTTTATAGAAATACGAGTCATAGGAGTAAATATAAAGAAATGTCAAGATTAACCATTATTTAATCATTATTTTTAAAAGGATTATCCAGTCATAGACATATTTGATATGTACAACTAGTTTATAAATTATTAAAAATGAAATAGTCACATATATCCAAGAAGGTATATATATTAAATATATTGTAACAAATATTGTTTTAAATTAGTACTTTCATAATCCTTAATAATATGATTATCACATTTAAAAAAATAACTCGATACACTTAAATTTTAAATAAAAGTACAAAAATACAATTATCAAAGCAACAAGTTGATAAGAAGTAACACTTACGTCTGTCCAGTCTGCCGAGTAGATTTAGAATGCCCCTCAAATTAAATATTATTTTCTTATATACCGTCTTTGAGTTAATTTTCGACCAATCACAGACGACCGTTGTTTACTTCTTATGGAATGAATCACAAAATAACGGATTTGAAAGTTAACATGTGTAAAAATAGCTGTGAGAAATATACCAATAATTAAATAAAATCCAAATAAGATTTTACAGTGATTAATTAACATATGAATATCATTGCTATATTTTGCCATTCTAACATGCGCATAGATTCGATAGGTTAGAAGTTAAGGAACATTCCAAAGATTTAGACTAAGCATTTTATTCATGTAAAACTCTACAAAATAAATCAGAAAGCATTGTAAATCGAGGTTTAATTATAATTCTATTAATTTGGCACAGAAAAGTGTGTTTCAAGTTTTTGAGGGTAACTTTTGTATAAGTAATTAAGATAGACAGATGTGCTGCGGAAAGTTCCAACGATGAAACGTTAATCTAATTTTGAACGAGATTATGCGAATTTGATAACAGCAATCAAACTTAACATTTCAATAAATTATGCATGATAATATATACTTTCGAGGACATATTTTAAATTTTATTCTACTTTGATAGCTGAAGCGTAAAAACGGAACAAACAGACAACACTGAGTCTTACCTTCATAATAAGATAAGTACTTAGGCTGATAAGTACTAAATGTTCTCGGAATTTAAAGTTTTCATTCAAAGTTCCTTAGATTCATATTAAATATGCATTACAGGAGTTTTTTTTTTTAATTTAAAATATGCAATATTTTTTGCAGTAACACTTAAACTTATTGATCTTAACTAGATTTAGAAATTTCCTGTGGAATTCACGAGCTTTACTTATATCTATACAGATCTTATTTCTCGTAACACAACTCCTACAAAGTTTAATCTTGATGAATGACGTATGAAGCTTAGAAGAATCTGAAACTCTCAACGTTTACACATTATAAACATTACGCTAAGTGGTGTGTTCCTATTGAGTCCTCCGTTTATTTTCCAGGTCGTTTTTGTATAAAAAGTAGGTACATCTCAACTAATATTATAAATGCGAAAGTGAGTTTGTTTGTTTGTCACGCTTTCACGCCGTATCTATTAAACCGATCATCATGAAATTTTGCATACACATAGGGTAGGGCACCGAGAAGGACATAGGCTATATATTACGCGGGCAAAGCCGCGGGTAACAGCTAGTAACGTATACATAGTATAAGCGAAAGTTATACTATACCTGCTATTTTTTCCTCCCATAGAAATAGTCTACGGATGGTCTTAACAATTTTTATCTAGTTATTAACTGCCTCCGTGGTCCAGTGGGTAAGGCGTTTGCCTCGTTGACCCGGGGGTCGTGGGTTCGATTCCCACGGGAAGCAGTTGTTTCCAGTTTGATTAGGACATTGCAGGTATGAATCACATGATTGTCTGATAAGAAAGATGATTCCGTGCTTCGGAAGGCACGTTAAGCTGGTGGTCCCGGCTGCCATCTGGTAGTCGTTAAAGGAACCACGTCAGAGGCCGAGAGGCGGTTATGCAGAACTCTGACACCAGGGTGTGCATGGTCGACTGACCGTGTCACACGTCACCGTGACAGAAATGAACTTTGATTGTATGTATTATCATAACTTTATCTTTTAATTTTATAGAAAAAGACACTTTATCGAAGTAGGTATATATTCTTTCTCAAAATAAAAGATTTTCAAAAAATTATCGATGTTACCAATCCACCGCATTGTTAGCATAGGTCTATGTGTATTATAACAACTATTTGTTATTCGGCGTTTGTAATTGTAAATTTCGTAACAAACTAACTGATTAATGAAAGATTAAGATTTAGAAGAAGAGAAGAACATTTCCTTTCTTTTATCTGACACAGATCTGTGCCTATACATCACTACAACGTATAACACATTAGTATCAACAGGAGCACACCTGAGTTAATACACACCCTTTTATACACACGTTTACACCCCTCAACGCTCTAAATTTGAAGCGATTACATCCATTGCCTCAGGGAAAGTGCTCATTTTATATGATACAGTACGTTTGAGGTGTTCTGCTGCAATTGTAATTCATAATGCGGAACACATGGGAGATGTAATACTTCTTCAGAAATCTATACCGCAAGTACTGGAAGGGCTTAATATTTTACGATTAATTTGTTCAAGGTCCCACAGATCATAATACGTGGTCTGTTTCAATTGTTTTACTATTATTTCTCTTAATGGACTGTGAACGGGTTAACTTAGGGAGTATAAGTAAAATAATAATTTACAATTTAACAGTAAAAGCACTCTAAAGAGTAAGAACATATAATGGAATTTTGTATATTACGTCGGGGAGAAAGAATTTTCGTTTTTGATATTTGTAATGATGTAATCAAATTTCTTCGGTTATGTTGTACGTGCCATGTGCCTTTCTGGCAGAGTACATAGAATATGACTGATTCAAATCTTCCCGTGGATGTCGTCTTAGGTAACACAAGCTAAACAAAGCTTATAAACTTCAAAGAGACTTCTACAACCCGTCTGGCCAGCGTGGAGAGTGTTGGCCAAATTCTTTGACTTGTCTGGCTATTAAGTGGCTTTGATAGTACAGAGAGGGTCATGCTTCTGCAATGGAGACTAAAAAAGACCTGATTATGATGATGTTGTGAGTACCTGACTGGCGTTGATATTATTAAAAGGTTTTTTACATCTCATTAAAAAAACCATCTTAAGAAACCTTAATTAGTAAGTCTCAAAGTTGTACGATATATCATTTCAAACAAAAATACGACCATTGATTTACGAAAATAAGCTCACACATTGTACAGAAGGCTTTACCTAATTAACAAATAGAATAAGCCGCTTCTGATAAAAGGATAAAAAGAGGCAAACAAGGCGTATACAATAAGGTACCTCTTTATTTGTTCGTTTAATCCTTTATTCGTATCTTTGAAAAGAGCTGAAAGTACAATGATTTTGAATACATAATTAATAATCTCTTTATAAATTTGTAAAAAATCGTTAGATACAATTAAAAATGTAATGAATGATAGTTAGAATTTAACACAGAAATCCATCATCCATCCATCAGGTCCTTTTCAGTCTCCACTGCAGGAGCACGACCCTCTCTGTACTACCATAGCAATATATTAGCCATAGTAGTCAGAGGATTTGGCCTACACTCTCCACGCTGGCCAGACGGGTTGGAGAGGTCTTTTTGATGTTTGTAAGCTTTGTTTAGCTTGTGTTTCCTAAGTCGCCTTTTACGACATCCACGGGAAGACTTGGAGTGGTCCTATTCTACTCTGCCGGGAACCACACGGAAACACAAAGAAATAATCTGCTTCATACTAAAATTCTACGGAATATGTAGGTAAATAATTATTTGATGAAAACATGTTTTTAAAGTGATCTAAAATAATATAAAACAAAATAAAACCGGCCAAATTTAATTAAGATACAACACAATATGTCATAAATATACCTATAATTGTAATTATGCGTTTTAACACAGTGTATATATGTAATTAGTATATTATAATTCAAAAGAAAAAAGTCTGTGACAAACCGTTTTGAACACCAAGCAAGTGAAACCAGCGAGTAAAATAATGAGTATTGTTATGATCAATATAGGTCACGAGAAATTATACAACTTTTTTAAAATATATTATCGTTTGATATACAACTAAGCCACTTTGTTATTTATTTTTTATTCAAAATATTTCAAGTTTAACCAGACTCTATCTTGCACGAAAACTATTGTTCATAACGTCTGACGTAGATGCCACTAAGTAGCTTGAAAAATCAGATAAAACAAAAAAGAAAACAATATTATCTGTGTTGTGTTATGCCTTGTGACAGAATCCCTAATTGCTTTAAAAAACATATTTTATTTAGCTTTCCGTGTATTTTTTTGCATCAATTATTTTTGTTTTTTGTTGTTATAGTGGCAAAAGATATACGGATTCAGAAAATTGTAGATAGACAAAGATACAGCTTTGTGACAGGTGGAAGGGCAGCGTAGACCCTTGGCACCATTAGAGAACCCAAAACAATTTTTGAAAGTCACTCAAATTGGAAAACTTTGATTAGTCAAGCTACATCTATTAATTATTAAAACAATATTTTAGACATAAGAGCTTAAATTATCTTCTAGGTATTCAGGGCTTTTTCGTTTATCTTGTTTAAATAATACGCACGTCAAAACAAAATAAGAAAACGAAAAGGTAAGTACTTAAAAGAATACCGAAATAAAATGGAAAATTATTACTTACATAAAAGCCGGTATTACATTTGACTAATTTTCATTTTCTCTTTTACATAAACCGTGATTAAAATAAGTTACAAAATTCGCAGGAGAATTTAATACCAAGTCTTTATTTGACTTTAGAGTGGCCACAGTCTGTAAAATAATAAAAACCTTATTAGAGACCTTGTCGTCTGAATTTATTAAAAAATGATCTCATTGCTCTCGAGCTCTCAAAAATTGTAACGTTCATTTTTTATCTTTACGGGGTGTAGCCGAAAGGTGAAATAATATTTGGGGAATATATTGAGGCCATTGCTTCCAGATGGGAACATTACCTATGTTGAATATACTATTTCACGTTATTTCGTAAAACCATTTCATGCTGGTCTGGGAGAAAAGAAAAAATGTAGAACGTTTATATACCGCAAAACTGATCAAGGGAATGGGCAAAAATCTAGGAATGAAGTCAATGCGGCTGGTAACCCATGGGTATTTTAATACTCGCCAACTGACATGTTAAATGTAAACAGTCTTTTTGACTTGCATTCTGTCTACCCCGCAAGGCAAAAAAGATAAACTAAAATCCCAACTAATATTATAAATGCGGAAGTGAGTTTGTTTGTTTATTTGTTTGTTACGCTTTCACGCCGTATCTACTGAACCGATCATCATGAAATTTTGCATTCACATAGGTTAAGGTACCGAGAAGGACATAGGCTATAAATTACGCGGGCGAAGCCGCGGGTAACAGCTAGTACGATATAAATTAATATTCTATGTAGAAACTCATTGAACTGATTGTTTGATACTCTTTTTAGGGTTCCGTAGTAAACTAGGAACCCTTATAGTTTCGCCATGTCTGTCTGTCTGTCTGTCTGTCTGTCTGTCTGTCTGTCTGTCCGTCCGCGGTTTTACTCAGAGACCATAAGTACTAGAAATCTGTAATTTGGTATGAGTATGTATATTAATCATGGCAAAAAAGTCGTAGAAAAAAATCTTGAAAAAAAATTTTTTTTTGGGTAGCTCCCATACAAGTAAAGTGGGGGAGTAATTTTTTTTTTCTCTACTTACCCATCTTGTGGGGTATCGTTAAAAAGGTCTTTGAAAAATATTGTGAGGTTGAGAACACCATTTTTCGATTTAGGGATCCGTGTTCGAAATATTTGGTTTTAAAGTGCAAATTTTTGTTAGAGGTACGTGTCCCCCCCCTCTATCTCCTAAACGGTTATATATAGATACGTGAAAAAAATTACAGCAGTAGTATATATACTGAAGTTGAAAGGAAAACTATCAGAGCTAAGTACTAAGTACAAACTAAAAAGTTATAGGCAACCAACTTATAAAATGTACTGGAAAATGTAAAATTTCATACAATCTTTATTGTTAGATGTTTTTGGTCGTTAAACTGTGAGGTGCGAGTGTAAACAGTGTGTACTCAAAGTTGTCATTCGCAACTACGGAACCCTATACTGCGCGTGGCCCGACACGCACTTGGCCGGTTTTTTTTTATTTTACTATATTGTGAGCAATATTGTGACGTCACTGTAGGCTGAGTGACGATGCGTCTGTGACGCCTCCATCCCCGTGCCCAGAAGGCTGAAGAACAGAGAGGGCTACAGCTTCTTCCTATAGGGACGTATCATACCGATTATCTGACGTGTATTGTATTGCTACGTTATTACATACATACATATTATCACGTTCTTATCCCATGCGGTCAGACCGAGCCCAACGTCATAAAACATTAAAGCCACGTTTAGCGTGTTGGTGGGCGTTAGGTGGAAAGCGGAACCAAAATAATGATAGGTTGCTTGCCGCATCGCCTTAACGTGATTTCTTAGCCTAATCCATTGACCGGCTTTTACGGTCTGTGCGGGAAGAAAACCTGCTGATATATTGTATATTTATCCTTTTCTCCAGCATTTAAGAGGTACGTTATTATAATTTTTAAATCGTTTATTTTTGTTACGTTTAACTTATACCACATACATACCGTCAAATAATCAATTTTTAATATTGAGTATGGCTTTCAGCTTCTATTATATACTATATTTTGCTATTTTTTTAATCAACCTGTATAATAAAGCAATAAAATATATCTGACAATGAAAATTCTGAGTAGAGAAGAGGATTCACTTAGGTTTATTTTGTTTTGAAAACATTTGTAAGTAGCATTCGACACTCGTTCATTTTTTCACAAAATTACGAAATTTACAAATATTTTAGTTTAAAACATAAGGATTACAAAAGTTTAAGCGCAATATAAAATTTGTGCACAAATATTTACTAAAATATTCCACGAAAATCTCGGTTTAGTCTGTAATTTTGCAGAAAGTTGTAAACAAATGCAGGATTTTACGAGATATTCCAAGCATCAAACATGCTTATGCACAGTAGTGTAGAAACAGGTAAACAAAACATTGAGTTCCACGAGTGAAAAACAAAATTCTGGATACAGTATACCTACTAAGAGTCAAACCACACGGGGCATTGCGTTGTTGCAACGTTATGTCCATGTACGTGACATTAGCGCTGCCTCGACGCGTCGCAACTGCGACTTTCTAGCATTAATGCAAATTTAGGTGCTCAATTTTTGAATTAGTAGAATCGAGCCTCCCCTCTTTATAACGTCAGCTCACTTTGTATTTACATGTGAATAAAATCAACGAGTGGTTCTGTTATTGAACGAAGCGAATGTTTTTTTAATTTTTTTGAGAATGGTAGGTTTGGTATTTCTCATTTATCCTGAAGTGCCCATGGGCTCCATTGGGTCTTTATGAGACCTAATTAAATGGAACCCGTAGGATCATTGGGTTCCCTTAGGACCGATGGAACCCAATAGAACCTATAGTACCGATAGGACCAATTGAGACCCTATGAATTTGATGAAAACCATTAGGCCTCCATGAATCAAATCATCTTCATCATCATCATCATCAGGTCTTTTTAAGTCTCCACTGCACTAGCACGACCGTCTCTGTATGTATTAGCCAGAGCAGTCAGAGGATTTGGCCTACACTCTCCACGCTGGCCAGACGGGTTAGACAGGTCTCTTTGATGTTTATTAGCTTGGTTCAGCTTGTGATTCCGATGAAGTCAAGTCAAATCTGATATTTTTGTACTCGTAATTGAATCCGAGTGATCTCGTATTACCATTTGGAAAATCCATTAAAAAATAGAGGTAATTAAGATTTACCATGCGTAAGGTTAAAAAAGAGTGGCGAATCGATTCTACAAGTTCTGACTATGATTTGCACCACATGGGTCTTGCGTTGCTGCTCTGATGACACGAATCTTTCAAGCTCACGGTGCTCTTGTATTTTGTTACCGCAATTTGTTAAATAGCACCGTATATGGAATCTTAGTCGATCTTATTTGTTTGTAGAAGTTGTTCAGTCGTCACAACATCGACGTAGTACATCGTGTGGCATCGTTCTTAGGTAGAACTAGGAATTTGTGTTGCGAATGAGGAACTTTGGAAACATTGTTAGTTGGGAATTTTTCGAGTTATTTCGGAAATAAATTAACTGCAGGAATTGTTTGTTTAAAGTACTTCTAGGACTGGATCGTTGTTTGTGCTAGCTTCTTGTTTTGTTAGATGTTTTAAGTAGGACACATTGGAATTGTTCACACCTATATCAATCCCACCAACAAACCAAGACCACGAATAGATCATAATAAATCAAGTTTCGAAAACGGAATATTAGAATATCATATAATCATTGAAAAGGTAATTATACTTGTAGCTTCACTCTCTTTATCATACGTTAGTTTTAAGAGTTTGATAAATTAAATAAATATGCATTAAAACTTTTTTGATTCAGTTCTAACCTACATGCCAAACGTGGCCTTAAGGTTATATGGACCTAGGCTCTGTCTTCCCCGCAAGAGAGAAAGACGTGATAGTATGTATGTATGAAGAAAAACCTACTCAACTAATAAGTAATAAACATCATTTCAAAGAATTAAAAACAGCGATTGGTAAGCTAATGCGTATTCAGTTTATGGTGTATTATTTTCGTAGCTTATCTATGTATATTGAAAGCTTTCACACTAAGAAATAAAGAACAGCAAAAATACTGGGAATTTGGCCAATAAAACGAGAAGCGAAGAGGCTGAAATCGCTTTATGTAGTGTTGGGAAAAAGTCGTAGTCTTAAATTCGAGGCCTTACTTTCAAAGTTACAAACTCAATTTTCTTTCTATTATTTTCCTATAAATTAAAAAAATGCAAAGAACAGATAATAAAAGTATTTCATAATTAAATTAATATTGTTTTCTCGGACAATATTAATAATTTACCAAAAAAAAAACTATAATATTTAGCTCGAAAAAATATCGTTGTTACGTGAAGTCGGTAAAGTGTAAGATTTTAGTGTGTTCCAAAAGTAATTACACAAGTTTTCACGCTACAGAACCTACTCAACATTTTAAACACCTATTGGTCTAACTCGAAAAACAAAGTGACCTGCTTGTTTTTTGAAATCACTTCTACAAGACTATTAAATGACGACTTACGCCACCACGCTGGTCTGGAAGTAAAAAAAAAAGAATGTATTAGCTGCTTTTTTTCAGATCGTAAAAACCGATCGAGGGAATGGGCCAAATGTAAGGAATCATGGTAATAGGCGATGCGGACAGCAATCCATCACTATTTTGATTCCGTTTCCCATCTCCACGCCCACCACCATGCTAATGGCTTCAGGTCTTATAAATCTGAGCTCTGTCTGGCAAGGGAGAGAGACGTGACAGTACGTATGTATGTATGATTTATGCCAACACGAGTCTCGAAATCGGAATTTAAAGCCTCGCTTGTGTTACAACACTACGGATGTATCTCGCGTTTATTCCCTCCTCCTTCGACACATAATTCACGCATTATCAACTTACTATCTGATAGAAGTGTGCGACAGTTTGCTAGTAAGGGAGCAGCCCGCATTATGTGTAGAGGGATTATTCTTACCAGATAAAACAGCTTTTTTTGCCGGATACATGTTTATTTTGGTAAAATTAGGTATATGTAAAAAAATATTTACGAAACAAAGGAAAACCGGACAGGTATACACAAAGGAAAAAACAAGATTGATACACTATAAATAAACTAAATGTAAATTAGTGCAATATTTAGAAAAAGAACACAGGTTTTTTAACTAATGCAACACGTCGACACTTTTCTAAACTACGAATTCTGCTAACTACTACTTAAAATATTTTCTTCAAAAAACACGGTGTAAGAAGTAGGTTTCAGCTGCTGGCGTCGGAAAGCGCCATTAAATTTTATCAGATGCCTTGAGGTAGTTTGAATCTGACAACAATTTTAGCCAGTAATACAAACATGAGAAAAAAATACTCCATCGGAAGAAGTTAGGTTCAAAACATATTAATAATCATGCTATGTATAGACATACTAATAGAAAGAAACTACCACTCACGACATGACTCCTTATAGATATACCAAAAATAGCAATCATCCTTTTATGTTCGAATATATTTATGGATAAGATTGATATATGAATACCTTGAAAGAATTGCTTTTGTAGTAATAGAATTACTTTATAGAAGCCTTCCTATCAATAACTCTGGTAATCTGTTTCGATGTACGGATAAGTCGATGAAATGAATATTCTCCCGGTTTCCTAGTCCGTACTGAAAAAGTGCTTACGTAACTGTAATAGTAGATACGTATGTACAGTTATTGGGTTATTGATGTGGATAGACTGTAGAGTTAAGTACGTTGTTTGAAACCTTTTCTTATTGCTCGCCTCCTAAAGCGGAGTTTGCGGTTGTGCTTTATGTTTTTGCATTATTCAAGGTCTTATTAATTTGGTCAGTTAATGATGGACGAGCCATCCGTCAATATTTTTGTTACCATTTTAATTTATAGGTATGTCTACTGTCATTTGATATGATATTTTGCTCCTATATAGGACGCAGAAGGAACGAGGATTTTTATTGGTAACTAACAGCTCTTCCCGGCTGCGCCCCGGCGTGTATTATACCTATAAACCCGCCTCATGAATGCTCTTTGCTCTATCTTTTGGTGAAAATCACATGAAAATACGTGCAGTTTTTTTTGAGTTTATCGCAAACAGACGGACAGACAGATACACGCGGTGGAGGACTTTGTTTTATAATATGTAGTGATTTTATGAATTATGGCAATGTTATGTTGGGCTGTGTCTTATCAATCTGGTGCTATAGGAAGTTGTATTATGGCTTCCGTGTTTTGTGGTTCACACTGTTATAACTATGTTGAAAGTGACCGTAAAAGTGTTTTAAAAATAAATGAGCAATGGTATCATGAAAACTTGGACGGAAAAACTAAGCGAAGTATCATTTGCCTCTTCTAAAAATGTAAAAATTATACTTGGTTGACCTAGTTACTTTGCTCTGCAATTTGACTACCCATTTGGGTGGCGCAAGAAATGTAATTTTATTTATGCTAGAAATTGTAAAAGAGAAACATCCACTAACCGATAAAGTTAGTATCTATGCATTTTTGCTAGGAATGTTTAAAAGTTTTAACTTTACTTTGTACACCACTTTTCGTAGTTTCTGTGGAGTTGACTCTACTCGTTTAATTCCGACAGGTTTTTGTGTTGTTTGAATAATTGTTTGTTTTTTAGGTATGAACATGTGGCCAACCTTGGTGATTTTTCAAGCTGCCTAAGCTTAACGACTGCCATCAATGATGACAGCTGAAATTAAAAACATACTTTACAAGCCTTTCAAAGCTCACCCATCCCAGTAGGAACTATAAGCTCTGCTTTTCTCATCACAGCGTATTTCTAGTTGCATCCCTAGTTATGGTACTTAGGAACAAAGTTCACTTTTATAATAGCGTGTTTGTTTATACTAGGTACCTAATGTTTTTAAATTCTATTTGTCTGAAACCCGCTTGAGAAAGGTACTAAATACTTTTGCACGCAATTTTTTAAATATATTTTCATTATAGTAAGCGATACAGTGACCCTTATCCAAGATCAAAAAACCTTACTTGTTTTTTTTTTTTAAATATATAGGGACATATCACACAAATTGAGCTAGCCCCACAGTAAGTTGTGAACTTGTGTCGTGGGATACTAACTCAACGATATTATATTTTATAACATATACTTATATAGAAAAACACCCAAGACCCAGGCCAATCTGAAAAAAAATCGTTTTCCATCTTGACCTGGCCGGGGATCGAACCCGGGACCTCCGTGTCGCAGGCTGGCGTGTTGACCACTGCGCCATGGAGCTCGACAAAGTTATTCTAAAACTTAAAATCACTTAGCATCAGAAAAAGGCATCTATGCAGATAAGTTTTCTACCAACTCCACTTTCAATAATCCTATAAAGTGTAGAAATTTAATCGCATTACTTTTATTGAAGTCTCCCAGTTTGATCGATGTAAACCGTTTAAGTACGAGATTTTGATTGATGTGACAAGACGTTCCGGTCCCTTTGAACCAACCACTCCAATTTGCCGGTCTGAGTAAAAATGAACAATATTTTGATGAGCTTGCTATTCATACTTTAATATCGCGATCCGTTTTGATGGGAAGCGGATAAGTTAATGGAATAAATGTTTTTCGGTTACCCGCAAAAAGGCTGTTGTATTTCAAAGTACATTGATTCTTGAGCTTTTCTTATTAAATTAAATGGCATATAGAAAAAAAAATCACATGGACAGGATAGATAGATAGAAAGCCTTATTGCACACATAATTAACAAAAAAATAACAATAATACACCTTAAGAATAGAAAATGCGCAAAAAGCGGCCTTATCGCGAAAGCCATTTCTTCCAGGCAACTTTTCGAGATAGAACATCCTAATCCTATCCTATCCTAATCCTAATCCTAATCCTAATCATAATCCTAATCCTAATCCTAATCCTAATCCTAATCCTAATCCTAATCCTAATCCTAATCCTAATCCTAATCCTAGTCCTAGTCCTAATCCTAACTATCCTATCCTAATCCTAACTAATATTATAAATGCGAAAGTGAGTTTGTTTGTTTGTTACGCTTTCACGCCCTATCCATTGAACCGATCATCATGAAATTTTGCGTACACATAGGTTAGGGTACTGAGAAGGACATAGGCTATAATTCACGCGGGCAAAGCCGCGAGTAATACATTAACATAAACATACATATATCATCCTAACTAATATTATAAATGGAAAAGTGAGTTTGTTTGTTTGTTTGTTTGTTACGCTTTCACGCCCTATCTATTGAACCGATCATCATGAAACTTTGCATACTCATAGGTTAGGGTACTGAAAAGGACATCCTAACTAATATTATAAATGCGAAAGTGAGTTTGTTTGTTTGTTACGCTTTCACGCCCTATCCATTGAACCGATCATCATGAAATTTTGCGTACACATAGGTTAGGGTACTGAGAAGGACATAGGCTATAATTCACGCGGGCAAAGCCGCGAGTAATACATTAACATAAACATACATATATCATCCTAACTAATATTATAAATGGAAAAGTGAGTTTGTTTGTTTGTTTGTTTGTTACGCTTTCACGCCCTATCTATTGAACCGATCATCATGAAACTTTGCATACTCATAGGTTAGGGTACTGAAAAGGACATCCTAACTAATACTATAAATGCGAAAGTGAGTTTGTTTGTTTGTTACGCTTTCACGCCCTATCTATTGAACCGATCATCATGAAATTTTGCATACTCATAGGTTAGGGTACTGAGAAGGACATCCTCCAATAGACATACTCAGGATCTCCTCCACAGGTATTCTGGTGGTTTATTCCACTTCGATCACATAGGTAATAATACCTAGGTGATCAACAGCAACTCTTTTTTCCCATGCAAGTGGAATTTGATCACCCTGGAGCCATCAAAGCAAACTCGAATTATTGTTTGTTTGGCTGCATGCTGATTGCTATCTTGCATACTGCTTGCTTGTTTTTATATGTCTTTTAGTGCAAGAAAACTAAGGAGTTAATATTACTTTTTGTATATTATTACTTTTTTATATTTATAACTTTTTGTAAAAACACAGTTGGTTTTCTCATTAAAAGTGTTGTGTGTTTTGATAATTCGTATATTGGTAACATGTCTTACGAAGGCAAGTTTCCTATCAATTAAAAATAGAAAATAGGTATTTTGGAAATATGCCACTTGTTATTTCGGTGAAATGAAAATTTGGAAGATTATAAAAGGGAACAAGGTTGGTCAAATAATTATTGTACAAATTAAATTCGTATTTGCGATAGCTAAATAATATGTAACAGTAACATATAACCAAGTGTCTGCTTAATGGCAAAGTCAGGGTATTATATCAACGACTACTCAATGCGCTACATGTCACTCGTCAGTCACTCGAACAGAGAACAATGCATGCACAGGATTTGCATACAAGAGGGACAGTCGGTTATTTATTCTCTTTGTGAGAAGAGTATGTTTTCAGTTCTATTTTACTTTTAATATAAATATATAGGAACAAATCACACAAATTGAGCTTCCTTCACATAACATTGATTTTTTCCCTTACTTTCTCTTTTTTTTTCTAATCTCTACATATTACTTATTCTCTTTTTTGTAAACTACACGCATGATTGATCAGTTACTGTAGGTATATATGTACAAGAATAATAGTTAGTTGATCTGCAAGCTTACGAAATTTTAATACAAATTCTCCCGCTAGCAATGAGTCCACTGATGATGCCACTATTTTTCGAGTTGCCATCATTAGTCCCTTATGAAAATCAGTTCAATTTGATAGGCTGAATTTTTTATTTCAAACATGACATTGAATGTTAACTTAAACTTTTGTGAAAAACGTTTTACTAAATAAATTTTAGTCGGTACCGCTGACCAGATCAGCGACGTCGCGGTACGGCTATCCGTCAATCGAGTGATCTAAAACTTGTTGATAATATGTACCGACTAGAATAAAAGGCTAAACCCTTTGTTTTATTTACATTTAGTTTTTTTTTACTTAGCTTTTGAAGATTTTATCTACAAACAATAGCCACATAATTTCTGACTGCTTATTATTATCAAATGCCTTGCCTTTTCCCTTTATCTGGGGTCGGCGCAATATTAGAATTTCTTCCACAATTTTCAATTCCCTACCATTTCGACATCCACTTCCACTGCTTTCCATATCTATTTTAACGCAATCCATTCATCTGTTTTGGCCTGTTTCTTCCCCCATATAACCTTGATGGGTATATGGGGGAAGAAGCAGGCCTCCCTTAAAGTTAAAGCTCTTTTGGTCAGGTGTTCATTTCTTCTCACACACGACTTATAGTGCAAGTTAAATAAAACCTTGTAAAAGCAAGTAAATATCACTAAGATCGTAAATAAAACAGTACAAGTCTATTGAAACAGAACAAAAACTACTTCACAATATGAATAATCCATTTGTTCTCATTGAAAGCGTTGAGAGCGCACGCACAAATACGATTCCAGAACAACTGAATCTTCCTAATGCGATCCTCCAAATGGATACCATTGTTTTCTCCACAAAAAGCATCGAGTAAGAAACAAGTCGGTGAATACTAAGAGCACTCAGTGTTGTACCTACCCGAATACGATATGTCTCCATCACATTTCCATACATTCCTGAACTAGACGTGGCGGATGCCTATCCGCATTTATGCGTGCCCCGGAAATTCTCCTTTCGTGAAGTATTCAAGCTTCAACTATATTCGCTTAAGAGGGCAAGTGACGTCATCGTTTATATAGAAGTAGTTTGCGCATAATTTTATGAATATATTCATAAGAATACGTATGAATGCAAAATAAAGTTTGATATTTTGTGTTTTTTATATAAATTAGACAAAAGTTGTGAATTATTTTTTCATATGAATATTTCTCACATTTCAAAATAAATAATGAAAATAACAATAACACCATAATCAATTTAGACAAAAAAATAAATAAATATTATAAAATAAAACGAAACTAATCAAAAATGCCACCCCGAATTGTACCCGACTCAAAGGTACCCATACCCGCTTGCTGCGTTTCCTCTTTAAATCGCAATGGATATTCTTTGAGCCAGGTACCAACCGGAGCGGTGGTCATATCCTCGTTCCCTCAAACGGCGTCCTATCTCACTGATATTTTTTTTTGCTTCGGGACACCATGGTTCGTCCGTCAGCACGGCGACCGGAAGAAATTCATACTGTGATGATAAAATTGAGTATTTATTAAATTTTTGTCCGGCCGCCGCTCGCGCAGCCGTGGACATTCGTGTACTACCAGTGAGATAAGACGCCTCGTAGATACTTACGCAGGTTGCACACCATTTTTTTGTCAATTTTGTTTTTATCAACAAACTTACTTCTTACAAAAATTTGCAAATATTTCGGTAACGCATCCGTAAATCGAAAAATGGTGTTCTCACCCTCACAATATTTTTTAAAGACCTATTTAAAATACCCAACATGATGGGTATGTATAGAAAAACAGTATTACTGGGTCGCTAGTCTGGGAGCTACGCAAAAAAAATTTTGTTTCAAGATATTTTTCTACCGCTTTTTTGGCATGATTAATATATGTACGTACATACCCATACCAAATTACAGCTTTCTAGTACTTATTGTCTCTGAGTATAACCGCGAAAGGACAGACAGACGGACAAACAGACAGACAGACATGGCGAAACTATAAGGGTTCCTTGTGTAAACAAGGAACGGAACCCTAAAAACAAGTCGGTGAATACTAAAAGCATTCAGTGTTGTACCTACCCGAATACGATATGTCTCCATCACATTTCCATACATTCCTGAACTAGACGTGGCGGATACCTATCCGCATTGATGCGTGCCTCGGAAATTCTTTTCGTAAAGTATTCAAGCTTCGACTATATTCGCTTGAGAGGGCAAGTGACATCATTGTTTATATAGAAGTAGTTTGCGCATAATTTTATGAATATATTCATAAGAATACGAATACACGTAAAATAAAGTTGTTAGATTGTGAAAGGAGATTTAAGTGAGGGATGCACGCTTACCGCTGGTTCATAAGGCGTGGGCAGCTAGGTTTTGTAGGCCGCCAGGAAACACTTCACTTTAGTCTCTAATTTTACTGCGTTGATTGTCTCCGTTGGGAGAGCTGATGTACCGTGGTTGCTGACCGGTTACTCGCAGCGGTTGATGGGACAGGTACGAGACGCGTGTCGACCGAACGGCGGCGGAGTTCGAACAGAGTCAGTCCGAGTATGAACTGACGTCTGGGTTTTTGTGGTTTACCCTCATATGCGTACTTTATAGGAATTATGATAGGAAATACGAGGGTAGAGGAGGATTATGGAATTAGTATGAATAATTACCTAACAAAAGTTGATTTTTAGGGTTCCGTAGTAAACAAGGAACCCTTATAGTTTCGCCATGTCTGTCTGCCTGTCTGTCCGTCCGCGGTTTTACGCAGAGACTATAAGTACTAGAAAGCTGTAATTTGGTATGGGTATGTATATTAATCATGGCAAAAAAGTGGTAGAATAAAAAGTTGAAAATAAATTTTTTTTAGGGTAGCTCCCATACTAGTAAAGTGGGAGAGTAATTTTTTTTTCTCTATTTACCCATTGTGTGTGGTATCGTTAAATAGGTCTTTCAAAAATATTGTGAGGTTGAGAACACCATTTTTCGATTTAGGGATCCGTTTCCGAAATATTTGGTTTTAAAGTGCGAATTTTTGTTAGAGGTAAGTGTCCCCCCCCCCTCTATCTGCTAAACGGTTATATATAGATACGTAAAAAAAATTACAACAGTAGTATATATACTGAAGTTTAAAGGAAAACTATCAGAGCTGAGTTCTAAGTACAAACTAAAAAGTTATAGGCAACCAACTTATAAACTGTAAAATTTCATACTATTTTCATTGTTAGATGTTTTGGGTCGTTAAACTGTAAGGTGCGAGTGTGAATAGTGTGAACTCAAAGTTGTCATTCGCAACTACGGAACCCTACACTGCGCGTGGCCGGACACGTACTTGGCCGGTTTTTTTTGTATTTTTGTTTAAATGAAGTTTAACTTTTCTCTTTTGTCAACAAATTTCGGTATTTAAATTTTTTACGTTTATCCTCTTTTTGAGAACACAGCTCCCTGTAATCAATCTCTAGAGTCTGTAGCTTTTTAACAATAATTTATTCATTTAGATCATTTTCAATGTGATTGATCGTTCAGAAGAGCCATAGGCCATTATTTAGAAAAAACATGTTGATAATTTTTTAATTTTTTCATGTTCAACCGACTGACCAACGCTTGACGAATGTGTTGATATGTCTTTTGAAAAATCAAAACGTTTATTCACAAAATAGGCCTTTACAGTCACTTTTTCACGTAAAATCACATTTAAAATTATCTTATATATAGAATATATTTTTAATTACCCGGCTTTCTGCTATAATTAGTTTTCCATTTTAAAGCCTAACGTCTTGTTAAACGTATTTTATACTCACATAATAGATAATGGTGTAAAAAATGTAAAAAAATATATTATGTGGGCCAAACGATTTATGAAATTACTCTAAAAGTTATTTATTTACTTAATTAAAACCTTCTTTGGACCTGAAAACAACAAAAATTGTAATCAACTTCGAATACTTTAAATAAATTTAACGCTATTAAAGTTGCTGAAATTTCATAATTTAAAGCTGGCAACTTATAACACAAAGCCGTGAATATTGATCATCCTGTGCGCATTTTCCTTCGGTGTAAACAGCGGGATAAACTTGTTTGTATACTGAGTAAAACGGAACGTGACAAAAATCTTACCCGCGTGATTAGCCTCAGGACTTTCGTACGAGTATACATACTATTGTATTTCACGAGAAAATAGTTGATTGTCGACCATAAATCTTAAATACGCAGTAAAATATGAAGGGATATTTCAGCCTTTGCAGCAAAATAAATTGAAACCTATTGTTGGGTTTTTGTATTATATACCGTAGAGTTTATAGTTTTATTTACAGTGATAAAATAACAAGTGGCCATATCTATACAAATATTGGAGGATTTTGTAGATTTGATAGTTTGTTTGCATGGAAAAGGCTCTAAAGCTACTGGACCGATTTTCAAAATTCTTTCACCAGTAGAAAGTTAATTTATCTGCGGGTGACGGGCCATAACTTTCGCGGACAAATAATAATTTTTTTAATCCATACCATACCTACTACTTCGAGTAAAATTGAAAATGGAGAATAAATCATTTTGCCTGTTCAAACATTACCCATAGAACGGACTCGTCATGAAGTTTTATAATCAGAAGGTACAAAAACCTTGATTACGTAGGATACCTTTTGTCCCGTAAATAATCATTATTACCGAAAGATCTTTCTATACGCAAGCGGAGTCACAGACCAAAATAAATCAAATGAAGGTGAAAATGAAAATGCGATTATAAGTCACTTGAATACAATAAAAGGTATGAAGCTTTATTTAGTCCAATAAGAAATTGAGTAATATGTACTTTAAGTGGCTATAAATTTTATCAAAATGAGCATCAAAAGAAGACGTAAACGAATTATAGATTTTTTTTCGTTAGCGTTTATTTCAGGTAGAGGTAACGGAAATAAAAAAATAAAAAAACAATCGTCCACTATTTTCCTACCCTTAAGGTTAGATTTTATTTTTCCAAATTTATGTAGGATGAACTCCGGGGTATAATACCCTTTCCAATAAAAATAGAAATATCCAATTTGGACTATTCTGTAAATAGTTTTGCGTGGACATACTTAAAAAATTACCCGTCTACTTTAGAAACTCCTCCGTTATTTTTTGCCTAAAAATATATCTTACCTCTATGGTTGAAAATAACAAAAAGTTCAAGGTGATAAAACTACTCATACTCTGATGAGTTTTAGATAAAACAGTGCAAACTATTATAGCTCTTGTTTGGCGATTAACAAAATAAACTGTTGTCTATTAGTATTCATAGAGCTTACTCATTGTGTATTCGCGAGGCGAACGAAAATGAAATATGGTCTCTTCTCCAAGCATTTCGAGTTTTTAGTAACTTCAACATATCAGCAGTATACCTATTATTAGTTACTACTTACTACGATAACCACATTTCTTTTAAATCTATGGTGATAACAGTTAAAACTCTTTTTCGGCGATTAATAAACTCAACTGTTAATTAGTATTCATGGTGCTTGCTTATTGTATATTCGCGAGAGGAATGAAAATGAAATATGCACTGTTCTCTGAGCATTTTGAGTTTAAGTAACCTGAACATATCAGTGGTATATTGTTAATTTTAGACAACAATAACTATTGTTTAATTTGAATGAAAAATAATTTATGTTTTGCGATTAACGAAATAAATTCTTGTCTAGTAATATTTAAGGCGCTTGCTCAATGCTCATTGTGTATTCGCAAGGCGAATGAAAATGAAATATGAAGTCTCAAGTCCATGCATTTTAGTTTTAAGTGACTTGAGTATACCAGCAGTATATTGTTAGTTTCAAATTACTATAACAGTTATAGATCCTTTTGGAGATTTACTAAATAAACTTTGTTTTTTTTTTATTTGCGGTATTTGCTCATTGTGCATTCGTAGGCCAACCGAAAATGAAAAATAGACTCTTTTTTCGAGTATTTGAATTCTAAGTTACTTGAGCATATCACTGGTATATTTAATTTTTTTAAATTACTGCACTTAATTGTTTTAGGGTGTTTTTTTAACGATTTTACTTTGTATTTAAGTATATATCCTGCTGATTGGGATTGGTCAATAACTCACGTAAATATTTCATGTGTGTTGAGGCTGAAAGATATTTCATTACACAAGAACAAGATGAGAGTTCTATAGATAAGACGATTAAATTTATTAAGGTATCCATGTTATATAGATATTCTTGTGCGAGTAAAAATTAAGACTTCTTGATTTTTGTCTTAACGCTCACCCAAAACTAAACTTTGTTATTCAACGCGCGGAATTCAAAATGCGTTTGTACGTCACGGGTAAATAATATTTTTTTTATTAAGTAATATAATTGTAAATATTTAGTAAGTTAAGCATATCCACTGTCTTAAGTTATGTTCGTCACTCGTTTGATATGCTCGCTTATCACGTATTCAGGAGGCAGAAAAAATACAATATGTAATCTTCTGAATACTTCTTGAATTAAACTGACTAGAGCAATAACAGCTGAAATTTTTATTTTCAACTTCACATCTGTCACTGTAGTTTGAAATGATTCAAATGCTGCTGAAATGTTCAAGTGACATTGCATTTACGGAGCTAGAGACGGTTCATATTATGTTTTCGTCCGCTTGGCGAATACAGAATGAGCAAGTAACATGAATACTAATAGTTTAAATTGTAAATTACCGAACAAGACCAATAGCTTATACTAAAAAATATACAACTTACAAGATATCAATTAGGTTAAATACTGAACAAATATCCAAGCCACCTGGTAAACACATAGATTAAAAATTTTGTAATCAAATATGGCTCATGAAACAGAGTTTTTTAATATATTGTAAGGACCCTAAGAATACTTTTGATCAAGCTGCAACTATTTTGATCGTGTGCTACTCTTTAGGATCTAAAAAAATAGGATTATTTTAGTACCCCGAATCGAATAAGTATTTTTAGGCTAATTTTTGTTGTGTTTTTAAAAAAACTGACTAAAATTTCTACAGAATGCTCAAAGTTGGTGTGTTTCTTGTTTATAGTCTTTGAGAAAGAACATTTTAAATTGTACCAAATATTTTTACTCCGAAAAGTGCCAAATTTCCTGTAATTTTGCATGCATCAATATGATCGGAGAATAGTCCCTATTCATTTTCGTCAATCTCTTCGCTGATGCACAATCAGTTAAGCTCTATGAATAATCATAGGCAATGATTTTTTAGTTCATCACCAAAAAATAACTATTCTCTTTTTGCAAAGAAATACTTAAAGAAAATTCTATATTTTATTTCATCCGCCACGAGAATACGCAATATGCAAATTTGCTACTTTATTTATAAATTAAACAAACAATAACGTTTGTTTTTATTGCTCGATTGCAAACTGGTACAACGGACTTGTACACTTCTGATATAATCAAGTCACTTAGAACTCAAAGTAGTCTGAGAAAAGTCCATATTTCATTTTCGTCCGCGACGAGAATAAGCAGCATACAAGTATGCCAGTGTATTTACAAATTCTTATTTTATATAGCTAGAGATAGACAACTCTTACAACAGACTATACACTTCTAATATAGTCAAGTCACTTAAAACTCAAAATGCTCGTAGAAAAGTCCATAAGTATGCCAGGGTATTTATAATTTTTTCTTTTTTTATATCAAGAGACAGACAACTGTTACAACAGACTATACACTTCTAATATAGTCAAGTCACTTAGAACTCAAAATGCTCGTAGAAAAGTCCATATTTCATTTCCGTTCGCCTTGCGAATACACAATGAGCAAGCAGCATGAATACTAATAGACACAAGTTTATTTGGTTAATCGCCAAACAAGAGCTTCTCCTTGCATTGCAAGATTAAGATAACGTTTTGATTCAATACAAAGTAAAAGAAACGTGTAAAGAGATAACGACTTTTTGTTTTTTTTTTTTTATATCAGTAGGTTACAAGATTGAAGTTGACTGACATAATATATCACCAAAATTTTGATAATCTAAGATTACTCATTCAAATTTAATATGACCAGCACAAAGTTGAACATAATCGATTGAGACAGAAAAAACTTGGAGATTGGAGCTCTCGTAAAAAAAGGAACAAGCAGGTTGTTGAATTATATGGATACGTGAAAAAAATTAGAGCAGTAGATTATATACTGAAGTTGAAAGGAAAACTATCAGAGCTGAGTACTAAGTACAAACTAAAAAGTTATAGGCAACCAAATTATAAAATGTATTCGAAAATGTAAAATTCCATCCCACCAAAAACATAAATGTAAAAAAGGAGAGCCAACTTCAATACAAAAATTATACTTGGCTGTGGGCTTCGCTGAAAAAAAGATGGAGATCTAAATGAGTGCAAAGTTCTATGCAAAATCCAAATATGTATTTATAGGAACAAAATAACATTATGTACAAGTATTAAACTCTATTTCTTTGCTTTATTGGATACCAATAACAAAAGCTGTTATTTAAAAAAATTGAGATCTTAAAGTAGGTTAGATTTGACTTGGCCAGTTTTCATTACATCAGTCATTTTGTATATTTTAATTCTGATAAAAAATTGGCCAAGTCAATTCTAACCTACTTTGAGATCTCAATTTTTTGACTTAACTTTATATTTTTTTTTGTTATATAGCAAATAAAATAATACATATATTGGGATAGTTACAAATATCTGCTTGTAAGGGTACCAACGTTAAAATTTAAAAAAAAATGTATGGGTACCACCCCGATTTTTTTACTTTTTTTATTTTTAGTGCTTTTCCTACGCTTACACACAATTACCGAGCTGGATTCCAAATTTCATCTTTCTAGGTCATCTGGAAGTAGGTTAGGTTTAGGTACTATATGTCAGTCAGTCAATAGGAAAATTTACGCCTTTTTGACCTTCATATCTTTATAACCATTTGAGCTAGCTTCATGAAATTTGGGCTTCTAGATGTCCTCATAGACATAATTAAACACACGTAGTTTTATGTGTGTACGTTAAAGAGGTTTTGATTTATAGAAGGCTCAAAAGTGGCACTAAGTGGTTCGTGCACTTGGCGCTGGCTAGCCAGTTCCTTTGCTTGAACTTTGGCTTGACACGCTGCCGCGTGTCTAGATACAATTTTCATTGTTAGATGTTTTTGGTAGTTAAACTGTGAGGTGCGAGTGTGAACAGTGTGAACTCAAACTTGTCATTCGCAACTACGGAACCCTACACTGCGCGTGGCCCGACACGCACTTGGCCGGTTTTTTTGAGTGTCTTTATTTTATTAGGAATTCTTATTTCATATTTTGTGGAAAATTATAGGAGAATCTTATGACTTGAAGACGTAAATACTCTGTGAATAAAACAAGTGACGTTTCAAATCGACGTAGTTACTTTGATTGGACATAAATCCGATACTCAGATTAAGAAAGCATAATTTTTTTTTAAAACATCATTGACGTGGCAAGGAAATGCTAGTACCATTACCCAAGAGTATCACTCAGATTTTTAAGCTGCAGAGTGATACTTTGCAATAAATACTCGTTACTCAAGAATCGACATCTTACTATCACAACACAAAACAAAGCTCAGATAAATCTTTGCTTGGATGATGACAATCAACGTAGAGCTACGTAAGCTCTACGTTGATTGTCATCCATGAAATTTTTGAAGTGAAAACTTTTACCAATACTCGATTTTTCTGTTTAGTCCTATAGTCGACTGGCAGAGAATACAATGTGGCATTAAGTCCACCATTTGTACATTTTTGTTTTAATTCGTGCAATAAAGTATTATATCTTCAAAAAACTTCTCTAGCGGTGCTGTGCCTTTTTTGTGATGAGGAAGAAATGTTAAACGTGCGACAGGTCACGTGATCGTCAGATTTGTGATTGAAAATTCGTAAGACGGCGCCGGGTGCTTGCGCAAATATGCGTGTGTGTGTTACAGCGTGCTACGCACATCAATGGATTGTGACAGCTCTTAGGAAAGGTATAAAATTACAAGTGATAGAATTTAAGTTTTAATTTCTGCCGGCACTCCCGGTTTGCAATAAGGTGTTTTTTTAAATATATAAACTACATGTAATTAAATCCTAATACGAAACGATCTCTTAATCAAACTCTGAACGCCCCTCGCGAATTGTGAGTGTCCAACCATGGGAATACACGCAAAGCTGCAAAAGCGCATTAATCTATCCGTACCAAACGCAAGAGTTTTGATTGCAAACAAAGTTTTCGCTTCATAATTACCTACGCTGCGCGGTGCTTTAATAAGAGGCGTCATATATATGATAAATATTAGTTTTGGATTTCATTAAATACCTATGTAATTTGGTCAATGAGTACATTTACGTATGTACGCGTTTAAAGAAAAAAATACAAACTTTTATTTCAATTGCCCTGTTAATTTGCATGAGTGGTTTGAATCTTGCAACTGAATTTTATAGCAATCGTACTTAACCGATTGAGCTGAAATTTCATGTAATTATGTAAGTCAGATTACAATGCAATATTATTGGTACCAAAATTTTGGTCTAATGATTGAGTTGATTGGTGGCCAAAAAAACTTTTTAACTAAATTAAATCATCTGTGGGCTCTTTAGATTTGTTTTGGTATGTATATATACATAGTACGAATGGCTCATTAAAAAAAATGCCAGGAAAAAAACAGAAATTATTCAGATAAGTCGTAATCTTGAACCTCAGCAACCATTGTTTTAATTTCTCTTGCATAAGTTCTAGTGAACCGATTTAATGGCAACTGATCTTTAAAATTATACTCATAGGTACGTTCAAAATTGTTCCGTCATTTAAACAACGTTTTAAGAGTTGACGTCACACAACTTTATAAATACAAACGTAAATACGTTTTCGCCCCAACTCGATTTAAAGACATTGCTGGCATCGCTTTCTCACTCGGTTAATTAATAATACTGTCCATTTCTCCGTCTCGTCGATCGATTAAGTTTGAGTTTATAACAGGCAATATTAACCTTTAAGTATGGACATGTAGTCTCACAGGCTCCGCGACAATATTGGTTTCTTTGTTTCATTCGCTTCTCCCCACTCTCCGTGACTGAGCCGCCCAGTAGCTTCAGTTTTATTGCAAAAACGACTAGAGAAGAAGAAGGTAGCGTCGCCCGGTGCATAGGACGTGAGTATTACCTTTTGAAAAATTGGCGGGAGCCTGTGAGACTTCATGTCCATAGTTGCCGTATAAAAATATTTACAATTTTTTTTGTTTGTTTTAGTTTTATGTGTAAAAAATGGCAGAAAATGTAAAGCTGGTTGTTCTCGTTCAGAGGGCAAGCGACAAAGTTCACTTCATAGGCCGGCAAACAAAATATTACGAGTTAGCGATCCATCTTTTGTTCCCGTCCTCTATGTAATGACTGTCAATAATTAGTCTTACAAAGATGGTTGTAATTTTTTTTGTTTTTCTCTATCAGAAGTTCATTTAATATTTTTTTAATTCGTCATACAGTAGATTATACGAAAACGATTTGATTATTACCAAATATTTAAGTTAAGTAATGTTTTTTTTTTTAAAAACTAATCTATAGTAAAAATTACCAAAAATGGTGCCTATGCTCTTATTTTTAATATTTTTAAAGATTTTAAATAAAGAAGTTGATTATGCACTAACGTCATCTTATTTTTAGTTTCCTTCAATTTCATCTAGTTATATTGTTCCAGCAATTTGGAATAATTATGGTAAAAAAAATCGCATTCTTATATCGGAGTCTGACAGACTACATGTCCACGGTAGTGTTATAAATGTAAGACGTCCATAGTTAAAGGTTAATCTATAAATATGTAAAATACGGGCCACTCATGTAGAAAGTCAACTATAACTACAGGCCGACATGTTTTGTTTTAATATTGTATGATTGTATTGAATTAATATTGTTGTTTGAAATCACCCTGTTCATACATGTAATAGAAAAATATAGTGATAGTGTATAGAGATATTAGAAAAAGTCTAAAGTCAAAAGTACTTACACTGTATCTTTTTATAGCTTAGTGCTGAAAATTCATTTGCATTGACTTTAAAACAAAGATACTTGGGGTTAAGTACGCGAAGTACTTAGGAAAGCGTCTTACCATTTGGAATGCATCGCACGATAAGCAGCTTTTGGATTTAAGTTCAGTTCATGCGTCTTAAGGTATACTTAGCTAAGAATGAGTTAAAATTTTATGTACCTACGTAGTCTTTTTGAGAAAATCTGTTGTTGTTAATAAGTAACTTTTTTAAGTAATAATTGTGATGAAATAATATTCATCATAAACCACAGAATAAAACTTGTTATACAGTAAAAGGTAGTCTTATTGATACTGTTTGCAAAATATACATAAAGCCATAAAAATAAATAAAGTCTTTTTCAAAGAAACTAAAAGAAAACAATGCTGCTTAGTCATTTAATAACAATAATAATTATTTATTTGCATTAAATAACATTTAAAAGTAATGTTTAAATATAAACTCACTTATTACTAACATAGATGAACTGAATGAAAGCAAAACTCAGTGCTGTAAAATCAATTTTGGACACTTGATTTTTTTCCACTATTACTAATGCAATACAATAGTGACTTTATTTCAAATTTAGTAGTGTATTAATTCAGTACATTTCTTGATTTTTTTTAATAACTTATGTCACCTGATGGCAAGTGACCACCGCTGCTCATGGACAACTGCAACACCAACAAGAGCCTAGCCTTTATTTTCCCTCCCCAGAGTGGAAGGAGGTATATACAAAAACTGTATCACTTAATTAGCATACGAATATTTTTAAGTGTTTGCTTTACATGAACAATACATACTTGATACTGGCTAAATACATAATGCTTGAAAACCATAACAAAAAGAAAAAAAGGTTTGTATCAATAATTTTGTTTATTACCCTTGTTTACAAGTTTCAGTTTGTTCACTTACTTATGAAATTAATCGTTAAAGTCGATGTATGTGTTCATTTAAAAATATAGTTTTTTAAACCTTAGATTAAAAAAAAATCTTAGATACAATATTAACATCACTAACCAACATGTTTACTTAAAGTTCCTGGAAGAGATATATTTTTGAGAACAAAACTCGGACTTAATGAAAAAATCTTACCAAAATTTTGATACTCAATATATATATAAAATCTTATTACTTTATTGGAATGTATGAATAAACCAATAAAAGAAACCTTTAATTCCTGTATTTATGTAATATACGGATATAATATAGTCACATAATACCCACGTTTCATAGCCCATTAAGTACGCATGCACGTTTATAAGAAAGGTCAGAGTATTTATCTTCATAGCTATTGAGAGCGAGGGTGACTGAATGAAAGTTTCAACGAGCGCGAAGCAAACACTTCGCGGTTGCCGCGAGTATTTTTAGGGACCCGTAATTCTGGGAGGGGTATTCAGTTAGGACAACATCGTCGACTTCCATTTATAAGTCTAGAATTGGATACATATATTACTGTTAACTTGAGGAAGATATCTTTACCAGTCAAGATTAATTGGGAGAATATTTGAGATTTTTTGATTAAAACTAACGTGAGATATTAACACTATTAATATGTAAAATACGGGTTACTCACGTATAAAGTCAGCTACAGGCCGACATGTTTCAACCTCATCCGACAGTACGGAACGTCGTACTGTCACGGCGCGCCCAGCGGGCCGCGGACCTTGCCGCCCGCACCGCTCGCGCCGCCAAAGATGCCGCGCGCTAACATCAGTGCGGACTGGGACGACTTCGTGCGCGCGTCTCGGTTCACATTCGCCCTGAGAAAGACCTCCGGATGAGGTTGAAACATGTCGGCCTGTAGCTGACTTCATACGTGAGTGACCCGTATTTTACATATTAATATTTGAGATCTTAATAATTGAAAGGACATCTTCATGGCTTATGACACGGAATGAAAGTTTCGCACGAGCGCAAGGCAAGCACTCCGCGGCTGCCGCTAGTATTTTTAGGGACCCGTAAATCTGGGTTGCGTATTCACTTAAGACAACATTTCTTTGACTTCTTTTATTAAGATTAGAATTGGATACACAATACTATTTCCTTAAGTTATTCTTTTACCAATCAAGTTTATTTGAGAGAATATTTGAGATTTTAATAATTGAAAGGAGGGAGAAATTTTCATAACTATTGAAGGTGACTGAATGAAAGTTTCATACAAACGCGAGGCCAACACTGCCGCAAGTATTTTAGCGACGCGTGTTTTCCATCGACTCACATATGCGGGTCATATTTTTTATATTTAATTTATTGCAGAAATTAGAAGAAAAGTGTACAATTGGGACTTAAGGTGGCCCTTCCCCGACCGACTATCGTCAACGCGAGCATGGTCGAAAAGCTTGTTCCGTCCAGCGCAATGTCAGATAAAGAGGCAAAGCGAAAAAAGCCCCTTGCCCTCGTCTCCCGCACACCTCTTACTGCCACATGGAAACAAGCTAGTGAGTACGCAAAGGCATTGAACGAAAAATAGTGTGCGGAAATTTCATTAAACTTGTTTCAAGAAATACGTGTTTATTGGTAAGCCTTACAAGTTTATGAAAAAAACCTTGTACATCTAGAATTTTCATTACATTTGCAAGGTTTCTAAATAAATATTTTCTTTACTGTTACAATTAATGAGTACATTATAAACGCCCAAAGTTCACATAAAATTTGTGCAAAAAAGCGGATTTTTGGAGGCTAATACTGAAATTGTTTCTCCAAATTTTGATTTTTCGTTTTAATAGAAACCTAGATATAGTGCACAAGATACCTATTAGTGGAAAATCTTCAAAGAAAGATTTGTCACACCGCCATAACCACGTACGAGCGTTTGTATGAAAAGATAGACGGGTTGTCCGCCCTTAATGCCATATGGCATTCTCTGCCACTTGACCATAGGACCAAACAGAGACATTGAGTATGGGCGATAAAGCGAAATTGATTAGATATAACTATATAATATAAAAATTTATTATAATATAAACATAATTGGATATATAAATATACACATTATACAAAATACACATAAGGATGACTTTTCTCTCATTTTAAATAGAAATTCAGTGAGAAGAGGTTTAATATTTCCATTTCCTTCTTATTTAAATGCTCTAGGTCTAGAATGCTAAAAAGGCTGGTGACGTAACTTACATTTCAAAGGCCTGATTTTGTGTAAATAGCTTTGGCCTTTTTAACGAGAGCACGCCGACGATGATGCTACTCCTCAAAACCGCCCAGTAGGTTTTTTGCTAACTTGCCCTATGGTCTATATGGTCACTAATATTATTTTAAAAACTAAATCGATTTAAAAATTCAATGTTATTGTTAAACTAGCTCAAAATTCTTAGCCAGACAGACCAACGATTTTTTTAGCTAAGCTGAAGGAGAAACACTTCGCGCTTTCTCAGTCAATTAAGTTCCTTAATAAAATAAAGGGTCAGTTTATACACACATACACGATGGTTATATTTGATGCCTTTCCGGTCACTCCAGTGTAAATACGGTCAGCAGTTGTCGCTCAAAGTGAAAGATGATATTTTCAAGCAATTTAGTGCGAGATATTTCATGGACGTACATCACGTACCTTTAGCACGTTCAAAAGGCTCACCCTTGTCTGATTTTTGTTTTGACGCTTTCCTTATTACGTATACGCATCTTCAAATCCTACCATTGGGGATCCTTTTGTCCCGGGAAGATATGAAACTTGCCTCAAAGTATGCACAAACAAGCAATACAGTAGAGAGGGTTGAAAAATTCCCATCGCTTAGGTTATTTACAACTTTTGACTTGAATACTCCGATCTCAAATAAAGTTTGAATGTTTTTTGGGGAAGTTGAGTAAGATAAGAGACGTGTACTTAATCATATGAATAAAGATGTAGATTTATTTGTATCTTGAATTTTTTTTAATGTGTAAGATCTAAGAAAAG
The DNA here is from genome assembly GCA_963082605.1 of Rhodophaea formosa. NCBI lineage: Eukaryota > Metazoa > Arthropoda > Insecta > Lepidoptera > Pyralidae > Rhodophaea > Rhodophaea formosa. The sequence goes on along the minus strand of OY720213.1, from coordinate 9,286,332 downwards.
AAACAAAATCTATGTTTAGTGGGTAAAACATGTTTCAAAGTAAGAAATAAAAAGATTTATCAGAAAAATAATTGATCTGTAGATAAAGTTTACTTTTTTTTAAACAAAGTGAGAGATTGAGAAAAATATTTATTTAGTATCTAGTATGTATTTTTTAACCCTTTATTGTATCCTTACTGTAAACATTGCAATATTTTTGTAAGTTAAGGTGAGGCCATCACTGTTGTCTAACTACCGCTGGCTGAGAGCCCCCGGGAGACGCCGACATGGTCAACGAGCTCCAAGCGAAATGTAAACGCTTTTGCGGACACCAGAAATAGACTCGTTGACATGACACGGTCAGTCTATGCTAGTATTGCAACAACGCACTTACAAGATTGCATTCTGTTTATTGTCAGCTTAGTATAATACGATTGGCAGTTGCATGCAGCTCCGGTTGCGTAAATCAAGTTTCAACAATATTACAATGTTTTATTAGCATTGTAATATTTTTGTAAGTTAGGTTGAGGCAGGGGTGAGGCCATTACTGTTGTCTAACTAGCGATGGCTGAGAGCTCCCGGGAGATGCAGACATGGCCAACGAGAGCCAAGCGAAATGTAAACGCTTTTGTGGCCGCCAGAAATGGACCCGTCGACATGACACGGTCAGTCTGTATTAGTATTGGAACAACGCACTTCAAGATTGCATTCTATTTATTGTCAGGTTTGAATAATACGACTAGCACTTTTCCGTAGCTTTGCTTGCGTTAGTGAAGTTTGATTTAAGATCAGTTTCTGAAAAAAATGTACTTGATTATAATACTGATTTTTAAGGCGATGGCAAGGAAAATAATTAAGATTTTCATACCAACTATTAACCCCTGTGACAGATGATTTTTCTAAATTCTTTAATAAAGTTTATTAAAATGTTTGTTTAACATGATGAATGCCAATTTTCATAGCGACAACTTGAAATTTAATAAATTTTCATATAACTTAAAAGTTCTTTATTTGAAAACAAAAAACGAATTTATTTATGTACCTCTTATAAGTTTATGTCTTGACAACTCACAGACTTTCATACAAACTTAATTGCCCCATTTTATACTCTAAGGTTCCTAAATTCCTTTAACAATTAAGTTCAGGGTAAAAATATCCTTAATGTTTATGAGCTAAGTTTCATGAAAACAAATGTGCGGTGTGCAGGAAATAAAAAAAAGCTGAAAAACTGAATATAACAAACTATACTTGTTCCTTAATTAATATTCAAACAAAGTTGTGAACTTAATCCATTTACACATTACATCAAGAACAGAACCCATCTTAATAGCATTAAGGCTCTCAATCATAAAGTCGTTTGAAATCAACGTGTACTTTGGAGAGCGTCTCGTTATCTCCACAAATTGGCATTTTCCCAAGAACTTAGAATTTGGGATCACTTGCGTCAATATATTGGGAACGTAACAATGATATGTCGATACCTGACAAGAGGACAACATTCGACGACTGATTTATTGTTGTTTAGCTTCGAGGAATCTTACGGTAAAATTAAATTGTCAGAAAACAAATATCAATTCAGCTTTACAAGTAGCATTCCATAATAGGGTTTTTATTATGTTTTTTAGCCTTTAAAATATATTTTTGCAGTTATTAATAAAATAAGTTTTCAGCTGGACAAGGAATAGAATAATGAAGAAAAAATACAGAATATGACTGCAGATCGTTAAATTCAATCAAACGTATTATGAATGAACCTGGAGTTTTTGGTGGGAAGTCAAGGGGTTCAGTTGTCGTTTGCCTTAAACAATTTTGCAAATTGATTCAAGTGGACTTTATAATATGAAATTGGTGTAGTTTGGTGTTATAAATGCTCGTGCTCGAGAACAATTTGTGAAATAGTTAAAGTAGACTGTTTAATGGACTCGTATAGATTTGTCGCCAAAATCTCTCACGAGGCTGCCAAAGAACATACGCCATCTTTGATGCCACATACCACATACCGTACAACACCGATACTTAGTATCTCATTATACTAGACATTGGCAGAATCACTGAAATCTCGGTGGAAGCCATAATTAAAAAGAAGATGAATGAACCTGGGAATTCTTTATATGCAGTAACCTGTTTTCCAATTTTAGGCAGACATTGATTTTATGCTACCAAATAAAAGAACGGCTTTATTCTATCAAGTAATAATATGAAACTTCGAATTTTAATAATGAAATTTCAAAACAGTTGAGAAGCATAAATAAGTTTTAAAGACAACCTAGATGGCTCTGTAAAGTCGAAATTACGAGTCGTGATACGTGCGCTAGAATCTGTAGTGAGGGTAACAATGAAACTAGTTCACGGCGCGCACACAAAGTGGCGAAGTAAAAGAAGTCAAACATAAGCATTAAGAGTTTTAAAATCTTTAATTATACGCATATTAATTTTGATTTCACACGAATTTATTTATTTATTTCCATTTTTAAAATACACAACACTGCAAAGCGTTACACAACTGTCAAATGTATTATGCGACATCTACAATTAGCTTTGCGCTGACACCCCTACTGTAATGACATCGATCCTACAAGTAAAAATTTACCATTTGTATAATAAACTAACTAGCAGTTTTTTTAGCTACATATATTATTATAAATTTAATATCTTGCGTATTAACACAGAACAACCTAAGAAAAGATGGATGGATTATGTCAAGGTGAGTATGAAAAAGAAAGGCGTTAAAAAGGCTATGGTAGACGACAGAACTAAATGGAGAGTATTGACATACTGTGCCGCTGCACAAGTGGGATAAGGTAAAGAAAAAAAAAGAAAAAATATACATCATGTGTATTGAAGGTGTATGTGGATTATCTTCTGTATTATCACTATTTTGTGCCTAGAGTATACGCTATTTGTGGCTCCTTTAGATCATTGTACTCGCATGCGTGTACTGTGTTCAAACGAGCTTACAAATCTTCAGAGACTGTCCAATGAGGGATCTTTACGCTAACGCTTTGTGCTTAACTTACTTTGAAATTGATACGGGGAACTTGAAATGGAAAATCTAGTAAAGATTTTCATTTTACTACGGAAAAAGCTTTAAAAATTTATAGCTGGCTCGAAAAATAAATTATATCTAGCTTTCGCCTACTTGCGTTGATGTGGGTATGGGAACTGTACTTTTTCAAAGATAAAAAAACCGGTCAAGTGCCATTCGGGACACGCGCAGTGTAGGGTTCCGTAGTTGCGAATGACAACTTTGAGTTCACACTGTTTACACTCGTAACAATGAATATTGTATGAACTTTTACATTTTCCAGTACATTTTATAAGTTGGTTGCCTATAACTTTTTAGTTATCACTTAGTACTCAGCTCTGATAGTTTTCCTTTCAACTTCAGTATATATACTACTGCTGTAATTTTTTTCACGTATCTATATATAACCGTTTAGCAGATAGAGGGGGGGACACTTACCTCTAACGAAAATTCGCACTTTAAAACCAAATATTTCGGAAACGGATCCCTAAATCGAAAAATAGTGTTCTCAACCTCACAATATTTTTCAAAGACCTTTTTGACGATACCGCACACGATGGGTACGTAGAGAAAAAAAAATTACTCCCCCACTTTACTTGTATGGGAAAAACCCTAAAAAAATTTTTTTTTCAAGATTTTTTTTCTACCACTTTTTTGCCATGTTTTAATATACATACCCATACTAAATTACAGCTTTCTAGTACTTATAGTCTCTGCGTAAAACCGCGGACGGACAGACAGGCAGACAGACATGGCGAAACTATAAGGGTTTACTACGGAACCCTAAAAAGTAGCTCATGTCCTTTTACGTGTACCAGACAAAGTAAAATGTGAAACCACAATAAAACAAACAAATTTTATAACAAACCAACCAACACTTTTTCGTATTTTAGTAGTCAGGATAGTAGACATGAAAATAAAAACTTGTTTGCACAGATTTTGAACTTACTTCATTTACAGAGCGCTATGAGTGGTGAGTAGTGGACCTTTACAACACATATCTATAAGTAGGTACAGCTACTTATATAAAATGTATATTTTGTAAAGGTATATAAACTTTAACCTACTAAAGGATTCACTAAACTGAGCTTTTATAACAAGGATTGTTAGGTCAAAGTATAAGTTTTCAGATCACTACAAGGACTGATTTTATGTCAATATATATCTGATAATACGATCATTTCACATGAACCAATTTATTATGTGAATTTGTAAATATAATATAGGTATTTATAAAATGATCTGTCATTGTAACCTAAAGCTCATTGTAGCTGTCTTACAGAAAGTCGAAACTTTTTCGAAGTTGTATTGAATCTCGGTGACCTCTGTGACAGTGGTAGCACAATTTCTTTTCTTTATTACGTCGTATCTTTCAAACGGCTGGAGAGATTTCGACAATTTTAGGCATCGTTAGATTCGTTTTAAATATCCAACTGTCTTAACAAAGCTTTTTTTTAATGTGATTGCTGTCGGGTTTTCTAATTTATGTTATATTAACAATTTTTTGCGACGTCATCCGAGTAAATTATGGCGTATGTCACCCGCAGATAAATTGTTTTTATATAGGTGGTTTAGTTGTCACTTTACACGTTGTATGTTCCTTCCCGGCCCAAAAATATATTTTAAAATCAGTTGAGTCCCTCAGAAATGAAGATCTAACAGACTTAGCAAGCATGAGTTAATTTCGCATTAACATTGTTAGACAAGAAGTAAGGACATAAACGTGTGTTTATTTGTAACGCTTTTACCCCTTCAAACTCAAAACTTATCACATGTTATAAGTTATAATTAATTTATTAAACTATCATTGTTAAAAGGACCTTTTAAAGTTATCAAGTTTCATTAGCTCGAAATAAGAAACACGCACGATCTGCAAACCTCGCTTGTCGATAAATATATTTTGTGTGAATGTCCTTAGACGTCGGCGCTACTGATTGGATTTTCACCCGACTTGTCAGAGTGTTTTATTTGTCAGCTCACATCTTGTGACGTCACACTTGGGTAGCTCTTACCATCTCCACCTTTTGTAGAAATATCTGCATCAATCATTAATAATTACAGGACAGATAAAAGAATACGAAGATAAGATAAAATACTAGGTTTAGTTATACTAGGTTACTAGGTAAACACATAATCACATTAAACAAAAACAAACACAATTACAACCGAAACATAAAATTTAAGTTACCGGACATAGCACGAACCTTTTTTTTTCGCTGACGTTACAATAAAGTAACATACATAATAGTTGAAAAAAGAATACGTACATCAAAAAAACAAGTTAATTAATTTTATTGACCAGTAACCAAAATAATCTGGCACATGATTCTTCTACTGACGAGTCGATAATATAGTCAAAGTTGCGGCTCACTCTTGGATAAGATCAGTACAGTAACGAGACGAAACCATGATTATGACTGCTTTACTTATTCCTTTTTTATTTATTTGCTGTATCCTAAAATTCAGTAGACAAAAGGGCTTACAGACTAAATTACAGTTAGTAAATATATACGGTCAAATCACATACACAATATGAACACATAACGAAAATGAACTGCTTGATTTAGAAAGATTACATACCTCATGAAATTGCATTCGTAATTATTTAACAAATATTTTATCCAAATAATACTTCTTCTTCTTCTTCCTCGCCTTATCCCTATTTGGGGTCGGTTCTGTATGTCGACTCTCTCCATAATTTTCTGTCGTTTACCATATTTATATTCACCCCACATTCCCTCATATCCAATCTGACAAATTCATTCCACGTCTTTCTTGGCCTTCCGCGTCCTCTACTTCCCTCTACCTCCAAATGAGCCATTCTTTTTGCCAGATGTTCGGCATCTCTCCTCTGCACATGACCACACTACGTCAAGTTTTCAGTATATCCACTATAGGTGCGACTTTAAGGCTCCCATCTTATGTATTCGTTCCGAATCTTATCCATCTTTGTTATACCACACATCCACCTAATCATACGCATTTCTGCCACATGAATCCAATGTTCCTCTTTCTTCTTTGAAATTATACTTCAAGGAATAAGTTAAGATAGCAAATTTAGTGTGATAGTGATAGTGTTTATTTTTACTTTACGAGTAGTAGTAGTAACCCTATTAGTAGACTTAATTACGTCTTTTGTTGTATCTATCACACAAAACTAAAAAAAATATATATAGATGATTTAAAAATAAAATGTTACTTTTACTTCTTTCATAGTTATTGTTTTTGTATTAACTAGATAAATATCTGGAGTTGAAGTGTAAAAACTATTGTGTAGTAATTTTGTTCAATAATGATAATTATAAATTAAAATTAAATAAATAAATTATTATCATAATGGATTAAAGCGATCATCATTGAAACTATTGTATAGAATGTAATTATTCCTTTAGACGAAAAAACAGATAGAGATATTAAGTCTGGTTTGCAAGTTTATTAAAATTTATAGATATTCCACACAAAAAATAAGTAAGAAAATATGACGTTCAAAAAAGGATACTAATTTGAAACAAAATCTTTGATTTTTGAATTTAAGACAAATACTTATAATATGAGTGTAAAAACTATAGTGGAGTAATGTTGTCCTAGCAATCGATAGAAGGCAATCCCTTAAGTGCGTTGTTCCATCACTAATACAGATTGACCGTGTCATGTCTACGAGACCATTTCTGGCGTCCACAAAATCGTTCAAATTTCGCTTGGAGCTTGCCGACCCTGCCGGAGTCTCCTGAGGGCTCTCAGCCATTGGTAGTTAGACAGCAGAAATGGCTTCGTCCTAGCATGTAAGAGTATTATAATGGATTAAAGCGATCACTATCGAAACTAGTATGTATTCTTTCAGACGAAGAAACAGATAAAGATTTGAAATTTGGACATTTTGTTTAAAAAAAGAACTAATACTACTACTGTTATTACATATAAAAACTATCACCCTTCCCCGGCTGCGCCCGGGCATGTATTAAACCTCCCATGAACGACTCTACCTATTAGTGAAAACTCCATGAAAATCCGTGCAGTAGTTTTGGGTTTGTTGCAAATAGACAGATAGATGTGGCAGAGGACTTTGTTTTAAATGATGTAGTGATTTGTAAAATTCATATTAAAAGCTTTTAAAAAAGATTTAATTTTATTGTATGCCATTTTGAATTTTGTAGATAAATAATATTAACAGTCATCGATAGTTGTTGTTTTGTGAGATATCGACAATCGACATATCATTGTTACGTTCCCAATATATAGACGCTTGAGATGCCAAATTCGGAGTTCTTGGGAAAATGCCAATTTGTGGAGATAAGGAGACACTCTCCAAAGAAAACGTCGATTTCAAACGACTTTATGATTGGGAGCCTTAATGCTACTAAGATGGGTTTTAGTCTGGATGAAATGTGTAAATAGATCAAGTTCCGAACTTTGTTTGAATATTAATTAGTCATAGGAATAGTTTATGGCGTGAATTACGTGTGAAATGAGCTCACAAATTAGTTATTTAGGATATAAATGTAACTTTTATTCACATAATAGTGCGATTTTTGCCAGGGTAAACACTTTATATTACATTTATGTAGAATGCAAACGATATACACAAACTTTGTGGCACACGTTAAAATAACCTTAAATTCATAGGATAATTAAATTTTCTTCTAACTACGTTTTATCGTAGCTTATGAAGTTTATCTAGACTTATATTGTAAAGAGGGAGAGAGAGAAGGAATTTTAACTAAATTCTAGATAATTAAATCGCGGAAAACCGCTATTAATAAGACATCAACCTTCGAACGTTTTTGTCTTGTCAGGTATCGACACAACATCATTGCGTATCTAATATATCGAGGCTTGCGATGCCGAATTCCAAATTCTTGGTAAAATGCCAATTTGTGGAGATAACGAGACGCTCTGAAACTACACGTCGATTTCAAACGACTTTTCATAAAGCCTTAATGCTGTTAAGATGGGTTCCTGTCTGGGTAAAATGTATGAATGGATCAAGTTCGCAACTTGTTTAAAATAAGTAGTTAGTAATCAAGGATACAAAGTAGTTAATCAGGCTTCGCTTTGTTTAATGAATTGTTATAAGGTATGATGGGAAAAAAATACGATAACTTGCCCCAATATTGATGCTTGAAAGTATTTGTACATTATTTGTTGGATTCCATATTCCTGATTACATCTTCATCTGAGATACTACTGAACACAAAACTTGCGGGCCCAGGTGCCAGCTTGGTATACACTTTGTGATCAAACTGAATTTTACGCGCATGAAGTCGTGGGAAACCGCTATTAATAAGACATCAACCCTCGAACGTTTTTGTCTTGTCAGGTGTCGACACAACATCGTTGCGTTTCTAATATATTGACGCTTGCGATGCCAAATTCCAAATTCTTAGGAAAATGCCAATTTGTGGAGATAACGAGACGCCTCAAAGTACACGTCGATTTCAAACGACTCTATGATTGGAACCCTTAATGCTGTTAAGATGGGTTCCTGTCTGGGTGAAATGTATGAATGGATCAAGTTCACAACTTGTTTTAAATAAGAAGTAAGTTATCAAGAATACCTCTCCTATACCTCTCCAACCCGTCTGGCCAGCGTGGAGAGTGTAGGCCAAATCCTCTGACTACTCAGGCTAGTATATGGCACTGGTAGTATAGAGAGGGTCGTACTCCTGCAGTGGAGACTAGAAAGACCTGATGATGATGATGATGATATCAAGAATACGAAGTAGTTAATCAGGGTGCGCTTTATTTAATGTTTGTTTTATGGTATGATGAGAAAAATTACTTTAGCTAAAACTAATAAGTAGCTGGTATTTATTAACATATATAATTTAAAAAGTAAGAAGTTTTAGTAGGTGTACATACTTACATGCAAAATCTAGATCAATCTCAAAAAGATTATCTTGATAAAATCTTTAATCAAACTCAGATTCCTGTAGCGAGAACTGTTGTAGTGCAGTCGTCCATGGGCAGCGGTGATCACTTACCATCAGGTGACCCGCTTGCTCGTTTGCCGTCCTATGACATAAAAAATTAACAATGTGCTACAAAGTTATATAATAATTTATTAGCTTTCTCTAGGGATTAATCGCATGCTCTCTTTTTACAAATGCCTTGCCAACAACGGACACGCTTGCAAACTATTTTGATTCATTACTCTAAGCGTACAAGAGCACGAACAAATAAACTCACTTTAGCGTAATAATATTATTCAACATTATCATAATCAATATCATAACTAAATAAAATTTCAAACACTATTTTTTCATACGGATTCACATGTAATAGTAATAATAATATGTAGTAATTCACATTGTATTCAATAGTAGTATTTACGTACATAAATACACTGATCTCTTCTAACGTTTTTGACCTGTCAATATTTTTGCAAGTTCTTAAATAATAATGTCTTGACTTAATATTAGTCTTTTAGCACTATTTTTATTCCAACTTTGGAGATAAATAAATACAACTATGAACATGAAGATTCTAATATTTGATTGCGTTCATAGTTTGATTATTTATTAGTTAAAAATAATCTAATCATGCATAAGTATATATAAGATATATGTATATATATAAATATATTGCAGTAGTCATTTGGCGTGGAGTTTGGTTCACTTTACAGGTATCCCTTTAGACTTTTGATTAATAAAATAAAATAAAGGCACAAAACCCTCTAAATGACACTAAATGACATTCTGGGGACTTCTTTATTCCGATATTGGTTGAAAGATAGACGAAATAAAGGTCAATTGGGACACTCCATAGTAATTCATACGTCTAGAAAGAAAAAAATACTACCTACAATAGCAAACAATTGTAATATATTTTATTTTGTATTTGTATATTCTCAGTGGTATAGTAACCTGCTAAGTAACGAAATAATTTTTAGGTATTTTTGTTAATAAAATGTTTTTTTTTTTACATGTTTTTGTATTGTTATGTAACACGCAACTCGATTTTTTTATATGTTATTACGTCTTTTTCCCTTGCGGGGTAGACAAATTTAGTTATTCATATACTATATATACTCCACAAAGAACAGAAAGTACATATACTCGGTTACTCCACCTGCATTATATGGGAAATAAAAAGTGTATAAAATATGATCCATGTAGTCGTAAATGTCACGTCATTTGGTACGCCAACGCTTTTACGTGGTTTCACTGTATGATGTTTTCAGTTTTATTTTATATACTGTGACTGAAACATTTTTCTGCCCTGACGTTTTTAAAAATAGTAAAATTAGGCTGAGTACTTTTGTATAATGTGCTATTATACTGTGTAATTTATAGCCTGCGTGTTATTCATTTGTTTAAACAAATATATCCTTCATCATCAAATTTTCAACCGCAAGAAGTCAAAATAGGCCGCACCAAAGGATTTCTTATATGATCGATTGGAAGAGACCTACGTGCAGCGTGCTTCGACTATGCAGCGTGGGGTACAATTTTTGAAATTTCGTTTTTTGCATACGAGAGGTTCCCATACAAAATATGTTCAACGTTTAAAAATAGTACCCCTGGTCTTCGGTTGTCTGACGCCATGTTTGCCAGTACGTGGTCGCCATTTGAGAACATTTCTGCCCCATCAGCCATTAGCTCTGCTCGTTATGTGCCCTGCCGCCTGCCATTTGAAGAGCTAATCCGTCTCTGACTTTTGTTCTTTTACGAATTTCTTTACTTATGGTTTACCATCAAGCCCTCTTTTTGTATCTCTATGAACAACTTTGAGCTTACTTATTCGAGGCCAAAGAGGTATCTCATTGTTAAATTATTCAATAAAGAGGTTAACAAACATTTTCACTACTTTACAATCACACAGACTATTACATTTATAAGTAGGATATACCTACACCAAATTTAAGTGAGCTTGTTAGCGTAGTAAAAGATGCATAAATCGTTTTAGCACCCTGGTTCAGCTAAAAATATCATTATTACTTACTATCTAGATAATACTTTTGTTCTTTATAAAGCTACTTTGTCCCAGGTGTAAATAAGTTTACACCGCTTCATAAATTCCCTCTGCAATATGTCGTATTCTGACACAACCCGTTTACGTAGCAAAGATGATGAATATTAGGGTAGGTGTTATTGAGCATCGTATCGCTTACGCATTAAATCTACATTTATTACGTGCGTTCATTTTGCGCAGAAAATTCTTCGCTCGCACCTAAAATAAAGAGTGGCTATAGAAGAATATATTACATTTCGCGTCGCAATGTAGCTCCGTTTTACTTTTGAATACCCCTTGTCCTAAATAGTTACAAAGATTTAGGTCAAAAGTCAAAATCTAGCAATACAAGGTGAATTAGAATACAGTGGATGCTAGAAATGATAACATGTAAAACCTTGCGTTAATATTCTGGTTTGTCTACCAGCTTTAAATCCGTTTTACTTTTAATCGCACTGCTCTTAAACAGTTGCAAAGATTTAGGTCGATATCAAAATTATCATATACCGGATGGATTAGAATTCAGTAGATGCTGTAAAATCTTGCGTCAATATTCTGGTTTGTCTACCAACCTTAAAAAAACATGTTTTACGTAAATGTCACTGATCGACTATTTTGTTACTGTTTAAATGATTTTTTTTAGCGTAGCGAGTTTTTAAGCCTTTTTTGCACGAAAATATTTTACTTCATATACATTATCTTGGCTCATTTAAAAGGATGCCAATGAATTAAAAATCACCCGCATAATTATACAATGAACTATTAAAACTATCAGATCAGTAAAACAGCGACTCAGTCCGTCGATATGAACAACTTATATGAGACAAAAGCTGAAAATAAAAAAAAAATACATTTTTGTTAACAAATTGGTTGGCTGATGGGAGTGTATCAAATGTCCAGCTTTAATCGCACATTTTATCACAAAAGTTGTTCATATTGACGGGCTGAGTTGCACTCTTATTAGACTAGATAACAGATTCAGAGATACGAAAACTAGGGGCAGTATGGGAAATGGCAAAGCAATATGAGCAGTTAATACCACACTCATTAAAATATATTATATTATTTAGTGTTTTTGTTTTAAGCTAGACATTTTTGCTAGCCGCTGATATTTTCTTCTAGAATAATCAATATCATCATAATACAATTCTCACACACTAGTGTTGTGTTGGTTGGTTGTTGTTGAGAATGGTATTAAGAGGGGGTCTGGGGATATGCGGTAAATGGGGTAACTTAATTTGAGTCAGCGGGATACGATGCTGTGATTGCATAGCATCGTATCCCGCTGACCCCAAGTTAGTTACTTTAAGCGATCACGTAGGTAATTTATTAGTTACAAAGGTTTTTAAAACTAAGTAATTACTAAGTGTCGCTTCTGTTACTTTCCATAATTTATGGCTCGCTCGCTCGTCATTGTTATTGCCTGAGATTCTGAGGACTTGATTGATGATGCGCTCAACGGGATGAGGGCGCCACCGTCTATGGCGACATAAAAATCGCTCTAATCTCACCAATTGCTTGATTATAGCTGTTAATCTCCCGAGATGGCAGCTATGTCTCGGGCTGCCTTTTTATCACTCTTGTTTTATTTCGCCTCCAAATTGTAGGCATTCGGGACTACTTAACAAAATTGAAACTGTACTGTACATTACGTAGTATGTCTTTCTCCAAAGTCTATTTTTTTCTGTCGAGGCTCAGGGGCTTGCGTAATGAAACGGAACTGAGATAAAATATTAGACAAAGGTCTGGTAATATTTAACCGCATTGCGATGTGCGGAGTGCGGTAATCACGAAAATAATCAGAGAAAGGGCTTATAAGATAAATTACATTAGAAAACACTCTTATTTACTTCCAGTAGATTTATTCTACTCAAACAAAAAGGAGATTATCATAGTTTTTAATTAACAATTTTAAGACAATACACTTTTTTTCTTAGTCTCATAATATGTGTTCTGTCATTGGAATATTCTGATATCTATGGTCATTGGTGTGACAATTTGGCTCTTTTTTCCCGAAATGGTTAAAAATGGGTCTGTATAAAGGACATTGATGACGAAATAAAAAGAAAGTATAAGTCGGGTCGTATAGAAAGCGAAAAATACGTAAAAATGGAAAATATTATACCAACGAGAACAAAGTTTTTAAATTAATGGTGATAATTTGCCTAAGAATAAGAGGCCTATGAGAAGAGGTACCTATAGGTATGTAAAGGCAAAAGTCACCATTTACGAAGTTTGCAAACTAATCACGTCACAAAACTAATTTTATTTCCCACACAGCCCTGAAGATACCGGTTTACAAACTCTTCCGTAGCGACCCTCTTGGGACAGCGTAGCGGTGACTTCACAGCTCATATGAAAATATCAGTAGGCCGATTATATGTTAAATTTGATGCATTATACCATACCACCTAGAGGTCTAAGTAAACATGAATATCCATTGACATTTAATTTGGCAATGCTGCCAGTCTTTTAGCCACGATGCTCAGAGGTAAACAGCTGGAGGGACTTTATTTAGGCTTTTATTTTTAGTTAGTTTTATTGTTGAGTAGTTAGTTTGATTTTATGATAATAGTGTGTTTATACCTATGTACAAAGCAAAAGTCACAACTTACGAAGTTTGCAAAGTATAATCTCGTCACAAAACTAATTTTATTTCCAACTCAACCCCGAAGATACTGGTTTACAAACTCTTCCGTAGCGACCCTTTTGGGACGGCAACTTGGCAACTCATATGAGAATATCAGTAGGCCGATTAAATGTTAACTTTGATGGATTGTGCCATCCCACTCCGAGGCCTAAGCAAACGTGAACGTCCCTTTTGTAACTCTACACCACTCTATTATAATAAATTCGGCTGATTTTATTATACTTTGTAAGTAAAGTCTTGGTAAAAATGTATTAATTTTTATATTCACGTTTTGAAAAAAAAATGGGTCATGATTCTCAAGATAATTTTAAATTTTATTAATAACAACGTAGTTGTTGCATATTTATGTTATCTCATAGAACCAGTGCAAGTGTTGTGACTCTTCCCCACAGAATTATAGTTCACCTTTTTTATGTCTAAGGTGTATTTTTACCACCAGCTGTATCCTGGAATGTTACTTTAGTAAATAACTTTATCGACATGATAAGGAGAAGAAGAAGAAAAACATTTTACAAACGTTAAAAAACTGCAGTCGTTAAGATTGATGAACAGATTTTTATTCTTTTGAAAATAATTTTTTATAGCAAAGATAGCACGAATAAAAGAGTTGGATACCTTGTAAGTGATCTACAATAGCAACTTTTCTACATCGTTACATAGTAAACAATGCAAATAATTATGCAGCTGATCTATAAAAATACAGTATTTACCTATACTGCCATAAAAAAATCGACTCTGGACTCGAGAGAGACACTACCTATATTAAAGTCTACACATTTTTAAATATTGTACTTTGCATATTAAAGTGTACGTTGGATGATACTACAGCGAGATTTGAACGGGTAAAGTGTCACTCGAATCCCTCTTGTGCTGCTTTTGTCTACCTTACCTTTACGTTTTGTAGTCGATGAGAAATTTCACTCTTAAAATGCTATGGATATCAGTCAAATTATCCAGATCAAGATAAAAATATTTAGTTCCATGTTAACTGAAAAATAAAAACACTTATTTGGTATTAAAGAAAATTTTGAATTAAATTTACCCTTGACTTGCCCTTAAAGGGGTGACGCAATATGAACAACTTTTCCTACGGGATCTCATCAATATGGACAACTTTTCATATGGGATATAGGGGCTCATAAAAATTTGACATTTCCATACAAAAGTGTTCAGCCCCCCGAGCATTAAGTATGCAAAAGTAAAAAAAAAAAAGTTCTCTAAGTTCCCTGTATTGGTCCTATAGGAAAAGTTGTTCATAACAGATTGAGTTACCCTTTAAAGGAATGTTAGATAAAGAATGAAAGTTACTTAGTCGACTTATTTAAAATGTTGCGCCAGATAAAACTTTAATGAAAAGATACATTAATAAAACATCTTCTAAACAGAAAGGAAAAATCCCACAAAACTGTTTCCTGAATACAAAAGCGCAAAACGATCCCGGCAAACCGTAAACAAAAAGGAATGATGTGGAGAAAGTGCCTATTTGGGTTTCGTGTGTACATGAATAGTGTATTTATCGGAATTCAAGGCATGAGGTGAATCGGGGACCTTTTGTCATACCGCTAAACAGAATTCCTCGGCTCAGGTACACATTGATATTCAGAGGTCGTGTGCCAAAAATTGTACACAACGGCGACGTCAGCTCTGAAGCAGCTATTTTGTTACCCAACGCCTTTCATAGTTACGATTACATAGAATTTGTCTTTGACAGAATTTAATAAAAATGACAAACTACTTTTGCATTGGTACTTTACAAAGATCTCTGAAACTTAAGCTAATTAAAAAAATATTCCTGACAATCAAGTTTTTAGTCATACTTTTTTTTGTCATACCACTAAACAGAATTCCTTGGGTCAGATACACATTGATATTCAGAGGCCGTTTGCCGAAAAATTCTACGCAACGGCCACGTCAGCTCTGAAACAGCTATTTGGTAACACAACGTCCTTCACAACTAGACGATGTTTCTATTACAGATATTATTTATCATATCATCGGTAACTAATACAATAAATATCAATTTTCTACTGAATTTGTATGTTGCCTTTTGACAGCTCCATACCTAACATCACAAGGGACGTTTTTCATAATGATTTATGTATTAAACTAATTAACTTTTTGACATTTAAAATACAAGTCAAATTTCTATTTTCCTAGCCTGCTGATGTAATGTCCCACTGCTGGGCAAAAGCAATCTCATAATTTAGCCATTATTTAATAGGGCCAAAACTTTTCGAACTACGTCAATAAGTCTAATTTGTACTTGCACAAAAGCGTATTGATTGATTCCCTTGATTTGAAATAAACATAAAATCACACATGTGTGTACTTTTAACTGTACAATGCGTGATTATAAACACAGATTAAAATAAGCTTTAAAAAGCCTAGTTTTTGTAAAAATATAATGATGCTTAAGATTAATGTAGAGCAAAATGTTATTCGAGCATTATAAGACCGCTGGTCTGCCGCCTTACCTCAATTAATAAGGAAAAGAGCTTCAAATTAGAGGAAATTGCCGACCTCTGACGTAATTATAAGTAAAAGTTCCTATTTGTACGTCGTTTACTAAAATGTCTGAATGCACTCAGAAGCCGGTGTTAGCCATTTGTAAAATTTTAAGGACATAAGTTTTAAGAAGGTGAGCTTTATATATTTTTTGGTTGAGGTTATTATTTAGCTTTTCTTGTTGTGTATAAATCTTTAAAGGTTTCATCATTTAACTCACTTACCATCTTACTCATACTATAAATGCGAAAGTGAGTTGTTTGTTACGCTTTCACGCCCTATCTACATAACCGATCATCATGAAATTTTGCATACACACAGGTTAGGGTACTGAAAAGGACACAGAGTATATATCACGCGGGCAAAGCCGCGGGAAGCAGCTAGTTTATTATAAACTAGCTTGCAACTATGGTTCCGTTTATATCAGTGTACAGTTAGTACTGTAAGTACTGTTCCCTCGGGAACAGTAAATTTCTCCGGGATAAAAGGTAGCATAGTCTTTTTTCGTACTCCAGACAACGTGTATGCAAAATTTCATGATTGGTTCAGTAGATAGGGTGCAAAAGCGTAACAGACATACAAACAAACTCACTTTTGCATTTACTTTACTTATATAATATTAGTAAGATTAAGATTGGGATATTTCGCACAAAATTATTTAAATACGGTTTTTATCGCGTTTATTACAATATTTATACACCTAACGTTTCGAGCACTTTACAGTGTTCGTGGTCGCCGGTAGACTAAGTTGACATTTGTCTAGTATTTTATAAGAACTGCAAAATCTACCGCCTAAAATATTTATTGAAAACAATCCGGATGTAAGCAGTATTGGCTCACGGTGTCTGAAGGTCTTGCAGTCTTCTGCTTAGCTTGAGATTTGATTAAATTGATGACTGGATCCCAAGCTGGTGGTAACTGCCAACCATCCTCTCTATTGAAATTAGGATGTTTTTAATTCCAATAGCCTCACGAAGCATTCTTGGAATGTATCTGTTTTCTTTTGCAAGGACTTGAGCATTATCAAAACGCTAAAATCTAGATATTATTTTTTCAAGTTAAAAACCACATGGTACAGAAAGATATAGATATATAATAAGTTATCAATTACACCTACGCAATTAAGATAAAGTGCTTTATTATCTCTCAGAAGCGGCAAAAGTAGGTAAAAACAATAAGCCACATCGTTACAAGATGGCTTGCTATATCCCGCCTTTTGCTCCAAATGCGCGACGAATACAAAGTTTCTAATAGTAATGACGGCGATAAACGGTGCTATTAGCCATAATCACGACCCGCGACGCCAGTGCTCTAAAGACAAGAAGTCATCGTCACAACTTATAAAAGTTGCAAAACTCATTTGGGTTTGGGCAAATGGTGTTATTCGTTTTCGCACCCCGTGACGCTTCTGTCGCTATTATGACTCTATTATCTCAGGAAAAGTTTTTAATTGGAAATTAGTTTTTGACAGTTAAATAAAGTAACGATTTTTTTTTCAAGATTTTATGCGTTGTTTTTACAACTTACGTAATTAAAGAACTTACATTCACTTAAAACGTAAGTTTGGCTTCAGCAAAGTTAATTGACTGATCAATTTGAACAACTCATGTTTACTCAACATCATGAAAAAGTAATCCATTCATAAAAAAATAGTATAGGTAGCTGCATATTATGTATATACACAACATGAAAGAATAACAAATTAGCTTTTATTTTATTTTTTTAATTTGCAACTGATCCATATAAAAGTAATTAGTATACATTTCCAGCCCGCTTAAAGATTTATTAGTAATATAAAATATGACTAAGTAATATCCCATCCCAACTAATATTATAAATGCGAAAGTGAGTTTGTTTGTTTGTTTGTTTATTTGTTTGTTTGTTACGCTTTCACGCCGTATCTACTGAACCGATCATCATGAAATTTTGCATACAGATAGGTTAGGTTACCGAGAAGGACATAGGCTATATATCACGCGGGCAAAGCCGCGAGTAACAGCTAGTAAATTAATAAGAATGAAACTATGGACAGCAATTTTATTAATATCTATTGAAGTATTTACCATGATCATTTGTGAATTGACTACACACTACGATTACAGATCAAGATCAGTATGAAATCCAGAGTCATAACTAGAACCACTGAATCAATCTCTTTCCAACTCAACTACTTCCACAAGCAAAAATACTTTTGATTACATATATCATTTAGATTATTTATGTGTCAGTCACTCAAACGTAAAGCAACTGGTATATTCTACAATATTTATGGACCAATAAAAAAAATATTTATTTATACCGAAACAAAAAAAAAAACATTAAATAATTTACTTATTTACGTGACTACAAGTATGTCTGTTCCATTGTTGCCTCCTCGAATTGATCACTTTTAAAGTGTGAAATGTTATTAGATTCGAATTATTCCCAGAAGTGTCATAGGCTATGTAACGTCCGCAAAAATGAAATGGCAGAAACAGTGTGAAACCGGCAGATAAAACTTTTTTAAATTAATAACTTCTTTAAATAGAAACTTGTTTAATTATATATTGAAAAGCTTTATAATGACATACTCTTTTAAGTAATTTGATAATAGCATAATATGAAAGCAGAATCCCAGACAAGTACAGTCCCGGGATTTTTAAAAGTAGAATAAATGGGTATCTTTTGGATAGGCATGTAACATCTTCGTCTTCATCGTCACTTACCATCAGAAGAGATGGGAGACGAAAGCCTAATTCAATAATTAATAATAAAAAAATGTGCGTTCATATAAAAACTGTCTGTATGAAACCATCATCAATATGGCATTTATAATTAGCCAAAGCTGACAGTGGATTAGGCCTACACACTCCACACTGGCTAGACGTTTTGAAGAGGTCTATTTGATGTTTATGAGCTTTATTTAGCTTGTTTCTTAAGTCGCCTTCAACGACATCCACGGAAAGACTTGGAGTGGTCCTATTCTACTCTGCCGGGAACCATGGTGCCACTAAAAAAATTTATGACACCGCCAAAAAAAATAGAGCAAGCGGAATAAACCGCTATACCTAGTTAGCACGTTGATACAAACGCGGCGGCTGTGGCTGCAATTTATTTAATGTGGCCCTCCTTCTTTTTATAACGCTTTTTTTCACCCAGATGATGATGCCGTCTCATATTATTGAGCCGTTTGCTCCAGTTCCCCAGGGGGATCTTTTATTAAGTGACAGTGCTTTGCAGCTTTAGAAAATTTTGCTCCACTTTTGTCGCAGTCAATAAACGTATATTTTTATGGCGCAGAGCCGACGTGTTACTCATCATAAATCCACGATTCAGGTTTAACGACGCCTTCAGAATACATATATGATGTAACATGAAAATATCACGGAAATTACTAGTAAAATATTCATTGTTCCACTTTTTTTTAGTTTCACGTGCTCTATTTAAGCATATCTTTTTGTTTTAATGATTATAACAAATAAAAATTATAAATCGACGGAACGGATGAGACAGATGAAAATAATAGCGGTACATATGAGATTGCATGTAATTCGAACCCGGGTCATTTTTTTTATAGGTTTATTACGTTTTAAATCTTTGAACTGGAATATTACTATTTTAGACGTGATTATAATATGGAAAAAAATAGTTTTGAATAAGGTTTGATGACTTACATAATTTTATTTGGTAAAACCTTTTTTTACCGTCATTACTATCGTTATTCTGATGTTGATACTGATAAATGTGCTTGTTATTAGACATTAAAAAGTATAACTTTATAAACAGAACTTTTATTAAATCAGCATCTTTGTAAAGTAAATACTTTATGCATTACCAGTTGGTCAATTTTATTAAATTCTGCCATAGAGACAAATTCTATCTAATCGTAAATATGAAAGGCGTTGAGTAACAAAATAGCTGCTTCAGAGCTGACGTCGCCATTGCGTAGAATTTTTCGGCACACGACCTCTGAATATCAATGTGTACCTGAGCCGAGGAATTCTGTTTAGCGGTATGACAAAAGGTCCCCGATTCACCTCATGCCTTGAATTCCGATAAATACACTATTCATGTACACACGAAACCCAAATAGGCACTTTCTCCACATCATTCCTTTTTGTTTACGGTTTGCGGGGATCATTTTGCACTTTTGTATTCAGGAAATAGTTTTGTGGTTTCCTTTTCGTGAACTTTGTAAGAAGTTTTAACTTGAGTTGGTTTTGTTTGCTGTAACATGTTTATTGTTATTTTTGAGAATAGAAATGTTTTTTACCCTTACCTCTCCTCTTTTTTTCGTGCATACGTATGTATTTCAGTTAGTCTGTTCCATTGTTGCTTTCGGTTTCCTAAACGCTTGGACCAATTTTGTGTTTGGAGTGAGTGAAGTTTTATTAGATGCGTACATATTTTTTTCCGGAGTGCTACATATTATATGCTATGTAACGTCAGAAAAAAATCAATATGGCGAAAGTAAACTGTCAAAAAGGTGGTATTTTTTAAATTCAAAATTCTTTATTTGCATAAATGTAGGTAAATACATACGATGTTAACAAAAATTATAGTACCAATACATTTTACGTTAGAAAGGTGTGCAAAAAATTATATTTGTTCCTAACAGTACAAACTTTGAGAAAAAAAATTGTTTTAAAAGTTTGATCAAGCATGCAATTTAGATTAGTTATTTACAAAAATCATTTTTTTGCTCTCACATTTAATGCTGCCTGTTTTAGAAATATACAAGAAATGGCATTCAATTAGGATGCCAAAATAATTATAGCCTAAGTCACTTAGGAAGGTAATACAAGGACACGATACTCCATACGTCCTAATTTGTCCTTATTCATAGGCATACATCCTGACATAAATTAACTCGAAAACCTTTGCACTTCTTTTTTGACAGCCTTATATATTTTTTTTATCATCGCAATGATAAAATATGCAATAATACACTTCTTACCCAGCCACGTAAAGTACCTTCTCGTATGAATTTCTCGCTTCATCTGCTTTTGCAAATAGAAATGGAACTATATCGTTTCCCATATGTACAGAAACGGTCTAATATAAAAGTTATAAATATATCGCTGGTCCTCATCAAATAAACCGTTTGCACGGCTTGATCGCCTCAATAAATCAAGATATATTTCGAATATATTTACTCAATGTCCAAAAAGGAGGGTTATGTTCCTTTATTCTAGAATGGATTATTAATGTCTGGAGTGCTAAAAATATTTTTTTAAGGTGGATAAAATTTGCTATTTGATTTTTCAGTATGAAATACGTATATTTCCTATTAATTATTTTCTTCCTACATTTATCGCAACAATACAAACAACAATAATCTATTGCGAAAGAGTAACAGAGTGTTTGTACGTATTGCGGAAAAATAAAAAAGAGCCTTAGATAAAAGTTTGCATCTTAAACTGCCGTTCTTAGTTTTTTGCAAGTTTCTAATGTTTTTTTTTAACTGTCACATTATGGAATGTATGTATATATGTAACAATAAGGATTTCATAATTATTTTTTATCTCAGATACACAGAAAACTCTGATTTCTTATAAACAAAACTTTAAGTATTGTAAAGCGGGTCTGTGAAATAAAGTATTGGAACTGTAGCGGCGCGACGCAAACTGCAACTGCTCAATAAAAAACAATTTTACAAGTGGCTTAATACAATAATACAAACCGTTAATTTCCCGTAATTTTGTAGCAATTTTCTCATTTTACAAAAAATTTGGAAGTCTTTTTTCAACCAAAGTTTATTCACCTGTTATCACAAAGAAATTTCAAAAGTATTCGCAAAGCTAAAATTTCGAGATATAAATAGATTGCTTTGTAAATAAAAAATATATCTAAATATTCCTTTATCTGAGCTTCCCTAAATACCTCTCATTATGTAATAAAATAAATACGACACAAACTAGATTTGAAATAAATTGAGTTTTGTGAAATAAAGTACCTACTGGAATTGTCACGCTCCGCCGAGCAAGAATAACAGCGGCGCGACCCAAACTAGTGCTCAATAAAAACAATTTTACAAGTGCCTTACTACAATAATACAAACCGTGAATTTTCTCTTGTTTAACTGATAATAATACTACCCTCAGTAAGCTTCAACTCAATATCTGATAAAAAATTTCGTCGGTTCTCACAAAGAAATTACAAAGAATTGTACGCAAAGCTAAAAATGCAAGATCCTAATTGAGATTAGTGTTAAAAAAAAACTTGATTTTCTCTTATCTAAGCCTCCGTAAATATGTACCTTACATTAGGCAACCAAATAAATTAGAAAGACACAAACTAAATTTATGATGAATTGAGTTTTTGGAATAAAGTATTGGAACTGTCACACTCCGCCGAGCAAGAATAACAGCGGCGCGACCCAAACTAGTGCTCAATAAAAACAATTTTACAAGTGCCTTACTACAATAATACAAACCGTGAATTTTCTCTTGTTTAACTGATAATAATACTACCCTCAGTAAGCTTCAACTTAATATCTGATAAAAAATTTCGTCGGTTCTCACAAAGAAATTACAAAGAATTGTACGCAAAGCTAAAAATGCAAGATCCTAATTGAGATTAGTGTTAAAAAAAATCTTGATTTTCTCTTATCTAAGCCTCCGTAAATATGTACCTTACATTAGGCAACCAAATAAATTAGAAAGACACAAACTAAATTTATGATGAATTGAGTTTTTGGAATAAAGTATTGGAACTGTCACACTCCGCCGAGCAAGAATAACAGTGGTGCGACTCAAACTAGTGCTCAATAAAAACAATTTTACAAGTGGCTTACTACAATAATACAAACCGTGAATTTTCTCTTGTTTAACTGATAATTATACTACCCTCTTGTATTTTGCTAAAAATATTATTTGTATCAATGTTTGTTAGTCTTAATTCAGCCTCAGTTACAATACATATTTATTCGTCTACTAAGAAATATTTTCTCTAGTTTAGCCGATCTTGGTACATTTTTGTTCTAATATTTTCGGTTAGGCTAAAATTTCGGAATTATTTTTTCAGCCAGAATTACAAAATAAATTTACTCGTCTGTTATCACAAATAATTTCTAATTTTTCCATAAAGTTTAAAATGCGAGATCCAGATTGAGTTTCGTCAAAAAATATATACCTTAGTTTTCTTTTGTCTGAGCTTCTGTAAATACCTCTCATTAGATAATTAAATAAATTGGACACAAACTATATTTTTTTCACTGATTGCGTTTGTGGAATAAAGTAATGGAACTGTCACACTCCGCCGAGCAAGAATAACAGCGGCGCGACCCAAACTGGTGCTCAATAAAAACAATTTTACAAGTGGCTTACTACTCGTACAATAATACAAACCGTGAATTTTCTCTTGTTTAGCTGATATTTGTACCAGCTTTGTCCAGTTTTATTTTGCTAAAATATTATTTGTATCAATGTTTGGAAGTCTTAATTCAGCCTTAGTTACAATACAAATTTATTCGTCTGTTAAGAAATAACTAAGGAATTGCCAAGAGACAAAATAAAACATGATCGAGAAAGATTTTAAAAAAATAAAATAAACAGAATTAACTTGAAGTTGTGTCAACTAACTTAATTTGGTTTATTTCTTATCTTATTTAAACATTTCTTTAGGTATACAATAACATAAATTAGACTTATGCAAAGCGAGCCTGTGAAACATAGTACTGAAACTGTGCTTGCTTGGCTGAGCAAGAATCAAAGCAGGGTCCTTACTTTTGCTCAATAACAACTGGCTTACTGCAATAACAAAAACCGTAAATATTCTCTGGCTTAACTGATTTTAGTAGATTCTTATGCAAGTGGCATAAGTTTTGAAAGTCTTATTTTATTCCAACTTATGACTTTATTTGTATGTCTCCATAATACAAATGGCAAGAGCATTGAACCCAAGAAACTTTAAATGTGATTATCTAGAAAGACTTCTATCGCAGAGAAAAAACGTACCGTAGTACATTTACCAGTTTTATTTGACTTTTAACTAAGTTCCATGATAAACCCTCATTAGGCTCGTAGAATAACAAATTGGAGTATTGCCAAGCAGGTTTGTGAAACAAAGTATTGACATTGTGCACGCACCGCTAAGAAAAGTGCGAAGAGCGGAGTGATCGAAACCTATGCTCACAATTATAACGACATATTTTTTAACCGGCTTACAACAATAATAAGAATAATAAGTTTTGCGACAAAATAATTATCAATTATTAGATTACCTATGTTTTCTAGAGATTATTGTCTGTTTAGATAAAAACTATTTAAAGTTAATTGAAAAAAAAAATAGGCCGTAATTGCGTTTGACTTCTTTATTTCGAAAGTCAAGCTATCCAGTAAGCAAGTTTTAAATCTCTTTATGTTATTAAAAACTCCTTTAGATATTTTTACATACGGAAAGTTACTGTAAATGTTTCTGTTAACTTTTCCAAATAAAATTTTTAATCAGATTTCTAGAATAACATTTATAGAGCTACCTTATGACCAAGAAAGCAATTTATGCATTATTATTATTATTATATATCTTTTAAAGTACTAGACTAAACATAACTAGCAATAAGGTGAGCACGCTCACCTTATTATCTATCATATCCATAACTATCTATCTTTCATAAACCTGCTAGTAGTTGCTGCTGATCTTTAATATATTTTTGTACAAAATTTTTGACTGAAAGAAAGAATTGAAAAATATCTTCATGATATAATAACGACAATTATGAGAAAAAGTATAAAATTGTGCACGCTTTGACGATCAAGAAAAACAGCAGCACGACCCAAACTTATGCTCAATAACAATGATATTTTATAGCTGGCTTATAACAAAACTGCGAGTCATCTGCATTTTTGCATGATTGGTTTTTATATAAACGACATTCATGTAAACGTAGCAGCATGCCTGTTTCTATTGCAGTATGCAGATTAAGGAAATTCTGACAATAAAAGAAACACTTTTATTATTCGGTTGTTAACTCCCGGTGACTTTTTAATCGACTCACAGGTTGCAAGGTGGCTATTTGCAGCATTAAAGTCCAAAACAGTATTAAATCTCTGATGTCCTGTGGATTTTTCAAGGAAGTTTGTCTAAAACGGTGGGATGCAACGAAATCAGTCATAGGCCGAGCGACAACAAACCGATACGTGACGAAGAAAGGCTTTCCTTAGCGCGAAAGCGTGGAAGGCCAAGAGTATCAGCCTAATAAGTAGTTGATGGTTCTTCTTCTTTCTTCTAGTCGTCAACCGGAAGTGCCGGTGGAGCACGAGACCAACTGCCATGACATAAGTGGGGAAGGGTCGCGTGTGATGCCTTATACTACACTTAATATCGCACACTTAACTCTATCATCAGAAAATGGTATGAACAGTGTTGTGAGAAAATTAATTACGAGTTTGGAAGTAGTTTCGTCAACCTCATGTTAATGTGAAAAAAATCTACTCAGTTATTAGGAATCTCTTAGTAAGTTAAAGTTGATGTTTTTGTGTAGCCTAGACAATAAATAAAAAATAAACTAGTTTATATACAACTTTACGAATAGCTTTTTATTGTTTTTATCGTACCTCTTTATAAAATATTAAAAAAGCAAACTCTCATTACGAACAAAAATATAAATTGGAGTATTCAAATACTCAGATTTCTTTCTGCACTGAGTCCGTGAAACAAAGTATTGGAATTGTGCACGCTGTTTATTGTTATTATTGCTCGGCTGCATGATCTAAACTTGTGCCCAATAAGAACTTAGTTTTAAAACTGGCTTACTGTTATAATACTGTGAAAATAAAAATGTACTAGTTATTAGGAATCTTAGTAAGTTGATGTTTTTGTGTAGCCCAGGCACTAATTAAAAGTAAAATTAGTTTTATATGCAACTTTATAGTTTTTTATGGGTTTTCTTGTAGCTCTCAATAAATTCTAAAAGCAAACTCTCATTACGTACAAAAATATAAATTGGAGTATTCAAATACTCAGATTTCTTTCTGCACTGAGTCTGTGAAACAACGCTTCGTCGAGCAAGAATTTTTATTCTTGCTCGGCAGCGTGACCTTAACTTGTGCCCAATAAGAACTTAATTTTATAACTAGCTTACTTTTATAATACGAGCCATAAATTTTCTTTTATATTTTGCTGTAGTTTGGCCTTTTTTGAACTGAATGTAGCAGAGATATTGTAGTAGTTGGAGAAACTAATTTTATTATAATTTAACATTTAAGCCATGAAAATGTTTAGTTTACTGATGACCTACATTATCAGACGAGTAAGGATAATAGGGGTGCTTATTATTAAATAAATTAGCTAGGTATGGACCTAGCTAATTAATTTAATTAGGCAATAACCTAATAAACTCAAAGTTTGAATGCCTGTTTACTTTATAAAATTTGTATTGAAATCCCAAAATAAAAACAAATGCATTGCATATCTTCCTCCAAAAAAAGACAACATTTTTGACATCATTTGTTTATTAATCAGTATAAGTTCAGTCGGATGACCATTTATACGATTTTTCATGCATTTTTTTGAACTTTCTATAAATCATTAATATATTTCAATAGTCTAGCGTGCTACGCAAGTTTTTTTTTACAATTCCTAACTAAATCTCAACAGGCGTATAATTTTTTTTTATTTCAATTCTTCCCAAAGGAAATATTTTTCATATTGATTGACTAAATTACCCTTTTAAAGAAATGTCAGCATAAAAATTACATGCTGTTTATAAAACAAAAAAAAAACTTTATGTACAAAACACAGAGGTTTGCGAGAGGTAAACAAAAGCTTACAAAAGTAGAGGTAGCTATAAAGTACCTTCGCTACACTTTAAGTTATTTACTAACTGGACAAGGGAGAGAAAAGGGGACACGATGTATATGCAAATGAATTAAAGTTTCACTTAACTACCAAACTCTGAGATTTAGCCCGGGATAGAGGGTACTCATTATCGGATGTTACGAAGTTACTTGAGTATCGGAAGTAATTTTAATGTAAATATTATGTAATCCATAAAAAATTATTATGTAACATTTGGAATAAAAGTTGACACAAGAATTACGTAACTTGAATTTCATGTCATGATTATTCTAGGTTTCTAAAATTTTTTTGGTCTCACTTGAGTTCAAAACACTATACCTACTTAGTGGGGACTTTATTAAAAAGACAAAAAGGACTCCAGAAAACAATGTGGCCCATTTCATATCATTATCATCATCATCAACAGGTCTTTGTTAGTCTCCACTGTAGGAACAAGACCCTCTCTGTACTATCAGAACCATGTATGAGCCAGGGCAGTCAGAGGATTTGGCCTACACTCTCCACTTCATATATTTTTACATCCGTTAGGCATTGAGCAAGCGAGACTTTGAATTCACATTCTCAAAATCAAAATGAAATACTCTTGTTCTGTAAACAAAGCCTGAAATCAAAATCAACAAAAAGCTTAAAAGAAAATATCAACCGCTCAATTTGACTCGTATTAATCGAAAGATAGAAAAGCTCATTTCACACTTGGTCACACAGCAAATATTGTTCATTTTCATGCATTATAGGCCGAGAATAATGCTTGGAAATAAGTACTCTCATTGCGAACAATAACAAAAAAAGAGTGTTACAAAGCCAGTCTGTAAAACAAAGTATTGAATTGCACACGCATCGCCAAGCAGGAATAACAGACGCGACAAACTTGTGGTTCATAAAAACGCAATTTCATAACTGGCTTACTGCTATAGAAAACCTATGAATTTAATTGGGTTTTAATATATTGACTCCCAAAAAATATACCAGACAACTTCGATCATACCTATATTATGTCATCGAAGCTAAACACAAAAAAATAAGTCATTTTATGAGCAAACCTCTTTTGTTGTCAACCTTTTGTACACAAAGTTTTTTTTAGGTGACATAATAAAACTTGTAAATTTACTGTCGATATTTCTTTAAGGAAGTGTCTCAGCCCATCAATATATACAACATTTCCTATGGAACTACTAGGGGTGGTAATACGAAAAAATAAAAATGTTGATGTAAATATGTTTTATATGAAACTTCTCCATGCAGAATCTTCTTGACCGATTTAGATTAACATTCTGACAGCCAGAATCACAATTACCTATAATAGTTTTTTTTATTGATTGTCTAGTAACTTACGGTGGCATTTAAACGCAAAAATTATATTTTTACATTGGCTAAATAAGGCTAAATTTAGGCTACAAATTATGCGGCCAAATTTTTGAGAGAAAGCCAATAGATTATTGTAACACATCTGTGCATATACTATGATGAAGATATTTATCTTTTATTTTATTTATCCCTGTTTCAGAACGGGCAACGCTCAATCATTTTCCGTGTATAATCATTATCCCATAAGCTTGAATTACAATGGTACATGAAGGAAAATGTAGGGTAGGGATTTGACTCAGATATTGCTTAGAAGAAATTATGTATAAGAGACTTTGATCGATGGTGTTGATAGTGGATGCTGTGTAACTAGAAAGGATGTTAGTTGTGTACCAAATGTTTTTGTTTAACAAATACTTATGGCTACCGAAATAATCGCACTTACCTATACATAGGCATTTTAAATATTGTTTGCTATTCAGAAATGCATAAGCCATACAGCTTTGGAACTCACTCCCACTTAGTATCCGCAAGGCAACTAGTCGCCTGGCATTTAAGAATGCAGTACGCGCACATTTTCTCAATGAAATTTCAAAGTGTAATTGATAAGTGTATATATGTAGTGTAATATATGTATATATATAGTAGTATTTTGTATGTATGTATATTTGTATGTACTCATGTATAATTTTATATATATATTTATTAATATGTCCCGGGTTCGATCCCCGGTCAGGTCAAGATGGAAAATGATCTTTTTCAGATTGACCTGGGTCTTGGATGTCTATCTATATAAGTATATATTATAAAATATTAGTATCTCGTTGAGTTAGTATCCCACGACACAAGTTCACAACTTACTGTGGGGCTAGCTCAATTTGTGTGATATGTCTCTATATATTTATTTATTTATTTATATAAGTAATGTTTTTATTTACAGTTCTGGCTCAATTTTACACTTACTTCTGCTTTTTGTTCTCGGCATCACTTGTTGGTTGACTGGTAGATAAAGCCTATGGCTTTAAGTCCGCCTATTACTTGATTGTAATGAAGTTTTTAAATAAATAAAAATAAAAAATAATATTAAATAAGCCCAGTCAATTGCGTGTCGGGCGGGCCACGCTCAGTGTCGGGTTCTGGATGTTTAATGTTTGTACTTTTATTTAATTATTTTTAGTTTTAGTGTTAATAGTCTGTGAGCTAAACCGTAGACAGACCATCAAACAGATGAATGTAATTCTGTGCTTCTTGTTTACTATGAACTCTAAAAAGAAGTAGTTATTCGCAGTATGATATATAATTTTTTTACTGAGCTATGGGATTACGTCACGAAGTGGGCCAGCAGCGCCTTGGCGGCGTCGCTCACCTCATATTACAATTTTATATTACTCATACAGAGTGGTAATTAACCATCGCCATTTCCTCCAAGTGGTGTCTCATCCCGACAAAATGAACAAATTTTTATATGGGACATTTTCATACAAATTGCCGGGCCAGCCCAATAGTTTTACGTATGGAAATGTCAATTTCATTTCGGGATTGGTCCCATAGACTTTCAAGGGAACGCCGACGGTGGTTTAATTTACATGCTGTATAACTACAGAAATCCTTGGCAAGTCTTTTAAGTTTATTTTTTCGTCGGAAGAGCGAGCCAAGAATGAAAATTAAAATTTAATACTCAGTACCAATATTTTAGACTTGTAATCAGGAACGCAAATCAAGAACAATATCGCAAGAAATTCCGACATTAATTTTTGAAATTCCGATCTTACGATTTAAAACAGATTACTGAAGATGCTTGAAGTTTACTGGCTTTACAAAGCTCTAATAAAAAAATACGTGTTCATTATAATGTCAGTAAAATAACCTGGAAAATGCTGCTTTATTGACTAAGTAAGCGTGAAGCACAGAGTGAGTTGACTTTGCTTTAGCATTAGCAACAAAAATTAATGGTTTGTTCCATTGTCCGACTATACAGAATAATAGCAAGTAGGTATAGAAGTTTACAGGTTGCATTTATCAACAGATTCACTTGAAATTTTGCAAGCTGGATTAATAATTACGAACACAGATTTTTTTGTTGATTTAGTTCCAAGATTATTCTAAATTTACTGAATCGGCGCAAAGCACCTAATTACCGTTATGGCGGTAAAGATCACTGTCATTTGTTGCGATAAGGTCACTATTCTGATATCTATGGATAAGGTCTATGGCTGACAGCGTCACCAGTTGCTATGAAAATACCTCTGAGGAAAATACTAATAAAACAAATGATTAAAGACAGTCACTTGCCATAAAACGCTCGAATACAAATGATGTCTTCATATAACCTCATAGGTGAGTTTTATTGCTATGAAAACACACATTAAGTAAATGTTTAATAAACAGATACCTCAGCTAAAAGATCACTGGCTATAAATAGAAATGACGTTTTCGTTGTAATATAACCTGTTAGATGCTGTTTTATTGCCATGAAAATAGTTGTAAAATATATAATAATAGTAAATTGTGTAGCAAGGGCGGGATAGAAGACATTACGTCAAACGAGCGACTACTAACAAGCACGAGGCGAAGCCGAGTGCTTTTAGTAGTCCGAGTTTGTAATGTCTAATACCGGCCGTGATACACACAATGTTTTTCATCTCACCGAGTAAATAGTAGAGTAAAAAAAATATTTTTCATATTATATTGGTTGAAATTGTATAGTATGAATGAATATTCTATATAGTTTACCTTGAAAATTAATATTTATGCGTCTGCAAGCTGGCTGATTATATTATCTGTATTAAAATTATTGACCATGTATTCATTTATCATAGGAAATGTATTTCATGCAAATTAATGAAAATTACGATTACTTATAAATATTATGACTAAAAATAAATAGCGGCAAACAGTGAATAGAAAATGCATCCGAGGATTACACAGATAACGAAAACGTTTTATCCAAAAAGTGGAAGTCAAAGATCGATGAATACAAACAGCCAGCCACGCACGGCCATTAAAAATTCCGAATTTGAATTAAGGACAAAAATCTGGCAGAATAGTTCAAATGTTTTTTTCATTGGGTTCACTGGCAATTCCAAATTTGAATATTCGACTAGAAAACTTTTTGGATGTAGAAGATTTGACGCTTGTGCATGGTATAGTGTCCTATTAAATTTAAAAAAATACTTTATGCGCTCTCGGGCTTTATGGAATTTGTATGAAATCTTATAGCCCGCGGTCGTAATAGCGACCATCCAGCCCACTTTGCTTGCATTTAATGACACTGTTGAAGGGTAGGTGAGATGAAAAATAAATGATTGGTGGGTAACAGATATTTGGAGGTGGTAAAAGATTACCGGCTATGACCCGCTCTAATAAAAATGACGTCTTCATATGATTCTGTAAAATAATGGATAACCCGGCAGGGGCTGCCATCAATCAGCCCGCAAAGCGGTCATGCGTAGAAATGTGTGGATATCAATACACGAAAAGAAATGATAAGATTTTCCTGTTATTTTACATATGTGTTAAAAACTAAGCTAATTTATAAAATATATGATAGTGTGTTCGGAAAAAATGTACAAATACAAATGGGTGCGTATTGTTTGATATAATAACAAATTTTATGTTTTCATTTCAATAAAGTTCAAAAGATATAATGTTTACTAGACATAATTATTATAGTTTATATTTTTAAAAGCTATAATATTCATAATATTTTCAATCAGTATACATGCCATAAAATATAACAATCAAAACGAATAGTAATATTTAAAATAAATATCAATAAAAATCTAAATCAATCAAATTGTTTATGAGAAGTGAGCGAGCAACGACCTAAGGTGCGATAGTGACTGGTTTGGATACGCAACTTGGTAACGAAAGGTATGTTAGGTTATGGTTAGACATAGACCACCATATGAGCGAGCGAGCGAAGCGAGCGAGCAACGACTGGGTGCGAAAGTGACTGGTAACAGAAGGTAGGTTAGGTTATGGTTACACATAGACCACCACATGAGCGAGCAAGCGACGACTGGGTGCGAAAGCGACTGCTTTGGATACGCGACTTGGTAACAGAAGGTAGGTTATGTTATGGTTACACATAGACTACTATATGAGCAAGCGAGTGAAGCGAGCGAGCGACGGCTGAGTACGAAAGTGACTGGTTTGGATACGCGACTTGGTTACAGAAGGTAGGTTAGGTTATGGTTACACATAGACCACCATATGAGCGAGCGAGTGAAGCGAGCGAGCGACGACTTGGTGCTACTTAGTCACAGAACGTAGATTAGGATCTTCTATCACTTTATTTGTATAGCCAATGATAATTATGCTTAATAAGAAGTATATATTACGTTTATTATACGTAATAACAAATCTATATGTTCAATTTTATACCGATAAAACGGTATATAAAAGGTTCATTATGTTGAATTATTGTTATTACAAAAGATTTTTTTTTTTATAAATTATTTCTTCCGATTTTTATCTAGATTGATGATTATACTGACCAAAATTATATATTTCGTTGGTATTAATTTTAAAACATATATATTTTGTGTTTATATGTTATATTACTTACCCAATACAAATAATCTTTATTGTGGATCACAGGTAAAAAGTTCTTATAAAGACGTTAGTGCAGCCGTGTTCTGTCCAAATTTATATTTTCGGTCTTGGAGTTCGCTTCTATACAGAAGAAATATTAGCTCTGTCTGAATTATTTTTTTAAGTTTTAATCGACTTTCCGTGATAAGAGACGCCTTTCGCCAAGTTGGGTATAGAAAGGTTTTTGTAATTGTGTGAATCTTTATTTAATAAAACATAAATGCCCCAATTTTATTAATTGTACTAACAGGGCCCTGTAGGCGCAATTTTGGAGCGGAAAAGAAACTTCCGTAACTCGTTTTTTTTTTTTGGAAAAACATATGACGTTAATAAGACGGTAGATGGATAATTTTTTGGATTAAAAAAAAACGAAATCTTATTAATTAAGGTATGGTAAAATATTCCATGAAATGTATACGAAATAGTATTGCGATTGCTTGTTTGAAATTTGTTTTTTATAAATTAATATTACATAAAATTCTACCTCGATATAAACCGCCCAAGTGTGAGACCGATTAAAGGACACATACACACACTAAGGGTTCCGTTCCACCGTGCCACGTTTCTTGCATGGGTCCCAGGGTATAAGTATAAATAACAATAAAGACACCTTGCAACACACAATAAAACCTCTTGCTTGCGACCTTTTTTGTGAGGTTAATTAACCAAACTCTTTCTTCGTTACAAGGTCCCGTTTTTACCCTTTGGGTAAGGAACTGAAATATATACTTTTTTAACAAGTAACTATATGGGTATTTCACTTTTAAAGTTAACCATATTTTATTTTTTTCTCGGATAGGATTACTTGACTTTTTATTTTGACGAGCTCCGCGGCGCAGCGGTCAACACGCCAGCCTGTGACATGGATGGTCCCGGGTTCGATCCCCGGTCAGGTCAAGATGAAAAATGATCTTTTTCAGATTGACCTAGGTCTTGGATGTTTATCTATATATGTATCTGTTATAAATATAGTATCGTTGAGTTAGTATCCCATAACACAAGTCTTGAACTTACTTTGGGGCTAACTCAGTCTGTGTGATTTGTCCGTATATATATTTATATTTATATTTATATTTAGGATACTAATAATAAGCCAAAGGGGTTCAAGATCCACAAATGTATGTTATATAACTATTTGTTTTAATTGCTAAAAAGTAGCTTAAAATAGACAAAGAATTATTAGTTGTGATGTGACGCAACAGTTAGACACGTTAGGTACGTATCTGTCAATAAAAAAAACATAGATGTTGTAACGTATTTGATACGCCTAAAGATGAAGTGCCATGATTTAAAAAAAGAACATAAATGTTAACTTAGTATTTTACTGCACTACATATTGCCACCTAATACAGTTTAATACTTTATAATACGTTTAATATTGAACATCGGTTATTTTATTTTACTGCGCTACGAATCATGAACAAAGTCAAATTTGATCAAAGTAATCGTTTGAAAGATAAACTTTTTGATAACTTTTCGGAAAGATCAACTTGGCATTTTTATATTAAATTATTCTAAAACTTCTGAGGTAAGAACAAGAAAGATACTTGGAAGTGCTAATTGATTGATATTTCATTCAGTTGCGAGTTTTTCTTTTACTTTTGAGAAAATGTTTTTGTTTCATTATTCGTCATTTTTCTTTCCGTTCACTCAGCCAAAAAGGGCTGTTTTGCATTTAATGTTATACATACGTATTTACTTTTGCCTATCTAACTATGTATGCCTGTCAAATATGGGAGGACATAAAATGAAAAACCATGCTCTGACCGTGGTTCAGTGGCAAACGCCTTGAGCGTTTGCCTTATTACCATTGTCGTGGGTTCTAATCCTAATGGGAAGCATACTTTATGAAAGTTGTTTACAATCTGGTTATTTTAAATGAAGATAAAATGCAAATCTGTATGTCTTTTCTTACAACTAGGTACTTAGATTTCATCTCTTTTTTAGGGTTCCGTAGTAAACTAGGAATCCTTATAGTTTCGCCATGTCTGTCTGTCTGTCTATCTGTCTGTCTGTCCGTCCGCGGTTTTACTCAGAGACTATAAGTACTAGAAAGCTGTAATTTGGTATGGGTATGTATATTAATCATGGCAAAAAAGTGGTAGAAAAAATCTTAAAAAAAAATTTTTTTTTGGTAGTAAAAAAAAATTACTCCTCCACTTTACTTGTATGGGAGATACAAGTAAAGTGGAGGAGTAATTTTTTTTTCACTACTTACCCATCGTGTGGGGTATCGTTAAAAGGTCTTTAAAAAATATTGCGAGGTTGACAGTACCATTTTTCGATTTAGGGATCCGAAATATTTGGTTGCAAATTTTTGTTAAAGGTACGTGTCCCCCCCTCTATCTGCTAAAGGGTTATATATGGATACGTGAAAAAAATTACAGCAGTAGTATATATACTGAAGTTGAAAGGAAAACTATCAGAGCTGGGTACTAAGTACAAACTAAAAAGTTATAGGCAACCAACTTATAAAATGTACTGGAAAATGTAAACTTTCATACAATCTTTATTATTAGATGTTTTTGGTCGTTAAACTGTGAGGTGCGAGTGTAAACAGTGTGAACTCAAAGTTGTCATTCGCAACTACGGAACCCTATACTGCACGTGGCCCGACACGCACTTGGCCGGTTTTTTAATGTTAGTCGGTGGATGTCAGATGATAATAACTGTATCATCTGTATCGTCGAATTCATCATCATATATTATTGCAAATAGAACATAGTTTCTGGGTGTATGATATTGGTATATATTTCTTTATATTATCAATAAAAGGTTTTTTATTCAGTATTTCCAGTATCGGCAATAGGTGTATAAAATGTTATATTGTCCTTATTATAAGAGAAAATTAAGCATTGTTCGATTGTTCATAGAAAATTAAACTTCCAAAGTCATTTAAACATTGTAAAAGACTAATAGTAAACATAATTTATTGTAACATTTCAGTGAAACGTCGGGGAGGTATGTGGGGCGGGGGTGCGCAGTGCGTGCACGCCTCGCTGCCTCGCGGTGCGCGCGCGCAGCCAGCCCCTACGCTCAGTGGCGCCATCGCAAGCCGCCGCCCGCCCAGGTAAAGTAATAACTCAAGTCGAAATCAGCGCTGCGGAACTATTCATAGTCGAAATCTATTCATTCTATCGATAGGCCTATCGATACTATCACCACTAGTCAATAGTATCGCTAGTATTGCAAAAACTGACAGAAATACGACTACTCAAAGTCTTCCCGTAGAAGGCGCCTTATGAAACACAAACTATAAAAATCTTATAAAGATCAAAGATACCTCTAAAACCCTCTGGCTAGCGGTGAGAGTGTAGGCATAATCCTCTGATTGCTCTGGCTAGTTTGGCTCTGGAAGTACAGAGAGGGTTGTGTTCCTGCAGTAAAGACTAAAAAAGACCTGATGATGATGATGATATGGAATTGGCTTCTAGCTCTGAGTGACAATTATTGACATTCCATACTTAACCGAACATTGTTGTTTTTATTAAAAAGGAAGGGGCGGGGTTGGTAGGGGGTATTTTTATACAATTATATACACGAGTTTGAAACTTAATTAAGTTATACATATTCGTAGGACTCAACATAAACATTAATTTTCATTGATACTAAAAAAAAGTCTACATGTTACATCACATTTTATAATGTTTACAATTTTGGCATTTATGCCTTTGAGATGTTGTATGCCTACCTCATATGTTGTTTCTACTTACTTCTTATATATCTGTGTTTTTAAAATATTAGTGTAATAAACAACCAAAGTTTTTAATTACCTCCATGCAATATTCCTCTTGTAAAGTACAGTACGCACGGTAGTGACTTGGTTCTCTGGCATCTTGCCAGCGCCTTGCTCTTCAACGTGTGGAACCACTTCATTATGCGATAACATAGCTTGTAAGAGTGTTCTAATAATGATGGCACAAGAATGTACTTTGCACATGAATAACCTTCCTTTTCCCTCTTTTTTTGTTCTGAGGGGATTGGTATCATGACGTATCCCATAAAACTGCCAGGTGGTATTTAAGAAGCTTCATTGATGTAAGAAATTTATTAAATCGATGAATAGCTTCGGAACCACACAGCAGGTATATAACGCTATATAACAATGTGTAACCCACTGATATTCTTGATAATGTATAGTGTTATAGAATATTATCGTTGTTACACATTCTTTTTAACTGCTGTGTGGGGGAGCACCCTAACACATACTTATGAACTAAATCTATTGAGTAATTTATTTAACTTAAATAATAATTTATACAATAGACACGACGAAAGTTAAAATATTTTTTTTTTTGTAAAAGTCTTATTATAATACAAAGTTATGCTATTGAGAATGATTTGGGCAAAGTCTCGGCTTGACGATATATAGGCATAGCTAGTCATTTTCATTCATTCCTCTTCTTTGCGTGTTGGTGGTAAAGGCAAATTATAATACTCTAATAACGAACCAATTCAATGGCTCTATCATTGGTTTTTGGGAACTTCGAACATATGAATAAGTGCGCCACAGTTTGGGGGAAAAACTTCACTGACAAACACTTTTATTGTTTAATTAAAAGCAGATAATTGATAAAAATGATTAAGTCAGTTCGGAAAACAGATTTAAAATTGTATAAATCATCTTTCGACGCTTCTTCTTCGATCTTAGACGGCCATGCATGTTAAAGAGAGAAATAACTTATTAAAAAAATGATCTCATAAATTTCAGACCAACACCCCCTTCGCCGACCCTGGTTGCACAAGTGGACTCATCCGTGGCCTGTCTCTGGCTCCTTACCCCCCTCTCCGCGGGCACCGCAGTGGTAGCTGTGCTGGTAGCTGTATCTACGAACAACTGGCTCCATACCCAAGAAAATATGTTGAACACTGCGTACAATGGGACGGGACGACACAGCCTTGTTGCAAAACATACAGTTTCGGGGCTGTGGAGGATATGTCATACTGATCGTAAGTATTAACATTATGAACAATATAGACATTATAATTTTACAGGAATAGATGTCTCATCTGGCACGTACTAGCAAAGTAAAGGCAAACACTCTAGCTTAATTTCAAAATATCACCGTTAGATGGCAGTCGACGCCAACTAAATAACCTTCGGAGGCTAGCGTGTCAATCACACGCTCTACGGTGGAGAATGAAAGAGTGACTCAGCCAGCCAAATGAACATTATTTTCCTATGAGACCAGTGCTAGGAATCAAAAAGGAATTTTGGAATTTTTAATACCAAAGTGGACGACAACATTGAATTGTAAAATTATTTCTATGCATTGTTTCTATGGGAAAAATTGATTTATTTACCTAAGCTTAAGTCTAAGTAGGCTAAGTCACCCTTTTAAGCGAATGTCAGTGTAAATTAACATGTGACATACATAAATTATCTCGTTTACCTAATATAAACAACGATATTAATAAAGAAAATGGGTCAGTCACAAAGTGATGGAAAGGGACATCGGATGTAAATGGAATAAGTAGAACAAGCGCGGGCCGAGACTCGAATACAATGCATTTGCCTCAAACGGCGGAAGCGACGTCGCATTGTAACCGCTGCACACGCGGCAGCTTCGCCGCTATTGTGAACGCGGTTTTGTTCTGATTCGATGAAATATACCCATATGCCTTATTTTTATGGGGGCCAACAATTCTTAGCGCCGTTAGATCTGAACGACACATTCATAGAAGTGATCGTAGGTATAGGCTTGCTGGCCACATTGCCTATTGGCGGCGTTGTGCGTCGGGTCGTTGAGTTCCCTCTAATATGGTTGAGCTCAGCGATGGCTGATCCACAAGTCAACTCGTGAACGGGTTCTGTCAGGGGGGACTGGTCTGCTCGGCCTCTTTGAGACTACTTTAAGTATCATATGTTGTTTATTATCTTTGCACACTCAATCGTTAACATAAACATGTTACAAAAATAATAAATCTATGTATATTGAAATTGTAACATGGAAACAGAAGAAAGAAAAAAGAAAAGAAAGAAAAAGACAATAAGGAATAAATATTCGTAATCATATAAAGCCCTTCAGGCGAGTCGGCGACCAAAACTGTTGATAAGAGTTTCTTTCGGCGTTTCTTCTCTGCAGTGGTCGGTTCCGAAACGCTAGTAGTCTGTAGCTTTTGAACAATTAATAAATACATATATCTAATGAGATAATTTTAAATATGATGATGACGTGAAAAAGTGCCTGCAAAGGCAAAAGGCCTATTTTCTGAATAAACGTTTTTATTTTGATTTATTTTGATAATTTTCAACGATTGCCTTGCCTGACTATAGTCTGCTTGAGGAGAGAAGTAGTTTTTTACGTAACGAAAGCAGTGACATATGTAAAAGAAATTAGCTAGTCTTAAAGTGATGGACACATCAGATGTAAATGGTATAGAAGCAGGACGAACGTGGGCCGAGACTCAAATACAATGCATTTGCCTCAAACGACGGAAGCGACGTCGCATTGTCGACGTTGCTGTACATGCGCAGCCTGGCCGCTATTATGAACGTGGTTTTATACTGATTCATGAAATATGCTATGGACGCCTACTGTGACTTAGTTTTATTTTTGTTTGATGCTCGATCACCTAAACCACATGATCTTCTAACTGGACTATGTGTGTGCCCAGAAAAGCGTACGGTTCTGACCGAGTTTTGTCAGAAGCTATACCTTATAATTACCTATGCTGTATTGAAGAAACTTCCTTGGTGGACCAATCGTTGGAAAATATACAAAGTGATGGACACATCGGATGAAAATGGTATAGAAGTAGATCGAGCGCGGGACGAGACTCGAATACAATGCATTTATTTCAAACGGCGGAAGCGACATCGCATAGTAACCGCTGCACACGCGGCAGCCTCGCCGCTATTGTGAACACGGTTTTATTCTGATTCGATGAAATATACTATAAGCCTACCGTGTCTTAGTTTTGTATTTGTTTTATATTTTAGCCAGTGCGAGGTGGTATGCTTGACCACAAAAAACGGAAGATCTTCCAATTGGGCTAGGTGTGTATCCAAAAAATCGTACGGCTCCGATCCAGTTTGTCGGAAGCTTTACTTATATGCTGTATTGAAGAAACTCTGACCAATTGCTGGAAAATATACAAAGCGATGGACACATCGGATGTAAATGGAAAAGAAGTAGGACGAATGCAGGACGAGACTCAAATACAATGCCTTTCCCTCGAACTGCGGATGCAACGAAGCTGCACATGCGGAAGCTTTGTCCGTTATTGTTAACGTGGTTATGAACCGATTCGATGAAATATATCTACTGTAGATGTGTAAAATACTTATTTTGTTGTTTTAAAACGTTTTTACATACGAATAGAGATATTTAAAAAATAACTGGCCAAAAGCGTGTCAGACCACGCACAATGTATGGTTTATACTTGCACATTAATTTTTCATGAACCCATATTGTGTACGAATGTTGACTCGCACTGGCTAGTTATATTTATATATTATTTTTATATCATTTCAGCTGGAGGCTTGGTATACAGATGCCTAGACATTCCGTACTTCCCACTGTCGCAGTACGTGCCAGATCCCAGTGATTCTACAAATGCAATACCATGTAAGTATTTATTTTATCGATAAAAACCACTCTCCCACAGGTGCTTAGCTGTAATTACCGGATTCAGTATTGCAATATTTTTGTCCTGATCAAACATATTGTAACACTTAGTAGTATATAAAGGTAATGAAAAAATTTTCGAAGCTTTCTTCGTAAATTAACTTCCTTTTAGACTCTTTGTAAATGAAAATCGAAGGACAAGAATGGCTCATAAGGACAATGGGTTTTAAAATCACTATTAAGTTTATGTTGAAAACTGCACAACATATTATTTTATATGTTGAATTAATATCTGTCTTTACTAAAGTTTCTTCATGCTTAATAAATAATCAATACGACTGACGTACAATGTTTTATAATTTCAGTGCTTATACTATGTATATATTCCTATTTTGGCTAGCCATTTATGCCCCACTGCTGGGCAGAGGCCTCCCCACTTTTCCTTCATTCACCTTTTTTATCGTTTTTAGGGTTCCGTAGTAAACTAGGAACCCTTATAGTTTCGCCATGTCTGTCTGTCTGTCTGTCTGTCTGTCTGTCCGTCCGCGGTTTTACTCAGAGACTATAAGTACTAGAAAGCTGTAATTTGGTATGAGTGTGTATATTAATCATGGCAAAAAAGTCGTAGAAAAAAACCTTGAAAAAATATTTTTTTTTGGGTAGCTCCCATACAAGTAAAGTGGGGGAGTAATTTTTTTTTCTCTATTTACCCATCGTGTGGGGTATCGTTAAAAAGGTCTTTCAAAAATATTGTGAGGTTAAGAACACCATTTTTCGGTTTAGGGATCCGTTTCCGAAATATTTGGTTTTAAAGTGCAAAATTTTGTTAGAGGTACGTGTCCCCCCCTCTATCTGTTAAACGGTTATATATGGATACGTGAAAAAAATTACAGCAATAGTATATATACTGAAATTGAAAGAAAAACTATCAGAGCTGGGTACTAAGTGCAAACTAAAAAGTTATAGGCAACCAACTTATAAAATGTACTGGAAAATGAAAAATTTCATACAATCTTCATTGTTAGATGTTTTTGGTCGTTAGACTGTGAGGTGTGAGTGTAAACAGTGTGAACTCAAAGTTGTCATTCGCAACTACGGAACCCTACACTGCGCGTGGCCCGACACGCACTTGGCCGGTTTTTTCCTTCTAATGCTTGTTAAATGCCCGCACCGCAAGTCATCTAACCATTTTATCCTGGTTTTCCTCTCTTTATCTGATCTAATTAGAAAATTAAAATATAAACTTCTCAGTGTTCAAAAAAAATCTAAATAAACGTTGATATAAAATAGAATCCCCTCCTCCAGCACGGTCAAAAAAGGCTAATAGTATATAAATGGTAAAAGAGCTTTGGTCTACGAATGCTTTAGTAATAGTATTTATTATGCTTAGAGATATACTCTATGACCATAAGTATGTACTATCGCAGCCACTCGTGAGTATATGCGTCATTTCTACATAAGCCATCAAATCTGTAGCTATGCGTGTTTGTATCATACAACTATTTTACAATACATAAAAATAGTCTATGTAGACTTAATATAATCTAAGAGTTGGGGAATTAATACCTACCTACTCCATCTTTCGTTACAAGGTTTGATTTATACGTCGCTAAAGTAGAAAGTACTTTGTGAAAACACAACGTGGCTGCCTAACAATTGCGTTGCGATTTGTGCCATGGCTAATAGATGGCGTTCTCTCTAGACGTGAAAAAGATAGCTAGCTTAATAATTATACTACCTATGATACAAGCAATTTTCCCGCGACTTTGTCCGCGTGAATCTTCATCCCCCTCTTTCACCCCCTCAGGGGTTGAACTTCTAAATAACCTTTCTGCGTGGTCACTTACATTATGAAAGGATCTGTACCAAATTTCAAGTTTCAAGGTATAGTAGTAGTATTAGCTGTGCGTTGATATGTCAGTGCCGTGTGGTTCCCGGCAGAGTAGAATAGGACCTCTCAAGTCATTTCGTGGATGTCGTAAAAGGCGACTAAGGAAACATAAGCTAAACAAAGCTAATTGACATCAAAGAGACCTCTCCAACCCGTCTGGCCAGCGTGGAGAGTGTAGGCCAAATCAGAGGATTGAGAGCCAAATACTAGCCTGAGTAGTCAGAGGACTACTCAGGCTAGTATATGGCTCTGGTAGTACAGAGAGGGTCGTGCTCCTGCAGTGGAGACTAAAAAGACCTGATGATGATATGTCAGTGAGTCAGCCAGGTTTCCTTACATTAGGGTTCCTTACCCAAAAGGTAAAAACAGGACCCTATTGACGAGATTTCGATGTCCGTCGGTCTATCTGTCTGTCACCAGGCTGTATCTCATAATCGTTGAGTTAGTATCCCATAACACAAGTCTTACTTAAGAACTTACTTTGGGGCTAGCTCAATCTGTGTGATTTGTCCGTATATATTAGGGTTCCGTACAAAAGTTGAAAAACGGAACCCTTATAGGATCACTCGAGCGTCTGTCTGTCCGTCCGTCCGTCTGTCACA
This sequence comes from Rhodophaea formosa, assembly GCA_963082605.1. NCBI lineage: Eukaryota > Metazoa > Arthropoda > Insecta > Lepidoptera > Pyralidae > Rhodophaea > Rhodophaea formosa. The sequence goes on along the minus strand of OY720213.1, from coordinate 9,243,482 downwards.
GCCGATTTTCTCCGAATCTACTGAACCAAATTAGATGAAATTTGGTAAGATATTGTAATCCTATGACCCAAACACGGATGTGCAAAGTAAATAAAGATTTTTTTGAAATAAGGGTCATTTTGGGGGGCCCAATTACAAAATTTTAAAAGGAAGTTTTGCAAACCTTACTGTGTCATATATCAAATGAAAGGGCTCATTATGAGGATCTCAAAAATATTTTTTTTTGTTCGGATAAAATCAATACTTTTGATTTTATTCACGAAAGAAGGCAAAAATTGACCATTCCCCCCCCCTGATGTCCGAAACTACTGGGCCGAAAATTTTGAAAAAATTACAAAATATAGTTCATTCCCTGAAGATTACAGGAAAAATAAAAAGAATTCTATCACTTGAAAATTAAGTGGTAAACTCACAATAATAAGTTCATCTAGGGAAATAGTTCACTAAAACACCACTAGATGGCGCTAGTCAATTGAATAAAACATTTTTTGCACATTGTGTGTGTGTTCACGAAGCATATTGTACGGAACCCTCATTGCGCGAGTTTGACTTGGCCGGTTTTTTTATTTATTATTTACTATAGATTTGTTTCTTAATTTTCAGATGTAGTTACAAGGTCTGCTGCGCCGCTACTCCTGGCAGTTTTAACACAGGCAGTTGCCTCTCTTTGCTGCGTCCTTGGGCATTGCGTCAAAGGTCGACGGCTCTGCACCTTTATAGCAGGAGTGCTATTTATTATTTCTGGTTAGTAAAAATCACATTTTACAAATTGGTTTCATTCTATTAAATATCTTTTGACCAGTATTTGGCCTCATTAAGGTCCTGTACGGTGCAAGTAATGGGAGTTTGGGCACGACAGAAGGTGAGATATGGACTGATCGGCTCCACAGTCACACAAATAAATGTCAAAGCTGTTTTTTTTATGACATAAGACGCAAGCGGGTCAACTGATGGTAAGTAATCACCGCTGCCCATGGACAACTGCAACTCCAGGGGTGTTACAAGAGCGTTGCCGGCCTTTATTTTTTCCTTCCTAGAGGGGGAGGGGAGGATGTGGCTCCGGCTCTCTCACTCACCGAACGAAGCATGAAGCGATAAAGCTACTACTCGAATGTCGATTTTCTGAGAGAGTGTGGCAAAATGTGATTAATTTATGAATTAAACTGAATTTCTCAGTGTAGGTACGGAGTATAGATGTCATGAATTAAATGCCAACCTAAATATTCTATTTTCTCATTTCAGGTCTCATCATGTTGACTGGGATCGTCATGTACATATCGGTATTCAAATCTCAACTCGGTCATAAACTTCGTTATATGACCATCTACGACACTCCCAGAATGTCATACAGCTACGGATATTCGTTCGGACTTTACGTTAGTGGATTTATAGCCGTTGAACTCGCAGGAACTTCGGCTATATTCTTATTCTTACAATGGTACCAGAAAGACTGGATAACAGAGTTAAGTGAAAAGGCAAAAGCAGATTGTCGTGCGTGGGATAGAGAATATGCCTTCTCGGATTTTAGAGAACGCGACTCGACTTTACTCGAGAGGAGGATTATGAAACGAGATACGTACCCACCTACAGGGTCTTCCGCCGCTACTCCAAGAGAAAGACGGCGGTTTGTGTTCGATGGGGACGATGTCCCACATTGTTCGATACATAAACATAGGAGAATTAATTTAAGCTCAGCATCATTGAAAGACTTGTCGTCTTCAACGTTATACGGTTTTCCAGCAGCTCCTAGGCCGACTGCATGCGAAAACTACTTTGAAGAGTTCAAGGACGTGCCACAAAGTGCTAACACACTGAGTGGCTTAAGAAGTGCGTCGATATTTCAGTCACAAGCGTCTGTAGCGAGTGGGAGGTTCCTGGATACATCTGCAGTGGAACCTCCTCCTTCACGCGAAGAGGAACTAGTGACGTTTGGTGCTGGCGCGAGGGGTGGGGGTAACGAAGACCAGCAGCCGACACGGCACGATCGCGCAGTGGGAACTGATCCATTCCGCAGAACAACACCCGTCTGATATAAAATGTCGGGTTCCCCCCCTCCAGTCTAAAAGCATATCGACCAGTGATAATAAAGTGACGATGCTTTACGTACTATTTATATCTAGACTTAAAACTGTACGTCGGTAGATATGGGTATCGTTATGAAGTGTCTTTCGAATTTACGAACTGATGCGTACGTGAATTGTGTTATGGAATTTTTAATTGTTACATTTCCTTAAAAATTAATAAACACTGCCATTTGTCTATGTTATTTGTTACTTTTCGTCCTGAATTTAACACATGCAACATCAATAATTAAGCTACTTGTTACACATCCAAGTAGGGATCGCAGTCGGGGATGCTTAACATGCGTAAGTGCTTTTAACGCTTACACGAACTGGGCCATCGAGGTATGTATTTAGTTTGATTTGTTTGTATGATTCAAAAAATACACACGTAATTGTTTCACTTTTTTTACTTCAAGTGGCACTCCCGGAGTGCCGCTGTATTTTTTTCTTCCGTTTTCGCTTACGATTTATAGAAAAATCGAAAACACCGTAAAATTTGAAGTATGACATTGAATAACTTTTTCAGTACGCTTTGGATCAATGGAGACTTTAGGCACTTTATTTCTACTGGTGCACCCAAGGTCTCTACCAGAATTTTGCGCTCCGTGTCAGAAGTACTACCGAAAAGTACAACTGGTAGTACAAATGATACAACCTTGTATCATTTGTACTACTAGTTGAAAAAATGACACTCATAATAGGAAGTAGTACTATCGAACAGAAAAACCAACAACTACCGACGACCAAAGACGCGCAGTACACGCGTCACGCGTGTATATGTCCTGAGACGCAATTCGAACGCAACTTTGTAAGCTATTTACACGGAGCCACCGTGAAACGCGCGTCTACTTCATACGTTTTTACACGCGTCATATGATTTCAGGACAAACTAGTTTGTCCTAGGCCTAACTAGTTTGTCCTAAGCGTGTTAGGCGTAAAACACACTGAGAGGGCAAAAGGTGCAGATGCGGCACAGGCATGAAACACTGTGATAGGATTTTAAACCTTACAGTTATACTCAAAGCGACCATACTCGCGAGAAAAAACTAAGTCGCTAGATATCGCGAGATTCGACGGGCAGCAAGAGAAGCGTCAATATTTTCTTGCGATATTGATCGTTTTGGTTATGAAAATAAGGTTTATAATCCTATCATAGTGTCCTACGTCTGCGCCGTGCCTTCGCCGTATGCCTTTTCAGTTTGTCTTACGCCTTAGGATAAACTAGTTTGGCCTAGGACAATCTGAATTTAAATATTATTCAAATCTTCAACTTCATAAAGAGGGTGTAGATCACCAAACTGACGGTAGTGGAGAGTAATTAAAAAGACTTGATGATGATGATGATTAATGCCGAGAGCAATCGTTATTAATGGTAAGTTAATGAAGTGAGTAGTGGTGGTACAAAAGGTATTGTGAGTAGTGTTGGTACAAAAGGTATTTTTATTAGTTATTTATGCTTTTTAATAGGTATCCATTACACCAAATTATTTTATGCCACCGTCAACTCCTAGGCTGTTCTTATTGCAATAAGTTAAATACTATACGAATATAAAATGATTCATTGAGTTAATACATTTTTCTCTTACTCAAGTTGTCCCTTCTTTTTTTCTATTCAGTACTTCTTCAGTTTAAAAATATGGTGTATTCATCCTTTACCTTATCCTACTTTTTTATGTGGAGTCGGCACAGTATGTCAGTTCTCTCCACCTTGATCTGTCATCCACCATAGCCTTTGTCACTCCCTTTCTGTTCATACTCTCCTTGACACAATCGATCCATCGTTTCTTAGGTCCCCCTTTGTTCCGCGTTCCATCTACTTTCAAATCTAATGCCTTTCTTGTGATATGACTTTCTTCTCTCCTCATTCACATGCCCATACCAACTCAGTCTATGACTATGGAGCTTTTCTGTTACTGGCGCTATCTATGTTTCTGTCAATTTTTTTTTTTCAAAATATTCACCCGTCGCGTCCGTCATCTTGGATTCCAAAACTGACGTCATTTTCGAAATCTACACCCCGAAAAACCTTTACAACGACACCCATGTCGATTTTAGACAGAAAGTCGCGGCCGCAATTATAATTCCAAAACTGACGTTATTTTCGAAATCTACACCCCAAAAACCTGAGGAACAATACCCATGTCGATTTTGCATGAAAAGTCGCGTCCGCCATCTTGGATTTCCAAACTGACGTAATTTTCGAAATCTGCACCTCGAAAAACCTATACAACGACACCCATGTCGATTATGCACAGAAAGTCGCACCCGCCATCTTGGATTCCCAAACTGACGTCATTTTCGAAATGTACACCCGACTACCTCCTATACTTTGGTTCCAGTAACAAGCAAACCCAAGCGATTTGCTTGTGTTTTTTGTAGTAGTACAAATGATACAAGGTTGTATCATTTGTACTACCAGTTGTACTTTTCGGTAGTACTTCTGACACGGAGCGCAAAATTCAGCTCATCGGAATTTTTGTTACTTACACTTTTTTTTCTATTTTTGTCTAATTTGACGGGACTAATTTTATTAGCCTCTTTGTACTTTGGTGTAATACTGGCTGATTGGGAACTAAGAAAAAACATCATATTTTGTTGAAGTATATTTTTGTTTCTATGTCATTCATTTTCCGTTGTTGACGTTGATCTGATTCAAGTTGCCAATAATAAAACGAAAGGAAATAAGCTCTCGTTACAATAATAATTAAAATCTACATTCATTATGGGAGCGTAAGTAAAATTTCTATTATATTTGTATGTAGTGTCCCGAAAAGTAATATCAAAACACTTGTTGATGGCGGTTGTGTGAACAGAAATGCACACAATAACTAAGTCGGTGTTTCAGGCAGAAAATAGTGGAACTTTTTGCCATTGCCTTCTTCATTTTACACACAAATAAAAATATACTTGTGTACAAATTACTTCACGATGTTTTCCTTCATTGGAAGTTGAAAACATAGAACCTCAAAGGATTGGGCCGGGCGGGATTTGAAACTGGGACCTTACTATTAAAGATCACGATCTTGAGCTACTAATAATTTAAGTATGAACTATGTTAACAATTACTTGACTTATGATATATTCTTAATTGCACATTCATTAGTATTTCTATAGCCACCAGATTGATTAGAACTTAAAATACTTTGAAGAAAAAGATTATTTATTTATTTATTTATTTATTTATTAGGTACATATATATCTTGTGTTATCTAGTAATTCCATGGTAATTCCATACATTCAAGTTATACTACTTTTATTACCAATAATAAATATATACGGACAAATCACACAGATTGAGCTAGCCCCAAAGTAAGTTCCATCTTGACCTGACTGGGGGTCGAACCCAGGACCATCCGTGTCGCAGGCAGGCGTGTTGACTGCTGCGCCACGGAGCTCGTCAATAGTGACATGAATTTGTCTTTGCGCGATCTGAGTGTCGATCAACTAAGCATGCTCGGGTGAGCTTTTGCACGAATTTATTGAAGACTGTATCTAAGAGAACTCACCTTGCTCTTCTCAATAGTATGATTTTAAGGCGCGGAGATGTAATTAAATTTTCATACAAATTAATCGTATTCGTTTACATTCAACCTCGAGTCGTTTTCGATTACGAGATTCGAAAACTACTCTGGTATATTAGAGTACCAAAAAAGTTGGGATTTGCTTTAAGTTGAGGACGCTTGCTTGCTTCACTCGCTTGCTCTGTTTTGTTCACAAAGAAACTTTACGAACAAAACCTACCTTCTGTGACCAACTTATGTTTTTGGCATTTTGTGTGTAAAGTATGAAAGTTAATGAGCTTATAATTTGAAAATGGCCCGAGTCTGCGCTTCAAAACTGCATGGTGTCTTTATGAAGAGGAAAGTAAGTTCTAACAATTTCAATCTACAGAATATTTAAATTCGTGCTAAGCTATTCTAAAGCGCATCCGCCATCACTTCTCAGTTCTACATGAAACTTTCTCGTCCCACCCCCCGCTATGTTTGTCATTTCTTAAGAGTTTTTAGTACTTAATCATAACAATATTCTTTTCAGGACTCTTTCGCGTTTGATGTGAGTATGAAACTAACATATACTAAAAAAAAAATTCAATAGTTTTTTTTTACCTGTTTATTCGTAAAGTTGATTAAAACATCACAGTGGACCAGTATATACTAACCGAGTTCTATCTAACATGGCATGAGTGAATAATCTACAAAAAACGCTTTACCTATTATGCCTTGTAGGCTTTGCGTTAATTTTAATCGGACCAAATAAACGTCTGCTCTGTCTAAAATCAACCCCATTAAAAATGCTGTAGTATTTAGGGGCTGGCATTGCGCCACCGGAAATACATGGGAGTGCATGGATCACACTTTGGTTTTCAAGAGTAGCTATACAAAACAGGGTCACCCCACATATCAGAGGATAAGAACGAAATCCGCTTAACTTCGAGACTAAACGGGTTGCTCTTAAAGAGCTCAGTAGATGATAGGTTTATGCTAAAAAGCTCACCAACTAAACTATGCAATATGTATAAAACAAACTATGTAAAATGTAGAAATTTCTTTATTATTACTAATGTGCTATTAAAAACAAAACTTAAACTAATTCATAATTTTTAGAGGACGCAAGCCGCCTGAAACGCCTATAAAAGGAATAGGCGAGCGGCTGAAGAATGTCATCTTAATGCATTTTAGAGGCATCTTCGGGGTGTTATTAGTCATCGTTCTGCTTTCATGGCAAATAAATTTTCACGACGTAAGTATTTAATAAAAACAAGTTTTTTTTTTCTTAGCCTATTGTTGCTATGTCCCACTGCTGGGCAAATGCCTCCCCCTTACTTTTCCACACGTCTCTGTCCGCTGCTATCATTTGCCAGCCAGGCAAGAACTGAACTGATCGGAATCCGGTTCCGTAGCTTTAGTCGTTTGACGGTGAATCGATCCCACATGGTGATTCTTCGCACCCCGTGCTCCAGCGCTAGTCCGGCATCAAAAACATGTACGTACATTATGTGTATAAAAATGTACGTACATTACACAAATACTGATCGAATAAAAAACTCATATGAATACGGTTGACAATAGCAACGTTGGAGACAACCTATTTGCTCCTAGACAGGTACTTTATCAGAGATGTGCGAGGCTGAGCGTGGCGAGGATAGATAACGAAAATGTAAAACGATGAAACCGTCCACCAGAGCTAAGGTGCTAGTCCACTGGACGGTGTGAAGATGGAAGGATGCAAGGATGTGTAACGGGCTTTTTTAAGATGCGAGCGTATGCCGTTACTACCTAACATATTTTATCCTTCACGCGTAACTCGTATCCCTCGCTTTTGTCCCTACCACACTTGTACACATCCTTCACACTCATCCCTCGTTTTATTTTTGTAGTGACAAAAAACTCTCTATACTAAGCCAAATTTCCATCAGGCTTATTGTCACTTTATATTACACACTGTATTAAGGTGTGCTTTTAAAAAGGCCATGTTTTAATGCAATTCGTGACTATATTATTGAATACCTACTAATTGCTCAGCCATCACAAAAATATTTTATTGCAACTGATGGCCGAGCAATCTATGGCTGGGCAATGTGTTGCAATAGTATGGCCCATCATGTAGAATCCTAAACGGGCTTCACAAACCGGCAACTGGGTTCCGTATAACCATATTTTTTGCTCAAAACGGATTTTCTGTCCAGGCGGACGGACAGCGGTGGATTAGCACTAGGTTCAGTTCCTCTTTGGGTACAGAACATTAAATAAGAAAATCTTCTTTTATCTTACGCTTGAAGCTTTTGATAATTTCAGTCAATAATTAAGCCAAAAAAATATTTAGGTATATAAGAATGTTACTGACACCCCTTCGAGTTTTCTTGTAGCAAAATCGTTTCAAAAAATTAAGAATTTTAAACCGAAAAATTAACATTTTTATTGGGTTTTGTTTATTTTATCAAAAAGTGCTCAAATACATTGCGACAAAAAATTTACGGGATCACCTTCAAAGTATAACCTATCGAACTAAAAACGAATCAGTAAAATCGATCCATAACTGGCTGAGTAATCTGGATATAAACATACAAAAAAAAAACAAACATACAGCTGAATTGAATCTCCCTTTTTGAAGTCGGTTAAAAAATCTTTTATTGTTAGACTATATATAATCCAACTTAGGAACAGGCAAATTAGATTAAAAAGTTAAATAAGATTTAAAATCGGTTGAGTAGTTTTTGAGATAGAGAGTTAAATCTGTATCAGTCGTCAAGAAAATCAAAATCGATTTTATTTTTAAATAAAAAATACTATTTGTTAGCATATGTTAGTCAGGTGAAAGCTAAAAGCCGATGGAAGTATTTTTAAGGTTTCATAGCCAAAAGATGTAAATTCAATTTGCCACGACAAGCACGGTTTTATTTATTTCTACCTGTTGATCATTGACTTCATCTGCGTAATTTTTAGCCTCTGTTAGGCGCTTATTTTATACTTTCTACTGAAAAATATTGTTATAGTTCGATGCTGTTTTGAGTTTACCCTTAACCGACAAAAACACATTTTTTTATAATTTTTGATTAATAGATAAGACTATAAGCTTTTATTAATCACCAGTGTCAGTGGTTGTCTGTCTATAATCAAATATGGCTTGTAAAATTTGAACGAATTCCCGGTGTTTTAATTGAGTTGATATTGTTATATCTATGTTAATTGGATATCAATTCAATAAAAACACTTCAATGCTGAAAAGCATCAAAGCAATCAAGCTCAAAATAATATCTTGTCCCAAAAATTAAACTTTAACTAATCTTGTTTATTTTTCTTTCATTTTAGCATGCATTGACATCAATGCACTTATATACGTGGATGTATATATTCTTCTTTTTCCAACCTATATCGATTCAAGCTACTGGTATGATCCCTATCTTTGCCCTGCCTATGTTGGGTATTCAAGAAACGAGTAAATGTGTGAAACATTATTGGAACGTAAGTTTAATTATGTATAAATATAAGTATTTATGCCTAAGACCCCACACTAGGCACATTAGCGATGCCAATAATTTTATTCCTAATACTTTATAAATAGAAAGAAATTCAAGAATGTAAATCATATAAGCCTTAGTAAATAACCTGAATTATTTTTGGAATCATATTTTAATATTATGTGAACTACTAGAAGAGACAACTACTTATTACCGCCTAAAACAGCCGTTTTGGCGGTAATCAGTAATTCTCTTAATGACTCATTCTCATAATATTAAAACATGATTCCAAAAATACTTTAGGTTATTTACTAAGGCTTATATGATTTACATTCTTGAATTTCTTTCATTTATAAAGTTGTAGAATAAAATTATTGGCGTCGCTAGTGTGCCTAGTGTGGGGCCTTAAAATCGATTTATGGAAAATACCGTTATTGATTACTTTAAAGTAAATGGCTCTCCAATTTCATGATAACTAACGTCTTGTAGTTGTAGTAATGATCAACTGATTGATTGACGAGCTCTTTGGCGCAGCGGTCAACACGCCTGCCTGCGACACGGATGGTCCCGGGTTCGATCCCCGGTCTGGTCAAGATGGAAAATGATCTTTTTCAGATTAACCTGGGTCTTGGATGTTTGATCATTACACAACACTATCATTCGGCAGCACGCAAAACGGCAACGTCACCCTTAATCGCGCATAATTACCATTTTTTGTAACAAACACAACAAAACAAAAAAGCTAATATCTTCGTTATGAATAATCCGTAAAAATTGAATTCGATATGTATATATTTAAAATAAATAAAAAATTGCTGGGGTGACCCAAGGTTTTGTGCTTTTAATTAACAAGTTGAACAAACCGTAATGGATGTAAAAGTGACCATCAAACGCTAAACACCTTAGATATCAAACAGGCCCTGCTCGTTAGATTTGTATGGAAACCGATTACACATTTACTGTTAATACGAGTAGTTCAGTTATAATTAAACTGTCATATGTTAAAAATATATTCTACGACTTATTTCTAAATTTTATAGTAGAGAGGAATAAGAGCTTTGAAACCTTCAAATTTTTATAAAAAAAAACACACACACATAATAATTATAAAACATATTAAAATTAACATTGTATACTGAAACGCATAACTACTTTTATTGGTCGTGAAAGATCGTCTGTCTTACATATATATATCGTATAATAATATATTCCCATATTCGGCAATTAGGAAATTTAAACAAACATATAATAAAACAGGTAAATTCGTGTGTCTGTACATTTGAATTATTTCTCAGGAAATGACAGCGGGCGATGTAAAAAGAGTATAACCTAAAAATTAGATTCATAAGTTGTTTGTATGTCGGTCAACAAAAAGCATACCTACATACACTACAAAAACGATACTATAACTAGTATAGTACGGCTGACTGTGTATGAATTTTATTCATCTCATGTTTTATGTATGCCTTCCATACATCCAGGATATGATAGTTTAATACGCCCTCTGAGACATAAAGCTCTTTTATAATAGTACATTATGATACAAGTACGGTAAGCTGGACATTATAGTCGAGGTGTTTATAGGCACGAGGCAAAGCCGAGTGCTTATAATAAACCGACGACTATAATAGACAGCTAACCGTACGAGTATCATACGACGTTTTTCAATACATTTGCGATTACCATGAACTAAAACAAGATTGCACTTCAGCAAATAAGAAATTTATAAAAGTTAGGAACTAAAGCAGTTTATAAAAATACATTTATAATAATTAGGTACATTAACTCAGGTTTATTTTCTCCAAAAAAAGTACATTGATAACCTTCTCCTTTTCGAAGTCGGTTAAAAAATCACATCTCACGAATCAGGAAAAAAGTTTCATGCTGGACTTGAAACTCTTTGCTCGGATTCTATGAAAATGTTTAAATTTTGCATCTGTGGCATTGGGTTATTGAGCGGTTGTGATTGGTGTAAAGTAAAAAGCACTAGTGCTGTAAAATACATCATTACGATACAGATTTCGATGTCATAAGAACCGTATTATTAGCAAATGTATTGAAAAGATTTTTTATGCAAACTTTATTTTTTTCAGGAGGGCTTATCATTGTTTATAATAGGTGGAATGCTCAACCTGCTTTTAAATAATTCCGGACTAGATAGACGTATATCTCTAGGCATCATATGCCTAGGTTCATTTTCACCAATAATGTAAGCATTTTTTAAGTATTTGTATAAATTGTTGTGTAGGTATGTTTATAACCTCTGACTCTCTGGCTAATATATTGCTCAGGTAGTACAGAGAGGGTCGTGCTCCTGCAGTGGAGACTATCAAAGACCTGATGATGAGGATAATGATGTATGTTTGTAAAATAATTAATCGTATATGATGGTGATTTTGTTTTGAGCATTTAAGTGAGGGGTATTTCTATCTCATATTAATTATGGCTATTTTTTACGCCTAAACTCCTACTAATTGGTGTTTGATATATATTTTACCGGCGATCTGTATTACTCAGGTATGCTATATAATACCTAGGCAATGCATAGAATACCTGGAGCTCGCAGACCACGTAAGAAATATTAAAATATTATTTTCCGTCCCATAATGTTTTCTTAGGTTTTCGAGATTGTTTATTACATTGTTTCAAACACCTTACAGTGTTCGTGGTCGCGGGTAGGCTAAGTTGACATTTGTCTAGTATTTTCTAAGAACTATGCAAAACTACCGCCTAAAATATTTATTGATAACTTCGGATGCACGCCAGTATTGGCTCGCGGTATCTGAAGGAATTGGCTACTTGACTAAAAATTTTTTCGTGACGCTATGTAAAGACCTGCCAAAAATAAAAATAGTGACCGAAATACATTTCTAAACAAAAAACTCGTTCAGATATAGAAGTTTTAAAGACTCGTATTTTTAGACGTGAAAACGCACTGCTGAAATGCCTACATATTTGTGACGTCACAACTTTGTATTTTGTATGGGCGGCGTGAGAACTTTGTTTGGTAGCTATACGAAATATTATTACGTTTGTGGTAATAGTTTCATAATAGTTATATAAATTTAGCGGACTACAGTAAAAGTTGGTATAAATTTAGCGGACTACAATACAGTATAATTGTAATTTAAGATTTTCATACTTTTAAAAATGGTTCTATTCACCGAACTTTAAAGAAGCTTTAAGAACACTTAACGAATCGTTATCAAATTAAAAGTGTTTTTGTAGTGTTTTTAGATAGAAATTAGTATCATTAGAATCAAATTTTATTCAATCTTAACATTAGGCAAATACCGAATTGCAGTCTTCTGCTTAGCTTAATATTTAATCAAATTGATGACTGGATATCAAGCTGGTAGTAACTGCTAACTATCCTATCTTTATTGAAATGAGGATTTTTTAAATTTCTTGTTATGTTTCTATTTTCTTTTGCCATTTGGTTTGTCTAGGGTATGTTCACGGATTGCAATCTTTTTTGAGCGTCTATTCGTCGTGTCAGCTGTTTAGCATGTTCTTTGATACGGGCACCGATGATTCTCTTTGTTTGCCCACTATATGATAAACTGCATTCAAGGTCAATTTTATGAACTCTTGTATCTTGTAATGAGATATTAGATTTTATAGGTCTCAAAAGTTGTTTTTTTTTTCTTGTGCGGCTTTTAAGTCTTGATTGAAGCACGCTTAAGTATATTACCAATTTATCCGTGACTCCCTTTACATATGGTAAGATGGCAGAAAAGATATACTGTGTGAGGGTTTGGGCGGCGTCTGTGATGAGTTTTTGGGAGGTTGAAGTTGTTGCTTCGTAAGGCCGATTAACACGTTGAAGCTCCTTCTTAGGGTGGTGGGTGTCAAAGATACCGTGTGCTCTCTGAAACAAAATTTACCAACAGTAGCCAACTGACGTGGATTTTGGTGGGATTTACGATTGAGATATTTGTCAGTATGGGTAGGCTTTCAATACACCATATATGACTAATAATATTGTCACGATTTTTTATTATTGAAATGTCAAGAAAAGTTTATGATTATTTGTCTCACTTTGACGAGCTCCGTGGCGCAGCGGTCAACACGCCAGGCTGCGACACGGATGGTCCCGGGTTCGATCCCCGGTCAGGTCAAGATGAAAAATGATCTTTTTCAGATTGACCTGGGTCTTGGTTGTTCATCTATATATGTATTTGTTATAAAATATTCTATTGTTGAGTTAGTATCCCATAACACAAGTCTCCAACTTACTTTGGGGCTAGCTCAATCTTGTGTGATTTGTCCGTATATATTTATTTATTGATATTTATTTTCTTAGGTAAATTAAATTAGAATTTAGATGATTAAGTAACAGACTTGAGTTTGAAGTAGATCAACGAAAGTATCATCTACATACCGTTTGAACATCTTCGGCACAGCCAGGGTGGATGAAAAAGCATTCTCCTCATAATTTCTTCCATAAAATATATGGCGGCGAAAGTGGGGGTTACTGGAGTCATCATCAGTTTGTTGAAAATCTTTAACTTACTGATGATGACACATTGGTCAGTTTCAATGTGCAGGCATTATATACCAGCGTCCCCCTGCAAAACTGTGTTGAAATTGTTGGGAGAAAGCTAGACCACGACCAGGTTAACGTAACGTTCTAGGTATTGTATACAATACCGAATTTTTCAGATTGCTCGTAAAATATAATTATATACCTATGAGGGTAAATTAAAATTTAAAGACAGTCTTTTTTTAATAGTCAAAATGGCAGATAAGACCTAGGTGACATTGGAGTCTATAGCGCTTGGAACCATTTTAGGTTCGCTGGGATAAGACTCACCAGGTCAACAACTCACAATGCCAGTAGTCCAAGTTACTCTCCTTCGACATAATTTCACAACTCATGTTGGGCTAGCTCAAACTGATTTATAGCTATCCTAGCAGCCCTACCGGCTGCGCCCGGGTGTAATACCTTAAAATCTTCCTCGTGAATGACTGTATATTGGTAAAAATCGCATGAAAATCCGTGCAGTCGTTTTTGAGTTTATCACGAACAGACAGACAGACGCGGCGGGGGACTTTGTTCTATAATATGTAGAGTTATATTTATTTATTTACAGGTTGCTTTTAAAAGCCAGCCTAGCTGGTTTTATTATGTCAGCAATAAGTCACAGGTTAATAGTGGCATCTACTCTGATTCAGTATATCACACCGGTATTCAAGGACTTAGAGGTATTATATAGCTGTTATTAATAGGGGTTTCATTCGCCTAGAGATGTGCTTTAAACTAAGGGACAAATAAACTAGATCCCCCTACAATTTAAAATCTGTAGGGGGTCAGGTTTATCTGCCCCCGATTGTATCATAATATAACTATCGGACCCTGGACTTCAAGATATTATACTCTTAGATGAGAGATGGACATTTGGACACGTCTGTTTGGTAAGCCAATATAAGTACCTACATCGTTACGAGGTGATGACTTTAATCAAAACATATTTTTTATCTAAACTTAGCTGCCTTTTCATAACCTATTTTATATTAATATTTATCAGTTTAGCATATAGCAGATCAGCTTGAGGGATTACATTACCTCGTTTTTTCTCATTTTAAGGGGTTCCATATAGTTGACAGAAAACCGTCAAGTTTTGCCTTGTTCATTTCTACCTGTTCATCCGTGGATTTTTTCAGCGACTATAGATCTGAAAAAAGTAATTTGGAGTAGGTATATAAAATTAATCACGCCGATAAACTGATGAAATCCTAACTAATCCTAAATCCTAATATTATAAATGCGAAAGTCGCCGAATCTACTGGACTGATCATCATGAAATTTTGCATACACGTAGGTTAGGGTACAGAAAAAGACATAAGCTATAAATCACGCGGGTAACAGCTAGTAATAAATAAATAAAAATTGAAACAGTCCATATAAACAACTTTTCCTATCGGACCAAACTTAAGAACTCGCTTTTTGTTTGACTTTCTCATATTATTTGCCCAGGCGGCTGAACACTTTTCTTTATAAAGGCAAAAACCTTATAGCATTGATTCCATATGAGAAGTTGTTCATATTCGGACTGAGTCACTTCCTTAAGTTAGACGTACAAGTCTAAAGACTCCTGTGATGCAAATCGTGGATATATTTCCCATACCTTTCGAGTATTTCTTTATTTGAATATGAATTAACAATATCATTTTACTGATAATAAAAATATTTTTAATCCATCCCATCTTATTAGATGGGATGGTTATTTATAATAATAAAACGAGGACTTATTTTAGTACCACGCTTAAACAAACTTTCGACTTATTCATAGTTTCAACCTCAATACGTCACACATTGTTTTTCTCGGTTGTCACTGTCAATTTATGTAGTACCGATAATGGTTTGAACTAGGGACTAAATTAAGTCCTCGTTAAAATAAGACTTATTCCGTCTTATTATTAATCGAGGACTAACTTTAGCCGAAATAAGTTTACGCCTTTGACGATTCTACAACTGTCATTATCAATGGGTTTAGGGTCACGATAACATTTTGCAAAATTTCACCCTTGAAAAATTTAGAACTTGGAACTAATCGCCGACATCGTGGATCGTGATTTAAACCAGGTACTAAAGTTAGACCTCGTTTTACAATAAGACGGATTATATCTATCTAACATATTTTAGGTTGCCTACGCCAGATATAAGGCTACAGAACCAAAGTATGGTGAAATAAGATATATTATTAACAATGGAATTCAAACGTCATGTTCCATAGGTGTGTATATATAATCATTCTGTAGTTATTTTTCTTTTAGGGTACCATACCAAAAGGTGCCAACAGTACCCTATTACTAAGCCTCCACTGTTCGTCACAGGGCTGTATCTTTTGAACTGTATTTATTTAAGTATTTAAAAGTGCAATCAGGTAAAATTAATGCTATAAAGATTCTCTGGCAGTCAAACCTTGAGACCAATCCGACATATAAACTCAAAAACTTAAAGTAGAATACTTTATTGATAAGATATTTTACACAATAATTCCCCTGATTGCCTCTTCAGTTGACTGGGCTTTATTGAATCTGTATCGGATCGGTAATTTTTTCCAACTGATCATTTTAAGTACGAATTTTTTGACTTTTCATTTTACGTTGTGGATTTTTTTGTTATCTTGCAATTTTTCTGGATACAAAGTGTTCAGTTTGAAATTCTGAGTAAAGTCGTAAATCATTAAATTCACAATAAGTAAAGCTGTCGAAAATTTTGCAAGCAGATGTAATTGTATAACACGCTTGTTTTTTTGGAAATAATAAGAGTAAGATTTACAAGATTAATATGTATTTAAATTACACAATAACTATTACAGGAGGTACTGCCATTGTACATGCTTCTTATTGCACGCTGGCGTTCAGAGCAATATTTGCCGCGTAAGTATTTGCTTTGCATATTTTTAGTTTTACCTACATCAGATAGAGTTCGTACTTCTTGTACACTGCGCTACAGGAGAGATGGATAGAACGGTAAAATGAGGCAACCATTCGAGCCGCTTCGTGCTTTTCCCCTTATTAAGTATAGTGTAGGTAGATAGTGAAAAACTTGAGTCTATTTTTAGGGTTCAGTAGTAAACAAGGAACCCAGAAAGTTTCGCCATGTCTGTCTGTCCGTCCGTCTGTCTGTCCGTCCGCGGTTTTACTCAAAGACTATAAGTACTAGAAAGCTGTAATTTGGTATGGGTATGTATATTAATTATGCCAAAAAAGTGGTAGAAAAAAAAATTTGAAAAAAATTTTTTTTAGTGTAGCTCCTATACATGTAAAGAGGGAGTAATATATTATTTTTTCTATACAAGCCCATCGTTTTGGGTATTTTTAATTAGGTCTTAATGTGAGGTTGAGAACACCATTTTTCGATTTAGGCATCCGTTTTCGAAATATTTGGTTTTAAAGTGCAAATTTTAGAGGTAAGTGTCCCACCCTCTATCTGCTAAACGGTTATATAATGGAAACGTAAAAAAATATATATTAGCAGTAGTATATATACTGAGTTGAAAGGAAAACTAACATAGCTGAGTAATAAGTACAAACTATAAAATGTACTCTAAAATGTAAAATTTCATACTTAAATGTTTTTGGTCCTTAAACTGTGAGGTGCGAGTGTGAACAGTGTAAACTCAAAGTTGTCATTCGCAACTACGGAACCCTACACTGCACGTGGCCCGGCACGCACTTGGCCGGTTTTTTTTATATACTGGACCTTGTGTCATGCGCTGTGAGGATCCGTACTTGATAATGAATTCATCATCACCATCAGGTCCTCCCAGTCTCCACTGCAGGAGCACGACCCCCTCTGTACTACCAAAGCCATATAAGCCTGAGTAGTCACGAGGATTTGGCCTACACTCTCCACGCTGGCCAGATGGGAGGAGAGGAGAGGAGGAGATAATGAATTACTTGATAATTAAGATGAAATAAAACTTTGAAGCCCATTTTCAACTCAGGTTCAGAAAATAAAAAAGCAATCGACAAAATATCTCAATATCCTACAATTTGCTTCTTAAATTGAAAAAAAATCCGGCCAAGTGCGTGTCGGGCCACGCGCAGTATAGGGTTCCGTAGTTGCGCATGACAACTTTGAGTTCACACTGTTAACACTCGCACCTCACAGTTTAACGACCAAAAACATCCAAAAATTAAATTTCACATTTTCCAGTACATTTTATAAGTTGGTTGCGTATAACTTTTTAGTTTGCTCTTAGTACTCAGCTCTAATAGTTTTCTTTTCAACTTCAGTAGGTATTATACTACTGCTGTAATTTTTTTTTTCACGTATTCATATATAACCGTTAAGCAGATAGAGGGGGTCTTACCTCTAACAAAAAATTTCACTTTAAAACCACATATTTCGGAAACGGATCCCTAAATCGAAAAGTGGTGTTCTCAACCCCACAATATTTTTCAAAGACCTTTTTAACGATACCCCACACGATGGGAACGTAGAGAAAAAAAAATACTCCCCCACTTTACTTGTATGGGAGCTACCTACCCTAAAAAAAAAATTATTTCAAGATTTATTTCTACCACTTTTTTTCCATGATTAATATACATACTCATACCAAATTACAGCTTTCTAGTATTTATAGTCTCGGAGTAAAACCGCGGACGGACGGACTGACAGACAGACAGAGAGACAGACAGACATGGCGAAACGATAAGGGTTTCTAGTTTACTACGGAACCCTAAAAACGGAGTTATTTTCTATCCCGATGACAACTTTGATATCTAGATAGAAAAATAGTTTTTAAAATGTTGCTTAAAAACTCATTATTGATACAAAACTCTATCATTAAGTTGACGGCTGTAAAACACCTACTTCAATACTTTGAAGCTATGAGTCAACCTATATTTTTATGTTTTAGATGTGTGCCTGCAGAAAAAGAATATCCTGACATATTTAACTATTTACAATATACAGCATTTGCCCTCCCTCTAGCCATAGTGATGTTCCTTGTGAACTTTGGTTACCATGCATTACTTCTCATAATGTAAGTATAGCATTAATAACGTAACAATTGTTTTTTCAACACTTTAACTGACTTCAAAAAAGGAAGAGGTTCTCAATTCGTCTTTTTTAGGGTTCCGTAGTAAACAAGGAACCCTTATAGTTTCGCCATGTCTGTCTGTCTGTCTGTCCGTCCGCGGTTTTACTAAGAGACTATAAGTACTAGAAAGCTGTAATTTGGTATGGGTATGTATACTAATCATGGCAAAAAAGTGGTAGAAAAAAATCTTGAAAAAAAATTTTTTTTAGGTTTGCTCTCATACAAGTAAAGTGGGGGAGTAATTTTTTTATCTCTATTTACCCATCGTGTGGGGTATCGTTAAATAGGTCTTTAAAAAAATATTGTGAGGTTGGGAACACCATTTTTCGATTTAGGGATCCGTTTCCGAAATATTTGGTTTTTAAGTGCGAATTTTTGTTAGAGGTAAGTGTGCCCCCCCCTCTATCTGCTAAACGGTTATATATGGATACGTGGAAAAAATTACAGCAGTAGTATATATACTGAAGTTGAAAGGAAAACTATCAGAGCTGAGTACTAAGAGCAAACTAAAAAGTTATAGGTAAACAACTTATAAAATGTACTGGAAAATGTAAAATTTCATACAATTTTAATTGTTAGATGTTTTTGGTCGTTAAACTGTGAGGTGCGAGTGTGAAATCAAAGTGATAAATAAATAAATATAAATATAATATGGATCGATGATCTCCGTGGCGCAGCGGTCAACACGCCTGCCTATGACACGGAGGTCTTGGGTTCGATCCCCGGTCAGGTCAAGATGGAAAATGATCTTTTTCAAATTGACCTGGGTCTTGGATGTTTATCTATATATGTATCTTTTATAAAATATAGTATCGTTGAGTTAGTATCCCATAACACAAGTCTCGAACTTACTTTAGGGCTAACTCAATCTGTGTGATTTGTCCGTATATATTTATTTGTTTATTTATTATTATTTATTTTAGTGATTCTTTTTTTATTTGATAGGAAACGCTCCACAGGTGTATTAGTATTTTATTCTAATCAAGACAAATTGATGATGAGGACTTTACTCGTTCGACAGTCCAACGTTTTGACTAAACTTCAAAAGTGGTCCTATAATTTTTTTATCGAAATGTATCCAGTGCTCTTAGATAAAAAACCAAAGCCAATAACCAAAAAAAACTGTACAAGTATGCCGTTTGACTTAATTTTATTTCTGTTTAATTTTTTTGCGAATCAAGAGAAGTTGATGACGACGTTGTTCCTCTATTTTGATTGAATACCACACCCACCAAAACCTAATTTTTAGTTCCAGTTTGTACATTTACGTATAGGGTTGAAGTCGGTTTTAGTTTTTTGTTAAAAATAATTATATGATACGTGGTTCAGCAAAACTGTGAACTTTTTACCCGATTGTCCCACCTAGAAGGAGGGTAACGTTTTTCAAGCGTATGTATGGATGCATCTTTGTATGTATCTGTCTGTTTCATTGTTGTGTCCTGTAGTCTGAACTTCTCGACCGATTTTTGTTAACTGTCAAAAACAGCAGTTTGCTTCCACTTATATTTTCCTGAGCCTGATGGTTGCCAAAATAGAGATTAAAAAAAACTAATAATGATGATTTTTACGTTCTAGTTTTGGCGGGAAACCAATGACCGCAGCTCGCAAGCTTGACATAGGAAACACTATTAAAAAAAACAAGACAAGTATTCCTGCTAAAATAACGAATCATGAGAAGGTAAAGATCCAGCAGCTATCTGATTCTTTTTTAAAAAAATGTCATGGAAGACCAGCGGCGTGATAGCATTTGCATCACTATATGTGCTGACTGGCCCTTTTTTGGTGCCTCACTATATAGGAAAAAAATGCACACTAAATTGAATGTAAATATTTGTGTGTGGCATCTAATGAATATTTTTTTTATACTTAGTACATAAGTACTAAGTTTTAATTACAAACTCTACGAAAGAAAATGAATTAATAAAAAAAATGTTCTACTATCAGTTGGGTTTTTATTTCCATTTCTTATTCTTATATAAAATTATTGATAAGTGGTCCAGAATTATCCCCTGTATAGATAGATTTATATGGAATTACCGATCGGCGATTCCGACGTACTGGTCGTTTTTAGTAAATCAAATATCCTTTTTATTTACAGTGGACTTTGATATTTGTGATTATATCACTAGCGGTTTTATTTGCTCGCTGGAACGAATGGACAACCTCAGGATGGGCTGAATTTAGCATAGGAAGTGGTGAAACAATACCGAAGTAAGTATTAATATAAATTTCCATCTGTTACCCCAACATCCGCATAAATTGTAACTTGTAGCTGTATGAAGCTTGAAATGAAAGGTATTTCATAATCGGTTCAGTGATGGCGTGCGGTTTAATTGAAGGGAACTAATCGAATCTTTCTTCTTTATTGGTAGTTACTTAGGTGCCCACGACTTCGTCTGCATCTTGCAGTATGTTCATAAATAATAGCCTAAGTGTTATTCTGATGTATATAATCTATATTATTGTTAAGTTTCATTCAAAATCATTAAGTAGTTTTTGAAATATTTTAAGAGAAAAAATCAAAACCGAAATAGAAAATACGCAAACGTATTCTTTACTGAACAATTTTTACCAAGGAACATAATTATGTCGAAGTGTTTGGATAGTGTGGATGTTGAGAGAAAGCGTATGTTTGAACTCACATCTATTTATTTTCGTTACGTATTAATAATACAAAAAATAATAAAATGTTATTGAATGCACTCGTCCTCAAGCGTGGCAAAAGTGCACTGATTTCGTAAAACCCCTAAATGCAACAACGGCCGGCTGTCGTTATAGGTGCACGGATACACCGAACACGAAGTATGAAAAAAAAAATCGATTGACAGGAAGTTCATCCTCACATTTAATTCTAAACGGTTGCATAAAGTCCGTTTTGAACGAAACTTTTTTCCTTCGTACACTAAAGTCATGGAATGAACTACCTGCCATGGTTTTCCCGAGGGACTACAACATGAGGTTCTTCAAAAGGATGTAAAAAGAGGTACTCTATCAGAGGCGGCAACGTGCGAGTAACCGCTTTCCATCGATGGGCCGTATGCCTGTTTGTCTACTTATAATAAATGCAGTACGTTCCACGGAGGGAAAATAAATGATCGAAAATACTAAAGTTGTTTAAAAAAAATCGTTAAATGAATGTTCCAGAGTTAAAGATGCTACAACTGCCGCAGGGTTTGTGATACTGTTGCATATACTTCCAAGAAGTTATAGTTTCCTGAAAATTGTAACTGCAAAAAGTAAGTATTAACGTATATTTAGGTAGAAGTTTTCTTTACATTACCACTCTCCTGAAGTATTGCACTTAACTACCACTAGGTAAACGTGGCTTAAGCGTGTAAACGATGTGTCTACAATAAATATTTTCAGAAAGTTGGCAGCATAACCTTCTGATTGTCAGACAAGGTTTTAGGCAAAAGCTGACAGTCAGACAAGGACTTGTGGTCTTAAAAAAAATATATACATTTGATTGTTGGATTTTAGTACGCCCAACTATAAACATAACCTTAAAAAAACCACCACGTAAAAAGGCCGTCGTACCTTATGCACCAACAATGGTTCACGAGAAACTTGTATCATTGCACCATATTAATACAACTACTTTCACCACTCTCTTAGTCTAAATATAAATTCCAATAATAAACCACATTTTTGTTGGCTTACTAGGCCAATCAATATCGACACAATATAGTGCAAATATTGCAAACGCACATGAGACAGCGTTTTTTTTTTATATATTGTAGAAATCGCAAAAAATAGCCTACACCCAAGTCTACAACCTTCTTAACCCTGTGATAGTCATGTGATCATCACACATAATAGCGAAGATTTTTTAAATGAGAAAATAAACTGACATGTATTTTTATCATTTCCAGAAAAAAGTCAGCTTCCTCCACTAAAACCAGAATCAGCGATATTATTTTGGCGCTTTGTTGATAAAAACACAAATTATGGATATTTCTTTGTAGTAGGTAAGCTTGATAAAAATACCTATTTTCAAAGTTATTATAATCATTTTGTGATGTGTGATTTTGATGGGATATTTCGCATAAGTTATTTTGTCCTAATATTGTTTGGCATACGGGTAATGTTGGCATAAAATTATGTTTTGTTGTGATATACTTAATGTTAATTCCTTTAATTTCTTAAGGCATAATAACCATTAGACTTAAAGTATTTACTCATAAAATTTTAAGAAATACTTAACAGAAACAAAATTAAGTTCATTAAATTAAAATAAATACTTTTCCGGGTATAAGGAATAACCAACTTGGGGCGGCCTAAGTTGTCGTTTTTTAACCGGTAAAACAGAGAGTAGTCGTTGAGCGCGAATCCCGGCCTGTGTTCACTCTCATCCTCATACTGCGAGTGCTGCGTTTGAGGCAAGAGCGCGCGCCAAATGAACGCTCTAGCATATTATATCGTATCGTCTAAATTTAATTATGAGGTATTACGCGGACAATATACAATCTAATTGAAGAACTAATAAGAAAGCGCAACGGAATTTTGGTCCGCTTCTGTCTCTCCTCTGTGTGAGTGAGAGAAATAAAACTATGTTACTAACGTTAAACATGTCATCATACCCAATATGAATATTGTTTTACAGATTTTTGTGGTGTAGAGCTCAAAAATGACAACATTTTGGAATACAAGATGGCGGGCGCGATTTTTTATGAAAGACCGACACCTTGAATTCCAATACTGACATCACTTAGTGATCTACAACCAAAAGCTACAAAGTTAAAAGCTAGCCACAGATATCGTCAAATTGCCCTGTCATTTCTTTGTCAAGTAGCAGCGTGTGATGTTTGGACAGAGGCCGGGCACGCTTGGTCTTACTACTTGGGGTATCCAGCCTAATCTAAAATAAGTGGTTATAATGTTTTTAACACTTTAGGAGTTAGATATTTATTCGGTGTATAAATTACTGTGCCTATAAAACTTATGCTTAAATATCATTATGCATATTTAGGCCTTAAAATTACAAATTATTATGTTTCTAGTAGTTATGCTTAACAACAATTATACCTAAAAAGTTACGCCAGTTGAATATTGTGCATAACTATAATAAGGATAAGTAAAATTATGCCGTTAAATTATGACATAAAATTTTATGCAAAAAAATGGGGAACCGATTTTAAAGACGTTTACACACATGCGCATGATAAGCATATTTATTACAGCGAAATATACACTATTTGAGTAGTCAATACTTATCGATGCGGAATCAGATTTTGCCAGACAGAAAAAACCATTTTCTATGGAGTAAGACTATCGCTAATCCCATTCGTATCAGCTTGGGGCGGACGACATGTCGCCATTACGGTCTGCCGGAGAAGTGGACTGCCGAACAAAAGTTATTAGGCTGGCTTCATAGCAGTCCAGGAGATCCGTACGGGCTGTTTGTACAGGCGCCCGAAGCACGAGCACGAATGAGGCGTTAGAACATCGTTTCACAGCGACCCGGATTGTCTCACGGAACCGGCTCCGGATTAATAGCTGTGAAGCCAGCCTTACTCTCTGCAGAGGCCATTCGCTGGAGCCAGCTACTGGTTGCCTGTGGTTAGCGGTCGCGACAGGCAATTAGCGTTAACCCTAATAGTGTGGATCACCGCCGAGTAATTCCACAACTCGTCCCACAGGGCCCATTTGGGACGAATTGCAGAATATCAAATTAATTAAAATTTCATTCTTAAACTCGTTCCACGTTTATAAATGGTACATTCAGTAGAAAATGTGTTAGTGTAGAAAAAATAGTTTATTTTTATCAAAATAAAATTAAAATTTTGATTGTTCCACTTTTACTGAATAATGTAAACATAAAATAGTTTATACAATATTTTGTAAATTGATTGCAGTTCATTAAATAGTTTGAAGGATTATCGAGAGCCTCGCAGAACAAATTTTCCTTTGTTGCACTAGATAAAACATTAAGTAGAAATATTTTTTTAATAAATAATGTTTTTTTTTTATTTATCTATGGTCAAAACCACAGCAAATTGTAACAATCCTAAAAAAAATTCTTGTCTCACTGACTGTACCTAGCGTTAATTATGTTTTGAAATTCCACACAAAAAAAATGGACGAATTAAAGAATGAAAATATTGTAAATTTTTATTTTCTGCAATTCGTCCCAAATGGGCCATAGGGATGTGGGACGAGTCGTGGAATTACTCTCACCACCTACTTACACTAGGTTTTAAGCAGATTCCGCGACGATAAGTTTTGCTTTTTGCTGATTTTTGTTTTATCTAGTCTGAAAGGGTACATTTATAAACTGAATCTGTTTTCTTATAGGTGGTGCCATAGCCTTGTGGGCTGGGCTAAACACTCAATGGCCGGTAGGCGAAACAGTGCACACTGGGGCAAAACTAATTCGGGAACAATATGCATTTCTTACAGATTTGGACTTCGATATAGCATTACTTCTTGTTTGTATTATCTCAGTGTTTATGTGTAATATTATGTCAGGAATGGCTGCTGTAGCTATTTGGTTACCTACAGTATTATGCTTGGTAATTATATATTTTTGCTTATTATAATTAAGAGTAAATGACCAAGTGCGAGTCGAACTCGACCATTAAAGGTTTTGTAGTAGAAAGCGTAGAAAAGCCTATATACCATTTGCATTTTGCGCCAGCAAATATAACTTTGTATTTCATAGTGTTCGCATGAATGACAATGTTATATTTGCAGTTAACGAAAATATGATGCAATTTTTCCGTGTCCCTCCTAGTAACAAATAGCTGTGTCACTCGCAGATAAATAATAATTTGAAAATAGTTTCAGTAGTTTCGGAGCCTAATTCAATGCAAACATACAATCATTATATCTTACCTTTTTAGGGTTCCGTAGTAAACAAGGAACCCTTATAGTTTCGCCATGTCTGTCTGTCTGTCTGTCTGTCTGTCTGTCTGTTTGTCTGTCTGTCTGTCTGTCTGTCCGTCTGTCCGTCCGCGGTTTTACGCAGAGACTATCAGTACTAGAAAGCTGTAATTTGGTATGGGTATGTATATTAATCATGGCAAAAAAGTGGTAGAATAAAAACTTGAAAAAAATATTTTTTTAGGGTAGCTCCCATACAAGTATAGTAGGGGTGTAATTTTTTTCTCTATTTACCCATCGTGTGGGGTATCGTTAAATAGGTCTTTCAAAAATATTGTGAGGTTGAGAACACCATTTTTCGATTTAGGGATCCGTTCCCGAAATATTTAGTTTGAAACTGCGAATTGTTGTTAGAGGTAAGTGTCCCCCCTCTATCTGCTAAACGGTTATAATAGATACGTAAAAAAATTACAGCAGTAGTATATATACTGAAGTTGAAAGGAAAACTATCAGAGCTGAGTACTAAGTACAAACTAAAAAGTTATAGGCAACCAACTTATAAACTGTAAAATTTCATACTATTTTCATTGTTAGATGTTTTTGGTCGTTAAACTGTAAGGTGCAAGTGTGAATAGTGTGAACTCAAAGTTGCCATTCGCAACTACAGAACCCTACACTGCGCGTGGTCCGACACGCACTTGGCCGGTTTTATTATTGTAATATTAGTAAAGATAACTTTTAAACACCTGAACAGATTTGGATCAGTGGAATATCTTTAAAATGATTGCCTTGGAGCCATAGCCATTTTTGTCAGAGATTTTTTTTTTTTTTTGCAGAGAGGTGAGGATGATACGAAGGATTGGGCAAAAAAGATGTTCCTTGCGGCTTTAGGAGTCGGCATAGGAAGCTCCATGGGCTTTGTAAGCCCATTTATGTACACGCCCGCCTACTTCTGTCATCACACTGGAAAGGTCCCCAAACTTGCAATGGTATGAATATTAATATTAATAAATAATACATACATACATTATTTATCACGTCTTTATCTCTAGTGCGGTAGACAGATACAAAGGCCATAAGACCCGGCCACATTTAGCATCATAGTGGGCGTAAAGGTGGAAAGCTGAATCAAAATAATGATGGGTTGCTAGCCGCATCGCCTATTGATGTGATTCCTTTGATTTTTGCTTAATCCCTTGACCGGCTTTTACGGTCTGCGCGGGAAGAAAAGCGGCTGGTATATTCTATGTTTTTTCCTTTGCTGGTTTGGAAGAAAGAAGAGAAAACATAGAAGATATAATAAATAATAATTGAAATAAATGTATAGGGCAAATCACACAAATTGACCTAGCCCTACAGTACTATACTAATATTATACTTATATGAATAAACATTCAAGAACCAGGGTGCCGTGTGGTTCCGGCAGAGTAGAATAGGACCACTCCAAGTCATCCCGTGGATGTCGTAGAAGGCGACTAAGGAAACACAAGCTAAACAAAGCTTATTAACATCAAAGAGACCTCTCCAACCCGTCTCGCCAGCGTGGAGAGTGTAGGCCAAATCCTCCGACTACTCAGGCTAGTTTATGGCTCTGGTAGTACAGAGAGGGTCGTGCTCCTGCAGTGGAGACTAGAAAGACCTGATGATGATGATGATGATGAACCAGGGTAATCTAAAAAATATCGTTTTCCATCGTGACCTGACTGGGGATCGAACCTGGGACCACTCGTATTGCAGGCCACAACATGTAACATACTATTAAAAACAAAATAATTTTGTTTTCATAGTATAATTATAAATATAAATGTTATTAAATTTTGTGACATTTCTAACGGCTTCTTGTAAATGTACTTTATTACATTTATATTCATTTATGATCACATATTATTAAATTGAAGATAAATTTATGAATTATTTATAAATAAGTCTTCAATTTGAGACTTTTTTGTTGCAGTTAAAATATTCAGCAGTAGCTTGTATCTTAGTCGCGGTTATTATATGGGCTGGACTTGCCTTCTTAGCTCCGGTAATTTTTACGGAGACCTTATTATATAAAGACGCTCCATCCACTTATTTGCCATATGGACAAACAACAACAACAACAACGAAGCACCGGCGGAAGAAAGAATAATATAAAAGTATAAATACTAGGTATGTAATCTAAGAACTTTAGTGTAATGTAAGGACGTCAACTACGCATTTGCGTCAATTAATGTTTACCACAACTTTAATTTTTAGCCTTACATACAGTCGGCCGCGAAAATAAGCCACTTGTCGATTCTCATTACACGTTAATTAAGTGGCAATTCTACGGTCATTCTCATGTAAGGGCGTTCTTGTAAACATTTACGTCATTGTATGCAACTGCTGCTTCCATACTAAGAACATTTGTTAAAAGTGGCATCTTATCCCGGCAGTACTGTTGTTTTGTATTACTCTATGTTAACATTATTTTCTATTTTAGGCTGAGCGCAAACTAGGGTTACGACAGTTTAACATGCTTATCTCAGAACAGGCAGGTCCGCTGTAAAGAAAAACTATGTGCACCACGCATATTGTTTTCTTGACTATACCTATAGGATGCATTTATTCTACGATAAAAGCTGTAGCACTAGATACTTAGAAAAGGCATCGTATAGCATTTCGTCTTGCTGTCAATTTGATGGCCAAAGAATGTTATCGTGTAACAAAGTGGATTACCAAATTCACCACGTCGATTTAGCCACGTTAAGAGTCCCACGTAAAGCCGAAATCCCATACAAACGTAGTTTGGTTTTAGTTTTACAACAGTTAGGCCAATCTCAACCAAATTTCGTACATACGACTGGATAAAATTTGTATCGAAAACTTCTACTCGCTGTAAAAATTACAGCGAGTAGAAGTTTTTGTAAAGTATACTACACCTATACAAAAGTATAGGTATTGTTTTTAAAATTGAAATCTGATTATAAACATCAATATGCCTTATCCGGTTGTATGTACGAAATTTGGTTGAGATTGGCCTAACTGTTGTAAAACTAAAACCAAACTACGTTTGTATGGGATTTCAGCTTTACGTGGGACTCTTAAAGAGATGCCGCGTTTACTGTTTACAGCTCGTCAACAGCTTGTCTACAAGCCTGGTTGATAGGCAGGTTAAATCAGTTTGGACCATAACGTCAAGTGAAGTCACGGTGCCTACCTTGTTTATAATACCTGAGATGGCCATAGCACTTGCTGAGGAGGAATAAGTTTTCTCAAAAATTTGATTTTAGCGTGACAATATTTTAACAATGATTGATACTTTAAAGAGATTGCCAAGGCAAATTAAATGAGCCCAAACACGATAGGTCATCTTCTTTACGAGTGCCTATGCCCAGCCTCAGACTAGACTTCATCTATGATCAGGTGTATAGTACCGTAATATTATATTGCCGTCTGACTTACACAAACACACAAAATTTCAACGAAATCTGTTAAGGATAAGAGTCTCAAATTTTTGTCCTAAGATTTGACCTTTACAGACAAACCAAATAACAGGGCATGTTAGGAGGAGAGGCATGTTTTAAGGGCCCACACTAGGCCAACTAGCGACACCAACCATTTTATTCCTAATACTTTACAAATAAAACCAAATTTATGAATCTAAGTAATAGATTATATCTTTTAAATAGATTCATAAATTTGGTTTTATTTGTAAAGTATTAGGAATAAAATGGTTGGTGTCGCTAGTTGGCCTAGTGCGGGCCCTTACTAAGAGAGGTAAGCGCGGGGCCAGCAAGTTAACTCGCAGTTCGGGAGCTTGTCTCAAGCCGAGGTGAATAAATAAAGATGTGTAGAATATGGGTATTTTATGCGTATATTCTACACATCTAGGGTTATAAGGTTCGGCTTATAAGTTCAAATGTGTCCAATAGCCATAATACTTAGTTTTAAAACAAAAAAACTAAAGCTGTACAATTATCGTAGGTCTTAGACAATTTTGTCAAGGAGACTTTTTGATTATAGTCATGTGCTATCTTTTACCGGGTAGTGAATGTCAATATTTTTTGCCCCGTGTTTTACCTTAAAACTATAATATTAATTAATGCACTTTTTTTGATAAGCCGGAGTAAAATGCAGCACTTATTAATACTTAGTTTAAATACAAAAAAATGTTGCAGTACATACAATTATCGTAGGTCTTAAGCATTTTTTTTTGAAGAGACCTTTTGTTTATAGTGACGTAATTTAAATGTGTCTTAACTGTCGTGATTCCAGTTGCTGCTTGTCCTTATGTAAGGAATGAGGACTGGTCGCGACATGGTGACATGGCAATTTTTTAGTCATGTGGCATCACGTACCAGGTAGTGTATAGCGATATTTTTTGCCCCGTGACATAAAAACAGCAATATTAATCATGCACTTTTTTCGATAAGCTAGTGTAAAATGCAGCACTTTGTAATGTCTGGTTGACAGAGTATTTGCAATAATTCTTTTTCCGTTCAAAGTCACAATTTTCGTTGATGTTTCTAGTTCATTCTCGTGGTAATTGTTTTTTGTTTTCACGACTGATTTTTGATCATATTTTATTTTAATAAACAACAACAAAGAACAATGTAAGATCGTGCAGCCTTAGCGGTGTGAGGAGTGTCCCTGTCCCTACCTTACTTCATATCGCGATTGCCATGTCGCCCGGTCGTGTTGTTTTTTATTGTAGTCAAATGATATTAAATTGTGCTTTTTTTTTCTTTTAAGTTGTTGTTTATTTATTTTTTATAGTTGTGCCATGGTATAAAGGTACAATATTATTTTATTTAATTTCACATAAAAAGGAAGTTTTGTTTACGATCAGGCAAGTTAACAGTAGATAAATAATTAATGTATTCTACGTGATATTTTAATAAATACTAAAAATAAGTATAGTCTTTTATTAAACGTCATTGTTTATCCGAACACGGTAAAACTTTTGGACTGCTTCAAGCAGACCTTGCATATACCCAAGGAGTGGCTGGGCCGCAAACAATTCCTTTTTTACTTGATATTTTGCAATATAGTGGTCCGGCCGAATTATTTGGTGGGCCGCTACTCAAATGATTCCTGATATAAGTACAGCTACATGAATAGTAAAGCGGCACGGGAAATTTAAATTACTCTTAGGAGGAAGAATGGGAACGGCCAAAGAAACATGCCGTATCCTTTAAATTCCTTACTTGTACGAGCACAATATACTTACCTGTTTAATATACTAAATGAATTAGAAAATAGGCCACAGTAGGTTTATAACACAATACATTACAATACTTATTCTGATAAATTTTAATCACATTTGTCGGTAATAATAGTGATAAATGTTAATAATTTTTAAAACAAACGTAGGTACTCTGTAATTTTTTTTCTCTAGCAACACTGAAATCCTAATAACAATCAACTGCTATCACACATATACAAGAAAGACAAAATCTACAACTGGAGCGCAAGTCTGTTAATTGAAATCTATTGTCATAATATTATCAGACTAACACGAAGCAATTCATTCGCCACTCAAAATCCGGAGTCCGCTAAATCAAAATATTGCTTCAATGATCATGGTCTAGGAATCGTGGCAGATTTGGACGTGGTGTTTACATATTCAAAAAAACCGTTGCATGCAGTGTGTCTGCCACCAAAATATCTGAATAGAATCTTCAATAAGGACGCTTTTCTGGAATTTCATGTACAAAAAATACTTTTCTTTCATTGAATGGCTGTCAACTGAACTGATATTTTTTTCTTATGGGCCCCGACCTGAGAAAGTTAGTTGTTCATATTAACGAGCTCCGTGGCGCAGCGGTCAAACGGATACGGATGGTCCAGGGTTCGATCCCCGGTCAGCTCAATATGAAAAATGATATTTTTCAGATTGGCCTGGGTCTTGGATGTTTATCTATATATGTATTTGTAATAAAATATACTTAGTATCGTTGAGTTAGTATCCCATAACACAAGTATTAAGTAGCACTTATTTTGGGGCTAGCTCAATCTGTGTGATTTGTCCGTATATAGTTATTTATTTATCTGACAGAATTTTCTAAACATATTGTGCAACGAAGTACACATAAAATCACAGCTAAGTAGGGTCTACAAGTCAAAGATGAATAGTCCACCAACTTATAAAATGTTCTTGGAAAAGGATATGAGAATTGACAAATTTCATTGAAAATTAGTTTCACAAGTAAAACTATTCAAAGTCAAAGTTTAATTATTTATTTTCTACGGAACCCTACACTGTGTGTGGGACGATACACACTTGGCCGGTTTTTTAGATGGAGGTATTGTTCAGCGGCACTGTGGCGTCGTGTCCGGTAAGCAATTGGTTGGTATTGGTCAACAATGTGTAAGTGGTCACTGTTTATCAAAAATTTTCCAGTGTCAGCAGCTTATCGGACCCTACTAGTGAGTGCTGCCATCCGGTGGCAAGCATTACAGAAAACTTTCACGCTTCGTTACTTTTTCTAATGCTTTGCGGAAGAGTGACTTAATATTTTTTACAATTGGTTAAATAATAATATGGCTCAAACCAAAGAGGAAGAAAGGTTTCTTCAAAAAGTATACCTAGTTATCATTCTTAAAAAAAAAAACACTGTCACTCAAGCCTCCATAAAACCTGTCATCTGACCCTATCCATATTTGTAAACAAATAATTATTATTTGGATATTAAAAACGTTTATATCAAAATAATTTAAGAGGTTGTAATACATCTTAAGGTGTGCAATGAAGAGCAGTTTGACAATAAAAAAAATATTTTATTGCAACCAATGATACAGCGAATAATATCCCCATTGGAACAATATTAAGGCCGCACACTAGGCACAGTAGCGACGCAAATCATTTCATTCCTAATACTTTACAAATAGAAAGAATAATAATTGTAAAATGAGATTTATTTTTCTTTATGATATAAAAATGCCTAAGAAATACGAAAATCACTATCACTACATATTATAAAACAAAGTCCTCCGCCGCGTCTGCCTGTTTGTTCGCGATAAACTCAAAAACTACTGCACGGATTTTTATGCGGTTTTCACCAACCGATAGAGACATTCACGAGGAAGGTTTTAAGGTATAATACATGCCCGGGCACAGCAGGGCAGGGCTGCTGGTCGATGATAAAATATTGTCTCACTTTTTACACATCTAATTAAACGAGCAGGATAACCATTTTAAACGTCTTTTCGTAGGGAACAGGCTTTTTCCTGCTTCTTCAGAGCTAGGCTGGGTCGCCCTAGTACTGTATAAAAGTTAGGTTACAGGTATTAAATAAACCTTTTGTAGTATGCTTTGTTATTGATTTTTCTCCTTATTCTAGGTACTGCCTAGTTTAAAGCATGCTTCTTTCTCAGTATGTTTAGTTTTGCTATTTTTGATCTTGCATTTCTTGTAGGTACGTACACGAAGGCATATTATATAGCTTTACGTTTTTTGAAGAAACATTCAAAAGCGTATAAGGATTGAAAATTTTCATATCTTAGACAATCTTTGCTCAAGCTTAGTAACTCGTAAAGCACAACAACTGCTACATTATTGTACATAACTAGTCGTTAGCGAGTCCGTAGATCACTTATGAGCCGTTTATTAATCGTTTTTTTAACGATTTTATGAAATATTCACAAAATAAAGATATTGTAAAGGATTTTACACAACGTCAATAAGTCAATTAATAAGATGTCAGTGCAAGCTTAAGTCAAAGTTCTGTCAGAAATAGCAGACTTACAAATATTTTTGCAAATGGCGTCCACAATATTTTCTTAATGGCGCGATTCTGACCAAAAAACAGCAGACTAGGAAAAGTGTTCAATGTCTATCATTTTAGGGCCAGAATGGTTACCAACGATCGTGAATTCAAAATTGCAGACTTGCGGCCCTGTTTAATTTTATTTTAGTGGAAAGTGCCCAAGGCTGCGGAGTGGAGGAGCGGAGGAATATTGACCAATAGGATTTAGCAAAATCTCCGCTCCGCTTCAGATGACAGGGACTAGCGGACTAGTTTAAAAATCATACAAAATCGGGAAGCTGGGCGGGAAGCGGAACGGGGAAGCGCAGCGCGGAAATGGAGAGGAGAGACGAGTACCATAGCGGGCGCGGGTTGCGGCCGCAGTGTTCTGAAGTAGTCCGACCGGCTCCGCTTATTGAAAAATAGGTACCTATAGTCCGCTGCTTCACACCGTATTGTCTACTCCGCCGCCGCTTCGGTGGACAGATGCAGTACGCAACTCCGCTCCGCTCCGCACCCTAGCACCGCTCCGCAGCCTCACTACGCGTCAGTGCACAGACAACCTTATTCTCAATAGAGCTATATAGCTCCATTATAACCCTCCTCTACCTTTCAAGATGCATTATTATCCTCGTCACTCATTGGAAGTGAATAAAACAAGGCATTCCTGACACGTTTTTACTATAGCAAACAATTCAGATAGTACAACATTATTTATTATGAATCCAATCCGGTAAAATTAGCAAGTCTGGCCAAACGACAGGAGCCCATAAATAGAGAGCTACCCACGATATCAATATTACAATTATTGTAGGTCCAAATCCAGCTTTTATCTGTAAAAAAAATTAAGTAATTTTACAAGTGCTCACCTTTTGCTCACTCTGTCAATCACTTTAAAGCCGGCAAAGTAGAATAGGACCACTCCAAGTGTTCGGTACCACGCATGTAGGAGGCAACTTAGGGAACAAAATCTAAACAAAGATTATAAACATCAAAGATACTTCTCCCTGTCTGGCCAGCATGGAAAGTGTAGGCCAAATCCTCTGACTGCTCTGGCTAATATATGGCTCTGGTATTACAGAGAGGATCGTGCTTCTGCAGTGGAGACTAAAAAGACCTGATGATGTGATGATGACCATCTAACTGACCTCCGACTGGTCCTGATAGAAAAAAAGGGCAAAGCCAGACAACTGTTACCAAAAAAATGTAAAAGACGAACCATTTTTTCAGTTGGCATATTGACAGCTCCCTGTACGACGAGATTTCCAGGAGTTCCAACAGGGAGGCAGAAGCAGTAAGATGCTGCTAAACCTGCTGTTATGTTATACCATAGTGGATTTCTATCGATTTCCTTAGCCTGAAAAATATGTCATTGATCATGATTTTTTATATCCGATATTAACAAAGAATCCCTCGATCTGAAACTTCCGTTTATTCCACTTTAATCACCTAGGTAATATAATAGGTAATGTATAACCTAGGTAATGTATAATAGGTATGATAGGTAATGCTCATAATAAGAGCTTATTACAAAAATGAAGGAAAATACTCTAACAAAAATAACATACCAACTGCATAGCTATAGGTGCAATCACGTTGCAAACTGCTACATTGGACGCGAAATTCGTGATGAAAACAGTAAAAATAATAATAAGCAATATAATAAAATAATTAGGTAAACCCTTCATATTTCTCAGTAATTCTCCGATCTTTCCATTCAAGTTCGAATACTCTGGTTTTGAAGCTTGTGATAGTGCAAAGCCTCCACCTGTTAACAAATAATATACATTATAGACACCTATTGGATTTGTTTCTGTTTTTTTTTTGTTCGTTTTTCCATACAACGTGAGGCTATACCGCTAAAATCTCAATAAAATCTCCAAGTTCCAAATGGCAAATTTGTAAACAAAGAAATGTCAAATTCAAATTCATTACATACAATTTAAAGAAAAATAGTTTTACCACAATAAATTCAAGGTATTTTGAGTATAGGTAGGTACCTATTTTAATAAAAAACCCATTAATATTTACTTGTTTTTTTATACTTATTTTGAGTCATCGTTTGTCCCACTGCTGGGCAAAGGCTTCCCTCCAAACATACACATTATTTTCATGGGATGTGCATCACTGCAAGTTACAAAAATAACAAACAATAACGTTTTCAAGGTGACATAATTATTAGACTTTTTTTACTCTCCATGAAAATAAATGTTTATGTTGAGCCTGCTTTAAGCTATTTTTTATCGGTGGAAAGAATTAAGAAGCTGGACTTGTACCTTTAGGACTACTCAATCTCTTCATATGTATACGAGGCAGCTAAATTACAGAAATAGGTATTTACATATAGTGTACTAGCCAAAAGAACTCCAACAGATTGATGGAGTGGTGACTTAAAAAATAAACAAATACCTATCGAATATCTGGGAAACTATCAATTGGTTGATAATATGGGATTCAGATTGTATGTTTTGATCAAAACTTAAAAACCTATATTGCAACCTACTGTAGGAAAGATGAGCAAAGAGTCGTATTAGTTGGTTTTGTGATGAGGCAAAATGGGATCCATTCCAAATACAGGGAAGTGAAAGAGCCCATTGCGCATGTAGTGGGCGAATTTAAAATATGATATGAAAATACAGCTTAATTTACCTAAAAGAAACATGAAACTCCAGGGTAAAAGTCTATCTACTTCTGCCCAGTTTAAAACTGATGTTATTGGGGCTTTCGGCAAATCTTCAATTGCTGAAATGAATAAGTATTTTGTTATAATCAGATACCTATTCATAAGAAGTATTATTGGGGAAATTAAAAATAACCCCAAATATATTAATATATTATATAATTTATTAAGGGTGGCAAAAAGAATCATTTTTTATACTGTAAACTTTTTTATACACGTTAGTTATAGTTTAACAAATGCTGTGTAGACGCCTGTATTTATTTAATTCTACTGTTACATAAATACAAATTTAACAGCGGCCTACAGCTAATATTCTATTTTTTTATATTCTATATCGTAAGAGTTTTTCAATTAATAATTATAATTATAGCAAACAAATCAAAAGTTATAATACCAAAGGTAAAATAAAATAAGTTTCAACTTACCAATATTTTTATTAAAGCTTTTGAATAATTCCAAAGTCGAAGGCAATAAAAACATTAAAAAGGACACTAACATAGCTGCAGCAGAATCTCTAATGCTAAAAAAAGTAAAAAATATATTTAATAAAATCATATAAAAGCTGAAAAGTTGGTATTTGTCGCAGATTTTATATAACATATTTATATAAAATCTGCGATAAATACCAGTTTTGCAGAGAAAAACAATGAATATGTGAAAGATAATATAATACCTAAGTATTGTATTTTATTTTTAAGTTTTATAACGACTGTGCAATAGTAGTACCACTGGACGAAGCGTCACGGAACAGTTAATAGAGAAAATGCATTATTCGTATTATTTTTTTCGTTGTTCTTTGAAAAGAGCTCTCTAAATATGTCCAACAGTAAAAAAAGTACCTTCAAGGATCAAAAATTCTGACTTTAATAAACGGAAATTAAAGGGAGGTGCCATACAGCTGTTGACATTTTGCTGATAGCACCACCTAGGTATAGCATCACCGTGGTTAATCAATGAGTTAGGGTTCTAGAAACTTAAAGAATAAAACATAATACGTACTATTTATCATCTTGTATGCCAAAGTAACTTATGACTTTATCCCCCCATCCAACAAACATTTTTGGAGAGCGACAAAAAAACATCAACATTGCTCCGCTAAATAGTAAAATCACCATCTGAAAAAAATTTAGGTGTATAATAATTACTGTACTTGTTTTACGTCTTGCAAAGAAATATAAAAATTATATGTTATTAACTTGCTTTACTTTTGTTTGTTAACAAAGAAATATAAAAAGAAGAATATATATTTAAAATTGGTTGGCTATTTTAAATGAGAGTAGCTGCCATATGTAAGATATTGTTGGTTTCTGACTGAGGGCCAAAAATCCAGACTCAAGGTTGCCAACGGGCGACAAAACGCAGTATACTTGGCCTTCGTAAAATAGGGTAAGAAATACAGAGCTACGCTCTAAGACCATGGTTGTTGATGTCTTTGTGGCAGAGCCAAGCTACGGGCAAAAAAAAAACACTTTTGCTAGTAACATGAATGGCCCGGCTCGTCTGGGAAATTACCACACTCACAGAAAACCGACGTTTGATTAGTAGTTCTGCTATAGGTTTCTTACATAGCTTAACGATTGTATCAATGATGTCAGCTGGAACATCAACATAACGTGCCTTCCGAAGCATGGAGTAGATCAGGATATTTTTATGCCTCTTGCCCTTTGGTGGGGTCACCCACCCAACTGCCCCCGAAGCTGCTTAACATCCGTGAGCGCCAATCAAGCTTACGCTCACAAGGGCATTCATCACGCAGTTCTTATTGATTTTTTTGTTTTTATGTACTCCCAATAGCAAGCACGGAAGAATTTCAAAGAAGTAGTTTTTACTTACAATTTCCCAAAAAGTTATTCTACCCAATTTCTCCCAGTCTTTTTCTACTTCCTCTTTAGCTGCTTGCATACCTTCTGGTGTTATTTTGGAACGTTTTGCCGCTTCACTTTTAGGTCTTCGATCCATAAAAATAATATCATATTTTTAAATATGTTACATA
Organism: Rhodophaea formosa; assembly: GCA_963082605.1. Classification (NCBI taxonomy): domain Eukaryota; kingdom Metazoa; phylum Arthropoda; class Insecta; order Lepidoptera; family Pyralidae; genus Rhodophaea; species Rhodophaea formosa. Next base: position 9,205,694 of record OY720213.1, on the reverse strand, counting down.
GGTATGTTTTAGAACATAACTTCTTGATTTGTGACTAATCGTTTTAGCCGCAAGAAGTCCACTACTGGATATGGGCCTCCCGCTAAGGATTTCCATCATGGTTTTGCCGTACACCACGCTTGGCAGACGGATTGATGAGCACAGTTTGCTTTTATCTCGGGTCCACCGCTGCTGCCTATAGAAACCGTATTTTACAGCAAGGGCAGGGTATTTGCTTGTGGGACTGGTAAAGGGAAAGGTATTTGAGCTGCTACTTGCTCGGATGTATTGGAGATGAGAAAGTAGAACATCCTTACTTTTGGTCGGTGGTTATAAACACAGCACCTCTGAGCTATATTGAAATTTCTGAATCAGAATCCATAATGGAATACAGAATTACAAGAAAAAAAGAGTTAAAACGAAAAAAAAAGTTTGGCCTCCCATACAAAGTCACCAATCAGCTGAGCAAATTTCTATGGGAAGTCTCATTGTATTTTTGGGTTTTAACCTTTTTTTTTTTACAATTCTGTATTCCATTAGATATTCTGATTGTCATATAATAGCTCATAGGTTCAAATAAGCCGGTATTCATTTATACATACCTTAAAAATCCGAAATAATGCACAAGCAGGTAAATGTAAACGCCAAATTCCATTACAAGCATGTAAGGAATAGTAAATGCCGAAAACTTGGGAAATGATAAGTACTCTGGAGCCAATGGATAATTTCTGAAAGGACACACATTACGTAAAAGGATATCTCACCAAAAACATAAATGTAAAAAAGGAGAGCCAAGTTCAATACACAATTTATGCCTGACTGTGGGCTTCGCCGCAAAAAAAATGGAAATCTAAATGAGTGCCAAGTTCTGGGCAAAATCCAAAGATGTATTAATAGGAACAAATACATTACGTAAATGGATATGAGACTGCTGGCGTCCCTCAAGGATATGACACAAAATTTACTCCAATTATATAACAACTACAGAAATCAACTTTTATTTAAGTACTTACCTTGCAAAGAGTCCTTTAAATACTAGATTTGTTGCTGTACCAACTAAGGTTCCTATTCCCCCTAAAATGATACAAATAAGGTACAATTGTACGGCAAAATGTAATTATATTATAGTCATGCCTGCATATGCCATGCATGAAAGCTCTTAATCTCTATGTAATAATTATAAGTATAAGAGAGTCGTACCGATTGTTGCAGAGAACGTAGCAGCACAGAAGTAACACGTAGTGATATCCGATGCAACAAGATCTCCATTGACATCAGTTTCGTACATACTCAAGAGATTTTGCTAAAATAATAAATAAATTAATACTTTCCGATATAGGCATGGAAGTTTTTTTTAAATTGATTGATTGAAAATTGATATAATAACAGTAATTATAGAATCTCCAACCTGTTTTCAACGAAGACCACTCTTGTCATTTTCAAAGTCGCCTAAAGTAAAGATCAAGAGTACTAATATATTTATATTAAAAGCAAAGTTAAGCAAGGTTTGTATCAGGCAGTTAAAAATACTTTGCTAAAAGTTTTATAGAATCAAAAGCAAAAATACTGTTCGCCAAAAAAATGCACGTGTATTTCCTCTGTATTGCTCTTTGTCTACCCGTCTAGTTCTTCTTAGTGGACTCAAAATTTCAAATCGTTAATCCAAAGAAAAGACCCTCGTAGGCACTTTTGCACGTCAAAACTACGTGATATTCCTCGTGATAAGCATACTTACATCTTCAAATACTTTCAGAAGTGCGAAATTTATCGGTACCATCATCGTCGTGGCCGCAGTATTTGTTATCCACATCGAAACAAACATTGTCATGAATGACAATGTAAATAGCAACCTATAGAAATAATATAGGTACTTTTATATAGTTCTGTGACACTATCAACGATATTTTCTTTATTAAGTATTCAGGCGACTAAGAGTGAAATACTATTAGGTATTCGACGTTAAATTTATGTATCGAGACGCCGTTGAGAGGTGGCATCAGGCAGGCAGCTGTTAAATCAAATAAATTTTTAGCAAAAATATTATAAACAATTAAGTTAAAAAAATGCGTCATAAACTAACTGTTTCTTACGGCTTCGTCTGTGAATTTCAGTCTTATCACGCAGTTCTTCCGGCCCACCAGGCCAACCCCCAGACTATGTGTTCCGAAGCATATTAGTAAGGATCTTAAAATATACTTCATTCTTTATTTTTTAAGGGATAAATACACACAAATTGAACTATAGCCGCTAGTTGTGTACTTGTGTTGCAGGATGCTAACTCAATGATACTATATTTTATAACAGAGATACATGAATAGATTAACTGATCTATCATAAAAGCATTTAATTTACAAAACTAGCAGTTCGCCCCGGTTTTGCCCGTGATACATATAATTTTTTCTCCCCGTAAGAATCATCCTCATAATTCAAAGAATATTCAAAAAAATAATTAGCGAAAGCGGTTCAGCTGCTCTCGAGAATTGCACTTAGCAACACATTCAGCTATTAATTTTTATATTATAGAGATAGGCGTGTGTGTGGGAAAAAGCTAGTAAAATAATAAGGGAAAAACAGAGATCTTAGGTGTACTGAGATCTCCACAAGCGTTGTCACTGCATCAGCACAGCGTTGCATTTAAAGTTTGGAAACAACGGCAAAGGTCGTGCATGTTGTATGAAATGACAGGCCGCGCCGCAACCGATACTGCTTTCATTTCATATAAAATAAATAATAAATAAATATATAGGGACATATCACACAAATTGAGCTAGCCCCACTGTAAGTTGTGAACTTGTGTCGCAGGATACTAACTCAACGATACTATATTTTATAATATATACTTATATAGATAAACATCCAAGACCCAGGTCAATATGAAAAAGATCTTTTTCCATCTTGACCTGACCGGGGACCCGAGACCCCCGTGTCGCAGGCTACCGTGTTGACCGCTGCGCCACGGAGCTCGACGAAAATGGACAACACATGCTGCTGCCACCTGATTTTGAAATCAACCTTAAGTCAGCATACTTATAGTGAGAATATCCTATGGCTCTTATAGCACAGAGCGCCATCCTTTTGTGCAGACCTGACTGTTCAACGGCTGCAGCTAACACCATACTTCCGAGGAACATCAGAACTGTGTCCTAAAATTGAAGATTGTATTTTATTTTTTATTTTCAAGCAAACAACTAGGTACTCGGAAAATATGAGAAAATTGTAACATAGAACGGAAAAATAGTTATTGTAAATACCCTGTCAATTGGATAGGGCTTTGCTGATTGAAATAAATAAAGAATTAATTATATTTTTATTTTATTTGGTGGCAAAAAAAAACTACTGTTGAATGCGTAGTGTGACATCACTAATATATTTTGCCATGTTGACCTGGCGCGGACAATAATCCTCAGTAGCCAGCCATATTTAATTTCCTATATATAAAACCGCATTTTTATTCACAATGCTCTTATGACACACTGTGCACACAAACAATTCAGTAGTGCTGTCGTAGTGTCTAAAACATTCCACTCTATACTATTCTCTACGTTATATTCAAAGTCTGAATCAAACTTTATGGCGGCTCGGAACATCGCGCGAGACGATGCGCAGTACACAATATTAGGTTCAGCGGAACGCGCGCGGGGAGGCGGGGCGTGTTCTGCCATGGATCTAAGAATAATCAGGATATGCCCTTGGAAAATGTAACAGTGACGCACATAAAAATCCCTACACTCGTGTCGCGACACTAGCGCACGCACACATCGGCACAAAAATCCCTACACTTTTCCCCGGTCGAACGAAATGTCAAATTTCCCAAATGTCAAATACATGCTGCACACATGTGACTTGATGTGACGTAAGTTATGCTTCACTTTTGATGTGTCTAATGCCGGGTCCATATTATTCCTAGGTCCATGTGTTCTGCACAGCTTGCAGAACGCGACTGTATCACGATTATGAATTGACTGGCTAAGAATAAGAATATGTTATTTGTGAGTCATAGATAACATTTACAAAAACAGTTTGATGGTGGTAACAATCAAATATTCTTATAATATAAGCTTAGTTGATTGTTTCCGCCATTCGCCTCATATCAAAAGGAAAAGGTACGTACATTCATATAGCATAAACACGTTGTCCTAGTATCCATTACATCAGCCAGTGGGAATATGACGATTGGAAGAAAGGAAGTTATGGCCAAAGGTATACACTCTGTGACCCAATAAATAGCCATAACCATAAGAGTGTAACCACACCACTGATACTTCTGTAAAACGTAATACAAAAATTCAAGAACGTCGAACGTTCTGGTGCCATCCAATATACTGCACCCGTAGCACAGAATGGAAAATGCTTGGACAAAGAATAAGAAACCTCAAGAAGTCATACGCCGTATTGTTGTTTGTTTGTTTTTCATATGTGTAAGTGGCCAACACTGGTGTCAGATTTTTCAATCTGCCTTAAGGCATTTGACATAGCTTAAGGGCCCACACTAGGCACACTAGCGACGCCCATAATTTTATTCCTAATACTTTACAAATAGAAAAAATTTAAGAATGTAAATCATATAAGCCTTCGTTAATAATCCGAAGTATTTTTGGAATCTTGTTTTAATATTATCAGAATCAATCGGCGGTAATCTGATTTTCATAATTCTCACTGATTCTGATAATATTAAACATGATTCCAAAAATACTTCAAGTTATTTTATTAAGGCTTGTATGATATACATTCTTGAATTTATTTCTATTTGTAAAGTATTAGGAATGAAATTATTGGCGTCGCTAGTGTGCCTAAAGTGGGGCCTTAACGACTGCCATCAACGATGACAGCCTTTTATACGCCGTATTGTACTGCATCGAAGCCAAATGTGTGTAAGCTTTGTCTATGGAAATGTACTACGGGCTTTCTTCAATGATTTTCTTTTCTTGTACCTTATTGACAAACTGCTGAGGATAGCAGCTGGAAGCAACAGTAGAGAATACTTTTCGAAAGTACGATTGTTAGTTCAATACAAAACTAGGTGATAAACTGAACATACCTCCTTTATGCTTCATTAGCTGTTACTCGCGGCTTTGCCCGCGTGATATAGCCTATGTCTTTTACAGTACCCTAACTTATGTGTATACAAAATTTTATGCTGATAGGTTTAATAGATTGGGTGTGAAAGTGTAACAAACAAACACATAAACTCACTTTTGCATTTATAATATTAGATAGGAGTTAGGATATCTGGTTGTAGAAATTGGATATTAAGTCATTTACCTCTAAGTGCTATTTTTTTAATTTACATTATCTCTTAAATATTAACGGTTGATCGTTCTTCGCTTTATTGCAAGAAACTATTCATGATATGAGAAACGTAATATACGAAATAATTGTACAGCATTTAAACTGACCATCGACACTCCCTAGCGGTGATTCAGACCGGTGATTCAGTCAATATGAACAACTTTTCCTATTGGACCAATAATGGGAACTCATGCTATACAAATTGCTCCAGCGGCTGAACCCTGTACGAAAATCTCGATTTTTTTTTGAGTTTCCAGCATTGATCTCATTTGAAAATTTGTTCATATTGACGGGCTGAGTCATCTCTTTGAGAGAATGTTGAGAGTCAATACACACGCTTTATAAATAAATAATGTTACATTTTATATTTATGGATGCTTTGTATGGGTGTTAATAGCAGTAGAACCATAAAAAGGAAATATTTACTGCCTTGTGATTGTGGAAAAGAAAATTACCTTTCCAGGAAATGGCATTACGATAGGTATCATAATTAATGGAACCAGCACACAGAATACACCTCGCCAATATGTTGAGATAAATATCTTGCATTTATCTTTCCATGTTAGCACATCATCATCGCTATAATAAAACAAGATTAGTCAAAGACTGTATACTCTCTAGACTCCTTTTAATTATTTTTTTATTGCTCGTGTGCCTATGAGAGCTTTGTGTTAGCACATGCATGATGTATCAAGCAGTATTAAGAAATTCATTAATATGATATTTTCACAGATATTAGAAGATAGTAGTCGCCTTCTATGACATCCACGTCAAATCATTGCTTCCATCAATCTAAGTAAAGCTCCAACTATAGTTTTATTTGAAAAATGTGTACTTCTCTCACTTATCTATTCAATATATAACAAATAACAATAGGCAGGATGCTTTCTTTATTTGGTCTGCAATAAATATAAATAAGCTGACCGAGTGCTCTGAGCTGGACTTGTTCAACTTATCCGACCAAATTTAAACATATGATGTTCCAATCATGGTTTAATAGTTATTACTTAAGGGTTCTTAAACTATTTCTATTATAAATAAATAAATGAATAGGTGAACTTGTGTCGCAGGATACTAACTCAACGATACTATATTTTATAATATATACTTATGTAGATAAATATCCAAGACCCAGGTCAATATAAAAACCGGCCAAGTGCGTGTCGGGCCACGCGCAGTATAGGGTTCCGTAGTTGCGAATGACAACTTTGAGTACACACTGTTTACACTCGCACCTCACAGTTTAACGACCAAAAACATCTAACAATAAAGATTGTATGAAATTTTACATTTTCCAGTACATTTTATAAGTTGGTTGCCTATAACTTTTTAGTTTGTACTTAGTACTTAGCTCTGATAGTTTTCCTTTCAACTTCAGTATATATACTACTGCTGTAATTTTTTTCACGTATCTATATATAACCGTTTAGGAGATAGAGGGGGGGGACACGTACCTCTAACAAAAATTTGCACTTTAAAACCAAATATTTTGGAAACGGATCCCTAAATCGAAAAATGGTGTTCTCAACCTCACAATATTTTTCAAAGACCTTTTTAACGATACCCCACAAGATGGGTAAGTAGAGAAAAAAAAATGACTCCCCCACTTTACTTGTATGGGAGCTACCCAAAAAAAAATTTTTTTTCAAGATTTTTTTCTACGACTTTTTTGCCATGATTAATATACATACTCATACCAAATTACAGCTTTCTAGTACTTATGGTCTCTGAGTAAAACCGCGGACGGACAGACAGACAGACAGACAGACATGGCGAAACTATAAGGGTTCCTAGTTTACTACGGAACCCTAAAAAGATCTAAGATTCTTATTATAAGTGAATATATTCTTTGTTTTTTTTTTACTTTTTGGTGTTTTAGGTTTTCTCGCGCACGGAAATGTGTTTCTAAAGTGCTTGCCTGAAGCAAGCACTTCAGAAACACATTTGCGTGAATATGTAAAATGTAAATGGTCCTAATTTGTAATGTAGTTTTTTGTTTATTCAATAGACTATGTTCTCCGAAGAAAAAAAATAAACAAGTAAATATTTGTTGTTCATCGACTTAAATAGAAAGGGTATCATACTTGATAATTAGTGATAAAGTAAGCCGCCCACCTACTATGTTAAAGTATTATTACTGTGGGAGACTCACTACTTGTGCTCTTGCACCCAGCTTAGAAACATAGTTTTAGTCTTTCCTATAAAATATAGTTAAAACTTAGTGCAACCTTATTGCGTTATTAATTAGAGCGTCCGCGCTAGGCCTATAGTATCCACTTTTAGATAATCACGTCGCTCGAATTCAAAGTCACCCTTAAGTCCTAGTCCTAGATTAACAGGAATCAAAAAAACTCACATAGCATCAACAGGGCTCTCAATATTGCTTCCATAACTAGCCGTTTCTGGATTAGTCAGTTCCATTTATAAGTAATCAGAGGAAATTATATTCGATAAGCAATTTTATATTTAATGTCAGTTTTGCAATTTGTAAACTGATTAAAATCGAGATGGTTGTGGTTTTTGCATAAAAAATATATTTTCAAATCATCATTTCGTGTAGGTGACACGGTCAGTTGACCATACACACCCTGGTGTTAGAGTTCTTCGGAACCGCTTCTCGGTATCTGACGTAGTTCCTTTAACGACTACCAGATGGCAGCCGGGACCACCGGCTTAACGTGCCTTCCGAAGCACGGAATCATTTTGCTTATCAGACAATCAGGTGAATTCATGCCTGCAATGTCCTAACCAAACTGGAAACAACTTAACAAAGTATGCTTCCCGTGGGAATCGAACCACGACCCCCGGGTCAACAAGGCAAACGCCTTAACCACTGGTTCACGGAGGCAGTACATACATTTGCTAAAGGATGAGTGGAATCACAGAGATGTAATATTCTGATATCTATGAGTCGAATCGAAACTGGATCATAATGGTCACATAATTGCTTAATTTATTTTAAAGTAATCGTAATTATATTGAAAACCGTTTATACCATCATAATGACCCCTTTATCAAATATCTTACAATTTGAGAACTGGTAGTAACATCGGTACTTAAATTGGTCTAATTACTACTTAAAAATTGTGAAAACTGCAAAAATTAATTGCCAGTAAACGGATGCTATATTATGATATAGAGGGTCGTGCTCCTATAGTGGAGACTAAAAAAGACGATGATGGATGTTATACTCTATGGGTTTTTGGTACTTTCAAACAAAGATTAGCATATCAAAACGGCGGGAGTCATGAGCAGTAAAGAAAAAAGCATAGAAGCTACTTAGGACTACAGATTCGGCTCCACGGATTCATGTACGGCATCATCATCTTCATCTCATCCACAAAAAGTCCACGGCTGGACATATGCGCCTTCCCCAACATTAGAGGAGTTTAGCCATATTCACCACGCTTGGCAAATGGGTTGGTGAGTGCAGTTAGCTTGGCTTATTTATATCGGTTCGGATGCTGTTGCCCGACGAAACAGTTTTTAAGCGAGGGAAGGGAATGGCTTGGATGTATTGGTGATGAAAGATGATGGCATATATTTCTTACTAGCTGATGCCCACAACTTCGTTCGCGTGGACTTTATGACTCCCGGCGCATTAATATACGAACTAATATCGATACATAATAAAATACTTGTAGCAGTGTTATCTGTTATATATAAAAAGTCAATAAATTAAAAGTTAATAAATATCAACGTATTTTGCAGCAAAAAAAAAAAACGCTGCGGACCCACGATACCCCCTTTATATAGGTACCTATGTACTATATAAGAACTATCCTTTGGGTTAGTTTATTTTAGCGCCTGATTTCAGCGAGGATAGTTTCATTAGATGTTTTTTTCTCTCCTTTCCGTTCCGTTCTTTATTTAAAACACTTCGCAGCACCAAATTAAATATTTCCCTGTGTTTCGCTGTGAATTTGATCTGCTGTTCTGCTGCTCAACCTATAAAGCGCACATCTCCAAGGGCCGCGGCCGTCAGGAGGGACGAACCTCGGCTTTGGGTGTTGCTTGTGTGTACAAGGCTTGAATACACAGCAAACTCTCATATTTTGCCGTATAGGCTGAAAGCTACGTTATGGCAATAGGGCATATCCTGGTTGCTAGTGACCCGGGACTGCTGGGCGGTCACTAGTAATATGAGCTTATCGTACTCTACGCACTTTATCCCAGTGGAGTGTGACTCTGTAAAATTGTCGATATAAAGTAAATTCAACAGAATTTTTCAACTCAAGAATCTGTTTCAGAAATATTAAAATTAAAAAAGTCTCATAGTACTCGTACCTACTTATTTGCATTGGAATTACCCCTGCAAGCTAATTGTTCTCTATGGATAGGAATGTAAAAAAAATTAGGGCAGTAATATGGTATACAGTGCACATACAGTGCGATAATGATCATTGGACACTTGGATGGCATAAAAATGGAAGCACTGTGTGTAATTAGAGCTACAAGCTAACAAAATATTCTTAATTTTATAAATATAATTAATATTTAACAAATTAAAGCGCGAAATATCCGCAACAAGCTATGTTCCAAAAGTGACGCAATACAAGATAACAGCAATGCCAAGACGTGTTAGGCATCTTGATGGAGGCGGTGCCCGCAGTGAAAATATCTGTTTCTGACGTTTATTATTGAAGATTAATAGGTAATGAAATTACAAGCTTTTGGGAAAAAAAGTATGACCGCGTAGTAGTTAGCGCCTGCGTCGTTCTTCTTGTGATTTTTTGCTCTCTGGCGCAGTGGCGCCACCTTATTAATCTGAGGCGCCACCACTAGTGATGTGATGTACCGTTTGAACCAGTCGAATAATCGACGCCTAGTGTTGGGCATGTCATGACTTAACACCAAGCCAAGTTTATAGGGTACCTACCAACCAGAAATTACCCCAGGTTTTATGAAAATGATGCCATACGAGAAAGCCAAGTTTATAGGGTACCTACCAACCAGAAATTACCCCAGGTTTTATGAAAATGATGCCATACGAGAAATTATCTGTGGCAGATTATTTTTCCTTCAAGACCACTAAGTTGAAATTGCAAATTTTTGGATTCTTATGATGTATGATGATTCGCAAAATGTTGAATTTGTAAGAAGTTGAATTTGATGGACCTGGACCCACAGTGTGGATTTCTTAAAATGTTAAGTTGGCAAACAGTTGAACTTGAAATATGTATCTCTTTACTATTATATAATATACAAATTTCACAAAAAATATTACAAATTTTTAATTATAAGTAGAAATAATCTTCCAACTCGTCACATTGAGGCAACGTGCCCAAAATACTGGCAGCATTACCGCCCTGAACAGCAATGTTGATGCGTTGAGCGAAGTAATGACCAGCTCTAGGGTCACCCGTTGCCTCAAAAAGATGAGTTGTGTTATAATCCCAAAATGTTGAACGCAAAAACGTTGTTTTAGCCGCCCAACGCTGACAAAAGGGTAGGAAATTACTACCTACCACCTACTGCGTGTTAATAGAGCTAAATTAGCACAGATTTACCTAAATTATATTTTACCCAGCAGCGTACTTAGGTACCTACCTATTGTCTTAAAGGTCTTACTTTAGTTTTTTGTGTGTAACTAGCCAACACTGGTGTCAATTTTTTTCAAGCTGCCTAAAGGCATTTGACATACATCGGCTGCCATCAATGATGGCAGCCGGGACCAACGGTTTGACGCGCCTTCCAAAGCATGGAGGAGCTCGAGATATTAGGTGCTTATGAGAGGGTACACCCTTAAAGAACCCCCTTGCTAAAAATCGAATTCTGAATATATTGCAAGAGCCGCTTATTAAGCCATATTTTTAGTCTCCACTGCAGGAGCACGACCCTCTCTGTACTACTACAGCAATATATTAGCCAGAGTAGTCAGAGGATTATATTAATAAATACAAAAAGAAAAATATAAAACTGGACATAGTTAAAAACTTTATTATTGAGCATTAAAACTAATAATCATTCATATTAATAACTAAAAATATCACGTACATAACATTAACACTAAATTAACATCATAAAAGTGAAAAAAAAAATCTTTAATCCGCAGAATATTCGATTCTCAAAATATCATATTCTTAAAAGAGCTATGGCAGATTTTTAGTTCGGGGCACCAAAAGTGTCTTATAAACTCATTCTGTCTTATTATAAAACGAGGACTAACTTTAGTACCTGGTTTAAACTATTATCCACCCAAAACAAATTGACAATGACAGTTATGAAATGGTTGAAGTGACAGGTGTTGACTTATTTTGGTCGGATAATGGTTGGAAAGGGATGGAAAGCATGAAGGTGATATTGAAAAAAGAGTGGCTGCTGGTAATCGGGTAAATGGGGCATTGCATTCTTTTATGAACAGTAGGAAGATATCCTACAAAGCCCGACTTGCTGTTCATGAAGGGGTGTTAGTACCAACTCTTATGTATGGCAGTGAAAGTTGGGTATGGCAGAAAAGGCACGAAAGTAGAATAAATGCAGTTGAAATGAGATCGCTAAGAAGTATGTGTGGTATAACTTTGAGAGATCGGGTAAGGAATGACGTAGTGCGGGAGCGATGTGGAGTGAAAGATGATGTAGTGACTAAGATTGAGAAAGGAATGTTAAGGTGGTTTGGCCACATTGAAAGGATGGATGAAAGAAGAGTAACAAAGAATATTTATAAAGCCAGTGTGAATGGGATAGTTGGCCAGGGTCGACCTCGTCGAACGTACTGCGATCAGATTGCTGTCGTTCTTAAGAAAGGAGATGTAAGAAGTACCCGAAACCGAAGAGCATGCATGGGGAGAGTGATGAGTTTAGATGAAGCTAGAGGGATTTGTCAGGATCGTAGCAAGTGGAGGTCTATAGTCTCTGCCTACCCCTATGGGAAAAAGGCGTGATAATATGTATGTATGTATGTATGGATAATGGTTTAAACCTGGTACTAAAGTTAGTCCTCGTTTTATAATATGACTGATTGCAACCAAAAAACTTATTATTTTTTTAAACGCTACTTGATATTTAAGTCATATTTATAATTATCCTGATATATTATAACTCCATCGAGCTCTTTTAGTTTTTTGGTAATAAAGTATTGTTTGGTGCAAAGGTACTAAATATCTATTAATGACCTAACCTTTAAAACTTCTAAGCATCTTATCTCAAAAATCTAGCTTCCTATAAATATGATTTCTTGACCTTTGAAATGGGATAAAACAAGGTATACCTATTTTATTCAAAGACGCTAACTTTGGTTGTTAACTAAAATGATGTATGGGAAGCTGCCATAGCTATTTACTATCTATCTAAATCTTCGAGCAACACGGCCTTCCGTACGAGTCCGTACGTATCTCGAAGATCTAAATATACATTCCAGCTACAAATCCAATTTTGATATGAACAATTAGTCTGGCACAGTACTAAAAGGAAAAAGGAGTTTTTGACCCAAAAGGAAACTTTTCGGAATTTACTCGACCGCGTCAGATTAACACACGGCGAATATGTTGTGTTGAATATCCCTAGAAAATCTAAGCTAAACATTTAATTATAGTAATTACAAATTTTTACTTGAAAATAGTCGTGGTACACCTACGAGTATCTTCAAGTAAAAATAGCATATTCTTATTGTGCTTACTTATAAATCTGTCGAAAGAGTTAAAAAAAAATAAGTAGGTATAAAAGTTACGTTACAGATTTAGAAATCTTCAGTACCTGTATCATTCAGAATATAGGCCATTTCTTTTCTTGTCTAATACCTTGTACTTAAACTTGAAATAAGTAAATGAATTTCATTGCGTTGGAAAAAAGAATGCAATTAAACATTTAAACGTGTTATCGTCTATTGTCATTAAACAAAAAAGTTGAAACTATTTTGATTGTTATGGAGATTTTATAGAACTTCAAATCATCATCATCATCATCATCGGGTCTTTATTAGTCTCCACTGCAGGAGCACGACCCTCTCTGTACTGCCAGAGCTGTCAGAGGATTCAAATAATTCAATAATATTAGACTACTTTTTGACCATATTGAGAATCTGCCATTTTGATAATGCAATTATATTGAAAATCTGATATGTATTTTAAGAATCAGAAAAAATATAATGCGAATAAAAGACCTTCAATATTATACTTGTAGATAAAAAAATAAGATAAATATTTGGTCCCGTAATGATTTAGTAAATGTTGGTCTACGGTCACTCTTTTTTACGTTTAGAGTATATCCATGGAATGAGATTCTGAAAACTCGTATAAAACTAAATTTTGGCATTCGTATAGTTCTCTAAGTCATATAAAATATGGTGCCGTAAAATGTTCAATTAATTAAAGAAAAAAATTTATTCTTTTTAGTGGAACTTTATAAATATCACAATGACACGGTTTACACGAGTTCTCACAGCTGGTCATCTTTTATAATGACAATGACCTTATTTATTTAGTTGCGTGTTTCCATGAGTCTGGGGCTTCACTGTTCAATTCAGGCCAAACGATGGGTGCATAAAAGCAAAAACAAATAACAGATATGATGATTGTTGTTATTGTTGGAGCTATGCCGCATTTCACCTATAAACAAATAGATTTATTTAGTTTGATTACATAAACAATTCTTTCTTTTATTAGATAAAAATGTATATAGCACGTTAAAGTTATATTCGGAAAGTATCTAGCGATCAAACAGCGTTAACTGCGTACACTGGTTACCTGGCATCAATATTAAGATACTTATAGACTAATATTTTAGGAAAATTCCTTAATCAAAAAGTAGGTTTTTAAGGCCCAAAAAAGACCACCGAAACTAGCGACACCCGTTATTTAATTCTTGTTCTCCGAAATAAGAACAAATTGAAAAAATCTACGTAAGTACTTCCTTAGTAAATTACTTGTAGTATTTTTAGTAGAACTTTTCATCCACATCAGCATTTCAGACTAAGAGAACTATTCATTACCGCCAAAAGTGGCCGCTTTTGGCGGTAAAGCGTAGTTCTCTTGAATTACCAAATGCAAAATAAAGAAAAGCAATACAAAAAATACTACAAGTCATTTACTAGTGAAGTACTTACGTCGATTTTGTCAATTTGATCTTATTTAGTAATAAAAGAAATAAAACCAAGGGTGGCGGGAGTTGGCTGGTGTAAGCGCCTTAATAGCTGTACAAATGCATTCAAAAAATTACGACAATTAACTCTTCCGTCTATTCAGTGTGGCCTCATCATCATCATCATGACCTGTTGATAGACATCCAAGGAAAAAATTAAATACCTTGCCCTTATGGGTACACAAATTATCCGCGATTTTTTGTGATTTAGGAGCTAGAATTTTATGTTTTTTTAATTGAATTTTTATCTTAAGTCGATTTTTAATTATTTTTTTCTTTTTTAATTTTTTATAGTCATCATCATTTCGTGTAGGTGACACGGTCAGTCGACAATGCACACCCTGGTGTCAGAGTTCTTCGGAACCACCTCTCAGCCTCTGACGTGGTTCCTTTAACGACTGCCAGATGGCAGCCGGGACAACCGGCTTAACGTGCCTTAAGCATGGAATCATCTTTCTTATCAGACAATCAGGTGATTCATGCCTGCAATGTGCAATGCGCCTTAACCACTGGATCACGGAGGCACGAGTTATAGTAAAAATTAATTTTCACAATGTAAAAGCTGTATAGGAACGTACGTAGATTATGATGAGATTGATTGATTAAATGCTTAATTTTACTCCAACATTATCAAATATTGCCACAATTCCCTTTTTCCGTTTGTATGGAGACATGCGCGTCCAGGCGACTCTTAAACAATCATCTTTAAATTTTTACACTCATTATTTGACATATGGAAAAGGGCAAGGCTGCTTTTATCTTGAAAAAGAATCGACTGTTTCCGAGGGATAGAAATGAACACAAACGGAGCTGCAAACGAAAGCTTATAAAATAAAATGTTGTCTAAATGAAAAAAAGAGGAAACGAAAATAAAACAATGATTGTTATTACCATTGACATGGTTTTAATATTTGCGGCTCCTTGCACGATCAAATTTCCAGGCGTACCGACGGGCAGTAAGAAGCACATTGACGCGCTAAACCCTGCGCTAATACAAGCATAAAGCGGGTTCATTTTCATTTCCTTTGCCTGAAAAGATTTTTTTATACATTTTTTATATATTTTTAACTAACAGCGATGCCACAGAATACTACTGTTATTACAATCAAGTTCATTCGCTTTTCATATTTTTGGTGCGCTAAATTATCATGTGCCGTCGAAGCATAGAACCATACCACAACGGTATCATCTTTGACGTGACCAAAAAGTTTCATACAAACTAGAGTTGCTTTCCAACTATACACATACATAGACAGTTTAGACAGTGCTACGTGCAATATTTAATAGATATTCATTACAACAACTGTCTATAAAAAGCATTTACGATTATTACATTTGTTCAGATACATTTTGATCTATCAAATAAATGCGTACTATTGATTAGTCTATACAATAACCTGGCAGTGGACCTACAGCATACTGGTGACTTTTCGGGTTCTAGCATGCCAAAGCGTTTGCCAGAGCTCGTGCCTTCGGATAAGACAATTATTACCGAAGAATTATAATATCCATGACAGTACCTATTAAGTTATAAATAAATAAACAAAGGAGTATTTTTTTTATGTCATAGGACGGCAAACGAGCAAGCGGGTCACCTGATGGTAAGTGATCACCGCTGCCCATGGACAACTGTAACACCAGGGGTGTAACAATAGCATTGCCGGCCTTTTATTTTTCTCTCCCAGAGGGGAGAGGGGATGGGCCTCCGGCTCTCTCACTCACCGAACGAAGCATAGCAGCGAATATTTTAATTATTTAGAATATATCAAAAAATATTTTTTTTTCACATCCAAATCAAATCAAATCAAATCACTTTATTGTAGAACACAGGTAAGAAATAAGTTGTTACAAAATGCGAGAGCACAGTCTGCACAGGCGTAGTCCTGCTGGTCTACAAAAATATTTTTTGTAAGTGTATGACTTTTGTTGCCCATTTTGGTGAGAAAATATACTTCTTGACTTACTTTTGTCGTCGTGTTAATTTACTTAAAACAAGACTTATCTATAAATTACCTTGCAACGGTAGTTAGACTTTCCGAGGGTGGTTTAAATACCTATACAACCTCACCTAACTAAACCATGCAATTATAGACCCAACTCTTAAGAAGGGGTGTATGATGACTTAATTTGATGAAATGCACGACACTTACTGCTGCCGCCAAACTTCAAAGCTTACCTGTATCTAAGAAACGACTAATGAAGCTGACAGAAAATTTAATAAATTAAAAAAAAAAAACACTTACAATACTCATAGTAATAGGAACGAACACATTAGCAACAGCAACATTAGATGCAAAGTTTGTTATTATAATAACAAGTACAGTTATCATTAAAATTGCCACTTCCTGAGGCAGACTTGCCATGAAACCCAGGGTTTCCGCTATCTTTTTGTTAAATCCAGTAGCGCTGGCTGCTGTTGATATGGCAAAACCTCCGCCTGCAAGCAAGAAGTATTTATAAATAAAGGATAGTTTCTTTTGTTGAAAAACGATGTAGATTGCCAACCTATGACATAAAAAAAAGAAAAAAAAATTGCCGTTACACGCGCGTAGCAATCATCATCATCAGGTCTTCATTAGTCTCCACTGCAGGAGCACGACCCTCTCTGTACTACCAGAGCCATATTATTAGCCTGAGCAGTCAGAGGATTTGGCCTACACTCTCCACGCTGGCCAGGCGGGTTGGAGAGGTCTCTTGATGATTATAAGCTTTGTTTAGCTTGTGTTTCCTAAGTCGCCTTCTACGACATCCACGGGAAGAAGAAGACACGGGAACCACACGGCTACCGCGCGTAGCAATGTTTGCACATTTTTAGGAACAGTACGTAACGTAGACGGCTATACGAAAACAATCACTAACATATTTGTGTATAATTATTTACGCACCTAATAAGAAACTGAAGCTATATGGCATCATACTATTTAGCAGCGCCCAATCCAATACAGAGGTCACCGGCTTTTTAGTTAATTGTGACTGAACTAAAAAAAATCAAAAGTATTAATATTCCACTTATTTTGATTCTGAAATAAATGAGTTTTCATCCCAAAAATATATCTGTGCATGCGCTGTGAGGGCCCGTACTTAAGTCCGCACACTAGGCACAATAGCGACGCCAATCATTTTATTCCTAATACTTTAAAAATAGAAAGAAATTCAAGAATGTAAATCATATAAGCCTAAGTAAATAACCTGAAGTATTTTTGGAATCATGTTTAATATTATCAGAATCAGTGAGAATTATGAGAATCAGATTACCGCCAAAAACGGCCGCTTTTGGCGGTAATCACATTTTCTTTTAATGACTGATTCTTAAGCATGATTCCAAAAAATACTTCAAGTTATTTACTAAGGCTTATATGATTTACATTCTTGAATTTCTTTCTATTTGTAAAGTATTAGGAATAAAATGATTGGCGTCACTACTGTGCCTAGTGTGCCCCCTTAATAATCATTACAAACTAAATTTAATATTTTGTATACGTTCTAAAAGAATTTTAAAACTCGCAACTAGGATTTGTGATAGCCTAATAAAAGAGTTACTATGCAAAAATTTGGGCCCTCAGACCTAACCTCAAAAAAATTATAAACTGAGCATGTTACAGAAAATATCTGTATTGTACAATTTAAGTATTAAAGCAAATTGTATGTCACTGACATTTTTATCAATACGCTTTCTTATTTCCTAAATCTGAGATGAAAATGGGCCCTCATACGGCATACTTCAAAATTTTATTTCAACTATAAAAAAATATCTAGGACTACTGTTTGTCCTGAGCTTATGCAATCAAGCTTATATTCATTTGTAAAAATAAGTCTAATCAAAGTAAATTGCATGTCTCAGTGACATACAAAATTGTACAATAAAGATATTTTCAGTAACATGCTCAGTTTATTAAATATTGCGGACTGAAAATTTTTGAGGATAGGTCTGAGGGCCCAAATTTTCACCTAATAACTCCCCTATTAGGCTATTACAAACTCTAATTCCAAGTTTTACAATTCTTTTAGAACATTTACTTAATATTAACGGAATATTAACTATAGTTTGCAACGATTATTAAGTACGAAAATTTCTGAGGATAGGTCTGAGGGCCCAAATTTTCACCTAATAACTCCCTTATTATGCTATTACAAATTCTAATTCCAAGCTTTACAATTCTTTTAGAACATTTACTAAATATTAACGGAATATTAACTATAGTTCGTAACGATTATTAAGTACGGGCCCTCACAGCGCATGCAGACAAATATGTGAGTTATCTTACATAATAGTTTTTTCTGCAACCTTTTGTTAAGGCGAAGTGAGTTCATTCACTAGCGCCACCCTGCAATTACATTAACTCCTGTATCAAATCAAATTTAAAAAATCTAATAGCTGATTGCCCTAGTACATTACTTGTAGTATTCTTTTTATTACTTTTCATAGATATTATAATCTAAGTTTAAGAGAACTAATTTGTACCGCCAAAATTTACCACTTTTGGCGGTAAAAATTCGTTCTCTTCAATCATCAAATTAAAAATAGTGAAAATTTGTACCAATAATACTATAAGTAATTTACTAGAGCATTCAGCTATTAGATTTTTTTAAATTTGATATGATTTAGGACTTATAGGATTAAAATTGCTGGGTGGCGCTAGTGTGTGAACTCACCTCGCCTTAGCGATGATATTGATATTCTATCATAATGTGCTGGCCAGGACAAATCTCATGAGCCCCAACACGATTACATTATTTTCTTTAGCTTAGAAGTATCTACCTATTTCAATCAAACTTCATCATCAAAATTAGGTCTATGATACCACAATATTGCATTGTAACCTGATTTTTACACAAAGTTTCAACTTTAATCGTATAAGGAAAAGTGCTTTGAAATTGCAAAGTTTGCTCCACGCTTAGAAATTATGCCTGGCAATTCTGTGAGCATCAGAAACGTGTCTATTCCACCCAACAATAGGACTAATTTTAGTCTCAAAAGTCTAACAGTCTTATAGCGGTCAAAGGCTGCCTTAAACAAATCATCTGTCAATCATTTAGAAATTTGTCTATTGACGATTGTATAACAGTAGCTATCTCTTTTAGAATATGCCATTTATTAATTACGTAAGACGCTTTTTTGGTCAATCAATTAGGGGCCGTTAGTTAATTAAGACTCTTTAATTTGGGGGGTCGGATCATGCAATATTTTTTGTTACAAGGGGGAGGGAAATATCTTGATAGTTTTTTCGAGAGATCACATAAATAGGTTTCTAAACTTGCAGAGGATCAATTCAAATTTTTTATCTGTAATTGTTGTTTTAGATCACAAAAACAATAACTACAAATTCATCCGAAGTTCACCTAATCACCTTTTTCTGACAACACAAGAAAACCAAGTGGATTGCAAAATACTCGTTTTAGTACCACGGCATTATATTCCGAAATTGGTTGTTCATACATATTGTTAGTAGATAGTTAGTAGACTTACATTTTCCAGTGAAATTTTTGAAAAACACTAGTGATGACGGTAACAGGAACATTAAAAAGGCAACGAGTGCACAAAGCGCTGAATCTCTAACACTGAAACACAAATAATTATAAAATACTCAACTTCTTTTTGTAAAAGACACACAGCGTAGGTGTAGATAGGATTATTTTATGAAGAGAGGTGCTGCTGTTAGAGCATAGCATGCGTATTTGGCCAAACCGTATCAATTTTTAAAGTATTTGGCCGCTCAAACGGTTACTCCTGTATTTAAGAAAAATAAAGCTATATATGAATAGTAAGGTACTAAAAAGGTAGTTAATATTTGTAAAGAGAAAAATAATTTATGTTGTCTCAAACTAGGAAAAAAGTGGTCAAGAGATCCTGACGTCAGAATCTCTGGCGATTTTCTTAATTTTTTTTGCAGTTAGTCGAAGTACCAAACATTTGAAATTAGGTTTCAAATAGTAGCCTAAAGGTAGTGTAATTTGGTATTTTACAAACGTCAAATTTTGGTATTGCTCCAGGGGTCCTGATATTTACGAAATCTCCTCTTTAGAAGGGGCTAGATGCGGGCCCTAGATTAGACACCAGCCAGGCAGGCCAGATTTTTTTTATACAACTTAGTTGGCAAACAGGCGTACGTATCATCTGATAGAAAGCGGTTACAGTAGCTAGACGCCTGCAACACGAGGAGTGTTGTCACTCGCGCGTTGCCAACCCTGAAGAAATCTTTTCACACCTCTTTTGCCCCAGGCTATAGTCTCACGGAAAAACCAGAGCAGGATGAATAAAAACCGATCAAGATCGAATGAAAATAATAATACCTACTTAATAAGTCCGTCAGTTAGATAATCAAAAAATATTGAACACTTTTTTTTGTTAATTAAACAATCCCATCCCAACTAATATTATAAATGTGAAAGTGAGTTTGTTTGTTTATTACGCTTTCACGCCCTGTCCAAACTGTCATAAACATCGGTTCAGTAGCTGATCATCATAAAATTTTGCATATACGTTGCCTGGAGTATGGAGAAGGACATAAGCTACCATTCATACCGGAAAAAAGTGCTGTTCCGGAGGGAGCGATATTTATGAGACTGGAGCCGCAAGTGAAAGTTGGTAAATGATAAAGATAAAGCGGGTGAAAGTCCATGAGTAGGAGCCAATGACTTCAACGTTCGCTAAATAGTGTACCGGAGAGTACTCTGAATTTTAACGAGCTATATTTCTTTGCATCTTCTGTAAATGGACAAAAGAACAAAACGTGAAAATGTTTTTTGATAATCTACACGAAATTCCGTTTCTCCATGAATGGCTAAGAGTCATCAGGACCCCTCGTGTTGAAGGCCGGCGTGTTAACGAGGCGTGTGTTGTGTTACTCGTTGTTTTTGAAACTTTATTTTCTATAAGGGGTTCTTACATTGAAATATTGTGACGTTGTTAAGAATGAGTTGGTACAGGCGTATAACGAAGGTACATACAAAATAGGCATAGTATATCTGAACAAAGTCGTAGAAAATAGCATAACTCAAACATGGATCTAAGAATAATCAGGATAGGGTCCTAAGAAACGTAACAGTAATGTAAATATCTATCCATGCAAACGTATCGCGCCAGAAGCTCAAGCACTCATCAAAATTAATTATGCATGCAATTTTAATTAATTTCCTGTTTGAAATTCAAACTCTTTCAAATTCCTCCTTATGCCTGACACCCACCGCACACATGTAACCTAAAAAGTTGACTTCACTTGTGACTTCCCCGTGCCTAGTCCATATTACTCTTAAGTCCACGATCTCAAAATTATCAATAATCAATATTAAGTTATACGTACAATTTGATGCTTCTAGAATACATGAAATAGTCATTAATTTTATCAGCCCATCCAGGAAATATTTGAGGTGATCTGCAAAAGAAGGAAACGATAGCTCCTCCGAAGAGCATTAACACCATCTGAAATTTAAAACGAACTGTAGTATCAGCAAAATAATAATTATTGATCATAGATTAAGTAATACACCTTAGCGAAATTCAATCTCTGGTTGAGATTCTGGTGTAAGTATTTAGAAAATCGAAGAATGCGGCTTATAGGTTCTCAAAAATCAGTGTAATAGTTCCTTTCAATTTTTTTCTATCCTCCATATAAAAAAATATGAAAGTCGCATTGACCCACTGCAACTAGATACCCTATCACAGCGTGTAATTTAACTCTCGATATTCCCTTATAGGAACACTTTTTTTTTTACTTTCCCATACTTAAACGTATTAGCCACCTGAACACTTGTAACTTTTTAGAGTTTCGTAGTAAACAAGGAACCCTACTAGTTTCGCCATGTCTGTCTGTCTCTCAAAAATCAGTGTAATGGTTCCTTTACCATTTTTTTTCTATCCTCCATATATAAAAATACGCAAGTCGCATTGACCCACTGCAACTAGATACCCTATCAGAGCGTGTAATTTAACTCTCGATATTCCCTTATAGGAACTCTTTTTTTTTTTACTTTCCCATACTTATTAACGTATTAGCCACCTGAATACTTGTAAGTTTTTAGAGTTTCGTAGTAAACAAGGAACCCTACTAGTTTCGCCATGTCTGTCTGTCTATCCATCTGTCATAGAAAGCTGTAATTTGGCATGGGTATGTATATTAATTATGTCAAAAAAGTAGTAGAAACAAATCTTGATAATTTTTTTTTTTAGGGTAGCTCTTATACATTTAAAGAGGGAGTAATAGTTTTTTTTTTACAAATCCATTGCGTTGGGTACAGCTAAATAGGTCTTTAAAAAATATTGTGAGGTTGAGAACACCATTTTTAGGGTTCCGTAGTAAACAAGGAACCCTTATAGTTTCGCCATGTCTGTCTGTCTGTCTGTCCGTCCGCGGTTTTACGCAGAGACTATTAGTACGAGAAAGCTGAAATTTGGTGTGGGTATGTATATTAATCAAGGCAAAAAGTGGTAGAAAAAAACCTTGAAAAAAAATTTTTTTAGGGTAGCTCCCATACAAGTAAAGTGGGGGAGTAATTTTTTTCTCTATTTTCCCATCGTGTGGGGTATCGTTAAATAGGTCTGTAAAAAATATTGTGAGGTTGAGAACACCATTTTTCTATTTAGGGATTCGTTTCCGAAATATTTGGTTTTAAAGTGCAAATTTTTGTTAGACGTACGTGTCCCTCTATCTGCTAAACAGTTATATATACTCGTAGATACGTGAAAAAAATTACAGCAGTAGTATATATACTGAAGTTGAAAGGAAAACTATCAGAGCTGGGTACTAAGTACAAACTAAAAAGTTATAGGCAAACAAAATATAAAATGTACTCGAAAATGTAAATTGCATACAATTTTCTTTGTTAGATGTTTTTGGTCGGTAAACTGTGAGGTGCGAGTGTGAATAGTGTGAACTCAAAGTTGTCATTCGCAACTACAGAACGCTACACTGCGCGTGGCCCGACACGCACTTGGCAGGTTTTTTAAAAATAAATATAAACGGACAATACCACACAGATTTGAGCTGGCCTCAAAGTAAGTTTGAGACTTGTATTATGGGATACTAACTCAACTAACGATGCTATATTTTATTGCTTATATTGTGAGGTTGAGAACACCATTTTTTGATTTAGGGATCCGTTTCCGAAATATTTGGTTCTAAAGTGCAAATTTTGGTGGAGGTGAGTGTCCCCCCCTCTATTTGCTAAACGGTTATATATGGATACGTGAAAAAAATTACATCAGTAGTATATATTTCATATACTAAAGTTGAAAGGAAATTTATCAGAGCTCAATACTAAGTACATACTAAAAAGTTATAGGCAACCAACTTATAAAATGTACTCGTAAGTTTTTGGTCGTTAAACTGTGAGGTACGAAAGGGTACGAGTGTGAACAGTGTGAACTCAAAGTTGTCATTCGCAACTACGAACCCTGTACTTAGGTACAGGGTTGAAACCTCAAATGTTATCTAGCTTATGATACAAACCTGTGATAGATAAGTATTTACATAGATACATGAATGTCATGCAAAAGTACTCAATATCAGACCACAAATGGTCTTACCATGTTGTACCCGTGGTCCCTACAATTTGTCCCACTGGTGGGACCACGGGATATTACTATATCATGGTCCTTACGTGCAGCGTTTTGCTTTTTACGAACATGCATGATTCGATGTACGATAGGTAACCTTCGATAGCTCAAAAATAAGCCTGTACGCTGGTTATTGGCAAATAGACATTGTAATTGACAATTACCAATTATAGATCATTTCTTATCTCAGCAATTAGAAACATCTATATATTTATATTAGTCATGGATTCCATGGAGTCATGATCAATTTTCATGAGGATTAAATTGGACGTCCTCTACTATATTAAGTCAAAAACTTACAAATTCCCAATATGTCAAAGGCCCCAAATCCTTCGATTCCTTAGCGATGGCTTCTTTTGCATATCTTATTCCCTTCTCAGACATTTTTGCCCTTTTAGCAGCTTCACTATTTGGTCTGAAAACACACCCAACTTATCAGTTAATGTGGCTAATATAAGAGCATTACATAAAAGGAAAATAATTGGAATCGACAACAAGAGCTTTAAGAAGATAGACTACCTGTAAATTTTCATACAAAAAGCGATAACGCTTCGCACCCCTTTAACATAGTCCAATTTTAATATTTTTTTACACATTATTGATAAATTGGAGAAGTAGGGCTGCACGTTTTGATATTTATGATATATTGCTTACAACAAAAGTTATGAGCATCTAAGTAAATATCCATATTTTTTACATAAAAAATACCCGGAGCATTTTATTTTATTTAAATTAATCTAAACCGAATCAATAAAAAAGAAAAACGGTTAGCCCTAGATTAAGGTGTGCTAAATCGAATGACACAAAAATTCCTCATTTCGTAAATGTTTAGGTAGAAGAGTTATCGCTTTTTGTATGAAAATTACAGGTAGTCGATCCTCTTAACAAGGTAGCATTAGAAAAAACCCGATTGCACTTTTTCACAGTTGACATCCGCCATACCTTTCATATCTGAGCGTATTTGTCCTTGTATACTCAGCTGACATTACATGACAGAGACCCTAATTACCTTCCGGATTTTTTTCTCCAGTTTGCTTTTGCTCAGGCTTTGGCATCCTAATACGCTATACATACATATATCAGGCCTTATTCCCATGGGGGTAGGCGGAGACTATCTCCACTTGCTACGATCCTGACAAATCTAGCTTCATCTACACTCATCACTCTCCCCATGCAAGCAAAAAACGTCAGCAATCTGATCGCAGTACGTTCGATGAGGTTGACCCTGGCCAACTATCCCATTCATTATCATCATCAAGTTTTTTATAGTCTCTCCACTGCAGGAGCCCGACCCTTGCTGTAGCCTATAGCCATATATTAGCCAAAGAGAATTTGGCCTACACTCTCCACGCTGGCCTGACGGTTTGAGAGTTATAAGCTTTGCTATCCAATTCACACTGGCTTTATATTTACGCTATCTGTCTTGAAAATAGTAAGCCAGCATGTAGGTTTGTATCTTTGACTACCAGTCAAACGGAGACTTTTTCGGAGAGTTAGACGATTGTTCTCTACTTTACTACCTAGCTTAATCAACTTATGCAATTTTTATTTCCAGTCGCATTTACCATCATCCCGCTTTGTGACGCTTCAAAGTGACCCTTGAGTTTTAGGAGGCTTCTTGTGCACACAAGGTTGTGCTTGCAAATGAGTCCAATATCAGTATATACCGATAGACAAGGACTACTGCACCGGCTCAATTTTTACTTTAAAATCTTTAAAAAGCTCAAACAACAACATTTTCGATGTAACAGATTTTAAAAACAAAGGATTACTGAGATATTCAAGAAATAAATTTCGCGGTTTGTGTCGTCATTTGTGGACGCATTTTATTCAACTCCAATTAAATCCTGTTTATATAGATTTTTCGAACGAAATATTTCTTTTTCCTAACCTTTAAGTATGGACATGTAGTCTCACAGGTTCCGCGACAATATTGGTTTCTTTGTTTCATTCTCTTCCCCTCACTCCCCGTGACTGAGCCGCCCAGTAGCTTCAGTTTTATTGGAAAAACGACTACAGAAGAAGAAGGTAGCGTCGCCCGGTGCATAGGACGTCAGAATTACCTTTTGAAAAATTGGCTGGAGCCTGTGAGACTACATGTCCATAGTTGCAATTTTTTTTTGTTTTAGTTTTATGTGTAAAAATGGCAGAAAATGTGAAGCTGGTTGTTCTCGTTTCTCGGTCCTCGGCAAACAAAATATTACGAGTTAGCGATCCATCTTTTGTTCCCGTCCTTTATGTAACGACTGTGAATAATTAGTCTTACAAAGATGGTTGTGATTTTTTTTGTTTTTCGTTATCAGAAGTTCATTTAATTTTTTTTTTTAATTTGTCATACAGTAGATTATAAGAAAAAGATTTGATTATTACCAAATATTTTAGTTAAGTAATGTTTTATGTTAAAAAACTAACCTATAGTCAAAATTACCAAAAATGGTACCTATGCTCTTATTTTTAATATTTTTAAAGATTTCAAATAAAGAAGTTGATTATGCTCTAACGTCATCTTATTTTTAGTTTCCTTCAATTTCATCTAGTTATATTGTTCCATCAATTTGGAATAATTATGGTAAAAAAAATCGCATTCTTATAATCGGAGTCTGACAGACTACATGTCCACGGTAGTGTTATAAAAATAAGATGTCCATAGTTAAAGGTTAATAATAGACATCATACATAATATTAAGTTACTAAAAATATTATTTTACTCCCTTATTCAAAAAAAGTGGCAATGAAAATGACGCACTTGGAAAAAATTTCAAAGTCAAGTTTACGAATGAAAACTTTATTGAATCCTTGAAATACCCAAAACCAGTGTCTAAGAAAAATGTCTTTATTAATAAAATAAGAAAATTATGACCTTTAGCTCCGTGTCGCAGCGGTCAACACGCAATCTTTTCCCATTAAGAGCTGGCTGGGGATCGAACACGGGCCCACCCGTGTCGCAGACTGGCGTGTTAACTACTGCACCTCAGAGGCCTTCATTATAATATATGATATAATATAGCTATTAGTATAATAATACTCTTCCATGCTAATTTGGTAGATAAGGAAAGACAAAGGAACTTCCGTAGATTGGGCGAAAATCTACGGAATCACGTTATAGGCGAATTAATATTTTGATTCCGTTTACCTCCTTAACGCACACAAACACGCTATACGTGGCCTTTGGGTTTTACGTCCCTGGGCTCTGTCTACCCCGCAATATAAAGACGTGATAATATGTATGTATTTATATAATAATAACGGGAAGGTAATCATTTTGAAGGGTTAAGTGGTGTATATAGGGTCGGGTCGTACTAGTTAAGTTTTAAAAAATAATCCTCGGGAAATTCTATCGAATTCATGAGGCCAAAATAAATAGGCATATCCTAATGTCAGTAATAAATAATAAATAAATAATAAATAATTTATTCGTTAATCATTGTACAATATAATACAGTAGTATTATATTGTACTTTTTAGAAAAATTACTCACCTAAAAAGTCCAAAATATTGAATGGCTAAGCTGAAGTAGATAAAAATTTCTAAAAATATCATATATGGCACACCAAACGAAGAGAATTTTGGGAAAGCCAGTAATTCTGGCGCACCCGGGTTGTCCCTGGAAATATGTTAAATAATAAGTACATTTTTATTATATCACCATCATCATCATCAGGTCTTTGTTAGTCTCCACTGCAGGAGCACGACCAGTAAAACAACTCTCTCTGTACTACCAGAGTAAAATATTAGCCTGAGCAGTCAGAGGATTTGGTCTACACTCTCCACGCTGGCCAGACGGGTTGGAGAGGTCTCTTTAATGTATATAAGCTTTGTTTAGCTTGTTTATTATACAACCTTATGATCTGAAACTAGGGGTACCCACAAATATCTAAGTTCTGGGCCTTGACCTTATTCTCAGTCCACGTGATCCTAAATAATATTATACATAAGAAATTGAGTTTGTTTGTTACGCTTTCACGAACTTTCACGAGCTTTTACTGCACCGGAATTTTGCACACACGTAGGATAGGGTGAGGAGAAGTACATAGGCTATATGTCACGTGGGCAAAGCCGCGGGTATAATGCGCTGTTGCATTTATATTTTATAAATAATAGCTAGTTAGTTATAAAATATATATTATTTATAAAATATAAATGCAACAGACATACTTCGAGAAAATGTTATGAGCTCGATAAAACAAAATTAGTTCATCAAAAGTTTAAGTAAAACTTAATTATTTCTATAATTTATAATAGAGTCTAAAGGTATTTTGTTCCACAAAATCTGAAGTTTAAGCGGTTTTGACGTTAAAGAAAAATTTATATTATTCAAATTCTTTTATATAGAAATGTCGATTACGAGGACAAAATGAACAAATTTTGTCATTAGAAGTTAATGTTAATTAGAAGCTTTTGTTAACATTAGCTTCTAGCTAAATAGGGATACATTAAACAACCATAAGATTTTTTTTGTGAAAAATAATTGTAAGCTCCAAAACTTACGCTTCAAATAAACCCTTGAACACTAGGTTTGTTCCTGTGCCAATCAAAGTGCCGATACCACCTTCAAAAAAAAAACGTTACGAAACAAAAAATAAAAACATCATTAGGGTTCCGTAGCCAAAGGGTAAAACCGGCCGTTACAGAGACGTCAAATGTCAGTATTTTTCCCTTTATTTTTTGCCGTTTATTATCTGTATTGATCGGTTTATTTCGATAAGACCAGGGGATCTAACTTTTAAGTATATACTCATCTTTTCATACGTTTATTTTCACTCAAAACAAATCAAGATGTAAACATTGGTATGGTTAAGGCGATTCACACACAGCACCGCGCACCGTTGCAGTACGCGGTGAAGCAGATCTTATGTCGGATTGGCCTTTTGAAATCCTTTGATACCTGACACACGTAAACCGCCTTACCGCGCGGCGCACCGTGCCATGTGATAATCGCCTAATTAAGCTCACAATAGAAGTAGCATGGAACAAGTTTAATGGTGTGTTGCGATTTTTTTTTTCTAAATATAGGGAAGACTAATTGCAACACACACGTAATTCTTATTCTTTCTTGGTAATCTCTGGATAGCGTTGTTGGTTGCACTTCTACAAATATTATATTGTTAACTTGTAAGTTGTGTAAGTATATGAATGAGTGTAATCGTGGTGACCCAAATAAATAAAATAAAAAAATATTAAAGATGTATTTTTATTAATAATACTCATACCCAGGGTCCCATAAAAGTATCGTCGCGTTGTTGAATAGTGTACGGAGGGACAGATATTAGTGTGTCTCTCGGGAATCCGAAGTGTTTTAAACTACCAATTTTTATCTATGATTGACACTAGACTTACCAACGGTAGCTGAATATGTAGCGCAGCAAAAGTATGCAGTAGTAACGTCTGATGCATACTTCTCTCCATCTTTTGAATAATCATACATCTTTATGAGGCGTTGCTGAAATTTAAAAATAAATATCATCATCATCATTAGTTATTTTTAGCCTCCACTGCAGGGGCACGACCCTCTTTGTACTACTAGAGCCATATATTAGCTAAAGCAGTCAGAGGATTTAGCCTACACTCTCCACGCTGGCCAGACGGGTTGGAGAGATCTTTTTGATGTTTATAAGCTTTGTTTAGCTAGTGTTTCCTAAGTCGCCTTCTACGACATCCACGGGAAGACTTGGAGTGGTCCTATTCTACTCTGCCGGGAACCACACGGCTTAAAATAAATATGCAATAGGTTTATTCAACCAGAAGTAACACGTTTGTTAATGCCTAGAGTTTTTATTTAAGAACCGCTGAGTTCAAAAATTCACTTGTTCAAAAATAACACCGAATGTTTTTTATACGTAGGTATATCTATCCCATAATCGCCTCCCGAAGCATAAACGACTTGACCGATTTTGAACAGTGAGGTGTCATTAGATTTGTTTTCTTCCCTGGAAAGCCATAGGCTATGTAACACCAGCAAACAATCAATATGGCGGATCAATATGGTGAAACTAAAAGTCAAGAATTTGCCACAAAATTTATAGCCTTTGATACTCACAGTAATGACTCTTACGATTGATACGTTTAATTGGTTGAGGCATTTAGAATGATACATAAAGAAAATTACATACACACACCCCTACATAGACATGGAAATAAAGACACAGATAAAGAGTAAGTTAGGGCCGGCCTCGACGCACGTACCGTGACCAGATTGCGGACATTCTTGCCAAGGCGCAAGTCAGGAGTACCCGACACCGGCGAGCATGTATGAAAAGGGTGATGGATGTATATGAAGCGAAAGAGTTTTGTAAGGTTCGTAGCAAGGAGAGTCTTGGTCTCTGCCTACCCCCATGGGAAAGAGACGTGATAGTATATATATATATATATATGAAAATGAACTCAAACGAAACATAATTCACTCCTTAATGACAGACATGAAAACAAACTTGCAGAACAAAGTAGGAATAAAATGTTTGGAAGAAACTAGTCCATGAAATATACCTTTGCTTCAACGGCAGCTAAGACAGGATTTCGAGGTTTGAAGACAACAGAAAAATTATTGTTTTTGAACTAGTAAGTGAATCACTATTATAGTGCTCTTACGCCCGAATACTTAAAGGCATCTTCGATGCATCTTAATTTGATAGATCGCCCGGAGTCCTGTAAGCAGGACTTCAAGACCGTCCGGAAGGACGCAACTTTTTTTGGCCAAAGTTACTTAATACTAATTAGTACTGAGTTCAAATTTACATGAAAAAACAAATTATATTTGTCCCTTTCTTGTAATATTGAAAACTATTGCTATGCGGCACTGGCCATCAGTCAGCAAGCAATGCGCACAAATACACATGGGAGCGGCGAATTCGTGCCCAGGCGACGTTTTTTATGGGTCAATTTTATTAACCTCTTGGTTGCTCGGGCTATATGGAAATCGCCTAATTGCCAGGCGAGCGAATTTTCAAAGTTTTTTTTTTAAATATTATGTCATTAGGTATAAAATTTCGAAAATTTTCACTGTTTTTCCGCAAGTCAAGAGTTAATCATTGGCCAGACCGTTCTCATACAAATCTCGTACTACCAGAAGGACTTATGGTGTCTTCCGGCAGGACGTTTCCCAAAAAATGCTTGTCCTTCCAGAAGAGCTTCCAGCAGGACGGACTGTCGGGCGATGTATTATTAAATATTTTTTAAGTTTCGTTCTGTCAGTGTCTAGATAATCTACTACCAAGACAAATACAGGTTTTAAGAATTTCATTAGTCAAGATTATTTTAAACATTTGGGGGACTGACAGACTGTCCTTTCTAATAATTACATTACATTACCTACTGTCAAGTCTTTTTTCCTTCCGGGGTAGACGGAACCTAAGTCTTTAAGACCTAAAACCAAGTTTAGCATAGCGGTGGGCGTGGAGATGGGGAACGGAATCAAAAAAGTAATGGGTTGCTAGCCGCATCACTTATTGCCATGATTCCTTAGATTTTCGCCCATTTCCTCGCTCGAATTTTACAATCTGTGCGGGAGGAGATGGTACATTCTATGTTTTTTCTTTACTCCCAGACCAGCGTCGAAGTTTTTAATTACCTAATTTTTTACTTGTCCAAACTAATATTGTAAATGTGAAATTGAGTTTGTTTGTTTGTTACGCTTTCACGCCCTATCTACTGAACCGATCATCATGAAATTATGCATACACATAAGTTAGGGTATTGAGAAGGACATAAGCTATATCACGCGGGCAAAGCCGCGGGTAACAGCTAGTATAAAATAAAAAAAATCAAAACCAACATAATCAAAAACACGAAGACACGCAAATATAATTGGAACCATCATCGTCGTTGCTGCGGTGTTCGTAATCCACATGGATACAAATGTTGTCACAATACAAATGGCTAACAACAGTCTGAAAACAAAATTCAAAACATTAAAAAAAATAAGGAGCCAAGTGCGAGTCAGACTCGCGCATGAAGGGTTCCGTGCCATTAACTATACATTAGCCTATTGAGCAAAAGCGGCAAAAAATCATGTAAGTTTAATAAGACAAATCATACAGATTGAGCTAGCCCCAAAGTAAGATCGAGACTTGTGTTATGGGATACTTACTCAATGATACTATATTTTATAATAATTACTTATATAGATAAACATCGAAGACCCAGGTCAAACTGAAAAAGATCATTTTCCATCTTGACCTGACCGGAGATCGAACCAGGGACCATCCGTGTCGCAGGCAGGCGTGTTGACCGCTGCGCCACGGAGTTCGTCAAACATTAAATAAAATAAGGGGCCAAGTGCGAGTCAAACTCTTACATGAAGGGTTCCGTGCCATTAACTATATATTAGCGTATTGAGCAAAAGCGGCAAAAAATGATGTTAGTTAAATAAAGGTCTTAGCTCACTTATACAACTCCGCTCCCACCCGACGAAATTAATATCATTCAAATATGAGCTTTAGGTCGTGGCTGTTAGATATATTTTATAGTGGTAACATAAATTAGCAGACAGCTCGCTGTCAGCGAGCTTACCGCTATCAGACTGCTCGGTAGTTGCCACCTCGCTGTTCACGCGCTGGGTACAAGCGGTCTGCGCGGTGTCCGTACGCTGACTGCTAGCAGTCGCCGCTGAACACCGGGGTAGGCTATTCACGAATTACCAAGCAGCTGGGTGCCTGCTAGCTGTAGGTGCGTAGACCGCTGGGCGCCTGCTAGCTGTCGGTGCGTGGACCGCGAGCAATCGTATTAGTTAAGAGCTGTGTTGGGTGGGAGCGGTGTTGGAGCAGAGGCGTGTAAGTGGGCTATGACCTGAAGACAAATCATACAGATTGAGCTAGCCCCAAAGTAAAGTTAGAGACTTGTGTTATGGGATACTTACTCAACGATATTATATCTTATAATAGGTACTTATATGGATAAACATCCAAGACGCATGTTGCTATGAAAAATATCATTTTTCATCTTGACCTAGGATCGAACCTGGGACTATCCCTGTCGCAGTTGCAGGTAGGCGTGTTGACCGCTGCGCAACGGAGCTCGTCAACAGTTGTATATTTATTTTATTTAGATTCATTATTTATTTTTAAAGTGAATGTATAACTGTACCTAATTTGTTTCTATTTTATTTAAATATATATGTATTTTTGATAGTACTTACTTGAGATGGGAATATCCGATAATTCGTATCGTTCCATATGCCAGGCGCTTGTGAAGACCAGATTGTTCCACAGAATAAGCCAGCATCAGACTCCCGATGAACATTAGTACAGTGTCCTATACATTCAATATTATTAGAATATTATTTGGTTTAGAAGCAAACAATAACAAACGAGCAAGTGGTAAGTAACATCAACTACCATCAATTCCAATCAATTATGTGTCTAACGATGGGAAAACGGGACCCTATTGTAAGGCTCTGCATTCATCCGTACATTTGCCTGTCAAATGGCAGTATCTATTGAAGCATAATACCTAAGCAAAGACAATACTAACGTAATAGACTGCTAACCTCCTACAAAATTATTAGACCAAATTAAGGTGGGGAAAAGTAAGCGAATGCACTGCACTTGATTCTAAATGGTGGTGATCTGCATTAGTCGAAACTTACTACAACTAAGGTATAATTTTCAAAATTAATTCAAAAATATTGTTAAAATTTTAATAAGATATATTTTGTAAATAATGTTTGAATATTCTCATAATACGGTAGATAAAATGTTGTGTAGCAACGAGTAGCACCATCTATGTCAGTCTGTGATTACAAATCGTACGATTGAAGGGTTGGGATTACATGATAATAATTATGTACCGATTATTTTCCCAGACTATTATTAACTATTGCCGCTATAACAACAAATAAAATTAAAATGAAGGTGGTAAACTCCAAACAAAAAGGCGTATTTTAGCTTTTTCTGTATTAACCTACATATTGTCTTGTGGTGTCGTTAACGATCTGACTCACACTTGACCAATATGACGAACCTTTCGAAGTGAACCTCAGTTACGGTTTGGCAGCCATTTTTATACTCGACTAGGAATAGCGACCTAACTGACTGAAGTAGAGTCGAATGCAGAAAGTAAGAGACCCGTAAGACTTAATTATGAGGACACAGATAAGGAGGACTTATTTGTGTGTTTCTACGGCTATTCAGCTGTGATGCTTTGAAGCTCGGTGTGCAGTATAATGACATCATACATACTATTATTTGATTTGGCAAAAGTTTTAAAGGACCGTTGCAGGGGCCTCATAAACCTCTTGGATAGAATCATACACTAAGTCACCTAAACTTCGAGTCTCCTTTGTCCTAAGTCTCATTAACAGATTAGGTTTAACTCCATCCTAAGCAAATTAAGAATATATTATAATATTGTGTTACTTACATTTACATAACACGAACATGTAAGGTATGTAGACATTACACCACTTATCGGAAATATTAACACGGGAATGAGTGCGGTTACAGCCAGGGGGAGGCATTCAGTCATCCAATATATACCCATGATGAGGAGAGTGTAACCACACCATGAATATCTCTAAAAAATTGAACAGCTATAATATAAAGGCGGTAAATAGACATTTTCAAAATGAGTACAGCCGACGCCGCCAAGAATATACGTATTTAAGTTTGAATTCCTCTTTCGACTCGTTTAACGGGAGGTCCTGCCATAATATTTGCGAGACCGCGCGTATCTCCCCATTGTGGTCAACGATCCGAATAACTACCAAGCAAAACCCGACCAGACTGTCGTAAGGCAATTAGCACGGAGCTCTCGATTCTCGCATCAGTGGGTTCTATCCCGGCCTATAGATAATCTATCGAAATTTAACACAATTTGAGAAAATGTTGACATGGTTTGACTAGCTATAATAAATTATATAAGACTCGATAATTATAAGTCACAGAGTTCAAATTATGTTTACTCAAATGGTAGGTAATTTAGTGTTTTTACAAAATACAACAACGATGACCAAAGAAGAAATCCGTAAAGTAGTTTTATTGTAAAATCTGAAAAGAGTCCCATATTTTGGGGCCCAGGAGTAGCAAGAAAAGTGTTACGAAAGTCGCAAACTTGGGCGTAGGCAGTTCTTAGCGGGCTCTACTATAAATAAAAATTGTTACATGCACACATTTTCTTCGCCACATTATACATATAGGTATCAACTATATTAAGACTTTTGATTCTAAAAATAATATTTTCAAAAGAATGACTTACCGGTACATCTGATCCCGCTACAAAGAAACAAAAGACTACTGGAATGAACACAATAAGAAATCCTCGCCAATGTCCTATGAAAAAACACTTCACTCTGTCCCAGATTGTCGCAGGTGGCTCCGGTTTGCTACGCCTGCAAATTCAATCGAATAACTGAGATGTAAGAAGAAACCACTATAGCGGGCACATATATTATACCAAGACACCGCACACTTCCTTCGCTTATGATGATTACAAAAAAAAATTGGTGAACACGCGCGCGGAGCTGGTATTTGATTTTGCCACCGCTAAGGTTTTTTAGCTGATGTTTAAGGTGTTATGTTATGTTTATACACTGTGAAACATACACAGAATATCTTTACGGACGCCAGGACCTGTCTCACAGCTCCTGGCGACAGCGCTTACGCCAGTAAATTACACAATACAGTATTGAGTAGAACTGTAAACTTATCCTGCATATGCTTCTGGTGTACCCTTTGGATTGCAGAGGTCAGATAGCAGTCGCTCTGTGTAAAAACCGGCCAAGTGTGTGTCGGGCCACGCGCAGTGTAGGGTTCCGTAGTTGCGAATGACAACTTTGAGTTCACACTATTCACACTCGCACCTTACAGTTTAGCGACCAAAAACATCTAACAATGAAAATAGTATGAAATTTTACAGTTTATAAGTTGGTTGCCTATAACTTTTTAGTTTGTACTTAGTACTCAGCTCTGATAGTTTTCCTTTAAACTTCAGTATATATACTACTGCTGTAATTTTTTTCACGTATCTATATATAACCGTTTAGCAGATAGAGGGGGGAGACACTTACCTCTAACAAAAATTCGCACTTTAAAACCAAATATTTCGAAAACGGATCCCTAAATCGGAAAATGGTGTTCTCAACCTCATAATATTTTTGAAAGACCTATTTAACGATACCCCACACGATGGGTAAATAGAGAAAAAAAAATTACTCCCCCAATTTACTTGTATGGGAGCTACCATAAAAAAAAAATTTTTTCATGTTTTTATTCTACCACTTTTTTGCCATGATTAATATACATATCCATATCAAATTACAGCTTTCTAGTACTTATAGTTTCTGCGTAAAACCGCGGACGGACAGACAGACAGACAGACAGACAGACAGACAGACAGACAGACAGACAGACAGACAGACAGACAGACATGGCGAAACTATAAGGGTTCCTTGTTTACTACGGAACCCTAAAAACCAGTGATCTCGTCAAATCACCTAGTATAAGTAACCGATCCTGGGCTCTGAAGCGTTACTGCTCAAGATGCAGCCGGGAATACCCTCGGATATTGATAATATACTTCAAGTAGAGTCGAGTCGATCAACAGTGATGTATGTCAAATTCACTGTCGCCTAACCATTGTAACTCTATCGATAGAAAAGTACCTGTGTGTGTACTCATAGAACTCTATAGATAAATGGCAAAATTATGTCGTTATGCCACAAACATATTTCTTCAAACAACTTATCAGAAATAATATTTATGTGGAGTGCGCTTTAGAATAACTTAGCACGATTTTTTTGGATGAAAAGATATTCTATGAATTAAAATCGATAGAACTCACTTTCCTCTTTATAAAGACACCATATTTAAGTTACAAAACAACTAGAAAAAACCAAGTTGGTCACAGAAGGTAGGTTAGGTTCGTTAGGTTTTCTGTAGCCAAAACAGAGCAAGCGAGCGAGCGTCTTCAACTTAGGGCAAAATCTCAACTTTTTTGTTACTCGCCTTGCTCTTCTCAACAATGTGATTTTTAAAGCGCGGAGATGTAAATAATATTTTTTCTCATTAATAATTTACCTGTTATTATAATCTACTAAAAATCATATTGTTGAGAAGAAGAGCAAGGCGAGTTCTATTAGATCCAATTCTCAAAAATAACTAATTCATGCTAAGCTATTCTAAAGCTCACCCTTTATTTGTACTAAACTAAGAAAATATACTTTGTTTCTAGTACGGCAATTATAATTTTATTTTTCGGACAAAAATGAAAGTCTCAAACATCGGTGAAGACGTTTATCAAAGATGGTAGGAGTTCCTTCTACTCTACGATGTGTTGCAGAATTAGTGTTGTAGGGTTAGTATTTAGAAGAAGAACTTCGCAGGCACCTTCATATGAAACTCGCTTATGACAACTGACACGAGGATATTGGAACATATTGGATCCATAGCACCCGTGGATGTAATGGGGCGTAAAAACTTTGCCATAAGTTCTTGTAGCATCAATTTGTTTCAGAAATAAACAACCGTCAGCCGTATGCTAAGCTCAAAAAATAAATATTTCTTAATACGGTAAGTCTATACTTTACATTCTTAAATAAGAAAAAGTTACTTACAATAAATGCATCTTGGTTGCTTTTTAAGTTTATTCTCAATAAACCAAATATTTTTGACTTAAAATAGGTATATTGTTTGAAAGAAACAATCTTTCACAGAATTCTTAAAATGACATGCAAACCTGTGAAAGATGTAATAATCGAAAATTCTTTCTTATTTTAAATCAATGTCTTTTAGTTAAAAGAGGTTTGATGACATAAGGTTTCAAAATTTTTATTTTATTTTTCGTGTTCCGTAACGAAAGATACTGGGACTCTATCTATCCTAGATCCGTCATAGGTACTTAGGCCAGTCAATATCGACATCAAACATTGCAAACGCGGCCATACCATAGAAACTAAAGAACTTACAGGAAAATTGTTTGAAATAAAACATAGACTGCTATATAACCTTTTAAATGTGTGTAATTTTACCTCTCTAAATTTTATAATAGTAGAGGAACAGACTCTCAAAAATGGGTCTTTTCGACCGAAAAGCAACATTTGATGTAGGATGGGAGCTGGATAGTCTCCGTTTGGATCAAAGCAATTTGAAATTTGTTTGCTACACTTGTTTGTGTTAACCACTCAATCTATCATCGAAAAATGGAGAAAAAAAATTGACCGTTTTCCATACTTCGGTCGGAAGGACCATTTTTGAGAGACTGTTTCTCTACTGTTAAAAAGCTTAGAGAGAAAAAGTTATACTCACTTGAAAGCTTATAATATAGTCTTCTATTTTTTATTTTACTACAATTTTCCTATAAAATCTTTAGTTTCGTTGGTACGGGCCCGGAAAGCAATACTACCCCAAATGAAAAAATGGACATGGTTTGACAAGCTATGACTAAATAACTATAAATCACAGAGAGTTCAAATTATACTCAAACGGTTGATAATTTAGAGTATTCTATAAAAGCATACTACGAAGATACAAAGGGTAGTTTTTTCGTAAAAACTGCAAAAAGTCCCATACTTTCGGGCCCCCTAGGAGTAGCACAGGGTTAAGAAAGTTACAAAGTCAGTTGCAGACTATTCTTAATTGTCTCTACAATATGTAAAAAAAATCACTGATACATGCGTGTTTGCATATGTTTATGTGTTAGGTACGGAATATCGGCGGCAAATTTACACTCAGAATAGCAGCGTACTAACCACTTCACCGCAGGGCGTCGTACAATAATTTTGCTCTAATCAGTGTTTATCGTTAGTCTAAAACAGTAGTGACGGCTGAAAAGCTACAGTGTATGAGGGCGTCGACGTAGCTGGGCTGTACTGAAACGGGCCAGTCGGCGGGTAAATTCGGCCGAGAGCGGTTCCCGACGCACGTCAGACGGGCAAAGCTCCCAGACCGCGCGTATCCGTTTTTAGCTCGAAACAAACCGAACGTCATTATCACGAACTGTGTTTAAAAGTGCTATAATGTGTTATAAAATTAACATTATGTTACCCTTCGTTGCGTCTTGATAATTTCGACATCTGGCGTTGCATCGACATCAACAGGTTAGTTTGTCACCAACTTATCTCGTTTAATCGAGAGTTATTCGTCAGTCGTTAATTTATTCTTGTCTTGTCCAAGCTTTACGAGGTACGTAATGGGTTGTATACATTAATGTTTTTGAATAAACAATCATTCTAGTTATGCATGTGTAAAAATAAATTGAAATATTTTTGACTTTTATTTTAATTATTAATTACCTTTTGACTGCGGCATCTTTCGCATTGATTTTGTTTGTACTGTATAAGTGTATAAGTACTATGATTAAAGCTAAAACTTGAGCAATATAAAGTTCCTTCATAACTGAGCTCAATTATATTGAAAATCTACTTTTGTTAATTTTTAAAACGCTATATAGCTACATAAAAAGCAAAATAACACACAATTATACAAATATTAGAACTTCTTTAATATCATATAAAAACCTTTCTTACTAACAAGAAAAACCTTAGAAATACATTCAACAAGCTACATATTGCCAAACCTACCTACAGTTAAAACTTAACCCCTAATTAGTGTACTACTGACTAGAAATTCAAATTTTTATTGTGCTTTTGATAATGGAAAGACTAAGCAGATTAAAAGACAGATAGCAAAATAGTTTGGACTATAGAAAAATTGCGCTGGACGCAAGTTGGCAACTTACAAACTTTTTGTAATGTAAGTTTCAGTTTGTTTTAAACTCATTATTACTTAGTTTTATTCAACCTGCCCTGATTGTTTGTTTGTTTATTTGTGAGGGACAAATATTGCAATTCAATTTTTAAAAAGTTATACCCTAACCGATTAAGCTGCAATTTTGTGAGTTGGATGACAATTACGATACCTGGAATATGATGAAATAGACCTGTTCCGATGACGGAGTTGGAAGGTATGGCCATAGGCACTTCTAAGCTAAAAAGATTAACCCATCGTGTTTAGGGGCAAATGAGTTTATGGCTACTTTTCAGTATAAATTGCTCACCACTAAAGCTTGTCATAAAAATAAAAGTTTTGAGAACAGAAACTCATTTGTGATCGTAGTCTAATTCTAATGGTTTTAAAAATATTTATCTATGCAGGTTCTTATAATTAGTATTTTAGTGACGGAGCCAAGACCAAAGAAGTTCCACGTTATTGAGACATAGCTAACGGTTTTTCGCCCCAAAACCCTAAATGCCAAATGTTATCGAAATCGTTAAAGCCATTTATTTTTAAGATCAATTTGGCGCAAGTGTTTTATAGAAACAGGACCAAAATTGGACCAAAATTAACCGGCTGCCATCTGGTAGTCATTAAAGGAACCACGTCAGAAGCCGAGAGGCGGTTCCGAAGAACTCTGACACCAGGGCGTGCATGGTCGACTGACCATGTCACCTACACGAAATGATGATGATGACCTAATCTAAATTAAACCTCGATGTTCCGTTGAGAGATTCAGCCCTTTAATAT
The DNA here is from genome assembly GCA_963082605.1 of Rhodophaea formosa. Lineage (NCBI taxonomy): Eukaryota > Metazoa > Arthropoda > Insecta > Lepidoptera > Pyralidae > Rhodophaea > Rhodophaea formosa. The sequence continues at coordinate 9,165,344 of OY720213.1, read as the reverse complement.
TAACAACTTTTTCAATGGGACCAATGCTGTGAACTCAAAAAATTTGACATTACCATACGAAAGTGGTTAGTTGTCCAATTAATATAAAATATAGATTTTTTAATTTTATACTCATTACGTAGGTATATATATTTCTATATGAGCAATACCTAACAGTTTGACAAAAAGCCTTTACATCCAATCCATCCAATCGCATTGATATCCATATCGTGCTTGAGTGGAATTCTGATAACACAGCATATACATAGTTGTACCAGTAGTCACTTTGAGCTTCTTATCAGCTGATGTATCGGTAACAAATAACATATTTATTTTAGGTTAGATAGAATACTTAAAAATTTTAAAAATATTTAACTTGTACTTGTTACCTAGTTGTTTTTCACACTGGAATATAAACTAGGTAGGCTTTATGCTGTAAGAATACTCGGAAAAGTTTTTATTTACAGCTTCGGAAGGCACGTTAAGCCGTTGATCCCAGCTGCCATCTGGTAGTAGTTAAAGGAACTATGAAAGAGGCCGAGAGGCGGTTCCGAAGAACTCTGACACCAGGGTATACATGGTCGACTGACCGTGTCATCTACGCGAAATGATTATGACCCTTAAATTAGTTTTTATTCATGAACATTATACATTAATGTTTTAGCTCATTTTTTTCTAACAAAATCAAGCGGTATGCAAGATAACAATGTACGGGCTGGTTTATGGAGAAAGTGGCGTTGCGCGATGCGTATTGCGACTCGTTGTAGGGCACGTCCAACGCAGCAGCACCCACAGCGTTTTCCATGGCGGGGCACGCTCAATCTGAACCATATGAAGCTATACTCTTTTTTTTTTCTATTGTAAAAAAATATTCTTGAAACATAAAGACGTTTACTTAGAAAATACTTACGCAATCAATTTTGATGTCAAAAATTGATAGCTTTATTATGATTTCCACCATACAACTAACTTACAAAAAAAAACTTCATAAGTCCTTATAGAGGCAAACTCTAATAAACACACGAAAAGGAATAATTTTCACACAGATACGTGAACACTTTTGCACAAGTTTGTTAAATAATGAGGCGTGATAATATGTATGTAGTAGGGGGTGTGCAGAGACTATTGATTGCAATCATTTTATTCCTAATACTTTACAAATAGAAAGAAATTTAAAAATGAAAATCATATAAGCTTTAGTAAATAACCTGAAATATTTTTGGAATCATGTTTAATATTATCAGAATCAGTTAGAATTATGAGACTCAGTTTACCGCCAAAAACAGCCGTTTTTGGCAGTCACTGATTCACTATTTCTCTTAGTGACTGATTCTCATAATATTAAAACATGATTCCAAAAATATTTCAGGTTGTTTACTAAGGCTTAATTTCTTTCTATTTGTAAAGTATTAGGAATAAAATGATTGGCGTCGCTACTGTGCCTAGTGTGCCCCCTTAATACGATCCTTACAAACTTCCGCTTCATGTACATCCATCACTCTTGTCATATATGCTCGCCAGTTTCAGATACTTCATTTGCAAGAACAATCAAAATTTAGTAACGACACGTAGTTTTAGTTCTGCTGACTGTTTCTGACCAGAGAGATAGCTTTATTTTATTCTATATTTCCTACTATCTCCTGTTTATAAACCTACATAATATTTCCTATCTAAATTACCTTTTTAACTATGTCTATATTTCTTTCTCCATTTTGTCACTATGCTGATGGGAACATGCAACCGGGAATGGAGAGACTGAGTACCGGCTAACGCAGCATATCTAGTCTAGGATAGGCTAATCTATACTTACATAATCATAAAGAGAAGAAAATAATTTATGTTTATTTGCTCCAAAACTACTAGACCTCTTTTTTGAATAATTTTCACTTAGACTTAGACTATAGACGTTTAAAAATTCCTAGTGTAAGTATAAAGAAAAAAAAACCGATGTTTTAGAAATAGCTGAACTTAAAAACAACTGCACCGATTTCAATTTTTTTACGAAAATTGCATGTATCCCACGAAAATAAAAAATTACCCATAGACGTGATTATTTGGCGCTGCGAAAACTATTGATGTATCTTTCATCTAAACATGTTTCCTTACATTCTCAGGTTTAGGGCATGGATAGATTTGTGATAAAACCTAAACCTAGGCAGATGATGTCCTGGAAAACAGCTAGTTATATTACAAAATCTTCCATACTTGGTTTGGATACTTCCTTAAAGGAAAAACATAGAATATACCAGCAGCTTTTTTTCCCGCGTAGACTGTAAAAGCCGGTCAAGGGATTGGGCTAAGAAATCACGTTTATAGGCGATGCAGCTAGCAATCCATCACTATTTGATTCCGCTTTCCACTCTAACGCCCGGTAAACTAAAGCGCTAAACGTAGCCAGGTTTTATAACTTTTGGCTCTGTCTACCCCACAAGGGAGAAAGACGTGATAGTATGTATGTATATTACAAAATACGACCTCCAGTAGACTAGCCGAGCAGATTACACATTAACATTTGAAAATCTCAAAAGAGGACAGTTACTAATAGACAAGGTAGTGTGGTGGATGAAGATAAATGATTCCGCTTTGTAATGTATTCGTAAAGTAAGCCATTGCTTCACCAACGCGTTTACAGCACACAGATGTTATAAAGATAGTTAAAATGTCAAGACAGTAAACATCAGAAACGAAGCGTCACAGTATCACACATTTCAGCGCCAACCTACGTTTATTTGGCTGTAAGCCACGATGAGTCTGAAGTTAACAATTTAGTCTACTCTTGCAAATAAAATGGATGAGTTGTTGGGCCATCCAAAGCATTTGTTCAGCTTCAATCATCGTTTCATGAAGCATTTATTTTACTCTTCACTTATTTATTCAGCTTACTAAAGTACGTAATATTGGGGTTACGGTTATGAATATCAAAGTAAAACTTTAAGCCTCAGAGAGGTGATGTCATTTAGATCAAGTTTTTTAATTGAAAATACAGGCCTAGGTATCTTAACCGTAGCTGCACCCCCTTCCATGGCTAAAAAAAAATATGGTCGTATGGTCGCGAAATTTTCAACAGGAACTAAGTTCTCTACGCCATTTCTTCAACTCGGAATGTTTTTGTAACAAAATCCTCATATTTCATTTATCTGTTTATGTAGATTAGAGTAATTGTGAAAAAATATAGTAAGAAAATTACGATGAGATCCGATCTAACCAACCTACCGTTGTGCTAATATGAGCTACCCGATCGTTGTGATAGACAGCGAAATTATTATTCTAGATAGCCATAGAAGTAGGTTTATTTCAGTCTATGTAGATAGCGTTGTCACTATTTGTCTTCACGCATGCATAGATATCTCTTTTAAGCGATTATTCGTAGAAAGTTATACTGTCGGCATCCGCGTTAAGGGTTATAAACGGTTCAAAGCTGAATCGACCTTCACTCGATGAAAATTATTGTCTATGTTAGACTAGGAAATTAGATTGAAAAATACTTTAAGCCCATACCTAGCTGCACTGTTTCATAGTGATGTTTTTAGCAATAATCAAAAATGGTAGGTTTTGTTTTTGTTTTTCGTATGTGTAAGTGGCCAACACTGGTGTCAGATTTTTCAAGCTGCCTTAAGGCATCTGACATAGCTTAAAATGGTAGGTAAAGATAGAGCCGCGATATCAAAAAAAATACTTTTAGCAAGTAGCATGAATGGGCTGGGGAAGTACCACTCTCTCAAAGAACATCGACGTTTGAGTAGTAGCTTTACCGCTTCTATGCTTCGCTTGGTGAGTAGGAGAACCGAAGGCCCATCCTCCCTTCCACTCTGGAGAGCAAAAAATAAAGGCCGGCAATGCTCTTTTAACACCACTGGTGTTGCAGTTGTCCAATGTTCATGGGCAGCGAAGATCACTTACCATCAGGTGTCCCGCTTGCTCGTTTGCCGTCCTATGTCATCAAAAAGAAAACAAATGTCAAAGTCGTTAAATAAAGACACATAGTAAAGAAGTTGATCTCAAGAAAACTCTATTGGTTCTTCAAGTTAAATAAGAAATTAAGCCGTACTCAATCGAGATAGCCTCAGTAAACACGACGGATGAGACGCCAGGCATCCTGTCGCCGAGACTCGGAATAAACAAATCTATTTACAAACAAATTAAAACTGCTAAGGGGATATAGCTGTTGGCAAATTTGTCATTTATTACGATAAAAATGAGGAAAATAAAAACAAAGGACATTTTATTCTTATTATTTTTTTTTTTTTACAAATTGCTGTACAAAAGACTCATCATCATTCATCTTAGCCGCAAAAAGACCTTTCACGGCAGTCAAGAACGATTTACAGACACCTCTGCTCGAGAATTCATCCGGAAAATCACGCTCAAAAAAGAAAGAAGGAGAACGGTACAAAAATATTTTATAACTTCAATTTTTTTATTTCATTGACCCTAAATATGTAGTTCTCAGTCACTAACACAAAAGAAGAAGAAAACATATTTCAAAACACGCAAGTGGTATCCAAAGAACACAGAAAGAGTGGCACCCCTGGTGTTGCAGGCATTCAAAAGCTACAGTAGCCGCTTTCCAGTGGGCTGTATGCCTACTTAGTAGTCACCATTAGGTCTTTTTAGTCTCCACTGCAGGAGCACGACACTCTCTGTATTACTAGAGCCATATATTAGCCAAAGCAGTCAGAGGATTTTGCCTACACTCTCCACGCTGGCCAAAAGGGTTGGAGAGGTCTCTTTGATGTTTATAATCTTTGTTTAGCTAGTGTTTCCTAAGTCGCCTTCTACGACATCCACGGGAACACTTGGAATGATCCTATTCTACTCTGCCGGGAACCACACGTAGAATAAAATATATATAGTAGTATTATCACTTCTCTCTTTTTGATAGATGTGTCATTGTTATGACAGAAACGCATATTTCATGAAGGTAACGAAGTAGTTAGTCATTGCCTTCTCCATTTCACCAGTGAACAATTCATTTGTTTATATATTTTCCACCACCGGAAGTTTTCACAAGTCACTCAAGCTAGATCTGTTTACAAACTCAGGGAGCCAGATGGGATTTGATTTGAACCCAGGACCTTTTCTGTTTTAGGTTACACTTTTAGACCACTGAACCAATAAGGAACGTTTTTAACAAGATTAAAATAAAAGGAGTCGATACAAGATAAATGGAATAGTGATAGTTAAAACCTACGAAGTTTAAACACGGAGATGTTGGCAGACGGTTACCGTGCACACATTCTTATATTTAGATAACAGACTTCGTTTCGTAAATATTTTCCGTCGCTTTGTTATTTCCCCGAGTTTAGTTCTGTGATCTGTTAGTTTCTTTTTTAAACACTGATAATCTAAAATAGAATCCGGGTGTTATTTTTATTTTTCGCTTTACATATTCGTGGAATATTATTTCATCAACTTTTCCCCAACTGGAATTGCTTGTTTGTTTAGTAGGCTGATGAGAACCAGTCCTTTTTCCTACGGAGTCGATGACTACCATTGAATTGATCTGACGATGTAAGTATATATAATTCAAGATTGCATGAAATATAGGGAAACATTATTATCTTCTTTTTGAATAATTACCAGGAACACGCAAATTTTATGCGATAAAAAAAATGGCCAAGGGCTAGTCAGATTTACAAACACCCACACTAAGGCTTCGGGGTACCGAAGAGGTATGTTTACAATATTTTTTATACGGATTCCTGATGTTATGTTTGACATAGGCCTCTCATAGGGATTACACAAATGACCGGTTGAATGAATCTTTCTGAATCGATCTTGCACAGTAACATCGTGCATAGCCCTCTCCATAGCTCTTTGAGCGACCTTGAGCTTTAATATGACCAATAGTACGGGACCACGTTTCACACCCATAGGTCATCACTAGTAATACACATTGATTGCCTTTAGGCACTGAGGTATTTTGGCTATACCTTAAACTTTTCTTTTTAGCTATGTGCCTATTCCCACTTGGCAATAATACAACTATTAAGAACTATGATACCAATATCGTATATGACGAGAAAAAAATTGGTAAGGAAAACCCCAAAGAAAAGGAACTTTTTGCGGTCTTAACATACTGGGTTTTAAGTCTATAGTGAAAATCTGTACATTATAATAGAGGTATGACACTCAGGACAATTTTGCAGGTTAAAATAAACACTAAAGCGTAACTGCTATCAATTTAATTAGTTTGAATGAAGACCTAGAATTTATGTTAGTATTTCATGCGATAACAATTTCAGTGTGGTCATTAAACAAAACAATTTCATTAATTCCTATTAGCATGAAGTCGTAAATGCCGCATGACGTCATTGGCCGGCGAGGGCGGCAAGAACGCACGGCTGAACGCTTTACACGGAACATTATTTTATTCCTTTATGCAATTTTTTACAACTTCTTTTCCATGCTTGTTTAGTAGAAAAGCAAGAATAGAATGTACCAACTTGTTTTTCCTACTGCGCAGATCGCAAAAGCCGGTCAAGAGATTGGGAGAAAAATAAAGAATCGTGTCTATAGGCGATGCGCCTAGCGCTACATATTTTGATTCCGTTTTCTGCCACTATCACGCAAAACATGCTCTTTAGTCTTAGATTATTTAAAACCTAGATATACTCTTTTAGCCTAAAAGCGTAGAAAAAACTAGCGACCGGCTCATAGTCGGTCGCGCACACACACAGCTACCAATTTGACGGATTTTGAGGGCATAAATTGACAGGACGCGCGTGATAACACAAAGCTGTCACGCACACAAGCATTAAATAATTGGACTATTTTTTAATCATTGAAATAAAGGCATCGTGTCTAGAGAGTGTATAGTCAAAGTCTTTAGTATTTACCATGCAAAGAATACAGACTTGATAATAAGTATTTGATTGAATATTATAAACCACTGAAAAGCATTAAACAAATTTGTAAAACAAAATCTTACTGTTTAATGCTTTTCAGTGGTTTATAAAGATAAACAATTGCACAGTTACGTCTACAGGCATTGACAAAAAAAACAACTAAAAACACAAATACCTGGTTAAGAAAATCCAAAAAAATGTTGATATTGTTAAGTATTGATGATTTGATAATGATTCCAACAGAACCTAATCGTCATCATAGCCTTTTTCCCGGGCTCCAACCGGATATAATTTGGCGTAAGATTTGACTGATTTGAGTATTACCAGAACTAGAAATACTCATGAAAATGAATTTGACCGCACCAGTAATCGAACCCGGTATCCATCGTTGCGTAGACTGACGTGTTAACAACTACGCCATGGAAGCCATCTGAATGATCTAACAAAATGATATAAGTAATCTACAGGTATTATTAACCTTTCGATAGTTGGTACCCTTTCTACACCCAGTTATCTCTACTAGGAGAGATAATATTAAATGGAATATTAAATTATCTGGCCCGGAATTAGCGTTCTCACATATTAAAAGCATCCCTGGGCGCCGTCCCCACTTGGATGGGTGACCGTAAATGGTATAAAATATCTCGAGCTTTTCCGTGCTTTGAAAGGCACGTGTAGCCGTTGGTCCCGGCTGTCATCATTGATGCAGTCGTTATGCTAGATATGTCAGATACCTTTAGGCAGCTTGAAATATGTGACACCAGGGTTGGCTACTAACACCCACGACAAAACAAAAACAAGTTATACTAATAACTTTTGGTTAAGTTTTAATTACTATATTAAATCAAACAGTTCTTTTAAAATAACAACCTAGACTTATTGCGGTTTATATCCACCTAAAGAACGTTCATTAGGTATAGGTAAATAATATCGTGTAAATATAGATTTAAAAAATTGTTAATACAAATGTTCATCATCATAATAGCATATGCATGATGCCTTTAGGCAATTTAGAAAATCTGACACCAGTACTAGCCACTTACTTACATGAAAAACAAGCAAATATTTTATGAGGGTTAATAATATGCTATCCATTCATTATGAACTTCCTCATATTTTTGCAAAGGACAAATAGATAAATGTTTCACGAAGCAGTGACATTCATAATTGTCTCTTTGTACCGCTAGGTTATTTATTCAGGGCAGTTTTGAGAGCTGGATTATAGGCTTTATCAGTATGACTATAAAAGCTAATACTTAAATCACTTACTGCTAAGCGACGCATTGATGAACAAGATAATAAATAAATAAATATATACGGACAAATCACACAGATTGAGCTAGCCCCAAAGTAAGTTCTTATGAAAGACTTGTGTTATGGGATACTAACTCAACGATACTATATTTTATAACAAATACATATAAAGATAAACATCCAAGGCCCAGGTCAATCTGAAAAAGATCGTTTTCCATCTTGACCTGACCGGGGATCGAACCCGGGACCATCCGTGTCGCAGGCAGGCGTGATGACCGCTGCGCCACGGAGCTCGTCAGTAAAATTTATGCGTCAGTAGAAAAACTCTTCCAGGCTGGTCTGGAGAAAAGAAAAAACATAGAATGTACCAGCTGCTTCTTTTCCCGTGCAGACCGTACAAACCGGCCAAGAGAAAGGGTGCAAATCTAAGGAATCATGAAAATCAAGTAAATTATTTTGATTCCGTATTCCATTATTTCAGCCCATGAATATGCTTAACGTGGCCTTTCAGTCTTCTTTGGCCGTAAGAGATAAAGACGTGATAGTATGTTATCGAGAAAAAACGATTGAAAGTGAACTATTGGTGAGCTTTATACAAAAGTAGTTAAAATTTATCTGAATCAACAATACTTAGTATTTTAAAATGCCAAAGATTATTTTGGCATTGTAAAATACAAAGTATTATTGAATCTCTGTATATTTTATTTAATAACTAGCAGCACTTTTATCTGTAAATAATAAATAAATAAAATATAGGGACATATCACACAAATTGAGCTAGCCCCACAGTAAGTTGTGAACTTGTGTCGTGGGATACTAATTCAACGAGATACTATATTTTTATAATAGATACTTATATAGATAAACATCCAAGACCCAGGTCAATCTGAAAAAGATCATTTTCCATCTTGACCTGATCGGAGATCGAACCCGGGACCTCCGTGTCGCAGGCTGGCGTGTTGACCACTGCGTCTCGTGTTAACCTCGACCAATCCTTTCTAAAACATCCAAATCGTCTCTCCAGCGTTTTCTAACTTGGCCTACGAGTACCTACAAAATGACCTGAGGCCTGTTTTCGCTGTTGTAACGAAAAAGAGGCATCCTTAATGTTTTAAACAACTGTTAAATATGTAGAGCATTAGTTTTTGGTTTTATGTACATAGGTTACTGTATATGTAGATATTATGAAATGAAATAATTTATTTTGCAATGAATGAGTGTGAACGGTGTTATCACTTAAAAATCCCTTACATACAAAGTTGGCTTACAAAATTAGGTCAGTATTTGTTTAAAAAATATTAATTAACAAAACATAAATATATCTTTGTAGTTATACATTAATACTAACTTGAAATATATTATCTTCATCAGGTCTTTTTAGTTTCCACTGCAGGAGCACAGCCCTCTCAGTACTGCCAGAGCCAAATATTAACTAGAGCAGTTAGAGGATTGAAATATATGTTCGATTATAATAAATTTATTTATCACACTATAACTAAATGCCTCAACAGATTTAAAAAAGCACTTGCGAAAATGTCATCCTGTAATAGTAACTACGTCACAACCAGAGAAACGTCCATGACATTGAACAGCTAAAAATACCGCCCGCAAGATGCCAGCAACAGCACAAAGACAATAAATAATGATCACACAAATACCGCAAGTTTTGTAAAAATTTACGACTCTCCGCTAACGATGATGTTGAGTTGAACCAGTGAAATAAATTTCTAATTACATACATGTGTTATGTTTTTAAACTCAATTTTTTTTGTATGAAATTGACTTTTTTTTTTTTAGTTCCCAGCATTGAATACATATCAAAAGTTGTTCATATTGACGGTGTCACTTACCCCTTTACATGAACCAACCGAAACATGACCACGACCACTCTGACAAGAGTGCACGACTAAGAAGAAGAACTTACCCCTTTAAGGATATGTCGAGGGTCATGTTACACCCTGTATATAGTAGATTTCGTTTCCTCGGTGGAGAAAAAATTACAAATAAAATGTCAGTGAAAAAAAACTTGTAAAATTAAATTTCAAAAGAGCTAAGTAAGTAAGCAGCTGGAGGTAGCTGGAGACTGTATGATTTGTATTTTTAGGTTTTTACTTTTATTTTTAGTTAGTTTTATTGTTGGAATAGTTTAAATACTAACACTGTAAAAATGAATAAATATAAGTTCATATTAGAAAACGAGATTCTAATTATATATTAAGTATGATCATGATTGGATGAAATACTAAATCTCTGGGGTCGGCCATCGTGGTGCAGTGGCTAATACGACAGACGAGCTCTGGGTAAGATTCTGGTTAGCATTGCCGTAGGTAAATACTTGCCCATTCTTTTCTCCGTTACTTTGCGCTTGGATCTTCCCAAGGAGGGTATCGACATTTAGTAATTATTTTATAGCATGAGTGCTGGCGTGGTAATGGCAGACCTCGCGCTCAGACGCTCAACAAATGTTGATACGACCATTTGTTTAATTTTTTTGTAATCTGTTGCGCACCGCTATATAGTAAACTAGCAGGCCTATCCGGCTGTGCCCGGGCAGTTATTATACCTATAAACCATCATCATAAATCACTCTATCTATTAGTAAAAACCATAATGTTTTCTTATGTTTTCGCGATTGTTACACATTTCGATCAACTGTGTGAGGCTTTGGGCGGCTTCTGTGATGTGTTTTTGGGAGGTTGAGGTTGTTGCTTCTTAAAACCGATTTTACTCGTTGAATCTCCTCCTTGAGGTGGTGGGTGTCACAGATGCCATGTGCTCTCTGATATCGTTGGTAAATCTTTGCTTCAGAGAGCACGAAGTCTGCAGTCTGTAAACATGCCCTAGACAAACCCAACCATTATATGCGTTTTGATAATCCTCAAGTCCTTGCAAAAGAAAACGGATACATTCCAAGAATGCTTCGTGAAGCTATTGAAATTAAAAAACATCCTAATTTCAATAGAGAGGATGGTTGGCAGCTACCACCAGCTTGGGATCCAGTCGTCAATTTAATCAAATCTCAAGCTAAGCAGAAGACTGCAAGACCTTCAGACACCGTGAGTCAATACTGCGTACATCCAGATTGTTATCAATAAATATTTTAGGCGGTAGATTTTGCAGTTCTTATAAAATACTAGACAAATGTCAACTTAGTCTACCTGCAACCACGAACACTGTAAAGTGCTCGAAACGTAAGGTGTATAAATAATGTATTAAACGCGATAAAAACCGTATTAAAATAATTTTATTTAAATAGTAAAAACCACATGAAAATCCGTGCAGCAAATTTTGAGTTTATCGTGAACAGACAGACAGACATGGCAGAGGACTTTGTTTTATAATATGTAGTGATTTAGTATTATTTATCGATGGTTGTTCATACAAAAGTTGCCTATGAATCAATAAATTAAATTAACGCAACGAGCGAATATGGTCGGATTCGATAGGTCTTTGACGGAATGGCCTGACTACTTTGGCTGGATTCGACCGAGGTGGGTAAAAAGTCCAAGTTTATAAAAAATCATCATTATCACCTGTTTTTTTTTTTAGTTTCCACTGCAGGAGTACGACCCTCTCTATACTACCAGTGCCATGTATTAGACAGAGCGTGGACAGAGCAGTCAGAGGATTTGGCCTACACTCTCCACGCTAGCCAGAAAGGTTGCAGAGGACTATTTAATGTTTACAAGCTTTGTTTAGCTTGTGTTTCCTACGTCGCCTAATTCGACATCCGCGGGAAAAATTGGAGCGGTCCTATTCAACTGTACCAGGAACCACAAGGCTCCATTAGATTTAGATTCTTAGATCAGCTCAGATTATTAAATATGGCTCATGTTTTTGTTACAGATTGAACGATGATGGAGACCGACAAAATGTCCACGGCTTCGTCTGTGACCGAGCGAAGACCACTGATGCAGGCTCTGGTCATTGAGAGACGTATACTATTCGCTTGTACGGTGTTCGTAGGCCTTAGCACATTTCTGTGGATCACAGCTGTTTGTACGGAGAAATGGGTGCATATTGAAGGAGGAAATGGTTAGTAATTTACAACTTTTCCTTTGACTGCACTTAGAATAGAAAGAAACTTTAAAATTCTTACACAACATTTAAGGTCATTGCTAACTCACCTAACTTATTTCTTATTTTATTATTGATTTATCTTGTTATTTATTTTTATTTTTTGTGTGTGTGGCCAACGCTGTGTTGAAGTAAGTCTAGTCTTTAACTTAAGCTCAAATGACTGAATATTAATTGAATAATATTTAAATTTAAGTATGAGACTTATTCTTGGTATTAAAACACAGTATTCTAAGGTAAAGATGACTGAATACCACATACTCGTAGCTATCATGAAGCCTTGAGCAATCTTTTAGATTAAAAAACAGTTTAATTTACCATCATCCAAAAATCCAATAATTGAAAAACGTCTGATGCACCATTAGAAAGTATTCTCGAAGTTTCCGCTAAGATATTTTTAATTACAATCGCATGGTATGCAGGTCGACGACCGCTCTATTTTTGGACATTACCCTATGTAGTAGTTGTGCGTATGCATAGGTGCAATGTTTAGCTAAACGGTTGAAAGTTTGCCAAAGCAATTATCATGTCACTTTGATTAAATATGTGTAGAAGGAGTTCTCCATACAAATATATTTTCTATTTTATTTGTTTTTCGTGTGTGTATGTTGCTAACACTGGTGTCAGAATTTTAAGCTGCATTTCTATTGTTTTACAGGATCCATCTATAATCTTTTGCTGTCACCTTCTTTCCGTAAATTTTTGTGTTTTGAGATATTATAACAGACATGAAGGAACTGATGTGATGCAAAGTTTATATCTTAATTTTTTCTCAAAAAGGTTTTTAATTTGATGTGGACTCTTAAAGGAGAAATAAACAGTGATTTCACTCTTTTTTCTTTACCATTAGGTATCCTGTATACATCTTAAAAATATTTTACTAACAATTGGATTTATGTAGTCTATGATAATAGAATTCATCTAAGTATAGTTCTTTATCAGTTGAGTTATCCTCAACTGATTTAGCACTATACTTATTAAACCTTTTTTAGATAAATTGAAGGAATAAACTTAGCATCAGGTTCTACTTATTTGCTCAAAATACCTAGGTTTTATATCTTCACAATTGTTTTCAATATCTTATTAGACAAAAATTTACGATAAGTGAATAGATATATGGTACTTGAATGCGTTGACAAAGCTATCATGTACAAGATTTAAATCAAGATAATTAAAACTTCAATATTGAAAATAAAATACTACATCAGAAACACAGACAAAGGCCCTGTGTAAGGGAACTTGGATTTTAAGAATTCTATTTTAAAAACTACTTTGTTATGTCTTTCACATCATTGACCACTTGATTTTAAAGCAATGAGGTGATTATTCAATCAAGTTGATAAGCCTCGGATACGATAACTCATTTTTTTTTTAGTTAAGTTAGCAATCAGAATACAAAATACTACTGATAAAATTTTTTAATACATTCGTCAAATTTACATTTAAAAATAATTTGATCTGCCTAAATTAAACAGAATCATTGCCATGAAATCACCTGGTGTAAAACTTGGCACATTCTAACTAAACCTAATCATCTCCTGTAATATATAAATTACTAGACCACTGGCGTACAGCCAACCATAAAATTGACATTATTATTCATATTTTTTCCAGGTATCGCGCTGCCTAGCAAAGGGAGATATTTAATGTATGGCGACTCTGGGGTTTGGCGGCTGTGCCGGTACGTGTTCTTGGAAGATGTTAAGAACAGTACGTCCAACGCGACTGTCAAGGCTGATGGCGTAGCGGGTCTAAAAGGACACTACGATACAAGTGAGTTTCTATAACTAATTTTTTCATAGTTTTTGCTTTGCTTACGGGTTCTTTTAATTTTATATCATTTTTGCATTACTTTAGGGTAAAATAAAAAAAGAAACAACTCCTATTTCACTTTAAAATTAGAAATTATTCTATTACAATTTTGATTAATTTTTTGAACCATATTTTTTATCGGTATTAATTCGTTTTCTCATTTCTTAGTCTTTTATAATCTGGAGGTCTATAAACTTAAACTATTTTTAGAGACACTATACTCCATTAGGTACTTTTTGATAGCCTGTATTATCCCACTGTTGGGCAAAGGCCTCTTCTCTATTACTCCACTGCTTTGATTGTGTATCTCCACTGTTATCTCGTTCTTGTAATAGACCGCCTGATATTATCGTAAACAGCTAAATCATCAGATCACTTTGTTTTTATCAGCATATATCACTACATATTATAAAACAAAGTCTTCTGCCGCGTCTGTCTGTCTGTCTGTCTGTCTGTTCGCGATAAACTCAAAAACTACTCCACGGATTTTCATACGGTTTTCACCAATAGATAGAGTGATTCAAGAGGAAGGTTTTAAGGTATAATACATGCCCGGGCGCAGCCGGGTAGGGCTGCTAGTTAGCTATAAAGATCTATTTTGTGGTTATATTTGCTCATATAATTGTGGGTCATGCCTGTAGGATGCAAACATGACCCGGACAATCCCACTTGGGTCTGGCTGCTTTCCTACCCACATCGTCTATTCCGTTCTCAGTTTGACACAATATAAGATCAATATTTGTAAAATTATCATATTTATGTCAATATATATGCTTCATAGACGATTGTCGAATTCTAAGTTGAGACTTTTGAGGCTAGACTAAGGCTAGTTAATAAATTATGTAGGTACTACGGACAGCTGTAAAAAGTACACAGCGTAAACAAAATTATGAGTCAAAAGACTTGTAGCGTAAGTATCATAATAACAACGATACTTAATTATACTGCTCACGTTACAAATTTGAGTACTCAAACTATCCTCTCTAAACGCTATCTTAAAACTCAGTACGTGATTTACTACATTAGCTATCGAGTTTTGCTCAAGAAAACTCATAGTAGACGTACGATTATTGTGGTAATTATTGCGTTTTAACGCAACTTAATAGGTCTATAGAGTTTTAATTAAATCCTTTGTTCTCTTGGCTGTACAAAATTGAAATATTATATTTACAAGCGTTTCAATACGGAAGCCAAACAGAACGGCACGTTAATCTTTCTCACATTTTTAGCCGCTGTTCTTTGAGTGGCTAATGAAGCAATAAATATCTCAGATGAGAGAGATGTCGGCCGCCACTGGCTGTTTTGTGTTTTGAAACAATATTTGAAAAACTTAACAAAGGCCAGATTAGGTTTTAGGATTGTTTTGAGTGACGGGGCAATATTTCACACTGGTAGTGGAGTAAATCTTTGTTTTTCATCGGCTTTTTAAATTTAATATATATCCAAACTCCATTTTTTAATACACTAAATTGAATTTTGTATAAAATATGTTATTCTTACCTGAAAATTTTCCCGCGTTGATTAGAGTATTTTTTATGTACTGGAAAATCTTATATAGATTAAAGATGTAATATACATGACATATTACATAAATTTTCATTTCCTCAAATATCTCTAAGCAACAAAATGTCTAATCATTGTTTCAATTTACTGTGAGAAGTAGGCTAGGCTATCTAGGCTAGGCCAACTAATACTTCCTCGCATACTTACAACAATATATAAAGGCGTATCGTTAAATTAGGTACTAATTAATATTCAAACTAAAAGCGAAAGATACTGTTAAACAAACAGATAACAAAAGTTATGCCATAAAAAATATAGCCTTATTTCTCCATCACGTTTTAAACAAAAGCCCAGTAGACAGCAACAAAATTAATTTCAGAGATAATGAAGTTTCAAAATCTGAATATTCTATAACAATAAGGAAGTTACGTAAAGAGAGATACGAGAAAATAGACCCAGCATTGTTACCCATCCAATATTTTGGTTTTGACAGCGTTCTAAAAGCGCCCAACAAATTCTTTGTCAGGGCAGCGTTCTATGAAACGTTACAAAAATAAACGGACACGTGAAATGTTTGAAAATTTACGTGAGTTTTGAAGTCAGTCGGTTTATTTTCTCCAAGGCGCCTTCTGTTTTCACTCACTCTGTTAGTCCATTATCTCATACTGGTTTACTTTTCTATCGGCCCGTTTTCTTTACTTCGCTAAGGAATGGCTGGTCATTACCGTTTTGCTGGCCGTTCGGGATTTCAGTGGATACTTTTCCTTTAATAAATTGTTTACCGGTTTTAACAAAATTATACATTTATTGTAAACAATTTATCTATTACACGGAAAATAACACAACGGAAAATTCATTAAACGACACGGTAAAGGCTAAAGATTATTTTTTTAAAGTATTATTTGTTTAATATAATGACAAGACTTTTATTGATTTACTAGTTGATGCCCGCGACTTCGTTCACGTGGACTTTATGACTCCGGTGTATAAATATACCTTAATACTTTATAATAAGAAAATACTTGTAGCAGTGTTATAAAATTGTACGGCATTACATTGGCTGCTGCTACTGGAGGGATAAAATATAGGATTCTTTTAGACTTTTTAAGCAAACTATATAGCTAGCTCCAAGTGAGCTTGCGCTACTTCACCAAACTTTGAGGTATGGGCAGAGCCCCTTAAACCTATTGCACATCTATTCCAAAGGGCCTTCGGGAGGGACGGACCTCGGCTTTCGGTGTTGCCTGTGTGTTCAAGGCTTGGAGAGACAGCAAACTTTCATGTTTTGCCGTATGGGCTGAAAACTACGTTGCCAAAAGGGGGACCACTGGGCGGTCACCAGCAATATGAGCTAATCGTACTTAATGCAGGGTGCATTAAGTACGATTACCAGTACGATCCCAGAGAAGAGTGACTCTGTAAAATTATTGATATAAAATTTAACATGGTAGTGCATCAGATGTTCTAAACCTTCGATTTTTTTACCTCAACAAAAAATACTAATCAGGCTGAACAACTTTTGCTACAGCGTCATTTTTATATTTACTTTAGTTTACCTGGACCATTATGGTTTTGCGTCAGGTGAAAATAAATAAAAATATAAATATTTAAAAATATAATTTCCTAGTTCGTCCCACAATACGAACCCTATCTCGTTCATAAAGCTCGTAGTCGTAAATCCTATTTGTTGGCACAGACGGTAATCTCGCACTAACTGTTTACGTATTATTATTTCCACACCAAATAATCATACTTATGAGATATGAAGGAAGGTAGTACGGTAAAAATAGCAATAATATTACGATACCTAAGAAGTTATTTTAGGTTTGTTTCTTTGATAGAGTATTTATGGCTACTATAGGCCTACACTCTTATCTTAAAAGCCAAAAAAATAATATCTCTTGCCTTGCCAAATAAATAATAGTCTTTTTACGTTTAAAGGATTTGCATGTTATCCTATACTTCCGAATTTGTTAATGATAGTAAAACTATGTAGAAGTTCCTATAATAAGAACTTGAAGCTCTTCTTAGTTTGTTTTTAAATCCACCAAATTTGGTGAAAATGCTTAGTAAAGCTTCACCGTCACATTATAAACTGTAAATAGTAGGTATTTCATAAAATAGATTGAAAGGTTACCTACGATTAAATTTGTATTGCTAGCGAAACTGCTGGCAAAAGCTAGTATCTATTTAAAATCATATTGATATGTACTAGCTTTTGGCACACTTAGGTACTTTTACATAGCGTGAAGAGTCAATGGCCGATGGGGCAGAAAGTTTCTTGAGAGGCACCACGTGCTAACAAGCGTGGCGTTGGACAATCACCGACCAGGTGGTCGGACGACCTGCAGGCCGATTTGCTAACTCGGTGTACAACGATTTGATTATCACTTTAGCATCTATTACGGTTTTCATATCTCAAATAAAAATAGTCATTCATACCGAAGCCGTAATGAATATTAATGATATACAACGTAGCTGTCAAAAGTTAGCAAATAGGCCTACAGATCAAAGTCGCAAGAAGGCGCTGGACGCAAGCCGCTTCCATCGGTTCCTATGTCCAGCAGTGGACTGATTGCGGCTGAGATGATGATGATATAAGATCAAAAGACACTCCAGACGTTATAACGATAGACGAGACTCTGGTGATAGTCTCCAAGCATTCACACAATAATATTTGCTGTCTATTCTAAAGTTTGGTGCATAGCCAAATATTTTCGCACAAAACGTGATTGTGTTAAAATGGTCTGGATGACAATATACACATTCCGATGTTTGTCTCGATTTTTTGCCTATTCTCGTAGGCCCAGCACTTGGCAAGTGATGTTTGTCTGCCAGTATAATTACTTATAACAAACCTTTTATTTTATGTCTTCATGCATATTTCTTTAATGTTTCCATATTCCTAAACTGTATAACGAATAAATATATTATTAATTTAGCTACGATTACTAAACAGCTGATTCCGAACAACCTTACAATATTTTAATAATGTTACCAAAATTCCTAAAAGAAAATAATAATATACGCCAGAAGAAAAAGAGAAATATTTTTAACTCTTCTGTAGAAATTAAGCCACCAGATTGATGAATTTGTATTGGAGCTCCAATATATTTTTCTCATGTTTTACCTGTTTTCTTGCGGTGTTTATTTTTAAGGGGTTCTGATTCGACATTAAATTACCTATAACCAGGTTGTTGATAATCATCCTGTATATGTTTACATTATGGAGAATAGAAGAAAGGATATCATTGGTCTTAATCTTAGCAACTAGGGCTAAAGTCAACAAAACATTATTTATTACTCTATAAAACCCGTTTCTAAGTAGATAAATAAAATATCGACGTCAAAAGAAAAGAAAATTTGATGTCGCTAGCCAGAATAATAATTTGTGTTGAAACTCAATAAAACTCGTATGAAAGCCGTAATGGCAGTTTTTCAGGAATGGGATTAACTATATGAAAATGATCTCATGAATAATAACGATGCCGTGCAATATATGGGGAGTATAAAAGGAATACCTCCAGGAAGCAATTAACTGCGGTATTGAAATAACCGAAGGCGTTCTTCTTAGCGTGTCGATGTTCACCAAATTAAATATTTTTGTTGGCCACGTATTGGGTGACTTGTACTGCATTTTGTGTTGCGTTATGCAGGTTCTCCAGCTTGCAGGTCCCCTTACTAAAGCGAAAGGTTGAAATAATAAAAAAATCACACATCCTCTGTGGCGCAAGGTCATGATGGAAAACGATATTTTCCAGATTGATTAGGGTCGTAGATAACCTAACATCGTTGAGATAGTATCCTACGGCACATTTTCATAACTCACTGTGGGGTTAGCTCAGTTTGTGTGATTTATCCCTTTTTACTTTATCTGAGTGTATAATCAAAAAAATATTTTTTTTAACTGGCACAATACAAATGACTTAACCTTGTTACTGAGTTGTGTGTGTGTATGTGTGTGTTTTTTTTAAGAAGAAAGAGAAAGGAAGTACATATATCTCCATGGAAAGGATAGTACTCAGCTCAGCAATTATTGCCATTAATTCAACAAATTATAATATAACTGCATGAAACCCATTACTATGTAATGAATAAAATATCGACGAAATAAAATAAAAATTAATTTTGAGTTTATCCCCTAGTCGGAATTATCATAAATGTCTTCAAACTCAATAAAAACTCGTATGAAAGCCGTAATGGCAGTTTTTCAAGAATGGGGTTAACTATATGACAATGACGTCATGAATAATAACGATGTAGTGCAATTTATAGCGAGAGGAATGGCCCAAGGAAGCGACCTTCCTAGACAGACACAATAGACGTCAATTAAACTATTTACATAGTTTTATGGTTTTGTAAAAAAAACACTGGAAGACATAAAAGTTGTGGTAAAGAGACATGAAAGGATAATACTGGACTTAATCTCAGCAAATATGGGCATACATTTGGCTAAATATAATTACTATGTAATCCAAACACCCACTAAGTCCTATTACTACGTTTGTATGTAACAATTTTTAGGTAGTTTTATACAAAAATGGCCAGCAAAACAGAATGAACTTGAAATTTTTCCGCCAGTTTTGTTGAAACTTAATAAAAACTCCTATAATATTCGTAATGGCAGTTTTTCAAGAATGCGTTTAACTGTATGACAATGAAATCATGAATAATAATTTGATCATCATCATTTCGTGTAGGTGACACGGTCAGTCGACCATGCACACCCTGGTGCAATATAGAGCGAGAGAAATGTCCCAAGGAACCGCGGCAGCAATTCACTGCGGAATATTTTAACAACTAGTGGCTCTGTTCGTTGTAGTCCTGGAAGTCAATTTATGAACTAATAGAATCAATCCACCACTCGTTTTGACGTCAGCACTCGGTTCGTATTCACATGTGAATAAAATCAACGAGTGGGCCTGTTTTTACGTATTTTTGAACCGTGCGAATGGCTTTATTGCTTAGAGTTGCCAGCAAAAAAAGATATTATTACGGTTGCCAGAATAATTGAATGCACAGCAAAACTAGTAGCTTAAGCTGGGAATACACGTCCGATTTTCAATCCGACAATCAGACGGTGTTGCCATTTGAGGTACAGTGTCTTTAATTCTAGGGAAATTTGATTGTCTTTAGGCAATTGTTTTTCGTTTTCTTCTTTCGTAGAAAAACCAGTTAAATATATGAACAAGAAGATACTATAGACGAAGTCGTCTCAGTAAATGGCGTAATAAAAATAAAATTTCGAATTGTACAAAAGCTTTCTTATTTCTTAATTATGTTTTCTGATTTTATTAATGCGGTGACTAAGGCATATCTAGGGGGGTTTTTATTGCAATTTTTTTTTTTAATCTTAATTTTTTTTCTTGTAGGTGTAAGGAATTTCTTATTTTTTAAAAGGCCATGCTGCAATCGGTTCGGAAGCAAATCGGACGTATATTCCCACTTTCTGTAGACAGTTGTGGCAAAAACGCTAGGATCTAAGGACGAGAATTTAAGAAAAAATAAAAATTTGGTCAAAGTCATATTTGACATTTTGCACGCATAGTCCGGTCCGAGTGGGCTGCTACGACCATTCGGAAAACCCATTAGAATAATGATTCAAAAATAGAGCCAATTAATATTCACCATGCGAAAACTTGACAACGAGTGGCGGATCGATTCTCTTGGTTGAAAAATTGACTCCCTGAGCGTTATAGACGCCAATGGCGCTCAGATCTTTTATAGCATTATGAAATTTTTCAAAAAAGAAAACATTTACAAAATAATCTATTTATTGTTTTACAGGCTTACAAAATTTCACTTCACACAATTTTTAAAATAAAATCACAGGAAGAAAAAGTTAACTAAAATTAAACCAAATCAAGCAAGTACAAAAGAAGTTCAGCCAACATTTGCCTGTTCAAAAACCAAAATAGTTGGTTTAAAACTTGTCGGGTCCTATAACTCACCCAGCTCGTTAGAGTAGGCCCAACATGGATATAGTATAGGTCTGGGTGTATCAGATGCTCAGCGGAGAGAGAGAGCTCAGGGCGAAAGATTACAAACACAGTTTATGATATTATATTATGCTTCACACATAATTTTACACTGTTACTTGTTAAAAATACAATTAATAAAATAATATTGTAGGCGAGTGCCTGTAAGCAAGGGTCGAGAGATCACGACCAAACTTAGGAAAGGAATTGAATGGAATGACTGACTGGTGAGGAAAGACTGCGAAGAAGATTTGAATATACTTATAGAATTTGGAATTTAAAATAAATTATGTTTCGAAATAAAAGTGGACAGGAAGATGATGATTGGGAAATGAGGTGAAAAGCAAGATGCAGCGTGAAGGTTATCATGCGCATCGTTACAAACTTAATAAAAATAACACACCTAAATGTCCATGTATATGATAATAAGTGGAAGAAATAATAGAGATTTATTCAGTGAACGGATAATGTATAGTGACAAGCGACTTATATATCTTATCAGAAATATCAGAGCTATGAGAACGAAGAAATAGTTAGTACCCATGAAATAGCACGTACGTGAGTGACCCGTTTTTATACATTTTTACGGATGTCTAGTGGCAAAGCATTTCAAAGATGCACCGCCTGAACTGTTAAAGAA
Organism: Rhodophaea formosa; assembly: GCA_963082605.1. Taxonomy (NCBI): domain Eukaryota; kingdom Metazoa; phylum Arthropoda; class Insecta; order Lepidoptera; family Pyralidae; genus Rhodophaea; species Rhodophaea formosa. The sequence continues at coordinate 9,143,253 of OY720213.1, read as the reverse complement.
TTCGAAAAAAGGAACTTAACAACAAGAAAAACTGCAACAGCACTACGCACGCTACGGTTAATAATCCCACGAAAGAAAGTAAAACATTATTAATGGTAATGAGAAGATATACATTGAATTAACATCCTCTCATCCTTATTGTGAGGTCATTGTCCTAATATCCACCAAATGTACTCGTTATTAACAACAATGGTGATGTATTAAGACGTAAATTTAAAAGCTATACACATTTCCTTTAGTTCTTCAACAATTTTGGTCACACTCAACACATCCCGATTTCGCCATCAAATCATTGTTTGTTTATTTAGAGAACCACGTGTCTATCATGATTTGATTTAGGACAGTGCGACTTGAATCAAGACACGATGCGGTATTTTTATCAGTGACTATAAATCTAATTGTGTGGGTTGAACGAAAGCAGTGTTTACGCTGTACGAAAATTTAGCTGGTTGTGATAGATTACGTTTACTCTGCCAGTGGATGAATACGTTTATTTTAACTGATGAATATAGAAATTCGGCCTACAATCCGGTACAAACATTCTGACAATGTTTATTAACTGCTGAACTGTTTATAAATCAAACATGCTGTTTAACAAAATAAAATGACACGTTAATGTTTAGAAATATTGCAATATATTATTCGCTAGTGCGTGAGAAAACGCATTTCACGATTCCATCAGAATTTTAAACTAACTACACACAATACACCAGGGAAATATAGCTCTATATTTTACTGAAGTAGTTTTGATGTGAAATTGTTGTCGTCTTTTGAATTATGTACCTCGTTGAAAAGTGAATTTATTGTTCTTTAACGAGATACATAACTTTTTCTCCGTCCCGGCGTCCTCGGCCAAGATTTGTTGGAGTCTGGGATATGATATTATGACAGAATTCATGCTCTAAAAGAATGATATAAAAGCTACACACCTTCAAATGATCTGCGCTGAAAGCACGCTTTGCTGCGCGAAGCCCATAAAATACTCAAAACTAATCTGCCTGCCATGCACAAGGAATTTATAAATCAACCACCGCATTGGTGGAGATCATCAAACAATCAGACAGCCCTGGAATTCATGAAGAGTAATTCTTCATTAAGGGCAAGTGGAAGCAGTAATAGAGTAATTAACAACCAGACAGCATGAGTATCACCATCAATTCCTTAGAAAAACCTCCAGGTTTCTTACTCCCACAAAAGCAGTGGTGCCATCTAAATAGACTCGAAGCTGGATGCGGGTGAACTAGAGCATTCAAGAACAGATGCGGATGGTTTGACTCTCCGCCCTACGAGTGTGGTTCCCCTTAGCAGGACATTTCTCATATCATCCATAATTCTTCATCATAGATATCAGAATATTGTTCTTCATCATTTCATCATCATTTAGACGAGCTCCGTGGCGCAGCGGTCAACACGCCTGCCTGCGACACGGATGGACCCGGGTTCGATCCTCGGTCAGGTCAAGATGGAAAATGATCTTTTTCAGATTGACCTGGGTCTTGGATGTTTATCTATAGGTATATGTATTTGTTATACAATTTAGTATCGTTGAGTTAGTATCCCATAACACAAGTCTTGCTTAAGAACTTACTTTGGGGCCTCACCCTGGAAAATGACGCAATCCAGTTGATGCAGAATTTAAATATTTGTATCTGATACTTTTAATACCGTTTTTCCGTTCCGTTCATCTACAAGCCCACCAATATGCTAAACGTGGCCTTAAGGTTTTAAAGACCTAGGTTCTGTCTACCCCACAATGGAAAAAGACGTGACAGTATGTGTGCATCTGATTTATTAATGACAGTAATTAAGCCATATGAATGGTGCGAATGTTTTCACTGCCGGCTGCCCCTGTCGGAAATCGAACCTGGTGCCTCCTATTGAACACTTCGCCAGGGCTATCAAACCTCTGGTTTCCCTTCAAAACACATAAATCTTTCGACTATCAACAAGATATCTAGGTTTGTTTTTCTCAAGAAACGGGTTGAGGTAAAAAAATGTAAACATACTTCTAGAAATGTATAGTGTTATTTCGTAGTGCTTCGTAGTTTTTTAGCGTACATAGAGCTTTTAATTCATTTTCCCTCCTTTGTTTCGTAAAAATTACTCGTACAAAGAGTAACGACTGCTGGTTCAAGTTCTGCCAGCGTAGATATTTTTTAACCATATCTTATTTCTTATTTCAGTTAGAGAATATCAAAATAGCATTCTGAAAAATACCTATAAAAAAAGAATTAAGGTTGAAATTAATTATTACACCTCAGTGTTATTTTTGTCTTGTTTGAATGCGTTATCGATATTTTACAGCTATCATTTGTTTATCTTGAGCATAAATAAACACAAACTGTGGGGTTATAAATAATCGGCCAAATGCGAGTCAGAGTCGTGCACTTTGGGTGCCGTACCTATATCCAGATACCAAAAGGCTGTCGGGCAAAAAACAGAAAAAAATATAATGACGTTTGTCGTATAGGAGCCCTCAAATATTTATATTTTATTTTGTTTTAAGAATTCATTGTTGCAATACTTCTGTTGCCGCTATGGCAACAGAAGTATTTAGGTACATCAACTGTGAATATTTCAACTGTTTTGCTGTCACGGTTCATGAGATACGTCTTGGTAACAGATAAATAGACGGACGGACGGTAAAGTTTTAGTATAATAGGGTCCACTTTTTCCCTTTGGGTACGGAACTCTAAAAAATCTTCAAATTAAATTATTACTCGTGCATAATAAAATCATTCCACGTAGCCGTGTTGCCAAAATGATATCCTCTTATTTTAAGGTTAAGGCTTCGCTAGAGTAACAGATGAGCTGAACGTGCTCTGTAAAACTTTACCGTAAATTGCCAGCGACATTTACGTTAGGTACCTACTATTCCTGTGCTTTTATATTACTTTTAAGTCTTTTTTAATGAAATATTTAGTTATTCTTAAGGAACATCTAACTTACATAAATTATGAATAAAATAAAGCTACACATTCTGATTATCTATTATTTTCCTATTGATCCGTTATAAACACATACCTGTACCAACCAACAGTAGATAAAATAGTCATTGGCATTTATCATCATCACTGCAACCGTAAGAAGTCCACTGCTGGGCATAGGCCTCGCCCAGGAATTTCTATAACTAAGAGGGTTTTGGATACTTTGCGCTTGGCAAACGGGTTGATAACATTTCGAGCCATTAACTGTCCCACTGCTGGGCAAAGGCCTCCCTCCATTTTTTTCCATTCGGTCCGATCTAGGGATAGATTTCTCCAGTTGTCGTGGAGCTTGTCGATTTCATCTCGCCATCGCATTCTTGGCTTACCTGGTCTTCTTTTAGATGTTGGAACCCAACAAGGGTGGCTTTTGCCCAGGAGTAGTTTGGCTGACGTTGTACGTGTCCAGCCCAGTCCCACTTCAGCCGTGCTGCCTTTAGAGCTACGTCAGTGATTTTGGTTCGAGAACGCAGGCTGCTCTTTGAAATCATAGGATGCTGTATTTAGGAAGCAACTCGGATAGTTAAGAGATGAGAAAGTAGCAGCTCGAGAAGCCAGGCGTACGTACCCGCAACCACCGGACAGGTAGTTGAGGCGGGTGACACCCGTGACCATTCTCACACTTCTCTATGGTGTAGTTTAAAGGCGTTTCATCATTATTAGTGCTTTTTTAGTCTCCACTGCAGCAGCGCGACCCTTTCTGTACTACCAGAGCCATACAGAAAGAAAGAACAATCAGGGCATTTGGCCTACACTCTCCACACTGGCCAGACGGGTTGGAGAGGTCTCTATGATATTTATAAGCTTTGTTTAGCTTGTGTTTCCTAAGTTGCCTTCTATGACATCCAAGGGAAGACTAGAGAGGGTCGTGATCTTGCAGTGGTGACTAAAAAAGACCTAATGATGATGAAACATAAAAAAATATTACGTCGGTGCTAAGTATATACGTAGCTGTAAGGATACATTCGATAAGCCCGGCTGCAGCGGAAGCATTAGCCTGCCAACGAGGGCGACCCCGTAATAAAATGAACAAAGTGTATCCGCCAAGATAGGTCTATCGTCTCGTGCGGAAAACCTTTAAAGAAACGTTTTTAAAATTCCTATTGTTCATTATGGTATCTTTACGTTATCATAATAAGCGGTTGAAGTAGATATTAAGTAAAACCAACTAATATTATAAATGCGCAAGTGAGTTTGTACGTTATTTAATGTATTTATTTGTTTGTATTAATATATTTTGTGGCGATCTATGGGGGAAGCCTATGTCCAGCAGTGGACGTCCCTGGCTGACAGATAATAAGATTATGTTTTGATTTTTGGCGTAACTACAGTTATTGTGCTGTGAAATTGGAACACAAAACAATCACATGAAATTGTACACTGTTCTCTGAACTACGGAAAAGACCATAAGCCGATACCAGTTGTCATCATTGATTGCTATCGTTAAGATATGTCAAATGCCTAGGATTTAAAAAATCTGACAACGGTATTGTCCACTTACACACACAATTAACAAAGATATTTTAATTTAATTTTTAAAATACAGCAAATATTGAAACCAACACAGTTTTAATACTGAATTTTCCAAGAAATACAGAGTACTAACTCTTATGCATACCAAAGTTAATCTTTTGAGATACTGTCTACTTAGCGAGTCTGCAAGATGATTATAACAAAGCCTTTCAGCTGTAAGGATCTGTCTTATCTCTCTCTGTAACTTTACGGTTATTTGATGTAAATTCTGTGGATAACATGATTTAACTGTCATGGCTTTAATATAAATATATAGTGCGTGTATAATTTTGTAATATTTTTTTATAACTTCTCATAGAAATTCGCCTAGCCTATAAAGGAGATCAGTGTTTCTTTTTTTCCTTCTTTATTTCTACGATTTTGAATTCCATTAGCGATCCAGAGAAAACATTATTAGGGGGTTAAAAATCAGCCTGTACCTATTCAAGTTAAGTTTCAACCACTTTTGTTTAGCATAAATATAAATGCTCATTGTAAACCATGCCTCAAAGAATAGGTGTATATACTACTTGCGTTAATGTTAAATTAACAGACTAAAAGGACCTGGAACGAAAAAGAAATAAATAAGGATAAGTGCAGTGAAAACCAATATAGTCTACAAAAAGTACGCGAATAGGTTCCACGGTAATTTTTTTATTAAAGAGGCTATTACAGCGTTTAAATATAGGTATATAAGTGGTAAAATTTGTAAGTACATGTATGTATATGTACGTTTTCCCACGCATATCTAAAGAAAACTATTTAACTGTTTGGAGTCTTTAGAACTAAGGAAATGCTCTTTAAGTTTATGTTTTACATTTTTTTTTTCGTCAATTTTTCCCGTAATTCCATAGGTAGTTTATTAATAAGTCGAGTAACAACATAATCAGACGATCATCTACCGTATTCATTGTTTATGCGAACCAGTTTGCTACTTCATGATATCTTTGCACCGTTTATTTATGCGATCCACTGGCAATAACTCAATACGCCTGAATTTTAATTCCGCCTGCCACCATTGGTTTGTTTTTGTTATTTTTCGTGTGTATAAGTGGCCAACATTGTGTAAGATTTTGCAAGCTGCCTAAAAGCATCTGACATAACCGTAGGTGAGACGACTGAATTGTCTGCGAATAATAATTCTTATTACTAGTTATACTCAGGATATTAAACCGTGTACTAGCTATTATATAAACTTTTATATATCTGCGTTGTGAAGAGAAAATAAACGTTTATTTTATTGTTATTTTTGTATCTCCTTTGGAGTCACGGGTGTTTATCATCATCATTTCGTGTAGGTGACACGGTTAGTCGACCATGCACACCCTGGAGTCAGAGTTCTTTGGAATCGCCTCTCAGCCTCTGACGTGGGTCCTTTAACGACTACCAGATGGCAGCCGGGACCACCGGCTTAACGTGCCTTCCGAGCACGGAATCATCTTTCTTATCATGATTCATGCCTGCGATGTCCTAACCAAACTTGAAACAACTTAACAAAGTATGCTTCCCGTGGGAATCGAACCCACGACCCCCGGGTCAACAAGGCAAACGCCTTAACCACTGGACCACGGAGTAGTTCCAAATTCAGTTATAAATAATACCAGCTATTACATTGGGAATGGAAAAACTAACATCAAGTATTTTTTACTCTGTGGTTTACATTTGATATGTAATGTTATTTTATCTAATTTTTTCATTCTAAAAATACAGTTTTTAAGTAGGTTAATTTGCAGTTTAAAGTAACTTCTTACCAGGCAGAAATAAATCAAATTTTCTAAAAAATATTTATAATTATAATTCAGTTTATCGCTTATTGTTCGTATTATTTAAGAATTTCTAAAAAGGGTTGGGTCGTTGTGACCCTTCATGTCAAAGTCCAAAATGTTTAATTTAGCGCTAAAATTGCTTTTGGAGGGGCAATAAATTGTTTCTTAATCAGACCAACAGCGGAGTTCCGATTTGTTCAAATTTAATTATCCCGAAGCCGATTCTTATTAAAGTTTTGGCTATTGAAAATTTATAACTAAGAACGTTATTAATTTTCGTTGCTTGATACAAAGAATTTTTGGAGCCTCGTCTAACTGTCAATAAAGTATAGAACTCGATTAAATAAGTTCAATGTTTATTTATATCACCTTATTACTTCATGTTTATAAAGTGTAATACTAAATTGTGGCTTAAATATAATATCATACTGTCTGTGTCTGTGTCTGTTCGCGATAAACTCAAAAACTACTTCGGATGGACTACGGATTTTCTTGCGGTTTTTACCAATAGATAAGGTTAATGACAAATGTTTATAGGTATAATACATGCCCGATCGCAGCCGGGGAGGGCTGCTTGTTAAATATGTTGAAAAATCAATCATTGCCAAATTCCTCATAGTTATTAATTACTATTGGTGAATAAGTATACAAAGTGTTAATCAATAAAACCTCTGAGATGGTGATTGTGCTTATGAATATGAACAATTTTTACTATGGGGCCGACTCTGCAACTGGACAAAAACATCTGCTGTTTCATACAAATTATCAATACCTACTCGACCAGAATATATTGAATAGCTGTTTTTTTTTGTCGAGTTGCAGTGTCGGCCCCATAGTAAAAATTGTTCATATTCATAAGCACAATCACCACCTAAGAGGTTTTGCGCTTATTCATTAACACGTTTATTTATTTATTTATTTAAACTTTATTGCACATATATAAAAATACATCGTACAAAAGGCGGACTTAATGCCATAAGGCATTCTCTCCCAGTCAAACCTTTAGACCAAACACGTTGTATATTGAGAAAAAAAATCTGGTTTGAACAGTACTCCAGAGCATATTGAATGCAGTGGAGATGCACGGCACCTCAAAATCGGGCATCGGTTATGCCGAGACATACATTCCAGCATTGATCCCATAGGAAAAGTTGTTCATATTGACGGTCTGAGTGACCGCTTTAAGGGAATATCCACGGTCATGTTACACGCTGTATAATCTAAGCCTTAACCATAGTTACATAACAATAATTACATAAATAATTATATTTGTTTGTTTCAGAGTGCACAAATTATTTAGCGGCACCACTTGTGGAAGCTGGGAAGCCCGATAAAGCACACAATCCAGATATAGCTAGTAAGTCATCATCATCATCTGACAGGTTCTCCCAGATGCATCTTTAACTGTTGTGCTTGTCCAAAAAAATAATCTTTGCAACGTTTCTTTTTAAATAGACACATGCGTCTTTGCAATGTTTTGTCTCTAAGAGACTTTGAACTATTTACGTAATTTTTCACTGATGTTTTCATTTTTGAAAACTCTATATAAAGCACCAAGGAAATAAAATGCATCTTTTATATTGAATCCCTAAGGTTGGTTCAGAAAATAGAATAATAGATTTGATTTCAACATCCCGTATTTGCATCATAATGTACTATTTGATGATCGGTTAAGTTGCAAAAACGATCCAACAAACTCACTTCCGCATGCCCAAATGTTCATGCGGAACAATCAAGTCACCCAAACTTGATTGTTCCGCAAGCATGTTTTATTTGTTTTTATCTAGATATATTGGTTCCGCGATAACTCTAAAATTAGTACTCAAAGAACAAATTCATTACGAAAGTGTGAAACTAATATTGGTACAATTTTCAAGTTCCTTGAGCATCAAAATCGGTTTTGTAGCTTTTGAGATAATAAGAGACTTTTAAAATAAAATTTCTGGAGGTTAAATTTTGTAGCTAATATAAGAAATCGTTATTACTAATTAATAAATGCCATAAAAAGCAAAAGTTTGTATGTGTGAATGGTTGTTACTCTTTGACGCAAAAACTACTGATTTTAATTCAAGTTTACAATAATCTATACTTTATAAACACCAAAGTTTGTATATATTTTTGACTCTTTCACGTTAAACTACTGCGCGGATTTTAATGAAACTTCACAATAATTTAACCTACTTTCTACTTTTATCCTGGCAAAAGTAACTGTTCCCGAGAGATCGACATAACGCGAGTGGAGTGATTTATTAATAAATTAAATAAATAAATATATAGGGACATATCACACAAATTGAGCTAGCCCCACAGTAAGTTGTGAACTTGTGTCGCAGGATACTAACCCAACGATACTATATTTTGTAATATATATTTATATAGATAAACATCCAAGACCCAGGTCAATATGAAAAAGATCTTTTTCCATCATGACCTGACCGGGGATCGAACCCGGGACCTCCGTGTCGCAGGCTAGCATGTTGACCGCTGCGCCACGGAGCTCGACTTAATAATACATACATACTATGAAGTTTTCCTATCTTGCGGGGTAGACAGAGCCCAGGTCTATAAAAACTAAAGGCCACGTTTAGCATATTGGTGGGCTTAAAGGTAGAGAACAGAATCAAAATAGCGATGGGCTGCCAGCCGCATCGCCCATTAACATGATTCCTCACGCCCACTCCCTCGAACGGCTATCACGATCTGCGCGGGAAGAGAAGTAACTGGCACATTCTACGTTCTTTCTTTTCTCCCAGACCAGCGTGGAAGATTAGCGTTAATATTAAATGTTTACACATTTTATTTTGTTCACCAGATTATGTGAGAACAATGATCTCATTTGGCATCATCAGCCTGTTCGTGATGACGATGGGATGCGGTTTCTCAGTGTACACCTTCCGCAACCCACGGTACATGTTCAAGAGATTGGCTGCAGGCATACATTTTATAAGCAGTAAGTATTTTCAACACATTTTTATTTTTTAATACTTAATTTCGGCATCTGGAATGTTAGAGGGATGTTGGGAACGGGAAAGAAGGAGGTGATTTTAGGACTGATCCACTCCTGAATGCCTTGATTTGCAACACCCAGGCTGCCATTCGCCTCCCAAAACAGATTGGCCTGGAAACACCTAGTGGCCGGGGCACATTACGGTGGTCACGACCCTCAGTCATGAGGAAAACGCCGTCGAAGAAGTATGTTTTATATACATGCATACTATGAGATCTCTTTCTCTTGTAGGGTAGACATAGCCCAGGTCTGTAAAACCTTAAAGCCACGTTTAGTATGTTGGTGGGCTTGTAGGTGAGAACGGAATCAAAATAGTGATAGGTTGCTAGCCGCCATTCCCTCGCTTGACTTTTAGGATGTACCTAGGGATCGGGAAGAGAAACAGCTGCTACATTCTATGCTTTTTTTCTCCCAGACCAGCCTGGAAGATTGTGTTTTATATGTCTCTTTGTTACGTCATAACTCTAGATTATGAACCGATTTGAAAAGTTCTGTTTATATTTATAGGGTCTACTTACTACTACCTAAATGGCTTAAATAAAAGAAATCACTCACTTATGTCTGACTTCCGACTAATCGGACACTCAGAAAATGGCTAAGGCAATATCAAACCACTATTTTATTTCCTGCGAAAAGATAGTAATTGTATGCGTTTATTTTCACACAATGATATTTACTCTTATATTAGTGATTTCTAAGTAATTCATTTAAAATAACTGTGTAAAAATACAATAATTAAAATAATCGTAAGCCTTTAAATACATCAAAAGTTATGTAGTGTGTATGTAATGTATGTAAGTGAGTTTTTAATCCACCGTACTTCCAACTGCGTCTGCGGATTTGTACCGTATGAATCCTTAAGGCATAAGACGCGGACAGGTCGCAGACGGGGCGCCGTCGCGACTTTTGAAAACACATAGAAAAGACGGGTCATAGACGTGTCGCTTGGCGCACGGTAGTTGTGGGTTATGTGACAGCGACACGCGAGTCTCGGCGCCCGCGCCTCACCCCGCCCGCAACCCCGTTTCGCCCGTCCTCCATCCGCTCGCGCCCGTGCCCCGTCCGTTCTGCGTGTTTTACCATAGGGTGCAAACCCGTTGCAGACGAGTAAGCGTCGTGTCTGCGCCCTGTCTTTTCTGTGTGGTCGCGTCGCTTTTATACATTTTGTATGAAAAAGACGCGGAGGAGACATATGTGTGCGCCTCGTCCTTGCCCTACGTCTTTTCTATATGTCCTTCACTTTACATTATCTTTAGTGACCTTCGAGCAACACGGCCTCCGTACCGGACGGATTAGTGACATAAGCTGTACAATTATATTTTTGAGCTTTTTTTTTTAAACTTGTCATTATTTTTAGTTAATAAACTATGAGAGTATCAAACATAAGTAATATGATTATGTATGCTTAGATTATTTAATGTATGTAAACAAGAATATTGTCGGTCATGTTCTAGTAACAACAGAGAATACTTTTACAAATTGTACGCCTGATAAAAATAAATACTTTATTTTCAATAAATTTAAATTTACTTATTAAACATAAATTGTTATCTTTAATGGTAAAAAACATTGAAATGATGCAAAAAATAAACGAATAAGATATTTTCAGCTCCCGGAATACACACACATATGAGAGAATCATTTACAAGTACAAACTGTCTGTTCAGTGTTTTGACGAAATGGCATGACGAAAACACGTGTATTTTTTACCGCTTCATAAAATGGCTTGTCGGGTATCCATAACAGCTAAAAGCATTGGCTTCATATTTCATTGCAATATATTTACTGTACTTCGTGGAAAACCACAACATTTTCTCTTTCTATTCCACATTTTGTTTTTATAGTAAGCTAACAAAAATACTATTCACCCTCGGGAAATAAGCAGAGTTTCCACTTATTTCTTTCTGTAAGTGTAAACAACAGTGGTGTAGAACCACCAAAGTTTTAAAAATTTTAAACTGAATGCAGTTACCGTTGAAATACCCAGTTGAAGTATAGAAATGATTCCACACTCAATTTCAATATATACAATCAACATAATACTTTTCTGATCCGCTCTTTAAGGCGACGTGAGTTCACACACTAGTGCCACCCAGCAATGAATTCATTTACTCCTGAATCAAATCAAATTTATAAAATCTAATAGCTGATTGCCCTAGTAAATTACTTGTAGTATTCTTTTAGTTACTTTTCATAGATATTACAATCTAAGTTTAAGAGAACGAATTTTTACGGTAATAATTCGTTCTCTTAAATTCATTAAATTAAAAATAGTGAAAACTTGTACCAATAATACTACAAGTAATTTACTAGGGCATTCAGCTATTAGATTTTTTAAATTTGATTTGATTTAGGACTTATAGAATTAATTGCTGGGTGGCGCTAGTGTGTCACTACGCCTTAATAAGTAACTTTTTTGTAATACCAATGCTAGGATCTAGAAAATAAAATCAACATTTCTATACAAATGGTCCGGCTACCTATTACTTTAGTTTGTACGATTTTTTATGCATTTTTCCCAAAGAAACGTTATTATCTAATACATTTTGTATGACCAAGCTTCAGTCAGAGAAGTTTCGATCGGCTTTTCGCCCCCCAAAACCTGCTTATATAGAATTTCTTCAAAACCGCTGTATACAATAATTATGTATTTTTTGATTACGTATTTTAATAATTATGTATTTGTTTTATACTATAATATATATTATGCCTCATATATGGACAGTGAAAGAGAGTTAGTTACAAAAAATGTTATTACACTGTTTAACGCAACGTAACACGCAACATTAAAGCCGGGAAAAACGCATACCATACATTTAACTTTTTATGTGTTTGTTCGTGTCCACCCTCAGTTTGTTGCTGTTTGATGGCATTACACTTACACAGAGAAACAAGGGAATTATTTCAAAAAATAAAAAACGCGTTAACCTTTTAGTCAGTTTACGTCCGCCATATTTATTTTATGCTGATGTTGAGTACATATGACACTCCGAAGAAAAATACAAATTTAATGACAGCGCACACTTCCAAATCAGCCCAGCCGTTTAGGCTACAAGAAGAAGAATGGAACAAATATACCTGCATACAAATATACATATACGCGAAATTTATTACCCTCTTTTTCAGTGCTCCAGTCGGTTAAAACTATATTAAGCAAGAATGGGAGAATATTAATTAATGAAAAGGATGTGTTAGAAGAATGGAAGAAATATTTTGAAGGGTTGTTTGAAAAAGATCATATATGTACAGTAAACAGTGAAAAAGAAGAGAGTGATATGCAAGATGTAAATGATGAAATAAAAATAGAAGAGATTATGGAAGCGCTGAACTGCATGAAAATAGGAAAGGCTGGGGGTTATGATAGGATTACGGTCGAAATGTTAAAGGCTGGACAGGGTATCGTAGCTAGTCAGCTGTGTCGCCTTTTCAATATTTGTTTTAAAAAAGGTGTTGTGCCAACAGATTGGTGCAAAGCGGTTATTGTGCCGCTTTATAAAGGAAAAGGCTCGCAGCAAGACTGCAAGAGTTATCGAGGCATTAGCCTTCTTAGCGTGGTTGGCAAACTGTATGCAAAGGTATTGATTGAAAGGGTTGTGAAAGAAACGGATGACAAAATATGGGATGTGCAAGCGGGATTCAGAAAGGGAATGGGATGTACGGACCAGGTCTTTTCCTTGCGAAGCATACTTGAGAAATTTTTGGCTATAGGTCAAAAAGTGTACTGCTTATTCGTGGATTTGGAAAAGGCTTATGATAGAGTAATGAGAAAGGAATTGTGGTCGACACTGTCTGAGTATGGGGTAAACAGCCATCTGATTCGGGCGTTGAAATCCCTTTATAAGGATTCCAGCGCCTGTGTCAGAATTAATGCGGCCTACTCATCCTGGTTTAATATCGAAAAAGGTGTTAGACAGGGATGTGTAGCCTCGCCCTGGCTGTTTAACTTATTCATGGATAGTTGTCTGAAGGATTTGAAAGAAAATGAGTGTGGACTAAGAATGAAAGAGTAACTAATCAAATGCCTCCTCTATGCCAATGACCAAGTCATATTTGCGTCATCTCAGGAGGATTTACAGAAGATGGTAACATGTATGAATGGTGCTTTTAAGAAAAAGGGTATGAAAGTGAATGCTAGTAAGTCAAAAGTAATGGTTTTTTTGAAAGAGAAGAAAATATGACGGTATGCAATGTTCTTATAGATGGAGAAAAAGTGGAACAAGTGGAAGAGTTTGTGTATTTAGGTAGTGTTTTTACAAGGGATGGAAAGCATGAAGGTGATATTGAAAGAAGAGTGGCTGCTGGTAATCGGGTAAATGGGGCATTGCATTCTTTTATGAACAGTAGGAAGATATCCTACAAAGCCCGACTTGCTATTCATGAAGGGGTGTTAGTACCAACTCTTATGTATGGCAGTGAAAGTTGGGTTTGGCAGAAAAGGCACGAAAGTAGAATAAATGCAGTTGAAATGAGATCGCTAAGAAGTATGTGTGGTATAACTTTGAGAGATCGGGTAAGGAATGACGTAGTGCGGGAGCGATGTGGAGTGAAAGATGATGTAGTGACTAAGATTGAGAAAGGAATTTTAAGGTGGTTTGGCCACATTGAAAGGATGGATGAAAGAAGAGTAACAAAGAATATTTATAAAGCCAGTGTGAATGGGATAGTTGGCCAGGGTCGACCTCGTCAAACATACTGCGATCAGATTGCTGACGTTCTTAAGAAAGGAGATGTAAGAAGTACCCGAAACCGAAGAGCATGCATGGGGAGAGTGATGAGTTTAGATGAAGCTAGAGGGATTTGTCAGGATCGTAGCAAGTGGAGATCCATAGTCTCTGCCTACCCCTATGGGAAAAAGGCGTGATAATATGTATGTATTTTTACACGAAACATTCTAACCTACTCGTATCACCACAGTGTATTGTACACGGTATATTATGCTTAAGTTTCCGATGTCCGTCTGCCCGTCCTTTCGCCTGTGACAGGATGCAGTCCTGTGGCTGTATTTTCTGAACCGTGAATAGATAGAGACTAGAAATTTTCACAGAATATGTATTTATATGGCGACTTCTACAAAAATTTAATCGAAAATTTAGTAGTTCCTAATACAAAAAATTGCATGTTATTAATATAGCTTAATATACTTGTTCATTACACAATTGTACCATGTTCATTATGTACCTTATTTATTTTGATTTTAACTGATTTTGAAAAAAAATTAAACATTCTTGATCTGGGTCAGTCAGGTAATTAAAACAAAATTAATGAATTATATTATTGTTTTAGCTTCCTGTACGTTTGTGGTGGTGCAAGTGATGATGTCATCCGTGGACCACATGAAGAAAGTTGTGAAATATGTTTATCCAGATGGTGCCTATCACTAGTAAGTACTTATTAACTTATTATTTAGTATAGGAACTTAAGCATACCATTTGCTTAAGATTACAATTTTTATCATAACTTTTTTTAACATAAAAAAAGAAAAATACATATTCTCTACTAGTTTACTATTAAAATTAATATCGTTGTAGAGCAACAGTTTGCTGTCTACCTCGTAATTATGAGGTTAATGTAATTTTTTCTAAAAAAACGTAGATGTTATGCAAACCGCTTAAAGCTTTTTAGGTCATTTACTAGCTAGTTTTTTTGTAGTATTTTTCTTAGGTTCTTTAGGCTATTCTTGATACAGGGAAGGGCAGCCATTGCCATTGTGTTCCTAACAAATAGGTACGTTTTTTCCGTTTACTACCTTAGATATTATGGTGCGACGATATCCAGGGTCTGCTTTTATTTTATTTTTATTTATATGATGATAGTAATCATGATTATAATGTGACTTGGAAAAGTTTTTTTAATGATCCGCCAATACTCTTAGGTCACCTCACCATAATAATACACAAAAACATGTAAAAATTAAGGATAAGTATATCCCGCGCTGAGAATCAAACCCATCCCCTAAAGTCTGGCATATAAATCATTGCTCCACGGACCTCCCGTAAAATTTAAGCTATTTATATGCAAAACTATATTAACCAGTTTATTTTCTTTCAGTTTCCACATCAGCTTCTTCTTAGCCTGGTTTGTAGTGCTCGTCAACTTCTTCGCCGCCGCATCGTTCCTCTGGTACTCCAGAAAGAGGAAGGGTGACAAAGCAGCTACAGATGAGCTAGCCATGGCTGATGAGCCAACCATCATCGGCCGATGACGTCACAGGCTAGCCACTTCCCAGCAGCTGCTGCGGCTGCAAGGGATCTTCCTCAAGTCTTTACTGAACAATGCTCAAATGACCAATAATAGAGTAACAGTGTTCTTGTCTTCCATATTGTACGCCAAAATCTCGGGTATGAGCATCGATTCCTTTCGACTGATATAACAATTGGTAGGTGCACTGCGTCCATATAAATTTTCTTTGGCTAGTTAAATTTTGATATTTTCATCATTCAAATGGCGCCCCCATTCTCTTCTTTCAAAATGGTTTCAACTACGTTTCCACCATATGCTTATTTGTTAATGGAGTAATTCCAACATCGCAGGCACGTTCCTATAGCACCCGTGTCTATCAACAGTGACAACACCGTGCCGGTAACAGCACGGCGCCGTCTGGTAAAAAGGATAAGACTAGTCTAGGAGCGAATAGTTTAGGAACAATATAGAATAAATTAAGACAGTTTTCAGACAGGTTTAAACCAAGGACGCCATTGACCATGGTGTGGACGGTATTGCCCTGCCGTTGACATGTGGCCAAGCCAAAAAATTCAAGTTTTTGAAACGGTGGGAGTGATTTTACTAAAGCTGAACGGGAGCGGTTTGGACACAAAGTTATAAAACGAGATTTCGATTAATTGTGACATTGTTTGACTATTAATGTTACACTTCTTGCTTTGCCATTTCTATAACTATGCAAAGGGAGGCTAAAAAAATACGCGGTATAAATGCTGTTTTTTTTTCTTTGCACGTCGTTCCGCTCCCAATCACAAATGTACTGAAATCATCACCAAATTAAATAGATAAATAAATAGGAAATTGGGTTGACATTGAAACTGCTGTTTACTTTCCGTACTCCACTAACCAATCGTTATTCAAAAAAATAATTAAGTGTTTTATACTTGATCGAAGATGGGGTGAGTCTTTTTAGACTTATATGTAGGTAATTAATAAATAAACTATACTTATATGACACTGATTAATTTGACATGAGATAAAGACATCATTACCGACTAGTAATTGAGCTGTACTGTGTCCAGCAAGCAAGATAATCGTGTCGTGCCCCACGCTCATTAAGGAAGATTATTATATATAGTTGAAACTGGTTGGAAATGCACATAAATTGGTATGATTGTAATACTCATATAATTTAAAAATAAATGTTTATAGTTTGGCACGTTTACTTACTTATTTACCGCATAAATAGCGACGCCTTGTTTTAAATTTGGATGCTTTAAAATATAATATTCGCAGTGCTTGCCGAGAGACATTTTATTATACTGAAAGAGCAATTTAAACATGAAGACAAATGTACGAGTAATTATATATTTACGCGATGTCTCAAAAATAGCATTCATGCTTTCAATCTCTACCTAAAGTTAGTTTGACCTAGATTCTTGTTAATAACTTTTGCTAATGATCTATTTGGTGTCGACTGAGAAATAGCAAGCTATTGATTAGTTATAATAAGTTATATGAATGAATGATGTATCTTCACATAATTTTTTGAACTGTTGTTTTTATGTTATTTAATAAAGCCTTGTTAATCTTATAGGCAGAGAATAGAGTAATTTTCATTAAAAAATATGGTAAATATATCTAAATTGATGACATGATTTTTCGATAGAAGTGTAATTAAAACTGCAAGCAAATCTTGCTGAAAATCAATTTTTAAAAATTACTCAACAATACTGAACGGGAGATAAAAACACTATTAAAATACGTAACAACAGGTTACTCACGCTAGTAGCTGAATATTAATATTATATACGCGAGTAATCGTTGTTACGTATTTTAATAATACTGAAACGTACACTTATCTTTAAAATTTATCTTGTGACTATGGTAATAAAAATGTAAAATTAGTGGTTTTGCTACAAAGTAAGTTCTTATATAATCGAAAAACTTCCCACAAAAGTATTATTAGCTTTGGATGTTGTATTATTATGAAGGTTTATTAATACATTTTGCCTCGGCCTTATGGGATTAACGAAGTTATGAAATAAGCGATCAATGTAAATGTTTAAACGTTAAATAATTTAATGGTAGACAGAACAGAGAGACCCAGCTATTCGCAAATAATTTGAAGAATAAACTACAAATATTTTAAAGGTTATTCACCCAATAATATGACGTTATAAAGCGTTAGTTTAATTTTGAATGATAGACATAAACATTTCTGATTATAAAATCTGTGTATAATTGTTTATTTTTTCTTCGGAAAATTGTTATCTGTATTACCAGTTTAAACAGACTCTCGATATTATGCATATTATAATCTATGCGAAGGGGCCAAATTTAACAACGACTTTTAAAAAAAATCTTTACTTTTTATCTACGGAAACTATGCGCATAGGCTATTATTGATTTAATGTTGATTTCATAATCGGATACTTAATTGTTAAGATACGTAATGTACTTATTGCACTGTTCTGTTTATCACTTTGGATATTATTCTAATCGCAGACGATTATAGCTATTGATTAATTAAATATACTAAAACATTTTTATATGAGTGTCCAGAAATATTGGTACCTGTATTTTCAAATGATTTTCAATGAATTTCCAGTCAATAAGTTGTATTTTTAGTAGTAGCTCCGCCTTTCACTTCTATGATTGCAAGGCAACCAGTAAAACACTCAAATGATGAGGACATGCCAACACTACCTTCTGCTATGCACTCATAATGAGTTATTTAGAAATGTATACAAGTATTGATTAATGTCCCCATGTAATACAAGATCGTCTCCTGTTAGAATAATTTCTAACTTTGTAACTTTAGGAGTGTCGGAAAATACGGATATTGTGCTGTCCGACTTATAATCATGCTGCGTTCTCGTTTTGCCATGGTTCTAGTCATACATTTAAGCATTATTATGTATATGTCAGTTACCATTCGCTTCGCCATTTGTGGGAAATAAAGGATGTTAATCATAAAACAACATTCCGTCATAGGTTTGATGTAATGCTACTTTACTTAGTTTTACGTTAAAGTTGAATATCACACATTTTGCATTACATTTGTTAAAGAAATTAGAGGTATCAACAAAAAATCTATATTCCGATAATGTCTTATATCGATATCGATATAAGACATCACTTAAATAACACTTAGTTTATAATTATTTGATATAAAATACAAAAAATATGTGCCAAATATATGCCAGTGTTGTCTATGGAAATACTATTTAAATACACATAGGTAGTATTTTCAGAGTCACTTTGTAAGTGATGATGAAGACAATGGTTTAAACCAAATTGTAAGACCACTCAGAAAATATGTTCATTTCCTAACAAATGTGTGTAAATATACTAACGTCTGTTAGAACTAAGCTAAAAACATCCTTTTGTTTACCAATAAGATCAAAGAATCAAAATTCTCACATATAGCAAGGTGAATTAGTAAATGGTATGTTTATTCCAGTAATATATTTGCGTTATCGTGTGTATTGATGTTATGTACGTTCTTTCCTATTTATATTCTTTTTTATTGAATAAAATTCTTGAAACTATTTTGTTGTGCTTTTTACTCCCTATATTTGTAAAAAAAAAATCACTTCTATATTTATACAATGAGCTACGTTACTATTTGGCATAGTAACGTTCTCGTACACCAGGTATGTGGCTAACAGTACAGGATTCAACTAGTACAAAAAATGCACAATTAGAAAGTCAAGATAACTCAAGTACTAAGTTTAGTAATTGTATTATTATTTTTTGATCAAAAAGAAATAGCTTACAACTAGGACTACTTAGTTCTAAACTATTTATTTTTTGATGGAGTAGAAGGTGTACTTTCTGTCACTGAGAGACATTAGGAGTCATTAGGAAATGATGAAAATTGAGATGAACATTGAACAATGTTCTACTTATGTCATAAACATCTGCCAAATTAATGAAATTATAAATCAGAACTAAACCAAAACTGTGACTGATCTAACATTTGTGGAACGTAAAAAAGTCGTTTTCACTTTTTTTTCGGCGGCTATTTTGAGACACGCATTGTCGAAAGTCTGGCACCGGCCCAGATGGAGCCAGTGACACTGCCAACGTCAATAGAGGTGAGTGTCCTAAAAAAAACCGTTGAAAGGCCAAGCGTACTAATGAACTGAAGATGGTTCCTAGCACTTGTTGAAAGGAAACAGCTGTCGGTAAGATCTAGTTACTGAAATATGAGCATTGGTGTACTTTTAACTCTTTACTGGTAATACATGGCTCATATTCACTAGGAAACAAGATACTATGATCATTCATAGTTTCTTTTTGTGTATTATCTAGGAAATTAGTAACCGTTGAAAGGCCAAGCGTACTTATGAACCGAAGATGGTTCCTAGCACTTATAGAGTGCGAACAGCTGTCGATAAGATCTAGGTACTGAAATATCAGTTTTGGTATACTTATTACTCTTTACTGGTAAAACATGGCTCATATTCACTAGAGAACTAGATACAATGATAAATCGTTGATTTTTTTTTCAGTATTATCAAGGAAATTAGTAACCGCTGAAGGGCCAAGCGTACTTATGAACCGAAAATAGTTCCTATCCATAGAGCTAGAGTTTGCCGTTTTGCTCGAAAGTCTATTATTTATTTATTATTTATTTATTTATTTTTTATTGATCTGGGTCACCCAGATCAATAAAAAATCGGTTTGTTTGGTGTCAAATGTAGTTAAAATGGAAAAAAGAATCTCTACCGGCACCGTACAGAATATGTAATGTATCGTTGGAATTCTTGCCTCACCCTGAGTGAGTTACCTAGGCTATATTTTTTTCATGGCAGTAGTTGTTATAAAAATAGATCTTAAAGTTACATTCAGCATCAGCAATCGTAAAATACCTTCGAGCAACACAGCTTCTGTACCAGAACGGAAAGGCGTGTAGCTCGAAGTATAATACCCACCTTCGAGCAACACGGCCTCCGTACCGGGCGGAAGGTCGTGTTGCTCGAAGATACCCACAGAACAAGAAAATACGGCAAAAAAAAATTTTTTTTACATGTCTGTGGAAAATACCAATTAAAACCTCACATAGACGTCAGACGTAAAAAAAAACCAACATGAAAGCGTTCGATAGCTGTTTGAACAGTTTCCATAGTGACGTTCTCGAGACTCTCGCATGTTGCGCAGATAATGGAATAAAATAATTCACTAACCTTAAACAGATCAATAACTCTGTAATTCGAGCGGATCACGCGATATGGCCGAGTCTAAGGTATGGTAATTCAACCCTACAATTTAATTAATGTAGCCCATGACATGCAACCGCGCCCCATGTTGACATCACGGAAACCTTTGGGGATTCATTGTATTTGGGTTATAAATGTCTTTGTTCAACTCATCGTTTTACATATTGCTCAATGGTTTTCTGCTGAAAACGAATGTAGAAAAGTTTAGAAATGAGAGTCTTTGAGCCATTGCAGAACTTAGACTGTATTTTAGACAAAACGATATTATATTGATCATCATCATCATCATCAGCCTATACTCGTTCACTGCTGGATATAGGCTTCCCCAATTGCATAAAGGGGGATAAATGCCCATAATCGCCACGCTGGGCAGGCGGGTTGGCGATCGCAGTATAGACCAGTTCTGCGGCCCGCACAAGGAGACGCTGCTACCCATCTCTTTAGATCAAGTTTCCCTTAGTCGCCTCTTACGACACCCACGGGATGAAAGGGGGTAGTGCAATTCTATGCCGACACTACACGGCCGGATTATATACTCAGAATGTGCTTAATGGGTAAGGTGGTTGAAAACACCTTGAATGTCTATAGTGAATGAATAATAGGAAATACTAGAAATAGGTATATATAAGGTAGATATGGCTGAAAGAACATGCCAGGATCAGTTTTAAAGACTGTATTTGTGGTCAGCAAAGCATAAGCCACCCAAAAAGGGAGAATACTACATGTATTCTCCCTTTTTGGGTGATTGATTGATGAACGTAATTAGTAATCGCTAAAGATGAAGTAAAAAGCTTTGTTGTAGCAATTAGAGATCCATTATATAGCACGAACGATAAAGATGCGTAGCAAAACTATTTTCGTTTTGGTCTGATTTTTTTATAGAACATGATGCAAATATGCTTTTTAATCTTTGATGTATGTTTTGGATTCATTGATTTTGAACTACATTGTAAAATAGGTTATATCAAATACCACATTTGTAATGACGTGTAGGATTGAACCACGGTGGACTAATTGATAAGGCGTTAGTCTTACAAAGACTGTGATACAGTTTGATTTCTGCCTGCTTGTGATTTCTTTCCATATCTAATTTCCAAATTTAATAAGAATTTTGGTCCAATTTTCAAGATTCTTTTCTCGGAGCTTATTGCGGATACAGCTCTCGGTTCTACTGTAAATTACAACGAACTTTTAGGTTTAGTGGCGTCGTTAGCATGTCTATTTCGGTTTTATTATACGTGTTAAATGCTACCCGCTTTTAGATCAATAGCTTTTCATTAAGAGCAGCAGTTACTGTAGCTATAATGAGGTCGGTATTTGTTGACCTGATTCTTGGATGAGTATTTATAACATACTTTCACCCAAACACTTGTTTGTAAGTCTTGTGTTGCCTATGTTACCTGCACTAAGTAATTTTCTGTCTCTTACTGCACGAGAAAATGCTTTTGGATAATAGGGGGTTTACTAGGTACTGTATACAGAGGGTCGACCTAAACCAAAACAAAGACCAACTCAGAATAAATATTGGAACTTATATTAATGAACATCTGTAATTTAGCTTTCTTTTACTTTCTTCTTGTAGCTAAGATAAATACTATACAATTCTTCTAGATACAACACAAATTAAATATTCCTCCGTGAGACTTTTCTAATGGATATACTATTTATCGATAAAATGAAGTTTTGATCTATAGGTAATCATCTATAATCTGAGAATGATGCCGGTAGAATTTTGAGCAGTGCTGCTCTTGTGTTAAAGAAACGATATTGACCAAGAGTATTGCAAATAATTATTGTTAACAAACAAGTAAAACCGACTTCAACCCTGTACGTAAATGTACAAACTGGAACTTAAAATTAGGTTTTAGTGGGAGTGGTAGTTCAATCTAAATAGAGGAACAACGTCGTCATCAACTTGTCTTGATTCGCGAAAAATTCAACAGAAATAAAATTAAACCTAACGGCATATTTTAAAAATTTTTTTGGACAAATAGAGGAACAACGTCGTCATCAACTTGTCTTGATTCGCGAAAAATTCAACAGAAATAAAATTAAACCTAACGGCATACTTTTACAATTTTTTTGGACAAATAGAGGAACAACGTCGTCATCAACTTGTCTTGATTCGCGAAAAATTTAACAGAAATAAAATTAAACCTAACGGCATACTTCTACAATTTTTTTGGGTTATTGTTTATTTTTTCAAAAAGTGGTCAATAAATTGCGATAAAAAATTTATGTGACCATCTCCGGAGCATTATCTATCGAACAAAAAAAGAATCACTACAATAGATCCATAATTGACTGAGTAATCGCGTTATATACATATAAAAAAAACATACAGACGAATTGAGAACCTCCTCCTTTTTTGAAGTCGGTTAAAAACTCAGTGTGACATAAAAACAGTGGACCTGTTGTAAAATAATGGGGATTGCTTTTCTCTATTTGACAGTAATTTTCTATGAAGCCATAGAAAGACGCCCAGCTGGGTTTCGACCCTGAACCTCTTTGTTGGTAAAGCAGCTCGTGAACTACTGCACCATGATGACCTTTGAGACGACTTCCCAATAACTGCATCAATTCCATCTGCCGTTGACATCAGGAGCTTGATTATAGATCTTGTATTTTGTATTATTTTATATCTTTAGGGTGTCAAAAAGAAAGCAAGTAAGAAGTTAGTGCAGACTAAGTCTACCTCTTCCAATAAAGGTGAAAGCAAGGAACAGGAAAGTGACGTATCAAGTTCCTCTAGTGGTAAGTATCTTCTTTATAGACAGGGACATAAATACTTATATATCCCATCATCATCATCAGGTCTTTGTTTGTCTCCACTGCAGGAGCACGACTCTTTCTGTACTACCGGCGCCATATATTATGGCTAATAGAGGATGTAGGTTACACTCTCCACGCTGGCCAGACGAGTTGGACAGGTCTCTTTGATATTTATGTATAAGCTTTGTTTACCTTGTGTTACCTAAGTCACCTTTTACGACATCAACGGGAAGACTTGGAGTGGTCATATTCTACTGTGCCGGGAACCACATGACGTAACCATAAATCCCATACATAACTAAATAGTACTTTAAGATTCAAGTGAGCTAAATTGATCATTACAACATGAGCTGTTTAAAATAGCTTACCACACAATGCTACTTTACATTATTTTGATTATAAAGCACATTTGGTTAATACGCTTAATTATTGAGTGAAAAATCTGAAAAAAATAGATTCTAACTAAGCTAAGTTTTTGCTTAGTTGACATTAAATTACCTGATATAACTATTATTTTGATAACTTTAAACAACGTGGCTTAGTTTCAAGAACAAATTCATTTTAATTATATCAACTACTACGAATTATGGATATTTTAATCAAAATTCTTTGTTATTTCATACAATGCTTTTATTTCTTGTTTAATTCTATTGATTCACCTTGTTATATTAACTATTTTTAGGTTTGTTTATACTAACAAGCAACTTAATAGTATCAATAAATTATATGATACATTTTAACAACAATCTTGATTGATTTCATTATTACGTAATTGAATCACTTGTGAGAAGTAGTCACGTCTAATAAGTACTTTATTAATGTAACAAAACGAAACGTTTCTGTTTTCGCCTCCCGCACATCTTCCCCCGCAGCCCCAAGCGCAGCGCCGGCCGGCGGGCGTTCCTCTTTCATTTGCCGCTGTCATCGTCTGAAGCCTGGGCGCTTTGCTTCTTTTTCGCAAGTTTGCTGGAGTTTTTACTGAGAGTGAATACCTACCTTTATTGTTTCTCAATTAGTACCGACATAAACAGAACTTGCGTGTGTGTGTGTGTGCAGTGTAGTTAGTGTAAAACATGGACGAAGTGGTGAATTTGTTAAGAACTCTTAATTATCTAACTGACGGAATAATTAGATTTTTTTAGGAAATTAGCCTATTGTGTTTATACTTATCGTACGTTACCTACTACATACGTTTATGCCATATCTTGTGTCTACTAAATTGTACAGAACATGATTAATAAATGAATGAGTAAATTATATCATCTTTAATTGCTCATACAAAGTTCCTCATACATACCTACTTCAGCCAAAATATAATAGGGCAAAAGTCAAGTCTAATGTTCGATTAAAATACTTGTCTTTAGAAATACGCATTTCTTTTTAAGTGCTCATGTTTTCATCAATAGGAATTTTTATTGATTATAAATCTTATATTAACATAAGGTTATTATTTAAGCTTGTATTTAATGCTGACATGTACCGTTGTCATAATGACTACCAGTTTTACTTAATTTTATTTCGATATTAGTCTTATACATTTAAACCAAGTGGCTTATTACTTATAATCATGATTATGTACCTACTCTCTTTTATTTCAAATAAGATCTCGTATTAAGGCGACTACTGCAGCGAAACTAGCGCCACCTATCATTTCATTCTTTTACTTCTCAATCAGATCAAATTGAAAAAATCTAAGACAACACTCGCACATGATTATAATTAATAAGCAACTTGGTTAAAATGCATAAGACAAATATCTAAATTGAGTAATACAGGTAGTCAATATGACAACGGTTCATGTCAGCAATAAATACAAGATAAGTTGAAATAAACAATATACTGCGGCCAATTTGACAACATCTAGGTTCTGACAATAAATGAGGTTAATTGTTTTGATGACCTTTCATGAATATATTGACCAAGATCTTAGTCAATTCTACAAATGAAGTTAGTTTACGTAAAAAAGTTTAATTTTTAAGTTGAACAAGATCTGAGGTCTGACAACTAATTCGTTTTATTGATTTGATGACTTTTCATGACCAAATTGACCAAGATTTCAGTCAAATCTACAAATGAAGTTTGCTAACGTAAAAAAGTTTAATTCTTAAGCTGAACAAGATTTGAGGTAAACTAAATTACTATAAGTGATTAAACTTATACATTACTTAGTAGACAGAACTATGATAATTTAACAAAGTTCTCTTCGCTGCAGTAGTCAAGATCTATGTAGGCTCATATGGAAACAAGTAGTGTGATAACACTAAACAAGATATTTGTTGAACTATAATCATTTTTTTTTTCAGTGGGTGTTTTAAGAGTCACTGTATAACACGGTGTGTTGAAAAAAAAGTGGTATTTGTTGAATATATAAACATATTAGCACATGCCACTACTTTATTATATGTTATGCTCATCCTGGTCCCATTTTTAGAAAGTGCTCCTGAAGACGATGGCACCGAAAATCAAATAGGGAAAGGCGTAGCAGCAGGAGTCGCTGTACTCAACAGAGAGGAGTTCCTTCAAGCGCACAGGGATCTCAGTTTTGACAAACACCAAGCTCAGACTAAAAACAATATCTTGCATCGGCGTCTAGCTGATTATTACAAGTAAGTCTCATCATCATCAGATCTTTTTTAGTCTCTACTGCAGGAGCACGACCCTTTCTGTACTTGAGTTATATATTAGCCAGAACAGTCAGAGGATTCGGCCTACACTCTCCACGCTGACTAGGCGGATTGGAAAGGTCTTTGCTGTTTATAAGCTTTGTTAAGCTTGTGTTTCCTGAGTCACCTTCTACAACATACACGAGAAGACTTGGAGTGGTCCTATTCTACTCTGCCGAGAACCATATAGCAAGTACTAGACAAGTAAGTCTCTTACCGTCTTATTATTACCACCTAGTTTAAACCATTATCCGACCAAAAACAATTGACAATGTAAAACGTCAAAGTAATAAATGTTGATTTATTTTGTTCGGATCGGTTCGGATAATGGTTTAAATCAGGTAATATTTAAAATTTAGTAGAATAAAAAATATTTTTTTTCAGTACCTAGTAAAACAAATGTAATTTTTTTAAATAAAATTATTTTAATACGGTTTTTATCGCGTTTATTACATTATTTATACACCTAACGTTTTGAGCACTATAAACCGTATTAAAATAATTTTATTTAAATGTGTAACAATCGCGAAAACATAAGAAAACAAAATGTAATTTTTATTTCATCAGAGCAAATCGCTTTTATTTTTACAAGCTCACTTGTAATTTTGGTATGTCTGTCTGGGACGACCAAATTTAAAGCACTTATACAAGTAATGAATTTGCTGAGAAATCGATTAGCTTGTGTGATAGTATCGCGTATTCTAAAATTAGTTGACATCAAATATGAAACAGACGGGTAGACAATTGTCTGTGCAAGTGCTTCTGCCAAGAGAAAGATGACATTATAATTGTGCAATGACGGTAATAATAGATAATTGCATTGCATACTCTAGATATAATTATATTTAAGGAGGCCAGACTCAAATCCGACAGTAGGCCACTTAATAGTTTTGTTGTAATTCCTACTTTTTACATCATATACATACTTGTAAACCTACTTTTTACATCATATTTTTCATTGTGGATCAATTATTGTGTTTTTTTTTTGGATTCCTTATCCAAAGGGTCCAACAGCCCCTTACTAAGCTTCCGTCCGTCTATCTGTCACAGGCCTGTATCTTTCGATTTGTAATTGAATGACTCTTAATTAAACAGGATTTTTTTACTATAATATTATCCCAACTAATATTATAAATGCGAAAGTGAGTTTGTTACTTTGTTTTTTTGTTTGTTTGTTTGTTACGCTCTATTGCTACTTTATACTATTCTACGCTTATCTACTGAACCGATCACCATGAAATTTTGCATACACCTATGTAGGTTAGAAAACCGAAAAGGACAAGAGCTATATATTACGCGGGCGCAGCCGCGGGTAACAGCTAGTATGGAATAAATACGCATTAACAAAATAAAAATGGTACAAGATGAAAAGTTTGTTTTTCATCGTTTTTGTCAGAAATAAACACTAAAAATTAATAATAATAATTAGTATTCGTATTAATAATACTTAAATTTGAAACTACACTCCTCTGCTGTCCAGTCAAATTTTACAGGGGCAATATAATATAATACCAGTAGAAGAGAGAGTAAAATTGATTTTAATGTAATGCTATTGAAAAAGTTGTGATTGGAAGCAAAAAGCATATCCTTAAAAGCTAATTGAAGATGTTTAAATGCAGTTTGCACTCAGCTGAACACATCTACGCACATAATTTATAATTTACAGGAATCAGTGTCAGACACGCTTTAGAGCGATACTAAACAAGAAAGACATGACCACTCAACACATTACGGCCTCCTGATGGCCCTCCCTCGGGTGTCACTACGTTTCAATGCCTTTCATTAGACTGAAAGAGGATAAGTGACAGCTGCAGTGAAAAACTTTTTAAGACGAGTCTCCTTAAAAACTTTATAATTCACGTAATAGCACAGAATAAGTAATACTACATTTTGATGCAAGAACGGTAAGCTGGATATTAAAGCTGAGGTATTTATAAGCATGAGGCGAAGCCTTATTATACACCGATAAATATAATAGCTAGCTTACTGAGTACAAGCATCATACGACGTTTTAATTACACGAGTTATTGTGATTGGTGTAAGGAAATGGCCTAGTTCATAAAATACAACATTACGATCTAAGTGAAGATACACCAGACAGCAACATGAGGGGGCCCCGGGTTCGATCCCCGGTCAGGTCCACAGAGAAAACTATTTTTTTTTAGATTGGCCCGAGACTTGTATGCTTATCTATGTAAGCATATTTTGTAAAATATTGTATCGTTGAGTTAGTACCTATCCTATGACGCAACATCAAAACAAACTGTTGAGCTAGCTCAATTTGTGTGGTATGTCCCTGTGTATTTATGTTATTGTTTAATTATTAAGGAAAATGTAACTCTCTCTGACTTTTATTGCGTACCTAGTAGTCTGGCGTGCGAATAAACAGAAAATAGGAGGAGCCACCCGACGGTAACACATACATTTCAATTTGTATCTCTTTAGAGAACGGGGGAAAAGTAAAGACTACGACTTTTCATAATTATGGGTCTCATAAAGACTCTTTATAATCCACGTAAGAATTAAGATTTGAGCAAAAAAATAAAAATACTGAAAACATTTTGATTAATTAACTTTTTACATTATACTAGTAAGAGACGCTGATTTTGTGAGCATTCCCAAAAATGCGGATTCTTTGAACTATAATATATTAAAAAACAAGCAAGAAATGAGCATTTTTTGGCTGTAATATGTTAAAAACTAGCTCTCTAGGTGAAATAAGGCTACATTTAGAGTGCGTTTAAGAAATCAATTAAGCAAAATTAATTAAATTGTAAGTCGTACTTCTTAATGTGCAAATAGGGTAATTGAACGTTGTCTTCGGAGTTTGATGGAAAGACTGGATCTAATCACGAAGATTCTCTAATAAAGGGGACATACAGAGACGGCAGAACGATTTGATTCACCCTGCATCATTCCATCTTCGGACGAAACGGCGTGGGCAGGGATTCCATTCATATGGCAATATTCCTGCTGATCGCACCTCTAGATTCACTTCCTTCTACATTATGCGAACCACGAAATAATAATTATATAATAATACATATCTACGGACAAATTACACAGATTGAGCTAGCCCCAACGTAAGTTCTTAAGTAAGACTTGTGTTATGGGATACTAACTCAACGATACTATCCCAACTAATATTATAAATGCGAAAGTGAGTTTGTTTGTTTATTTGTTTGTTTGTTACGCTATTACGCCGTATCTACAGAACCGATCATCATGAAATTTTGCATACACATAGGTTAAGGTACCAAAAAGGACATAGGCTATAAAATACGCGGGCGAAGCCGCAGGTGACAGCTAGTTAAGGTATATTAATACGCCGGAGTCATGAAGTCCACGCGAACGAAATCGCGGGCATCAGCTAGTATTTTATAAAAGATACTAATATAGATAAACATCCAAGACCCAGGTCAATCTAAAAAAGATAATTTTTCATCTTGATCTTTCACCTGATCGGGGATCGAACCCGTGACCATCCGTGTCACTGGCCGGCGTGTTGACCGTTGCGCCACGGAGCTCGTCAATAATGGAATTCCTTCCCTATGTCACTGTGTCCTACTCTTACAATTTAGGGATTTTTAGGCATTCTGTTTGCGTGTAGAACCCTAGACTGCATCGTCGCTTCTCATCAGGCAGATAGAGGCTAAATATTTTGGAATTATTTAAAAACAAAACTTATGGCGTATTTTGGAAAGTCTACCTGTCATTGAAGTAACCAAAGTATGCCTGCGAGAAATGTAAATACCTACTAGCATACGTACGAATTCGGTATTTGCCTAATGTTAAGATTATATAAAATTTGTTTCCAATGATACTCATTTCTATCTAAAAACACTATAAAACACACTTTTAATTTGATATCGATTCGTTAAGTATTCTTAAAGCTTCTTTAAAGTTGGGTGAATAGGACTGTTTTTAAAAGTATAAAAATCTTAAATTACACTTATACTGTATTGTAGTCCGCAAAATTTGTAGCAACTTTTGTTATGAAACCATTACCATAAACGTAATATTTCGTATAGCTACCAAACAAAGTTAGTCCGCAAAATTTGTAGCAACTTTTGTTATGAAACCATTACCATAAACGTAATATTTCGTATAGCTACCAAACAAAGTTCTCACGCCGCCCATACAAAATACAAAGTTGTGACGTCACAAATATGTAGGCATTTCAGCAGCACGTTTTCACATCTAAAAATTAACGTCTAAAAATATGTGTCTTTAAAAATTTTCTATATCTGAAAGAGTTTTTTGTTTAGAAATGTATTTCGGTCGCTATTGTGTTTATTTTTGGCAGGACTATACATAGCGACACGAAAATTTTTTTAGTCAAGTAGCCAATTCTTAACTATTGCGCATATCTTTGATTTACTATATTGCTCTTTTCGTCAGTGTAAGTGGACGCGCCTGGTGTAAGACTTTTTGAGCTGGCCGAATACATCTTACTTACATAGTTTAAAGACTTCCACCAATGATGTGATGACAGCTGGGACCAACAACTCAACGTGCCTTCCAATGCATGGCTCGAGATATTTTTATGGCACTTGTGGTCATCTGATCACTAATAATGCCTGGTTATCTGGAATAGATCTTTGGTACATTATAGTGGCACAGGTTATACCTAAACATAAAAAAAACGTTTCATCATCAGGTCTTTCTAGTCTCCACTGCAGGAGCACGACCCTCTCTGTACTACCAGAGCCATATACTAGTTTGAGTAGTCTGAGGATTTGGCCTACACTCTCCACGCTGGCCAGACGGGTTGGAGAGGACTCTTTGATGTTAATAAGCTTTGTTTAGCTAGTGTTTCCATAGTCGCCTTTTACGACATCCACGGGATGACTTGGAGTGGTCCTATTCTACTCTGCCGGAAACCACACGGCGAAACCAAAAAAATGTTTACTAACTGATAATGAATTTAGCCTATACTTTCAGGAAGCGAAAGTTAGAACACGTATTAAAGCCATTGGAAGGCGCCCTCGATTTAGAGGAGAAATATCACCAGAAATTATTGGCTTATGACGATCTAAAGACAAAAGAAGAAAGGGAAGTAGCTGACGTGAGTAATATCTTATATCTACTAAATAAAGAGGAAATGTATTCTTTGTTTGAATAAGCTCCGCAACTACTAGACTATTTTTCAAAATTCTTTGACCTACAGATATCTTATTTGTTCATTGGTGATACAGACTTTGATATACGAAGACAAAATTGCGGAAAAATTGCTAGTAATTAATAAATCCCAATCCTATCCTAACTTCTAACTAACCAATATTATAAATGCGAAAGTGAGTTTGTTTGTTTGGATGTTTATTTGTTTGTTGGTTTGTTACGCTTTCACGCCCAATCTACAGAACCGATCATCATGAAATTTTGCATACACATAGGTTAGGGTACTGAAATACGTAGGCTATATACCACGTGGGCGAAGCTGCGGGTTACAGCTAGTAACTAATAAATCGTAATATCCTAACTTCCTAACTTAAATGCGAAAGTGAGTTTGTTAATTTGGATGTTTATTTGTTTTTTGTTACGCTTTCACGCTCAATCTTCTGAACCGATTATCATGAAATTTTGCATCCACATAGGTTAGAGTACTGAAATTGACATAGGCTATATATCTGGGGAGCGAAGCCGCGGGTGACTGCTAGGTCCTTATAAAATAATTTATCATAACAAGAGAATTTTTCAAAGCTTAAACAATTAAATTCAAGGTAATAATTTATTGATTTAATGCAATATATAGTTCAGAGAAGTTACTAGAAAGGTATTCAGTATGTCCTAGGTCAGAAAAAATAGAAAATCAAGCTTGGAGATTAAAGATTTGATCTAACTTCATATTCTACAGATAAAGTCAAAGCTACACGTAGTGGTAATTCAATACCACAATAGACGGGAACACGCTGAGACGAAGTTTGAGGACCTGCAGCACCTTGAGAGAACCACTGGCACTGGGCTGATCTACTCGAAGAAAGGAAAGCCGATCGCAGATAAGGTAACTGCCCACGTAGCATGGTATGCGCGACGTTCATCGACATCCACCATCTTGTTTTCTGTAATATCAAGGAGTGAGATAGGGATAGTTTATCGCGCGATATAAACGGCGTCGCGGGAGCCATGGTACTGGTGCTGGAAACTACTTATGTATTTATAAATATTATTTATATATATATATTAATTCTAAAATGCTCACTATCAGAGGCGTCGACCTCGGTGAACCAACGTTATTGGATAATATGTGACTAGCAATGACAAGTTATACATTGTGGTCTTAGCACAACTTACTGGACCCGACGCCTTAGTGCTGCTGCTGATTATTCTGAACACTTTCATTAGAACAAACGTGTGATTGCAAAAAACAGTGTTAAATGTGTACGAGCCTCTACGTTTTAAGTGCAGACTCTGCAATATTTTATCTAGAAATTATATTTTGGGCTTAATGATGGATTGTCACGGATTCTGTGTGTATCTATAAGTATAATTTAATCTTTTATGGTTATATTGTTCAAATTTGTGGTGATTAATTGAGCTGAAAATTTGCAAACAGATCTTTAATGCTTAGTCAAGAAATAATGCAGTACTTACTGATTGTTTTACAAAAAAGCTCTTCTCAAAATAATATTTTTGCATCAACTCGTCATTGTCAACACGTTTAGATTTTCTTAAGTATTTAACATGTTTCATGCTTTAATAAAAAATATGTCTCTCGCTTACTATACAAGTTTTTACAACAAATGGAATGTTAATAGTTCATAAAATGCAAGTTTAGGAATGTTTCATTGAGTCTTAATAATAATGGGACGGGAAGACCATCAAATAAAAATACTCTACTTATATTTAGACGGTGCTCAGATTCCTAACTCTGCAAAAACGCAAGACTGAGCAATCTTCAGCTCTCTGTCTACGTTACATCCGCGTAAGGAACGCGGTCGCCGAGCTAGAAGCAGTCGTACGGAAATTGGAACAGATAGCTCCTGGACTATACGTGAGGCATTATGAGCAGCTTTACGTTGACCACCAGAATTACATCACCAAAACTGAAGGTACTGTCTAAATGATTTCTATTATAATTTGTGTACCCAATCCATTTGCCCACACTCTGGGTAATTTATGGCTCAGGTAGTACTGTGAGGGTCGAGCTCCTAAGACTAAAAAAAGACCTGGTAATGATGGTGATGATGATAAGTTATTGAAACTGTTACTTTATTGTTTAATAAAATAATGCAAGATGATTGAAAATTAATACCTTTACAATATGTTAATAAAATCCTATCCGATCCTTTAAAAGGCCACAAATCCCGTCAATATGGACAACTTTTCTTCAAAATAACCGTTGTTCCCATAAAAAAGTGTTCAGGTTCATAGAAAAACAAATAACAAATTTCAAAAATTGTTTGTATCATTTACTCATAGAAAAGTACAAGTTTCATCAAAATTGGCTCAGTTGTTATTTACAAATACCTGTTAAAAGTTGGAGATTGAACTCATAACCTCTCGTGTATCTATCAGTCTGGCGTATTGACCACTAAGCCAAGATGCCGTCAAACTACTTATAAACTAAATTATGATTCTTATTCTTCATTTGAATGAACTTTCAAGTCCAAGTACTACAGAACAGATTAAGTCCCTACCTTACCTTCATCGCTATTCATAGGATGGGAATAGAGCCGAATATTTTATAGATTTTATTTATGGATAACCTCGAGAAATAAACATTTCTTTAATCTTAACCGAAATGTCACTGGGGGAAATTTCCTTTGCTCTTTTGATCTTATCCAATTCCCTGATAGACTTGTATCACATTTTTGTATGATTTATTTTGTTCTGCAATCAGTTTTGTTAGAAATCAAAAACATGTTTTTTAAAGAATAACACTTTCAGAGTCAACCTGCTGCTTTTAAGGCCGCACACTAGGCACAGTAGCGACGCCAGTCATTTTATTCCTAATACTTTACAAATAGAAAGAAATTCAAGAATGTAAATCGTATAAGCACTAGTAAATAACCTGAAGTATTTTTGGAATCATGTTAAATATTATCAGAATCAGTGAGAATTATGAGAAATCACGTTTTCGCTTAATGACTGATTCTCATAATATTAAAACACGTAATATCAAACATTGAATTTCTTTCTATTTGTAAAGTATTAGGAATAAAATGATTGGCGTCGCTACTGTGCCTAGGGTGCCCCTTAATAGAAAAAAATCGAGCATACACTAACTTTTCTTCCCACGCAGACCGTACAAGCCGGCTGAGGGAATGGGTGAAGACCTTAGGAATTATGTTAATAGGCAATGTGGCAAGCAACACATCACTGTTTTGATTCCTTTTCCCCCTATATACCCACTTCGCGTCTAACGTCTCTATCTACGTCGTAAGTGACCAAAGTGTGATAATATATATGTTCGTATATGGTTCGTATAGAGACGATTTTTTTTTAAATCTATGTATATACATAATGACAATACCTGTGTAATGTCATTCTTATATTAAAAATATCACTTCTATCCTAAGCTTCTATCTTTTGTTCACGTGATCCTACACTCCGGATTCTTCGTCAAAAAGAAATACAATTATACAATTTTGAATTATATTTTTTGACTTTGACTTTGGACCCATAAGTTTACTTTCCCTATTGGTCTGCTTGTCCAATCTGCTAACTCATTCACTCTGTAGTGTGTTGGAGCCCAAAGACTAATATTATCTCAGAACATGTGAAAAAAATATGTTTTTTACACACTATTTTTACTTATTTCGAAAACGCTCCAAAGGTTTCATACTTGGACAAGTGTTATCATAAAAAATTGTCAAATATTCTAGGTGAAAAAACGTAAATTTAAGGAATCACATTGATTGGCGATGCGGCTAGCAACCCATTACTATTTTGATTCCGCTTTCCACCTTTACGCCCACTACGATGCTAAACGAGGCCCATAGATTTTATGACCTTGGGCTCTGTCTACCCCGCAAGGGATAAAGACGTGAAAGTTACATACTATCACGTATATGTATGTATGGAAAAGCGTAACAAATAACAAAATAAAATGAACAAACTGAACAAACAAACTTCTTCTAAATTTATTATTTAGGATTAGGTCAGTAAAGATACAACTAAACATAATGTCAAATAGCAGCTGTTTTGAGATAAGTCCGAAACCAATTCGCTTTCTCAACTTGCAAATCGAAGCCAGCAACAACCCTAAACTATTGATGGAACAGATCAATGGAAAAGTTTAGAACCACTTAAATCCAACAACAGATACGGACCCCGCCTGCGGATTTCTCTACTGAATTGAAAACTAGGAAACTTTGTACAATGCGGTTTTGTAAAATTTTGTGTCTCAAAGAGCACGAGTAGGTTAG
This sequence comes from Rhodophaea formosa, assembly GCA_963082605.1. Classification (NCBI taxonomy): domain Eukaryota; kingdom Metazoa; phylum Arthropoda; class Insecta; order Lepidoptera; family Pyralidae; genus Rhodophaea; species Rhodophaea formosa. Next base: position 9,107,791 of record OY720213.1, on the reverse strand, counting down.
TTTATTAGCTATACAATGAGGCAATGCAGCTAGCGTTTTAGGCACTTTTGCACCAGAGACGTCAAGAGACGGGTTTTAACATTGACGAAATCTTTAAAAAAAGTTTATTAGCTTAAGTCATTATTGTTTAACCTAAGTTCCAACTAAATTAAATTGGAAAAAAACAATATTTTTTTAGAGATCTGCTATTAGATACAAAGTTTTTGCTCAGGCAGATGGCGCTTAAATTTTTACAAATTTAAAAATTTTAAACGAAATTTGGTAATAAAAACGCTCAAAAACTCTTTGTTTTTGTAAGCCCTCCATTATTATTTTTTGTACCCTTGACACACAAGGAGGATCTAGGTTTGACGGCAAACAAAATCCTTCTTCTTTATTATTTGGGATTAGGTCAGTAAAGATACAACTACACATGATATCAAATGGTAGCAGTTAGGAGTAGGAAAGTCCAAAATTAATTCGCTCTCTCAACTTGCAAATTGAAGTCGGCTACAACCCTAAACTAGCTTATGGAACAGATCAATGGTAAAGTTTAGAACCACTCAAATTCAACAATAGATTAGGATCCCGCTATCGGATTTCTGTACTGAATTAAAAACTAGGAAACTTTATACAATACGGCTTTGTACAGTTTTCTGTCTCAAAGAGCACAAGTAGACCCATGATTATTAGCTTTCAGTTAATATTCTATAGAATATAATATAATAGCTAATAATCATGGGTCTACTCGTATTATAACTTCCAATTTAACGAAATTGGAAAAAAAAAATTACAGATCTGCTATTACATATACTTAGATACGGGTGAAGGTGATTGGCTTTATAAATTACGTAGAACTTAAATTTTTACAAACTTTATAAACTTGCCAAATGTTATACCATGATACAATTGCCTTTAAAAAATACTTTTTTGAGTAGGCCCCTACCTGCAATATCAATTTTTAACTTGATATTTTCAATTTCTTGCACACATTCGGTGAAAATTTCAATTCCAAGTTACAATACAGCCTGTGTTAGAAGGACGGACAGACAGCGGACCTTATTATAAAGTTCCGTTTTTATCTTTTGGGTATAGAACCCTAAAAAGAAACGGGTTTCTATTATTGAAGACTATGCTTTATTTAATCGTAATACTCCGTCGAGCCAAAACGGCCGACGCAAACGAGGGGTCTTAGGTATGACCACTCTGTATGAGTCTGTCTGAGTCAACATAGCTCTTAAACGGGTGAACCGTTTTTAATGTGATTTCTTTTATATGAATGGAGGTTTCTTGGCGATGGTTTTTAGACATATTTCATCAAAAGTGGTTCAGCTGTTAACAATATATGTGTAGGGATTTTCGTGTCGGAGGTTGCCTCAAAGACAAACATTTTTAATACTAACCTTGCTAACGATTTAAAAGCTTTGCGCAAAAATTGAAAATATTTATCCAATGCATTTTAATAAAGGTGATTCACAGAATTCGTTTTATTTTAGGGTTATAACTTAAAAGCTTTTGAGTGCTTTATGCAAACTAAATTACTTTTAACTGAGAACGTCTTTCATTGAAATACTATGTAGTTGACAAAATTTTGTACACCGTGCGACGCATATTTAAAGAAATATGCGATCGCTTCTAAATAAAACATTCTTTTTGTACGTAATGCAGTGTTTTAAAAGTTGTAAACTGTATTGTATTGTATCTACGGGAACGTCATTGTTTTCCTAAGTTATAAACACAAACTACTCTACAAAAATCACACAAAATACTCTGATGAATTACACTTATTAAATACTTCTATCTTTACATTCGTTTACTCATACAACTAGCGATGCAAATTTAAAGAGATATGCGACCGTTTCTACATAAAAGATTCCTCATTTCGTATTACTAAATGCAGTCTTTTAAGAGGTATCTATGTCCTCGTTTTTCTAAAGTTACAAAATCTCATACAAATATCACGCAAACGAGTCGGGAGAATTACACTTTAATACTTCCCTTTTTTGTTATACATACTTAATAACTTCGCATAGTCTTCAGGATAAAACAATTTTGGCGAAAAAGGAAATAAGACTATTCTAGTAGATTGCATTAACTTTTCCTCGAACTTCTATATTAAATTAAAAAGCTTAAAGGTTATTCGCTACCCGGCAGAGCTTGAACAAGATGTTATTGACGTTATCGATATTGAACAGAGGTTTCCGCACTGCGACTCCGATATGTTAGCTTTGTTTAAAAGTTTAAAGTATACAATGTGTAATCCTATCAAATCCTTAAAAGCTTTTAATATGATTAAGTTTTCCTATGGGATTAATGCTGGAAATTCGAAAAAAAATATATAGGAATTACCCGGCTGGCTTAACATTTTGTATGGGAATGACATTTTTTCTTGATTAATTTAATTTGTAATAATTCTATCTTGAAAAGATTTTAGGTAAAAAGGTACATTTGATGTGCCCATTTTTTGGAGCCACATATATAGCACAAAAAAATGTGCATGTTCCCTATATTGAAGTTATATCTATATAGTTATATTTAAGAGAATTATGTTTTGAGTAGGTTTGTCCTAAGTCAGATCAGAGATAATTTGAACTTGGAAAGTTCAGAACTGTAAACCATTTTTTTAATTTATGCACTTTATATTAATTCATTAATAATTTTACAGAACGCGAAGATGATTTGATTAAAAACCGCAACAAATGTACGGAACACAACCAAATATTGGCCCACATAAGAGAGAAGATGCAACACACGGACGAAGTTATAGACTTCACTGAATGCGACTTTGGAGAGGCTGAAATGGAGTACCAGAGAGCTCGAGAAGATCTTGGAAGTGTTAAGGTATATCAAAAATTAGAACCAATCCTTTTTATAAACGAAGTGTAACTTTAGTACCTAGTTTACCTAAACCATTATCCTACCAAAAAAAAAAAAAGGTTTTACTTCCCAAATGGCAAACTAATAAATGTTGACTAATTTTGGGCGGATAATGATTTAAACCCGGGGGGTTCAGCGTTGGACCCATGGCTGGCCGTAACAAATCATATAACAGCATGAATAATATCGTAATAGCATACTTTGACAAAACCTCTGGTCGGGATACAACCACTAAACTGCATAGATGAGGAGTCTCAGGTCACGTGCAGTGTAAGATTCCGTAGATGACTAGTAAGTCATCTACGACTAGTAAGTAATATCCTATGTCCTCTATGTGAAGCAAAGGGTTTTCACAGTGCTTGTTCATTTCGCTCTATCCTGGGCACATTCTGACATCTATGCTCCTGGGCAACAAGATTCAATCAGACCAGGTAAGCCCGATAGACAACTCGTACTCGTACAAAGAGTTCCCAGCCTCCGTGATTTTTCTTTCCATATCTTATTTCCTAATTTAATAAGAGTATACAGCCCGATAGACGTCATTTCTGCCGCCACTGAGCATAACCAGATTGTCCTGGGACGAAAAAATTTTTCTTGAATTTAATTTTCCGTTTTTGTTAGCGTGATAAATATACATATAAACTCCCTGCCAAATTACATGTTTCTAATACTTATAGTCTTAGAGCTAAACCTCGAACGACAGACAGACATGCAGGTATATATGTAAACAGGCATGGCGAGAATATAAGGACGTACTTTTTTACTAGAGAAGACTAGAAAAAGTTACAGTCTTTATAACGATGAATAAAACATATAATTCAAAATTTGAACCTTCATTTTAAATGCGTCTATTACCCTCAACGGAGAGTCAACTCTTGCAGTAAAATCTGCATTTTTATTTTCTGTGAAATATGAGGCGTTATTCCAAAGCTTAAGCTACTTAATTATGAGAGAGATGGTTGTCATAAAATTTCATTGATCATTTTTTGTTATGCAATATTTCTCGGCATAAGATAACAGTCGTCGCGTTAGAATTTGAACATTCAACACATGGCTATTTATCAATAGCGTTTATTTTTTTCTTTGACGCTCGACGTTCGTTTTTTCTTAGATTTATTTTATATGTGAGGCTTAAGGCTGTACCCGGAGAGGATGGGGTGTTATCATGTTTCACGCGTTAGTTTATCTCAGTGTGTGTCTGTTTGAACATGACATCATCGACAATACCTAGAGGATTTCGGATCACTCTGGGCAACATTTTGATTCAATAATGCAGCTCAACATCTAGTTGCAGAGGAGCCCGATAGCCTAGTGGGCACGAGCATTGTTAGCGCTTGCGCATGTTAAGCAACCCCGGGCGCAGTCCCCAATTGGATGGGTGACCGCTAGAGGCATAAAACTATCTCACGGAGGAGCTTCTCCGTGCTTCGGAAGGCACGTTAAGCCGTTGGTCCCGGCTGTTATCATTAATGGCAGTCGTTAAGCTATGTCAGATGCCTTTAGGCAGCTTGAATCATCATCATGAAATGATGATGAGGCAGCTTGAAAAATCTGACACCAGTGTTGGCCACTTATACACACGAAAAAAACAAAAAAAAAACAAACAAACATAGGGAAAAGACCCTCTGGAATACGACAGATATATTCCGAAATTTCGTAAACGAAGCCACGAACAAAGACTAATTCAGATTATCCATATACCTAAATCTAATTGGTTACTATAAAACGTTTAATAATAGAGAACCATCATAAATTTCAAAAAGTGATATTAATTTTACAATACTTGTGAGAAATAAAGAATTCGTGGAATGTCCTAAATCATTCAATAAACGGTCTCTTCGAAGAAGCTTCAAAGTAATAAAAGTGCAACACTATAAATAAAGAAATTAATGGTCCTCATCTATTTGAAGTTCAGAAAATTGCAGTGTTGCAATCCACCTAGTGGATGTCGAGCTTCGAGCAACACGGCCTCCGTACCGGATGTCGAGGCACGCAGCCAATTTTGTAGTGGTCGATGCGTTTTTCACTTTTTAAACGTGTGGCGAACCTCTATGGTTGGAATTATAACTAAAGTTTTTCTTTTGAAATTTGATGTTTGACAATACGTCAAAGAAAAAAATAGAATTGACAAAACCAATTTCTATAATATATTTATTGTAAACTTAACTATAAATAAATAGTGAATTCTCTGATAGAAATTTAATTAATCATTATCAACAAGATAAACACCCCTACCATCGGCTTCAGTGGTGACCCCGACAAGAACTACGGAAAACAAAACGGACATCGTAAGTCGATTTCATTATGTCCGAAAAACACGACAACGCAGATGTGTGTCGAGTTGGGGTGAGGATTCCTCCGTTCTGGCCCCAAGAACCGGCAGTGTGGTTTGCCCAGGTGGAAGGCCAATTCGTCTTGGCAAACATAACGGCAGATAACACTAAATTTTATTATGTCATCTCACAATTGGAAAACCAATATGCGGCCGAAGTGAAAGACAACAGATAGCTGTGTTCCGTATTTCAAAAAATATAATATTTTGACTACCACTTCTTTATATATATATGAAATAGCAGTATTTGTTAAAACGAACCCACACTTATTCCCTAAGCTCTCAGATGGAAATTCTCGCAGCAGAAGAGACAATAGCATATTACGATCACGGGAAAGCAATACTAAACTTATGCAGAGTAGTATTTTCTGCTTAGCGCCAAGAATTTTTAACAAATTGCCGTTATCTCTAAAAGAAATGCCTATCTCCGGATTTAAAAATAAACTTAAAAAAATATTAGTAAATAAATGTTATTATAAATTAAATGAATATTTTAATGACACAATAAATTAAATTAAACAATAGAAATAATAAATCAATAAATTACAACAAATTTGACTCAATGGACATCTTTTAAAATAATTTACTGATATAACTAACACTTGACATGCTAAATAAATATTATGACCATCAAATTTGTGACTACTATTTTAGCATCAATGAATAATATATTTTTATTTTCGCTTATTGACGGTTGCTATAATTCTATAATATGCATGTCTTGTAACAATGTTTAACATAATATTTGTATGCCATGTGGCCGAACATGTTCATTTTCGACTATTTATATAACATCTACAATACATGTATGTAATCCTACTTATATGTATGTAAACTGCAACATGTTTCACAAATAAATGTCTTATCTTATCTTATCTTATCTTATCTACATTATAATCGCGCCGCCAGCAGAGAATAAATATGATAAATTAAAATCAGAACTCATCAAACGTTTGTCAGCTTCGAGAGAAAAGGAGGTGAAACAGTTACTTATCCATGAAGAACTAGGCGACCGTAAGCCCTCCCAGTTTTTGAGACACCTTCAGCATCTCGCTGGACCTGATGTGCCACAAGACTTTCTTAAAACTATTTGGACAAGCCGTTTACCAAGGAACATTCAAACTGTGATTGCCGCTCAGCCCGAGGCTGCTCTAGAAACCCTCGCTGACCTTGCCGACCGCATATTGGAGATAGTACCTACCGGTGCGCATGTTGAGAGTACTTCAAAATCGTCATCAATAGAAGGAATGACAAAACAGATTGCAGAGCTGTCAAAACAAGTTGAGACACTAATGATGCAAGCCAACTCGAGCTCCCGTTCCCGCTCACGCTCTCGAGACCATCGTGAGAGCCGTCAACGTCGTGGAAATAGCAACAGCAGAAGGTCGCAGTCCAGTTACCGCAGGCATCCTAACTGCTGGTTCCATTGGAAATTTGGAGTGAAATCTACCAGGTGCATTAAGCCTTGCGATTTTAAAACGGATCAGGAAAACAGCCAAGGCAGTCGGTAATGGCGACTAACGATTGCCAAACTTCAGGTCGCCTGTTCATTACGGATCAAAGATCGAAGTTGCAGTACCTCGTTGATACTGGAAGCGATGTCTGTGTCTTCCCTAAAACACTACTTCATGAACGCCGACCTAAAACAAATCATGAACTGTTTGCTGCAAATGGATCGCTCATAACAACATATGGATACATCCAATTATATCTGAACCTCGGACTACGGCGTGACTATGGCTGGAAATTCATCGTAGCAGACGTGACAAAACCTATCATTGGCGTCGACTTTCTATGTTTCTACAATTTAGCTGTCGACTGCCGGAATAAACGTCTAATTGATAACACGACCGCTCTCTCGTCATTTGCCTCTTCCGTTAGCTCATCTGAAGAAATATTTTCTGTCAAGTCACTTGGTGGTGAATCTAAATACCATGAAATCCTCAGAAAATTCCCAGAGATCACTCGTCCATCTGGAGTACCGCAGAAATGTTGCCATCAGACCATGCATCATATCAGAACGACACCAGGACCTCCTGTTCATTGTACCCCACGTCGTTTGGCACCTGAAAAGTTAAAGATTGCGAAGCAGGAGTTTGAGAGCATGCTTAAATGTGGAACTGCTAGACCATCTGAAAGTCCTTGGTCATCCCCACTCCATCTTGTGCCGAAAAAAGACAACACCTGGCGGCCTTGTGGAGATTATCGAATGTTAAACTCCAGAACCATCCCGGACAGATACCCAATAAGACATATACATGATTTTGCTCACAATATATCAGGATCCACCGTGTTCTCGACTATCGATTTGGTAAAAGCATACAATCAAATCCCTGTTAACCCAGAAGATATTGCAAAGACTGCCATTACAACGCCGTTTGGAATGTATGAATTTCCTTACATGAGCTTTGGATTGAGAAACGCAGCGCAAACATTTCAGCGCTTTATGGATGAAGTCACACGTGGTATGGATTTTGTATATGTTTATTTAGATGATCTGTTTGTATTTTCAAAGGATGAAATCACTCACCAAACGCATTTAGAGCAGGTGTTTACTAAATTAAAAGAATATGGCCTAGTAATTAATTGTGCCAAATGTGTCTTTGGAGCATCAGAGATTAAGTTTCTAGGGTATCTCATTTCTAAAAATGGAACGAAACCCTTAGATTCAAAAGTAGAAGCGATACAATCATTCCCAGCACCGAAGACTGCTAAAGAGCTCAGACGATTCTTAGGCGTCATCAATTTTTATAGAAGATTTATTCCAAAAGCAGCAGAAGACCAAGCTCCAACAGTCTTCTTACTGATAAAATTAAAGGCTCTCATCCAATCAAGCTGACAGGGGAAGCTTTGCAGGCATTTGAGAACTGTAAGAGAAGCCTTTGCGAAGCCACTCTCTTGGCTCATCCCGATTGCGAAGCTAAACTTGCCTTGGTGACAGACGCCTCAGATACAGCACTCGGAGCAGTCGTACAGCAATATAAGGATAAGGCGTGGCAACCCTTAGCATTTTATTCTAAAAAGCTTAATGACGCTCAGAAAAAGTACTCGCCATATGATCGCGAACTACTGGCGATTTACAGTGCGATAAAGCACTTCAGACATTTGTTAGAAGCAAGAGTTTTTAGTATTTTTACTGATCACAAACCACTTTGTTTCGCTTTCAACATTAGAAAAGACAACTGTTCACCGCGCCAGTTCAGACATCTTGATTTTATCTCACAATTTTCTACAGATATTAGACATATATCTGGAAAAGATAATGTTGTTGCAGACACACTCTCCAGAATTGAAGAACTGCACCAACCAGTCAATCTTACCATTTTGGCTCAACAGCAGGAAAATGATACTGAGTTGAAGCAAATTCTCGAAGGCAATAAAGGCACGTCATTAAAAATTAAAAAGGTGAGAATACCTGGAACTGATATAGATATGTACTGCGATATCAGTACAACGGTTCCCAGGCCATACATCACCGCGGAATTAAGACAGCAAGTCTTTAATAGCCTCCATTCATTAAGTCATCCCGGAATAAACGCTTCTGCCAGATTAGTAGCGGAACGCTTTGTTTGGCCTAATATGAGAAAGGATTGTCGAGATTGGGCGAAATCTTGCATAGCTTGCCAGAAATCAAAAGTGACTAGACATGTGTACAGACAGCTCCTTTAGGTAATTTTGACTTACCGAGAATAAGATTCAAGCAAGTGCACATAGATATAGTAGGCCCACTACCATCATCACATGGTTACAAGTATTGTCTCACCGCTGTTGACAGATTTACAAGATGGCCTGAGGCGATACCAATGGTAGACATAACTGCAGAAACAGTAGCAAGAAGTCTCCTAAGTGGCTGGATTTCTCGATTTGGCAGTCCTGTCGAAATTGTTACAGATCGTGGAAGACAATTTGAATCAGCGTTATTTAAACACCTTGCAGACATTGCAGGATTCGAACATAAAAGAACAACAGCATACCATCCAGCTTGTAATGGCTTAGTGGAGAGATTCCACAGACAATTAAAAGCCGCAATAATGTGTCATGCTGATCCGAGCTGGACAGAATCTCTTCCATTGGTTTTAATGGGAATTAGAAGTGCCTACAAGGAAGACCTTCAAACATCGTCAGCAGAAATCGTTTATGGCGAACCATTAAGGCTTCCAGGAGAATTTTTTAATCCTGATTTTGCCATAACTTCAACAGATTTAACAGATTTCACTTCTCGTTTGAGGAAAATCGCCCAAAATATGAAGCCGGTCCCAACATCCAGGCATGGAAAGAAAGCCATATTCATTTTTAAAGACCTAGCAGAAACTAGCCACGTATTCTTACGTGAGGATGCAGTAAGAGGCGCTTTGCAACCTGCCTACACAGGACCGCATGAAGTTTTGGAAAGAGGAGACAAAATTTTTAAAATAAAAAAGAACAGCAAAATTCTGAACGTGTCCATCGATCGCCTTAAACCGGCATATATTCTTAGCCAAACACAAGCTACAGAAAACACTGAGCGTGCAAACTCCGATGATCGAAGGCAAGCCGATAGACAGTCAAGATATGGTCGCCACGTTCACTTCCCAGACTATTATCGACCATAACCTGGTCTCTGGAGGGGAGTGATGTGGCGAACCTCTATGGTTGGAATTATAACTAAAGTTTTTCTTTTGAAATTTGATGTTTGACAATACGTCAAAGAAAAAAATAGAATTGACAAAACCAATTTCTATAATATATTTATTGTAAACTTAACTATAAATAAATAGTGAATTCTCTGATAGAAATTTAATTAATCATTATCAACAAGATAAACACCCCTACCATCGGCTTCAAACGATATTCGATTTATGATCGCAACAAAATCGTTATATCACTGAAAATTACACCAAGAATATATCACTTATGTTGGAAGGATAGCGAAATATGTTTTATTTCTGTCTCAATATTTATTTATCTCAGCCGGCACAAACAGAATGTACATTTGTGTAATCAAATATAGGGAGAACGAGGAAGAGTAAAACTAAGGTTATTTTATGATCGAATAAAAAGAAATCAAATGTTTAAGGAAAAAAAACAACTAGTTGAGGATAAGAAAATCTGGAAATTAATCTACTGACAAGATCCAGAAAATTGCAGTGTTGCAATCCACCGAGTGGTTGTCAAGGCACGAAGCCAATTTTGTAGTGGTCGTCACGTTTTTCACTTTATAAACGATATTCGATTTATGATCGCAACAATATCGTTATATAACTGAGAATTATATCACTTATGTTGAAACGATAGCGAAATATGTATATCTTATTTAAATAAAATTAATTGTATTAAAATATGTAACAATCGCAAAAACATTATGTATGTCTCAATATTTTATCTCAGCCAGTACCGACAGAATGTACGTACATTTGTGTAATCGAATATATGGAAAATGAGGAAGATAACAAACGAGAAGGCTTTTTGATCAAATAAAAAGAAATCAATTGTTTAAGGAAATAAATAAGGATAGAATAAATGAGAATAAAAAGGATAGGGAAATCTGGAAATTAATCTACTGACAAGAGCCTGAAAATTGCAGTGTTGCATTGCAATCCGCCGAGTGGATTTCAAGGCACGCAGCCAATGTTGTAGTAGCCGTCATGCTTTTCACTTTTTAAACGATATTCGAATAATGATCGCAACAAAGTCGTTATAATATATCACTGGACTGAAAATTACACTGAGGTTTATTTCACCCATGTTGAATATGTATGTTTTATTTCAGTGTCGATATTTCTATCTTAGCCGCACAGACAGCATGAATATTTCTTTATTCGAATATAGGGAAACGAAGAAAAAGAAAACAAACGAGAAGGTTTTTAGAACATTTAATTTAAGTAAGAGTAAGAGCTTTCTTCAATTTAGTCAACTTTCTTTTCATCTGATATGAATGAAGTACAATACTACACTACTAAATGGTGGGTAGTATTAAAGAAAGACGCATGCTTTGAATGCGATAATCCCTACGGGGGGAGTTTTTGGTGGGAAGTCAAGGGGTTCAGTTGTCGTTTGCCTTATACAATTTTGCAAATTGATTTAAGTGGACTTTATAATATGAAATTGGTGTAGTGGTGTTATTAATGGTGGTGTTATAAATACTCGTGCTCAAGGACAATTTGTGAAATAGTTAAAGTAGACTGTTAAATGGACTCGTATAGATTTGTCGCCAAAATCTCCCACGAGGCTGCCAAAGAACATACGTCATCTTTGATGCCACATACCGTACAACACCGATACTTGGTATCTCATTAAACTGGACATTGGCAGAATAACTGAAATCTCGGTGGAAGCCATAATTAAAAAAGAAAGAAAAAAAAACCCTACGGGGTAAGATGTGATGAGAGAATTTGACGCGGTGATTAGAAATCACGGTGGTGTAGTTGGTACAGACCTTAGAGTAGTGGGTTCGAATCCTATCTGTGGTGAATTCTTTTTCATTACATTTTACAATTTTAAAAATAAAAGGAAATCAATGTTTAAGGAAATAAAACAACTAGTCGAGGATAGGGAAATCTGGAAATTATCCTACCGAGAAGTTCAGAAAATTGCAGTGTTACTTTTTAAACGATATTCGATTTATGATCGCACAATTATTGTTTAAATATAGGTATCAATGAAATAAAAATTACACTGAGATTTATATCACCTATGTTGGAACGATAGCGAAATACTCGTATGTAGGTATATATTTACTTATTTATATTTTCTATATATTTATTTATCTCAGCTGGCATGATAATATCATTAATATGTATATACATCGGTTTTTAAGTTTAAAAGGAAATAGGTGCAATTGTACAGTGTGATATCTAATATAAGGAAAACGGGGAAGAGAAAACCTAGGAGAAGGTTTTTCTTTTGCTAGTACGTTGAATGGGCTGGCTCGTTCGGGGAAGTACCACACTCTCACAGAAAATAGACTTTTCAGTAGAAGTTTTCCCACTTTGTATGATGAGTGAGAAAGCTAAAGGCCCATCCTCTCTCACCTCTTGGAGGGAAAAATAAAAGCGGGCAACGCTCTTGTCACACCCTTGGTGTTGGAATTATCCATGGGCAGAGGAGATTATTTACCATCAGGTGAAGCGCTTGCTCGTTTGCCGCAACGGACACGAAAAAAAGGGTTTTCAATCAAATTAAAGTGAAAATAAGTAAACAAAACAACTAGACGGGGATATCTGGAAATTTCACAATTACCAAAAGCCTAGCTCTTAAATAAAAAGAAGAAGCGAGATAATACGGTAGTTGCCTAATGTTAAGATTATATAAAATTTGTTTCTAATGAGACTAATTTCTATCTAAAAACACTATAAAGAACACTTTTAATTTGATATCGATTCGTTAAGTGATCTTAAAGCTTCTTTAAAGTTGGGTGAATAGGACCATTTTTTAAAGTATGAAAATCTTTAATTACAATTATACTGTATTTTAGTCTGCAAAATTTATAGCAACTTTTATTATGAAACCATTACCATAAACGAAATATTTCGCCTTCGGCCGTGTATGATACCAGAGTTTGGTAACCGGTATCATACAAAGAAAAAATGATCGTCGTAGGATACTGGTATCCAAGTGATAGGGTTTATTACTTTTCTGATACCCTTTATCATGTTTGGTAACCAGTATCCAGTAAGGAATATAACATTCTGCCTATGAAACCAGCTGGGCAAAACTGTGTTAAACAAGGGTAGTTCCCAACTCAACACTGAGATGAGAACCCTAACTGCTTATGTCATTATCCACTTCTGGTTATATTATTGTCCTCTTTCATCCGAGTAAAAGCCATCGGATTGCATTTTGTACCTACGCTTATTGTAAAACCCTCGCTTTATTGAAAACATACAAGAAAACAAGGAAATAGTTCAACTGTGAATCGTTTATTACCTACAACCTATTGGAATAAAATGGTGAAATGATTTCGATACAATGTCCAACACTAATTTCGTTTTCATTTAGCTGAGATATGGCATCATTTATTTCCTCATCAATTTCTTTGAACTCTCGGCTTAGTTTTGATTTTCTCTTGTATATATCCATTATGGTGGTTTCTTTTCTTAAAGTATCTAAGAGTTGAGCCAATGTCGGTCTTTTACGTCCAACATATCTGTTAAGGCGACTGTGCCAACCTTCTGGGTGATTATCAGGAACAGAGTTTTAGACGTGTCCTAGCCTTAAATACCATGAAATCCTATTTTTACATGACAGATATATTTTTTTTTAGATTGAGGTAGGTAGTAGGTAGGCTATAAGTGCATTATAATTTTCAGCACAAAATAGCATAGATTTTCCACACTGATTTTCTAAAGTTGAAAATTCTAAGCTCTTTGGCGCGTCCACAGCTTACTTATTAATTTCTGATAGCTATTAATTTACTAAAATATCAAATTGGTAATATAATTTAAATAGATTTCATTTCTCATATATTCAAAGATATTGTGTATGTATTTTGGTCTATTATTGGCTTATACTTTCCACATAATATTCAAAAGAGTTTTGTCCGCCGGAAAAACCTAATCACGTTGGCGCGACAAAATCGTTGATCTACCTCAGTTCTTACGAGGAGCTGCTTATTCGACTGGCCGCCCCCTGAACAAGCCAGTCACCCGCTATCAAACACTGGAGGCAGACGTGCGTCACGTTTCGGATCGTCAGCTTAAAATTATTTTTCACCTCGGCTGGAAACTTTCGTCACGTAAGTGTCTAATTTCTTCGATGTTAATTTTCATACTGTTATCTCGATGGATCACTTGGATATTTTTTATGATAATCATAATACTCGAATAGTATGCACGTGGCAATAACAGGTTATGCTACAGGTAGAACTTTTTTTTAAAATTATGATTAACCTTTGATTTCTAATTTCTTTGTCTCTAATTTCTTTGTATTTCTTTGGCCTGCCGCGCCAAAGAAATTAGATTTTGTCCAAAGAAATTACAAAAAGGGTTCGGCGGGGAAGTTATTATTTCGATATTCCTTGTTTCAGATTAAAATGCCAAGACAAAAAAAAGTCTTCGATCAAGAAAACGACTCACCGAAAAGCGCCTATCCACAGTTTGGAGAAAACAATATAGGCAAAAAGCGAAAACAAACCGAAGAAGACGGTACTGAAGAAGAAAAAAGTATGGTTGTTAAGCGAAAACAAACAAAAGAAGAAAGGCTTCAGAAAAAAAAGGCAGGCTGAGAAGTGTTTGCAAGGATAAAGTCTATTGGGCAGAGCCAATTGACTAAGCTGAAGAAGGAGGACGGCGGCGTGGTTTCGGCCTCGAAAGCCGAGGTGACGGGAGAGATCGAGAGGTTTTATGGACAGCTGCATACCTCAGTAGCCAAACCTAGTGTAAGTTTGGCCAAAGATCCTAGGGCCAAACTAACACGACACTATACCGAAGACATCCCGGACATTAGCCTGTACGAGATTAGGATTGCCGTCAAATAGCTCAAAAACAGCAAGGCGCCGGGTGAGGACGGAATCACAGCAGAGCTTCTGAAAGCGGGTGGAAAGCCGGTACTGAAAGTCCTTCAGAGGCTCTTTAATTCCGTTCTGCTCGAGGGCGTGACGCCAGAATCGTGGCATAGAGGCGTGGTGGTGCTGTTCTTCAAAAAGGGTGATAACACCCTTCTAAAAAACTATAGACCCATCACGCTCCTGAGCCACGTCTATAAGCTGTTTTCGAGGGTTATCACGAATCGTCTCACAAACAGGCTCGATGCCTTCCAGCCTCCTGAACAAACCGGTTTCCGAAAAGGCTATAGTGCCATAAACCACATCCATACGCTGCGGCAGATTATACAGCCACTATGCTTGGCGTTTGTGGACGTCTGTTGAGAAAGCCTTCGATTCGATCGAAACATGGGCTGTGCTTAGGTCTCTCCAGCGATGCCGTATTGACCATCAGTATATCGAAGTGTTGAGGTGCTTATACAGCAACGCCACAATGTCAGTCCGAGTACAGGAGCAGAGTCCGAGGACTAGAGGGCTTCCATTGCAGAGAGATGTTAGACAGGGAGACGTCATATCTCCGAAACTGTTCACTGCTGCAATGGAGGACGCCTTCAAGCTCCTGGAATGGGATGGACTTGGCATCAACATCAACGGCGAGTATATCACTCACCTTCGATTTGCTGATGACATTGTCGTCATGGCGGAGTCGCTGGAGGATCTAAGTACCATACTCCATAACCTCAATGAAGTTTCCCAACAAGTGGGCCTTAAAATGAACATGGACAAGAAGAAAATTATGTCAAATGTCCATGTTGCGCCTTCACCAGTTATTGTTGGAAACTTCACCCTTGAACTTGTAGAGCAGTACATCTACTTGGGTCAATTGATCCAGATTGGAAGCTCCAGTTTCAATGACGAGGTCTTTCGTCGAATCCGACTCGGCTGGGCAGCGTTCGAGAAGCTCCGCAGTGCCTTCTCGTCCAAAACACCTCAGTGCCTTAAGTCGAAAGTCTTTGACCAATGTGTGTTACTAGTTATGACTTACGGGTCCGAATGGGCTTCATAAGAAAGCTCAAGGTCGCTCAAAGAGCTATGGAGAGGGCTATGCTCGGTGTTTCTCTACGAGATCGAATCAGAAACGAGGAGATCCGTAGAAGAACTAAGGTCACCGATATATCCCAGCGGATTAGCTCTTTGAAGTGGCAGTGGGCGGGGCACATAGAGTGAAGAACCGATGGCCGATGAGGCAAAAAGGTTCTTGAATGGCGACCACTTACCGGCAAGCGCAGCGTTGGACACCCACCGACCAGGTGGTCAGACGACCTGATAAAAGGTCGCAGGAAAGCGCTGGATGCAGGCCGCTTCCAACCTGTCATATTGGAAACCCTTAGGGGAGGCCTATGTCCAGCTGTGGACTTCTTGTGGCTGAGATGATGATGATAAAAATTGCATATAATTATGTATGTATAGTTATGATAGTGAACATAATGTCTACTTATTAGGGACTTTCTAACAGATATGTTCTGTCAATTGTTTCCAAAGAACTATTATTTTTTCTGTGAATGTGTCTGTTCAAAGGTTAATTGTTTGAATTTATTAAAACTGAAGATGTTGTTTTATTTTAAACAAGACTGCCTTAGTAGGTAAATGTTAATTGTTGCTTGTATTAATAAGGTTACAACTAAGTATGAATGGAATATTTCATTGATAATTAACGCAGAGATTGTGAATTTGCATGTTTGATGAGCAATAAATGAAAGTAGATTGAAACAAAACGATGTTCTTTTTATTATTTTAGTCCCATTTACTTCTGTACATAGTATAAAAACGAATTCAAAGTTCATCATCATTGCATTAGAATCTAATATCAAATGTTAAAAGATAATTTGGACATGATTATAATTTCTTTTACAATATTTCAAATTTCTTTGGGGGCAATCTTAGGTCGTTGGCAACTTTTCTAATTTCTTTGGAAAAAATCCTAATTTCTTTGGGTCAAATCTAATTTCATTGGGCACGATTTTTTTGAAACGCTAAAACTTCGGAATGGCACAATCAATTTGAGTGCCAAATACATTTATTTGTTGCTTTTGGCGGCATCTACAATGTATGTTGTTTTTCTTGGAGGAAAAATAAAAAAAAAATTGCGCCAAAGAAATTAGGCATTTTGAGCAAATTTCTGATAATCACCCTTCTATATTATTGGTAGTACGTATTTTAGATGATGAACAACAGCAAATTTTTTCGAAGTCAGTCTTTGCCATCCATTGGTTATTGAAATATTTGTTAAACTTTGTTATCTCTTCTCCAGACGGACTCTTTGACATAACGTATTCATACCCCTTTTGAAAATAGGCTTTGGGTAAACGTGCAAGGCCAGCACACCTGGCTACATGCCTTTTTTTTACCCGTGTGGTTAATTTTAACGATTTAGCTTTTCTAAATAAACACCTATTCAGATGATAATAACATCCCTTAACATCAATGTCGGGAAAAACGTTTCGAACAGCTTTAATTGGAGCCAACTCGAAGTCAACAGTAATTGTTTCTGGTAGCCACTGCTTGAATCGGGAATTTATCATATAAAATAGTACCTTGTAAGTTTGCTGTGTCTTGTCTGGTAGTAAACAAAAAATTAAAGGTACAACAGCCGATGTAGTTTCGTCGACGCCATGAATTGTATATAACTGATGAAATTCAGTCGGGCATGAAGTAAAAGTACCGTCAGATAAAATATGCTTATACTTTACGATTGATGCAGCACGTTGATTGCAAAATAGTAGAATCCTCTTGTCGTCATCACTATATTCTGCCAACAAGAACTTTTTGAATTTATCGGGTACTACGGCTTCAATTGAAGATTTGCTTCTCAATCTTGGTGCTCCTAATACTTTATTTCTTTCGTTGTACAATCCCGTTTTGATGTTTTGGAATTTGGGGATTTCCCGTACAAAGTCAAGTCCTGCCTCTTCCAGGCTGAACACCATGTTGTCATATTGTTTTTGAATACTATCAAAATTATGACTACATTTTTCTTTCAAATTATCTAATTCTTTCAATATTTTATTATTTGCAATGTCTCGTTTGCATGTTTCTTTGTGAGGTTTGATTTTTGTGACTTCATTTTTAACATTTAGAGTAACACTCCCCGTACATCCATAATTAATATTATGGCAGAGCCAAAAGGTAGAGTCGTTTGAGTAAGTTTTTTTCCTGTGGTACTTGCGACCATCACTCAATAGTGCTCTTCCTCCTCTCTTCGTAGAGATAAATTCAATTTCTTTACTCATTTTAGATTACAGGCAATGCGGAAATTAATTCGATGTAGATTAAAATCACAAAATGAATAATTACTTACTTGTTAATCTAATACACTGACATTGACATCAATTGTTATGAAAACTTCAGTTATCTAAAGGGCCAGTGCATTGATATCAAAAGAGGTGATATATCAATGCACATGACATGCTTATCAGTTACATACGAGGAAATATTAAGTACTCACTTGTAATTATTTAATATTTTCCTGAGCTGATACTCGGTTACATAAAACGAAAAATTCCTATTAGTTGGATACCAGTATCCTACGACGATCATTTTTTCTTTGTATGATACCGGTTACCAAACTCTGGTATCATACACGGCCGAAAGGAATATTTCGTATAGCTACCAAACAAAGTTCTCACGCCACCCATACAAAATACAAGCTTGTGACGTCACAAATATGTAGGCATTTCAGCAGCGCGTTTTCACGTCTAAAAATTTACGTCTAAAAACATGTGACTTTAAAACTATTATAACTGAAAGAGTTTTTTGTTTAGAAATGTATTTCTGTCACTATTGTGTTTATTTTTGGCAGGTCTTTACATAGCAACATGAAAAAAATTTTAGTCAACATGCCCATTGGCATCCGCAAAATATGATTGCATGTAAAAACATTTTTTTCGTCAACACTTAATTGTTAGTTGTATACTGGGTGTTAATTCTGCTGACTGAATAACGTGATATTGTTTAAATGATTTTATTTTTAGTTTTTTTTTAGTAAAACAGTCCTGTTTTAATTTTTGTTTTTCATTTATAGTAATGGTCTCTACCAAAGTGATTGAGGAATTTTTAAATAGCGCTGAATTCAATTGTGACTACTTGTTATTTAGGATTATATATAAAATAATATCATTACAGAGTTGTCGTGACAGGCTGCGTTGGTCCCTCGAAGCGGAACGCCGTAAAGCGGGTCTGCTGACCAGAAAAGACCTGTTGCGAGATTTTGAAAATGCCACTGAAGAGGTAATCATACAGACTTTCTTATTTCATTTACTTATTTTATTTTACATCTAAACTACCTTCCATCCAGAGAAAAAGGCAAAATACGGACACACAGACGTCACAGACATATATTGCAGCCGGTTATTTTACCCATAATCGAGGATTTCGGCTCTATGTAGATCTTCACTGATACCTCTTTCCTCTGTATCACTATGTAGCGTATATCATGAATCTATAATGGACTATTTTCCTAAAAAAATATACTTAGACCGTTAAGGTAGACTTTGGAAGCGAGCGTCTATAAAGTCAGTGGCGCCGCGTCGGTGACGCCGCAACAGAGCGACAGATCGTTGTTCAATACAAATGTATGAAATTTAAGTGGACATCATTCGAGCATAGCGATACTGACGCAGCATCACAGCGACAGTGGCACCGCGTCAGTCGAAAAGACCCATTTTTGACAGTCTATATCTCTACTGCAAAAAAACTTAGAGAGATAAAATAACACCCATTTGAAAGCTTATATAGTCTTCTATCTTTGATTTATTTATAATATTCCTGTAAGATCTTTAGTTTCGTTGTTACGGGTCCGAAAAGAAAAACTTCCCCAAATTGTGCCAAATTTGGGAAAAAATGGGTATGGTATGACAACTGATAAACGAAATAGAGAATACGAGGGGTAGGATGATTGGTCACTTGATACGACATGATACCTTCTTTAAAAACATACTGGAGGGTAAGGTAAAAGGAAGGAAAGGTCCTGGGAGACCAAGAAAAAGTTTTGTTGATCAACTAAAGAAAAAGGCTGGTGTCATGTCGTATCAAGAACTAAAGTCTAAAGCAGAGGATAGAGAAGTTTGGCGTATACTCCATCGACAAGAGCTACAAAGCTCTTAAATAAGAAGAAGAAGGTATGACAAGTTATGACTTAATAACTACTTATAAGTCACAGAGAATTCAAAATATACTCAAACGGTAAATAATTTAGAGTATTTTATAAAAGCTACTACTACTACTAAAGATACTCGAGAAAGGCATCTTTAAGGTAGTTTTTTCGTAAAAACTGAAAAAAGTCCCATACTTTTGGGCCCCCCAGGAGTAGCACAGGGTAAAAAAGTTGCAATTTAAGAGATATGCCGATATGATTGTTACAGTTTATCAGACTTTATGGCGGCTCGGAACATATTAGGTTAAGCGGGGCGCGCGCGGGGAGGAGGGGCGCATACTGCGAAGCTCGCAGCTAATATCCGAGCCGCCATAAAATTTAAGTCGGACTGTACCATGCATAGTTTAACTTCAGATTAATTAAGATCTCAACTAC
Source organism: Rhodophaea formosa (assembly GCA_963082605.1). NCBI lineage: Eukaryota > Metazoa > Arthropoda > Insecta > Lepidoptera > Pyralidae > Rhodophaea > Rhodophaea formosa. Next base: position 9,087,556 of record OY720213.1, on the reverse strand, counting down.
CATATCCGACAGTGTAGTCCGCACTTCTAGTTTATCAATTGAGAAAATGATCAATCTCTGTCATCGTTATAGCGAGTGCTTTACGGTCATGTTTCTAACTAAATTTGTGTATGCGGTATGACAAAGCCCTTACGACGACATTGATCGATTGTTATACTCGGGCCAATGATGTTATGACAAAGAGTCTGTAAATGTTCAAGAAATTATAGTTTGAACATAAGTCTCTTGTTATACTCGGGCCAATGATGTTATGACAAAGAGTCTGTAAATGTTCAAGAAATTATAGTTTGAACATAAGTCTCTGATAATGTTAAGTACGTGTACAGTATGTAAATTGATCTTCGACATTTTGAGTGACTCAGACCGTTAATATGAACAACTTTTCTTATGAAAACAACGCTGAAAACTCGATATTTTTTTGTACTTTCTCAAATGCCTGGGCGGTGGAACACTTTTGTATTAAAATGTCGAATTTATTTTTTCTATTTCCCACCTTTGATCCCATAGGAAGAGGTGTTGGTATGGACAAGCTGAGTCACCCTTTTAAGGGTATGTCGAGGGTCAATTTTTCCGATCACTTCCTTACTAATTTGTTCTACTGTAATTATTTCATCATTACTAACATTAAAAGCATTGTGAATTAACTTTATGACTTATTATTAGTTATTATTTATTCCCGTATTAATTCTTCCCGTTGTCCTATTAGTAGTATCAAGGGTAAGAAAAATTTTCTGCTATACTATAGAAAATTTTAAAATTGTTGATGAAACGTTTGTTTCATCGAATTTGAACATAAAATTGGAACATCTATTAAATTTGTTAACGTTATTACAGTTATATTTTTATTTATAACAGTAAGTGATTTCACTGATTAGTTCATCACCATCATCATCATCAGGTCTTTCTAGTCTCCACTGCAGGAGCACGTCCCTCTCTGTTCTACCAGAGCCATATATTAGCGTGAGTAGTCAGAGGATTTGGCCTACACTCTCCACGCTGGCCAGACGGGTTGGAGAAGTCTCTTTGATGTTTATAAGCTTTGTTTAGCTTGTGTTTCCTTAGTCGCCTTTTACGACATTCATGGGATGACTTGGAGTGGTCCTATTTTACTCTGCCGGGAACCACACGGCACTGATTAGTTACTAATAGGTATTATATTTGACTGTCATTGTCCAAAGGTGGAAAAGCTAAGGAAGAAAAAAGGATCACTTGAGCGTCAAATAGCGAAAATAACCAAAGAGCTGAAAAATGCGAGGCTTCGGATGCAACTGTCGCACTCTCCAGCCCACACTGAGGGCTCGAAAACGTCTTATTAATCTCACCTTTGAAGATAAACTTACTGTATTGTTTAGAAATTGTTTTAGCTATTGAATACATAATGTTGTTTTCTTGAAATTGTATTTTATTACTTACCTATTGCTGACTATTACGCCAAAGTTAATACACAGAATAAAGAACATCTAAATTAGTCTCAGCCAATAAAATCAACTAAGTATATTACGAAAATAGCTCCATTTTCGTGTCTGATTAAGGGTCAGTTCACACCGAAACGCGACGCGACGCGCACTTTTTACACTGTGATAGGATTTTAGCTCTTATTTGCACACTTATAAGACTAAAATTGCTAGAAAAACTTGATAGACAGTGGCCGCAAGATACCAGAGGAGGAGGCGAATTTTTGATGCGAAATTGGTCGTTTTGATTATGCGTATAAGGGTTAAAATCTTATCACAGTGTAAAAAGTGCGCGTCGCGTCGCGTTTCGGTGTGAACTGACCCTAAATCACATTTTTGAAATGCACCAATAGAGTTGTAACGAGAGCCTCTACTACTACTTTAACGAGAGGACTACAGAGGTAGCATGACGAAAATAAATTACAATCAGTACATACTTATGTATCGTACATAATTTCGCATTAATTACCGGTACGTATTCAGTATTTTAATTTGAAATGTACGTTTCAGAAACCGCAGCTTTTGCATTTCACGCAATCTTGGTAAATTTTTTTGGTGGTTTTCGTTTCAAGAGATAATTTTACGCCTGGTCTACTTGAAATAAACCAACCGCAACTTCAATAGTAGTCAGATTTTAATATTATATTCTGCAGAATTATTTATTGAAGAAAAGAAATGTGTGAGATTTATTATTTAAGGAACCACTACGAATATATGATTTTCATTCGTATTTTTATAAGTTTGCCTGTTTGGGCTGCTAATTAATAAGTAACTGTTTATATATTCATATAAACATAAAAGAAGACACACCTATTTTCACTTATTTGGAATTATAACCGACAACGGATACTTTGTGGAGGGTTTTAAATAGACTTAAAAAAAGGATTATTGTAAATCAGCTTCTTAATATGTTTGCCATATTTCATAAGTGTAGATATATATTTATATGTGCATTTCTCAAAAACTATACATATTTTTTGTGGGAAAAGTCTAACTTAGGGTGTTACATTCGCAAGTTTCAACAAAATCGGGTCAGTAGTTTTTGTGAAAGAAAGTTAATTATGTATCAGTCACTAAGAAAATAGGTCTTTTTCATTTTTTGAAATTACTTTTAACTTCAAAAAAAAACTTTTAAAGTCAAATGTTAATCAAAGTTACTTAAACAAAATGTATAAAGATAAAGTTAAGCTACTCGTTGTAGGATACACTCCCCACTTGATGACGTGGTAGAACTTTGCTACTTACTCCAGTCTATTGTTAAACTTGTTAATCTGCTGCATACTTACGTACTGAGCATCCTCGAAACTTTGTCTGCGTGTACATAAATAAAGTGTAGCAGATTGGTTCCCAGAGAGCAAAACTTTATCCCTTTTTAGGGTTCCATAGTAAACTAGGAACCCTTATAGTCTCGCCATGTCTGTCTGTCTGTCCGTCCGCGGTTTTACTCAGAGACTATAAGTACTAGAAAGCTGTAATTTGGTATGGGCATGGATATTAATCATGCCAAAAAGTGGTAGAGAAATCTCATAAAAAAAAATACCTATTTAGGGTAGCTCCCATACAAGTAAAGAGGGAGTCATATTTTTTTTTCTATACAAACCCATCTTGTTGGATATTGTTAAATAGGTCTTTAAAAAATATTGTGAGGTTTTAGAACACAATTTTTCGATTTAGGGATCCGTTTCCGATTCCTGCAAATTTTTGTTAGAGTTAAGTGTCCCCCGTGATGGTGGCGGGTCCAGCGAGGCGCGCGCGGGGAGGCGCGCGCGGAGAGGCGCGGCGCGTCCTGCGTAGCTCGCGGCTAAGTGTAACATGTTCGTATAACAATAAACAAGTTTTCCATACCACATAATGAGTCGAGTCAAATTAGTATTTAATTATGGATACCAATAAAATCGCGACCGGGAAATAAACGCTACGTTCCCTGGGAGCACTGCGTCATATACGCTATACGACGTGAACATATTAACACCGACGAATTGTTTTGGAAAATTTTCGGCTACGAATAGAAATGTAGTTTCTCTTTATATATTATTAGAGCCAAGCTCTTAGAATATTATTATCATCAAGTTTTGTGCCCATAGATAGATTTCGAGGCCAAAACATCGAAATGATTAATCTATTCAACGGACACTTCCTTCGATCTGAACTAAGTCGTCAAAATACGAATAAATTTGTCCTAGGGGTTAGAGTGACTTGATGAATAGTCCGAGGCTATCCATAAAACTAATCTACAGTGTACAAAGTACTTTAAGCGATGTTATTATTGAATGTCCATTTATACTTAGAATAAAAGTACCTATTACCAACACCACAAGCACCTAAGGTCAAAAGAAAGTCCAGTTCAATCGTAGTACTTTATACTTCCGTGATGGATACCAATAAAACCACGATCTGAAAATAAACGCCACGTTCCCGGGGAGTATCACGTCATAAAATCGACACGACGTGAGTATATTAACGCTAACGAATTGTTTTGGAGATTTCTCGGCTAGAACATGTAGTTTCTCTTTAAACATATCAGAGCCGAGCTCTAGCTTTATGCACATATAGAGGTTTCAAGGGCAAAACATCGAAATGACTAATCTTTTCAACGGAGACTTCCTTCGATTTAATCTCTGTTGTCAAGATTTAAGATACAAATAATCCTGGGGCTCAGAGTGACTTCGTGAAAATCTTAGGCTATCCATTAAACTAATCTACTGTTGTACAAGGAGCTATAAGCTTTAATTATTTAATGTCTTTTTTATTTAGAAACAAGCCAAAGGCTTGTAAATAAGTCAAGCTAATTGGAGATTTAGTTTTAAATATCAATAAAATCGCAATTGGGAAATAAAATAGCGCGTTCCCGGGGAGGCTTGCGTCATTTAAACGTGACGCGATATGAATACATTAACACCGATGAATTGTTATGGAGAATTCCCAGCTGCAAATACAAATGTAGTTTGCCTGTTTACCATATACGCCGCCAAGAGCCAAGATCATAAGAAAGTAAATATATCATAATCATTTAGCTTATTATGTAAGGGCTTTATATCGATCTAACTGATTTCATCCGTGGAGAGTGCTTTCGATCTCAACTTGGTCACCAAGGTAATAATAAATTATTCCAGGGGATAGGATGACTTAGCGAAAAGATATTGGCTATCCATCAGACAATTCTTCCATAAATACTCAGAGTGCTAGACCTAAGTGATTCTATTATTTATTGTATCTTTGTCAATATTAAATAAGGCAAGTCCATACAAGATTTATATATGAATTCAATAAAATCGCGATTGGGTTGATGATTGTGCAAAATGCGGCGTTGCCAGCGAGCGATTCTTTATAAAAAGCCTTACTTATATTATGGTGAATTCCTGGCTGCAATTGGAAATAAGGTAAAAATGAGTACAGTCAGTTTTATCTACATAAAATTAAACTTTTAAACTAATAAGCTACTACAGAGTCTATATATGGAAGTTCCACAATAGTATCTTCTATATAAATTAGTTGTAATCGTGTCTTAATTATACTTATATAGATATAAGAAGTTTACCCTAATCTCCACGAGTCGAGTCAAAGCAGTTAGGGATACCAATTTAATCGCGATCAGTTTTCAGTAAGGTAAAGGTCTCTTTTAGTAAGTCAATAAAAATTGAAAAAAAAATGTATTTTCATAATAATAGGAAATGTTATAAAATGAGGAATGTACTTCAGTTATTATTAATAAATATGTAAAATTTTGTACTCAATTCAACATTATTATTGTTCCGCTCTGACTAGGCACTGGGCGTTAACATTTGTGTATCTTTACTACTATTGGAGTCAAGCCGGTTCAGACATTTAGTGGAATAAGGAAAATTGGACTTTACCTTTGGTAGATAAAGTTCATAGTAGAATGACCTGGCGTCAGCCGCCAATGTCCGCTTTTCGCCGACTCTGTTTTGTTAATTCGATTTAAATATGAAATTTAACGACTGTTTTACAGCATTGTTAGTGCATACCGGCTTAACTCATTTAACGTGAAATATACATTAAAATCTTACATTAAGTAAGTATTATATTCTTAATAATTACACTTAATGAGTATGAACACATTAACATTACATCTAAGTTTTTGGTCCTAAACAGACCAAATCACTTACTTTTAGAATTCAAAGTATGCATGTATACATGCACAAAAATAATAACAAATTAACAACATGATTCTCATTAAATGAGTTTCTACAGATTACTTAATGGCCTGGCAAAACATACTGGCCATAGACAAAGAACGTCTACTCGTCTCTCGTTCTTTTTGCTAGCGTGTGATAAGGACAAATATATTTGACGTCACTCCCTCTGTTCGTCTTTTTGATTAAGCTGTACTGCTTCAACTTCTTCGGGCATTGTTTCTTTGATGATTGGGCCGTGCTTCCAGCCTGGTGGGTATCCGTATTGCCTTACGTCGTCCCACCATTGTTGCTTGCCATCAGCCCAGATGCAGTACACGACGTTTGTGCCGACTAATACAGCAAAACATACCCAGAAGGCACCGCGCCATTCTTGTAATGTTGACTGAAAGACAGATAAATTAATTTTATACTTCTCGATTTGTCGATTTCGCGAACATACAAAAAAATATGAAAGAAAATAGACATTCAAAAAGTGATTTATTAGACTAAAAATTTGAATAAAAACAATTAATTTCAATTCATATCATGAAATCTTCGAGCAACATGGCTTTTCCGCATGAAATGCATGTTTTTATACCTCATTGATTTTTCAAGATTTCTTTGAGTCTTCAAAAACATAGGTTGCGAGATATTTTTGACAAATTTCACAAGTCCTTGTGATATATATTTGTAAGTTTGCGTACATCTTAAAACTATAAGGCAGATTTGAAACAAATATTCTTTGTTAAACCTCGAACCTAGTATAGTTTAACTTAGGGAACAGTACGGGTTTCATGTATATCGGTTCAGTAGTTATAAAGATAGAGAGAGAAGTCTGCATAAGTCACAAGAGAAAATATAAGTCGTTTTTTAATTTACTTTTTTATTACTTAGGTCATAATAAAGAAATGTGCTCTTGATGTTCATTTATTTTTAATAGTCTATCAAAGAATAAAATAACAAAAACTGTATTTCTCTGATAAATCTTAATGAATGTCGTGTCGTGCCTAGGGTGAACCGCAGGAGGGAACCCTAGGGGTCGAGATGACCGAAGTAAGGCGACCCTGCAGTACTTCATCCGCTTTTCAAACAAAATAGAATGAGAAATACGCATTTTAATTCATTGTGTTTTTAATTTAGAATGAAAGGAAATTGGGTCACCCATTTTTCTTTATGTCCGTGTTCAAGATTAAATATTAATTCACGTTTTTATTCGAAATAAGAAAGATATAATTAAGGTAGGTATTTTTAATTGCAAGTAGTACTTTCTCATAGTATATGATTTATCTAACCTAATGGACGGATGGATGGTAAGGACCTAATATTACAAAGACTACTTGAGTAATTATGACCCAGCTCTCACGCACGTATAAAAAAATTTCCACATCCACGACACCGGGATGATATTTAAATCTACTACCTAGAGAAGAGTTAGACTGTAAATCTTCTATCTCCGGTTGAAGATATTACATTACAGCAAGATTCAGAGTTAAAACTAATGAGTCCAAAAATTATTGAATAGTCTTTAAAATAATATTAGTCTGTAAATATAATAAAGACATTAGATTTGATTTGATTGATATCTATTTCCTGCTTCTCTCTTTCTCATCTGAGCGTTTTCCTGGTTGCATCCCCATGAGGTGCTTCGGACCCCGGGGTTCGCTCTATCTTTTTGCCTTTGAACAAAAACTAAATTGTGAAAATAATTTAAAAGAGTAAACCTGGTACCTGCCTGCAATTTTAAATATGATTGTAAGTCGATCTATTTGTTGCTGACAAATGCCTAGTTAGAAAAGTCTAAAAAAGGTAAATATTGTGGCAGAGAGACGACGAAGAAAGTGAGAGAACCTTCTTAAATTAAATGACTTTTTAAAAAGCATAAAAATTGATGCGTAGTTTAGAACTTGCGGTCGAAGATAAAAACATATTTAGATAGACGAGTTAAATGATTACCTTATTTTTGGATTTTTGAAAACACACAGTATAAGTTTTTGGATTCTAAAACGAGTACACAATGAATAATATTGTACCGTCTGCTCTTTGATTAATCGATTCCTCCGTATAGAATAGTAGGCAAGGGTTAATGTTTTTGCATTAGGAGTCATTTGCTCTATACACAGTGCAAGTTTGATAACTTAAAATATTATTAGCGTCTGCTTTTTGGTTAATCGATTCCCTTATATAACCGTAGACAAGGGGTAAGGTACTCACGTTAGGAGTCATTAGCCCTATGAGATATGGCGTCACGATGCCTGCGAAGGTTGATGTCGTGTTGACGAGGGAAGTCAACGAACCGGCGTAGTTGGGGGCGAGATCCAGCGCGTTCACCTGTAATGTCAGTGGAAAATTCCTAATTAAATAAGTTGTTCTCTGGAAACGAACTAAACTAAGTGAAGTTCTGTTTGAATTAACTCCATGATAAAAAACGTGGGATTACTACAAGTTAAATATGTTTATCGGGGAGCAAGTATAATTTGAATGTACCTGTTGTATAAAAGATTCAAAGATTCAAACGCACTTTTTCACGTCAAATCACACATTTAAAATTATCTTATTATGTATTAGCTATTACCCGCGTGATATATAGCCTATGTTCTACTCAGTGTATGCAAAAGTACCTATGTTTATGCAAAATTTCATGATGATCGGTTCAGTACATAGGGCGTGAACGCGTAACAAACAAACTCACTTTCGCATTTATAATATTAGTTTGAATAGTTAAGATAAGGATTATGCAGTTTACTAATTATTGTCCAAAGCAACAGACTACTAGCGTTTCGGAACCGATCACTGCAGAGTAGAAACGCTGAAATAAACTCTTTTCAACTCGCTTGAAGGGCTTTGTATTATTATATTTGTTATTGATAAATCATACCAGTCCACTACCTCTGAACCGATTTTTAGGCGCGACTACTCTAATGTTAAACATTAGCAGACAGCTGAGAGTATAATTTCATCAATAGATTTTTCATTCATAAATTTAACCGCTGAAAGTTTGTTTCGCAGGTATTTCTAAAGAATTTTTGGATGAAAGTTTACCCTTTTATGTAACTCTTTAGTAATTTCACCGAGGATAAAAATGTAAAAAATGTAATGTATTTTACAAAATTGGTGAACTGAACTAACTTAATGTTAACTATTGTTATTGTACTGTACCGTTTGTAAATCACTGAATAAAGATTTTTCAGATTACAAATTTCAATCAAACTTTTTTTTGCACTGTAGAATAAAAATAGTTTTGTTAGTTTGTTTTTGTATGTGTAAGTGTCCAACATTGATGACAGGCTTTTTATAGCTATAAATACGGAAGAACTAAGTAGGTACTAGTATGAATGTGCCATAAGCTTTATGGATTGTAAAAGAATACGTGTAATGGTTGATGGTCGATCTACACCTACAGCTCACCAGATATTTATTAATTATACACGTTGAAATATCGATCAAGTTGAACCCTGAAAGGGATGATTCAGTCCATCAATATGAACAACCTATCTTACTGGACCAATGCTCTAACCTCATTTTGTTTTACTTTCCCGCGTTACCCGCGGCTTCGCCCGCGTAACATATAACCTATGTCCTTGTTGGTACCCTAACCTATGTGTATGCAAATTTCATGATGACCGGTTCAGTAGATATGGCGTGAAAGCGTAACAAACAAACTCACTTTCGCATTTATAATATTAGTTGGGAAGTTGAGTTTAAAAAAGATGGTTTCTCAACATTGGTCTCATGGAACAAATTGCTCATATTGATGAGACTAAACACCTGTTTAAAAGGATTCAAAACGATCATTGCTAGACCATGTGTACACTATGAATTATATAGTTTATACTTTTATAAGTTACGTACCTTCATGCCACTGTAGAAGCCTCCCATGAGAGCCATGGAGAGCACGAAGAACACCATGGCAGCAGTACGGTCACAACCCGCGTACGACGCCAAAATGATGCAGATGGCTGGGCCCGTTGCAGCTGGAACAAACATATTTCACATTGTAAATGTACGTAATTATATCATAAAGTTGTGTATCATAAAGTTATACAATGTTATCCAGGTGTATAACTATTAAGAAAAGTGTAACGCCAACTGCAGAAAAAGTAAACGAATTCAACAATATCTGCGAGTGCGATAAATGCGAGGTACATCATCAGATCTTTTTACCGATAGTCTGCACCGCAGGAGCACGGCCCTTTCTGTTCTACCAGCGCCATAAATTATACGTGTATTATTTTTTATTTGAGTAGGTTTCTGAGCATATTATCCGAAGCGAGGATGGAAGGGGAACGGCATTAATTGATTATACCGCAAACAAGCATGCTTATTTCCAGTACGTGTGTGCAGGTTGTGTGTGGGACACAAGCATGCTCATTAGTAGCATGTTTATAAGCATGCTCAAAACGAGCGTGAGTATGTATCATGGTTTTGGCAATTTTGTGAATAGTTCTCATTAAGCCAACTCTTGCATTTTCACACAAAGATTCTGTGTTTCCGGATACAAACGATAGCTCAAAAATTTCAGTGTCTAAAATATTACAAAATCACATTTATTTTTATCAAATATTTATTTAACTAAGATACCTTTGATAACGTACTCCAGAACTGTCAAATTAAGAGCGCCGTGGCGCAGCGGTCAACACGCCTGCCTGCGACACGGAGGTCCCGGGTTCGATCCCCGGTCAGGTTAAGATGGAAAATGATCTTTTTCAGATTGACCTGGGTCTTGGATGTTTATCTATATAAGTATCTATTATAAAATATAGTATCGTTGAGTTAGTATCCCATAACACAAGTCTCGAACTTACTTTGGGGCTAGCTCAATCTGTGTGATTTGTCCGTATATATTTATTTATTTATTATTTAAAGATAAATTTTAGGCTAATCTCAGAACGATTTGCTTTAGTTATTGTTGTAATGCACTTGAAATCATACAAATAGTCTCGGCGTCAATGTGTCAATATTTTCACTATGACAATGTTGCATTTGGCACTAAATAGGTCATCAACTACGTCATCAATCACTACCCACATTGAAATCCTATTAGCTCAGCACTTATACCCAGTTGCAAGTGAGTAAGCACGTCCACTTACATAAACACGTTAGGAGTGGAGAGGCTATCAATATAGTCGGTATAAACTGTCCGTCGGTTAACCTGATTAGATATGTACCTACTTTATTTTATCTTAATACTTGAGAATTATTATCTCCAATTAGAAAAGGATAACTTCTCTTTTGATTTCGTAACCTAGGAGTGTCGAGTCAAGAATGGAGATGAATTTTAGGCTAATATTGCACTTAAAATCATACCAATTAGTCTTGGCGTCAATGAGTCAATATTCTCACTATGTCAACATTGCGTTTGGCACCAAATAGGTCATTAACTACGTCATCAATCATTATCCACATTGGAATCCTATTAGCTCAGCTCTTAAACCCAGTTGCAAGCGAGTAAGCACGTTCACTTACATAAACACGCTAGGAGTGATGACGCTATCAATATAGTCGGTATTAACTGTCCGTCGGTTAACCGGATTGGATACTTTATTTTACCACTAGCTGCTACCCGCGGCTTTACCCGCCGCTTTACCCGCGTGATATGTAGCCTATGTCCTTCTCAGTACCCTAACCTATGTGTACGCAAAATTTCATGATGATAGGTTCAGTAGATAGGGCGTAAAAGCTAACAAACAAATAAACACACAAACAAGTAAACTCACTTTTGCATTTATAATATTACTTAGGATAGGATTAGGACAATACTTGAGAATTAATCTTTTTTGTTCTGGTTTTAAAAGAGAAAAGGATACTGTTGAGGGTATCAATATAGTCGGTATAAACTGCCCGTCGGTTAACCTGATTAGATAGGTACTTTATTTTACCTTAATATTTGAGAATTATTATCACCAATTTGAAATGGATAAACATAAATTTACTACTGTTTTTCTTTTGGTTACGTAATCTAGAAGTGTCGAGTCAAGAATGAAGATCAATTTTAGGCTAATATTGCACTTAAAATCATACCAAATAGTCTAGGCGTCAATGAATCAATATTCTCACTATGTCAACATTGCGTTTGGTACCAAATAGGTCATTAACTACGTCATCAATCATTATCCACATTGAAATCCTATTAGCTTAGCTCTTAAACCCAGTTGCAAGCGAATAAGCACGTTCACTTACATAAACACGCTAGGAGTGATGAGGCTATCAATATAGTCGGTATTAACTGTCCGTTGGTTAACCGGATTGGATACTTTATTTTACCACTAGCTATTACCCGCAGCTTTACCCGCGTGATATGTAGCCTATGTCCATCTTAGTACCCTAACCTATGTGTACGCAAAATTTCATGTTGATCGGTTCAGTAGATAGGGCGTAAAAGCTAACAAACAAATAAACACACAAACAAGTAAACTCACTTTCGCATTTATAATATTACTTAAGATAGGATTAGGACAATACTTGAGAATTAGTCTCTTTTATTCTGGTTTTAAAAGAGAAAAGTATAAACGTAAAGTAACTACTGCTTCTCTTTTGATTTCGTAATCTAGAAGCATCGAGTTGAGAATAAAGATCAATTTTGGGCTAATAATACACTTAAAATCATAACAAACAGTCTTGATGTCAATGTGTATAAAATTTACTATGACAATGTTGCGTTTGGCACCAAATAGGTCATCAACTACGTCATCAATCATTACCCACATTGGAATCCTATTAGCTCAGCTCTTAAACCCAGTTGCAAGCGAGTAAGCACGTACGCTTACGTAAACACGCTAGGAGTGGTGAGGCTATCAATATGTCTATATAAACCGTCCGTCGGTTAACCATTTATTTTACCTTAATACTTGAAAATTACTTGCACTTTGAGTTAAATTATTTTGCGTGCTTCCGCTAGTGCATGTTGTGCCTTCCACAAAGTAACGCATGAATCAATTTATTAACTTGAAAATTATTATTTTCCATTCTGGTTTGAGTGAAAAAAATAAATGTAGAGTTACTAAAGCTTCTCTTCCTGCAAAGATCGTTATAGACCTATTATAACTTAGCCCTATGTACGTAGTTGCACGAAAAGTTGCATGTGCATTGTGCACATTGTGAAATACATATTGGCTGACTTTTTATACAGTAGCCATATTTTTTATAGCCAGGTCAATTTATGATACAGAAATTGTTTCCGTAAATCATGCAATGAAATAACAAAGAATGTTGTAGATAATTTGGAAGTTATTATTATGGAATATTTTGCCGCTATGATTTTAAAGGATAACAAAACCTTACCTATAGTAGTGTGAATAATTCTACCAGTCTTGATCGTATGCCACCCTTTCTTGATGCAGAAGTCACATACGAAGCCAAACAAGAAGGAACACAGCCACATAGCGATGTACGGGAGCGCAGTGAGTATGCCAGTGGTCGCAATGTTGAATTTGAGGACATCGTGAGAGTATTTGGGAAGGTCTGTGACCATTGTGTAGTAGCCCCAGTCGTGGCCAACCTGAAAAAATATGACAGATAATAGAATAAAAGAACACTAACAGGCATAAGATAGTACAGGAATGTTGGATACCCAGAAGCACGCAATATTGGAGTATTGGATACCCAGAAGATTTGAAATACAAAGGCTATATGGTAGATACAATGTATTGGAAAAAACTAATAGAGGGCTGAAATGCGTAGAAAACCAAATGCTTTAAAACAAAAATATAAAAAAATTATATTGCTTGCGAGTTGATTGCTTAATCACTTCTTTTCTTTTCGAGTAAAATGGACAAATAGGACAAATGTTGTTTATTTGACTTGAAAAGTACCCATGCTGTTTTTTGATAGCCTTTTTGAGGTGAGAGGATCAGCCAATCTGTCTGTGTAATACCACCTACCTAGTACAATAGGACTTATGACCGTGGCTATTGCAAGGAAAAAACTCGTCGCTATATTGGTTATGTATTGCTTTAGTTGATTTTTTAACAAACATACATATTTTCATGTCTTTATCCCTTGCGGGGTAGACAATACCCAAGATCACAAAACTCAAATATCACGTTATTTTTATCAAAAACTCAAAGTGCACATTTAGCGTATTAGTGGGCGAAAATGTAGAGCGGAATCAAAATAGTAATGGCTCATTTTGTTATGTATTTATAGGTTATAGAAAATATTCATTTATTGTACATAATTATATTTCCTATAGAAACAACATAAAGAAGCTATAAATGTTAATTTACTCACTATGGCGATAAAAGCTCAATATTTGGCTTAATGTTTACTTTCAAGTTAGTGCTATATTCCATTACTACCTTAGGAAATTTACTAGAGAGTAAATTTCCTTGGAGAAACTTGGCAATAAAATGCAAAGTTAATGGGCAATAAGATCTGCACCGAAGGCCAGCGAACTCCGTCACTCAGATAAAGTGGGATACTTGGCTTCGATTAATTTTAAAAAATTTGGATTATTATAGTAGAGTAACCGTCTATAATAATCCAAATTGTTTAAAATAAATTGAAGCCACGTAAAACTACAATGCGCGCAAGTAAATGTAATTTTTAAAATCATGTGATCCTAACTAATATTTTATTATTATTATTTTTATTCCGTGCTTCGAAAGGCACGTTAAGCCGTTGGTCCCGGCTGTCATTGTTGATGGCAGTCGTTAAGATATGTCAGATGCCTTAAGGCAGCTTCAAAAATCTGACACCAGTTTTGGCCACTTACACATACTAAAAACAACAACAACAACTAATATTTTAAATGCGAAACTGAAATTGTTAGTACATTTAATGGTTATCAAACAATTTGGATTATTATATTAGTGTAACTTTTTAAACAAATTCTACAATGTCCGCGAGCATATGCCCTTTTTCAAATTATGCTATCCTAATATAAAATGTGAAACTGAAATTGTTAGTTAATTTGATGATTTTCAAATTTGGATTATTAGGATAACACGTTTTAATATGTATTTCAATGTCCGTGAGCATATGCCATTTTTTCAAGTTATGCGGTCTTAATAGAATGCGGTCCTAATCGAAAATTTACTTGCTAAGTCTCATTTTTGAAGCATCAGCTGCTGGCGCCATTGGCTTATGCACAGAACTGCTTGGCTTAATTTTAAAGGATTGAAAAAAAAAACTATTTGTTACCTAATGTGCTAAAGCAAATGTTATATTATTGAGAAATATGTGCTAGCACTTATGTTTAGTGCCATATTCCATAACGACTGAAGGAAATTTCCTCATAGCAATCTCATGAATGGAGCTGCTAAGCAATAACATTAAGAGTAAATGGGCAATAAGATCTGCACTCACGTTCAGCGAGTACAGCCACTTGGACCATGAACTACGTTCTCTTATATTCAGGCTTTAGTTAAGTTTGAAGTACTTATATATGTATTGATTTTGCAAGCAACAGAACCTGCGCTTAGATTCTCAAGCATCACATTTGAGAAAAAACAGATATAATCAAATTTGTAAGATCTCAGGTAAACCAGCTCTGTCTGATAGAGTGAGCCTCACATTAATAAGATTATGGTGGTGTTACCTTGGCATTACGTAATTACTTAGCTGAGAAGGCAGGATAGGCAGGATGAACACAAACAGGAATAGGCATTGTGATAATTGCAATTTTCTGATAGCTTACACCATTTTGTAAGATAAATCAGAAATGAAAATAAAAATATTTCTATGTAACAGAAGTGGTCAGCTCTCGGGTAGTTGTCCGGGGGAAGGTTAGAAATTTATTGCATCACCTGATGGAAAGGGCTAAAGAATGGAATTTGAAAACGATTTATTCGAATTTATTTATTTACGATTATTTATGAATATTATTAACGATTACATTTTCTAGAAAAAGGTGGACAAAATGAGATGATAGAAAAATAAAAAGAAGAGTAACATGCAGCATGAAAGAGACATGCAGCTTCGTAATTAGGTAAAAAAAAGGTAAAAAAAGAAAACACATTTTAAATTCAAATTCACTACTTAATATAATACAAAATCGTAAGAAAATCTCTGGCACTCATCGATGCAGACAGCTCGTTAATTTATGAATGTAATAGCCTTGCTGCTCCATCAACAAGGTTATTAGTAAGTGTTTCTAAGGTCGTTAATGAATATGGCACTAAATTTGTGTGCAAGAATACATGAGGCCAAATATTTAGACTTTATCGCTGAAGTGAAATTAATAGGTCTACCTGTAAGTTCATACAAGTCACCACTATCCATTTTCTGCATCCCACTTCCCACCACCATATCACAGTTGTGGGTATATATAACAGTATTATTGAGCGAAATGATTCATTGTGATGAAAGATGATTATTATATAAATAAATAAAATAAGTTTTATAAATTTATATAATAACTAAACCAGCTATATTATCCTATACATCTTTAAAAAAAAATATCTTGTATCAATGACTGCACTAAGCGTTGATAAGGTTTAAAACTCCATACAAAAAAATAATGGGACGAGTTGCAGAATGAAAATATTGTAAATTTTCTGCAATTCGTCCCAAACAGGCCGTAGGTATGTGGGACGAGTTGTGGAATTTCTCATCAAATGTTGTACTTACAGCAGCAAAAACAAGTGCCCACACTGGTGCTGATCGCAAAATTCCCTTCCAGGGTACGGGGTCTTTAGCTCCATGATTGTCAGCGGTAGTCACGTTGTTGTTGAGGTACGTCAACTCCTTTTTAGAAATGTACGGATGTGTGTTTGGTGTACTGTAGCATAGAAGACTCTGAAAATAAATTTAGTAATAATGTAAAAATAGTGAATATATTTGTTCTTTGATATTTTTTGGGAAAATTCATTATTTTAAAAATGTAATTTCATAATCATGTTATTATCTTGGACGTTACTTAGTTAATGAAGTGACTAGCGGTCAGCCCGGCGTAGCATACTGTTTTTTTTATTGGTGCGTAATATGATAAACCTTCTCGGAGATATGATCTAGTTTGAACTATGTTATGATTAAGATATTAAATGTTTAAAAAATTAGAAGCACAGAACCAATATAATTCCCATCTTTGATAGTTTTTTTTTTCATTTGGTATTTTTTTAAGTCTATCTTAGCAATTAAGGAATTTTAAAATTAATAATTGATATAAATACCCTTACCCATAAAATAAACCAAAATATGCCAAAACCTCCGAAGAAGTAGAACACATACGCCCAGTCCCTGCCCTCAGACAAGAGCACTCCAGACATGAAAGAACCAAAGATGTTGCCAATCTGGGCGCCTCCGAAGACCAGGGCCCCTTGGAAGGATCTCTCGTGAGGCGGAACCCATCTGGCTAACATGATCATGAGGGCTGGCATTGTTGGTCCCTGTAAAGGTGTACGATATAATTAAATACCTATATTTTCTCTAAGCCGGTATGGTATCAGAAGTATGATATATTCTTGTATGTAGATGTACACTGTTTGAATTAATCATCGACAATTCCTTGAAGGGGAAGCCTGTCATAATTAATAACTTTTCCTTCGAGACTAATGCTGGGAACTCGAAAATAAAGTCGAAATTTGTTTGACCGTCAGGGCAATTTGTATTAAATTCCGAAAGAAAAAAAAAATATTGATACATAGCAATGATCAGACAGGAAAAGTTGTTCATATTGACAGGCTGGGTCACACTTTTAGGGGTATATCGCGGATCAGTTGGCTAAATGAACAACTTATGGAACTATAGGCTGGGTTGAGTAAGGACAAACCCCATTAAGGATCGGACAGGAATTTATTATTTTTAACATTGTCTTTCTAAATTTGGTTTTGAATTTTGCGTGGTTTAACCACTGGCGGCGTTACAAAAATAAAATGATGGAGTTTTTTTACTCGTTTTATATATCTTTTCTCGGCGTATCAATTTTTATCCACGGTATTCTTGGGTTGATATAACTCAATAAGGTGACAATTGCGGTCAAAGATTAATATTTCCCAACTTTATCATACGAGTATGACTTAATTCCCACTCAACCACAAATCATTGCGGAATCAATATAATTAATAAGGACAAGCGTTATTGCATTAAACCTCGAGAAAAACAAAATATGGGTATTTTCTAATTTTCTTCTGGTGTTTTTAGTCAAACTAGGTTGATGGAAGAAGTTGGAGAAAATTATCCTGCACCAAAACATTTCTTTGTAAAAGGTGTTAGGTTATTTTTCTCCCAAATTTTATCTTTCAAACAACACTATTATTTCAAAAATTTCCTAAATCTTATTGTTTTCCCGGTCACTTGTGACGCGTCAGAGCCTGGAGCCTGGATGGCGAACATTTTTCTACCGTGTAGTTCCCTGCGGAGTAGAATAGGACCACTCCAAGTCTTCCCGTGGATGTCGTAGAGGGCGACTTAGGGACCTTTCCAACCTGTTTGGCCAGCGTGGAGTAGTGTAGCCAGTGTAGGCCTCCTCTCACTGCTCTGGCTAATATATGGCTCTGGTAGCATAGAGAAGGTCATGTTTTTGCTGTGGAGTCTAGAAGTGACCTGATGATGATGATAATGATGATGAATAAAACAATATTTTTGTTTTTACCTCTCCCATTCCTTGTAGCACTCGTAGCACAAAGAGCCAGGTGGCACCACCTGCTCTTGTGACAACTGGCGTGAGGAAGGTAAACAGTGCCGTACTCAGTAGTCCAAGTCCTAGAGTCCACTTGCCCCCTAGTTTCTCAGCAAAGTAACCCCCTGGAACTTGGGTAGCTGCGTACCCGTAGTAGAAGCCGCTCAATATGAGCCCCTGGGTAGATTGGTCCCAATCACCGATGGCGAACTGAAATGGAAAAATAATTGTTTTAGAAAAAAAAACAAGGTTAAAAAATCCTTGTTTTTAGGGTTCCGTAGTAAACTAGGAACCCTTATAGTTTCGCCATGTCTGTCCTTCTGTCTGTCTATCTGTCCGTCCGCGATTTTACTAAGAGACTATAAGTACTAGAAAGCTGTAATTTGTTATTGGTATGTATATTAATCATGCCAAAAAAGTGGCAGAAATAAACCATGAAAAAAAAATTTTTATCGTTAAACTGTGAAGTGCGAATGTGAACAGTGTGAACTCAAAGTTGTCATCCGCAACTACGGAACCCTACACTGCGCGTGGCCCGACACGCACCTGGCCGGTTTTTTTCCCCATATTTTTGCATTTTAATAACTGTTTTTTTTTCTTTGCGTAGGACGACGAGACATCTCATTATACGGTTTCTATTTTTCATAACGGATCAACAGGAAAATTGGTCGATTCATAAACAAAACAAAAATTTATTTATTTTATTAAAAAACTTTATTGTACCAAAAACAAAAATTTGTTACAATAGGCGGACTTAATGCTATGAGCATTCTCTCCCAGTCAACCATTAGGAAAAATAAAAGAGAAAGTAGTGCGGCGCAAAAAGTAACATGATTAAATAAATTACTATTTTATAATAACAAGATATTATATCTAAAATATAGTAAAAAAACCGGCCAAGTGTGAGTCAAACTCGCGCAATGAGGGTTCCGTACAATATGCTTCGTGAACACACACACAATGTGCAAAAAATGTTTTATTCAATTGACTAGCGCCATCTAGTGGTGTTTTAGTGAACTATTTCCCTAGATGAACTTATTATTGTGAGTTTACCACTTAATTTTCAAGTGATAGAATTCTTATTATTTTTCCTGTAATCTTCAAGGAATGAACTATATTTTGTAATTTTTTCAAAATTTTCGGCCCAGTAGTTTCGGAGATCAGGGGGGGGGAATGGTCAATTTTTGCCTTCTTTCGTGAATAAAATCAAAAGTATTGATTTTACCCGAACAAAAAAAATATTTTTGAGATCCTCATAATGAGCCCTTTCATTTGATATATGACACAGTAAGGTTTGCAAAACTTTTTTTTTTAATTTTGTAATTGGGCCCCTCAAAATGACCCTTATTTTAAAAAAATCTTTATTTACTTTGCATATTCGTGTTTGGGTCATAGGATTACACTATCTTACCAAATTTCAACTAATTTGGTTCAGTATATTCGGAGAAAAGCGGCTGTGACAGACGGACGGACGGACAGACAGACGCTCGAGTGATCCTATAAGGGTTCCGTTTTTCAACTTTTGTACGGAACCCTAAAAAGGATTTACATATACTAAAATTATATAAATTTATACATACATAAATACACATATATATAACACACACATACACATACATACACATTTACATACATTTATATTAAATACATAAATTTTTCAACCATGTCATAGAGATTGAGCTAGCCCCGAAGTAAGTTCGAGACTTTTATTATGGGATACTAACTCAACGATACAATCTCTAACATACGTATTTTATTACAAATTCCTGACACAGGGGTACTTGTAAAATAGCTATTTGGAATGAAACGTTGTAATTGTAAAACATTTCAATCTGTTCATACCAACTCACATACTAATATGGTCTTACGCCTTTAGATGAAACCATATTCCTGTCGAAGTTGTATGAAAATAAACATTTTCCATTCGAGCTCTTGTAAATTTCAATGACCAAACCCGCCCAAAAATAACTATCTCACATGCTAAAAAAAGATTAATAGTTAACTTTGGATTAATAGATCATACAAAGGTCTACAGCTTCAATTAAAAGTTTAAGGGCAAATTTATTAAGATTAACTAATTGCATGACCCCTTTCAATTAGATGTTTTGATGCTATGATAAGTGGGTTTGAGTCCCGTGGGATACAAACCCACTTATCATAGCATAATTAGTTCAAGGCTAGCAGTTGAAATGTAGGTAAATTTATGGTCATTGTATTCTATACATATCTAGTTTTGACCCCGACTGATGAAGACATGTAGGGACACCCACATGTCTTCATCAGTCGGGGTAAAAACCCAAGAGGGCTCGCATGACTCTAAGCATACCTTGCTTGCCTTAGCTGGCCACCTGGAAAGGAGTCATTAGAGCTGTTGCTCCAGGGGTGAAAGAGTTAAAGAGCTTATGCCCTTATGTTTTCCGAGTTCCGAGCAAGTTCGGAAAAGCGCAGCGCATCTCTTGACACCCCTGAGTCGCCCACACCAGTGATGCTCCCTTATGCCGGCAGTAATCGTATGCTAGTTTTAGGTACCCATCTAGCAGGCGGCAAGCCACCACCTGCCAGTTTTAGGTGGTTATCATGATTAAGTCAGGTGTCCGACCCTTTGCTATAACCCAGTATAATCTACTCATATTTCAATAACACAGTCCACTGATTTTCTTTTTAAAATTCAATAGGTCCCCTCTGGCCAAGACCTGTTCAAGTGCCTATCATTCATTGGTTTTTTCAGGAAAGAGTTCTGGCTGGAGACCTACATAACATCAACCTCTCCAAAGGGCCTCTACGTTTTGGTTCTAGATCCCCACGCAAGACTTCCAAAGGACCGAGGTAACACGTGACTCTTAAGGAGGTATACCTACTAATAATAATCCCCACCAATATTATAATGCAAAAATTGTTTAATCTAGTTGCATGTTACTTCTTTACGCCTTGATCATAGTACCAATACGACAATAATTGCTACAGCCATAGTTTAGAGCCCGGAAGCTAAGAACGTTTTATCCCAGAAAAGGGTACAGTTTTTGTTTCCTGTTAATCATCAGCGAGCAAAGCTGCAAGCGTCAGCTAAATTAATATTTTATGCTCCTTCGCAAAACAGCCAAAAGTAATGTTGACTTTAAAAAAAAAATACCTATATCCTAAACATTTTTGAAACCAGGATGTCGGTGATATTTAAATTTGTCTAAAGACAAATGAAACTTGAATAACAACATTAATACCTTTCGTTTCAAAAGTAATAATGTATCATGATGGTTGATTGTTCTAAGTCAACGGCCAAATGAAGGAATATCGTACAAATGTCCCCTAAATGAAAACAATGTCTCAGAAGCATTGGAACGAGCCTGCATAATAAAACAATTTGGAGTTCATTTGCTGTGATGTGTTTCATTTGCACTCTAGATTAGACTTGGTTCAGAAAAATAATAAAACATTACTGTTTTATATTGTTATATTCTAGTTTGGTCAGTTCTAATGGTAAGAAATGTTTGTTTCATTATTGGTTTTCGCCCAAGGGGAATCTTTCAATTTCATAAAAAGCTATTAAATCTTTATTTCATATAGCCTTTTGTGTTGTGAACTTTTCTCAGGTTTTTCAGTTCTTTATCAGTCCAATTGAAACTGTATTTTTAAATATACCAACGGTTTACTGAGAAAGGTGAATTTGAAAGGCCGAGAAATTACTGTAAGGTTCTTCAATGAAAGACATTTCATTAGGGTCGGATCTTGTGTGTTTCCATGCATGTTTTAAGCGCAAATCACACATTTTTAGATTCCCGTCCCTGGCGGGACTTTTACGAAAATGATTTCATTGGCCTTGGAACGTGTATGTTCTTCTGGGTGTTTTAAACGCTATTAAAACGATTCCGGGTTCACGTACCTGGCGGGACTATTACGGGAAGGTTTTTATTGGGCTCGGAACATTTGTGTTCCTCTGAGTCACTGTTCACACATTTCTAGTTTCTCGTCCTTGACGGGACTATTGCGGAAAAGATTTCATTGGCCTGTGTGTTCCTCTGGGTGTTTTAAGCGCTGTTCACACATTTCCAAGCTCCCGTCCCAGAAGGGACTATTAAGGAAAATATTTCATTGGGCTTGGAACATGTATATTCCACTGATTGTTATAAACGCTATTCTTAATTCCAGGTTCCCGTCCCAGATGAGACTATTACGGAAAAAATTCCATTGGGCATGAAACACGTAAGTTTTCTGGGTCTTTTAAGCGCTGTTCACATATTTTCGGGTTTTCCGTTCCCGTTGGGACTATTACGGAAAACTTAAGCACGAAACATTTATGTTCCTCTGGGTCACTGTTCTCACATTTCCATTTTCTCGTCCTTGACGGGAATATTACGGGAAAGGTTTTATTGGACTCAAAACATGTGTGTTCCTCTGGGTGTTTTAAGCGCTATTCACACGTTTCCGGGTTCCTTATTATTTATTTCTCAGTGAATGCTTATTTAATAATAACTATCTGCGTGCCAAATTTCAGTGCAATGTATATTAAAAGGTTTGCTGTATGTTAATAGATCAGGCAATCTGTAATGGCTGCCTTAATATACACAGATATAGGATTTACGTACTGGTTGACTTTTTAAACAGTATCCAAATTTTGATATAGAACTATTGTCTATAAAAACATATTTGAAAAATAAAAATAAAAATTTCACACTGTTCGCACTTGCACCTCACAGTTTAACGATCAAAAACATCTAATAATAAAAATTTTATGAAATTTTACCATTTTTCCAGTACATTTTACGAATTGGTTGCCTTTTAACTTTTTATTTTGCACCTAATACTCAGCTCTGATAGTTTTCCTTTCAATTTCAGTATACAATACTACTGCTGTAATTTTTTTCACTTATCCATATAATTAGAACCGTTTAGCAGATAGAGGGGGGGGGGGGGGGGGGGGGACACTTACCTCTAACAAAAAAATTTGCACTTTAAAATCAAATATTTCGGAAACGGATCCCTAACTCGAAAAATGGTAATCTCAAACTCACAATATTTTTTAAAAGACCTATGTAACGATACCCCACACGATGGATAACTAGAGAAAAAAAATAACTCCCCCACTTTACTTTTATGGGAGCAAACCAAAAAATAATTTCTTTCAAGATTTTTTTTACCACTTTTTTGGCATGATTAATATACATATCCGTACCAAATTACAGCTTTCTAGTACTTATAGTCTCTGAGCAAAACAGCGGACGGACATACAGACATGGCGAAACTATAAGGGTTCCTTGTTTACTACGGAACCCTAAAAAGCGACGAGTAAACACTTACCGGGTTGTCATGAACAACAGTAGTTGTATTTTTAATAGCGTCATCACTCGGGCAAGCGTGTTCATCAAAATACTCGTGTTTCGTTTTATTTATTCTGACCATCTGGGTGATGGCCAAGTTTAGGCACACTCGCATGGTGTAGGCATTGCAGACGCCAAGCAAACCCATGACGCCTAGTATGTAGCGCTGGGGGATGACACAACCTGAAAGTTTAAAAAGGAGCTTGCATGAATAGTACATACATACATAGTATCACGTCTTTTCCCCTTGCGGGGTAGACAGAGCCCAGGTCTATAAAACCTAAAGCCACGTTTAGCATGTTGGTGGGCGTTAGGTGAAAAAATGGAATCAAAATAGTGATGGGCTGCTAGCCGCATCGCCTATTAACATGATTCCTAACATTTTTGCCCATTCCCTCGATCGGCTCTTACGATCTGCACGGAAAGAGAAGCAGCTGGTACATTCTACGTTTTTCTTTTCTCCCAGACCAGCGTGGAAGCATGAATAGTAAATTTTATAAAATGTTTATGGATAACTATGTATCTAGATGAACATATTGTATTATTTAAAAAAAAATAACAATTTAGACAAAAGTTTTTGAAAGCTAAAACTGCTTGCCTAAGAAACATGCTAATCTTTGCAATTTACGCATAGTTATATACAACAAATGAATGACATTGTATACAGGTGATTCCTTCGAGCAATACGGCTTCCGTACCGGGGTGACTCTCCTGGCAATATTTTAAGGCTGGAATCAGTATCCCAGAATTTACACCGACAGGAAGAAAAGTTAAAAAATGAAAAAAAAATAGAAATGAATGCCATGGAAATTTGACCAGCTGATCGGTGAATTTGCAGAAGTCAAATTTAAAAAAAAAAATACCTTTCTTGCAGTTCTATAAACTTCTATGGATACGGATTCCGATCATGAAATATTTCTAGGGAGCTAAAATCACGTTATTCTTGTTAGGTACCTACAAGTATGTTTAATTCATTATTAAAAAATTTATTAATAACGGCCGTTATCATATAATGTCAATAGTAAAAAATTTTATTCATCTTAAGATATTTTAAATATCATTTGGTGAACGTCACTTTCATTTACAATTGGTTTATGTTATATGTTGGTATTGGTTATTGTTGACGTCAACAAATTTATTAAAGCTAAGTTTACACCGCTTCCATGGCGGAGTGCAGAAGAAGTGGCAACAAACTGCACAACGCATTTTCTCCAAATGACGTCAACTTACAATCAACGACATACAAGTACCCACTTAGAACTAATATGTGGACGTGAGCTTACATTGTCATGTGATAATTTAAAATTCAATGAAATATGTCATATAATAATTTAAAATTCAATGAAATCTCAATAGCCTATATAGTATATTCAATATGTTTGACTACTAAGCAATAAAAGGCTCTCAAATTATTTTCAACCGAGAAACCATTACACAGTTTACGCTAACACGGATTTCCAACACATAGTAGTATACGGAACACGTCATAGCACACCTCAGGAATATTAGACCGCGGCAACATTTCTGCAATGTCAACGAACTTTGCGGCGTTTATGCCATGGAAATTGCATGATATAACAAAGCTAGTTTGCCTGAGAAAGTCTGTGTGGGAAGCGAGGCCTACATTCAATAGCCAGTACTGTTTAACATTGTAGGTATTGCCCTAGAACGTAAATATGGCTATAAATCACAAATTTATTGATAAGAGAAAATTACAGCATTAGTAACAACGCTACATTATTTGCAAAACCAATACATTACATTCGCAATGAATAGTTGGTTAGGTGATGGAAGGTGATGTAGAAATATTAGCTATAGGTAATCAATTTTATTAATAATATTTGCTAAAATCATTATATTAGTAACTAGCATTTTTTCCCGCAACTTAGTTCACGTGAATTATAGCTTATACCATCCGCAGATGAATTAGTTTTATATAAGTGAATGAATTTATAAAATCGGTTCTGTAGTTTCGGAGCCTATTCAATGCAAACAAACAAGCAAATCTTTCCCCTTTATAATATTAGGATAGACTGGTTACCTAGTACCACTAAGTTTTTTATTTGATACACTAGGTATTATAATACATTTTGTAAATGGTTAACCAAAAAGAAAACCCTATTGGATAGGGTCTCGTTTTTTTATGGCATATAGACCTTTTCAAACATTTATCATAAATTGTTAAAATGCAATTATAAAAAATACATATAAGATTATTTATTGGAAAATTTATATTATATTTTTTCATAGATATGAGTGGGATAGGGCGAGATTATTTCTGTTGTCAATGACCGGTACTGTACATCACTGCCCCAGAAAGTGAATATGAATTTAAATCGCAATTTAATTGGTACGTGCAAAGTCCAGTGCGTGTAATGTATAGGCATACTTTGGTTGTAATGCGATCTTTCGTTGCAATTAATTTCAATCAGGTTGGGTTTGAGGAATATTTACTAAACGAGCACCAGCTGAAATGCTCAGTCGCCTATATATTTTAACCCCACGTCCAAAAAAGGTAGAGTATTATTTTTAGACTTCAAGTTTAAAACATGTAAGTTTATTTATTTTACTATAGTTTTCAAATGCCTTTACAGATATGTTAGGCATATTAAGGGGGCACACTAGGCACAGTAGCGACGCCAATCATTTTATTCCTGATACTTTACAAATAGAAAGAAATTCAAGAATATAAACAATATGCCTTATGCAGAATTGTAATTATTTTACATTCGTTATATTATTTTTCTTTAAAACGAATTCGTCACAAATTTCTAACTCGGTATGAGTTCTTCACTCTGAGGTCTTCTACTTCATTCATTATGAGTTCCATAATATGAATTTAGTTAATTTGAAGCAAGGAGAATATGAACAGGTAGGGCTACAGCTCGGAAATTTCTTGTTCCTGTGGTGCCTCCCACCCCTCAGACCATGGTACACTCTTGCCCTGCGTGTCCTACCACCTGTATACGCGAGGACCTATACAATGCTTACCTGATAACGCTATATCAGTAGCAGAGTTTTGGTCAACACAAATATAATTTGCCCGAGTCGATACGCTAAGAAGAATTTAATTGAATTGGTACGTAAAAATATTTAGTAAATATGACTTCCTAAGTGGACATCAGAGATAAAGTGGTAGAGTTACTCGAGCGGTTCTTTTCTATTCATTACTTTTTGAAATTGGTAACACACGTTATACGACTAAAAGCAATTTCCAATACAAATGGGACTGAAATTGAAACCAAAAACCAAAACCTTTCTATTTTATTTTGATGCTTATGATCTATTGTTTAGGTATATGGATCTTGTATCTGAAAATAAAAATTTTAATATGATTTTGCAGCGTCCACGTGGGATCCGCTATCTTACTTTTCTTTATTTGACGATATGTCTCTTCTACGCTGGTCGGGATACGGGAGACGACGACGCTGATATGGGAGTAAAGGAAAAATATGTACCAGTTGCTTTTCTTCCCGCGCAGGTTGTTAAAGCCGATCAAGGGAATTGGCGAAAATCTAAGTAATCATAGCAATAGGCGATGTGACTAGCAACCCAACATTATTTTGATTGACCTGGGACGGCCTGGTACGGCCGGCCTATGCGACTGGTTGGTAGGCCCTGGTATGCTCTTTTAACCTTCCGATCCTCTTCCATAGACATAAACTACCTACTTCTGTAAAATAATACTTACATGATCGTAGTGTCCTCGTCAATCCATTGTCTACCGTCCTAGGGATCTTCGTCTTCTGACCCAGCAGCTTATGCGCCTGCGCAGGAGCATCACGGTCCTCCATTTTACTATTCGAAATAATTCTTATAGAGTCGGCTGTCTTATGACTAAATTATCTGCAAAGAAAATTTGACACATCAGAATATTTTTATGTTTAGCGGTTTGGAAATAAACAGGAATGAAAGTAGATCATCGCGAGTTCTTGTTTTCAAGTTCATTGTTTGGTTGGCTAAGCACTTGTATGAAATAAACGTAATAATATTATAATACATAGAATCTATTCTAATATAAACTTGATTTGAAATCGCGTACTGCCTTTATTAAAATCGCGTTTTACAAAATATGTCCGTGATAATCTCCAGCGTGACCTATCTTGATAAAATTTTGCACATCGTATCACAACATCATCACAACAGGCGAGAAGGAATTTTTGTATCCTCCAATAATCAACGCCTCGAACGTGAGAATAGGCAAAAATCTAAGGCATTCCGTCAATAAACGTCGCACGGAAACTTAGAATTATATTATAACTATGCTTTAATGTCAAGTGGAAAGACATTATAAACGTTTTGAATACTATAAGTATTGAAACGTTACGGGTAAAATCGTGTAATAAACATGATAAAACTGTATGAAGTAAATTTATTTATATCTGTATCAGTCGAAAAAAAATATATAGATACAGCTTAAGAATCCCACGTCCTCTTTCTCATCCACGCTTAACATGACCACGCAAATGAAGATCTCTTGGGAACAATAACTTTTACCTGAACGAAAGTTACTACATGTACGGAACTAATACTACGTACTACGGACATAGGTATTATCAAATAATAATATATAAATCGTTAAATTCTTGTAGTTAGACAAGAATTGAAAGACAAAGTTATTTCGCATGTATAACATAGGCTGTTAGTATGAACACTCGTATCCTTCAAACTACCAATATTGTTTATTATATATCATTATAGTTTAAGATAAATTGATAATGTATAATGAACTCTATCGCACCACCCAAACTGATTTTTTTTCTGATTGGTCCAATGGTTGACTGGCAGAGAATGCCATATGGCATTAAGTTCACCTTTTGTACATTTATTTTTTTTAAGTTGTGCAATAAAGTATAAAAAAATAAATAAACCCATCAAAATGGAAACTAAAAAATATCGACATTTTTGATATAAAAATGTTGAATATTTTTATTTCCCCAGCATTGGTCGAAGAGTGTTTATACTTACACGCAGTATTATATTTTAATTATAAATATGCATGGTCTCTCCACTCTATGGTAAAGATATTCTAATACTAAACGCGAATCTTAAAAAAATACGGCAAACGCTTGACCTAAATTTTATGATTTTATAAAATGAACTGAAGATGTTATGCAAGGTAATCGACGTCAGCCGTTATCAGCTATCGGTTATCTAGTTTCAATGGTCGTTAAACTTCAGCAGTTATTTTATCTTCGTTTATAGCGCGTTCTCATGTCAGCAGATTGGGTTTAGTTACATTAACTTTAGTAGTTTTTTTTTCTGACCACTAAGAAGACAACCGGATACACGCTCGGACGATGATGATGATAAATAAATATACAGAGACAAATCACACAGATTGATCTAGCCCCACAGTAAGTTGTCTACTTACGTCATGTAGTACTAACTCAATGACTCCAGCATCTTGTAAAGGGATGTTAGATTTAATAGCTCTTTAAAGTTGGTTTATTTACTCTTGTGGCTTGTAGTATGTCTTGATTGAAGCACGCTATTACCAATTTTTTCTGTGACTCCCTTACGTATGTTAAGATGGCAGGAAAACGATCAACTGTGTGAAGCTTTGGGCAGCGTCTGTGATGTGTTTTTGGGACAAAAGTCATCTTTTCAAAGTGAAAATTGTCAAAAGCCTACTATGTAGAGTATGTGAGAAATCGGAAGAGATGATGAGACGCATTTTGTGCCCCTGTGAGTCATTGCCTACTAAGCATGTGGACCTCTTCGGATCAGCTAATCCTGATCTGGAGGACTACAGGCACTGCGCACCAGGTGATATTCTACAGCTCATGCAGTCCTTCTTCAGAAATCACCGTGTAAGTAGTGTGAGTAAGTTATGGGGCAAATCCAAAATAACTCAAAGTTTAGACGTGCTTCCGATTTGTAATCGGCTCCATTGAAGATAAGATTAGGATAACTTGATAACTCAATGTTACGATATTTTAAAATACACATAAAGATAAACATCCAAGATCCCGGCCAATCTGAAAAAGATCAGTTTCTGTCTTTACCTGATCGGGGATCGAACCCAAGCCTATGCAGTTTTAAAGACACTTGAGGTGACACTGAGCCACAAAGGTCATTATGGTCGAGAAATTTAGTTGTATGGGATGACTAAAAAACTAAAAACATTAAGTTCATGCAAAATTTTACCAGAGTATGGTCCGAATGTATTATAGCGATTTAATGGAGAAATGAAGGCCACTATAAACTTTTTCATATGCATTTGGAAACAATCAAAGAATAAGATAAAATAATTTATAATTAGTTTAAAAAAAATAAAAAACACGCTTTTAGCAAACTAGTCATGTATTGTCATCAGTATTCAGAGCGTGTGCAAAATTTCATCCTAATCAAAGACCAGGAAGTGGGTCAAATTAAGATTTTCTTACATAAAAGTAAAGCTAATAAAAGCGTGTTAAAAAGCGTCAATGCAAAAAAATAAACTTCTTGTTTTAATGATATGAGTTTACTCTTGACCATAATCTAGCTTAAATCCCAAGAATTGGCCTAAGAAATCTCTCTCGAATTATTTTCTTCTAGAAGTGAGAAAATATCTTTACCCTAAAACATGGTGGTATCATCTTCAACGTATCCACAAATTTTCATACAAACGGGAGTTGTACTCTAACTATACATAGATGGCGCTATATGCTTCGATTATTGCATTAAATAAGAATTACATTTATATCTTCCGAATAAATGCGAACTTCCTTTTTACGCTTAAGAACATTCTTATTGGTCTAGTTGATTAGTACTGGACCTACTGCCATATAACGGCTTCTTAAGAGTCGCCTGGAAGCGCATGTCTCCATACAAACGGAAAAAGGGAATTGTGGCAATATTTGATAAGTTTAGGGAAAAATTAAGCATCCAATCAATTAATCTCATTATAATCTACGTACGTTCCTATACAGTTTGGTTAAATTATCAAATTTTTGAGAATTATACGCCTCTCAAGATTTCCATACAAATTTAAAAAAGGCTTGTACACAGATGTAATTCTCAAACCATTGGTATTTTAACCAAGCTGTATAGGAACGTACGTAGATTATAATGAGATTAATTGATTGCATACTTAATTTTACTCCAAAATTATCAAATATTGCCACAATTCTCTTTTTCCGTTTGTATGAAGACATGCGCTTTCAGGCGACTCTTAATACTTAGTTTGCCAGAGCACATGCCTCCAAATGTGACATCTATTCCTGTAGAATTAAAATATATATACCCAAACTCTCAACTCTCCCAACGTAGCCGTCAGCCCAGCACATAGATCCATGATGAATGAATGATCCATGGCCCAGCATTGCCTTGCCGTAGCCAAGTTTACGAGCTGATACTGATCTTGTTTGGTTACGTGCTTATGTTATGTTGAAGCCTGATTGATTCTGAGGCGAAGGGCGATATGGTGCAGACCCTTTTCCTAGGTCATAAGTGTGTTGATAAACAAGTTTGTCTCTAAATGCTCTGGCGAATATACATGGCTCTAGTAGTACAGAGAGAGTTGTGCTTTTACAGTGGAGACTGACAAAGACCCATGATGATGATGAAGTGTTTTGTGATCTTTTATAATCTACAACGAGTACTTCACCATGCTGGTCTAGGAAAAAGAACCTACACGCTAAATGTGGCCTTTGGGTCTTGTGGTCTTAGGTTCTCTCTATTTCGTATATGATTAAGACATAGTGGGATTTAAAATATAACATATAACCAGCCATGTGTGTCCCACGAGTTTGATTTCTTGCTAGGTAAGAACGATTGAACAGTTAATTAGATTTACTTAATGCTATTACGTTGTATGCATAATGTTGAAGGTCGCCCAGTTTTATTGTTCCAGTGAACAAAATGTTGATGTATAAATGCATACGTAATCATTATATCATATTATAATGTATTATTTAATAAATTGCTTGTTAGGCATAGACACATTAAATGTTATCATGATTAATTTAATTGACTAATTATAAATATCCGGCTATATCTACCTTTAAAATCATATGCAAACAAGCAAAATTTTATTCGTGAATTGTTCCATATATTTATAATTAGTAAATTGAATAAATCACGTAAATGTTTACTAGTAATTTATCTTTTCAGCACTTTTATGGTTAAGTAGGCAAAGCCAAAGGCCATAAGGCCAGGCCATTGTAACGTTTTGTGGGAAAAACGGAATCAAAATCTATTGAAATAAATTCTCAGAGTTTTGCCCATTCCCGCAATAGGCTGAAAAGCATGCAAACAGACTAATAGTAAGGCGCTGTTGCTCTGTCTGTCTGTCTATCTGTTATTTATCATTGAGAAAATCTTTATGAAATACCAAGCCATTTCAATTACTCTACCTGTATAACATCTTATATACCGATAGATTATAATATACCTGACTATAATATATCCAAGCACGTTTTACAACGATAATCATTTGATTATATTTTGTGTTGACCTCTTATTTACCTTTACTCATCATCATCATCATCAGGTCCTTCCAGGCTCCACCGCAGAAGCACGACCCTCTCTGTACTACCAGAGCCATATACTAGCCGAAGCAGTCAGAGGATCTGGCCCACACTGGTCTCTCTGATGTTAATAAGCTTTGTTTAGCTTGTGTTTCCCTAGTCGCCTTTTACGACATCCACAGGATGACTTGGAGTGGTCCTATTCTACTCTGCCGGGAACCACACGGCGACCTATTTCAACTAAATCTTTATTATCGTTTGTAGTAATTTACCTTTACTGCAAATCGCAAATGAGTTATCGAAGAATTGACATCTACGTTAATTTTACCTAACACAATCTTACGCCTCATGCATTTGATTTTGATTATTATTAGGCAAAATTACTTTATGGCTAAGATATGGCTCTGGTAGAACAGAGAGGGTAGTGCTCCTGCAGTAGAGACTGACAAAGACTTGTTGATGAATGAAGATAGACTGCTTGGAAGCTGTATCTACCAACAGTTGAATCCAAATTTATTTCTACTTTCCACATAAGGATCACGCTTAAATGCCAAGTAGGTATAAGAGATGGTAGAGCCATGCCAAGCCAAACCCAATGAGGCAGGGTCAACGCTCCTAATATTATGAATGCGAAAGTGAGTTTGTATATTTATTTGTTACCGCTTCACATTTTATCTACTTAACAAATCTTCTTGAAATTTGGCATAATGCTATAGAGAAGAACATAGGCTATAAACCACGCGGGTGAAGCCACGGGCGACAGCCAGTATTATTATATTTATTAATGTGCTTAGCAGACGATGTGCCTACAATTTTGTTTTACATGGAGTTTAAGCAACCAAATCTCTAAAATAGCAACGTGAACGAATTATCCAAAATATCTTAGATTATCCTTACAAATTACTTTTCAATACTCATCACCTGTACTAAGAATATTTATCAGCTATGTTGCATTTTAAGATTCAATTTAATACAATTTTTCAATACATTTGCTGATAATACGGTTCTTATGACATCGAAACCTGTATCGTAATAATGTATTTTAGAGCACTAGTGCTTTTTACTTTTCACCAATCACAACCGCTCAATAGCGCAATACCATAGATGCAAAATTTAAACATTTTCATAGAATCCGAGCAAAGAGTTTCAATTTCAGCATAAAAACTTTTTTCTGATTCGTGAGATGTGATTTTTTAACCGAATTTGAAAAGGAGAACTGAGTAAATGTACCTGATTATTATAAATATATTTTTACAAACTGCTTCAGTTCCAGACTTTTATAAATTCCTTATTTGCTGAACTTCAATCTTGTTTAAGTTTAAGGTAATTGCAAATGTATTGAAAAACGTCGTATGATACTCGTACGGTAAGCTGTCTCTTATAGTCGTCGGTTTATTTTAAGCACTCGGCTTCGCCTCGTGCCTATAAACACCTCGACTATAATATCCAGCTTACCGTACTTGTATCATAATGTACTATTATTTCATTAAAAATACCTTACTATATATTTAAATAGGAAATTATTGATAGAGGATAACAAAAAACTTGAATTTCTTAGTAGGTACTTGGCACTGTTAATTAGTCACAGCTGTTTTATCTATATTATTGTTATCACAAATACAATACGTACTTATTTGTCTGTTTGTAAGTGAAAATGACACCATTTTTGTTGCTATCGGTATTTGCACATTTATGTAAACTGCAAATTATTTGGACGCAAATAGGTACTATATATCGTTTTAATGACTTTATTTCATGAAAATAATTTCGTAGAAATAGAATAAGGAAAGGTACATAAGCGGCAATGGGGTTTCTCATCAAGCCTGTAAGTTCTTTTTTTATGAAATGGTTTGTCCATAATCTAACTTGGAGGCAAAGATATGGCCTAATATTGAGCAAACTAAGTTATTACGATAAGTTTATGTAACACAATAAAATGAATATCTTCATTATTTATTTATACTGACGAGCTCTGTGGCACAGCGGCCAACACGCCGACTCTAAGGATCGATCGAATCCACCAGGGATCGAATCCGGGATCACCATGTCACCAGGACATGGTGGTCCCGGATTCAATCCCTGGTCAGGTCAAGATGTAAAATGATCTTTTTCAGATTGACCTGGGTCTTAGATGTTTATCTATATATGTATTAGTAGTAAAATAAAGTATCTTTGAAAAATATCCAATATCACAAGTGCTACCTTACTTTGGGGAATCCTACGAAAAAAAAACACGAATTATTGTGAGCTCAATCTGTATGATGTCTCATAATGGGATTATTTAATTAGCTGAAGTAAGTCTAAATAATGTGCAATGTAGACTTTTTCAACTCTAAGAGCCTAATTGACTAGATAAATAAAAAAACGGCCAAGTTTGAGTCAGACTTGCACACGAAGGTGTATCATCATACAACATTTAACTACAAAAAATCTCGAATGGCTCGTTCCTTGTATCCCACCCTAAAATATATAGAGAAGTGAAATATTTATATGCTTATTCGTTTTAAAAAAAGTTGTCCATTATTGTGAGTCATTAGTTTTTTTTAATACAAGCTGTACAATTTGCAGTAAATCATCATATGATTTTTATTTTACTTTATAAACTCAATTATTATCGTTCTTACTTGAAATTATGTATTACTGGCCTGTCTAGTATTTTTACGTATTAAAAAAAAATTGCATTTTTATGATCACTGGAAAGTACACCATAATGTAAAAAGCGCGCAAACCAAAAAGTTCAAAACAATAACTAACCTATATACAGCAATACAAGTCACTGTAATTCCAATCGTAAAAAAGTTTTGTAACTAATCAATCTCGCACACACTACATAGTTCTCATGCACTACACTTCACTGAATGACATGCGTACGCGAATAACATTTATAAGCATTTATCAATTCGCTGGATCAACATGCGCGCGCCTCTATCGGTTATATGGCGAATATTGTCATCTCTTGGCTGTGCCCACGCGCAAACCATGAGTTAAAATATAAATTATACAGAATTGGCTACAAGAGAACCTCTCATTTTAGTTTTAGTCGCGTCTGTTGTACAAATATGCAAGTAAAAACGAAGAGAATTACCATCGTGCCATTTTTACTTGCAATAAAAAACGCGAACAATTTTCGAAAAACAAAAAGACTAAGTCGATGTAGGTACAACTATTTTTTTTTCATACTAGTACCTATACATAACATAGAACAAAAAAATGTAGACACAAATTATTGTAAGTACCTTAGAAGGAACTTCAAGTAAAAGCTGTAATTATTATTAGCGTAAGGAAAGGCATTCCGTACTGTCGTTTAGTGAATACCATTTATTCTTGTCCCTTTACCCAAAACACAATCACAAAATTAAATCTCTTGTTAATATTATTATGATCAATAACTCGCACGCCTCATAACGTGCATATATCATAACGTTTGAGGTTGTGTATTACTCTGAACTTCTTAAAGTCAAGCCAATCCATTTTCAAAATCTAGGTTGTCTTTATTTTAATTTATTGTTGAATGTAAGTGATAACGTAATATAATACATACAGAGGTTATCCCACTATACTCTTTATAGTTTGAGAACCATGTTAGCCTTGGATGAACCACCAACTCGCATGAACCTATGAACCAGTTGGATTTTAACAGTGTAAACTGTAGCCTATGTGGTTACTGCGGTTCTTAAGGCCTGTAAATAATTTTATACTGTTATGTATAATTTTATTCATTAAAGTATGCATAATCAGGGAATGACTTAAAAAAAATAAATGCTTTTACAACTTATTTTCCTCAAGTAACAGGAAAATTGAGTGTAAAATAATATTTATACGTTTTTTCTACATTTCAATAATTGACACAATTTAATACCATATTACTCAAACGTAAATGAAAAATATTTTGTCTGATTGATAAGTACCAAGAAATTGATTTGGTAAACATTTTTTTTTCCTTATTTACTAAAATGTATCTTCATAAAATACTTTTATTTTAAAACATTTACGATAATTATAAACAGTAATTAATGTTTTTATGCCGCTAGTTACTTGAAAAGATGTTTAATAACTTTACTCAATCCTGCAGAATATTATTTAATATCCTCTCTTATAAACCTGTGATGCTATGTAGCGTAGAAAAGTAAGCTAGCTTTCCTTACTTATATAAACAAAAATATTTTTAGAATTTTATAACTTTAAAAGCTATTTCATTTTCTGACAAAGTAATTGATTTTTCTTCTATCTATAGTTGTAAAACGGCAAAAATATTCTGAATAAAATGTTCTGAATTTTTTTTTACAGATACGCTCACAAATTTTCAAACAAATTAGTTGAGGCATGTGCCTGGAATAACCGGATAGACATACAGAAAAAAAATTACCCAAGCTTTGCTGGCCCATCACGTTTGCTTTATCAACTTATTAGGTTTCCTTATTTCTTTGTTTATTGGAGATCTCAATCGTCCCGCAGGACATTTATAGAAAAATATTATTTAAAGTTCTATTTAAGCCGAAAACAGAATAGCACGAGAATATTATTAATGATGTACCTACTAATAAAAGAGTTATTTTGCTTTGGCACGTCCTACTAGATGGTAACACATAAAATTAGTATATTGTTCCTCGGGCGATAAATCTTGAACGAGACATTATCTGTACGCGTAATGAAACATTTCTGGCCTTTGTGCGATAGGAATTAATGTAGAGTTATCCTCATTTAGTACCTACACTATTTTAGCTTAGAATTTTGTCTAAAAATATCATGAAATTATTTTTGATATGAAATGATAGTTATAGCTTAATCATTGGATTTTTATCAAAATAAGTCTGATTCTACGTACAAGACCTAACGAAAATACTTTATGGATCCTTACAATTTTTCATATTTATATAGTAATAATAAAAGTATATAGTAAGAAAAAAACATGACTATAAACTTCTAACTATAGTTATAGTTTTAGATTGTTTTTGGGACTATTCGCTAAGTATAGACTTCGACAAACAAAATACAAAATTCTAAACTGGCCTGGAAGCGCATGTATCCATACAAACGGAAAAAGGGAATTGTGGCAATATTTGATAATTTTGGTGTAAAATTCAGCATTTTATCAATTAATCTCATTATAATCTACGTACGTTCCTATACAACTTGGTTAAAATACCAATAGTTTAAGAATTACAAGCCTTTTCAAATTTGTATGGAAATCTTGAGAGGCGTATAATTCTCAAACATTTGATAATTTAACCAAACTGTATAGGAACATACGTAGATTATAATGAGATTAATTGATTGGATGCTGAATTTTGCCCTAAAATTATCAAATATTGCCACAACTCCCTTTTTCCGTTTGTATGGAGACATGCGCTTCCAGGCGACTCTTAAAGTAATATAATTATTGTACTCAAATTCAACAATTTAGGCAAATTGTACAGAAACAGGAGTCATGAGACAGCTATGCGTTGTTTTAATGTTAATATTCTGGACTATAAAAAGAACAGCTACCTGTTACTAGGTACTGATAAGTAAATAGTCCAGTCCGCACAGTGTAATACTAAGTAATTGTAGGTTATTAAAATGACAAATAAGCCAACCAAGGCGATAATTTGTGAGTAACTCAACAATTATTGGCGCTGTAATAAATAGTAGGCACGTTTTTCATTCTTAACGCTTATACCTAGGAACTAAAATATATATATATATATATATATATATATAACAATAATTTTATCAGTTTCAAGTACCGTCAGAGGCAGATAAACTTAACGCCTACCCTAAAAAAGAATTGTAGAGAGTTCAGGTTTATCTGCCGCCTACTCGAAGCTCCTATGGGTTAAACAAAGCGAAATTCTCCAGAGAACCTGACATTAAAAAAATTTCGTGTAAAATGACCAAGTCAAGCAGTTAGACTAAAAAAAAATAATTTAGATAAGTAAGTGTACTGATCAAGCAGAACAAAGAAATTATAAGAAAAATTGGGTACATATTTTTTTTATAATATAGGAGGACAAACGAGCAAGCGTTTGATACCTGATGGTAAGTGAACACCACTGCCCAAGGACAACTGCAACACCAGGGGTGTGATAAGAGCGTTGCCGACCTTTTATTTCTCCATCCCCATAGGAGAACGAGGAGGGAAAGGGCCTCCGGCGGTCTCACTCACCGAACGAAGCATATAAGCGGTAAAGCTACTACACAAATGTCCATTTTCTGTAAGAGTGTGGTACTTTCCCGGATGAGCCGGTTCATTCATACTACTAGCAAAAGTAAAGAACTACACTTTGCCGGTAGCGCTCTATCTTATTCAATCATTCTATCCTAATATTATATACCTTAATAAATAAAACAAACAAAATACCTAAATGAAATAAAACAATACGAACAATCTAGTTAATGCGATAAACGTTGATATCGGAGTGAACTTGACATCTAAATTTATTATACTATTAATACGACTGTAGCATAGTATCGAATGATATCGATGTATGTACATATTTGTTTGGCCTAAATAGTTGCTACAATGGCTTACACCTACTACAACAAATATAATAATGTGTGATTAATTCAAATAATGTGACGCTTAAAATACAAAGTGAAGATACATTATGGGCTTATATATACTTTTTGGTGTTCAAAAATGGCTTATGCCTCCTTATTTGAGCGGCTTCCATGTTTTTGTAAGTGGCATTCACTGGTGTCCAAGTCTTCCTGTGGATTTCCTAGAAGGTCACTTAGAAAACACAAGTTAAACAAAGGTTGCAAATATCAAAGAGACCTCAAAACCTGTCTGGATAGCGTGGAGAGTGTAGGCCAGATCCTCTAACTGCTAATATATGTCTCTAGTAGAACCTAAAGAGAGGGTCATCATGCTCCTGCAATGGAGACAAAACAAGACATGATGATTAATATATAGGCTCCAACACTGTCCGATCCCGGGATTTTGCTACTCTATTTATGATATATTCTGAGATTATATAAAACTTAGATAGACTCTTTTAGCTTAGAAGCATAGAAAAAACTAGCGACCGACTCATAGTCGGTCGCGCACACACACAGCTACCAATTTGACGGACTTTGAAGGCATAAATTGACAGGACGCGTGTGATAACACAAAGTTGTCACGCACACAAGCATTGAAAAATTGGCCTGTTTTTTAATCATTGAAATTAAGGCATGACGGACGGTGTCTAATAGAGAGTATATAGTCAAAGGATATATTATATTCATTCTTCTATCTGATTTGCTAAAGTTT
The DNA here is from genome assembly GCA_963082605.1 of Rhodophaea formosa. Classification (NCBI taxonomy): domain Eukaryota; kingdom Metazoa; phylum Arthropoda; class Insecta; order Lepidoptera; family Pyralidae; genus Rhodophaea; species Rhodophaea formosa. Next base: position 9,048,411 of record OY720213.1, on the reverse strand, counting down.
TTTCGATCGGGCGCCTGCCAGACTCCTCTAAGCTATTCACATTATCAGAGCCAGGAAACTTTCTTACCTACTTGGGCTGCTGCCTAAAAATTAAATAGGTACTTAAGTGTAAAATATCTTAAACTACCCGAGCTTCAAAGAAACGCTCTTTTGAAGAAAGTCAGATTACCTTTAAGACTTACCGACTCATATGTAGCTCCATAATCAAATTGATATGAATCTCTACATCAAAGAAAGTAGTCCCTCGCCGCGTTATCTGTCTGTCTGAAAATCTGCACTGAACCAATTGATAAGATATACAGCAAAGGATGTGTATTTATTCATATGTGCGAAGCAAATACTTCGAAGATTAGAGTTACTATTTTTACCAGACTGTTGCAATATTCGAAATGAGAAATTTTTGTTCTCCTTCTCATGAGTGTTTTACATGTGAGCGTTTTTCCAGTTGCGTGAAGATGCAAAACGCTCATCATCATCAGGTCATTTATAGTCTCCACTGCAGGAGCACGACCCTCATGCCGTCACAGTTTAGGAGCTCTGACGCGTTGAAGACCGAGGCTTGCTGTTGTGACAGTACACCTGCTGAGATTGGCGAATTGGGTGAAAGTTTTGAGGGCCGATTACCTGCCTGATGCCAACCCTCTTCGAGTAACATCAGAATAGCAGACCTGTGAAAATTCAAGTATTTACCTGCGGCGGGAATCGAACAGCCTCTCAGTGGGCAAACCGGCGTGTTATTCACTGCGCCACAAACCGTCAACTTAGACATTTTTTGTGAACTCGTTAAACAATTTTGTGAAATATATGCGGCAGCTAAGAAACTTTCATGAAAGTTTTTTGAAATTCCTACTAGCAACATGGACCTAGGAATAAATAAACCGGGCACACAATACGTCACAAGTGATGCCAACTTTCTACCTCACATGTGTGTGGTATCAGTAGGTACTAATTTAAAATGGAAGGGTTTCAATTTCCAATTGAAAATTGCATGCTTTTTTAATGTCAATGTCCACGTGAGCTAGTGGCGCAAGCGACACATTTGCATGCCTTTTAATTTCTGTCACTTGTGCGTTTCTTAAGGTCCTATGCTGATTATTCTTAAATCTTACGATTAGCATATGGTAGAGCTCAAAGGTTTGATCAATTCCTTTCATTGGATACTTTAAATATTTATTCAGTAAATTCATTTATTTTCAGATGATCATCATATTTCACAAAAACATATTTACAAACAGTTTCATTTTCAATCAAATTTTCTTTCTTCAAATGCAAATCGTCCTCAACTTATTTACAGTTGGACGTGCGTAACGAATTATTACCACACGTATTGTTGCGATGGGATAGAGTCTGTTTTAAAACAAAAGTACAAAATTTTATTACACCACTCAAGAACTTAACTAAGTATAAATCAATGCTAAAGCACGCAGCATTGCGATAAGAAAACTTAGTGAACATATTGATAAAATTAATTGAATGATGTCGCGATTTGTGACCTTGGTTCGCGACTCAGGTTCAAGACGCCAGATTCATAAGAGAATACCCTCGCCGCTGAGTTCAACTTAGTACTGTTATAAACCAAAAAGTATTGCTACGGATTTTATTATCTATTGTTGAATTTTACGTTTCGTGCATAAACTACATATAAAAGGAATAAAAAATTAATCTTGTTATAAGGAACAACCCGTGGACCCGTAGAAGGCGAACTTAGAAAACAAGCTAAACAAAGCTTAAAAACATCATAAATGGACCTCTCCAACCCGACTGGCCAGCGTGGAGGATATAGGCCGAATCCCCAGACTGCTTTGGCCCTAGTAGTACAGAGAGGCTCGTGCTCCTGCAGTGGAGACTAAATGACCGAATGATGATGAAAAGCACGAAATATGAATTTATTATTTCATCACTACAGTTTACTTTAAGACCTATATCTAATATTTAAATAGATATACTATTACTAAATCAAGAGGGAAAGTAAGTGTTTTTCTTACTTTGTCTGATTAATCTATCAAAATAAAGACAAATCATTCTTATATAAGATATTCTTATATACAATATGATTGAATTAAAGGCTTCCACGCTGGTCTGGGAGAAAAGAAAAAACTTAGAATGTGCCAGCTGCTTCTCTTCCCGCGCAGATCGGAAAAGCCGATCGAGGGAATGGGCGTGAGGAATCATGTCAATAGGCGATGCGGCTAGCAACCCATCACTATTTTGATTCCGTTCTCCACCTACAAACCTACCAACATGCTAAACGTGGCCTGTAGGTTTTATAGACCTGGGCTCTGTCTACCCCGCAAGGGAAAAAGACGTGATAGTATGTATGTATGTATGTAAAGGTGTAAAAGGTCAACTGGCCAGTCACATTGAACACCAGATCAATGCTCTTAGCTGTTAAGATATCAACATTACTTAATTATTATGAAATCCATCTGATTTATATAGCTATAAATAACAAAAGAATTTATATTTAGGGCTAACATGTTTGAACATTAACCCAAAAATGCGTTGTGTGAATACTTATTTGGCAAGTTATACCGACGTCATTTGCATATAACAAACTGGAATTTAAAACATTATGCGCACAAAATAAAAAAGAAATAGAATAGTAACTTTTGTATGGAAATTTTTAAGTACAATCTGTACATACCTTTTTATCGGTTATAATATAAGAGACAGGAAAATATATATTTAAACAAACAAGTTATATTACTAGCAAACAGCGGTGTTTTATAAGGGATCGCAAAGTTTTCTACCTAGTAATAATAAAAAACTAAAAATGCAATACATGAACGCATAGATTGTGGGTTAGTGTTTGGGCTATCTTACCTACTAGGCTATCTTACCTTACTACTATAGGTCAAAGAGTAGTTGCTAAGGCTCATATTGTAATGAAAAATGGAACTTCTGTAACTCTTTATAAATTATTGGATTTGTGTCTTGGGCTTGACCTTCGCTCGCACTGGCGGGCCGGTTATGTGATAATATGCCTTTTTTGTCCACATTTAAAATTGTAATAGCAAAAAAACGTGGGCAGTTATGCGGACAGTCAACTTTGTATAGCACTTCCTTTGGACGAGATTCGATCCTATTGTAAAAAAACTAGCTTCTAGGTAAATCTCCATGGGTTTACTTGCTTATACATGAGTAGGTATATCAATCAGTAAGAGCAATAAGCATTCAGGGCCATAGTTTTTTTTATTCATACTATATTATACAGTAATAAAATAAAATTATTTTAGTGTATATGTATTCGTTTCCATAAAATAAATTTACCTATTTGTTTTTTTTTTCTTGTGCGATAAATAGGTAAAAAAAGAAGTCTGAAATGAAATATAATCGTATTTATATAAAATACATATATTTTTTTAAGTTTATATAACATATTTGATCAATCATTTGTTCTTGTGGAATTTACATGCAATACAAAAGTAAGTATGTTGCCTGTTATTATAGGTATGTTACAATCCTCCATTTTGTTTACGCTCTAGTGCATCTGTGTGTATTGTTGACATTGAGCATTGTATAATGGTAGTAAAAATCATTGTATTAGCATATTCATTCTTAGCTAATGTCTTGTTCTGTTATGGAAGAACGTAAAAAGTTAAGTATTTAGCTAAACATTATACTGGTGACTTAATAATTAATATACTTACATACACACACAAATGATATGTCAGATGCCTTAAGGCAGCTTGAAAAATCGGACACCAGTGTTGGCCACTTACACATACGAAAAACAAAGAACAATACACACACACATATACTATCACGTCTTTTTCCCTTGCGGGATAGACAGAGCCCAGGTCTTTAAACCCTATTAATATGAAAGTTGCATTTTCATCGTACTACAAAACTGTTTATCAGAATAAAATTGTTGAGATCATTTCACATTTTTTGAACTAATTAGTCAAAAGACATCGGACTTCCATCAAGCATTAATCACAAGTATACTGATACCGATTAAGCCACCATTCCTAATGATTACTTATTGGACAAATCTTGGGTGTATCCTAGGAGAAAATCTGTATACAATTTTTTTTTTAGAGAAATCTGTTAGGGCCAAAAACGTAGGGCCATACCTATTTTAGTACTAGATTTAATGAAAAAAATAATGTGCCTCTAGAAGCAGTTTTCAGCGAGAAAATAGAGGAATACATTTTTATGGTAAACATACTGCTAGGATACGCTCTTAAATCCACTATGAATGCTCAAGCCCAATTTATTTCTTAAACAGACAACTATTAAATGAAATGAAATGAATAGTTTTTATTGAAATTTTGGATCTCATGTATCGCTTTTTGAACGTCATTTATCTCGTCATTATTTCAGACTATTCTGGAAGTACAAGTAAGTAGGTACATGTGAATGACCATGTACTATTGTTTGCTAGACCTGCTATAATCTCTCAAGATAGGCACAGTCGCGACGATTTGATAACATTGATTGATTACTTTAAAGGTCAAGTATACACGCACAACATTTTCATGAAGTTAACAAAAATATTTTATATATAATTTAAGATATTTTTAATAAAAAAACAAATACCGACTTCAACCCTATCAATTTTTTTTTAATAAGCATAAGAAAAAAACTGGACATTAGTGTAATCCGAACGGCATAGGTATAATTTTTTTTTTTAGGTTTTTCTGTATTTTTTCAAAAAGCGCTTGACACATTTTGTTTAAAACGTAATGGGACCATCTGTAAAGTATTAGCTATCGAACAAAAAAAGAATTTCTTAAATCGTTCTGGGCGTCTTCGAGAAATCGGAGAACTTACATAAAAAAAAAACATTACGACGAATTGAGAACCTCGTCGGTTAAAAAGTACCTATATATGAACTCACTACTAATATTATAAATACAAAATTTTGTATGTTGGATATTTTTAATTACGCGCGAAAGAATTTGAAATTTTTCTCGAAGATAGTTTATTACAAAGAATAACAAAAAGGCTACTTCTAATCCCGGAATCCTATTCCCGAGGGATTAGTATTAGGGCGAGTGGGCCCTCGGGCAAAAGCTACTATTAGTTTCCATGAATGAAAACGTTTCCACCCATGAGTACTTCTTGTGTTTTTTAAGTGTTCCTGTAGTTAATCAAAAGTTTTGATAATAACCTAAATCAGATCATTATTTTTTTTTATTTCTTATCGCTAGTAAATTTTTGTAGTACTTTTGGTATTATTACTCATTATTTTTCTACGTGTGCCGATGGCTATTTTTGACAGTAATATAATATTATAAATATTTGTTTAATTTGCACTAATGTGACAGTAAAAGTGTAAATTGCTCTTTGGACCGTTATTTACTACAGTTGTTTTAATAATTAACTTTTTATGTTTAAAAAAAAGCCTTCATTCTACAATGTCTTGCAAATAGCTACAAATTATTGTCAATTTCTTCGAGAAATGAAAATAATGCGGCAACATTACAATAATCGCTGTGGCATAACACGTGTGTGTATGTTGTCCTTTATCGTCATGTGTACCAATTTAGAAATATATCTGTCTAGAAAACTGGTATGATATTGCGATTAAATTATCTAATCGAGAAAAATCTGTTGCCTGATTTAAAATTTGTAGTTATAAATAAATAAATATATGCCATTCCTTTTTTATCATTAAGTATATTTTACCTCCAGATTGGTTACATTTAAAGATTCATTTGTTTTTTATCTGCACTGATAATGAAAAAATCTCATGAAAATCTAATGTGTTCTAGCCATAATGAAGTACTTCTGAAATGTAAATTAGATCGATAAAAGTTAATTAACAAAATTTAATTTTATCGCTCTAAATAATGAAGTTAGATTAGCCATTGATATGATGAAGTGACAGGGTTTATAAATTGAAGGAAACGTTTTTCAGTTAACTCGGCGTTCGTCGCATCCCTATAAGCTACATACATACTCGCTATGGGTAAAATATACCCAGATATAAAACTAGATACTTGTCAAAAGTAATTGCTAATTGGCTTGTTTCTTTATTTTATATTTATGAAATGATACCTAAAGATTTAATTAATACCAAAAAAACTTAGTTATATGGTTTATTTTGAATTGGAAAAAAAATTCTACAAGAGATCAAAAATCTCAATTCATTCTAACAACTTACACACCATATTGTGAGTATGGGTGAAAATCACCCATACTCACTTTGCATGTCCACAACTCACCAATGAGTCGCGCCAACTCAACCTCCCGATGGGAGACGACGCTCAAGGACGTGACTCGAAGGTACTCAAAAGCGCGTCACACTGTGGTTAGTCAGTTAAAAAATATAGTCAACTGTTTGTAGCTCTGGGTAAAATTTACCCAAAGCGAGCAACGCCGAGTTAATCATCATCATCAGGTCTTTTTTAATTTCCACTGCTGGAGCACGACCCTCTATGTACTACCAGAGCCCATTAGATTAAACTTTGCTTACCTTGTGTTTCCAAAGTCGCCCTTTACGACATCCACGGGAAGACTTGGAGTGGTCCTATTTTACTCTGCCGGGAACCACATGGCTTTTGAGTTCATTACCCTGGAAACCCTTACCTGCTACATATTTGTACCTTTCAATGAATAAATTTACTTTCAAATCAGGTGAACGCAGTTCCAGTATCATAATGAAGTAGATAACGAGGCATACGGCCAACCTGATGGAAAGCGGTTAACGTAACTTATATCTCAACCTCAGGGGTGCACTCACGCGTTGTTCACACTAAAGAAATTGACCTTCTAAAGAAATGTATAAAGATAAACGCAAGTCCCAACTATTAATATCATGATCCAAAACGCCCAGCATAGCTATTATGTCCGAAAGTGTACAAACAAAACTTTACTAAAATTACTGCTCTATTGTATGGCGCCCTTTACTTTTAACACAACAAAGGGCCCAGTAGCACAATGTTACTAAGTCATGGTCAAAACCATTACGTTGTGCACTGTCACACACACCATAAGTACTCGTATAGTCCAAGAGAGGGAAACCAATTTTTTTATTACATTTTGTACTTAGACCGTAATAATCGATCAAAAGAATGGGTAGAAACTAGAATACATCAATAAAAGGCCTAGTATCTTCCTTACTACTCTTTCTAGTACTTTAAATCTTTTTGTTGTCTTTTCTGTCTATATGCGATTTTATCTATAAACATGGTCTTCTAATCTTCATCCTTCCTAGGCCTACGTCAAAGAAGTTAATGGTAAAAATGCGATTATGTAGTAACTGTATCTAAAATAATAAAAAATACATGGTACATTTTTATTTATATGAGCAAATCTCGGAAGGATCCAATAATTCATATTTTACTAATATTTTTTTAGATTTGTTATTGCAAAAAAGTTTAATGGCTAATTTGGAACATTACAATTTTATGATTCTCCACGAAGACTCCGTACTTATCGGACCAAACACGTATCGCCAATTTTCTCAATAAAGCAGAATGGTAAAAAAACAAAACCAAAATTGGTTATCAGCTCCTATATAATTACGAAACGGTTCTCACAGACAGCTCAGCTTAATCTGTTTATATGATGTCATGAATGTTTATTTAATCACTAGAACAATGCCCTTCAATTTGTGTTGTCTTGTTTTTATCATTGAGACCGAATTGGAAGTCGGTCATGAACGGCGTTTACGATGTGGAATATTCTATAATGTAAAATGAAGTCTTTGTGACTTTGTTTATTCGGTATCTTTATTTGATTTTAATCTACAAGTCATAGACCTTTAATACAAATAATTTTCTTAAGTAGATAGGAATTACCCCTGCAGATTTTGATATCGTTTAAATAATAAATTTTAATGCACCTTAAGGCGTAGTAAGTTCACACACTAGCGCCACCCAGATATTAATTCTATAAGTCCTAAATCATATCAAATTTAAAAAATCTAATAGCTACGCCCTAGTAAATTACTTGTAGTATTCTTCTTATTACTTTTCATAGATATTATAATCTAAGTTTAAGAGAACGAATTATTACCGCCAAGGTAATAATTTATTCTCTTAATACATCAAATTAAAAATAGTAAAAACATGTACCAATAATGCTACAAGTAATTTACTAGGGCGTTCAGCTATTAGATTTTTTAAAATTGGTATGATTTAGGACTTCTAGAATTAATTTCTGGGTGTCGCTAGTGTGTGAACTCACTTCGCCTTAATGTCATATCTAAATGCCTCTCTAGTGGTATGTCTTTTGAGCTGCTAGCTTTTCCGCCATTCATTCGAATCAATTAATTAAATTTTTTATTGCTCATGTTGGTTTAAAATAATGTTAAATACCTTCATTTCGTCTACCAAATTACCCAAATCTACCAAATTCCTATCCTTCCCTAATGCTTGAAGGATGCTTCTGCCCATCGGAAGCACGAAAAACTAAAGAGGCTTGGTGAGTAGGGTGAGTAGGGCATTATTCCTTCAGTGAGAGAAATGCCTATGTCTAGATGAAATGATGATAAAGGCATCTTCTTTACCCGCGCAGACCGTTTGTCAATTGACTGGACAATATGCTGCTTGGAGATGCTTTGAATTGGAATTTATGCTTTAGTATATATCATATTAAAAAGGCGATGTTGCAAACAATAAGTTATTATTTTCGATAGAAATAAAGACGCAATAGGTGTGTATGTACACGTTTTGTGTACAGTACACACCGCGCTCGAAGCAGAAGAATAATTAATGAGGATTATTGTTTTTTGTATAGGTATATATGGAGCTAGAATGTCTAATACCTGCATAAAGCCGCTCATTATCTTGTCTATGTCTTCAAAAAGGGTAAAGTCATTAATATAGGGAAGGTAGCAGTAGAAAAATAGCCAATTAGGGTGATGAATCTCTTTAATGTTTCTAAAGTAGGTAGAGAAGTCAAAAGAAACAAGTGAAATTGGTGAGTAAAAAAATGAAAACAAAGATTTTAGTAGCAAAACTTCACATTTTGTTGAGTAGCAGCCGAGGATTGTAAATGCTCTTGTAATGTCTGTGAGTTTGTAGAAGATATCAAGATTTCCTGTTGAATTAAGAATAAAGATTTTATGATTTTTCTTACATCATAGGGTAATAAAACTAATAAATCAAGTCATTAGAATAACTATAAAACGTACAGTGTGTATATTAACTATTGAAAAAACGGAATATAACATAATGCCTACATGATTATAAAAAAGTCAAGGCCATTTTATTACATATGTACATATTAAATAGTGCCTAAATAATTAATGATAGAACGGTCCGTGGAAGGATTGTCTGGAGGACGACCTAAGTAGAACGGTCTGTTCTGAATTATTAATAAGTATTCTACAACTAGACCGTTTCACTTACTATCTAGGTATTTTATTGTAAAACGACGCCAAACTTCCTACATAAATATGTAATTCCATCTTGTCGATCTGTTTTTCCTTCGGGAAAGACAATTTTGTCACACAAAAATTACATATACGTATTAAAAGTTATCACTTACACTTATATGTTACTTAATCTAATTAATGTTTTTTTTTCTAGAGTAATTGACTGGCTGACTGGATTTCGATTTGTATTTTTCGCAAAATTGACATATACTTAAAATCATTTTATTTTTATAATTTACTATTTAAACAATTTTTCTATTGTTCTGTATCAAACAAAAAGTAATCGGGTTCTCTTCTTAGAGTAATTGCTATTGAATAACTTGTATGAGCAGTAGCTTAGTGAGCATAACGACAGTTTAACCATTCTTATTACAATGTTCAAGAGCACCCATCAATAATAGCAATCAATTGAATATTTAAATTATACACTATTAGACAAGGTTAACCCGAGGATTAGTATTCTCAGCACACAAGTACAGACTAGCTTAGGACAGAATAATTAAGGGCTTCTGTCCAAAGACACATCGCTTTAAATAAAACAGCAGCCCCCGTAGCATGGCATGCGCGACAACGTTTATCGACTATCGCCATCTTGTTTTTTGCAATATTGAAGAGCGAGAAGTAGATAGTTTATCGATATACACACCGTCGCGGGAGCCATGCTACGGCTAGGCTGAGAAAAAAACATAATTTTAAATTCATTGAAACTAAATTAAGGGCATTTTCTAGATTAAGGTACGTCCGTAATTACTAGCAGGTGTAATGATAGAGCGCATGTTCTCCCAATCCTTGACTTCTAACGTAAAAATAATTAAATGAATAAAACATTTATTATTTGAGTATTACAGGCCGTGCATGGTTTCCAGCAGAATAGAAAGGACTACTCCAAGTCTTCCCGTGGATGAAGTAGAAGGCGAATTAAGAAACACAAACTAAACAAAATATAAAAACATCAAAAAGGCCTCTCCAACCCGTTTGGCCACCGTGTAGAGTGTAGGCTAAATCCTCTGACTGCTCTGGCTAATAAATGGCTCTGGTAGTACAAAGAGGGTAATGCTCCCAGGTGGAGACTAAAAAAAACCTTATGATTGAATATTTATTTATTTGTATCCATGGCCATTTCATCACAATTTTTTTTACTTTTTTCACTTTCAAAGGCCTTAATATCTTCATACAATAATACAAAAACGCTTGAATATAGCGTCGATATTCTTGGACAGTAGGTTTATTCTTGTAAACATTTGTAATGGATACCGGACAGATACTATACATAATAAATTGTGTGCACTAACTCTATAATCAGTGGTATTCGCAGGCCGGAAATAATAAATTACATTATTCGATTAGTATTGTATGGACAGTACACTGTTAGCCTATATTAAGAGTCGCCTGGAAGCGCATGTCTCCATACAAACGGAAAAAGGGAATTGTGGCAATGTTTGATAACTTTGGAGTAAAATTAAGCATTTAATCAATTAATCTCATTATAATCTACGTACGTTCCTATACAGCTTGGTTTAAATACCAATGGTGTGAGAATTAGAAGCCTTTTCAAATTTGTATGGAAATCTTGAGAAGCTTATAATTCTCAAACATTTGATAATTTATGGATGCTTAATTTTGCCCTAAAATTATCAAATATTGCCACAATTCCCTTTTTCCGTTTGTATGGAGACATGCGCTTCCAGGCAACTTTTGAAGCAAACTAGAAACGAGTTCAAAAGTTTGGAATCCGCATGAGGCAAAATATACTCTACAAGTTGAAAAAGTTCAAATGGCTTTTTTGAGATTTCTTTATAAAAAAAGTTATGGGTATTACCCATATGTATACCCAACTAAATTTCTTTTGGGTACTTTGGGTTACAATTATTTAAGTACGCGACGTAATTGGCAGCTCATGCAATTTGTCAGTCGTTGCCTTCGCGGTGACTCTGACGGTATCGAACTAGTCTCTCGACTGTGTAAACGTTTTGTTCCCAATAATTATTTGCGTAGTCGGCGTCATAAGTTGCTTGCGGTACCAGAGGCGCGAACCAAATCTCACAAACAGTGGTTTTACGCGGACTGCAGAACTCAATGCTTTTGTGGCATCAGAGCGTGGCAGTGACTATGATCTGTTTGGTGATGGGTTTGCACGATTGAAGAATGAATTTTTATTGTTTTGTGAAAGGGAGGTATGAATTTGTTGTCCATATTTTATGTCCAGCGCATTAGTGTAAACTGTAATGCTGAACAATGTAAATAATCATAAATAAATAAATAAACTCTTAAGTCATCTTCTTGAGTCAAAAGTATCCTCAACGAGGGTTGATTCCGGGCAGTGAAATTGTTCTAAATAATTTTATTTTACAAATTTTTGCGTCTACTTTTTATGCGTGATAAGCATAAATTATCATGCAAATTTAATAATTAAACGAATCATCATCATCATCATTTCAGCCGCAAGAAGTCCACTGCTTGACATAGGCCTCCCCTAAGTATTTCCAATATGAGCGGTAGGAAGCGGCCTGCATCCAGCGCCTTCCTGCGACCCTTATCAGGTCGTCCGACCAACTGGTCGGTGGGTGTCCAACGCTGCGCTCCAACTAATAAACTTTTCTTATTATCGATAACATTGCTATGTTATCTTCTATTATGGCAGCTTATTGAATAATGCAACGGGGAAGACGGGATAGATGCGGGGGAGGTAAACTTATATTCCATATTGCTATGTAGCCAAAGATCTTGGACTGAAGCCGGAGCTTCAACCTGGGTTGTGCCGAAGATACACTGCCAATGACTTCAGAAACCATAACGCTTCTTAAATAATATGGAAAGGAAAATGGATATATAAGGTTATTTCAAATATGAATAATTTCAAAGGACAAAGATTATGTAAAATGATGAGTTTTTTTTATTTTAAATTGACTTTTTTTAAATCACGTTAGTTAGCTTTCTTAAAGTTCAACAAAACATTAGAAGGAAAAAAGGAAGCTACTTAGCTCAGCGTCTCAGCATTAGGTACCATTCAACTGTGTAATGCAGCCTGCGTTTTAGGCACGATGTCCAGAGGCGAGTATCTGGAGGGATTGTACTATTAGTTAATATTTATTTTTAGATTGATTTATTATCTATTAGCTGTTACCCGCGGCTTCGCCCGCGTAATATATAGCCTTTGTCCTTCTCGGTACCCTAACCTATGTGTATGCAAAATTTCATGATGATCGGTTCAGTAGATACGGCGTGAAAGCGTTACAAATAAACAAACAAACTCACTTTCGCATTTATAATATTAGTTGGGATTTACTAATTAAGGCCCCACACTCCGCACACTAGCGACGCCAATAATTTTATTCCTAATACTTTACAAATAGAAAGAAATTCAAGAATGTAAATTATATAAGCCTTAGCCATCCGAAATCCAAAAATCCAAAAATACTTCAGGTTATTTATAACCTGAAGTATTTTTGGAATTATGTTTTAATATTATGAGAATCAGTCATTAAGAGAAATAGTGATTACGATACGTGAAAACGGCCGTTTTTGGCGGTAATCGTAATTTTCATAATTCTCACTGATTCTTATAATATTAAACATGATTCGAAAAATACCTCAGGTTATTTACTAAGGCCTTTATGATTTACATTCTTGAATTTCTTTCTATTTGTAAAGTATTAGGAATAAAACTTTTGGCGTCGCTAGTGTGCCTAGTGTGGGCCCTTAAATAAGTTTTTATTGTTTTTTATTTTTTTAATAACTTAGTGAAAAACTAAACGTTTATTTCTTATAGGTTTAATAACAGATATAATTTAAATTACACTAAGTCCAAATAAATCTTGATCTTTATTTACTTACTAGTGTCACGGTTGGACAATCACTGTCAATGCGGCGCCTTCGGAATTAAGGTTCATTGAATCCAGTGGCACTGCGTGTTCTCATAAAACCCTTAAAGTCACCTTTTAGGTGTGTATAAAAGAATCTAATCCGCATCTCAAGGCTCTTGCCTATGAAGTGACGAGTCCTTCACTTACGACATCGAACAATGGCGGTGAACGGAAGTCATTAGACTTCTTTTCACGAAAACAGCGTTTGGGTATTAAAAAGTCTGGCAACGAACAAAATGTTAAAATCTTGACTTGACTGTTGTAACCGGAGAGTTTATTCATACAAAATTGGAGTTGTTAACATTTAATGTTTTTTCTCATATGACACCTATCTAAAAGCGATCCGAACGGAAGTGTTCCGGAACGGAACATTGGCGAAACCGCGAAACGCTGTCTACTATAATTTTGCTTGGTGCGTCTCACACCGCGAGCGGAACGTTACCGAAACGGAATCATACAACAGCGTTTCGCGGTTCCGCCAGTGTTTCGTTCCGGAACGCTTCCGTTCCGCATTCGCGACTGTGTGCTGCAGGCGTAAGAGCTGGCTTTTAGATTATGGTTGTTTACGAAACTTCGACAAATTTTATAGGGTATGCATTATATTCATTAACTATATATTAAAATCGTGATATTAATACATTTTTTCAGTCGGGTAAACATACATAATATGCATACGAATAACTTTAATAAAAAACTTTCTTAAGTTGGTTCAAATTATTAATGAATTTTTATTCATAGCATGACTTATGTAATAATAATATGATCTTAGATCATATAAATTCTAGATAGACTCTATTAGCCTAAAAGCGTAGAAAAAAACTAGTGTCCAACAGATAGTCGGTCGCGCACACACACACAGCTATCAATTTGACGGATTTTGAGGGCGTAAATTGACAGGACGCATGTGATGACACCAAGCTATCACGCACACAAGCATTGAAAAATTAGCCGTTTTTTAATCATTGAAATAAAGGCATGAAGGTGTCTAGAGAGTATATATTCAAAGATTATTTAGGCAAAATTGAGTTTCCATTCATTATCATGATCTTTCAGCCATGTCTGAGCTCCAACTGATTTAAGTCCTTTTAGAATAATTGAACAAGTTTTCACGCTCCCTGAAGGACTTATAAACTTATTTTTTAATCGGATTTTGGACTATTAATAGTAAGTATAATGCTGTGCGGTTCCCGACAGAGTAGAATAAGACTACTCCAAGCTATTCCGTGGATGTCGTAGAAGGTGACTTAGGAAACAAGCTAAACAAAGCAAAGAGACCTACAACCCGTAAACCGACCAGCGTGGAGAGTGTAGGCCAAATCCTCTGACTGCTCTGACTAATATATGGCTCTAGTATTACCGTATTACAGAGAGGGTAATGCTCTTGCAGTGGAAACTAGAAAAAAACCTGATGATTATGATAAAGTTATAGGTACTCATCCGGACAGTGTCCGAAAAGTGCTTATATTTTTATTTTATTTTATGACTAAGTTTCTTTCCCACATCTGAGCGTGTTCCTGATTGCATCCATGGAGTGCTTTGAAGCCGGGGTCCACTTAACTTTCTTTGGGACCAATACTAAATTGCATAAAAATCAACCCGTTCAAATCAAGATCGATAATAAGTCTTGGTAAAAAGAGATTAAAGTGATGGTAATATTCTATTTTAAAATTATGAATCGACTGCGTTAGGGTTCAATGCTATTACGAAACCATTGAGTTATTTGGATGTTTATCTATATAAGTATATATTATAAAATATAGTATCGTTGAGTTAGTATCCCTTATCACAAGTTTCGAACTTACTTTGGACTAGCTCAATCTGTGTGATTTGTCCGTATATATTTATTTATTTAGAAACTATGGTATAGTATGGTATCATAGATGAACTACACTCCTTTTTGGGGAAGTCGTGTAAAATAAATATGTTTTATACATAAAAAAACTATTTTAACACTTTTTGTTGTATAATTATTTATTAGGTATTTCTTAAATATTATATCACATCACAATTTAGGTAAATTAAACTAGGTATGTACTACATGTATATTACATGTGTGTGTGTCTATAACAATCTACTTAAGTACGTTGTTTATATTTTAACATTCAGTTAACTCTATGTACATTAAACTAATAATTTACAATTTGACAATATTTTGACAGTAAGAAATAAAAAATCTAACATAAAAACAATTTATTTCATCTTGTAAATGTTTAATATTTGTAAATAAATTTAATTATTACACTACAAGTTAAAAATAATAGAAAGATATCAAATTCGTGGAAAAATCACTTATTTGATCCCATAATATAGTTATCGAATTCGTGATTTTCGATGTTTACTCATTGGGCAAAATCTAATTTATTATAATTAAAAATTAACATTTTTATTTTCATTCAATGATAAAATAATATATTGAAAACTGTAATTAAAAATCATTCTTACATTTGACTTCATAAATACGTATCAACTTTGCTTAAAACTAAAGATGAACTGCTAAAAATATAAATACTGTATGAACTAACTTAAAATCTAAAATTATTCTGGGTAGGATAGCTTCTCAATATAAATTCGTTTTAAATACAGTATTTTGCTGTTGTTTTGTACTTCACGATTTATATTTTGTATGTTTCTAACATAATTATACCCTGTAGTTACACAATACTTGTTCGATTTTAAATATCTGATCAAATAGGTATCTGGTTGTGCGAGCTGTACCAAACATTATATTTTGCCTGGGTAGTAAAAATTACTAAAAGTACTTTATGGGAAAGTTAATTTTATGTACATAATTAGCATATATGCGAATAATATTATGGAATTTCAAACTGCTTATTTATCCTAAAATCGTTCTACTTTACCATACACGTATTTTTAAACTTTAGTTATATTTGAGTAAGTACACAAGTGCAATTATTTTAAAACTTTCTTCCCAATTTTATTTTAAATAATGGCACATGTTTCATAATAAATCATCACATAATTTAACTTTACCTATATAAGTACGCAAAATAAATTAAAAAAAATGCGCTGTAAAATCAAATAATTTATAGTTTTCGGTTGCCGAATTTGGTTAGGTTATAAAAACCTTTTACGAGTACTTTTGTACAATGTAGTAAGTGTATGCCTAATTGCATTGCATATCTCATAATCCAACCGTAAAATAAATTTAATGTATTATTTCTCATTGCTAACTTCCTCAGCATAAATATTAATTCCATAATATCTTTTATACCTCAACATTGAAAATAAAACTCAGATTGTGTTAACAGTAGCACCTCACGCTAAGACAGAAAAAATGATACAGAAGTGAGCGTTAACTTGAAAATACTAGTGATTTCGAGGTATGAAAAGGTAAATAGTACTCGTAAGATATCACTAATATTCTTTGCATTGTTTGTTGTTAAGTAGAGGAGAATAGGAATTCGCTACGTCTCGCGTTGTGATTCGATGTATCCTCATAAGCTTTAAAATATGAAAAAAATACAGCATGCTTTAAAAGGTACTTTTAAAAAAAATCATCAGCCATATTATAAACAGATTCACGTTCTCGTTTTTCAACTTTGTACCTAACATTCTGGTTTTCTCGTTTTCGACATTCTCGTTTTTCAACTTTGAACCTGACATTATGCTGAATGTGGCATTTGATCTTACGAGTCTTTTCTCTGTCTGCCCCGCAAAGTTTTTAGATGTAATTGTATTCCTATACATATCTGTATAAAAGTTCGATCCCTCATATTATAAAACAAGTATTAACTTTAATACCAGGGTCAAACCTTGATTCTGCCAAAATAATGACACTTATTTCTTTGAAGTTCCTCAGCTGTCATTTTGTTTTAGGTGGCCAATGGTTTAAACCTTGTACTAAATTTAGTTCGCGTTTTGTAATAAAATACAAAGATTCTCTTATCATCTCTACATGGGTAATAATAAGTATTTTTTAATCGCAAGTCAACTCGTCGCGATATCATTGCTAACGTTTGTATAATAATTTTATAACTTGGCTTCCATTTTCTTATTCTTCTCCTTGTCCTCGTCCACCGTCTTCAGTGGGCCATGTTTCCAGTTCTCTGGGTATCCGTACTGCCGCACGTCATCCCACCACTGCTGCTTGCCATCAGCCCAGATGCAGTATATGACATTGGTACCAACTAAGACTGCAAAACACACCCAGAATGCTATTCTCCATTGTGATAGTGTTGACTGAAACAAAATAACATTAATAATTTAAAAAAATACATATTCATTTGCCAAAGAAGAAAATCATACAATTAAAGCTGTTTAAATCACTATGTTTACATTATAAAATAATCGGTTAGACAATTTCTTTAATACTGAACAATACTGAACAGAGCCTGGATTATGGCTACAAAACATCAATTGAAAGTTGCAGTGCAAGTGAGGATTAGAAGAATCTAGCCATGATTTAAACTGAGGAGAAGATCGCCGGCCTAGTGGACATAAGAATGATTAGCGCTTATAAGTGTTAAGCAACCTCAAACACGGTGGGTGGAGGCGTACCGCGCTTGAATTGGTGACCTTGAGCTCATCCGTGCTTTGGAAGGCACTTTGGGCTACGGGCTCCAGCTGTCAGAGTCGGAGTACTTGTGCAGCTAGGAAAATCTAACAATAGTTGGCCACTTACACCCACGCCACGAAAAACAAATTTTAATCTTAACTATATATCCTTCGAATCCATTTGGGTACCTAGTCAAATATTTAAAAACATTAGTATTATTCAAAAAAAAATGCTTGTTTGTACCGAGCTAGTTTGTGAATCCAACGGAATAAAACAAACAAAATCTCTAAAACGGGTAATGCGGCTCCATTACGTAACTTCTTCATACAACTGGGAATAATTTACTGCCACGACCCATTTCGAAAGTGCTTGTATTTGTTTCTTGAATACTTGAAATGGGTAACTGCCTGCATCTATGTTCCCAGAAAAGCATAGTCCCGGGATAATCAAAAGTAGAATAAATCGGTATCTCTTGGATAGGCATGTAACATCCTCGTCTTCATCGTCACTTACTATCAGGTGATATGGGAGACAAATGCCTAATTAAATTATTATTTTTTTAAATCTTTAGTAATATTTCGAAATTTGTTACCATTGGTTTGGGAGACATGAAAAATTATAGAATTTACCAGCTGTTTTCTTTTGCTGCGCAGGTCGTAAAATAAGATGAGTGAATGAGTGAATATCACATATCATCAGCCCAGTGGACGTGGGTATTATTAGCGCTTATTCATGTTAAGGAACCCCGGGTGCGGTCCACTGGTTTGGGTGACCACACGAAGCATAATATATAGAGCTCCTCCGTGCTTTGGAAGGCACGTTACACTGTTCGTCCTGGCCGGTACTCATAAGCTACTCGTATGTTAGACGCCTTTAGGCAACTGGAAAAATCGGACTGAACTAGTTTTGGCCATTTAAATACATGATAAACAGTTATAACACGCTATACAACGCCTTTTTCTCGGTCCTATGCCTAGGTTCTGTCTAGCCCGTAAGACATAAAGATGTGGTTAATATGTATGTTTGAATGCTTTACGATACTATAGAAACCATTTTTTTATAAATTGCTTTCATGTAATATCTAAATTAAATAATTAATAAATATAAACATATTAATTATAATAATTAAATTTGGTAAAAAATGAAATTAAACTTGAATTCAAATAAAGTTATTTCAATGTTTGATCAATGATAAAGGTTTAACATTTTGATAGTTACAACGATTTACAAGTTGCAAACTTTGGAAATTAGGCCACGGCCACCCATCAGAAAGTTTCTCACAATGAGCTTCAACTCCGTCCAATGGAAAGTAGCACAAAGCCCAGCAAAGTATGAGTCAAGTGTTTGAGTTTGAGTATCACATAATCTTATAATTTTGCTAATGTTGTACCTATGTTCTATTTATTTATTGGCCGCATTTATTTGGTTATATGATAGAATCTTTTGATTCTAATATCTCAAGAGTGAATAAATTCAATAAATGAATTCATAAATACATAGTAATCACGTCTTTATCTCTTAAGGGCCTAAGGTCATAATGTCCAAAGGCCTCGTTTAGCATACCTATAGGTGGGCGTTTAGGTGGATAACGAGATCTAAATTTTTACGGTCTGTGCGGGAAGACAAAATTTTTTTTTCTTTTTTCCCAGTCCAGCATGGAAGATAAAATAAATATACAAGGACAAATAACACTGTATACCCTTCTCGGAGTACTAAAAGCACTTGGCTTGGCTTCGTGCTTGTTATTAGTTACTCGTTTGTTAATGTCTCTATACCGCCCTTGCTAAAAAATGCATTGATGATGATATATATATATATATATATAAATATAAATAAATGTAGTATTCAATATTGAGAGAGACATTTACCTACGAACATCGTGATTCTATTCATTACAATCATACACATGATTTCGTATCTATCTTATACTTTAAAGATTTTGCCTTTTTCAACCTTCAATTCAAAGGCCAATTAATTACCCTATCTTGAAAAACATCGATTGTGAAGTGATTACTTTATTAGTTAAGGCAAAGTCTTTGACATTAATTCGGCTTTGTTTAGACCCGCTAATTATATGATCTTACAAACTGCCCTGTCAAGGACAGCCATGAGGCTCCACAAAGGAATTCGTCGGTACTTCCTTTTCCTTAAATACTGTTAATTATGGACAAGTTCTTGGCTGGCTACATTTCATAAATAATTAGAATCTAGTTGCTATAGCAACAAATTTTGTTTCAAGTACAACACGCATTATGGAATCAGTCAAAGAACACTAAAAAAACTCAATAATGTCAACACATAAAATTAGTTATTACTGACGAAGTAAAATTTCCTAGTTCTTAAATCACAGACTTTCTACAAAATGCTCTATACTTTAGGAAATAGAAAACATAGACCTATTTATAGTTATTCCTATTTGCGTAAAAATTCTATGAAAGGCAATCATTAAGATGTAATGTATTTTATTTCACAGCAAAGTGAATATGAAACCCAAATATAAAGTGAATATCTACGAATGACAGTTATTTCATTCTAGTAATTTAAATGGACACCGGGGAGCTAGATTCTTTTTTTTATTATTATTATTCTCTTTATTTATTTCTTTTATCTTAAATTTAGGTTTTTATAAAATTGACATAAAAAGTAAAATATAAAAATATAATACAAAACATAAAAACTTTATAAAAACCTAAACCTAGAGTGCCGCCAGCAACGGAGCAAGGCTCAAGCTACCAGCGGTCAGGGCATCAGAGAAAGAAACCTTCTGACAATACGTGCCGTATCCAAGAGTACTGCCTTCTGTATCTGTCCCTTGATCCAGCCATCTAGCGAAAGCCTCTTTAGATGTTGGTCAATAATATTATAATTATTAACTACGTGGACTCCTAGATCAATTGCTAGACAGGACGTCCGGTCTTTAAGTGGATGAACAACATTGGGAAATGGCTGGAAATAACTCCAGTTCTTTCGTCCATTGCAGTGGCTAGTGACTAGCGCAAAACAAAGCAAGCTTGATTTACGCCATACTGGTCAAGTCAAGACTGCATTCTCGTTAAGACGTAGTCTCAACAGTGGAATGTAGGTAAATTCTTCGATAAAATATCGAAGTAGGAGCGGACTTTTGAATAATATAGAACAGAATCTTGCCCTAAGTTAGCCGAATACAAAATGAGAATCGTTAAGAAGTCATTAGGGGAATATTTGCTCGATGTAACGCAGGAGCAAACTTTGCTTATCGATGGGAATACGAGTATATTTCCAATTTCCGTGCAATATTCTATATGTTTTAAACTCATCAGTGTACGATTTTGACTACATAATCATTATTTTAAACTGTAGATAGAAAAATGAAATGTGAAGTGTTAGGTGCAGAAAAGTTTCTTCTAAAGTCTACAAAGTATTCATAGTTCCTATAAATGTCATTTGAAAGACAAATAAGGGAAGCGTTTCGGCTCAAAGTGAGTATTTTTATAAACTTTTTAAATTCATATGTAACACATTCAAATACATCATGATGGTAGGAGCTTTTCTTCGCCTATCATAAGTTTTTCTTGTAGGGACGATTCATTTTGAATTATTTAGTTAGGTTGGTTAAATATTTGTAAGCATTCAAAAAAATATGACAGACATAGGTACTTACATCTCGTATATTCTAATTGTATTAAGAAATCTGCCCATGCTGGTTTGGGAGAAAAGAAAAAACATAGAATATACCAGCTGCTTTTCCGCGCAGACCGTAAAAGCCGGTCAAGGGATTGGGCGAAAATCTAAGGAATCACATTGATAGGCGATGCGGATAGCAACCCATCGAACTTTGATTCTGCTTTCCACCTTTACGCTCATTACAATGCTAAACGTGGCCTGTAGGTTTTATGACCTTGGGCTGTGTCTACCCCACAAGGGATAAAGACATAATAGTACGTATGTATGTATTAAGAAATAAGACATAGGACCAAATCCACATGGCCAATATAAATTTTTTTGGGCATGTCAATGTCAGTGGGCATGTCCCATAGCTTATTTTTTAATTAAATAAGAGGTTATCAGAAGAAAGTATTGTGAATGTATAAAAATAATACTTATTTAATACTCATAATCATCATCATTTCGTGTAGGTGACACGGTCAGTCGACCATTCACACCCTGGTGTCAGAGTTCTGCTGAACTGCCTCTCGGCCTCTGACGTGGTTCCTTAAACGACTACCAGATGGCAACCGGGACCAACGGCTAAACGTGCCTTCCGAAGCACGTCTTTCTTATCAGACATTCAGTTGTTTCATGCCTGCAATGTCCTAGCCAAACTGGAAACAACTTAACAAAGTATGCTTCCCGTGGTAATCGAACCTACGACCCCCGGGTCAACAAGGCAAACGCCTTAACCACTGGACCACGGAGGCAGTTAATTTATTACTTTAATACTTACGTCTGGTGTTAACAGTCCAATGAGGTACGGTGTGATGATCCCCGAAAGTGTCGAAGTGCCATTGATCATTGCTGTCAGAGACCCCGCGTAGTTTGGTGCTAGATCCAATGCGTTTACCTAAATAAGTGAAAAAGTTAATTACTTTATCATCATCATTTATAACTGCTTCTCTTCGCACATATTGTAGAAGCCATTTAAAGGAATAACAACTTATTTTAAATATACCTATTAGTACAAATCACACAAATTGAGCTAACCCTCAGTAACCTTAAGTGTGGGGTTAGCTCAATTTGTGAACTCGTATCGCAAGATACTTACTCAACGTTCCTATATTTTATAATAGATTCATTACATAAATACATATCCAAAACCCAGGATAATCTGAAAAAGAACCTGTTCCATCATGCATGACCTGGCCGGGGATCGAACCCGAGACCGTGCCATGCATGACGCAATGACACAGGCTTGCGTGTTAACCACTGCACTATGGAGACCATTGGAGGGATAATTATATACCGATTAATGAAAAAAAATAGAGGTTTTGGATTAATTCATTAGATATTCATAAAATAGAAACATGTTACTGTCTTTTAATCTCTTATTCACCCATTGACTTACCATTAGCTTAACACTAATACATTTAACATATTACTTCTCACATTTTCATAACATGTTTAATAAGCATTTCACCCATATATCATCTAGAACATCTGCAATAAAATTTAGTACCCACCTTCATACCGCTGTAAAAGCCGCCCATAAGGGCCATCGAAGCGATGAAATAGCCCACAGCTGCGAACCGATCGCACCCCGCGTACGAAGCCAATATGATACAAATGGCGGGACCTGTGGCAGCTGTGAACAAATCGTAATATCAGTCAGATATATTGGGCGTAATAAGCTGATATTGTTTTGGGTAACTGGCTAAATTTGTGTATTAGTATTGATAGAAGTAATTTATTTCTTCAAATCGCGTAGGGCCAAATTCATTTTGATGTGTTGTCGTATATTGAAAACACACAGATGTGTCGGTGTTTGGTAACGGTATCACGACTTCAATGTTTTTTTACCTCATTTCAAAAATGTCAAACGCGATAAAGACGTTTTCACTTCAAAAATATATGCATGAAAAAGTAATTTTATCATGGCGGACTGATTTCAAGATTGGATCTCTTTCAGTCAACCAGCGAATAATTTAAGAAATTAATGGATAAAAGCCGCACATAAGGGCAAAGAAATAGCCCACAGATGCGAACCGATCGCACCCCGCGTACGAAGCCAATATGATACAAATCGTGGGACCTGTGGCAGCTGCGAACAAATCGTAATATCAGTCAGATATAATATATTTATAATAATATATAATATTGGTTAATGGGTTTTTCCCATCTCAAAAATGCCTAACGCGCCATAAAAAGTTTTCACTTCAAAAATATAGGCACGAAAGAATAAGTTTATAATGGCAGACTGATCCCAAGATTGGATCTCCTCCAGTCAACTAGCGAATAATTTAAGAAGGTAATGGGTAAAAGCCAAATAAGGGCCATCGAAGCGATGAAATAGCCCACAGCTGCGAATCGATCGCACTCCGCGTACGAAGCCAATATGATACAAATGGCGGAACCGGTGGCAGCTGTGAACAAATCGTAATATCAGTCAGATATATTGGGCGTAATAAGCTGATATTGTTTTGGGTAACTGGCTAAATTTGTGTATTAGTATCGATAGAAGTAATTTATTACCTCAAATCAAGTTGAGCAAAAACAAATTTAGATCGTTTGTGTGTGATGTATTTAGGGCATTAGTAGTGATTGAAGCAGATTTATCAATTGAGTGAGTTGAGCTCAAACAAATTTTGATGTTTTTTGTGATATCTTTATTGTACATCGAAAATACACAGAGGTGTTGGTTTTTAGTAACGGTATCGCGAGTTCAATGGTTTTTTCTCATTTAAAAAAGGCCCAACGCGCCTAAAGAAATGTTCACTTCAAAAATATAGCGACGAGAGTAATTTAATTATAGCGGACTGATCCCAAGATGGAATCTCTTCCAGTCAACCAGTTAGAATAATTGAAGAAATTAATGGATAGCATTTTTGTATGTATGTACCTATGTTTACTTCTCACATCAGTACTCCAAATAAGATACAGGCAACGTAAAGTAGGTAATATTATCATAACTTTTAAGTTACTTGATCATCGGTTCAATTGTTTATATTATGAGATACTAAAATAAAGGTTCATAAGGTCCAAATGGCGGTAATTTCTAGTATCTTTAAAAAAGGCGATAAACTTTAATCACCTACTTTTCATCAACTTTTTGACATTCAAGAATAACTCTTAAAATATACTTATTTCGTATAGTATAAAAAACAAGATGAGCAGAATAGCTAATAGATAAAATCTTATACTTAATATAATCACTTTTTAGGTACACAATAAAAACAATAGCATTACTATATTTTGCGATTAAAATCAACAAATTGGAAATGGCGGGACCCATAGCAGCCACGAATGAAACGTCAGTCTGGATTACTCTGGATATATTGGGCGAACGTAATAAGCTGTGATATTGTTTTGGGTTATGGCATCGAGGGGACATGTTGGGATGTAATTAAGTTTCCCATTGGTAGAAATCTATACTGATTGTTTTTCCCATGGGAAAAATAAAAGATTTACGTACTGCAAGTTACGCTGCAAAAACACAGACAATCGAGTAATAATTACTTTTTGGGCATCCTACCTAAGGTGACCGATAAGCGATATTTATTATTCATAGTTTTGCTCTACTGTGTCATATACTTTTTATGCAGCTTCATATTTCGGAGCGAGGTGTACAGACCGTAAAAAACATTAGGTATAAATCGCTGTCGCAAAGCTAGCATCTAGGGTTATCGCAATTATACATACTCGTACATATTAGTCACGTCTTTAACTCTTTGGAGCTTACAGAACCTAGGGCTATAAGCCCTGAAGGTCACGTGTAGAAATGTATCTGGTTGTACGAGATAAAAATAGAGAGAGAGAGAGAGAATAAATATTGCATGGCTAACCGCATCGCCTATTGACATATTTTTTTTTAATTTTCCACCATTATCCGACCAGCTTTTACGGTCTGCGCGGGAAGACAAACAGCAGGTATATTATAACTTTAGTTTTTTTTTTACAAACAAGCAATCGTCATATGTCTGCTCTGGCTAATATTTCTGGGCTCTGGTAGTACAGAGAGGGTCGTGTTCCTGCAGTGGAGACTAAAAAAAGAGCTGATGATGATGATGACAAGGAAGCAAATACAAGAAGAGTTATATGTTAATACTTTTAAAGCAGACTAAGCAGCAAACTAGTACTATTGTGTTCATGATTTAAGAGGTCTACAAATGCGACATTCAGTATATCTTTTTCTCTCCTCGTTGCCAGAATCTAACAATTGGGCAAACTGCCCATGGTAACATGGGGATATACGTATATTAGACAAAAGTAGAATGTTTCAAGAACTAACTTTAAAAGTGGTATATTGCAACTATGGGTATGGTTTTTTAGACTTAATACTTCTATATCTTCAGAAGATCTTCCATATCTCCTTAACTTTTTATCTTGGACATTGGATCAATTTATGGTTTGCCACTTCAGGGGTTATAGTCTATTAATAAAAAAGTAAAAAATACCAGCCATGTGCGAGTCGGAATCGCAATCGAAGGGTTCCTTACGACCATGCAATATTCTCAATAACTGTTGTTCATTTTTTTGTTACGTGTAGCGGCAACAAAAATTAATCAGATTCTGTGAACAATTCAAGTCTCTACCTATTTCTGTTTAATAGATACACCGTATGACAGACGAACAAAAAGAAGGACATCAGAGGTTTAGTAATAGGGTCCCGTTTTTAACTTTTCGGCACAGAACCCTAAAAAACAGACATGTACACGGCCTTACTAGCAGCACAATTATTAAGATACAGACAACGTGTATAATTACTTTTATTAATTATTCACCCATATCTACCCCTCTCGGGTAGCTATGACAACCGAGGGGATCCAATTAAAACGATTACTAAGGGCAAGACGTGTGTGCGTGTGTGTGTAAGTGTAATTATATTTATGTAAGTGATAACTTACCAAAAATTAAATAACTTATAGTCACAAAAATTAATGACTTACTTAGTGGTTGTCAATTACGAATAATAAATTTATATCGTTTATTTTACCGTCTAAAATCCCGAGATGCATTGATAGTATTTACATATGTTAAGCAACTCCAGGCGTGGTTGCTACTAAGATGGGTCACCACAATTGGCATAAAAATATCTGAAGTCCCTCTGTGCTTTGTAAGACATGTTCATATATTCTGATATCTATGGACATGTTAAAGGCATCGATTTCCTCACTGTCATCATTGCCTGATAGTCGGCGAGCTACGTCAGATACTTTTAACCAGCTTGTTACTTCTGAAACTAGAGTTGGTCGCTTCCACGCGCAAAAAATATACTAATATACAGTGCTACATAAGGATCATTTGGCACGTGGCAATAATCGGAACTAAACGCTGTCATTGCCGTTATCTTGTAAAGCGTCACTTTTGGAAGATAGCTCGAATTGAAGTTTGTGGGGATATTTCGTGTTTTTAATTCCATTTAATAAATTAAGAATATTTTTCTGGCTGGCTAATTATACTCGTAATTACACACAGCACCCCCATTATAATGTCATCCAAGTGCCAAATGATCCTCGTCGCACTTGTATCAATATACTAACCTATGGTAGTGTGTATAATCCTGCCAGTTTTGATTGAATGCCACTTCCGAGTGACGCAGATGTCGCAAACCCAGCCAAATATGAATGAGCTGATCCACATAGCCAGGTACGGGATGGCAGTCAGTGTACCAGTGGTGGCTATATTGAATTTCAGGACATCCGTCATATACTTCGGTAGATCTGTGACCATAGTGTAGTAGCCCCAGTCGTGGCCAACCTGAAATATAACATTAAAGCATTATTAACAAAAAAAAAAAACAACTGCCCTTTTTATTTGGTTTTATTGGACTCCATAATATGATATCGGTGTAGTTTAGTGTTATATATGCTCGTGCTTATGAGCAATTTGTGAAATAGTTAAAGTAGATGTTATATGCTCGTATAGATTTGTCACCAAACGCTCCCACAAGGCTACCAAAGAATATACACCAACTTTGATGCCACTTGTTAAAAACTAAACTGTACAACACCGATACTTAGTATCTCATTAAACTGGACATTGGCAGAATCCCTCAAATCTCAGTGGAAGCCATAATATAAAAGAAAAATAAACTTGTTATACTCCGGGGAAGAATACGAATCTAGTGACACCTTACACTTTAAAATCTGTAAAACCGTTTAGGTTAAAGGGGGCATCAATGAAACATACAGTCACCCTATTTACATACTGCAGACATACATACGCGCAAAAACATTACCCTTCTTCTACCAAGAAGTATGTATAAATCGGGTTTAAAGAGATTATTGTTATAGGCAAACTAAATAATACCGTTTGGCGACAAGAAGCCTAGGCTGTTATTTCGTTTAACCGATTTGCATAGATAGTAGTAATAGTTGTCCAATTAAAGAACGCAGCCAGCATTTTGCTACCATACTTCACGGATATTCTTTTTCTTCAATATTTGTCCTTATAAATACTAATTTCTAGCTAACGTTAGATAAAACCTTACTTACGTCTCGAGTGACAATAAAAGCACACCGAAAGCCTGTCCGATTTAAGCTAACACAGTTGTCTCAGGATCAACTGTAGTCTAAGTCTCAGAAGTCGTTTAAGTATCTTTGAGTCTTATCTTTAGAACTTAAGTCCAATGACCACAATGAGCTTTGAAATTAAACTAAAGCCTTTGAGACTAAATAGTTTGTTTGAAGGACATTTAAGTTATAATTTAATGTGGATTTTAATTACTATTGTTTAAATATAGAGAGATAATAATTATAAAGTCCAACCCTTTTCTTATTGTAAAAAAAAAAAGATTGACTTCTTAATTCGATTCAGTTCGCTTATCTAATTAAGTTAGAAAAGTGATTATTATTTCATTAACAAATCAATGTCTGTATTTTTTTAAATGAAACTCTCAATGTGTTTATTTTTTAAAAATCAAGTAAATTATTTGACGGTTAAACGGTAAAATTTTAGTAAAAACTAGCATATTTCTCCCAAATCTTTTTTGTCATTACAAGTACACCTCAGAAGTAGTTAGGTGCTTTGAAACACCGCAGCCACAAGCATAATTGCTAAATACGCAGTACCTATTCTGAAAAACTTTAGTAATTAGTGCCGAATTTTCTTGTATTCGCAGTGAAACTAATTAGTTGAATTAACATTCAGTGAGCGCAACGCCAAGACAAACAAAAGCAATAAATAAGCGACATAGTTCTGAAACTCAGACGTTGTAATTTTGCGTAAATACGAGAAAATAAATGCCTACAAAAAGCCAAAATTGGCATTTTTTCACAACAGGATAAAGCAAATCATACCTAGTAATATGACTTGTAGTTAAGTAAGCGTTATGTACTGATCCAGATTTTATTTTTATCACGATTTCGCAGTTTTCCTACCAAGAAAACATTTTCGAAAAGCGTAAAAAGTTTTTAAAATTTTATTTCATAACCAGTGCTCTGATGGATCAAATGAGGAAGAGTTATTCAGTCCAAAAATCGTCAACATCGTGACGACATTGATGAGGATCATGCAGGAATGGTAGATTTTATAAAAAATTCTGATATATTAGTACCTAGCTGAAAAAGATTGCAAATAGAGCTGCTGAACAAAATTATTAAGTTACCAATACGATATGCTGAAGATGTTAACTCATTTGTGTGTTGTTTTCGTTAGCTATATGTACGCCTAAAGGAAAAATTGTGACATTCACTTTAAGTTAAATTAATTTGTGTACTTCCGCCACGAGTAAGTTCATGAAAACTGCTATTGCAAGCTGGCCAGCTTATTATATTGTTGCTTGTAACTTTGACTTCCGCAAAGTAACACCTCAATCAATTCAAAATCGTGAATTTGTAACTTCAGTATATTAAGAGCTTTTAGGTTAGCAAGGTATTTTTTTACTAATATTCATGGAGATATATGTACAACGTACTTATATTCCTATTTTTTGAAAGCTCTTTTCATAGTAAAACAAAAAATAATACTTGTAAGTTATTCATTATCTATACTTCTAATAAGAATAAAAGGTAGCGTGTTTCTATCTCCTCATGATAATTAATCTTGCATGTACCTTAAAGCACCATGGCCGTGGCACGCTTTGAAGTTGAGAACGAAACGTCCTTTAATGATTGAGAAATTTAATTTGTTTGATCAGTCAATTCCATTCTCGCAAGGGCAATATATTAATTAAGTCTGGGACGTTTATAAGGGCATTTATTATGTAAGTTAATTTGGAAATTCAATTAATGTGTAATGTCATTAATCTGAGAGAAACCTCGAGGGTTCATTGCAAATAGCATCTATTAGTGGCGACTAGCGTTTTTTGAAATTACTATTTTTCACTGAGAATTAAGTATAACTTTTTGGTGTATGGTATATTACTACAAAGTTTTATTCTGAGTGAAAAATTCTGTTTCTATAATTGTAATACGAAAAGATGCATAATTAGCAAGAACAGTATTATTTGTAAAAAAAAACACCCCTGGTCTGAGCACTAAACTATTCAATTTTCGGATTGGTTTTATTTTTCGGTTTCGTTTTATTTTTCAGATTCTTTTTTTTTCGATTTTTAACAGTATTTATTTTTATAAAAATAGTACACGTTGGCTACTTCGGGAGTAATTAGGGCTGAGTTTTTCGAATTTGCGTCAATTCAATGCGAAATCGATTTTATAAATGTAAGCATATTATAACATCGAGTTGCCAGAAGTGCCTCAAGAAAACGCCGTTCATGCCATCTTGCAGGACTATATCTTGATCGACCAGTCATAAAGAACAGGAAACTAGCATTACAAACAGGGGAGAGATCTCTTACAACATTCTTGTCTGCACCATTGACTGGTTTGTAGAGGTGTGCGGAATATATGTTAAAACCGATATTGGTAACATAATATTAGCAGCAAAGGACATGACATGAATATATTAGTTATTCCATATCTAAGAAATATGAAAACGTTCAACTAAAATCAAACTTGGGGCGTTCCTGGTTCCATCGGTACTTAAGGGCCCGCCCTAGGCCAGCAAAATCAAAGTTAGCGCGGAGGCCGACGCTTGGTCAAGCGTTGGCTATTTTGGATATTTTCTTTTACAAAGAATATTTTTAGAGAGATTAAAAAAGAGTATTTTGATGACTGCTTAATCTGTTATGCAATTATTATCCAAAGTTTAAGGTTCATTTTAATTTATTTCGTTAAGATTAGTTTTTTACCAAGATGATGATACCTATAAGATGTGATTTCGGGACATCTTGGCAATTTCTTTTTATTTGCTGCATTTTTATTACAACTTGAGTATACCAATAATATAGATATAATAGGCGATCATTCAAAGCAGTGTCAGATAATGCGGACCCTTAAGTAGCTATGTTATATCAAAACCGCAAAAAAGTGCACTACAAATAACAGTGTTTATAGTAGTTTCATTAATTGATATGGCTTATAAAGCTAAGAAAGCAATCTTCTTAACTGTTATTACCTGTTACTTTGTAACACAACATTTGATTAGAAACTTCAAATAATTGTAACACATAAATAAGTACTATCAGGATCCGGTAACAGTTTTCCTTCTCTGATTGCAGGCATTATTTTTTATGTTAATTACGACAGTTTAACAAAGACCAAACCTTCATAACAGTAGTTTGTTCCATGAGTTAGTTGATTCTATGATAAAATGAAGAAGGCAATATTAATATTCTTGCTAAACTACTCAAACTGTAAAACATCAGATTAAAGTACTTACAGCAGCAAATAGAAGAGCCCACACAGGCACAGATCTGACGATAGCCTTCCAAGGCACGGGATCCCTGACAGTGTTCTTGTCAGCACTGGTGACTGTTTCGTTGAGGTACTTCAGCTCTTCATCGGATATGTAGGGGTGGGTGTTGGGCGTGCTGTAGCAAAGGATGCTCTGAAATAAATAAAAAATAGGTTGAAAATACGTAATAATTTAACGTAAATAGCGATTAATAGATGTTTTTCCCTTTGGTAAACTAAAGATCTACTTTAGAGGAAAACTTGATGGCTTATTCTGCTATCTTCTAAATCATTTCATTTTTTTTTTGCTTTTTTTGATATGATCATTTTTACAGATACTTTTCAAATGTTTGAAAATTAATCAACAAAACCTAAAATTATCTACATTTAGAAATATATATAGATATAGCCTTAAACACTTTTTCTTACAGAAATATTATAATTGGTAACCAGTTATTAAGGAGTTATTTCGTTGCTTACGTTAGCATACATTATTATATACTAGCATAATCAAATGCTCACGTGGTGTAATTAGTACCCAATAAAACCAGCACAAACCAGTACGAAAGAGTTATAAAATAATTTTGCATAATTATACATGCGAATGGCATAAAATTATGACAAACGTGATTCGTTTAAACAGTAGCCTTCAAAAATTTTCCGTTTTTATCAATGGAATATTTGATGATAAGAAAGAAATGTTTATTTTAAGTCTTCTGCTGTTTTGAAGTTATCTCTCATATCTTCAAATATACAAGTTGATGTTCTAATAATCCACCCAAATTTTTAACAAATCATTTTCTATTTCGTGTTTTTGTTCGGAGTTCAACCTAGTTATATAATAAAGGAAAGTCAATGCTAAAAGTCATGAGAATTTTATAAAGTCCCAAAAATATATTGTAAATGGCTTAATTTTACTGTGCTATAAACAGACAATGTGGAGTAATTTTATTTCTTAATACACCGACAAGTATTATAATTTATGCAAATAAAGCTGTTACTATAGTCTACCTTACAATAGCTTTTATTGTACAAACTAAATTTATTTAAGTTTCGTACAATATACAATAGAAAAACTTAAGCTAGCATACCCCCATAATCAAAAAGTTGATGGAAGGTAACAAAAGTGAAAAAGGGGTGCCACTTTCAAACCTCTCACTAGCTACAATGGTGATAAGACCACCACTGCGTATCATAATAAAACTTACCCAAAATATGAACCACAAGATGCCAAAGCAGCCGAAGAAGTAGAACACATTAGCCCAATGTCCATCACCAGCCATGAGGAATCCAGACATGAAGGAGCCAAAGATGTTCCCAATTTGAGCTCCACCGAACACCAGCGCCCCCTGCCTGGAACGCTCGTGAGGGGGCACCCATCGGGCTAGCACGATCATCAGGGCAGGCATAGTCGGGCCCTGAAATAGAAAACGGTAAACTTAGTAATTAATTCTGTCTAATTGAATTCCGTTCTTTTTGTAATTGGAAAACGAGAAATTCTAAGTTTTGATCCGATTGATATTTGAGAGAATAAATTTAGGTACACTCAATTGAAAATGAAAACTTTTGGTATTTCAGGTTTTTTTTTAAATTATGGTGGCTGTTTTTGATTTTCAACAATAATTAATTTTTAACTGTTTATTGTACACTAAACGTTTAAGATTTCAGTTTCAGGTTCAGGTCAAATTTCATTCTAGAAGAAACCTCATAAAACCTAGGAATATTGCTCTCAATATTCCCAATATTACAGCAACGACGTGACACCAAGTGCAGTTAAGAAAATTTACATCATGTGACGTGTCGCCTCGTGTCGAATATTTAATGAAGTCCTAGGTCCTTGAACTGTTGGTAACCCTTTAGATCTTCTATAATTTAAACTACAAATAGATGTTATACATATGTTGTTGTTATTGATAAGTAACCATGAAGCGGTATTAAAAATATTGAGCTATTACGAAGAAGATCTTGAGTTCTGGCAGTCATTTTTAGATAGCAGCCAATACTCCAAGACAGATAAAGAACTGTAAGCAACTTAAAAAACCCTGACAAAATTATTACCTACTGACATATAGTTAAAAAAGGAAGTAATTACTATAGCCCAATAAATAAATAAATTGGAACAATGCTAGCCCCACATGTATCGTAGGATGCTAACTCGACGATACGATATTTAATAATAAAACTTATATAAATTTGAAAAAAGAAATATTTTTCATCATGACTTGACCGGGTATCGAAATAGAACCCTGCAATTCAAAGGCACTTGCGGTACCAATTTCCCACAGAGTACGTCAATTAAATTAGGTGTACCAATTAGTAAGGAGTGATAATAAGCAATAGATACTGTTAAACAGAGGAAGCAGTAAACTTAACCTACCGTTAAATGCGTCGCTATTGTCAGCAAGTTGTCAGCATACAAAAGTAGAAATAGAAATTAAACTTTTTTCATTTAATATAATTGCCTTTACGTCTTATTGCAAAAGCAATAAGACCAACTGACATATAGCTAAGTAATAAAAAGCTGCAGTAACTGCTCTGAGCACTTAAACCGTTTGCTTAGTACTTCCTATTTAAGTGATTGTAAGGCCTCTGTTTACGCGTTTTAATATGTTGGTTTGTTCTATGACTGTTCTTTAAAACATTGTTAAGTACTCTGTATCTGTACTTGGAAGACAAAAATACGGCTCACTAACAAGACAGTGGTCACCTTCCAGATGTTCGTAGACGGAAACGTACAAGATTAGGATAGAATGTCATCAGTTAAACATTACTGGAAAGAGATTGTCATGATATGTTTATTGTATTAGCATGTTTATTATATTAGCATTGCGCTTGTATAAAATGATGAATGGTGAATGACGCCTCGCACTTTAAAATCGTTCAAGCCAGTTAAGCTTCAGGAGGCGACAATTTAACAGACATACTTATATTAACACATACATATTGACATACTTACGGGCAAAAAAACATTAGCCTCCTTCTGGGTGGGAGAATCACGTAAAAAAGATCTTAGTACCTATTTTCTTAAAAGGAACATAAGAGGTTATTACATCTACATTTTATAATTTTTCTGGCAATCGACAATATAATAAAAACTCACCTCGCCCATTCCTTGCAGAACTCTCAGTATAAAGAGCCACGTAGCGCCGCCAGCGATCACCACGATTGGCGTCAGCAATGTAAAGATGGCGGTGCTCAGCAAACCAATGCCTAAAGTCCATTTGCCGCCATATTTTTCCGCTAAGTACCCTCCCGGGACGTGGGTAATAGCGTAGCCGTAATAGAACCCGCTGAGAATGAGGCCTTGAGTCGATTCTGACCAGTCGAAAATCGCGTGCTGAAATTTAAAATGAAATATTTGAGACAACGAATTATTAAAAGTCTTTAATTTAAAGACACCGCATTGCGCATTATA
The DNA here is from genome assembly GCA_963082605.1 of Rhodophaea formosa. Taxonomy (NCBI): domain Eukaryota; kingdom Metazoa; phylum Arthropoda; class Insecta; order Lepidoptera; family Pyralidae; genus Rhodophaea; species Rhodophaea formosa. The sequence goes on along the minus strand of OY720213.1, from coordinate 9,013,919 downwards.
TAAAAGACCTGACTGCCGTTATTGACAGTTTACGTCCACTATACAGATTTTTTGCTGACGTTACAGAGCCTATGACACTCCCGGAAAGAATTCGAATCGAATGACACCTTACACATTAAAATCGGTCTAGCTGTTTCGGCAACAATGGATACACACATACGTGCGAAAGGCATGACACTCGTTTATGGTGGGCCAGACGGGTAATTACATAACCCCATATGTGTTGCCACTGTATCCTATTAAGTACCTTAATTATTTCGTGTAAAATTTGATCGTACATCCTTTGGTTCTCTGCCACAGGGAACGGAAACAAAATAATAATAATTGGTTTCTTGCACATTCAAAGTCATCCTCAAGGCTTTGTGTTATCTATATGATAAGCAATAGCTAGAATACTTTTTGTTTTCCGCAACATTTCATTGTATTATGTTAAGCGCCTTAAATCAAAGATCCAAACAAGTTGATAATTAATTTCGCTAGTTAGTGAGTCACTAATCCTGTTTTCTTAAAAGGGATATTAGAGGACATTACATCTAAACTGTAAAATATTCCTGGCAATCGGTATTATAATAAAAACTCACCTCAATATACCTAAAGGGAATACGAGCGCTTATTGAAGCGCTCGTATTCCCTTTAGGCATTAAACTGCCGGTAATAGTACTTTCCACTCTGAATAATTAATCATAAGGAAGCTTTTCATTTCATTTTGTGAGTAGGTACCAAAGTATTCAAAGTTCTAGTTAAGTTCAGAGGTCAGTTTTGAATATTGGTTGTTTAGAATATTACCTCGATTATTATCGCTGAGTAAACTAACTGAACAACGCCGAAAAGTATTTTGATTTTGCAACGGTTGGACGGTAAATAATCTAGCCTATAAACGATTAAGAAAGGCTTTTTAGGATTACCTTTGTACACTTAGTAATAAAATTTTGCCCACGGAATTTCTAATAGGTAATGCAAGCATTAGTTGTAAGGTCGATATTGTAAACCTATTAATAAATGAAAAAGGCTTGATTAACCTCTCCAACCCGTCTGGCCAGCGTGGAGAGTGTAGACAAAATTCTCTGACTGCTCAGGCTAGTATATGGCTCTGGTAGTACAGAGAGGGTCGTGCTCCTGCAGTGGAGACTGGAAGGACCTGATGATGATGATTAACCTTAAAATCCATAAAAAAAAGCTAGTAACAATGTAAAACATCAACTCAAAAAAGTTGATATATACCAATTTCGCTAGTTTGTGCGTTTGTGGTAAACACCAAAACGTGCTTGTATTCCCTTTGAGTCTCAAGTTTCCCGTTAACAGTACTTTCCACTCTCAATAATGATTGGGAAGCTTGTCCTGTAATTTGGAAAGTATAAAACCATGTTCCAGTTTGGTCCCGAGGTCATATTAGAATATTTATACCCATAATAATATCGTCAAGTAGAATAACAACGTAGATAAATATTGCCTTATTTTGCTTTTATTACTTTTAACAGATTGTTAAAGGCAATCTCTGTTTTTAATAGTTACCAAAGGCATATAATTATGGGACGGGCTACAAAGTTTCTCGGAAAATGTGAATGTAAGAAAATAATACCCGTTATTAGAAATGATATATTGTTAAAAGAGATAACTCAAAATGAATAGCGTAAATTAAGTTGTCGTAGTTAATAATATTTCTTTTTTTTTATTTTCTTTTTCTTGATTCTTCACGTCCAGCGATTTCCAAAAAATATTCCTACGTCAATTCTGTGCAACCCATAACAACTAACGAAGTTCAAACAGCTCTTAATACTATGAAGTATAATAAAAGCCCTGGACCAGATGGTATAAGCTCTGAACAATTAAAACTTGGAAAAAGCATCTTAATACCTAAACTAACACATCTATTTAACACTATATTATTTACAGGAAAGCTACCTCATAAATTTTGTCACTCTAACATATCATTGTTATTTAAAAAGGGCGACAAATCTGAAATAGGTAATTACAGGCCAATAAGTCTTACATCTCACATATATAAATTGTTTATTAAAATTATTCAAAATCGAATTGCTCCACAACTGGATGAATGTCAACCGCCCGAACAAGCTGGTTTCCGCCCCAACTACTCTACCACGGATCACCTTCATACACTCAACCAACTGATAGAGAAACACATAGAATAACAAGAAAGAACCTCTTTATATAGCATTTATAGATTATTCGAAAGCCTTTGACAGCGTTAAACACAACTCATTATTCACCGCTCTACGAAATCAAAATATTAACAACACCTACATTTACCTTCTCCAAATTATATACTACAATAGTACGGCATCCGTTCAGACACAAAAACCAGGAGCAGCGTTCAATGTGGAACGAGGCATAAAGCAGGGCGATCCGCTGTCTCCTCAGCTCTTTACAAGCTGTCTCGAGGAGGTCTTTCAGAAACTGGCAGTCTCCTGGGAGAGCATGGGCATTGTCGTCGGAGAGAAAAGATTAACAAATCTTCGCTATGCCGACGATATTGTTTTATTCTCGCATTCAGCTTCCAATTTGCAAAAAATGCTCCAAGACCTGAGCGCGGCAAGCCTTGAGGTTGGACTGGCGATGAATCAGTCAAAGACCAAAGTCATGACAAACAGCACCAAAAATAAGATTGAAGTGAGTGGGCAGGTTTTGCAGCATGTTAAGGAGTATATCTACCTGGGCCAAGTAGCATCCTTCGAAAACAGGCAGGAACAAGAAATTGATCGTCGTATCAATAATGCCTGGAAGAGCTACTGGTCCATGAAGGAGTTAATGAAGGGTAGCCTTCCACTCACACTTAAAAGAAAGCTCCTGGACATCTGTATCCTGCCTATTCTGAGCTACGGCGCACAGACGTGGTCTTTGACTGAAGCTCAAAAGTCCAGACTCAAGGTATGCCAAAGAGCAATGGAACGTAGCATTTTGGGCTTGCGCCTCATAGATAGAGTGCGCAACACTGAGCTGCGTTCTCAGACACAAATAGCAGATGTGGGGGTAAGACTGCCAGACTGAAGTGGAACTGGGCCGGACATGTCTGTCGGATGCCACCTGAAAGATAGGCAAAATTGGCTACATTTTGGATGCCGGATGATCGTCGCAGTAGAGGCAGACCAAGGTCGAGATGGCGGGACGACCTGGACAAATTTTTAATAGACTGGCAAAATATCGCAGCAAACAGGGACGAGTGGAAAAATAGGGGGGAGGCCTTTGCCCAGCAGTGGGACAGTACACCTACAGGCTGATAAAAAAAAAAGTTAATAATATTGTTCACTTCATTTCGTAAGTAGTAAACCATGTTTAATACAATTTCGAGGCTAGGTCCTGAAAATGACGCTGAGTAGAATAAGGATCGATTCAGGTTTTGAAAGTGTTTCATAATGCTAAAATACTAGTCATAAGATTCGCAAGCTCTACACTTGTAGAGCTTGCGAATCTTATGACACTCACAAAGCCACTTGGCTTTGTGAGCTAACAGCCACTTGTAAGAAAACCAAATGCTACAAAGCATTTATACAGGTAAAATTATTTAATAGGAGATATAGATGCTTAGATTAAGTACGTTTGTTTTATTTTCTACAATAATCTTTACTTGAACACCCACCCAGTATGAAATGTTTTCATGCGTATGTACAAGTATGTATGAAGTGAGTGTGTCGGACGTGGGTATGTCTGTCCCATTGCTGCATCCTGTAGCCTCAACGGCTTGACCGATTTTGAAGTGTGAGGTATCGTTAGCTTTGTGTTCTTCCTCAAAGTGTCATAGGCTATGTGACGTCAGTAGACAATTAATATGGGGATATAGTAGCTGTCAAAAGAGTAGACGTTTTTGTTTAACAAGTGTACCATCAACTTGTTAATTCTAGTAATACATGCTCCTTGAGATACCAACATTTATAATGTTAAGATAGCCTTCGTATACATCTTAAGATAACAAATTAATCTTTTGAAAGTATGTTTAATGTAAATAGTTATGAGATTATACAAGACGGTACTTTCAAGAATGAATAAGATATGTGATCTCTTATTAGTACATTAAGAAGATAAAGCAATATTTAAACTACTTGGAAATTTTATTTGATTTGCTGGTTAGAATCTAATTAGCTCAAGTGATGAGCTTCAATAAATATTGATAGTACCTGGCACCCATTTTTTGACAACTACACCATATGGTTAGGGAAACAAATTTAAGATTACCCTTTTTTTTGGTAGTGATAATTTAAAGTCTAGTTTTTAACATGAAAACGAAATACCTACTTTTTTCTGCCAAAAATCAGGAATAAAATTTCAACCACTCCATGACATTTTGGATCATTATCATTTGACGTACTATCGAAAACATTATACTCATACACATAAATTTTTCTCGATTTCGAACTTGGTTACAGAACAAAAGTTTTTCGTTTTTATGAAGAGAATGTGAATTGAAATTATCGCAAGTTCGATATCAAACACATCCATAATATTATTAAGAGGAACGGTTTAAGTGTTTATTTGCACGGCATATGCTACGAGTTTCGCAGCCTGAACTGATTTTCAAAATTCTATCACCTATAAAAAGCTAATTTATCTACGGGTGACAAAGGCTATAATTGACGCGGACGAAGTCACGGCAAAATTGCTAGTTTTATATTTATTTACCTTTATTCAATGTTTTTGGAGGGATTCACTACAAAAGATACTGACCGGTTTCGTAGGAGACGTCCCATTGACCAGGATTTCGCTGTCATCAGGGCAAGCGTAGGGGTCAACGTGACCCTTATCTTCAAGTCTGGTGTCCACCATCTGGGTGACAGCGAGGTTGAGGCAGACGCGCATGGTGTACGCGTTGCAGACGGCGAGCAGTCCCATGATGCCCAGTACATACCGCTGGGGAATTATGAACACTGAGCAGAGAAAATTTTCTCATGTAGTACGGTTTGAGAATTTAAGAGGTAAATGATATTAAATTTCAGAGAACAGAAATACCCGGTGAAATAGTGATCGTTTTGGACAGTTTAAAGAGTGATTCAGCCCGTCTATTTGGACAACTTTTGTTATGGGAACTCTTTTTCACTTTTGCATACAAAAATATTCAGTCGCCTCGTAAACATGAATCCGACGGTTTAAACTTTTTTGAGTTTCCCAATATAGGTCCCAAAGGAAAAGTTGTATTACCCCCTAGAGGGTCTAATACAATCAATATTTCACCGTGAATAGGCACAATGTAATAAAGAATTTGGGCCTTGAACATAGCTTAAAACAAATTTGAAGGCATGGCGACAGCCGGCCTCGGCCGATTGTGTTTTGTTTTATTCATTCAAATACCTATGTTTAAAATGCTGTATAGAGAGACCGACTTCTTCTGTTTCATGTATTAACGTCTACGAATAGTTCGTAAACAAAGACATGGTAAGCATGCTATGACTTTTACGAGTGTGTCTAATACGATAATAAACGTTGCAGCCACGTCAAATCAGGAATGCTTGTACTTGTGACAAAATAATAAATAGCTAATATATTTACTTCGTAACGTGTTTAATTTCAGAAGTGTAAAATATATTAAGAAATAAAAATAAAGTAGTAAACCTATTTGCGGTGTTTAGAAACGTAGTTTACGCTTTAAGGCCCCACACTGGGCACACTAGCGACGCCAATAATTTTATTCCTAATACTTTACAAATAGAAATACCTAAATTCAAGAATGTAAATCATATAAGCATTAGTAAATAACCTGAAGTATTTTGAATCATGTTTAGTATTATCAGAAACAGTGAGAATTATGAGAATCAGATTACCGCCAAAAACAGCCGTTTTTAGCGGTAATCACACTCTTTCTCTTAATGACTGATTCTCATAATATTAAAACATGATTCCAAAATTCTTCAGGTTATTTACTAATGTTTATATGATTTACATTCTTCAATTTCATTCTATTTGTAAAGTATTAGGAATAAAACTATTGGCGTCGATACTGTGCCCAGTGTGGTGTCTTAATCACTAAACCAATTTTTATAAAATGTAGCATAAGTACAAATTGTCAAGGGTACAAAAACCTCGTTCATCGTGCCTTCAAAAAAGAAATGTCCCGGAGCAACTTACACGAGCGAAACTTTCTTAAACATCATCGTGTCTTTATTAGTCTTCACTGCAGGAACGTGACCCTCTCTGTACTTCTAGAACCATAATTATATTGGACAGAGCAGTCAGAGGATTTGGCCTCCACTCTCCACGCTGGCCAGACAGATTGGAGAAGTCTCTTTAATGTTTATAAGCTTTGCTTAGTTTGTGTTTCCTAAGTCGCCTACTACGACGTCCACGGGAAGACTTGGAATAATCCTATCCTTCTCTGCCAGGTACAAATTTCCTAAAAACTGATTTATTTTGACTTCTCTGACAATTGGAAATTCGGGATCAGAATCACTCCAAGAAATATTGTGAATCGTCAAAAAGTTTTGTAAAAAACAAAAAAACTTATTAAGTGATTTTTTCTGGGATGTCCATATCTTTCTTGATATAACGGGATTTCTTACGGATTTAAAATTCACCGATATCCTTACTTAATGTTCTTAACTTAGAAAATAATATCGCGTATCGTTAAAAACACTTACGCTTTGATAGAAATTTCCGCCATCTTGGTATCATTGCAGTGCTGTCTACTGGATCGTTTTATTTTATATTACCTGTAATAAAACAAAACTCGTTATATAAAGCAACTACCAGTTAATGGGAAATTATTATTTTTTTATTGGTATACGTATTTTTTTAGTGTCACTTTTTGTATAAAATAATATATTTATAGAGAAATATATGAGAAAACAATAATGTTCATTTGGCTAGCAGATAGATATGAAAATAACGAGAAATAACAATGATACAATATATTTATGTACAACTTTACTACTAATATTAAGCCCAAAGGAAGTAGGTAGGTGAAATGCGAGTTGGATTTGCACAGATCCTCTATCATACTATGATAGTGTATTATCATATTACGGTTCCATCCTTATCTTGAAGAATATGGAACCTGGGGCCCGATTTGTTCACTTCGCACGGTCTTCGGCATTCTTACTCAAGAGTCAATTAGTACGCATATCATCCTTAACAACATCAAGCCAGCATTTTTTGGAGGGACCGGCTTAGATGGCATAAAGATAAAGATATACTTTATTTGGGAGAATAAAAAGCCGGTCATTTGTCCATTTGCCAGTTTGTACTGTCTTTTCTGCTCGATCACAGACATAGAGTGGAGGAAGTTGTAAAATAGGGATTGTCTCACGCGGTCTTTCCGCGAAACTCTGCATATCCAGCACAGCATATTCCACTTCATGGCAAGGGAGACCTCGCGCTTGTGTTGCTCAAGTCAAAGGCTCAAGTACAGGCCATGTAATTTGCGTCAGGCTCAGCGGGCCGTAAAAACTTAAGCCAAATCATTGTTTGTAATATTATAAGTAAAACATATAGCCACGTTTCAACAGCGGATTCCAGGTTCCAAAGTACCATGATCGACAATGCAATTGAAAAAAATCCAAAGGCTTGTAGCTATACCTACTGTCCTGCTACTGCATTACGTTTTCAAAAATAAAAATATATTCTTTTGTTAAACATCTATAAACTCTATTAACCTCTATCTTGTTATAGTCAGATTGGCGAAAATAATTAGAATAAACACAAGAAAAGTAATTATTTAGTATTTTTATTATCAACGTAAAAGCAATAAAATCCCCAACGATACTTTATCAATGTTGATCCTACAGCCACTTCTGTGCTAATTGATGTCAAGTGCCTCTTATGGTTTTTCCAACTACACCTACTGTAATAAATAATCAAATATACAGTTATTGTTAATGAACTGCCCCCGTGGTCCAGTAGTTAAGGCCCCGTGGTCCTTGTTGACCCGGGGGTCGTGGGTTCGATTCCCATGGGAAGCACACTTTGTTAAGTTGTTTCCAGTTTGGTTAGGACATTGCAGGCATGAACCACCTGATTGATAAAAAAGATGATTCCGTGCTTCGGAAGACATGTTAAGCCGTTGGTCCCGGCTGCCATCTGGTAGTCGTTAAAGGAACCACGCCAGAGGCCGAGAGGTGGTTCCGAAGAACTCTGACACCAGGGTGTGCATGGTCGACTGACCGTGTCACCTACACGGAATGATGATGATGATTGTTAATGACTCGTTTATACTGGTAAATCAACTAAATAGTTGTTAGGTAGGTCAAAAAATACGATTTTTTGTAGCTTTCTATGGCAACGAAAAGATTGTAGTAAAAAGTTAGCGCTAGAAAAATACTAAGTAGAAATGGATCGTGTTCTTGACAGCCTTCGCGGCGTACGATATCGGTTAAATACCGTACTTAATTTTAACAGATATTGGTTTGCAGTTCTGGAGATACCCAAAGGAGGGTTTGCCGCCGTAGGCAGCCGTCCGCAAAAACTTTCACCAAATTATTTCACAGCATGAATAGGATGCAATAGCAGCAAAGGACCCCGGGTTCAGACACAACCCAGCTGACAGAATGGACACAAATTGTTGTAAGCGCTCTAATGCAAAGGAATTAATCGTGTCTAGCATAGGTTTAAACCATCATCCGCCTAAAACAAATTGACAATGATAGAGAAAAGTTTTTTGTTGGTTATTGAATTAAACCAGGTATTAAAGTTACCTTGTTTTATAATAAGACACAATTTATCTTGTAAGACGAGGACTTAAGTTTAGTTTTATTCTTTGACTATCTTATTTAAACCATTATCCCGCCAAATTAAGTCAACGCTTATTTTTTTACACTTTCTCAACTATCGTTGTCACCTTTTTAATAGCTACAAATTGTTCGAACCTAATTATGTCTTTTTACGCGATTTATAATAAAACAGTACCTATGCGCTTCTACCACGCTTCTATATACCATTTCCTTTAATATTACTGGTTAAGGCGAAGTAAGTTCACACTCTAGCGCTACCAAGCAATTAATTCATTTACTCCTAGTAAATTACTTGTAGTATTCTTTTTGTTACTTTTCATAGATATTACAATCTAAGTTTAAGAAAACGAATTATTACCGCCAAAAATGGCCACTTTTGGCGGTAATACTTCGTTCTCTTAATTCATCAAATTAAAAATAGTGAAAACTTGTACCAATAATACTACAAGTAACTATTAGCTATTCGATTTTTTAAATTTGATTTGATAGAATTGATCTATAGTTCCGTGGAATTGATTGCTGGGTGGCGCTAGTGTGTGAACTTACTACGCCTTAATAAGGAATTGTTAACAGTTTATTCCAAGTAAATACCTATTGGCATTTCGATAGTTACAAAAGAGAAGGTAAGTCACGAGTACACTGCTAAACAATTGTATTCCTTTCGATATGCACTTGCATTTGAATAAATACCTATCGACAAAATATGTATGGAACGGCTCTCCAAATGATATCATAATTGGCAAAGCAAACAAAAACAGCTTCCTATTAAAGGTCCAAAATCTAAAAAAGCTCATCTATTTACAAGATGAAAAAGATTAACTGTCAAATTAAATACCTATACCAATAATTTAATCTTGCGAATCAATTGTGGACTGCTTATAAAACCCTGTTGATCCTGGTACCTATTCTTTTTTTTTTGGTAATTGCCCATTTTTGTTTACCAATCTTAAAAACGAAAGTATACATTTCGACCTCTGAGAGCAGTAGTTAACACGCCAGCCCCGGTCAGGTCATTATGCAAAAATGATGATAGATACTAGCTGTTACCCGCGGCTTCGCCCGCGTAATATATATCCTATGTCCTTTTCGGTACCCTAACCTATGTGTATGCAAAATTTCATGATGATCGGTTCAGAAGATACGGCGTAAAGCGTAACAAACAAACTCACTTTCGCATTTATTATATTAGTTGGGATACCCGCGTTGAGTATCGAACAGGTTGGCGTAATAACCATTACATTATCAGTAAAATAGTTCTAAATAATAACGATTTGAATTTGACTAGAGCCATAAAAGTGTTGCCACCGTTTTAGACCGTCGTAACATTGTAGTAAATTATTACTACTACTATTTGGCGCTCACACCCGTAATTAGTGCTTAGTAATGCTTGAACTATCACGTTACCGCTATTAAAGCAATCCAAAATGGCGTCTGCTGACATTCAAACAACTAGTAAAGTTTTATGGCTGTGTAAAGAAGCTGATATTTTTGTACTAAGTAGGTACTATTTTGTTGGTATATTGGCAACAACAACTGTAACAGAATGATTACAAATTTATGTGAGAAATGTACTTTGCATCGTTTGTTTGTTTTTCGTGTGTGTAAGTGGCCAACACCGGTGTCAGATTTTTCAAGTTGCTTGAAGGCATTTGACATAGCTGTCTAATCCCAATCCTAATCCCAACTTCCCAACTAATATCATAAATGTGAAAGTGAGTTTGTTTGTTTGTTACGCTTTCACGCCGTATCTACTGAACCGATCATCATCAAATTTGGCATACATATAGGTTAAGGTACCGAAAAGTACATAGGCTATATATTTTGCAGGCAAAGCCGCGGGTAACAGCTAGTATAATATGTATAAGATTTATAAATATAGCCTTTTTGACTCGAAAAGAAGAAGGCATAGCTTACCGACTGCCATCAATGATGACAGCCGGAACTTCTTCAGCCGGTTCTCCGAAAGGCACGCTAAGCCGTTGGCTGGCTGGTACGGAGGAGCTCGAGATGTTTTATGCAACTTGCAGTCACCCATCCAAGTGGGAACGGCACCCAGGGTTGCTGAACATGTGGAAATGCTTATAGTGCACACGTTTGTAAGTACTTAGCATCGTGACATGTTTTATATGGACAAGAGCAACCGACATCTAAAAAAATAACAATGATTGTTGATAATGTTGCAGTGTCAGACGATACAAAAAATGTTTCACCACAGATATGTGGCTCATGTGTAAGCACATTATAATTTACAAAAGATAAACAAGCAACAGAAGTGTCATAGTCATCTACAGCTATGAGAAAGCCAGGGAACCTTGATACTCTTGCTGATAATATTGTGAATCGCAACTAAGTATTTTTAAGTATAAGTGCTTTATAGCCAAAATAATGGAGTAATGTAAAGTGAAAAGCGGTTGTGTGATTAAGTATTTTTTTAATTTTTAAGTCGTAAAAACATCTATGTTTCAAATCTAAAAACATATTTTAATACTAAGAACATTTGACACATACATTACATTTTGTAACAATATTGTACTATTTTATTGATTTAGCGAATTACATATTTAACTTTATAAAAATATGAAAGCTTTCAATATTTATTTCAATGTTTCAACATAAGGCTGTATATAAAGTTATCGGTGCCGCTCGGATATGTATTTTAAAAGTTCTACAAGAAAATAAGGTGCGGTTTCTATATTAAATATTAATATTTGGACATTTATCTATTTACTAAATAATTTTTCATAAAACATAAATAACAAAGTGGCTTACTTGAATAATTATGAAAAATAATATAAGAAAAATGAGACTAAATTTATTTGCAAATATTATGCTGCCATTGTGATCTATGGAATGATGAAACAAGATAAATTTGTAAAACTTTTAATTATTTATATTGCAAGGTTGTTCCAATTCGTGTTGAAATGATTAACTGAGCTCACTTTAATCATAAATTTCTTTAATTATATTGTCAATTCATTCCATAACACATCTACAATTTTCGATAATTGTTGTCGGTAAATAATAACTTAGAGTAAATTATTAGTTAATTTAGTCGCAGTAATCCCATAAATTATCCTTGGAGGAGACTCTAATCTGCGAGACCGTCATAACTATAACCATAGACATGAACGTAACAAAGGATGACACAATCAAAATTATGAGGAAAACCAACGACGTTTTATATTTATTGCTCGATTTTCTTCTAAACGTGTAGAAAATATTTAGCAACATCGCAATAAATTCTATAATTTACTGAGTAAACGACATTTTGCGATTTTGTTGTTTATCTTGAGTATCATTTTATTTTATCTGTTCATTGAAAGACTAATCATTGCATTGGCTTTTTACTAAAATGGATATTTGTAGTATATTAACTCATTAAGGATAATGATTTAAAAATGCTTAAGATAATATCAGTTAGGGATTTCAAAAAAATTTTTTTTTATTTGAATTTGTGGTCGCCTTTAGTATAATCTATTGAAACATTGGTTTAGCTTTCTATGATTGGTGTTATTGTCTATATTTCAATCTGTTCTGGATTAGACGTTATTCAATAGTTGATTCGAATATCAATTATAATCGACGCTGTTATTTCATTAAAGTATTATCGAATCGATGATGATGACAATAAAAAGCAATAAAATAAATAAATAATGACAATAATGCGTATATTTTTTAGAATTTCTTTTTATAAAACATCAACGGAGCCTATAATAGTAAAAAAATAATAATGTCGTAGTATTCAATTTGAACAAACTATATAAAATAAAATAGTTCTACGCTAAGTGCCCACGCCTAAAAATATTTTTAACAACAAACAAAAACCGACTTCAACCTTATCAATTTGTTTTAATAAGAATAAAATGGAAATAAGTGTAATCCGAACGGCATTCGTGTATACATTTTTTTGGTTTTTCTGTATCTTTTCAAAAAGCGCTCGACACATTTCGATTCAAAACTTAATGAGACCATCTGTAAAGTATCACCTATCGAAAAAAAAAAGAATTTCTTAAATCGGTCCAGGCGTGTTCAAAAAATCGGGGAACATACCTACATTAAAAAAAGATTCCGCTGAATTGAGAAACTCCTCTTTTTTTTGAAGTCAGTTAAAATGTTTATTGACGCTAATAATATTTAACCAATAGGTACTCAATTAACAAAATACAAACGACGGGTCAAACACGACAAGGCTGCGGTAAACTTGACCGATTTTTTTGCCAATCACTATTATGTAAGATATTCAATCATTCAATCGTGTAAAAACCTGCTACGAGCTATAACTACTATTTACCAACGTAAATAGATTTATTTGGCTGATGAATTCTTAAAATACTTTAAGTCAGACATTATAAAATAAGTTTTTAAAACTTAGACTTACCAAATATTATGCAATTTGGAAATCTACATTGTTATTGTAAAAATAAAAAATGTTGGATGCAAATATTTAAAAATTGCAAAGCGGAACTAATTGTTAATATGAATGTTAATTAAAATATGTTTTAGCATACAATTTTTAGGTATGCTAAAAATTATTTCTGTATTATGGTTGATATTTAAAGTTTTCGTACTCGGGTTCAGGAGAATGACAATCCATTCTTCAACGAATGGTCTACAGGATTTATGAACTTAAAAAATTATGAACGTCTTGACGAATTGCTGAAGAAAGTTAGTGTTGAAATATGATTTGGGAATTATCAACAAAAATATATCGCATATTTTAGATAGTCAAACATTTTCGGGGTTTCGTAAGACCGGAAGAATCTGAATATTACAACACATACGTCTATATAGCATCCACACTAAATATGTGTCTTTATGAATAGATCTTTAGTAAAATTTTAAAGTTATGTAAAAAAAATTCCAGAAAATTATAAAAATTTCCAAATGAGTAATAACAGTGTGCAGGCGCTGAGGATTTTTGGCAAAACATATATTGCGTATTTTTATGCAGTGACAATTTTTTAGATTTTCTCTACACCGGACGAAACTCTAAGATTAATAACTAGACTCCGCTGGTTGAAAAGAGGAGGCAATAGCCATATAACTGAATATTACTATATTCAGTTAAATGGCTATTGCCGCAATAAATAAGTGTAACTGTTGTCTTCGAGGATCGATTTCAACTGATATGCGCATTTAAGTGAAAAATCTGAGCTTTGTGAAGGTTATACCGAAAATGACGTCTACAAATAACGTCTACAAAAAAAAACATCTACAAATTGACGATAAAAATCGTGTTGAAATAGTTTTTGTGGAAAATAAAAATGTGGGAGAATTTAAGTCAGAATCTATTCCGTATTTTTGTGTAGTTTAATATTTTGTACAGTTTCTTAACATCGGACGTGAACTTTTATAAGGTTATTTTACTGCAAAAAACAGGCCTCCATACTCGTTAAAAAGGCAACAGCCAGTACAAATAAATATTATAAAACTAACCGCTATATTGACACTAAATATGTGTAGCTGTTATTTTCGAGGATCGATTTCTAGTGATAAGTGCGTTTCATTGAAAAGTCGGAGTTGTGTAAATGTGCAATGGACACTGTTGTTACCAACGAACAAGTGGCACCTATTTTATACAACAAGATTATTTTACTGCAAAAACTGACTTTAACTAGTTAAAAAGTAGAAGCAACAGCCAGTACAAGTAAATATTACAAAACAAATCGCTATATTGACAGTCAATATGTGTAACTGTTATCTTCGAGGATCGATTTCTACTGATAAGCGCGTTTAATTGAAAAATCTGAGATGAGTAAATGTGCACGAGATAGTGATGGACACGGTTGTTATCAACGAACAAGTGGCACCTATTTTACTCATCAACATTAAGTATTTTACTGCAAAAACGGACTTCCATTGGTTTAAAAGTAGAGGTAAAAGCCAGTACAAGTAAATATTACAAAACCAACCCCTAAATTGACACTAAATATGTGTAACTGTTATTTTCGAGGATCGATTTGTAGTGATAAGCGCGTTTCATTGAAAAGTCGAAGTTGTGTAAATGTGCAATGGACACGGTAGTTATCAACGAACAAGTGGCACCTATTTTATACAACAAGATTATTTTACTGCAAAAACTGACTTTAACTAGTTAAAAAGTAGAAGCAACAGCCAGTACAATAAATATTACAAAACAAATCGCTATATTGACAGTCAATATGTGTAACTGTTATCTTCGAGGATCGATTTCTACTGATAAGCGCGTTTAATTGAAAAATCTGAGTTGTGTAAATGTGCACGAGATAGTGATGGACACGGTTGTTATCAACGAACAAGTGGCACCTATTTAACCAAAAAAGATTATTACATTGCAAAAAACTGGCTTCTACTGGTTAAAAAGTGGAGGCAACAGCCAATAAAAGAGAATATTACAAAACATACCGCTATATTTACACTAAATATGAGTAACTGCAATCTTCGAGGATAAATTTATAGTGACAAGCGCATTTAATAGATAGATAGTAATGGACACGGTTGTCATGAACGAACAAATGGAACCTATTTTACTCGTATTGTTATCAGTTAATTACCTGTCCTTATGTCCATTAGTATTTAATTTGAACAAAGTATAAAATAAAATTGTGTATCAAACGTGACAAAATGCTGTCATAGTTACTACTCTATATTTATATACGTACTAGCAATTTTCCCGATGCTACGACCGCATAAATTATACCCCATGTTAGCACATAAATTTGCTTTTTATTGTTAAAAAAAATTAAAGCTGTGCAGTAGTTACGAAGCACATTCTAAAACAAAGAATCGAATCTTTTTTTTTTTCATAATATACAGTACCATACTGTGTGTGTTACCATATATACAATAAGACTAAGCAATCATCATCAGGTCTTTCTAGTCTCCACTGCAGGAGCACGACCCTCTCTGTACTACCAGAGCCATATACTAGTCTGAGTAGTCAGAGGATTTAGCCTACACTCTCCACGCTGGCCAGACGGGTTGGAGAGGTCTCTTTGATGTTAATAAGCTTTGTTCAACTTGTGTTTCCTTAGTCGCCTTTAACAAAATTACGGGATGACTTGGAGTGGTCCTATTCTACTCTGCCGGGAACCACACGGCTAATGTCGTTCGATGAAACTGTTGCATGCTTTAGGTGAAAGAATTTTCAAATAAGTTTTTTAAAAACAAACACATATCTTTCCTCTTTAAAATATCAATAAAAATGTAGGCGTTACATCGCCCTTAGCATCTGACAAAAGTGTTGTCGACAAAAATGTTGAAACAATTTAACGCTGCGTTGTTTTCTTCTATTTTTAGTAGCACCTAAATTATTTTGAATTCAATATAATTCAACAATAAACTATGCAAAAAGGTTAATACGTCTCGAGGTTAAATACCGTAGCATATCTTAATGTCTGCAATCTTTTTTTTAAATTAATACTTTACAATTTTTTAAGCTCAACATAGTTTGACAAAAAAAAAACTATGAAAAATAACTTTACTAATAATAAGGTTCCTCAAAAAACTTACTAAGAAGTAAATGTTGATATTTGTTTGATGAGATTTCAATGAGAAAAAAAAAACATTGAAAGAAAAATGCATGTACCAAATTAAAAATGACTTGCTGTCCATGCTTGCTGTATATTTTATTATTTTTTACTTAATTCTGGAATTCCAAGTTTGCCTTAATGTAAATAATAATGTAAATAAGGACTTAACTAATTATACCTACTTACTATACACAACGTCATCTCGGAAGTGCATTGAACTTCTACAGGCCATGTTACCGTGACCTTACAGGCCGTATTGAGGATGCAGGAAACCATTCACAGCAAGTGAGGAAGAACAAGTTCAGGTACATTATTATTCATATAGTAGCTATTGAAACACTGCTGTGTATCTATCTTCCTTAGTTAATCAAAATTCTATACACTTAGGATTTTTGATACAAAAAGATCATCCTCAATCATAAAAATAATAAACGGTTCAAGATTTTTGTTCCCTTTACTATTCTATAAGCTTTCTTTTAGGGAAGGTATAATAATAAGCCAAAGCCTCTACGTGTTGGACCTATGTCCCCATGCAAGCCTCAAAAGTCCGGGATACGTCCCGTGAAGAATAAAGAGATAACATAATAATAATACGACAATTCGAATTATGTTACTTTTCCCAGGAACTTTGAATTTCGTCAACACTGATACGTTCCATTAAAGAAGAAGAAGACCTGTTAAATAAACAGCGTACACACTTTAAGACCACCGCTGTTTTAATCGGCTGCCTCGCGACATATCTTCTTTCATCCCTTCCCCCCTGTTTCCGCCCCAGGTCAAGTTAGCTCACTGTTCAGATCGCACAAGGTGGTTCAACAACTGTTCGAGGGCTCAATTCATCAAGAATTAGGTTTTTATTTTTGATAGCTTACTTTTATAGATAACACAGTACGCTGTCGCTGTACTTCAGTCTTCCTTTAGTCGATTAGAGACATTCGCGACGTGTTGAGCACGTGACCTGAATTTATTATAACACTGTCTAGTAAATACTTCCCTAATAGACTAGAGTAGGTACCTACGTGGACAGTTTCTTTTTTCAATCTGTGCTTCTTGTATGTAAAATCGCGCGTGCAACCAATGTAAGGTGACACCTGACTTAGATACGATACGAGCACATGCTGCAATAATTTTAAACCTAAATATATTAGTCTCAATTGCCATCACATTACCTAATTTAATTGAAATTTAATTAAATTCATACTTAGGCTACTATTACTGTGGTAGTTGACGAGTTCAGTAAATAATTACTGCTGCTTGTAAAACTTAGGTAGGACTTTTATCGTTCAAACCATCAAACGTACAAAATGAACAATTTTTTCCTGTGAAACCCCACCCTAGAAGATCGAAATAAAATATCATATTATTATAATATCATATGTATTTTATACAAGTTCGGCCGGCCCAGTAATTTGTATGAAATTGTCGATATTTATTTCCTCGCATTGGGCCCATAGGAAAAATTGTTCATTTTGACCGGCTGGTTGATCGTTTGAAGGACCAGAGTGGACAACCCAACGTCTTATACTATTTTTGGTATTTAGAATAAGCAAATTGAAACTTGTTTTTGTAAACTTTTAAGTAAAGACCACGAAACGTTTGCGAAATATGTTTGTAAATACAGACCGGTTAATGACTTTTTAGTCATGATGTGCAATAACTAGGTCAAATCAATTTTAATTTAAGATGAGATTATTTTACCCTCTAAGCATTGACGGCGAGGCTTATTTTCACTAAAAGTTCGTCTTCTTCTTATCCCATTTTATGTGGGGTCGAAACAGCATGTAAACTTATTCAATTTTGCCAGCTCTTACTAACAGTAACTAACAGTCATTGTACAAAAATGTCACGCCCTCTTGCGCCCTTCACGCCTTACCTTGATCCTGGCAAAGCAATTTATTGCATACAACTTAGCGGAGTTTGAGCTTGACCAAACCATCATAGCTGATTACGACGTTATACACAGTGTAATATAAGACTAGTGACTTATTGTATAAACAAAATGAATGCTTTATTTAACTACTATACCTACCAGTAAGAAGAAATTGGGATCATACAATCTGTATATGTAATAATTAAACCCTATTTCCCTTGATCACTCTATAAAATAAAGATGACTTTGCCGACTTCATTTATATTATTATTTTTGATGAGTTTATACTTTCTAGTATGTCCTGAAAGTTATATAAATTAAGAAAATTTGCATGCGAAAAATTCATTGTATAACATACAAATAACCACAAATATTTAAATCTGCGCGTATATCGTTCAACGACAATATTATCTGTTATTTTTGATTATATGTTTTTAAATTATTCATTTAAGTTCGAATGGAATCTTCATTATCAGCAATAGTCTATGAAAATAAAACACTTAAAAATTACCATACTCAGTAAGACCATAAAATAAATTGACCAACAAATAAATATGCACCTAATTATTTATCGTAACTTCAGCATTCTTCATTTAATTTAATTATACGTTATTTTAAATTACTTAGTTGGCAATAACGTTACACGTAATAAAGTCTTGGAATGTTATTTGAGTCAACTAAACATGAATAATTTGAGATAAAAGTTTTTTTTTTTGTTAAGTTGTTATGTAAGTAGGTACCTAAGTGATTTTGTTTGAAGCTAGTGCATGATTATGCTAAATAATATTTCTTGTAAAAAATATAATTGACCAAATGATAAACGACATAACTTATTTGTAGTAATTTGTATTATATAATTGATTGTTTCCCTACAATATATAAAATAAAATTAGAGTGAAAGTGGTAGAAACCTTGAATATTTGCCAAAAAAAAGTTCATCAGAGCAAATAGTTTTAGACAAAGAAAGGTTCAAAATCTTTAAAAATATTCGTTTTAGTATAATAATTAATAATTAAAAAAAATTAATTTTATTATCAACGATAGTACTATGTTCACGAATTAAATCTTTTTTTTTTAAATATTAGGTACCTTCTTCTTTAAATCATAATTTATTTTCTTGAATTATATCACATCCAGATTTGATACGACAACAGCTTTTGTCATAAAAATAAACCATATTATAAAAACTTCTTCTTCCATTCGAACCTTTTTACACATCCTACATCAATACTCAATACGATAAACAGGAGTAAAATGCCAAGCATTCCACAACAGTAATTAAAAATTCCATTCACTCAATCTCTGGCACGTGATATGTGAAGGCATTTATTTCTTGTTGAACCAAAAATACCTCACTCATTCTAATAAATGGCTGTCAACTCCATGATTTAAATAGAGTTATTATATAACCATTCATGTAACGTATTTGTATGAAATTATTAAATTATATTTTTAAGAGTAGGTACAGTTAATGACACTGTACTCAATAGATAGCTCTAGGAATTTTTGTGTAAAAAATATTATTATCCAGTTATTATTATATACTGGGCCCATCCGGATATTATGGTAAGTATTTTTGTTTTCTCAATTTGTAGTGCAATTAGAAAAAAAACCTAAACAGTTATGTAGATTAGCGATTAAGGCCTAATATAGGTAAATATATGAGGATGCCAAAGATCGTGCGAAGTAGAGAAGAAAAAGCCTGAAAGCGGACCCCGGGCTCCGAAGCGTTCCAGCGGATAATGCCATCGGTAACACGCTCAGATGAGAGAGAGAGATAAATAAAAAGGTTTAGATTTAGGGATTTTGATTTTAGTCATAAGTTTAATTAAATCATCATCATCATTTTGTGTAGGTGACACGGTCAGTCGACCATGCACACCCTGGTTTCAGAGTTCTTCGGAACCGCCTCTCGGCCTCTGACGTGGTTCCTTTAACGACTACCAGATGAAAAGGTAGTTAATGACTCAGTAAAATTTGTTATATTTTTGGATATTGATTGGGTATTTACTCATAATCTGTCAAACAAAACCAACCAGTTCGAACCGCTCAGAGAGTCTGATGTAGTTTGAATCTTCTTATCAGATCATGATCAACTCAAAGAATCGGCTTACCTACATCTATTAATAGCTACATTTTAAATAGATTCAAACATTTTCCTCAAGAATGATTTCTTCCACTATTTGTGGTTTCCCCAACAGTGTTCTTAACTTGGTTGACCACAAAGATTTTGTAGTTTTCCTTAAAATTTGCGGAAAAAAACATATAAAAATATAATGTTATAAAATTAAGATAAAGACGTAGACAATAGTTAAAAGGATTTTATAATGGGAATAGGTAATATCAATGCCAACAATTAAAATTAAAAATCTTTTATGTTTAAATCAATAGATTGACTAGGCAATCGCATGAAAACATCAAGTAATACATATTTTATTAAATGAGACTGTTTATTACGATTGCCAAGTCAATCTATTTATTTAAACATAAAAGATTTTTAATTTTAATATGGTCACAATAAGATACTGTTAGGTTAGCTAATTACGTAATAACTTAAGACAAAAGGTCACTTTAGTAGGGACTTAATAAATTTACCGACTTGGTATTATTACATGGATCTCACAACTTTTTACGGTAGAAGAACAGAGTAGCGAGACTTGGGTTTTTGACAAGTATTGTTTTTGATGGCATCTCATTTCTTTTTGTAGATAGTCTTACTTTTTCGTTGTCTGTACCTTCTACTTATTGAATACCAACAACGGATATTCTTAAAACTCACTCCCTGTCTTATGACCTTTTCTATTTTTAATAGGTAGTTTTCTTCTTTTTCTTTTCCGGTACTACTTCTTGAGCTTCAGCTACAGTTTTTCTCAAAACTCACTCCCTGTCTCTATGGGTTTTTCTCGGAGGCTTTGAGTTTACGATTTTATTTTTGACAAGTCTGGAGGGTAAATTCTTCTTAGTTTATTGTATTCACAAATTGATGATTCCTGCGTTTTGATACTTTCGATATTAATTAGATATAAGTCGCCCAAACTTTTTACTCTTGAAAGTACTACGTAAGCTTAAAAAATATTATCGTAGTTTTGAGCAAAACTGTACAAGTTAGTAATCTCTAACTGTGTAGGTCATTTAGGATAGTGATCATCAATCCAAGACTCTCAATAAATATCTGTGGACCCACGTCCTAGCAAAATCATATCTGATCTAGATTTAACGGGCCAATTGCGGAAGATGTTGACTTCCAGCCATCGAATTGTTGTGGTACGATCTGTACCGTACAAAGGAATACCAAGTAGAGTGGCAATGGTTTCCAAAGAGTCGCACTCGCTACTAGATAAAATTCTAAGGCCTACCCAGAAACATACAAGCAACGTGACTTTTCTCGCTTTTGGTGGTACATTTAGTAACGTAATAATTTGAAATAGCTGTTCTTTCCCTTAAGGATGCGCTAGTCGGGAACTCGAACTCGTCAGCGCACGTGGCTAAAATGCGTGCTATTTCGCTGCGAAAGGGATAGACTCGGTTTTGAACAGTGCGAAACTATTTACACTGATGTATAAGCACATCGGAACAACAGTCTAGTGTGTGCAAACACAAATATTTTTGAAAATCTAAATCTTCGTCGTCTAAAAATTCGCGAGTATGCGTTTGGGAGAAGTGTTCTTGTGATAAAACAGCTGAATGTTTTTATTAAAAGTAAAATAATTTATATTTTTTAATAACCAAACTATGCTTGTATGAATTTTGTTTTAGAGATTTTATACTCCTTCCGGTATTTAATTGTGCCCAAAGTTGCGTTAAAATTACGTGTTAAAACGGAATGTTTTGAGACTCATAACTTTTAAAGTACTTATAATTTTACAATTATGATTCCATACAAGCATAGATAACGACAAAACAAATCGATAGAATTAAAAACTTTAAACAGACGATACCGAACAACGGAGTCATCACCCTACAGAATTTGTATGGCGAAACACCTGACTAGCGCACCCTTAATCGCATGTAATACCACTCTCAAAAAACTTTTCGTAAACTCCGAAAGCACGAATACAACGCGGCGGCCGCCATAAATTCAGACGTGGAACCATAAGTCCGAGGTGGTTTTACCAATGCCGTCATGTACAAATCAGCGTCAATAAAGGGGTCTCCGCGCTCGTCACAAATATACAGTTTTAACTTCTCCCAATGCGCTACCACATACGACTATAGCAGTCTAATCTCATAAGAAGACTCAATATTTCCATACAAAGAGACAGAGAATGAAATAAACAAGAACCATCACCAGGTATATGGACAACTCTGTGTGGGCAGGGATGGCCATTCCCATACAGGTTATCCGTATTCATTGCGATTACTAGTGCTAGTACCAGTACGCAAGAGTTTTTTTTTTATGTAGGAATACGATTATTAGATTAATATAACTTGGATCCCCAAGATATATTTTAAAACTAGAGGCTGCGTGAACTGTGACTACAGTCATCGAAGGTTTGTGGTCGTCAAGCAATTTTTCGGATAGGTACCTACTTCAATTTCGATAAAAAAAACTATGACTGCGCAATTTAATTTACGACACCCGCCATCTAGTGACAACTTTATAAAACTTAGCTTAAACTTTGTGATTCAACAGGAAGGTTTATGTTTAATACATTGCCGGGTGCAGAGTAGGGAGGGCTGCTAGTTGAACATTATTAGCTACTTATCTAGGTACCTACCTACACCTTTTATTCTATTATAAAGGCACATTAATTTATTCACTGCAATGTAACTTTGTAATCCTATATATTTATATGAGATAACAAAGTTATTTATGCAGTTGGTGTATCTAGAAAACTGGACTGAAATTGCAAAATATTTTAGTTTTTCCTTTATTTCTACACTAGAAACGAATTGTATACTACATTTGAAGTGTCTACACCTGCTAGAAGTTCCTTATAGTTTTGATGATATGACCGGGCGCAATAGGGGAGGGCTGCTAGTTGAACATTATTACCTACTTATATCTAGATACTTACACCTACACCTTTTATTTATTTTTATTCCATTATAAAGGTACACTAATTCATTCACTGCAAATGTAACTTTGTAATCCTATATATTTATATGAGATTACAAAGTTATTTATGCAGTTGGTGTATCTAGAAAACTGGACCGAACTTGCAAAATATTTTAGTTTTTCCTTTATTTCTACAATAGAAATTATTTGTATTCTAAATTTGAAGCTTCTGCACCTGCTAGAAGTGCCTTAGAGTTTTGATAATCGGTCGGACGGTGAGTGACAAACGACTAGTTATTATTCTTAAACTAGTTATTCAAATTGAATGAAATTTAAAATTTACTGAGTTTATACAATGCTTGCTTGATTTCTTGAAGATTCCTGCGTCTAGTTTTATCCACACAATTTATTCACTGCAAATGTAACTTTGTAATCCGATATATTTATATAAGATTACAAAGTTATTTATGCAGTCAGTGTATCTGGAAAACTGGACTGAAATTGCAAAATTTTTTAGTTTTCCCTTTATTTCTACACTAAAAACTAATTGTATTTCAAATTTGAAGCTTCTACACCTGCTAGAAGTGCCTTAGAATTTTGATGATCGGTCAGTCAGTGAGTGACAAAATTAAGAACTTTGACTAGTTATTATTCTTAAACTAATGGTTCAAATTGAATGAAATTTAAAATATACTGAGTTTATACAATGCTTGCTTGATTTTTGAAAATTCAGGCTTGTAGTTTTATCCACAACGAAGTTATAGGGGTTCGAAAATGGCCTGAAGTGCTTCGAGAAAAGAATGGTACGGCCGTGCCGCTTTTTTGCTCGACTTGGCGGGGGCACTGCTGTGCCCCCAGATTATCAAATCCTTAAAAAACACAGTCATTGTGTTAATTATTTGATAGAATAGCACATTGTTTTAACATCATGCAGCATAATAGAATGTTATTCTTTGCTTTCTTGATTTCCCACAACAATTCTTGTTATGTTCAACTTTCCATGGAGTGTAGTATTATTATGGAAGATGTTGTTCTGCATTTTTATTTTTCCATTTGTGTTATGACTATATCGTGTTAAAGTATTTATAAAACTAAGTAAAAAATACGCAACAAAAAAAAAATACGTCAAATCTTCCTTCTTTAACCCTAGAAAGATAACCTACGTCGAATCGACGTAATCGATTTTGAAAAATCGATACAGCTCGATTGTTCATGGCAGCAATACGCTCGCCGTTCATGCCAACTCAGTGCGCCTACAAAGCTTTCCGGGGACACCTATATCGCTTGTGTAAGTACATTACTTTCGTAATTATATACCTACTGTACGTCGAAGCGACGTATGGTTATCTTTTCCGTTAGTTTTTGAAACTATCGTGCGACTATGAATTTTAGTTTTCATAACGTTTTCGTTTGATTAATGTTATTAACATTATAATCAAATTATTTTCATTGATATAGATTAAGTATTTAGCACAAAATGACGTCACAAAGTAATTTACAAGATGAACATATCGCTCGCTTATTGTAAGAACTAAGTGACGAAGAGACTGGCGGCTTGGACAGTAAAATCGAAAATAATTTATATGAAGATGATATACAAAGTGATGTCAAAGATTGCGAAGTAACTGCAAAGCCAAACATGATTAATTTTTATAATGAAACTAAAGGTGGAGTCGACACATTCGATCAAATGGTGTTGACGATGTCGTGCAGCCGCAAAACAAACAGATGTCCCACCCATGGCTATGTTTTACGGTATTTTGAATATGGCGTTCATAAATTCATACAATATTTACTGCGAAAACATCATATCTAAACAAAAAATAAGCACTGGGACTCCGTAATTATATGAAAAAACTTAGAGTTTGATGTCTCTATGGATGTCGACCAGGCAGCAAATTGTTACTTTGCCTACAAATCGTAGAGATAAAATAGCAAATATTTTGCCTAAAAGACCGACTAAATTTTCTGCAGAAACTGGAAATGCGTCTGAGCCAAAAAAAAGAAAGTATTGTGCATTCTCCTCTTCAAAAATTAAAAGGATGACACAGTCAACATGTGACAAGTGCAAAAATTCTATTTGTGGAGAGCACAAGTCAAGTGCCTGTCCTAAGTGCTTTTGAGGTCAAACTTGTTAAAAAAATGTTCATTTTAGCGTTAAGTGTATTACCAAATATACAAAAAGTAAGTTTATATAAGTCTTTTGTTGAAATTGTTAGTCTGATCAAGGATCTCATGTTTTTTTAGTTTTGCAAAGGTAAAGAGTACCTATTTTTGTTTTAAGAAAATGTTTCTAATAAAAATAAATAACAAACTCTAATTTGTTTCAGTAATCTCTAATAACATAGAATGTTTAATCATATATAACTATTTACATCACTTGATTGAATATATTTCATGAAATATTTGCATTTTAATTTACACACGTCGAATAGACGTATGGTTATCTTTAACGTACAGTAAAATATGGTTATCTTTCTAGGGTTAACAAAGTTCCTTTATAATGTCGTGTTTTTTACCACGGTGCTTAATTCGATATTAGTTCCAGTTCCCACGTACTGCTCACGTGCTTGTAGCATGTCAGAATGTGTCTGCAAATAATTATTACACACTTGTCTTGTTTATGTTTTACGATGTGTGGATAAATATGTACAAAACACATTATTATCGCCTACTTAGTTGCTTAACAAAATACCTTATCCCTTGAGATATGTATGTTCTGTGAAGGTACATTTATATTTAAACCTTAAGTAAAACATTTGTAAACAATGATTTATTGAAGGAAAAGCAAGTGATTTTGCTTGAAATTAATATGGGAAACTACTACTTAAACATGGGACCCTAAAAACGTTTATCAAATATCGCTATAATATTTAAAATTAAAATAAAAAGCGAGATAGAGTAAGATCATAGTTTGAGAAAAACATTATTTTAGAATAAAAAAATATATATCGGTCTGATGAAATCACCAACAGCATTTCAGAGATAGTTTGCTAGAAACGATTATGTCAATTATTGTTTATCTAGATTACCAACGTAAACAAACTTATACTATTTTATTAAGAACGCAGACAGTCAATACTTGGATTAAACCATTGGCTGCCTTTGACAAAAATTTGCAATGACAGCTGATAATGATGGCTTAGGCCAGGTACTAACGTTAGTCCTCGTTTTGTTATTAGATGGACAGGGCGATAATTTTTAGTATATTTTTTTGTTTTTAGTTATATGGAATGACTTATTGTGATACTAGCTGTTACCCGCGGCTTCACCCGCGTGATTCTCTTCTCAGTACCCTAACCTATGTGTATGCAAAATTTCATTATGATCGGTTCAGTAAATACGGTGTGAAAGCGTAACAAACAAACTCACTTTCGCATTAGTTGGGATGGGATAGTTGGGATTGGGATTGGGATGGTAGATTGTTAAAGACAATCGACTGCACAAATTGAATTTCTCTTTCAATCGTTAAACATATTCTCAATGTACCTATGACGTAGTCGTACATAAAACATACTACATGTACGTACATACATCATTGTCATATTGCGCATTGCATTTAAACGCGAGTGTAATAAAAAATATATTATTTTACTACTTAGGCAAACTAAAACGATAAGGAAAGACAAATCTGTCGTAAAATGAGCAGTCCTTCCTATACACTCATCCTTCTTTTCATATCAGTGTGTATAAATAAGCTTAGTTATAATATTCACTGGCTGAATAAAAAATCACAAACGGTACTTAATCTTAATTAGCCCAGATTTAGTTTAATGATGATCTCTGCCAGTTAAAACAAACAGTGGCCTGATATTTCACTTATCAAAAATTTAACTTATCTATTTTTTATGAAAATAGTACATTATTATGCTAGAACGGTAAGCTGGATAAGACTAGGTGTTTATAAGCACAGGCCGAATCAGAGTGCTTATAATATATCGATGACTACAATATCCAGCCAGCTTACTGAGTACGAGCATCATGCGACGTTTTTAAATACATTGACGATAACCATGAAATAAATTTAGCAATTGTGATTAGAATAAAGAAATATGGCCAAGTCCGTAAAATACAATATTGTGATCCAAGTTTCGATATCATAAGTATAAATAACAAATGTAATGTGTAGCGGATACACTCCTGTAACTATTTTGATTTCAATAACAAGTTAATAAATTATTTTAAAATATAAATGTAATGAAAATATATTTTCTTTGCATATTTTCTTTGATAGTTTATTACTTTACTTGGATTATTATACCAAACATATAAAGTAATAACGAATAATTTTTTTATTATATTGTGTCTTTATTCATTGGTTCTACTTAAAATAATTATTAAATCGCACAACGTTTTGCACAAAATTGTCATGATTTTTTTTTTATTCATAAATGCATCCATAAAAATTAAGTTGGGTTTATTGATTTTCTCCCTGGCATTTCTAAAAACAAATCCGCAAAAAATAAATAAACAATGAAAAATAAATTAGACTTCCCATATAAATTTGACCAGCTGACCGGTGAATTTATATAGTAGGTTCATATTTAGGGTACCGTACCCAAAGGGTAAAAAGGAACCCTATTACTGAGACATCGATGTGCGTCTGTCACTAGGCTGTAGCTCATAAACCGTGATAGCTGGGCTGTTGCCGCTACAGTTGCCGCTATAATAACAAATACTAAAAACACAATGGAACCTTTATCATGCAACCCCTCTTGTAAGTTTAATTAACCAAACTCTTTCTCGCAAAGAAAAACATATGTAGATTATTAGGAACAGTAAGGAGTGTCCTTACTGTTCCTAATAATCTATGTTTTTCTTATTATTTAATTTTTCCATTTAGGGTCCTTTTTATACTTGGGCACAAAACCCTAGAAAACTCAGTTGGTTATATCTTTTAAATAAAGCTATCTGGTTAAATAAATCCCGAGATCTATTGAAACTTGTTGAACTAATAAAATTTTACATGTAAGTTGAGCTACAACTATTACCTGCTAAATGACCTCGTCAAAAAGTAAAAGAAAGATAAAAAAATTCAAAGGACATACAAACAAATTAATTTATTCGCAAATACACATTCACTTTTAAACTTTAAAAGAATTCCGAGCGCGAATGATAGAGAAATAAAAAATATAAATGGAATATCGTATCGAACTCACTTTTAGCCAGCCAGTACCTTGGTGTAAATTTTTTTTCAGTATTTTTTTTTCATTTAAGTTTTTATTGGTGTTTGATATCACAGCACTGTTATGTTACTTTTTAAGTGAACATGTATCGAGTCACCCGGTGGGACTAGCGCGGTTGAAATGCGCGCGCGCACTCTGGCATTGTACGGCCATAGATCATCGCGAACCGTAGAGGCTTGGCATTGAATGCTGAATGTACGCTTTCGGCTGACGTCATATCAGGGTTTGCTCAACTTTGATTCGCTAAAGTCGGTTAAGCTATACTTTATAAACCGCAAATACCTATTAAATATAATTGAATATTCAATCAGTCTGGGACTTAACCGTATAGGTAACATTAATGTCACAGCACAGTCAATGTAATGTTGTGGTGCTACTAACCACAATATTTGCATGCATATTAATTGAAAATTTTATTACTTTACTTTATAATCATAGACTAGCTGACCCAACAGATGCTGTCTTAGTTATGAGTTATTAAAATTCTAATTGGAATAAATACTCGTAATGCCAAATACGTAGTTTTTATCGTTAAACGACATTTGCTGCGCGCGAACTGTCAGTAACACAAGTTTAAATAGTAGTCATCATCATCATTTTTCTTTTTAGTCTCCACTGCAGAAGCACAACCTTTTCTTTACTATCAAAGCAATCAGAGGATTTGGCGTACAGACATAGCCTACATACAGAGCCGTTTATATTGCAGACTAGCCTGTTAACCACTGCACTATGGTGTTCGCCAGTATAGAATATACCCACCTAATCCAAAGCGGTTACTGTATTGTATGGAACCCTACAACACATGTGTAACACTCGCGCTTTTTAAGAAACCTTATGTTCTTTTGGGGAAATCAGGGCTGGGAGTTCGTACCACAAATTTAGCGTACGTGGAAGAAAGGTCCTTGCAAAACATACTAAACCGCAACAATTTTGGATCAAAGGTGGATGACCTCCCTGTCGATGGCATAAGGTGCGATTTTTTTTGACGTAGGACAGCAAACAATCAAGTGGATCACCTGATGGTAAGTGATACCGCTGCCCATGGACAACTGCAACACCAGGGGTGTTACAAGAGCGTTGCCGGCCTTTATATTATCCTCTCCAGGAAGGAAAGAGGCCTCCCGCTCTCTGGCTCTCTCACTCACCGAACAAAGCACAGAAACGGTAAAGATACCACTCAAATGTTGTTGTTGTTTCTGTGAGAGTGTAGTACTTCCCCGGACGAGCCGGCCCATTCATGCTACAAGCAAAAGTGAAATTTGCCGGTTGCGTGGCTCTGCCACAACTAAATGATATATGATGATAAAAAGTTGCTGTAGATGTCATGTCAAACAATTCCTCAGAGGGCACTGAGGACATCCCATTGTTCAAACGGTATAACATATAGAGAAACAAAAAATGCTTCTACTTATTCTTTTATTTTTATTAATTTTACCGTAATAATGAGTACAAATATACGTTGCCATAGAATCCGCTTTGTCTCGTGACAATAGTATTTAATGATACATTATATCACGGCATTTACCTCAAACGTTTATTATTGTAACACGTGCGGTATGTCCTTTGTTGCGATGTACTTTTTTGCAAGACATAATAATATTATTATTTTATTGCAGTTGTTAACGCCCGACCCGATTTTTGTTTCACTAATTCCAAAGAAACCCAAACGAGATTTGCGTAATGTGATATTAACTGTATGATACCACACTTTTGGTATGCAGTCTTAAGTTAAAACTTAGGAATACAGTCATCAAGAAAACCGCGAAGCGCATTGATATTGTGGACAAGGATTCCTTTATGAACACTGTAAAAGATAAGAGCTTGGATTGGTTGTGTGATCCGGACGCAGACTCCAATTCCTTATGGCAATTAACTAAGCAACTAGTAAGAGACTCAGTGCATGAAAGTCAACCAACTCTTGCCAGAGAGAAACGTCAACACTGGATATCTGATAGCACGTGGGAACTGATCAAAGAACGACGATGCTTAAAAGCTCAAGGCACTGATATCCAGAAGCTCAATACTTATAGCGCTAGAATACAGACAGCTTGTCGTAGAGATCGAAATGCAGCCCTCAACAAGATCTGCGAGGAGCTTGAACAGAACTCACAAAAGTTTGAAGCTAGAGACTTGCACCTAAAGATTAAATACATCACTCGCCAGTTCAAACCTCGTAATTGGGCTATCGAGAATGCCGCCGGGGATACAATAACTGAAATCCATGAAGTTATCAATGTTTGGAGGGAGTATTGCAAGTCTCTGTTTATGAGTGATTCCTGTGCAGGTTCTGGACATGCACTTGAGGTATCGGACGAACAAGACCCTTGCTTGCTGAAAGATGAAGTCCGTGCCGCCATTAACCATCTACCTAAAGGAAAAGCCGTGGGAGGAGACGAAATTCCCATAGAAGTCATCCAGGCAATGGGCGAGACTGGAGTGAAAATTTTACACACGATCTGTTCCTGTATATGGAGCACAGGTAAGTGGCCTACAGATTGGTCACATTCAGTATTTATTCCACTTTACAAAAAAGGATCTACCAAGAAATGTAATAACTACAGGCTTATTTCCCTTGTCTCGCATGCCAGCAAGATTCTTCTACGTGTTATAAATACTCGGCTTCAGGCGTTTTTAAGTTCCGAAATTGCACCCGAGCAAGCCGGCTTCGTAAAAGGACGAGGAACACGTGAGCAAATTCTCATTTTGAGACAACTCATCGAAAAGTCAAGAGAATTCAACTCTCCCTTATACATCTGCTTCGTAGACTTCCGCAAAGCCTTCGACACAGTTATTTGGCCCAAACTATGGAACGTTATGTTAGAAATGGGTGTACCACACCATCTTGTATACCTTGTTCAATCACTCTATGAGGAGGGCTCAGCATGTGCAGCAACCACTCGCCATAAGGATCGATGGGGTTGAATCCGAGAATTTCAAGGCGCAGGCCGGCGTACGACAGGGTTGCATTCTTTCACCACTCTTGTTCAACATATACACGGAATACATCATGCGGATTGTTCTCGAGAGATGGGATAGGGGCATGTCTGTTGGAGGGAGGGTGATTTCCAACCTGAGATATGCTGATGATACTACTCTTCTTGCAACATCTGAAGAAGACATTAAGAACTTTCTCCAGCTATTAGAATCGACTAGTCTAAAATTTGGACTCACAATTAACCGTGAAAAGACCAAATTAATGATAGTGGACCGTAAAAATAACAACAGACCAGAAATCACCAATGTTGCTAATTGCCAAGTGGTCCAAAATTACATTTATCTCGGTTCCACTGTGTCCAATGAGGGAAGTTGTGAGGACGAAATAAAAAGACGCTGCACTGTGACGAGATCAGCCGTTGAAAAGCTCACGAAAATTTGGAAGGATCGCAGAATTACCAAAAACACCAAGGTTCGTCTGATGTACTGCTTAGTCTTTCCAATTTTTCTATATGGGGCTGAAACATGGACGTTAAGACTAAAAGAGCGCCGGAAAATCGATGCCCTTGAAATGTGGTGCTGGCGACGGCTTCTCAGAATAAGTTGGACAGCCCACCGCACTAACATCTCCATATTGAAAGAATTACAAATAAAGAAAAGGCTCTCGTCGATTGTGCAGTTACGAATCCTTAAATTCTTCGGCCATGTCACCCGCAAAGAAAACTCTATGGAGCGTTTAGTGATTCAGGGTCGTATTGAGGGCAAACGTTCACGTGGTCGGTCTCCAACGAGGTGGCTAGATCTTGTCAAAGCTGTAACAAAGTGCCCAGCAACGGAATGCACCAAGAAGGCTGCAGATAGAGACATGTGGAGAAAAATCGCAAGAGCAGCGGCCATGGACCAACAACCCAATCCATAATCACGACCACTCTGTCAAGAGTGTACGACTAAGAAGACCACACTTTATAATAAATACATATAAAGATAAATCCTACAACCTTAGGATGTTTGTTAAGTAAAAATTACACGGTATGGCTGGTGAGGATGTCGCACCCGTTATATTTTTTTTCTTGCTATTTTTGAAGTAATCATTCTCGTAAACAAAAACTAAAAAACAAATTATAAGTTTATAAACTTTTCATCTCACCTACCTTTAAACAGTGTCATTAAATGCAAGCAAAGTGAGCTGGATGGTCGCTATTACGACCGCGGGCTATAAGATTTCATACAAATTCCATAAAGCCCATGAGCGCGTTAATTTTTTTTAAAATTTAATAAGGCACTATAGCATGCACACGTGTCAAATCTTCTACATACAAAAAGTTTTCTAGTCGAATATTCAAATAAGGAATTGCTATCGAACCCGGTAAA
Source organism: Rhodophaea formosa (assembly GCA_963082605.1). Lineage (NCBI taxonomy): Eukaryota > Metazoa > Arthropoda > Insecta > Lepidoptera > Pyralidae > Rhodophaea > Rhodophaea formosa. The sequence continues at coordinate 8,981,379 of OY720213.1, read as the reverse complement.
TAAAAAAAAATGATCTATACTGCGAGATTTTTGTCCTTAATTCAAATTTGGAATTGTTAATGGCCGTGGTGGCTGGCTGTTTGTATTCATCGATCTTTGACTTCCACTTTTTGGATAAAACGTTTTCATTATCTGTGAAATCCTCGGATACATTTTCTACTCACTTTAGTTTGCCGCTATTTATTTGTTACGCAAAATATTAATAAATAGTCGTAATTTTCATTAATTTGCATGCATAAATTAATAGATGGTCACTAATGTTGATATAGGTAATATAATCAGCCAGCTTGCAGACGCATAAATAATAATTTTCAAGGTAAACTATATTCATACTATACAATTTCAACCAATATAATATGAAAAATATATTTTTTACTCTACTATTTACTCGGTGAGATGAAAAACATTGTGTGTATCACGGCCGGTATCAGACATTACAAACTCGGACTACTAAAAGCACTCGGCTTCGCCTCGTGCTTGTTAGTAGTCGCTCGTTTGACGTAATGTCTTCTATACCGCCCTTGCTTCACAATGTACTATTGTAAGTTACCACCAATGTTGTAGTTTGTAGCATGGGTGCCAGGCAAAAAAAAATAATGTATCAAGACGAAGACCACCGTCAAAATCATCCAGAGCCACGTAGTCTTTCACTAGAACGAAACTAGAAACACTTTTTGGGTCAAAATGTAACAGTAAAATCTCTAGTAGTTCTTAGTAGTAAAGTTCTCTAGTAGGTACCTTTTACACTCCAACAACACACAACGCTAGCCGTGTGTTTCCCGGCGCAGTAGAATAGGACCACTCCAAGTCTCCCCGTAGATGTCGTAGAAGTAGAAACAAAGCTATAAAGCATGGAGAGTGTAGGCCAAATCCTCTGTATGGTAATATATGGCTCTGGTAGTACAGAGAGGGTAGTACTCCTGCAGTGGAGACTTAAAAAAGACCCAACGATGGTGGATGATAACACTCCAACAAGTAGATTATATCTTCGAATCAAAGCAAAGTCAACGTCGTTATCCCTGTGAGGGTTCCAGCTCACCTAGCTCTGATAGGGCGAGCCTCACATAAAGTATATGAAGTGGTAGGTAGACACAGAAAGACGATTTTTTTTTAATCTAAGGGTAGGTAGGGGTCGCTCAACAGAGAGTACAGGAGAGGCAGGCAGGAAAATCAGAACACATACAGGAACAGAGCATAAAGTATATAATTATTTATACAAGTATTATTTCTGACAAAACTGTGCTTACTTGTATAAAAAAGTGTTTTTAAATAAAAATAAAAAAAACTACAGTTCAGGTGACTAGGACAGAATATTAGAGTAAAACTGAGTTAGATGATAAGTTCCTAAGGGCGGTGACGAACAATTTAAAAATGTTATCTGAAATTAGACAATGTAGTTTCTGAATATAGGTGAGAGGATGATGATGATTGATATATGAGATGAATAGCAACGAACAGCATAAAAGTAACATGCAGCATCGTTACAACTTCACTAGAGCTAATTTAAAAGCAAAGATCTAGTAATGAAACTTTGATTATCTAAATTACTAAGTAAATTCTCGCCGTGTGGTTAGCAGCAGAGTATAATAGGACCATTCCAAGTCTTCCCATGGATGTCGTAAAAGACGACTTAGGAAACACAAGCTAAATAAAGCTTATAAACATTAAATAGTCCTCTCCAACCCGTCTTGCCAGCGTGGATAGTGTAGGCCAAATCCTTTGACTGCTCTGGCTAATTGACTCTGGTAGTACAGAGAGGGTCGTGCTCCTGCAGTGGAGACGAAAAAGACTGGATGATGATGATGAAGTAAATTCTGTCTCTTATCCTCTCATCAGACTTCTCTGCTATATCATCGACTTTAGTACTTCAGAGCTCACTACATGACGATATTATTTTATATTAATGATGATATAATATTTATTTTTTTTATTTAGGGGGAGGCCTTTGCCCAGCAGTGGGACATAACATCCATAGGCTAGGAAAAACAATATATTTATCACTGTACATACTGTTTTTCTGCATAATGCCAACCATTCTTCGGTATACTTCTGCACGATTTCTTTAAATCCTTTAATCACTAAAACTCGTACAATAATACAAAGGATGTTGTTGATATGTTTTATATAGGAACGTATAATAAAGATCTTCCTACAGACATAAAGCCACTTCCAATAACTAAATTTACCAAATATAAGTAAATTTAAAAGTAAATATATAATAAAATTATTATATAAATAAAATTAAAAGCCTGGCTGGTAGATAAGTGTTGTTGTTCAGTGACAAAATTTTATAGAGTTACGTATTGACTAAAAAGAGGGCCATATAATTTTATTTTGACTTATTATTTTTGGATTCCTTTGACTGTAATTCAAACCAATTGACTGGCAGTGTAAATATGTTCCTGCTATTTACAAACAACATTTAAAATTATATAGTTACTAAAATATTATTTAGTTACTTAAATAATAATGTAGGTTCACATTTACTTGCCAATGTTGGAAAAATATGGGATCAAATATGTACTGTGCCAAATCTTTTATGCAAACCGAAATTACTAGTGTAGGCACTGGATTGAATCCAGTGCCCCCCTGGTGTAGCAGCAGGCGTGTTAACCACTGCGACTTATAAGTAGGACACTAAGTTAGTGATTGTAGAAGTATTACTGTTAACTGCCTGTTTTGTTTTTACCGATGAAAATAAATATATTGAAGCCCCAGAAAATATGCACGATTTTCAAAACTTCCCAAAGAATGTAATCGAGGAAGTAAAACATATTTGCACAGTCAGGTATACATATTACAGTCATACGTGCAAACATTATACATGAGTACTTATAACTCCTTTACGGAACCATCAAAAACTGGTGAAAATTGCTATTTGAAATAATTGTTTGGATCATTTAGCCAGTTCTGAACCATGAGACATACTCGTATAGGTGTCATTCTTGAATTCTTATTTAAGTTTTTTACGCTACTCGAAGCAAGTACACAAATTTTCAACTCTTCGATTAAATATAATATGATAAAAACAGGTAAGTTTGTGAAATAAAAATGCAAATGATCAATAAAAAAATAATTTAAACATACAATTAAAATACAATATTTAACAATAACTTAATCTGTTGACACTGGCGAATGGTCATGTTTCGGGTACACTATTTTCTTTTCCGTGTTCTTTTCCGCGTCCTGAACTCTCTTCTTCAAAGGCCCGTGTTTCCAGCCCGGCGGGTATCCATACTTGTCCACGTCATCCCACCATTGGGGTTCGCCAGATCCCCAGATGACGTACACCAAATTGGTCGCTACTAGCACGGCAAATACGGTCCAGAATGCCATGCGCCATTGAGCTACGGTTTGCTGGAATTAAAATTTTAATAAATTTAAATGTGGAAAGGGTTCATAGTTAAGTATAATACTTTTTATATAATTTAGACTGCCTCTTTGGTCCAGTGGTCAAAGCCCAAATTTATCCAATACCTAACAGAAAAATTAAAAAAAATTGTCTCTTTGGGTGTTATCTTTTATTCCTAAGCGAACTAGCGCCTACGGAAAACATCGTCGCATTTATTCAGCAGTGAACTCTGTGGCCCAGTGGTTAAGGCGTTTACTTTACTGACCCAGGGGTCGTGGGTTCGATTCCCACGGGAAGCATACTTTGTTAAGTTGTTTCCAGTTTGGTTAGGATATTGCAGGCATGAATCACCTGATTGTCTGATAAGAAAGATGATTCCGTGCTTCGGAAGGCACGTTAAGCCGTTGGTCTCGGCTGCAATCTGGTAGTCGTTAAAGGAACCACGTCAGAGGCCGATAGGCGGTTCCGAATAACTCTGACACCAGGGTGTGCATGTGCATGGTCAACTGACCATGTCACCTACTCGAAATGATGATGATGATGATGAGCAGTGAACTTATTTAATTTTTTAAGACTAGGTAACTATTTTAAGGGTGTTATTTCGTTAAATTATTGAAAAAGAGGATAGTGAAAATAGAGAGTTTTACATAAAGGCGAATTTCTATTTAAAAGGCTTGCTTTGCTAACCTCTTAATATTCTTTGTATATTTATTCAAAGTAATCTTGAATAATGACAACCTTTTACTTCAGATAGTTGATTTTGCTAAGTTATCTTACAGTGAGAGATTTGACAACGATTTTAGTTAAGATGCCTTTGAGTATTCATAACTTTTCCTAGGACACATTATTAAAATACAAAAATGCTGTCCATGATTAGAAAAAAATCAAATTAATTAAAGAATAATCAACAGAGTAGATGACTATGATAATTATGATCATTACTTTAAAAAAGTTTTCCTTTACTTGGAAAAAATAGTAAAATAAAAAGGCTGTCAGTATCTTGAATAGTAGGTAGCATGGGGTTGTTCCGTACTCATCCCACAAATTTTAATCCCATGAATTTTAATGATTATTTTTTTTTGTCTCATCCTATTTCCGTTCTCAACTCAACCCACGTATTTTAATCAATAAAATAATTAATATTTTTTTCTTGACTCATCCCACTTCCATTCTTAAGTCATCCCATAGAAAAATTTAATATTTTTAGTCCTTGCTCATCCTATTTCAGTTCCTTACTCATCCCATTACAAACCAAGTAAAATGCAGTGTAAAAGTTTTTATTGAAATAAACTAGTTTTATTTGATGGTAGTTTTTAAAACAAACTTAAGTAAAAATAAAGAGAAGCTCATTCAATTATGATGAAATAGAAGACTTTGATAAAGATAAATGCTTAAATAGGTAAATACAAACGTTTGGGCCGTGAATTAGTGATTTTGTTAAGGCTTTTATATTAATGATAAAAAATCTTTACAAATATTTGAAAATAAGTTATGTGAGAAAAAAAAATATGAAGAGATCACCGGATCACCAAGGAATTTAACATAAAGAATGAGATGAAATCAAATGTTTATTCAATAATATAAAATAAAATCCCAAATTATATAAAACGTAATGTTTTTTGTGTATCATAACTATTAATTAATTATATGTATCTGAACGTTTTTAGGGTTCCGTAGTAAACAAGGTAACCTTTTAGTTTCACCATGTCTGTCTGTCTGTCCATCCGCGGTTTTACTCAGAGACTATAAGTACTAGAAAGCTGTAATTTGGTATGGGTATGTATATTAATTATGCCAAAAAAGTGGTAGAAAAAATCTAAAAAAAAATTACGGTAGCTCCCATACAAATAAAGTGGGGGAGTATCTTTTTTCCCCTACTTACCCATCGTGTGGGGTATAGTTAAATAGGTCTTTAAAAAATATAGTGAAGTTGAGAATACAATTTTTCGATTTAGGGATCCATTTCCGAAATATTTGGCTTTAAAGTGCAAATTTTTGTTAGAGGTAAGTATCCCCCCCTCTATCTGCTAAACGGTTATATATGAATATGTGAAAAAAATGACAGCAGTAGTATATATACTGAAGTTGAAAAGAAAATTATCAGAGCTGAGTACTGAGTACAAACTAAAAAGTTATAGGCAACCAACTAAAAAAATGTACTGGAAAATGTAAAATTTCATACAATGAATAACTGACTTTTATCCATACTAGTATGTATTTATAATGAGAATAATTCGACGTAAGCTCTACTATAAAGATAAATACCGTTTACAATATTTAAAACTCGTAAACTTCACATGACATTGCAGGCCTGTACAAATGAGACTGGTATTTTATTCCACATTTTAAGTACTAGGTGGAAAACAGTTCGTTTAAAAAAAGTACCAGCAATTTCAATCAGCTTCTGCTACAATTTACTACTATGCTTGTTGGCCACTAACAAATAAAAAAGAAACAAACAAACATTTTACTAATACAACCATACAACAATATTAATTAAAAAAACGAAATAAAAATTAAAGCCATACGTATAGTGGTTGGTACCTCTTTAAGTGTTTTAGGATCATAATCTCATATTATATCCCAACTAATATTATAAATGCGAAAGTGAGTTTGTTTGTTTGTTACGCCTTCACACCGTATCAACTGAACCGATCATCATGAAATTTTGCATACACATAGGTTAGAGTACCGAGAAGCCGAAGCCGCGGGTAACAGCTAGTTACCTTATAAAAGAATTCTTCCCAATTTCACTACAATAGCAAAAAGCAAACCCACCCACTTTGACTGATTTTGACCACTAATGAACTGAGCGTCAACATGGAAATTGAACTTGCAAAAAACCTATCGGAGAAGTGTAAGAGTTGACATTTTTTATTAAAGTATTAACTCTACTTTTTGAGCGCAATAAGTTAAGTAGCCGTGTGGTTTCCGGCAGAGTAGAATAAGACCACTCCAAGTCTTCCCGTGGATGTCGTAGAAGGCGACTTAGGAAACACAAGCTAAACAAAGCTTCTAAACATCAAAGAAACCTCTTCAACCCGTCTGGCCAGCGTGGAGAGTGTAGGCCAAATCCTCTGAATACTCTTGCTAATATATGGCTCTGGTAGTACGGAGAGGGTCGTGCTTCTGTAGTGGAGACAAAAAAGACCAGATGAAGATGAAGAAGTTAAGTGAAAATCGAGAATCCCATATGTTATCCATTTGACTTATTCTGAGCTCACTTTACAGTTTATTGAACAAGCATTTAGTCAACTAAGCTTCTATTACACTTAATTTTTGCTAGTACAATCTTTCTTATTGGTACAGTTAGCAACAAAAAGATATCACTAATTACATAAAGATAACACAGAAAAATCATTTAAAACCTTACGCTCCAAGTAATATTTTTTTTTAAGTATTCAGGGGTAAAGCCTTTATGTCGAGTCATCTATTCACTAGTTTTGGTTTGTTTTAACGAAATGCATACGGTAGTGTTTTATTTTCTGTTTATATTTATAATACTTACGCAACTTAAGTAGAAACTAAAATCTTCAAAAGACTATTATATTCGACTAGCTGTTATCCGTGGCTTCACCCGCGTGATATATAGCCTCTACAAAATACTATTATATTCGACTAGCTGTTATCCGTGGCTTCACCCGCGTGATATATAGCCTATGTCCCTCTCAGTACTCTAACCTATGTGTATGCAAAATTTCATGATGAACGGTTGAGTAAGTTGGGCGTGAAAGCGTAACAAACAAACTTTTGCATTTATAATATTAGTTTGGATTAGGATAACAGCTACTTAAAAAAATTTACCTATATCATTTACGTTAGGTGTCAATAACCAGACCTGATATTTTCAATGATATCTTCCAATTCATTTACAAAAGTAAAAGAGGTGCGTAGCAATAATTAATGACGATGCTGTAGAACCCATACATCATCAAAATGACTAAGCAAAAAGAGCGTATCATCATCATCATCATCATCAGGTCTTTCTAGTCTCTACTGCAGGAGCACGACCCTCTCTGTACTACCAGAGCCATATACTAGCCTGAGTAGTCAGAGGATTTGGCCTACACTCTCCACACTGGCCAGACGGGTTGGAGAGGTCTCGTTGATGTTAATAAGCTCTCGTTGATGTTAATAAAAGAGCATAATGACTGGTTGGAGAGGTCTTGTTGATGTTAATAAAAGACCATAACGACTGTCAAATAACAATGACTAAAGATATAGATATTATTCAAGAAGTTTAAAGTAAGTATACTTATATCAGCGGTTATAACACTGATCACAACACTGTTGAAAAATGATAAGATATTTATAATTTATCACGATAACTTACATAATAGAAACTTGTGTAGAGTAAAGGAGTAATATGGTACTACCATATTACTCGTTTACTCTACACAAGTTTTTTGCCTTAACCAAAATTGAGGCACACAAGATACTAGACGTAAGCAAGCAAAAATATGAAGCATACTTACATCAGGAGTCAATAATCCAATCAGATAAGGCGTGATGACTCCACTGATAGCTCCCAGGCCATTGACCAAAGCGGAACAGGTACCAGCATAGTTCGGAGCAATGTCCATAGCATTGATCTTGACACTACTGTAGAAGCCGGCCATAAAGGCCGCGGAGCAGATAAACAGACCGACAGCCACAAACTTGTTACATCCTGAGTACGAGGCCAGAATAATAAAAACTGCCGGCAAGGTAGACGCTGTAAAAAATGACCTTATTTGAAGATCCAGTTAAACCATTGTTTGTTATCAAGCTGCAATAGTATATTTCCCGAGTCGTAAAGCATTCTTTGTATAATTACTATCATTCTTAAGAATTGAAAAGTGATTGTCCTGATCGAGTAATTACCTTATTTTAAACATAAACAATCGATTGATATAATACGAGTATATATAAATTTCTAACTTTTTACAATATTTTAGAAGTACTTTTTGCTCAGGCACAGCTGTACCTGATATTTTTTCATAGATTTTCCAAAAATTTGTTGAACATACACAAGATCGAACCTTTTAATTTTATACCATCATGATTTCTTTCCTTAAGGATGCGCTAGTCGGGAACTCGAACTCGTCAGCGCACGTGGCTAAAATGCATGCTATTTCGCTGAGAAAGGGATAGACTCGGTTTTAAACGGTGCGGAACTATTTACACTGATGTGTAAGCACATCGGAACAACAGTCTAGTGTGTGCAAACACAAATATTATTGAAAATCTAAATCTTCGTCGTCTAAAAATTCGCGAGTATGCGTTTGGGAGAAGTGTTCTTGTGATAAAACAGCTGAATGTTTTAATTAAAAGTAAAATAATTTATATACTTTAATAACCAAACTATGCTTGTATGAATTTTGTTTTAGAGATTTTATACTCCTTCCGGTATTTAATTGTGCCCAAAGATGCGTTAAAATTACGTGTTAAAACGGAATGTTTTGAGACTCATAACTTTTAAAGTACTTATAATTTTACAATTATGATTCCATACAAGCATAGATAACGACAAAACAAATCGATAGAATTAAAAACTTTAAACAGACGATACCGAACAACGGAGTCATCACCCTACAGAATTTGTATGGCGAAGCACCTGACTAGCGCACCCTTAAGACCACAATTGTAATTTCAAAGCCAATAACCTGTTATTATACATATTGTACTATTTTTTTGTTGTTGCAGTTCTTACTTGTAACTGTTGTCAAATACTGTCGTGACGTCTATATTACTTATAAGATTCTTATTATAGGCAATATTCTATTATTACCCAACATTAGACCAAGCCCGAGTTCTAATAAGACATAACGACAAAGTTCCTCTGAAATACACACAATAAAGTACAGTCGAGTGAGAGATGAAGTGATTTCTAAGTTTACATACTTTCTAGATTCTAATAACATTCTAAGTTCTTAATAGCTTCTATTCTGATTGCTTGACGGAGATTCTTTCTCCATCACGGGCCTCCACATCACCCCTTATAGCCCGACCCTGTCCGCACACAACCATTTGGCTTTTCTTGGCTGTTTCTCAATTCTAGTTCTCATTCTACATTCTTAACTAATCATCACTTCATTTCTCTACTACAAACAATAATCAAATTACATTTCTAACACTCACCAATGTAATCCGCTGGTATTCTTTCTTATTCTATCACTTACTCAAATTTCCCGCTGCGCGAACATTGTTCCGCAAGGAAAGACCACGTGCAACTGTCAAAAGATTCGTTACACTTCTAAAGTATTCTATCAGAGTTGCCAGTATAAATAAGGCAATTACTTACCAGCTATATTTTTGTATCGCGTTCGTCGCGACACTCCCGACGGCCGAGATTCTTACCAGATGGCTAGCAACTAGCTTATCCCCTGGACCATTTTCTTTCTTGCCCAGACAGCAGCTATTCTTCTACTTCTTTCTTCATCAGCGTCTGACACGGCTTCTACTCTCTCTACCTTATCTTCACCTACGGCCAGTCCTCTTACATTCACCGACACTACTAAAACGCTCTTCTTCTATTGTTGTTGTTTCTAACCTAACAGTATTTTCAAGTTTCTCTTCAGGATACCTGGTTTCTATATCAGCTATATATCTGCTGGATGCTCTATGCGGACATGATTCTTCAGTCTCTGCTGTTTCTGAATTCAATAACATTTCTACTTAATTTCTTGTATCGCTAACTTCTAAGGGATACAAGTGATTTATGGATTAAATAAACTCTTTTCCTACAACATTGACCTTTCAAGTCTGCATTCTCCGGCACCTCCTCTTTCTAAATTAGTTATCTTCCCAACCTTCCACTTTTCTCTTTTCTTCAAGTCACCTTTGATATGCCGATTTTAGTACATACACTATATCAGAGCCAACACTAGTAAGTGGACGTGAATTTTCCACGGCTTAAATTCTTTCATGAAGCATTTAGAGTTCTCAAAGGTTCTCTTCATGCAATTCTTTACTATACCAACTAATTTTTCATAAAATCCTCCATGTCCTGGGCTAAGTTGAAAGATAAAGTTCCATTTCATTCTATTGTCCATGAAGTATGTGTTTGACAACAATTCTGCTGTTAATTTGAACTGCAAGGCATTGTCTGAGACAATGAATTCTGGCCATCGTCATGTTGATATCAGTTCACGCCAAAATATTAATTACATCATATCCTGTAAAGAATGCTGACTGGCCATGTTCTTGTAACTGGCCAGCCCTACTCACTCAGCAAAAAAAATATATATATAGCAGTCTGCTGAACCACAGTTCCTTCTTAATGTGCCAAAATTCCGGTTGTGTTACTATATCTGCAGGATTTACATCTGTACTAACATATCTAGGTTCTATGCTTTTATTCTTCTATTATCCAGTACAAAATTATTTCATTGTCAGTCCAAAGACATAATCGCTTGAATTCTATACCAAAAGTGTCTTCAATAGAAGTTAGCAATCTCTTTCCGAAATTAATGAAGTTTTCCTTTTTGCATCGCATCTAGCATATCTCTGGTCGCTTAAACCCCACATGCCGGGAAACTTCTATCTCAGCTGCAGTCCTCAGGGAGCTTATCACATTTTCCATTCTTCTTTTAAATCTTCTGGAAATGGAGAATCCCATTATTCTTTTCTTCTCTGGAGCTCTTGAAGCAGCAGTTTTGCAAGCAGAATCAAGGGTGCAGGAAATCCACAAAGATTATACAATGATGCAAGGGTTCTTAATATACCTCTCTTTTTTTTTTCTTGAAATTGTTTTTATGTCTGAAGGAATGTCGCTTAATCTCAGTCACAGTTGTCACGCTCCATATGACAAGTGAGTCCTACCACCTTGTTGATTCTGTATCCTTTGATCTGAACTGTTTTTTAATTACTTTTTAATAATACTTTGTTGTTGGATCTCCATTCTCTTATATTCATTGAAAATTCTGTGAATGCCATTCTAGTCTTGTTTACAAGATCACCAGGTTTTCCTAAAAATGAATATCTATCTTACCAGTCTAAATCTAAGTGCAGAGGAGTGCATTCAAATCCAGGAGCATCGATGTTCCTCTGTACATATGTCCGTCATTAACCACACGTCCCTTTTCTTCTATTCTGGATAACAATGTGATGTGTCAGATAATGAACTGGTTGGAACAGTGTATTGCAGCTAATTTCTGATGAATCTAAAATCTCTATAACCCCTGCAGCGAGTTGCTTTTGGAGAACTCTCTCATATTTCTTCATGTCGTTTTGTTCTAGTCTAGGCCATAATTAGTGGGCAAATTAGGTGGGTAAGTTATCCAGGGCCATTAAACTTGATATCTCTTATCTTCATATTTAACTATTTCGTTAAAGTGTTTTAGTGTTTCTTCTTTTCTAGTTATCTTAGAAGAGTCTATGTTTCCAATACTTTCTCAGGCCCATAAAAGTCTGACATCTGGTTTCCGAAAAGGCAAGTACTGTGGTACAAAATATGGTACTTCTAATTCTTGACATTGGCAGTATGTAATGACACAAAGTGCATTTCCCCTTTTTCTTTATGTAGGACCCTCAATCCAACCAAAAAAGTGTCAATTAAATATATCCTTTAGCTATTTCCTATAATTTCTGAAAAACAAAAATTAGTAGTCGCTTCCTATTAACAGTTGTATTTCTTCAGCAGCAGTTCCATCGTCAGCGACAACATCACCAGATCCTTTTTTCATATCCACCGAAGGAACACGACCCTCTCTGCGCCACCAAAGCCACAGAGCAGGTAGAGGTACCGGCCCACACTCTCCATGCCGTTTAGATGGGTTGGTGAAGTCTCTTTGATGATTGTAAGCTTTGTTTAGCTTGTGATTCCTTAGTCGCCTTGTACGACATCCACAGGAAGACTTGGAGTGGTCCTATTCTATTCTACCGGGAACCACACGGCAATGAAGGGCTGGAGATCTTCATTGGATTTCCAGCATCGAGAACAAAAAATCATCAACTGGTCTTCCTGGTCTGGCACTATTTCAAGTTCCTTTGCAGGCATCAGACAAAAATAAGTCTTCCTGTTTTAATTCTGTTCAGATTCTTCTGGCCCTCCTCCACTGTTTCTGTCTGATTTATTTTGTGGACATAAGGCTTGATTGTGTTTCCCTTTGCAACAGTAGCAAGACTTCATCCTTTGACATGTTGTCATCTTATGTCCCTCCTTAAAGCAAATATAGCATCTATTGCCAAGCCTTTTCTTTCTTTCCTTTATATCCTTGACTACAGTGCATTCAGCATTATAGTGTGCACCTTGGCAAAAAATACAAGCCATCCTAGGTTTCTTAATTTTCAATATTTTCTTCTCTGTGTTATCCTGAGGTTCCTTTTTGTAGGCGCTCTTCCGAGAAGAACTCTGATAGGTCCTGTTCTGCCTTCCTTTCTTCTGATAAGTGACTATCTGCAGTGCTCCGGTAGATATTTCCTTGTTGATAGGTGTCGGTGAAGTAGAGACTGGGTTCTGTGTGGCTCCTTCCATAGCCATAATAATTGTCTGTAGCCCACTACGGATGTCTGTAATATTTGAAGAGCTAGACAATAGGTGCAACTCGTACACTACCTTCTCAGGAAACTTAGACAAAATTACTGAACGTAGATTATTCCCATCAATACCCTCGCCCAAACTCTGTAGGACCCTTAAATTTCTCTCAATGGCATTTAAATTAGCTCTGCAGTCTGTAGCACTGTAACTTGCCCTTTGGAGGGTGTTAATTGCATCGTAGTGGGCATCAACAACCTTCTGATTATTACCAAACCGTTGCTTTAGAATTTCCAAAGCCACATTGTAATTTAAATCCGTTACACTCAGGCCTTCTACGGCTTGCAGTGCTTCATCTTCTAGACAGCTGATAAGGTATGCCATTTTGTCAGCATCTGATAGAGACCTTTCATGAATATTACTTTTAAATCGGTCCCAAAATTCAGCCCATCCTAGAGCTTGACCTTTAAATTTTGGTAGAGAGAGTTTTGGTAGCTTAGCCGTACTTATTGACGCTTCGGAAGAGTGATTTAGAGTCTGTTGAATCGCCGCCTTCATATCTGCTATCCACTTCTCAGACTTTAATTGCGTTTCAGTGTACAAGCGGATGTTCTCCATAGATATATGATTGCTTTTTTCCATATAAAAATTAATTTCTGACGTAAATTTTTTATTGCTATCTTCGACCAACTGGATTTGTTTCCTAAGATCTTCTTCTGTGACCGTCCCCATAGCAGCAGCTTGATCAACAAGACCTTGAAGATGCTCGTGAATGAGGTCAAGTCGAACAACCATAGGGTCCGCCATTTTGATTACACTGAAAGTAAATAATTCCTTACATTCCTATTCTTGTTACAAAAATGCCTTAACGCAGCAGTACTGGACCCTTTTCTAAGCATCGCTTAACAAACCTGGCCACGAGAATCACGGCAGAAACCATAACGCGAGATACTATTTCTCATAGGTTCGTAGTACTTCACTAACCATGTGCACAATGGTGCACGTACAACACAGAAATAGAAACCCTTTATTGCACATCAAAGGAAAAACAGAAATAATACCTACAATTTATTTATTAACATGCGAAACAGGCGGCCTTATCGCAATGCTATTATTTACACACATCTTTTGATAAAAAAATACACTTGAAAATACAAATGAAACATACAATAATTATATCCAGTTTCCTTTTCAGGAATGGTTCTTTTAGTAGCCTACTTGTTAAGTTGTTTTTATTTCTATAGTCATAAAAGAATGAGATAGTTTTCTGAATTTGGTTTTGTTTGTAAAAATGGCGTTCTTACTTACTTGATTCTAATAAGTAACAAAAAATAACTTACATTTGCTTTTAGTTTGTTTCCACTTACACAGTATACAATAAAAACTGTAGCGCAACGTATTCCTTATACTTTTTGCAATACAATAACACAATACACCCGGACAGAATTACTGCCCTTCACCTCAAACACTTGTTGCATGGATTCTTTCACAGGATTCTTCTTTCAATTTTTACAAACCGGCACAAGACGCTTCGCATCGCTATTCCTTTATTGCAAGCATGTATTATCCTAACTTCAGATCAACTATTTTCATACAAAATATCCGTCTGACGTTTCTCTCTGAACCAAAAGGCGGCAAAATAAACAAGTACGTTTTCTATTACAACAACACTATATAATTTCGTAAAGACGTTAACAACCAATAACAAAAATCGTATTTCCTTATGAGCCAATGAAAATCGTCCGCTTAAAACGTCTAATTATGACGAATACTCGCAACAAGAACAATTCCATTTCGCACTATTGCCAACGGTATGACAAAAAAAACTCCGCGAAATTTGAATCGATTCTACTCTGTGACTGATGAGGTGACGAACAATATAAATGCCGCGAAATTTGAATCGATGTCGAACATTTCAACATCGACACGATCGCGATAGCTTTTGCACTATCTTGCTTGCTTGACACGTACAACAGAATAAGCAAATGTTCATTTTAGGAAATACGAAACAGAAATATCCCTACTTTAATAGAATAACAATGGTAAACACAGTTCTGTTATTATTAGTTTATAAATTAAATGAAATGCACTTATATATAAAATTTAATTATTTCTTCTCTTCCTCCTGTAAACCGTACCATGGACCCGAGCTAGGATTCCTAGCATAGGGCTACTCATAATAACAGAGAACAGAAAATTCTAATACCTATGAGACCAAACTAGGATTCCTAGGCTATGGACTCACATCATGTTCTAATTCTTTGAGTGTCTAAACTTCCCTCATTCTATAGGAAAGTTTATTCTCAACTCACAGGCTATGGACTCACATCATGTTCTAATTCTTTGAGTTTCTAAACTTCCCTCATTCTATAGGAAAGTTTATTCTCAACTCACTCAGCCGTTTTATGAGTTTCCAAACTTCCCCCATTCTATAGGAAAGTTTGTCCTCAACTCACTCAGTCGTTCTATGAGCTTCCAAACTTCCCCCATTTTATAGGAAAGTTTGTCTTCAACTCACTCAACCGTTCTATGAGTTTCTAGGTCTCCACCATTCTATCAGTTTCTTGGTGTACTGTACAGTGCTACAAGGATCCTTCAGCACGTGGCCATAATCGGAACTAAACGCCGCAATCACTTTTGGAAGATAGTTCGAATTCTAGTTTGTTGCAGATATTCCGTGCCTTTAATTCTATTTATGAAACTAAGAATATTTTATTAGCAGGTAGTCCTAATTAAACTCGTAATTACACACAGCGTCTCCATTTTAATGTCATCCAAGTGCTAAACGATCCCTGCTGCAACGTACACCATTCTATCAGTTTCTGGGTCTGCACCATTCTTTCAGATTCTTGGTGTACACCATTCTATCAGTTTCTTGGTGTACACCATTCTATCAGTTTCTTGGTCTGCACCATATTCTATCACCTCCCGTTCTGGCACGGAGCCTCCCGAGCCAAACGAAAAAGGTGTACAATTAACGTCATGCCACAAAAGTCATGCTTCGCTTATTCATTCAATATACAATTTACGCTCAGCACCTCCACCATTTTGTCGTGACGTCTATATTACTTATAAGATTCTTATTATAGGCAATATTCTATTATTACCCAACATTAGACCAAGCCCGAGTTCTAATAAGACATAACGACAAAGTTCCTCTGAAATACACACAATAAAGTACAGTCGAGTGAGAGATGAAGTGATTTCTAAGTTTACATACTTTCTAGATTCTAATAACATTCTAAGTTCTTAATAGCTTCTATTCTGATTGCTTGACGGAGATTCTTTCTCCATCACGGGCCTCCACATCACCCCTTATAGCCCGTCCCTGTCCGCACACAACCATTTGGCTTTTCTTGGCTGTTTCTCAATTCTAGTTCTCATTCTACATTCTTAACTAATCATCACTTCATTTCTCTACTACAAACAATAATCAAATTACATTTCTAACACTCACCAATGTAATCCGCTGGTATTCTTTCTTATTCTATCACTTACTCAAATTTCCCGCTGCGCGAACATTGTTCCGCAAGGAAAGACCACGTGCAACTGTCAAAAGATTCGTTACACTTCTAAAGTATTCTATCAGAGTTGCCAGTATAAATAAGGCAATTACTTACCAGCTATATTTTTGTATCGCGTTCGTCGCGACAAATACTATCAGTAATCAATAGTATATCTGAATTTCTTGGGATTGAAACCTATTTAAAAGCCCCTAGGCTGAAAATTGAGGTATGGCCTTCAATGAAATTTCTAATATGCCGCCATCGGGTGGTTCATCATCATCATCATCATCAGGTCTTTCTAGTTTCCACTGCAGGAGCACGACCCACTCTGTACTACCAGAGCCATATAGGTACTAGCCTGAGTAGTCAGAGGATTTAGCCTACTCTCTCCACGCTGGCCAGACGGGTTGGAGAGGTCTCTTTGATGTTAATAAGCTTTGTTTGGCTTGTGTTTTCTTAGTTGCCTTTTACGACATCCACGGGATGACTTGGAGTGGTCCTATTCTACTCTGCCGGGAACCACACGGCACATCGGGTGGTTAATTTACTGGTATTATGTATTTTCTGCTATTTACTTACAAATAGTAGTATAAATTTTTCTTCCCGTGCCGATGGTATGCCACTTCTTCCTAATACATAGATCACAAAAGCTGGCGAATATGAAGGAGAAGATGTACATAGCGATGTATGGGAGAGCAGACATGAGGCCAGTATCTTTTATGTTGAATTTTAGAACATCTGTGAAGTACTTGGGAAGGTCGGTGATCATCGTAAAATAGCCCCAGTCATGGCCCACCTGCAAAAACGCATAACCTAATTATCTGTATCTATAATAATATTATAAATAGACTTTGAGCCTTTTTACATAAAGCCTATTTCTAAATAATAATGAAATTTTACTCATTATTATTCAGAAACAGACCGTATAAAAAGACTCCAATAATACTTGAGTCCGCTCATGATGGAATGAAAAAAGGCAATGTAACTAGATATACGGTACGCTTAGTCAAAAGGATTTTCTTTCTAATCCTAAACCCTTGCTTGCTGTAGCCTGAGCCCTGCCCAACTGCTAGCAGTGCGCTCGGCTTAGGTTAATAAAAACTTACGCTATATGATAGAGCTTAGTTTTTGACTAAGCTCTATCATATAGCGTTTGAACCGAATTTGGTACTTCTCACACTATACGACCACCACCAGGAACCAGTCCAGGAGCTGCAGTGACCCAATTAAGTAAAGAAACCTAGCGACCCAATTAAGTAAAAAAACCTTAACTGGATGTAAGGATTTTGTTACTAACAAAGTATGGACGTAAGTCTGATATAAAATTATTTTATTTTATTTATTTATAACGCTGCGCACATTGCTGCGCAACGGTGATTGTATACTCGTACTCGTACTAATCGTGGTCGTGGCAGCCTAGAGTGCGTGGAGCCATATGTAAAGACTAGGAGTCCGTCCCAGCTTTGCCTGTAGTAAATACATAGCCTATGGCATTAAGGGATAATGTACCTATTTAACGGTGAAAGAGTTTTTATAATTGGTCCAATAGTTCCTGAAATTAGCGCGCTCAACCAAACAAACAATCTTGTTAGCTTTATAATATAAGTATCGATTAGTATAGATACATACTTACAGCTGCTAAAACTAATACCCAAAGAGGAGGAGATCGTAAGATGGCTTTGAATGGTACAGGATCTAATTTCTTGTGTAACCCAGACGCAACGATGTTCTTATTCAGGTAGTTCTTCTCTTCATCGGAGATAAATGGATGTGAATTTGGTGTATTGTAGCAAAGTACGGTCTGAAACAAGTGATTCAGTTTATAATAAAACAATAATAAATTTCTAAAAGCAATTTGATAAGATTGATTTTGTTATAAAGTAGCAGCTTTCGTAACGTTTTAGACTCTTCTTTTCTATGTAAATTCCAGCAAATATTAATTAAGGAAATAAATAATAATAATAATAAAATGTATTTATTTCCTCCAATAACTGCCAATTCTGTACAAAATATGCAACAATACAAAACAATACACAAAGAGAACTAAAACAATAAAACAGGTAGAAATGTAATTGGAGAACTGGTGCCCATGCTAGGTTTCCGAGGAACTTGTAATAAAATATATGTATTCTAATTATATGTACAGTTTTGTTTTTCTAAGTATATTTAACGTCACATTGCTGGTTTATTATTAAAGCATGAGCAGTCACGACCATTAAAATGTATACATGTCGCTTCTTCAGTCAACGTGATAACTTGTAAAATGGAATAAAATTATATATTTGACGATCTCTACGGTTCTGTGGTATAAAAAGTGTCTTTACATCATAGGATCCTGGTTTAGATTCCCGGTCGGGTTTAAAATTAAAATGGTCTATTTCAGGTTGTTGTGGGTCTTGGATGTTTATCAATATTATGAACATAGTATTATTGAGTTAGTATCGCTCGACACTAATTCACAACTTGCTATGGTTTTTCCGAGAGTAATGCATCGGGTTCTTCAAAAAGATCGAGAAATGTTTTTTTCATAGTGGGTGACGCGCGAATGGCATCCCTCCCCAGTGTCACAGGTGACCACAGAACTATCAGGCATCCAAAGGCTACAGTAACCGCTTTCCATCAGGTAGACCGCATACATGCTTTTCCACTTAGTTGTATCAAAAAGCTTGGTGTGGTACTAGTTCTACCTGTATGTCGAATAAAAGTAAAAAAAAAATGCTCGTGATTCTACACTCGCGTTAAGAAGTTACGTCAGCTGAATGACAAGATGCCGTTGGCCTCTAACGACCTTGCAGTAACTACCGGGAAAAGAGAAGTGCCGGCTGTTTAATCGGACTAAGATTTCATTTCCGCAAAGGATTTACCTAGATGCGTGACGATTTTTTTAATCACCAAATTTCGACTGACCATTCACGCTTTAGCCGTGTAAGTAGTTCCCGGTAGAGTTGAATAGGACAGTCCTATTCAACTCTATGGATGGATGGATCCACAGGAAGACTTGGAGTGATCTTATTTTACTCTGCTGGGAACCACACGGTGAAACTGCACACACTCTCACTCACAACTCCACACTTAGTTCAATACTCACCCAAAAAGCAAACCAGATGATCCCCAAACCACCGAAAACGTAGAATACGTTATGCCAACTGCCTCCGTCATGTAATAATAGACCAGAAATATAAGGTCCGAAGATGTTCCCAATTTGAGCTCCACCGAATATCATGGCTCCGAACCTTGACCTCTCATGGGGAGGTATCCATCGGGCTAATAGTAATACGAACGCTGGTGTTACTGGACCCTGGAATGATAAAGAGAAATTATACACAAACTAGTGGCTTCGCCGGCCTTTGTCCTTCTCAGTACTCTAACCTATGTGTATGCAAAATGTCATGATGATCGGTTCAGTAGATAAGGCGAAAGCGTGACAAATAAACAAACTCACTTTCACATTTATAATATTAATTAGGATGTTACCAATTAATTTAAATTATCATATTATATACACTGTTCAGCTAATAATATAAACATATTTTTCATGTGCTGTAAAAAAATTAATACTCCTTTCTAATATTTTCTAAACGAGTCCAAAATGTTTTCCATGTGTTTTAATTTTTTTAACAGCTCTTTTTAACATTCTCAAACCATAAATATGTAACAGCCGGAACAAACGAGTAAGAATGGAAAACAAACCAAAAACATTTTATTACAAAAACAAATGTCTACTGATATTTTTAATATTAAAGTTACTATGTCTGACTGTCTGTTCATTACCTTTTTACACCTTAACCACACAACAGCCAACCTACTTGCGAACTTTTGACAACTACGGCGTATATACAACGTTCTGATGGTTACTTCAATATCCTTTACGGCTTTCATACGAGTATGATTGACTATTTTTAATTAAGAAATATAAACTGAAATGGATGTTGAAGTGACCATCAAAACAAAACAAAGTCATTAAATTCACATTTAATTACACTTTGTCAGAAGTTAGGAGAATAATATCCGATACTTTCAAACCTAAGAAAAGATTTTATTCTCAAAAAAAATACTGTTCCGAAGACATCCACGTCAACGTGAGTAAATCTTTGGAGAAAAACTAGTTGTAACATTAGTTTGTACTTAATTTCCACCTAGATTCTTGATTTTATCTAAGTAGTTGAAATAATTCCAGCTTACCTCTCCAGCACCTTCGAGTACTCTGATGAAGAACAGCCCTGTAGCACCTCCAAATTTCACAGCCCAAGGAGAAATCGCCGTCGCTAGTGAGGTGATAAGTAAACCTACGCCGATGGTCCATTTCCCTCCAAACTTCTCGGCCAAAAGGCCTCCGGGTAAATGGGTAAGTATGTAGCCGTAGTAAAAGGAGCTCAGCAAAAACCCTTGGGTGGATTCACTCCAGTCGTAACGGTCAGTGTTCTGTAATCATCAAAAACATTCTTAAAAAAATTTCCACCCCACTAAAAGTATTTTAGAAAGTTTAAGTACGAGTAAGTAGTATTACACATCTAAATCAGTACAAGGTTACTAGAAGTTGTACTGATAGTGTACTGATTTAGATGTGTGCTCATTTAAATAGATACTACTTACTTAAACTTTTTCACGATAGAGAAACTCTAAATACACTATTATTCTCATAAATACATTTTCCCTAAAAACTTTACACATTTTTGGGACAGTAGTGTAAAATATTTTAGTTTTGTTTTTGCTTTAAAAAGACCCAACATAAACATTTAAAAACTAATATAGAAACGAAAAAAGTCTAAATGTACGTTACTTTGAAAATTTTCTATGATCCACAATACATATGAAACATATTTTCCTACAATTCACAGGTTTTTTCGAGTATTGGTAGGTATTTAAAATACAAATTCATTAATATAGCGGTGAATTAAATAAACACTATACCTAAGTAAAATATTTATTTTATTTAATGCAAATTGCAACCATAACAATCAAAGACTCCGTGGCGCAGCGGTCACCACGCTAGCCTGCGACACGGGGGTCCCGGGTTCGATTCCTGGTCAGGTCAAGATGGAAAAAGATCTTTTTCATATTGACCTGGGTCTTGGATGTTTATCTATATCATCATCATCATCATCAGGTCTTTCTAGTCTCCACTGCAGGAGCACGACCCTCTCTGTACTACCAGAACCATATACTAGCCTGAGT
The DNA here is from genome assembly GCA_963082605.1 of Rhodophaea formosa. Lineage (NCBI taxonomy): Eukaryota > Metazoa > Arthropoda > Insecta > Lepidoptera > Pyralidae > Rhodophaea > Rhodophaea formosa. The sequence continues at coordinate 8,959,889 of OY720213.1, read as the reverse complement.
AGTCAGAGGATTTGGCGTACACTCTCCACGCTGGCCAGACGGGTTGGAGAGGTCTCTTTGATGTTAATAAGCTTTGTTTAGCTTGTGTTTCCTTAGTCGCCTTTTACGACATCCACGGGATGACTTTGAGAGGTTCTATATTCTACTCTGCCGGGAACCACACGGCTTTATCTATATAAGTATATATTATTGAACTTGACACTCATCCGCTGGAAAAACGGACGGTCGCTTGTTTGGGATGCCACGTGTGTAGATACTGTAGCTTTATCCCACCTACAAGCGACCTCCCGTAGAGCAGGTGCAGCTGCTGCAACTGCCGAAGGGATTAAGAGGCGCAAATATGCGGTTCTAGGTGAGCCCTACATATTTGTGCCTTTCGCCGTGGAGACTTTAGGGCCATGGGGTGCGGAGGCTCGTCAATTGTACAGAGAGATCTCGGCACGTCTGATCGACGTCTCCAGGGACCCAAGGGCTGGCGCTCATTTTGGACAACGGCTGAGCCTAGCGATTCAACGTGGAAATGCGGCCAGTCTCTTGGGTACATTACCCTGTGATGACAGCGATCTGGGCTCCATTTTTTATTTAGTTTAAATTATGTTTTTTATTATTCTTATTTTTTTTATTCCTAAGTATTAATATTTATTTTTGTTTATATTTGTAATTATGTGTAAATATCTTTGTCCAGTTTAACGCAATAAATATCTATTATTAAATATAGTATCGTTGAGCTAGTATCCTGCGACACAAATTCACAACTTACTGTAGGGCTAGCTCAATTTGTGAGATATGTCCCTTTTAAAAAGAAAAAAAAAGGGAACATAGAGTTTTTTTTCAGTCGCAATGAAAATATATGTGGTGATTCTGTTCAAAGTAAAAACATGTTTTTCATGTCTGTGTCAAAAATAAAGAATTATGGCGTGCTATCAAAGAAAGGTTAATTTCATATACAGCAAGAATAAATTGTTTTAAGTATACTATCACGATCACTGTTACAACGCGCGGTAATCGTGCAGCTCTATCAGTTTTATTGCGTTTGCCTGTTTTAATTAGCCTCGTAACGCCACTGAAAATGCGCATGTAAATAAGTTAAATTACATCATTGATAACGGAATGAGTTGAGAGTAGTAAGGACTTTTTTCTTCTGGGTACTTTTTTTAAACGTAATAAATAACCCTTAATGCAAATTGTGTGGTCTGTCTATAGCACCAGAACTCTTAAATAGAGAGATCAAATTGAATGCGGTTTCTTTTCTGTTTTAAAGAAAATTCCTGAAGATGGTTCTGAGACATTATTTTAATCAATTCATCAGTTTTCAAGTTAGCTTTTTTGCTTAATTTTATTAACTCGTTCTTAAGTCTCATCGTAAGATACCCGTAGGAAGACACGGAAGGATCCAATTCTAGGCTAGAAACACACAACACCCGGGAACCACATAGTGCAATCATCTCTACATTGACTATAGTTATATATGTTCTTTGATCCGTTGAGCTATAGTCCCCTTGGTTATTTCAATATACGTGGGTCAATATCAGATCAAATTCAAAACCAATCATGGTAAGTCTCTTTGTAAGAATAATAAATCATGCTCAACACATTGTTATCTTTTTTCAGAAGTAAGGCGTAGTTGACTTCTAAATATTGTAGCAATTTCATAGCCGACGTTAATATATATTTTAAATAATATACTTATTGCCCTGGCAAAGAATTATAAATTATAACATCTATGAGGGTTAGTACTCGTATTCTAGCGATAGGGATACGTCCAAATCCGTTAAGGCGTTTAGAAGATGGAAGAATAAAGAAACCCACATACATACATATTTATATATATATATATACTTGAACTTGAAAAACAATACACTGTTTTTCAAGTTTTTGCTAGTCGCGTAACAATATGTTTGTATTTCTTTAATCATTCTTCTTTAAACAATTAAAAAAGAGAAACACTTTTTGTATGATGGTCAATGAACTTACATCAATAATGGTCGTGACATTGGAGGTTGTATCGTCAGTGCTCGTGGATACAGGGTCTGGACATGTCTCGCCGATGATGTGTTCTGAAGGCTGTACGTGGAGGACCATCTGTGTGATCGTCATACTCAGACAGACGCGCATGGTGAAGGAGTTGGCCAGGGCAAACAGGCCCATTATGCCAATCACATAGCGTTGGGGTATGAATAATACTGAAAAATTAAAATAACGTTGTTTCAGTCAAAATAGCTGAATAGATAATAGATATGTCGTTTATTAGTAAAGATTATTTGTGACGTCATTTTTTATACAGAAACTATATGTTATTACCTTTAGAAAATAATGTAAGATGAGGCTGAGAATCAGAAAGAAGCTGTTTTGAGGCTGCTTTCAGCTTAACCGTGTATTGGTGCACAAATCCCGAAGGAATGAAAGAAAAAAAAAAGAGTAAAGTTTTTTTTTTAAATAATACATATCTATTTACCTACTTAAAAGCAAATTGAGTTACGTTTCATGTTATTGTTTAAAGGTAACTACGTGACATATCTTAATTTAACTTTTTATAATAGTAATAATCATTTATTTCAGGTAATAGTATTGTACCTACAATTATGTACAATACCAGAGGCCCATATTATAAATACCTTACAACTAACATACATAATAAATATTCTATTTCGCACGTAGTGACGGCGACGTGTGACGCGCAGTGTCGTCGGGCAGCCGACCTCGGAACCTTCGAAATACGACGCCCTGCGGCCTGAAGTCCTCCTTCATAAAGGTTCACGTAGCAACCACGTGTTATATTTTGGTCAAGAATTAATAAAGAACAGTCGTTCTTTGTGGGCGGATATGTATAAACGGCAAGTTTAGTTATGTTTGTTACGTATTTTATTTGTCAGTAGATGGCGGGTGTTGCAAAGTAGAACGCGCTATCATAGTTTATTTGCTCATGAGATTTAGTAACGCAGTTTACCAGTTTATTGTTTAAGTAAACAGCTTCAACTTCATTGACCAACAACAACAACAAAAAGAGCGCATTGAACAACATTGTATTCTGAAAGATATCAGAAGGTGCCTCTCCTCTAGGCACAATCTGCCGAGTTTAATTCAAATGAAAAATTTGCTCAATTGCTTTTTTTTCATTTACTGACAAGATATTTTTGCCACTCATCAAACAGCTGAGAAGGTTATTCTTGTATTCATTAGTAACATATGGTTTCAGTTTATTAGTTACAGGTGATGACACATATATAAATATTAGATAGTATATTTATATATAGATAGTATATCGTTGAGTTAGTATCCCATAACACAAGTCTTTCTTAAGAACTTACTTGGGGCTAGCTCAATCTGTGTGATTTGTCCATATATATTTATTTATTTATTTATATTTAAACTCTTTTTTCTACTGGTAAGTCCAAAAATCTTGTATTTTGCTCTTAACAGCATTTACAGCATCTATCTTACTTCCATGTGTCTTTCGTAAAAAATTATCTGTATTAATAATCCATTTATGCCATATAAACCCTCTTCTTTGTAACATCTTGTTCGTATAATAATAGACGTCCATCTTTTACTAAGGATTGTGTATGTTCCCGAATGACTTTATAGTAGGGTATGTCAAAATCGTTTTCTTTCTTCAAATGATGTTTGGTTGCAGGAACACGCTCCATGTTGTTCAACTCCCTGCACTTATGAAATCTCTTTATGTATTCTTTCTTTAGTGCTGAATTGTTTTCAAGTTTCCATTCTCTGCTACACACCATCTTCGTTTCAACGCTCCTTGAACTTCCCTTTTGATAGGCTTGTTTTTCATCTCTACTAATTAAGAGCTTAACTTTATATATACCTTCTTTATCACTCTTCTTAGTTGCTTTGAAAATATCCTCACATCTTTTTTCTTCTTTGATCTTCTCGGTTGCACTTGATTTCTTCTCGGTCTCCTTAACAAAACTTCGGTAACTTATCTTCGAATACTTGTATGTGCATACTAACTATATTTTCACTGGAAGTCTGTCCCGTTTGTCCATTTAGTATCCATCCCAAGGCTGTGTTCTGCGCTATTAGAGACCCTGAGGGATACTTGATAAGTCCATCTTTGATAATTAGACCGTAGACCTCCGCTCCTAGCATAATATTAATTTTATTAGGAGTATTATATCTTGAATCTGGATTTCTTCAAACTATTCAAAGTCCTAATTCCAACTTCTACAAATTTTCTAAGTCCAACTTTCTATAATTTCTTCTAAGTTTTTGACAATTACTGAACAACAATGTACTCACAGTTCCATCTTCAAATTAATACTGTACATCTTAAGTCATGTCCGCTCACGAGTATGACGTCACCATTTCCTTTTGGCTCGTCACTCCATACTTCCGAAGGCGTCACATTTACTGCGACTCCAGTCACTCAGCCACTTCACCGGCATTCGAGGACCGTGTACAAGTCCCGAAGGAATTAAATGTCCCAACTAGGTATGAAAAGTCCCAGGCTAGCAAGGAAATACAACTTTCATTCCTTCGGGATTTGTACAATTGGTTTAAAGTAACTCTTTGTAAAAGATGAAGATGACTTGATATATGACTTTTTGGAGGGGTAACTACTGATATTGTATGGATAATATTATTATATATTATATATATAATAATATTAATATTATATATATAATAATAGAATTATAAACAATTATTATATATATATTTTCGTTTTTTATTCTCATATTTTTTCGTTTATCATTTACGCTCTTAGATTCTGCTGAAAAAAACACTATCTTGACTGGGTACTTGACACATTTCATTGTTTTGAAATTTAGATATCATGTTAACACAGATGAAAATATATGTTTTATCGAATGTGAATTATTGACAATCACTTAGTCAATTTCACAAATAAATAAAATGCTTTTATATTTTTATGTAAAATAAATAAATAAACCCACACACATGTTTGCAGCCCAAGGTATTGTCCTGCCATTCTGACCTTCTCAAAGAATGGGGCGTCAAGCCGTCAGCCAGCCGTAAAAACTTTCACCAAATTATATAACGAATGTGATCCTTATAGAAGATTTTGGGGTCCGTGACACCGCTGAGGATACAACCAGAAAATAGGACAGAATGGGAGGACACTTAACTCCCTATTATTTCACTTCATGTGTAGTATTAAGTTTGTAACTTTAACAAGCATTTGACATAGGCTAACAAAACAACCACCATCTAGGGTCAAGCAAAAGGGCTTCAAATTGGTACTATTTAAACTCACGTGACTTCCTTTTTACTATTTATACACTATATTGAAAAGAAAAACTACTACTCGCTAAGGTTTCAGTGTATTCTTATGATCAAGTTAATGAAAATGAAGTAAAGATAAAAACAAATACAAAGACACAATTTGCATCTCTAAAAATATGTAACACATATTTATTTCTAGTTATGAGAAATGCACACAAAGTAAAAAATATTTTAATGGGTAAAGGTAGTTAATATCTTGTTAAGTAATAAAATTACCCCTGTTGGCGACATATCGCCATCCTTTAAGAGTCATGATAACCTTTTAAAAATAAAACACTGTAATTACACTCAGATCATTATACACAATATATTTTGCGTCAGTCAGAACTATTTCACGCGCGTTTTCACTTTGACGTAGAAACAAGGTGTGTCGGTTTAGTACTTTAGAAGCGATCTTCATTCCGTCAATTTTATTTAGATAAATGATAAGGTTATGTTCTACAGCACTCCATGCCTTAGATACTTGTATAATCTAAGACAGCTGAGACGGTTGTTACGTAAGTATTAGGCATTAAAGTTTAAAAATAATAATAAAAAAAAATTGTGTCTAGTTTCTAACACAGGTTTCCATATATATACCTACATTCAAATGGGTAGGTTCGTTTGTCATGGTTTTGCACTTCTTCTTCTTAGGTGTCGACTCGGGCAAATTATATTTATGTTGACCAGAACTTTGCCACTAACACAGCGTTATCAATAGCATTGTAAAGGTCCTCGCGTGTGCAGGTGGTAGTACAAGCAGGGTAAGGCAGAAGCTGTGCCATGGTCTGAGGAGCAGCACATGCAAGCAACCCACCACCGAACTAACCTGTATCTCGAATGGTTTGCGTCATATAAGGATCCACTTAACATGTAATCAGTCATTGCAGTAATTGGTACTTGTTAAAAACCAATAAAAACATTCCCAAGCGAGAATATCATTATCTGTGCTCTGGGAATTCGTGCAATAGCTTCATTAATTATCATTTAATTGGTGACCACCGTGGCGCACTGGTTAACATGCCAACCTACGACACAAGTGGTCCCGGGTTTGTTTCCCGGTCAGGTCATGATGGAAAACGATCTTTTTCTGGTTGGCCTGGTCCTTGGATGTTAGTCAAATCATACCTTTAATATAGTTTTTAAACAATTGCTTATGTGCGAGCGCTAGCGAACCTGTAATATTTCCGTCTCTTAGTATGCCAAAATTTAATATGGGTACTCAGTCCTTCTACTTATATAAGTAAAGTACTTCTGGTCCTTTGTTCGGCAAAAAAATATATTTGACGTCACAAATACAGGGGGAGATCCGATATCTTATCAGTTGTCACATTCTTTTGCGCTTCTTTGGTGGTGGCACCTATAATCTATCTTCATAAGGAAAACACTCTACTAAATCCTACGATATTATCTATAGATGAAAGTAGGTACGTTTTATAAACACTTACTTTGTATCAGAACTTAATATCTATGGTTTGTATATAATCTCTTCTTTTTAAAGATAAACAGGGAATGTGGCTGTCCTGTCGCTCACGCGAGGGAATGTGACTGTCGCTCGCGCGCTAGTAGAGACGCCTTTTCAACACATTGCATACGAACAATACGAAAAATTCAAAAATCTGCTATTTTGTACTTGCTTGTGATAAAAGTTACATTAGAATTTCGTTTATCAATCTTTTTTCTGTAATTATGACAACATATCAAGCACATATATCTTTCATTATTTTGAATACAAACTGACAGGCCAACTGACTTTCGGCTTCTAGCCGGGCGCGGGTTCACACGCAGTGTTGTTATTAATTTTGTCTATAATAAATAAGGCGCAAGCGAAATTCCGCGAGCGACATTCCAAACTTTGTGGCTATCTCTGTGGTTATTTTGAAAACATCAATAACCTTTAAATATCGGAATCAGATTCCCTAACATAATATAGACCCACAAGAAAAAGGGCGAAAATCGGAGAAAAAAAAAACTGATACTCCCATACAAATTCACCGATCAGCTGGTCGATTTTCTATGCAAAGTCTAATTTTTTTTCTCCGATTTTCACCTTTTTAGGGTTCCGTAGTAAACTAGGAACCCTTATAGTTTCGCCATGTCTGTCTGTCTGTCTGTCTGTCCGTCCGCGGTTTTACTCAAAGACTATAAGTACTAGAAAGCTGTAATTTGGTATGAGTATGTAGGTATATTAATCATGGCAAAAAAGTCGTAGAAAAAAATCTTGAAAAAAAATTTTTTTTTGGGTAGCTCCTATCGCAACAAGTAAAGTGGGGGAGTAATTTTTTTTTCTCTATTTACCCATCGTGTGGGATATCGTTAAAAAGGTCTTCAAAAAATATTGTGAGGTTGAGATCACCATTTTTCGATTTAGGGATCCGTTTCCGAAATATTTGGTTTTAAAGTGCAAATTTTTGTTAGAGGTACGTGTCCCCCCCCTCTATCTGCTAAAGGGTTATATATGGATACGTGAAAAAAATTACAGCAGTAGTATATATACTGAAGTTGAAAGGAAAACTATCAGAGCTGGGTACTAAGTGCAAACTAAAAAGTTATAGGCAACCAACTTATAAAATGTACTGGAAAATGTAAAATTTCATACAATCTTTATTGTTAGATGTTTTTGGTCGTTAAACTGTGAGGTGCGAGTGTGAACAGTGTGAACTCAAAGTTGTCATTCGCAACTACGGAACCCTATACTGCGCGTGGCCCGACACGCACTTGGCCGGCTTTTTTATATATTCTGTTAGAGATTCTGATTCTGAAACTAAGAGGTTACTGATGTTTTTAAAATAACCCTGTATAGACAGGACAATATATTCATATCTAAACTTCTTCGTTCTAACCACATTATTTTGTTTTGGTTTTCATGTTTAATTGTTTAATGTGATAATAACGACTTACATCTATTACAATTATCACACATGCATTATACAAACATAAAATAATAATAAAAATAACACAGGTAAGTATGTACGTCAAGCAATAATTTCTTTTCAAACAAAAAATAAAATAAAAGAAAATACAAAAATATGTCAATACAATTCTTATTCACTATCGTAGTCACGAGTATTGCACCAATGGTCAGTCAGATTTTCAGCGTAATTTAGAAGTGCCTTTATAATGGTTGACCAGTTGTCAAAGAAAAAATCTAAATCAGTGTTGGTGCTCCAAAGTGCATTGAGATGGCTCAAAGGGCGTACTAAAGGTAACATTGCGCGCGCTGTGGTGTGACCCCGATCCACGTGGAAAAGGGTAGGCTGTTAACTACGACCACGTTTCTCTACTCGTACTTTTCCATGTCTGTCTACCGGGAATTCGAGTTCGTTAGAAACAAGTAACTTACACAACAGATTGTGTAGCTCTAGACAGTCTACAGACCCCTTCAACACCCTCAAGCAAATGGTAAGTTGATCAATTATTCGCTTCACTTCCAACGAATTGAAGCCAAGATGTCCCAGTAAGAATTTCGTGGGATACGGAAACGGGTAGTACCCGTATAATTTTTTATATTAAGCCCTAAGGAACGCTTTCTGAACCTTCTCGAGCATAAGGATATATTTGGTATGATGAGGATTCCATACACACGCGCTAGTTTCCAGTTTACTTCTAACTAGTGAGTTATACAACGTTTTGAGAACTTGAGGGTTCTGGAAATCTCTCGCATTCCGTAATACCGAGTCTACGATATGCTTCCTTAGCTAGGTGTTCAACATGGTCATGAAACGTTAGGCCTCGGTCGAACGTTACTCCCAAAACTTTTACAATAAATACCCTTTCAATGTCATGGTTGTTCAAATTATATGTAAATTGAATCGGTTTTCTTTTTCTATCAAAAGTCATAACACTACATTTTTAAATGTTAAATTTCATTTTATTCATCAAACATTTGAATTTATTTGAATTTAATCCAGTCATAAATTAAATAAATGTCTGTTTGTAAATTAATACAGTCTTCAATAGATTCAATAGATTCATGTGTGTGACTAATACTAGGGTTAGATCAGTTCAAGCCACCTCAAAGTCAAAGTCATAGATTTTTATTCAAAATTGAATAATTGTATCTCTTTTTGAACGTCATATTTTTTACTTTCTTATTATTTTTAATTTTTAATATGCTAAATCTAAAAACTACTAGCGTTTTGTAATGACAACTGGTGAGAAGAATACACCGAAAGAAACTCAATACCTTAAGGCATCTGACAGAGCTTAACGACTTCTTTCATTATATAGGACGGCAAACGAACAAGTGTATCACAACATTCGGCATAGACAACTGTGATATCAGGAGTATGGTGTAAGAGGGACAACCATCAATGATTATTCCTGTGACACGGAGGTTTGAGGTATTTTTTTGCCACTTACGGTCGGTCACCCATCTCAGTGGGGACCGCAGTACCGCACCAGCCATCGGTTACTTTCAATAATGTTAACTAAGTGTACCAAATAGTATACTTAATTAACCTAAATGAATTAACCCAGGTAAATAAGTCTATTACATCTTAATATGCGAAAAAAAATATATCTCCGGTACTGTGTGTAAAAATTATTTTGTAATTTTAACTGTAAACAGACGATACAAATCTGCGATGCGACACTAGGTTCTTAATTTCTGCAAGTTGCATTATTAAAAAAAAAACAAATATCGGAAACTTGATTTAAACGTTTAGGTCCGCAGTATTGATTTTTCTGCTGACAGTACATAGCCTATAACACTCCAGCGAAGAAATAAATTTAATGATACATCACACTTCAAACAAATGAAATATGATCTTTTTCAGATTGATCCGGGTCTTGGATATTTATCTATATATGTATTTGTTTTAAAATATAGGACCGTTGAAATAGAATCCTATAACACAACTCTCAAATTTACTTTGGGGCAAGCTCAATCTGTGTGATTTGTCGGTATATATTTATTTGTTATTTATGATCTCAAATCTGGTACGGTGCTGGTTATTACAATGGTCAATGGAGTGACTGTCGTGTGAACTCCATAACCCTTCAACGGGAAAGCCGACTGAAAATATCATGAAAGGAACCCACGGCTTAACGTGCCTCCTGAAGCATGAAATCATGTTTCTTCCAGACATTGAGATGATTCAAGTCTGCAATATCCTAACCAAAGTGAAAACATCTTAATAAATTAGTGCATCCCGTGGGATTCGAACCCACGACCTACGGATCTTAAGGTAAACGTCTTAACGCGTCCACGGAGGCAGTTAAGCAACCCCGGGCGCAGTCTTCACTTGGATGGGTGGCCGCAGTGGCATAATAGTACATTGTGTAACAAGGGCGGTATAGAAGACATTACGTCAAACGAGCGACTACTAACAATGTATTTGTAATGTCTAATACCGGCCGTGATACACACAATGTTTTTCATCTCACCGAGTAAATAGTAGAGTAAAAAAAAATATTTTACGTATTATATTGGTTGAAATTGTATAGAATGAAAAATAGTTTACCTTGAATATTAATATTTGTGCGTCTGTAAGCTGGCTGATTATATTACCTATATCAACATTATTGACCATCTATTAATTTATCATAGGGAATGTATTTCACGCAAATTAATGAAGATTACGATTACTTATAAATATTTTGCCTAAAAATAAATAGCGGCAAACTGCAGTGAGCAGAAAATGTATCCGAAGATTCCACAGATAATGAAAATGTTTTATCCAAAAAGTAGAAGTCACAGATCGATGAGTATAAATAACAGCCAGCCACCACAGCCATTAACAATTCCAAATTTGAATTAAGGACAAAAATCTCGCAGTATAGTTCAAATGTTTTTTTTTTATCGGTTCCACTAGCAATTCTAAATTTGAATATTCGACTAGAAAACTTTTTGGATGTAGAAGATTTGACACTTGTGCGTAGTATAGTGCCCTATTAAATTTAAAAATACTTTACGCGCTCTCGGGTTTAATGGAATTTGTATGAAATCTTATAGCCCGTGGTCGTAATAGCGATCATCCAGCCTACTTTGCTTGCATTTAATGACACTGTTTAGGGGTAGGTGAGATGAAAAAATATCTCGAGTTCCTCCGTGCTTTGGCAGGCATGTTAAAACGTTGGTCCCGGTTGTCATCGTTGATGGCAGTCGTTATTTTTAAGTTAAACAAAGTGAAACTTAGTTATTTCAGATGCCTTCACGCAGCTTGAAAAATCTGATACCAGTGTTGGCCACCTACACACACAAACAAATAACACAGAGGCAGTTTTTAGTATTCTCTGTGTAACAATACCTCAAACTGTTGTTAAATATTCAGAGCGGTTCAAAGTCTAGTCAAATGATTAACCTAAACATATACAACTATTGGACTGGTTTCCACACAAAGTTTTTCTTAACCAGAACCAGGAAGTAGCCGACTAAAATTACCGTAAATACGTCATTACAACCTTAATCAAGTCGGGCGGAAAACTAATTTGAGTCCTTTCGGTATGGGTATCTTTCATCCCATGGACGGCTACTGCCTCATTATTCCTTCTTTGTAGAAAATATGACAAACGGTGGTATGTATTTCAATAGATGATTGAACATGTACTTATTATAATTAATAAATTATTTACATTTCAAAGTAAATTAAAAACACTGACACAGACCTATCATGGCAAAAGAAATTATAGCATATGTCACTCGAGAGGGTGTAAGGATTTGCACGATACCACATTTTGCTAAATCTGTTGAGGCGCTTTGATGTTATGGTGGAATAGAGAAACTCAGATACATACATGAAGCTCGGCCAAAAATATAAAAAGCTTTACCATATTGCGGAAAACTATTAGAATTTATTTTTTCAACTGTTGTTAGTTGTTATAATCATAACTAGTAAGCTTATACTGTGTTTCTATAGTTAATTTGACAATCTCCGTAGCGCAGTGTTTAACACGCCAGACTAGTACACGAGAGGCCCAGGTTTGATCCCCGGTCAGGTCATGATGGAAATCTTTTTGGATTACCTGGGTCTTGTAAATTTATCTTTATAAGTATTTATTATAAAATACAGAACCGTTGAGTTGGTATCTTACGACACAAGTTCACACCATACCGTAGGGCTAGCTCTATCTGTGGGATTTGTCCATTTATATTTATTTATTTATGTAATTTAGTGCCCCCAGGGCAGGTTATTTAAACTTTTGATTGGGCCTTACATAAATGAAACCAAAAAACAATATATTCTTCTTTGGCACTATTGTAAAAGGATGTAAAGAAAAAACTATTAGTAATAATATCGTATAATAAATTACTTAAACCTAATTAAATAATCAGTTGTCATTGTTTTTCTTTGGTCTCTTTGGTATCTTTTTCTTCGTCTTTATTCTGTTCTTCCGTGTCTATGGCTCTCGTGGGCAAGGGTCCGTGCTTCCAGTCAGCTGGGTAGCCGTGTTTCTTCACATCATCCCACCATTGCTGCTCTGCCTTAGCGAAGATCACGTAGATGATGTTTGTGATCACCAGGATGGCAAGGGATACCCAGAATGCGATTCGCCATTGTTTTAGTGTAGACTGGAAGAAGGAACATATACATGTCTTTATTATACCTTTTCATTACAAAACATTCTCTTGTCTGTTGACTCCAGATGTGAGATTAATGGAAAAATATTGAAAACGAAATTTGGCGTAAGATGTTAGGTATTATTTAAAATGCTAAGTCCTTGTCTGTGATTTTTACCAATCAGAAGAATTGACATATAATTTTTATGTTATGCTGTAATTATCTGATAATGGAAAACATATCGACCGTTAATATTTTGGTCACATAATATTATGTACTTGATAAGGTAGCTGAAATCAGGGGAGAACAATAATAACCAACTTTTGTATGTATATAATATGTAAGCTAAATGTCACTATCCACTATTCCCTTTAGACAAAGCAAAATTGCTTTGGTGAGCGCAACTAAAGGTGCGCTCCGACGAATAATTTATTTGCGCTTCAAAATGGTTGCGCTACGAGGAATACCGGAAAAAATCATTTACGGTTCATTTGTTTCCCAGCTTGTGTCAATGACCAGTCTTACATTATTAATAAAGAAGCTGGCATAGTGCTGTTTACCAATGACACGTCTCTTTCATTCAAAATGGACAATCAAACTGAAGATGCTCTCGTGACAAATAGCATTTACATTAAAATTTCAAACTGGTCTATAGTGAAATCAAATATGAGAATTAATAAGTGTTTACAGAAACCTGTATTAATTGGAAAAGTCTAAAGTAAAAACAAATTGTGTAGTCGTTAAAATAAAAGAGTTTTGTAACTCACCTGAGGCGTTAATAACCCAATGAGGTATGGAGAAATAATTCCAGATACAGCTGCGATTCCATTGACTAGCGCAGTGGTAGTACCAGTGTAGTTTGGTGTTATGTCGAGGGGGTTTATCTTCATGCCACTGTAGTAAGCCCCCATAAGGGTCATGGCTAGGACGAACAAAACAACGGCCAGAGTGGTATCGCAGCCAGAGTATGAAGCCATGATGATGCAGATACCGGGGCCGGTGGCGGCTGTAATAAACGGAACAAAGATACACTTATAATTTTGTTTCTCAATATAACATTACTGAACATAAAATGTATGGTCTTTAAGATTTAATCTCTAAGGTTCAATCTCTCTTTATAAGCGCTTCCATGCATCGTCAGCCAAAGAGGAGTTTAATCATCATCAGGTCTTTATTAGTCTCCACTGCAGAAGTACGACCCTGTACGAAGTACGAGCCATATATTAGCCAGAGCAGTCAGAGAGTTAGGCCTACTACACTCTCCACGCTGGCCAGACGGGTCAGAGAGGTCTCATTGATGTTTATATGCTTTGCTTATTTTGGGTTCCCTTAGTCGCCTGCTACGAAAAACATATTGTAACTTTTTTTTTACTATACCAATAAACATATAACAATGTATGTGTAGAAATAATATTGCTGTGAAATCCCAGGCCTTCTCACCCTGCATTATTTTAGCAAAACTGGTTTGACCTACTCGTATATCGTAAAAAGCTGTTTCTAAAACGAAATTGGTTTCAGAATATTAACCACTAAGCGATGGAGGACGTCAAATAAATCCTGAGAAGTTTACTTTTATTTTAATTGTACTGAAATTTGGTTTCAGGAAACATGCATATTGTTGTAAGAGAACTACAGATAACCGCCAAAAACGGCCGTAATAGGCTCTTAATGACTGATTGTCGTAATAATAAAACATGATTCCAAAAATACTACAGATTATTCAAATACTTATATTCTTGAATTTTATTTTATTTATAAAGTTTTAAGGATAAAATTATTGGTGTCACTAGTTGGCCTAGTGCGGGCCCTTTCAAACAATGTTTACTTCAAAACTTATTTCCTGCAATTCTAAGAGATTGTCGCGACATCATCCATCATGTATATCGGCAATCGACGCCAGTTACAGCTGTAGGTGGCTGATTTTAATCTAATAAAGCCAGATATTTAGATACATAACCAGATATAATATTGTTATGTCAAAAAGAGATATATTTTACTGATATGACGCGTCAAACCCTATATTTTTCCTTTATTGAGTGTCGGTGACCTAAGCTGGTGTCAAATTTGGTATCTGACTACAAAAAAAAACGAATGGCCTGCTTGATATACTTTCTAAAGCATGGACTCGTCTTAGACTGTTGGTTATTTTATACGTTCTCATAATTGCATCAAAATAAAATACACAGGGTTTCAAATGTGCAATGTTAAATTTATTCACCAAATATCTGTAAAAAATCATCTTGGTCTGCGTAGGACCGCACAAACCTTATTTAGGTCCATGAAAAGGTATTTTTGTATTTTGTATGAATTTTTTTAATGAAATATCTTCTGTGATATATATCTGTTTTAATGAGAAACGAAAAATTTCTTAAAAAATTAAGTTAAGAATCAACCCTTTTTTCGCCTTCTTGAGTGTTTCATTGCTGTATATTTCTTGAAATTTCATGTATCAGATTGACGAAGAAATTTGAGACATTCTTATAATTTAATTTTAAAAAGAAAAAAGTTCGTAATATGCGTAATTTTTTTTTAATGTTTGTAAAGCCAAACTGCAGTCCTAGTAAGACTAGAACAAAGTTGGGTTAAGCGTTTTATGTCTAAAATTTTTAATATTAAAGTTACAGCTCTTATGAAAGGATTAAATGCAGATAAATGACGAATAATAAATAAATGATAAATAATTTATAACAGTTATTAAGAAACAAAAAGTGGTAATGTGTAAGGACATTGATTAATGAGAACTTTTTGAGCAAGTTGAATTTTTTTTTGGAAAATTTTATATATAAATTATAATAATAAATAATACGGATAAATCACACAGATTGAGCTAGCCCCAAAGTAAGTTCGAGACTTGTGTTATGGGATACTAACTCAACGATACTATATTTTATAATAGATTACTTATATAGATAAACATCCAAGACCCAGGTCAATCTGAAAAAGATCATTTTCCATCTTGACCTGACCGGGGATCGAATCCGGGACCTCCGTGTCGCAGGCAGGCGTGTTGACCGCTGCGCCACGAAGCTCGACTCAGGATTATTAGGACTCAGTTAGGATGTTAGTATTTATGAGGATACATTTATTTATTTGTTGGGTTACAAATAATAATATTATGCTTAGACAAAACCACCGAAGCTAGGATGAGCCTTGCCCCGATACTAGCGGTGTGCTAGGTTTAGGTTTTTAAAATTTTGTTTATATTCTGTGTTGATATATTTTGTTTTACTTTTGAAATACTTTATTTTTTTTAATTTATTTATTTAATAAAAAAATAACCAAATTAATATAATGTTTGACAGAAATAGATAACATTTGGTCCTTTGCTTTTAAATTTAAATTGTTGTAAACTATGGATTGTACTTATATCCGAAATAAACGAATTATTATTATAATTAAAACCTATCCTTAAGATTTAACAATAAACAAAGAGTTTATTGATCTAATGATCTAACAAATACGCAGTTAGTATGCAATCGTGGCCGATACAAATCTTCATTTGTTTCGTTTATTAGGAATAAGTCCTTTTCACCGCGTACATCGGCTTAATCCTAAGGCTTAACCAACAAACAATGTCATTATATTAAGGTACGCGCACATTATGACGGGCCTCAGCTCAAAAATCGGCAGCGCGAAAATCCGCTTAAATCGCTCGTACAAAAACGTACGTAATTACAAAAGAGAATGATGATTAATACGAAATACACACGCACGAGCAATGTAAGCGGAATTTGCGATGCGGCCTGTCATAATGTGCGCGTACCTTTAATGTTTGTTGGATTAATCCGACGTTTGCGGTGAAAGGGTTAACCCTTTCATCAAGTATCTTCCTTCAGTCCTTTGTTCCAAAGTAAGTACATACGTGCAAATATAAATAAAAATGGTCAACTTACCAATGGTAGTGTAAATTTTCCTAGCAGCACTTATGCTGTGATATCCTCTCTTTATGCAGAAGTCACAAACCAGGCCGAAGAAGAAAGAAGCGATCCACATTGCCACGTAAGGGAGCGCAGACAGAATACCAGTGGACTTGATGTTGAATTTTAGTACGTCTGTCATGTATTTAGGTAGATCAGTCACCATTGTGAAGTAGCCCCAGTCATGGCCGATCTGTAAATTAATAAATTGTAATTAAAAAAAGTATACCTCATGCCGACACTATAAGATTTATATAGTAGATTTTTTCTTACAAACCAGTATTGAAAAATATCGAAAATTTAGTTCAATCAAATACTTCAGAGTGGATGCAGTAAGTTTGGACTGAGCCTCCGTTGCAAATTGGCAGCGGCTGTCTACACTATCAACCTTGTATACTTTATATTGTATTATTAAGTAAGCTACATTATTTTGAAAATTGAGCTTGTATCCAGAAGTAGGAGCACTGGAGATCTGTGCCACAGGCCTAGCCTTTTACAGGCTCCAGTCTCTATTAATCTGAGACGACATCTTAACATAAAAATATTTGTTTTCCACTTTGTAACTTAAAAATAAATATATTTTTATCTTTGTCTTAACCTAGGTTATTGTAATGAAGAATCAGAAATAAGTGTAAACCACAATTTCGGACGGCTGCGTATAAAGGTAGTACAGATATGAATCAGTAGTTTGGAAATCCTTTGGAGAGCTTCACACGAATCTGACTTATACTTACAGCAGCGATGATGAGAGCCCAAAGTGGTACGGAGCGAACCACTGCCTTCCAAGGAATGGGGTCTTTCTGCAGCTTTTTACTGCTGATGAGGGTCTCTACATTTTCGTTAAGGAACTTTTTCTCAGCGTCAGAAATATAGGGGTGAGTATTTGGCGAGCTGAAGCAGAGCATTGTCTGGAAAAAGTAACAAAGTTAACAAATTATAACTTCAATGTTAAAATACCAATTGCTAGTATTCATGAAAATAAACTCATATGTGGTATATTTTTTTATCTTGCTAACTATCTAAATATAGGCTTTACACAAACACATATGGATTATATATAATGTACATATTAACAGAGTCCTTTATGTAAGGACCCCAAGATTGGACACAATTTTTTCCCCGTTTTTTATTCTCAACAGTAGGTATTCCGAAATGCCAGTAGTATCTCGAATTTGCAGAATTAAAAAAAAAAACAGAATATATTAGTTTATAAAAAGCTATACAACTTGTATGTCCTATTTTGAACAAAAATTGTTCTTTACCTTTTTCATATTTCAGCAGTTCTCTTTTGGTTGAACTTTGTTTTATTATTAAAGGCCCTTATTGTATTTAATAACTACGATATTATATTATAATTACCCATAGGATAAACCAAATGATGCCAAGTCCCCCGAACAAGTAGAACACATTTTCCCAACTGCCTTCGTGCATGATCAGCCCGGAGATGTAGGAACCAGCAATGTTTCCAATTTGTGCACCACCGAACACTATGGCACCCATCCTAGCACGCTCAGTTTTGGGTGCCCAACGAGACAGCATGGCCATGAGACCTGGCATGGTTGGACCCTGTGTAAGTTAAAAAAAGTATAAACATAAATTACAAAAATGTATAAAATACTTAGATATAGTGGAGTTCCTATTCAAAGTGTGGTTGCTAAGATTCCATGATATACATAGTGAGTTAGTTGCCTCATTTTAAGAGAACTCCGAGATAAGATCTTATCTATTCCCCTATAATGACACCTGCCTTGCCAAGTAATTGTCTAGACAGTACAGAACAATATTTAAAGAACGTAATTAAGGCTCCGTAGTTAGTTTCGGAGATCAGGGGGGGGAACGGGGCTGATCTCCGAAACTACTGAGTCTAAGTTCATAAATACTTTCTTTCATTCCGATTTGTTTGAAAAAGAGTTTAAAAAGAAAACATTGAGTAGTCCGAACTAAAATTTAATTTGTCCAGTATAATCGGAGCTAATTAGCTACGACAGATGGAAAAACCAGTCAATCAACTGATGTTATATGGGTTTTTTTTAACCATTTTAGGTGATAACAATGAAGTAATCATATTAAAATTGAAAATATGTGATGAAAAAGAATTTATCACATATTTTCAATTTTAATAATATACCGAGCATTGTAATCCTATTTAAAACCATTTAATTAAGTAATCATATTTTTAAAGGTTTTATACCTATAGTTTTTAAATATAGGTAGATACACAGATTCAATTACGTGATTTTTTATATTTATCAGAGTGTTATGTCCTGATTGTTTATTTTTAGTATCATTGTACTAAAAGTTCAATATGAATAACATTATTTGCATAATAATACCTCTCCGAAACCTTCAACAACACGTAGTATAAACAAAGCTGTGGCGCCTCCATATCTGACAGTAACTGGCGTGATGACGGTACAAATAGAAGTGGACAGCAGCCCCAACCCTAGCACCCACTTGCCACCATATCTTTCAGCTAACATGCCTCCAGGCACGTGAGTTAGGATGTAGCCATAGTAGAAAGACCCCAGAAGGAGACCCTGCGTGGCTTCGCTCCACTCGAAATAAACAGGCTGAAACAAAATTTATTGTTATTTATTAAATTCTTTATTGACACGCATTTAATATATACGACGTTGCTCAAAAATAAAACAAAGGAACATAATGTCACACATATTTAAAACATTATTTAACCTATTCTATATTTCCATGGGTCCATCACTGGGGGCTGCGAAGCTGGGAACAATAATTAAAATATTATATACTGGAATATTTGATATAAGATAAAGATATTGTAAAATTAAATAATTGGTATGCCTTCGCTATCTAAAAACAAATGGTTTGCCTACTATGAGTGCGATTGAGCGATTGAGCAATTTATTGTGTCCACAATTATTGTTCAGAAAATTCCCTAGGCACCAAACCAAATGGTTGGAATACATTTTTGTGTCTCTTTATTTTACCATATTTTCAACATAATTCATTGGATTTAGACGTCGACGACTATCGTTGTAACACCCTTCCAAAAGTGACGATATTATTGTTATTGCTATTTTTTTTTCATTTCAGTAATTAGGTAGCTTATTTATAGCTTGTTGATTATTCAAATGCGGTTGAATGATGTTTAATTCTACTTCCAACGTGTAAATATTAATGGTAAACGGAATGGCAATAAAAAACCAAATCTTAACATGATAAAAGTGCATTATAAGACAATGATAACAAAATTTATTACGACTGGGATGCGCCTTTAGTGTTTTAGTTCTTTACTTCCCACTCATCATTAGGTTATATTGATATGCTATATTCTTTGACTATATACTTTTTAGACACCGCCATGCCTTTATTTCAATGATTAAAATACAGGTCAATTTTTCAATGATTGTGTGCGTGACAGTTGTGTGTTATCACATGCGTCCTGTTTATTTATGCGCTAAAAATCCGTCAAATTAGTAGCGGTATGCGTGCGCGACCGACTATGGTTTGGACACTAGTTTTTTGTACGCTTTTAGGCTAAACGATTCTATCTAGGTTTTATATTATCTAAGGCTATATTGTACTACATCTTTCACACATTTACAGAGCGTAACTCGACCCTTAAAATTATAATATAAATGGGTGTCTCGGGCCATCAAAATGAAAAACTTTTCCTATGGAATCAGTTCTGAAAACTTGTAAATATTTGATTTTTTGGGTTGCAACGAATAGGCTCCGATACTACTAGAACCATTTATTAAAATTCTTTCTCCTATAGAAAGCTAGTTTATCTACGGGTAACATAGGCTATAATTTACGCGGAAAAAGTTGCAGAAAAATTTCTAGTAACTATATAAATTGCCAATTTAATTCCAAATAACTCACCATATAATGTAGAGGTCAACGTGATAAAAGCGTGCTAAAAATAGTAGGTAATCTGAGCTCATCCTAAGTCACTGCCCGCTGTTTATACGTTATTTACAGTGCATATTTGTTCTTATGCATTCTGATTCTAATCCTGTCTAATATTATAAATATGAGTGTGAGATATGGGAGTTCGTTTGTTTGTTTATAACGCTTTCACGCTGTAGCTACGGAACCGATCATTATGATTTTTTACCTATACGTTAGCGTACGGACAGTTGATCGGCAGAGGACATTGATACCGAAAATATTACTGTTCTTCATCGATATTGTTGTAAGCAGAGACAAAAAAAAACAAATTTGGAACCAATTGTTTTTCAACATAACATTGGCATATTACATTATCATTGTAATTAACGACCGAAGTATGGACATGAAAGACAAAGGACAATGTCATTGCTACTATCTACGGTGGTTTCTACAGGTGACTGAAAGAATTCGTAAACAATAGACTCGTCAAGTAGACACATGTTATTATAGTGATACCCACTCGGCGGTATTTCAATAGGCTGTATTTAATTGAGATTAAGATAACGTACTGTTCTTGTTTAGTTAAGGCTAAAGGCATTCATCGAAGTACTCTTATCTTATCATTAAAAGTTAGTGCTTATGTTCAAGTGTTAGATTTATTTTGGGAAAACTAAAGAATTATGGTTTTACGAATTGCTATCGTATTGAAAAAAAGTAATTTGATCTGGCAGCGTGGAAAGTCTAGGCCAAATTCTATCACTGCTCTGGCTAATATATGGCTGTGGTAGTACAGAGAGGGTCGTGTTCCTGCAGTGGAGGCTAACAAAGACCAGATCATCATGATGATCTGGTAGCACTAAATCATCAAATTCTACTTGTCGTGTCGATTACTCAAACTATATTTTGTCTTTCCACTTTGAGACCACCTCCGGTACGACCTCTTAGCTTAGTGGTACCGCTAGGGCCTTTGAATTGCAGGCGCCCGGGTTTGATCCCCGGCCAGGCCATGATGGAAAATCAATCTTTTTCTGATTGGCCCGGCTCTCAGATCTTATCTATATATCTGTAAAAGTAGCTTTTTTAAAAATATTGTATCATTAAGTAAGTATCTTGCGACACAAGTTTACCACTAACTGTGGAGCTAGCTCAATCCGTGTGATTCGTTTTATAGGATAATTAAATTTTTTCAAGTCATTTCTTTGTATTCAGATTCAGTATAGACTTATATAAAAACCTTGTGAATGACGTAAATTGTATAATTGTAACAATGACAATGCACTATATCTGATAGTAGGTATGTATTATTAATAGGTATTTACACATTTTCTACGATCTGTAGAAAATGTGTGTCGTTGCTCTTTTGTTTTGATTGGTATGTATGTTGTATGGTTCATACAAAAAACCGACAAGTTGCAGCTTGGAGCTACTTGTCGGCATGGGCCAACAAATTGGCATTATTTGCGCTTACGTATGTTAAGCGACCATGCGCGAAGTGACCGCTTGGAGTGGTGACTACAAGGGGCATATTTTTTTATATTATCGTATTTTTAACGGTCCCGGCTACCATTACATTATGTTATAGTTTAAAATTGGAACCTGGTAACGCACCAATAACATTTCTTAAAATGTGCTTTCGCCACATAAGCATTTTGCAAAACTTAGGTCTTAGGACTATATATCTTAGGACTATATTTTAATATATATAGAACAAAAGTTTTTACTGCTGCGTGATACTTAATTACAATTCAAAATCATCGTCATCATTACATATCACTACATATTATAAAACAAATTCCTCCGCCGCGTCTGTCTGTCTGTCTGTCTGTTCGCGATAAACTCAAAAACTACTCCACGGATTTTCATACGGTTTTCACCAATAGATAAAGTGATTCACGAGGAAGGTTTTAAGGTATAAAACATGCCCGGGCGCAGCCGGGTAGGGCTGCTAGTTACAATATAAACTAAAAACTAACAATTAATACTACCTACAAAATATATTGTCTATAAATAAAACCTACCTACTTATAAATAGAAAATGGCCCGTAGATCATTGCCTTGCGGTAATGTGCCCAGAAGACAGGCAATATAATATTACCATTACATATTATGAAAAAATAATTCTTAAGAATATTGTACTAACCTCAGTAGCTCTGAATAAGTATTCGTCTGTAATGTTGCTGAATCCAGTAGACAATGACTGGTCGGGACACGCGTCAGGGTCGTAGTGCGGGTCTCCTTCCACGGCCGCGGTCTTCTTGACCATTTGAGTAATGGCTATGTTGAGACATACCCTCATGGTATAGGCGTTGGCGATGGCCAATAGGGACATGATAGCCAACACATATCGCTGAGGTATTATGAATACTGAAAACAAAACATTAAATTAAAATACCTTTTCAATATATTTGCTTTAAATACAATCCTTATGATATTGAAACTTGGATTATTATGTTGTGTTTTACGGACTTGGCACTTTTCTTTACAGCAGTCACAATTGCTCAATTTATTTTATGGTAATCGTAAATGTTTTGAGAATCGTATGATGCTCGTATTTAGTAAGCTGGCTGTTATAGTCATCGGTTTATTATAAGCACTCGGCTTCACCTAGTGCCTTTAAACACCTCGATTATAATTTTAATTCTAAATTTAGTGTTTATAAGAAAGAAATTCAAGATATCTTCAAAGGAGCTAATCACTGACCTCTTAAATTAAATTATTTTAGTACATTATTGAAATTAAAGCTTAAACAAAATTTCTTGTCCAAATTATATTTATTTAATATTGTCATAATTATTTAATTCTTGATTGTTATGTCTGTTGCAATTGTATATAATGCTGTGTTAACACGCTTTAGGATAACAAGCCTGTTCCACGTACGATAAGATTTTATTTTGTTTAACTTTTTTAATGTTTGTTATCTGTTGTGTTTCCCTAAATAAATAAAATAAAAAATAAAAATAATATCCAGCTGAACGTACTTTTCAATGAGGGAATAGGTTCAACGATTTCGTTAAAAATATGTATATCGATATAGCTAGACCTCGTCCCTGAAGAAATTTTTCGAGCTGAGTTTGACCACCAATTTTATCTTTAGAATTAATTATTACAAAAAATAGTATCATTGAGTTTGCAGCATAACGTCAAAAATAGCTTTGAATATTTCTCATAGATTAATTTAATATTTAATAAACTATCAAATTGTTATGCCCAGTAAAGTAAAAAATAAACACTGATAAATCACTTGTAATTAGTTCATTTAGCCTCTTGCACAAGATATAACTCATCTAAGGCCTTCATTTATTTTTAATTAAGTAAAGTAAAGCACGGAACTTAATAATTACATTACGTAAGCAATTTGATTTTTACTCTATCGTATCATGGGGCCTCATTAAAGTCAATAGTAATATAATAACTAGTATAAATACCAATGTAAACAGCAATGGTAAAGTATTTGAAATCGAACACTTATTATGAATATGGGTATGGTAGACTACTGCACCTTATTTCCCCTGCCATTACTGTCACGTGCTCTATTCTCTTTCTCCGTTTTTACCGGTTTTTTTTTTGTTCTGGAGAAAGAATGGTATTTTCGCGTTAATTCCCTATTTTGCATTTAATAGATTATGTAGTTGGTGTGATGCAATGTGGTTCCCTGCAGAGTAGAATATAGGACCACTCTAAGTCTTCCCGTGGACGTCGTAAAAGGCGACATAGGAAACACAATCTAAACTAAGCTTTACATCAAAGAGATATCTCCACCCCGTCTGGCCAGCATGGAGAGTGAAGGCCAAATCCTGACTGCTCTGGCTTAATATATGGCTCTGGTTGTACAGAGAGGATCCTGCAGTGTAGACTAATTAAGACGTGAAGATGATGATGCTTAAGTATATAGTATTATGTTGCAAACTCTTTAGTTTTTATTATGTAAATACTTTTTTATAGATTTTTGTACATATTTTTAAATTTTGATGAAGTCAATAAAAAATATCAGAGAGAAAGCCCATTATTTACAACATATTATGAGTCAAACATTTTAATAGTAGAATACAGTAGGTAGTTGGACGACCAGTCGTGCAGTGAGCACGGTTGGTGTAACCCAGCTGAAACGTCTGGAGAAAAATCGGTTATCGCGTTACAATAAGTGAGATTAGAGTATGTCACTTAACAAAAGAAGAATGAAAAATGTGCAGAAATGTAACTAAGTACTTTATTGAAACTGGCAAAATCATACAATACTCCAATTTGGCTTAATAGCAAAGGCTAATCTATTGTACCCTTATTCTACCTGTGAGTTGTCAAGTTGCCACTTGACTTACGATGACTAATTATTATCTTTTTTTATTTTCGATAACTGTCATTAAAACAAAAATGATATTTACTTCTACTGTTATGCACCTGTGTATACATAGTTGTTGATCAATTTGAACATGCTGTTGAATTACTGATGACATAGAGACTGACTGACACACATCACTGTATTCGTGACATCGTGGTATAATCAAAATTACCAGTGTTTAGGTACAAATGCAGTTAAAAATGCCAGCTGAAGAGCTAATACATTTTTTTTTTCGTTTGACTGTGGTGTCCGTTGCATATGACTTACAATAAACTTCTTAACTAGATTTATTGTTAGGTAAAAAACAAAATAGCTGAACCTCCTAGCACAGGCATTTTTATGCTTAAAAGGAGGTTTCAACAACTATAATGTAAAACTCGTTAATTACCTAATATTTTTTTTATTTATTCTTATTTTTAATTATAAATATAAAAAAGATAATAAAAAGGCATATCTACAGTTGGGTAAACATTCTACATACTTATCATACTTCAATGCAAAAATAAAAGTAAAATTAAGGTATCGACAAAAATTATACAAGTTTCCACGCTGTCTGATCAAATGACCTAACTAAACATATCAAAAATGTCGTAGTTCGTTCACTCTAACAGAGAAAAGCACATGGATGTTAACCATTGGTACAAAAATTACTTGGTAAATCTGCAGGACTACTCGTTTTTTGATAGCTGCGGTTTTTCAACGTTTTGATGGGCACTTCAATATCCATTACGGCTTATATATCTTGAATAAAAGTCAGTCATAAGAAGGCCACAATGTATTTTAAAGTGACGTGAAATTGTTGTATGCCATAGTTGACAGGTTAGCGAGTATCCCATCTGTTCATTGACGGACGTAGCCACTACTAGCTAGGAATACAAATTATTTCACTGATTATTTATACGCTACTGAAATATCAAAATCTTAAGAGTCGCCTGGAAGCGCATGTCTCCATACAAACGGAAAAAGGGAATTGTGGCAATATTTGATAATTTTGGAGTAAAATTAAGCATCCAATCAATTAATCTCATTATAATCTACGTACGTTCGTATACAGCTTGGTTAAAATAAGAACCTTAAAAGTTTGGTTCATTAAAAGAAGTTCTAGTGATACAATATTTTTCGTGATTGACATAGAAAAATATATAATCTTTAATTTCCAAGTGCATTTTAATAACAAAGTATCAATGTATTTATCTTATAAATTGCACGATGAACATTATTCGGTCGCTAATACATTTATAGTGATCAGCACCAATGTAAGTTGTGATATTTTCCAAACAAACAATTAAAATCATAACACGTTCATCTATCTTTACACTAGTACAATAAATATTATCTAACGGTAGCTATTGATAACAGTGAGTAACATATTAAATGAAAAGGCTTTGTGATTAAAAAAAAACTATAAACTACTTACGTTTAGATAACACAAGTCTCCACCCTTTCAACATCTTGGCTCACCTGTGAAAAAGAAAAAAAATCACAACCAATCCTGATGGTTCGCGCCACATAAATTCTGATTTTAAACGCTTCTGGCCCGCGACGGTAATAACAGACGACTGGCTGGTACAGACACAAATCAGGAAAAGTATAACGTTAAAGGTACGTAGATTTTCATTGAAGTGCCACTACCGTGTTTCAGTCAAGGACAAAATCTGTTACGAATTTACCTGCAGGGTAAAATGCGTAGGAAGTGGTATCTGAAGATGCATCTATTGATTATTAGGTACGTGCGACAAAAACACCTATCATCGTCATCGTCATCATCATCATTATCATCGTCAGGTCTTTTTAGTGTCCACTGCAGGAGCACGACCCTCTCTGTACTACTAGAGCCATATATTAGCCAAAGCAGTCAGAGGATTTAGCCTACACTCTCCACACTGGCCAGACGGGTTGGAGAGGTCTCTTTGATGTTTATAAGCTTTGTTTAGCTTGTGTTTCCTAAGTCGCCTTTTACGACATACACGGAAAGACTTGGAGTGGTCCTATTCTACTCTGCCGGGAACCACACGGCACCTTTACTGCGTGAAAATTGAAGCGGCAACAGAAATATATCATCTGTAAAAATTTCAACTGTTCAAATTTAAGCTATCACGGTTTATGAGATACTGCCTGGTGACAGACAGACAAACATCGAATTCTCGTGAATAAGGTTCCGTTTTTACCCTTTGGGTACGGAACCTTAAAACGACTTCAAAACTCTCTATCTGGAACCCTACTAAGCCAATTCTGATGAAACTTGTAGGTACTATTATTTTTTGTTACAGCGACAATAA
The DNA here is from genome assembly GCA_963082605.1 of Rhodophaea formosa. Taxonomy (NCBI): domain Eukaryota; kingdom Metazoa; phylum Arthropoda; class Insecta; order Lepidoptera; family Pyralidae; genus Rhodophaea; species Rhodophaea formosa. The sequence goes on along the minus strand of OY720213.1, from coordinate 8,932,747 downwards.
AACACATTCTGTGTAATTTCCCTACCTATTCTGGTTTGATAGATACAGCCCTGTGATAGACGGATAGACACGGACTCAACAATAGGGTCCCGTTTGCATTCTTTCGATACGGAAGCCTAAAACTGTTATGGTATAAACAAATCATTGACAATGATATTCCTATTCGATTTGCTAAAATGTCTACAACAGTCATGTAAATAAGTTTGTTCGTATTTTACTCACGTATGAATCGAATTTAGACTCACGTGTAGGTACAACGTGCTACAGAAATAGAATTCGGCAAAGCATAGTCAGACTCTACAACGAGGGTTCCGAATAGAAATAGAGTACTATCATCACCTTATAACATTTTCTATATTTGCAGTTATCAAAATTTAGACTTACACTTGCTTTAATTAACTACATAATATAAGTCTAGGTTTTATTAAGTATATTGTCATTGCGAGGATATTGCAAATGGCACACTTTTGTTTCTTATTGCTACCACAATATCCAATGTGTTAAAAAAACGGTCGTTGTCGGACTCTTAAAGGGGGCGACTAAGCCTGTCAATATGAACAACTTTTCTAATGAGACTAATGTTGACATTGGTATTACATTTTCATACAAATCGTAATCCTACGGTTAATACTCAAGAAGGGTTGGCGTCATGAAGGCAGCTGGCTGTAAAAACTTTGCCAAAGCATATCGTACTATGACCAACTTTTGTCAAAATTAAGATAAATCTAAAAGGATTTCGGTAGCTCAATGGGCGTAAGCGTTACAAGCGCTTAAAAAATAAAGGGAGCAAAAGCACGAACTCCTAAAAAGACATTATAGGTATTTAAATTTATCCTCGTACTTTGCGGAAGATAATATATTATCGGAAGAATAGATAAAATAATTTGCCAAAGGCTGTGGACATGACCATCGCATTTAAAATGGTTATAATAACAAACCATAGGCGCAGTTTTGTGTTTATATTATGATTTCAAATGTTTGAACAAGATAGTGTCAATTTAATAGAAATCATCGTAATATCCGAAATGAAGCTCTCTGTCTTTACTTGAAAGATAAAGCAAAATATAATATTTTTTCTTCCAAAATATGCTTTTATTTGTCGTACAAATATTTGTACAATGTTTCTGAAATGCTCATCGATTTATTTTTGTTTCAAGATGATAAATCATAACGAATAACTATTTTCCTCAAAAGAGGTATAAGTATTTAATTTATTTCTCGTTCCCCTTTATGATTTTAGCAATATACATATATTTTGCTTAGATTTGGCACTGAAAAATATCACCTTTGTACGTTTGCCATATCAATTTTAAAAGATAATTTTTATATTTGAAAGATATTATGTTTGTTTGAAGAGACGAATTCAAAAGCTCAGGTGATTGCTCATTTTGCGTATTAAGATTGTGTGGACCCTGGAATAATTGTTCAATATCATGGATTCATTGAACCCTTTAATATTATTTAGCAATAATGTTGCCTGCATATTGACAACAAAGTAAATATGCAAGAATATTTACCGAAACCACATAGTTACTTTTTATCGAAGTTTTATACCTTATTATTATTTGTTGTTTCGAATGTATGGCTTCCAATTCTTACACACAACAATGTACGATAGTAATGATGCACGTGGCAAAATGTAATTCACTTTTTATGAATTTTACGTGATTTATCAATAATTGTTTGTTTTTCGTATGTGAAAGTGGCCAACACTGGTGTCAGATTTTTCAAGCTGCCTTAAAGCATCTGACATAGCTTAACGACTGCCATCAACGATGACAGCCGGGACCAACGGCTTAACGTGCCTTCCGAAGCACGGAGGAGCTCGAGATATTTTTATGCCACTTGCGGTCACCCATCCAAGTAGGGACTGCACCAGGGGTTGCTTAACATACGTAAGCGCTCATAGAGCTCACACCCACTGGAACATCGGGCTCCTCATCTATAATAGTAATCAGGTTTAAAATAAAAGCAGGCTGCCTTTTCCGACGACCTCCGTGGCGCAGCGGTCATCACGCCTGCCTGCGACACGGATGGTCCCGGGTTCGATCCCGGGTCAGGTCAAGATGGAAAACGATCTTTTTCAGATTGACCTGGGTCTTGGTTGTTTATCTATATATGTATTTGTTATAAAATATAGTATCGTTGAGTTAGTATCCCATAACACAAGTCTTTCATAAGAACTTACTTTGGGGCTAGCTCAATCTGTGTGATTTGCCCGTATATATTTATTTATATTTTACATGACTACACAAATAGGAGTTACCGAGTTTACATACATATATACATAATATTAAACAATGTATTTCAGTGATTTCTTTAGTCACCAAGATTCCACCAAAACTTCTGAATACCCCACCGGATTTAGATGTATGCGGTGTCATTAGAATCCTCACACATGGAAATATCGCTATTTTTTCGAGTTGATCCTATAGAAAAAGTTGTTCATTTTGACTGGTTTAGTCACCACTTCAAGGGAATGTCGGTGATTAATTTACACGCTGTAATATTATCTAAGCTACTCAAACTTACAAGTGGTTGCATGTTTGCCAATCGGAAGTACTCTGAGTTTTGACATCCAGATAAGTTTGCGGATAACACATGAAGTATAACAATATTGCTACGTCACGCATTGAAAAATTATCGTGATGAAATCAACAAAACACAGATAAAATTGAAAGGCAGAAGCCAGTTTCAAGTGTGTACATTTACCCTTGACATTTCCTTGACGAAGGAAATGAGTGTCAGGAATCATGTCAATAGGCTAGCAACCCATCACTATTTTGATTCCATTCTCATCTACAAGCCCACCAACATGCTAAACGTAGCCTTAAGGTTTGCCAGAACTGGGCTCTGTCTACCCCGCTAGAGAAAAAGACGTGACAGTATGTATGTATTTACTTAAAGGGGTGATTCAGCTCTTCAATATGAACAATTTTCTTTTCCTATGGGAACAATGCTGGGAACTTGGAAAAAATTTCGACATTTTCATAAAATCGGCTAGTCTTTTTGTGGCAATACTAAAGATTTTTCGAGATCCTTGCATTAAAAAGATATTCATAATTGAAGGGCCTTGCTGATTCCCTTTAATTAATTCATTTTCCATTATCTTCTAAGCTTTTTAAAATGTGTAGATTTTTTTCGGACGAGTTTTTGTTGACGAGCTCCGTGGCGCAGCGGTCAACACCGGGTTCGATCCCCGGTCTCAAGATGAAAGATGATCTTTTTCAGATTGACCTGGGTCTTGGATGTTTATATGTATTTGTAATTTAATATAGTATCGTTGAGTTAGTATTCCATAACTACAAGTCTTGAACTTACGTTGGGGCTAGCTCAATCTATGTGATTTCTCCGTATATATTTAGTTATTTTTAGTGAATTTGATGCATTCATTAACTGACAGCAAAATAAATTTAAAATAATAATAATAAAACAGAAATTACGTATCATTTCATATTTCTTATGGTATGAAAATTAGTCTGATACAAACAACATAACCAAAAATATTTCGCTATAAATTTGTATATAAAACACGAAAAAGCTTTTTCCTTAAATTTGTTATTTATAGATATAATATAAAAGATATAATGTACGTTAATATCTACCTTCAGTGGTCATTACTTGAAGCACATAATATTACTGAACGTACACGTGGTTGACTGACCCCTAAGAACCACCTTGTATTCTCCTTGAATAAGCCGTGAATGGTTAGCGAAAATGTAGGTGAAATAGAAAATCCATATTATTATAATGATTGGTTTTTAAGCGCAGTGCGTATGACATGGCCGATCAATGAGTTCGGCCAATTTCTTCGACCAGCTTTTGACATCTGCGTTGTAGATTCTAAATCATTATAAAAGAAATAGGAAGAGGCTTAAAGTATTGTAACTGGGGTATTTTAAGGTTAGCTTTCTAGCCAAATAATGAATGGAAGTTGAGACATTTGCCTATATTAAAATCCATCGTCTAATTTGTTTGCCAATGCTGTAATATAGGCAAAATTAATAGGTATAAAGTACTTCCTTGGGAGTAAAGTAAATACGAAAGCAATTTCATTAAATTTAATCTGAATTGGATGCCATTCATCATCATGTAAACCAGATGAGGATTTGTGATAATTAATTTTGCTAACTTACTGAATTAATTTTAAATTTAGAAAAACTTACCTTTTTTTTGTTTATACGAGACAGGTATTAATGGACTAATTTAAAAAGAAGTTTATAGGGTTTCCTACACCAAATCAAATTTCAATTAATCGATGATTATATCGACAAAATACCCGATAACATTAATGCATATTACTCGGTATTATTATTTGTATTTCACTCACGTACTTTTTTACTATCCGTCCTCTCTTCCCCTTAGTCACTTTGCTAGTGGTCTCAAGATCACCACACGCCACAGTATAAAACCCAAAGATGACGGTTGTCACCACAAACGATAACACCCCGTTGATTGACGGTATCTGCGATGCTTGTAACTCTGCAAGTGCAAATATCTAAAGCGGAAATTTTCAATTACATGTTATTATTTTGGACCGACGTGACTTTATTTTTTTTATACAGCATTTGAATGGACCGTCGACATCTCTTAAAGGAGTGACTCAGCCCGTCAACATGAACAACCTAAGAGACAAATCCTGGGAACTGGAATTTTCTTTTTTACTTTCCCGTCTTAATTGCCCAGGCAGCTGAACAATTTTACATGAATATGTTGAAAATTTCCTCCTAGAATTAAGCTCCTAGCATTAATCATCACAAACTGGTCCAGAAGAAAAGATATCATCATCAATCCTAGCCATGTTCCCATGTCATTTGGGGTCGGCTCTCCTTATCATCTTGCGCCAGTTTTCTCAATTATGTGTCATGTCAGGAGTTATACCCATCGTCTTTGAATCTTTGTTCTTCTTCTTCTTTTCGTGTCAATTAGATTTTGTCCCTCCAGTATGTGGCAACTCTAATCCCACTTTCTTCAATCTTTGTTAATAGTACTGGACCAAGTCGTGGGGGGGGGGGGGCGCCCTCTACCCCTGCCCTCCTCGGTGATGTGAACAACCTTCTTAGTCATGTGATCATCACATGTCCGTACCACCGCAGCCTCATCATCATCATCATCGGGTCTTTTTAGTCTCCACTGCAGGAGCACGACCCTCTCTGTACTACCAGAGCCATATAGTAGCCTGAGTAGTCAAAGGATTTGGCCTACACTCTCCACGCTGGCCAGACGGAGACGGCCAGAGGTCTCTTTGATGTTAATAAGCTTTGTTTAGCTTGTGTTTCCTTAGTCGCCTTTTACGACATCCACGGGATGACTTGGAGTGGTCTTATTCTACTCTGCCGGGAACCACACGGCAGCCTGCTCTCTCGCATTTTGTCCTGGATGCTGGCTACCAGAAGAAAAGATAACTCGTAGATTTTTTGTATGAATAATTTGAGTGCGTTTGATCTCTATCTTGCCTGATGGGAAGCAGCGATGAGGTCTAGGGTGGTACACACAAAGTCATCATCATCATCATCAGGTCTTTCTAGTCGACCCTCACTCAGCACGACCCTCTCTGTACTACCAGAGCCATATATTAGCTTGAGTAGTCAGAGGAAGGTAGTTAGAAGCCTTGTTTAGCCTGTTTTTTCTTAGTCGCTTTTTACGACATCCACGAGATGACTTGGAGTGGTCCTATTCTACTCTGCCGGGAAACACACAGCGCACAAAGTCACATAATGCCTATTCACTCTTGCCTACTCCTTTCATTCACTTTTCAGGAAGCGAATTAAGAGGCACGATGAGTAGGGATATCCACCACATATGGCTGGAATCCCTGTCCTCGCCCTGTCCTCCGATGATGGAATGGTGTAGGGGAATTAGGTCATGCAGATCCTGAGCACACAAATGAAATGTACCCTATAAAAGACACACTGACTTGCTACTAATCGATGGTGTTCGAGGCTTTGAAGCCATTCTGCCGTAAGCAACTCATCATCAACGATTCTTTTGGCACGTCTGTCGAAAGAATATACTAGCAGTATTTCTTCCCGTCCACGTTGAAGGTGGCTGTGAGAATGAGTTAAAATATAAGGTTTCATGTCTCAATGTGAAGCATCTGCTTTCTAAGCTAGTTAACTTGAAAACTTGTGTCGTGGGCATGGATCTAAGAATAATCAGGATATGCCCTTGGAAAATGTAACAGTGACGCACATAAAAATCCCTACACTCGTGTCGCGACACTAGCGCACGCACACATCGGCACAAAAATCCCTACACTTTTCCCCGGTCGAACGAAATGTCAAATTTCCCAAATGTCAAATACATGCTGCTCACATGTGACTTGATGTGACGTAAGTTATGCTTCACTTTTGATGTGTCTAATGCCGGGTCCATATTATTCCTAGGTCCATGGTCGTTGGGTACTCAACGATACTATATACTATGAAGGATGCATTTACAGGTGTTTTTGGATGAATTGTCATCACTTTAACTTATATAGACTATACCCATGATTCATAGTCATTTACGACTACTTTAAAGTAAAATTACACATTTTCATATTTAAGAAATCTAAAATAGGAACTGATTAATCTGAAGTTTTCAATATTTTTTAGGGTTCCGTACCCAAAGGGTAAAAATGGGACCCTATTAAAGAGATTTCGATGTCCGTCTTTCTGTCTGTCTGTCATCAGGCTGTATATCATAAACCGTGATAGCTAGACAGTTAAAATTTACAGATTATGTATATCTGTTGCCGCTATAACAACAAATACTAAAAACAGAATAAAATAAATATTTAAGCGGGACTCCCATACAACAAACATAGCTATTTGCCGTATTTGGACGATAGGCTAATGTTGTATATGTAGATAATGGTACGGAACCCTTCATGCGCGAGTCCGACTCGCACTTGTCTGATTTTATATTTCTTTAAGAGGTGAATTTGAATTCATAATCTTATGGTGCCACACTGCTGTTAAAAATGTTTACCAACATTTTCTAACATGATAAAAATGCATAATAACATGAAAATAAAAACTATTACAACTAATATCCCAACTATATCCTAATCCTAATCCTTCCTAACTTCCTAACTAATATTATAAATGTGAAAGTGAGTTTGTTTGTTTGTTACGCTTTCACGCCGTATCTACTGAACCGATCATCATGAAATGTTGCATACACATAGGTTAGGGTACTGAGAAGGACATAGGCTATGTATCACGCGGGTGAAGCCGCGGGTAACAGCTAGTTGATTATAAATATGCCTGACAAATACCCTTAAAACAAAATTACAACAATAAGTAATTTTATTTGAAAGTTAGAAAATGTTTGTAAACATTTTTAACAGCAGTTTGGGAGCACCATTAGATAAATTCACGTTAAACTTGTACAGATAAACATACGGGATTTAATTCTGTAGCATACGGCCTTAGTTTTATTTTTGACGAAAAGAAAAACAAGTGATTAAGCTTGCAGTATGTATGTATGTATGTGCAAATTACTAGTCGTTGATGACATTTGATTGAGAACTCTTGAACGCTTGATAATAAAACAATAAAACTTGTCAACATTTTTGTTAACAATTGTAACATTAGTTGTGGTAGAGCCTCGCTACTGGCGAAAATCACTTTTGCTAGTAGCAAAGACAATATAATACTAACGTAATAGACTGCCCACCTCATACAAAAATATTGGACCAAATTAAGGTTGCGAAAAGCAGGCAAATGTATGGCGCAGGAGAGTTGCTTGCTACTCGATACTAGATGGCGGTAATCTGCGTTAGCATTTAACTTACTAAATATACGGTGTCATTTAAAAATATTATGCCTAAAATATTGTTTTGATTTTTAATAAGATATATTTTGTGAATCATTTTTTTATATTCCCATAATACGGTAGATACAATGTTGTGTAGTTTCGAGTGGCGCCATCTATGCGAGTCTCTGGGAACAAATCGTACGATTAAGGCGTTGAGACCACATGCTAGTAGCATAAATGAGCCGGCTCGTCCGGGGAAGTACCACACTCTCACAGAAAATCGACGTTTGAGTAGTAGCTTTACCGCTGCTATGCTTCGTTCGGTGAGTGAGAGAGTCGGAGGCCCATCTCCCTCTCCCCTCTGGGGAGGGAAAAATAAAAGGCCGGCAACGCTCCTGTGACACCCCTGGTGTTGCACTTGTCCATGGGCAGCGGAGATCACTTACCATCAGGTGATCCGCTTCCTCGTTTGCCGTCCTATGACATAAAAAAAATAACAACACCTTCTAACAAAACGAAAAAAAGAAACAGCTAATATGGTACAAGTTACTTAGGATGCGTTCGCATGTTACCTTTCAGACGACAATGCGGTATAATGACGTCAACGACCTCAAACTGGTTCGAATATCTCCATTTTAAAACTTGTCAGTAAGTACTAAAACGCTCACAATAATCTTTTCACAAAAATTATACTTTTGATAAATTTCGTTTCTAGGTGTTTTTCTTTCACTAGTCACATAGTATATTTTATAAAAAAAAAAACAACGTTTACGTTACGGTTGTAATTGTTTGAACACTTGAAATTATCTGTAGGTACAGTTGACTATTGTTGTCGTATCATAACATTAAGGCATTCGTTTGTAACGCTCAAATACTTTATCGTTATTTTTAGTCACGGTACAAGTAAGTAAATATAACACCAAAATGTAATACAAACTAGCATTTTGCAGACGTTCAAACAGAGCTATATGATTCTAAATACCTTAGTAATTTTTAATACAGAAAAGCAAATAAAAATATGGTTTTACTTATTTTTATTTTCTATTAGCTCTTCCATGCTGGTTTGGGAGAAAAGAAAAAACAAAGAATATACTAACTGCTTTTTTTCCCGCGCAGACCGTAAAAGCCGGTCAAGGGATTGGGCGAAAATCTAAGGAATCACATTGATAGGCGATGCGGCCAGCAACCCATCACTGTTTTGATTCCGCTTTCCACCTTTACTCCCACTACTATGCTAAACGTGGCCTGTAGGATTTATGACCTTGGGCTCTGTCTACCCCGCAAGGGATAAAGATGTGATAGTATGTATGTTTATTTTGTACCTACTTCTGTGAACTAATATTACGACCTCATCATGATGTACAACAATACAAGGCCATAAAATTATTACTACTGCCTCTGATCTGGGTTAGACATAAGCAGTCCCACTGAGAAATTTGGACCCGGATACAAAACATAATGAGATAAATTACTACATAGTGGTCCACCTTTGACGGCAATAAAAGAATTAATGCAGAGTTGCGGCACAAATATATTATGAAAATTATCATTTAAGAGTCGCCTGGAAGCGCATCTTCCAGGCTTCTTCATGCAAACGGAAAAAGGGAAATGTGGCAAAATTTGATAATTTTGGAGTAAAATTTAGCATTTAATCAATTAATCTCATTATAATCTACGTACATTCCTATACAGCTTGGTTAAAAAACCAATGGTTTGAGAATTACAAGCCTTTTCAAATTTGTATGGAAATCTTGTGAGGCGTATAATTCTCAAACATTTGATAATTTAACCTAACTGCATAGGAACATACGTAGATTATAATGAGATTAATTGATTGAATGCTTAATTTTGCCCTAAAATTGACAAATATCGCCACAATTCCCTTTTTCCGTTTGTATGGAGACATGCGCGTCCAGGCGACTCTTAAGACACCGTTAATATTTTAGTATATATCTATTCAAATGTTTGAGAAGACGGACTTAGAGTATCCCACGACAAAATTTCACAACTACATAAGTGTGGCGCTAGCTCAATCTGTGTGATTTATCTACAACGTGTTAATATACCCTGGACTTTCCATGGGGTGACTCAGCTCGTCAAAATAACAACGTTTTCTGGGGCCTATAGAGGAAGCTTAATTTCAACATTTTTATACAAAAGTGATCGGCTGGCCCGGCAATTTGAATTAAAATGTGAAAAAAATATGTTGTCTTTGTTGGCCCCATAGGAAAACTTGTTCATATCGATGGGCTGAGACAGCCCTCGAGATTAAATTTTCATGCTTATATTTTTTTATTTACACCCAGTAGTTACTCACCATCATCACCAGGTCTTTTTAGTATCCTCTGCAGGAGCACGGCCCTTTCTGTACTACTAGAGCCATATATTAGCCAGAGAGCGGTCAGAGGATTTGGCCTTCACTGTCCACGCTGGTCAGACGGGTTGAGGTATTTTTGATGTTTATAAGCTTTGTTTAGCTTGTGTTTCCTAAGTCGCCGTCTACGACACCCACAGGAAGACTTGGAGTGGTCCTATTCTATTCTGCCGGGAACTACACGGCGTTCAGTACTTACTATTCTAATGGAATACAGTACTTCTATTGAAATTCTATCAAGTAAATGTCTATGGAGATTTTTTTTTTATCATAGACTGAGCATGTCCTTCATTTCTCTTATCCTTGCTGCTGCATAATATCAACCTGTAGCTATACAAACTTGATAAAAATAACTTTCCTTCTGAGGCAGTTGGATAGTAAAATAATCATTCTTTGTTATATTCATCACATGAACAGGTAGAGCGAAACTCAAAAATGTTGTCTGGTCTGAGGTGACAGCGTAAGTACTAAAGTGGAGCATAATTGAAACAAGACGTAATATCCGCGCAATGTTCTCGTGGTTCAACGACATAATTTGAGTTACCATATGACTCAATTTATGACATTGACATACATGATATTAGACACAAAGTACTTAAAAACTATAACTATATGAGAAAAAATTAAAAAAAATTAGTCAAAATGTCTCGCAGTTCGTTGTCACGAGGATACTATCCAGAAGCTGACAACATTACCGCATTGGATGGAAAAGCTGATTGCCAGCCTTCTGGTCACCCGATACCTAACTTCAACAGTTCATGTGCCCACTGGCCGCACAGACCCTGTGTCACAAAATATAAATACCTATATAATAAATGCTGAGAATTGCTATGACACGCGATACATATCGCGACGCTGCCAAAAAACGACAACTCTATCTATCAGTCTTTCAGTAAAATTTTACTGGTACATCTTCCTACAAAAGGTGACACTTCTGCATACGTAAGTACATTAAGAGAAACTCCGGTCAAAACATAAGTGACCACTTTTGGCAGTAGCCGGTTTTTCTCCTAATTTATCCAACTAAAGTAAATGAAAAGTAACACCGAACATTCTACAAGTTATTTAACTAGTAGTGCAGTAAGACATTAGATTTTTAAATTTAATCTGATTAAGGAGTAAAATAATAAACTGCTGGTTGCTAGTTTTGCATAATAACTCCTCGCGCCTTAAGGGTTTTCTCTTAGAGTCAAATGCTTTTAGCAATTTTATATTGCAAATATATTCGTTTGTAGTTTTTTTTTTTTTTATACAAATACGTGGGCAAAGCACACCTGATGGAAAGCGGTAGATTTGGAACTGGATGCATTGTGAATGTTTATTTATGTTTGTATCTATCATCGGTATCAAGCTTAGTTATACCATTGTGAATTTTAAAAATACATACAACATAGCGTCTTTGAAACAATAACTTAAAATTGATACTTAGTTTGTAACGAAGATAAGAATTTTCCGTCCATTTTTTCCTTAAAACTGGTCTGCCAATACATCGATTTTGACGCGATATCGATAGGTACTCTCATGAAGCCTCTCGATAAATGATGCTTAATCTATGATATTGGTTATCTATTACGCAGGGTCCATGTACGCAGATGATACCGCAGTAACCGCAGTTCTACGTGGGAGCAGATTTATTAATTTGTAGAAAATGGCATGGCTATTACAAGCTCCTTACTTCAAACATAACGAAAATTCATTGTTTGCCATAGACGAAAGCTTCATAAATTTTAGTAAATATGCCTATCAAATCACAAAATGCTTCAATTAATTCAACTTACTTCATCTTGTGAGTTCTATAGGTATTAAACCCTGTCTGAAGCTTAGAAACTTACTTCCCATAATGATCATTCTTTGGGTCAACAAGAAATCAACTATGCTTGTACTAGAATGCTACCAACGAGCTATTATTATGGTATGTTACAAAAAACCATCAAGATATAGCATAAACAACCCCAATTTATCCATATTGGGGCTGTTTGTTTGTAGAATTGGCGAACTCTCAGGACCCTTGCATCCGCAAAGGTCCTGATCCAGATCTTTATCAGCCAGCTTCAGAAAATGGAAAGAAAAGGACTAGGTCACCTTCCAAAACCGGATATCAATGACTTTTTGTCTATATTTCTCTTCACTGATTTATAGTTATTTTTTAACTGATAAGTTTATTTGTCTGTTTCGTTATCATCATCATCGTCGTCCACTGCTGGACATAAGCGTGCATTATCTGCGCCATAACTTTCTTTCTTCGCCATAACGAGCTCCGTGGCGCAGCGGTCAACACGCCTGATTGCGACACGGATGGTCCTGGGTTCGATTCCCGGTCAGGTCAAGATGGAAAATGATCTTTTCAGATTGACCTGGGTCTTGGATGTTTTTCTATATAATTATTTATTTTATAAAATATAGTATCATTGAGTTCGTATCCCATAACACAAGTCTCGAACTCACTTTGGGGTTAGCTCAATCTGTGCGATTTGTCCGTATATATTTTTTATAATTATTATTATTTATTACAAGGTTGCAGCATAGGTATCCCTCATATCTTAATCCGACGCACTCGAGTATTTCTCGAGAACCTCTCTTGGGCTCCCCAACTAATATAACATCGATACTCTTAGCCAAATCTCCCTGATACTTTATCTCTCATTGTAGACGTGTGTTCAGATAATGTTCTTAGCACGTGGATATCGAAAAAGATAAAAGCATTTGTGCGTAAGTTTAACATTGTAAATTTTCGATGTGATTAACATCTACGATATCTGATTTTGTTTTTGTTTGGTTTTTCCAGTATGCATTTATTTTCTTCAAAGTCTCACATGCAGAGATAAAAGTAGAGAATGTACCGAAAATGAAGACCTGTCTTCAAGTAGACCTGTGATTTTTATTGAATGCAAAATATTTCTTTTCAATCTAAAATTTTGGTGAAATTTTTATGGGACCAATTTAAAAGTATAGGTTCTCTACCAAAAAATTAATATACCAATTGAATTTTTACAATTGCTATAATGTACAAAATTGTCTATTTGTCACTTTATAAATTTAATGGAAATATTTTGGGATGGCAACTTTTCTTTTTTACTTCATGTACTGATCATATAACTAACATAATGTTTTAAGAATTGTACGCTGCAAAATATACAATTAGCTTTGCGTTGCCATCCCTCATCACTTACTCGTATTACTTAGGTACCGACTATAAAGTAATTCCATCTTTCAGCTCATAGGGAGGTTTTTTATTTAGCCATCATCAAGCTTATAGGACATGAGAGGAATTGTCATCTGTAACTATACTAATATTATAAACAGGCAAAAATTGTATTTGTTGTTTGCATTGAATAGGCTCCGAAACTTGTAAGCCGATTTTCAAATTTTTTCACTAATAGAAAGCTAATTTACCTATTATACTCGTATATCATCCATAGGTAAATTAGCTTTATAATAAAGTATTGTACGTTATTTCAGGTATTGTAATTGTACTTTATGAGAACAATAAAGTACACGAAAATACTTTATTTCGCATGATTTGATTTCTTCGTGAGATTGAAAAGGTAATAAATTTAAAGAGCAATATGGAATTGAATAATATTGTTAACATTAAGAAAATTTAAAAACTACATGTAGATCTGGATGACCTTTATGGAGAAATTGCTTTATTAAACCAACTTTATAACCACCAGCATATGTTTTTAAATATAACATTAAAGAAAAATAAATTGTACTTTATTTTGATACTATGTACTTTTTTTCGTACCTATAATAACCAATGTACTTTATTTACAAAAAAAATAAGGTGGCAACCCTAATGACATAGGCTATAATTTTTCGGAAAAATTGCTAGTTTTATGTAATCCTCCATTGAATACTTGAAAGGCTAATTACAATAAAATAGTCAAATAAAACACAAAGATATTATGATAATAAGGTTTCTTGTTCGATTAATACTAGTTTACAATAAGATTACTTTACCATTTCCTTATGAATATATTAATTAGGTGTATGTTCACAATGTACAATATGTAAGTTTGTCTTAGAGTTATCTGAAACAGTCCGCCGGCCGCCGGCCGCAAGAGCACTTCGTATCGCTGGCAAGTAAGAAAGTAATGGATACGTAATCACTTCACATTCATACAACGCACTGCACATGATGAGATCTCCTTCAGATAAGTACGAAACTTGATGACCAAAGATAACATCTTCGCGAGATAAAATATGGATGAGTGAGTAGAAAAATAAAGGCTTAGATGTATCGATGACGTCAGAGCATCATCTAGTAGATAGAGAGTATAAAGTCAAAGGTAGATTATAATCGTTTACGCACAAAAAACGGTTTATAGAAATAAAAGCTTTTAAACTTATTAAGGTTTGCGTCTTACCTTACACCGAATAGTGTCAGTATATTTTATTATATATGCCAAAAAAGAAGTAAAAAATGTTTTAGGATTAGAAATGTAAAATGTATGAATAGTATAAATTAATATTTTTCAATAAAAATGTCACAAACTTAATAGAGACTTACAGCTGTTATTAACTATTTGGATGACCTATGCATCATCAAGTTCCGTAATTACTGAAAACAATCAGATACACACGATAATTACCATTGAAATATTACTAGATGCAAAAAGATTACTTACAAAAACAATAAAGTCGTATAGACAACAAATAAATACGAGCATTTATACATAATTATTACATACAGGCAGTGATCGATTCGGGATCCTAACTATATTGAATACATAACAAATAACAATTATCCCCAATGCTAGAGTTGTCATAAAAATGCGAATTAAGACGTAAGCAGATAACAGAAGTTTTGGTTATAGACGGGCCAATTTAGTTTTTTTGGCGGTATGGAATTTCCAAAAAATCACTTGATACTGAGACTGCGTTTTTACCAAAGTTGTGCAAGGGAGAGGTGTAGAGAGAGAGAGAGAAAAGACCGCTAATAGATATACTCAATTTTCTCAACCACGCTTAACTTAGCTCTGATGGAAATGGTCTAGCAAGACATTTGTGACGTCAGCCACTCTGTGAAGAACCCGGTACCCAACCTCGCTACATATTTTGACACAGATTTACCGTATATGTCGTACCACTCAAGTCACATACAGACTCTATATATAGATTTGTGGAAAACCTGACAAAAAATACATTTTAGCCGAGTATGTGCTACACAGAGCAGTTTTGAAGGAAACGCAGTCTTATCGATAGCCAAAATAAAACAAAGAACAAGAAAATTAAACACATTTTCTAAAAATGAATGTTGAAAAATTGGTGTATAACCCTAAAGAGGGATGTACTGTATTTCGAAAAATCTTAATAAACTGCTGAAACAAATAGGACTTATATGCTGTTTAAAGTTATTTCATATTGTATCATTATTAGCGGTCAAATAAATTAAAACTTTAGTATAATTGTTATTTATCATATTTCGACTCCAGGCATCAATAAGATATAATTCGAGCTAGTAAGGGAAGGTTATTAAATACACGCTCCAAGTTATTGCTTAATTTAAATGTCAACATAATAAAATGATAAAAAAAACTCAAGTATTATTTATACGTATCGCCATGGAACGATAGTAAATTACAAATTTCGCTCTCATTTAGAACAATTTTGACAGATAAAGGTACGTATAACAAACTTATGAGTGATAAATTCGATCAAAAGCAAAATCCGACAAGTTGTGTAATGAAAATTCAGCATCAATAAATAATGATTAGTTACGTAAGTATAAACTAGAATTTGAAGAAACAAAATTGTCATACCGTCACACATAATACATATTTTTTTATTAATGGAGGGGGGGGGGGGCCTAATTGAACTAAACATAATGCACTCATATTTAACATTGGGCTATAATTCAAAATTATTTTTCTATTTGTTTCAGTTTTATGGATTCTACACCAACGTAGTAACAGGCTAGGCCTTGTATGCGACTAGCCTGGAAAACAGTTCTTTATATCCCTTGAGTATTTTAGCAAAGGGATGAATTACAGAAATTACTCTATATCTACATGGATTTGTGCTTGTTTTGTATAAAAATTCTTTAAATTCCTTCCAATCCTTCGTATATATGACATTTGTCATAAACTTTTGACTTCACAAAATATTTATTGTGAAAATCATCATCATTTGACAAAAATAATAATTAACTTAAAAAATTATTAGGAACGTTCTCAAAAGGGGATATTAAAATGTCGTTCTACTCTGTGTCAGTATTAAAATAAATATTCCTACTATAATCATTTTAAAAATCACTAGCATATCATAAAATAATATAAAATTCTACACAGATGTCATCATGTACAACTGTAATATAGTCAGAAACATGTGAAAACCATTTATTAAAATAGAAGACTTGCCAGTGAAAATATATGAGTTTTTAAGTTCTCTCAAATAGCTTAAAATAATCCGATTATTTTTTTATATTTTATCTAGCAGCCGTTCCTGGCTGCGCCCGGGAATGAATTATACTTATAAACATTCCTCATGAATCACTCTATCTGTTGCTGAACTGCATTAAAATCCGTTGAGTGGTTTAAAATATCTAAGCAAACAGAAAACGGAAACGACTTTATTTTATAATAAAGATAATATGTAAAACTGGCCGCAAAAACTTCTGCCAAATCATATTATATTTCTCATCCCCGCTATGAACATTACCGGAAAATCGCTTGTATGGAAAATGTTTAAAATATTTAAGAGAGATGTAAGTATTATTAACATTGAACTAATCGTTTTCCCCATATTTCTGACTGTCAATTGTCGAAATTAAACTTACCAAAGTGATATTATGAATTCAAGACAGATTTATTCACATGCGGTGAACAAAATCGATGAAAATATTAAATATCGGTTAACATAGGTATATACTATATTTACATTATTTAGTAATATACTAAATTATGTTTATTTGACACCATACGGGAACACGTCTGTACAACTTGTGGTGATGGATTTTAATGACAATTTGAATAACTATACACAAGTATAATAAATTGTTACATAAGACATCGATGTTTAGCGATAAATATAATAAATTTTGGAAAATCATTTCTTTCTGCCTACGTCATAATAAGTAGTTTGAGCTGTGTGTTTATCCATATTATAACACACAGCTCGCTCTCTCTCTCTCTCACACGTCAAAAGCGGCCATAGCCGACATTGCCTTCGAGCAACACGGCCTCCGTACCGGACGGAGGGAGTCGGCAAAGCGACAATTTACTATGACAATTTTTCTGGCGTTTTTTGCGGGGGGAAATGTGCACACAAGTTTAGTTCCGCACACCTACATACAAAACTTAAACTGTCACTTGATAGTAATTATGACATTGTCACAAAAAATGACATAAAAAAGAAAAAATAATTTGTGTACAGATGAGTCACACACAACTAACACATAGACATGCATATGCCTAATTTTGGCTTGTACCTTGACAGAGGGGAATGCAGCGTATGGCTACTCCCTTCCGTGTTGCTCGAAGAAGGCAGTCCATCAATAGAGACACAAAAGAAGTTTTATTGTTATTATTGCTATAGATTCACTGAAAAACGTCGTTATAATACAATAGCCAAGCCGATTCATGGGTCCTGCCATACTACGTCTTCTTTTGACTATAGTTATAAACATACAACAAGGATATAATATACTGATCAAAATATTATTTAAAATCCATATTGCACGTTGTACGAAACAATGTTCCCGTAACTCACGCAGACAAATTTAGCCACACTTAAATACAGCTCACTTAAGATATAAATATAATTTACAGAATATGTACATTATGGTATATCGAATTCGCAAGATTAACTATCTGTTGGTTCGCTCAAACATACGCAATGGTTTAGAATTTCGTTTACAAGGTCAAATAGTTTAACAAAGTTTTTTTTTTCAGTGGATCCATTTTGAAATGGAGAGTATGTGGACTCTGGTTTTTAAAATTAGCATGATTTATCAGCTGATTTGCTTAATAATCAATAATCGCATTTTGAGGCACTTTACTACATAAATGTATGGATAATAAGTATTGCCTTTTACTGCGTTTAAGATTTGTCCATCTCTCTTCTAGTAAAAGGCGCCGCACATTTAGGACTTGTATGATTATGGAGGTATTCAAGGCTCAGATATTTCAACTTATTATTATGAAATAACGAACATGAATACATATTTTTCAAGTTCTTCGTCGATGTACATTAAATACCTAAATTTTACGCATTATTAATTTCATAAAACCGCCTGCGGCTGCAAACTGTGTAACTAACAAAAGATTAGACTTTATTATTTTTATTAACTGATTACCATATCTAATAACGCAAGGTTGTCTTAATTTGCAAACTCATAAACGAAACTCAACTATCCACAAACACACGCACTCTAAATTCGGATAAATGCTCGTTGAATACCAACACATAGATCACTTTATAATGTTAATGAATTAACGTTTCATAAAGTAAGACGACCATTATAAGTCACGCTTAAAGGAAATAATACTCAATTATGATAATAGCCAGTTGAAGAGTGAATTGAAGTTGTTAACCTCTGTCTTTCACGCGCATATTTCATAAAACCACTCTGCTCACATAGTAATTTATTGTATATCAGTGAGACTGGAGATTTACTAAATTAGGCGCAAGGTTGGAATACAGAATTTTTTTATTATAAATTCATTAAGTATATTTGACCCCTATCTTACCCTGTGGAAATCAACGATGAGATCTAGGGTGATACCCGCAAACTCAAACAATGCTTAGTTTGCAAATCAACTCATTTCTACCGTATTTGCACTGTCCAAGTTACTACTGTATTTTAATGGTTTCTTTTACTTAATGAATGGAAACTATTTATTTGGTTAAATCTCTCTTATATGTCTTATCACTCACTCAGAGCCATTAACGATACAGACAAAATATAGTAAAAATCTATCTTGCTTTTCAAGGTGACTGACATAACTTTACCTATAATGGCCGCCTTACCTTGTAGTGCAGTTTGACAATTATAAATTCTTATGATGGATTATACTAATTTCGTAATTAGCTAATACGCATTCTTGGAGGATGGCTGACAGGTAGTCTCTGATCAATACAGCGGGCCAGTGACCATTTTTATGAGTAATTTATTTTGTAATTAACTGAATAATAAATAATAGTATACCGAAAACTTTTTTGTAACTCCTAAAAATAGGTCATAGATGCTGTATAGACTCAGACCAGCACTACGTTAACGTTCATTTTAGATCTTAAGAAATTTATCCAGAATCTTTAAATCGATTTCTCAAAAACTTTAATTTTACTTCTGGAAACATAAGAAAACATTGGAGATTTTTTTAAAATTAAAATGTTTATTAAAATAATGCAAGGCAAACACTGACTTCAGTGTATCATTACGACTCACACTAAAGTTTCACTTTCGTCAACAATTTTGTTTCAGTACTCATATTTCGATATCATAAAGAACGAGAAAACATACCAGCGCAAACACTATAGCATTTTTCATAACTTTTAAGACAACGTTAACGTAGTTGTTACACCAAATGTATGTAGGGCGGCGCGGATGTGGTTGGGGCTTAGGCGGCGGCGCGGCGCGGGCGGCGGCGGGCGGGGCACGCGGGGGGCGCGGGGCAGGGTCGCGGCGGCGAAGGCGCCCGGGCCGCGCGCCGTCATACCCCGTCCAGCTGCCGCACGCGCACGTCTTGCGACGCACACATGTCTGGCGCGAATGGCAAGCAGGTGAAGTACGCGCATGCTGTACACTCATATGCTGGAGCTGCGTAGAATATTGCCACCAGAGCCCCTAACATCACCATTGCTGAAATTAAACACACCCACACTAACACTTTCTTCCTCTGCCGCTCGTACCTTCCTATAGTCACAAACGGCAGCAAAGCGTACGATAGTAGAAACCCGAACACAAATCCGAAGACTTGCGCGAAGTTATCCACCCATGGCAGGAAGCCAGCTAGGAAGAGAGCGAATGCGATTCCGATCATCTTCATGAGCACGCGTTGTGGATGCCTCAACCTTGGCCATATTGCAAGGATTTCTACTATCAAACACGCTAGAAGACCAAAGTGAGATCCTGCCGGCCCCACCTGAAATAAGAGTAAGAGGTATTAGTTCTATATTTTTGTCGGGTTTTCATCTTCAATGCGATTTTTTCATAGACTAAAAAAAAAAAACCTACAATGCACCTGAAGAAGATCCTAAATTCTTTCTTAAAAATATTTTGTAACTAATCAGACGACCCATTATTTTTAGTAAATCTTAGCAAAGTTTAAAAAAGAACCCTCACCTCAGCTCTGTATGGTTCAAATATTGCAGACGCCATATTCCCAGCCACACCACTGCCAAGGTAGATGAAGGCGATCCGGACTGGTCCAGCCATTTTTTCCAGATCCCTCATGAACAGCCACTGAAGTGCTAACGTCACAGCCAGGTGTAGGAGACCAGCGTGGACAAATAAAGACGTCCATACTCGGTACAACTGATCTGGACGTCGTCTCTTCATGAAAGGTAACATGCCACAAACATCGTCGAGGCAAGATACCTGGAAGTAGATTTTTAAATTGTAGACAGCATGCAGCATTAGCATTCTATTGTAAGAATTTAATTCTTCATAATTTTGAATTAAAATGTGATTCAGAATAAATCTCTTGTCAGAGCATAATGGCCTTTTATTAAAAGCTTAAATTACACAAAGATTTGAAAGTAATGCTTTGTTTTGAAATGTCGATAGCAGTCGGATCCATATATTTTTCTGTATCTAAAGCAGGTACAAATAGTATTCTATAAGTATATGTCATTAATTATTGTAATGTTTAGCGTGCATCTATCATAAGTTTTATTAACTACTAGCTGTTACCCGCGGCTTTGCCCGCGTAATTTATCCGTAGATATGGCGTGAAAGCGTAACAAACAAACAAACAAACTCACTTTCGCATTTATTATATTAGTAAGGACAATTTCAGAGATTATGCTCAATGCTAAACAAGGATTGCAAATACAACTCTTTGTTAACAAAATACAAAAATAAATGCTGACCTGAGAACACAACGACGCTTCTTCGTGAAAATAACCCTTAACAAAATCGCAGTGCTCCCTCGTTGTGATGACGCACTGCCCGTGGATTCCTATACAACATGGATGACCTATGACTTCGCAGGCCATATGCTCTGCAGCATGGCCCGCGCGGCCGGCCGCCGCAGACCCGTCTATCACGGACTTGCGGCAGATCGGCCATTTTGTGATATCGTCTGGCCATTCATGCGGCGCTATAGATCGAGGTGCTTCGCAGAATCTGTAAGTAATTGATAATTATTATGATGGAGTTCGATTTTGTTTTAGTATTACAGCTCTTTTGAAGTGTAAGCTATTGAATATAGGATAGTTAAGTAAGGCAAGTTTACCAAACATAAAAAGTCGTCAGCAATGAACTTATGAAGATACGCTATCATAAGGATCAGAGTTTTCGCTACTTCTTATTGAAGGAATTACTGTACCTCTAGGAATATCAAATACTTACTTGGGATCTAATCCACAAACAGACCCTGATATCCGACCCCCAGGCCCAGATTCACCGGAAGACCACTTCTTCCAAGTTGATATTGTATTCTGAAAATAATTAAAGAACCCTTAGAACGATAATAACATTTAATAAATAATTATCTCGTTTTATCTCAATACTTCAAGCCAATAATTGCAGCAAAATGTCACCTACTACTTAATAAGTAACATATTGTGTCAAACTCTATTGTTTCGTTATGTATATTTCATTGCAATTCAGTGATTCAAGTATAAATACTTAAATAATAAATAACTAAAGCATGTTCAATTCATTGTATAATACTTATATGCCTCGTAGAACTTACCTTTGCTACTAAACCTCTTATCTATTGGAAGCGTGAAATGAAAATAATTTATTATTTTACAGTTTTAAACCAGACCTCATTTTTCTTAGCCTCTTAATGAAGTATAAAAGTGTCTCGTTGCTGAGCCAATAATTTAAACAACTTTAAGCAATGGTAAGAGGAGTACTCAGCATCAGTAATGGTAATAAAAAAAGCTATTGTTATAAATAGTTATAATATCATAGCCCGACCACCATCTATCTCAAGAGACCAGACAGCCTGACCTTCATTTAGCACTTTTTCTCCTAGCAAGAACGGCAATGGGGCCACTATTCTAGAGACCTTTTAGATGCGCAATTTTCAGTAGATTGGAATAAGCCCGTCAAATGATGACACAGGATGTGACTACATCAAAAAGTTTTGTGCGATAGTTAGGAAGATGCCTTAAGAAAAATTTGTACTGACCCCGCGTCAAGTCGTAATTGGTGCATTGTCTTTATTGAAATACAGCGAGGGAATGCCGCAAGGGTTATGGGCACATAATGCACCAGGTGTGATCTTTTGACTAATTTTTGTTATTATTTTTTTACTTCTGGTAGTTTTTGCTTTTAAAGTTTTAAGAACTCACCGAACAATCAGCCTTTGAAGACTGCACACAGCCTGAGTCGTCGTTTCGTATGCAGCACGCAGTATCTCTTTCTCTCCTAGCGAGAGCGGCTATCGCGCGTGCTATCCTTGCGTCCCTTCTCATGCAGGGTGCAAATTTTGCTCCTAAGTGTATCAGGTCCGCCGCCCGAGGTCCTAGCCAAAATGACGCAGGTTCCTCCCATTCCACCTGAAATAAAGAAATATTAAATTTTATATTATCATCTCCACAAACCAGGAAGTGTATTCTGAAATATGCAGCGGCAACTCTAAGGCATAGGGTCCGGTAAGCTATGATTGGGCCGCAATGTGTAGCTATGTCAGATGCTTTTAAAATATCTGACGCCAGTGTTGGCCACTAACACACACGAAAAACAAAACAATGTGTCAGTTGTTGCTGCTTGTCAAATATAATCCAATGGCAGCGGCTTATCGAGGTCAACGCCTCATTGCTGCTCTTTAGTGATGAACATTTTAGTATACCCTCATTAATTATATATTTTGAAACGCAGCCAATTCAGGTCATCCGAGAGCCTTAAAGCGCGAATACTTGTTTTGTATGCGTTGACAAACATACATACATATAGACAATAGAGTAGAGCTTTTAGACAAATCAACTTAAGAGCTTAACGTCTGGGGAGACAGCGTAAGCACGCATTTGACGAAGCCCTTTGAATGTGGTTGTTTATATCTCTGTATAACTAGGTTTATTTTATATCGGTAAACACGACTTACATAGGCTAAATAGCAGCCTATCCAGGTTACCCGGGAGCCATAAAGCGCTGTTGAATACTTCTTTTGTGTGCGTCGACAAGCATAATATGGCGCAACTTTTAGACAAAACAAGAGATTGAAGTCTGGAGAGATAGAGTAAGCGCGGATTTGACGAGACCCTTTAAATGCGGTTATTTATATCTTAGTATAACTAGGTATATTCTGTGTTACTAATCTCCATATTAAGTTATGATATAATATATACTTATTCTGAATCACAGCCAATCCAAGTAATCTGGGAGCCGTAAAGCGCTGCTAAATACTTCTTTTGTGATCACTGACATACATAATAAAGCGGAGCTTTTAGACAAAACAAGTTTGACGCCTGGGGAGACAATATGAACGCGGATTTGGCGGGAACCTTTTATGTGGCAGTATTTCGGTGTATATTCTGTTAGAAAACAGTGATCTTTATAACGCAAGTTTTATTTATATTTTGCGATAATTGTCTCAAAGTATTAAAGAATCGGAATAGTGGATAGTCGATTAATCGTACCGGAAAATTTCGTAAACATGCAATGAATAATACATACATAGTGGTATTTTTGAACAGCTGAAATATTATTGTTTTAGTTACCAAATTTAGTTTAAAAAGCATTTGAGAGCCACAAAAGGTATTGTAAAATACTTCTCTGTCTCAATATTAATTTTTACTCGACACAGTTAAAAGAAAGTTCAAAAATAACTACAAAAATATTTTTGAAAAATTGTCTCTATTGTCTCCTAACTAAGTTATCTTTGATATTAAGTAAAGCTAAGTAAGCTATTTGTTTAATATGTTGTTAACATAAAGTTTGGATATATTGTATTAGGCCCTCTAAAATTGATAAAAAAAACTTAGTAAAACGCGTCATATTATCTGAAACCAACAAGAGTGCATGCCGATCCAATCTACAAATACTCAAATATAATAAAAATAAGATACAGTACAATATGAAAATTCTCTCACATGTTGTAAACTTAAATATTTGACCAGAACTTGGCCAGAATGCGTATGTCTGCCGAAGCCCACGGGCCCGAATCCATAACACAGTAGGGACAGCAGCAGCACCTGCGTCTGGACCGTGCTGACCCGCCACGTGAAGTACAGTCGGTAGAGTGACCGAACGAGTTTTGAGAACGCGTTTAGTTCAGATGGCTTTGAGTATTAGGGAATTAGCCAAAATTCGTCATGTGATCCGAAATCCAGCGTGCTAGTCAATCTACTCCGCGAAGATCCAAAAATAATAGAATTACGATACAGTAAAAGATGAAAAAACCCTCACCTGTTGTAAACTTAAAGTTTTGACCAGAACTTGGCCAGAATGCGTATGTCTGCCGAAGCCCACGGGCCCGAATCCATAACACAGTAGGGACAGCAGCAGCACCAGCGTCTGGACTGTGCTGACCCACCACGTGAAGTACGGTCGGTAGTCCGTGTACTCGTCTTGTTGACGCGGTATTTCATCCGGTGACGTCACCGAATGGAGGGAACGTCTGTGGAAAAAATAAGTTCTATGTTTAATATTTTATTCACAAACAAGTTATCAATCAGTAGAAATGACAAAAAAAAATGGCGGAATAGACTGGCTTATAAACATGAACTCTGAATACCTAACACTCCTGTTTGGACAATATACCTAGTTAAAAGGATATACTAATCGCGGGTAATAAGATAGCAAAGAAAATACTCGTATGTTGCAAAAAAACGATAATAATACTATATAACCTCTGAAGAAATGAGGAATCTCAGCAGTGGTGCATTTAAAAGATTAATAATGTACAATGGATGTTCTAAGGTTGTGTATACCTATATGATAACCTATACTGTAATGTATACCCTCAAATATGTATCTTGAAAGCATCTTGAAAGATATTCATTGAAATATAAGGAACTTTATTTAATATCCTGTAATACGACGAAACGAGGACTAACTTTATTACTTTACTTTTAATTGGTACAAAAAAAGAAATCAAACCGAACATAGAATAAAATACATGACATAATAAACAAAAAAGTTATTATCAACAGGATGGCCACATTTTACGAAGCCATTTTATTGCCCAAATATTTACATGGAAGCTAACTCGTCCCGTATAAGCGCAGTATTAACAAGGGATGGGCGTTTGATGAATTTATTCATCGACCCAGTTTGGACTCGGTAAAATACGAATACGTCGCGGAAAGTTTCGCAATTTTATATTGATGCTTACTTTATGTAAAGCAAAACATAAATAAGTAGTTTTATTTTCTGGTTTGTTAATTTTCACCTTAATGTTTCTCTGCAAAAAAACACTCTTTGCACTTTATTTAAATATCAATTATAACTCCAACCAATGAAATACAAAATTAATTAACTTTCATCCCATCTGCTCGTAAAAAGTATCACATTGTAAGCCAAGTGAGTTTATTTTTTGTTTTTAATTAAATTTACTGTTATATTTTTTTTATGACATAGGATGGCATACGTGCAAGTCAGTAATCTCATGGTAAATGCTCACCCCTGCCCATGGACAACTGCAACACAAGAGCGGTGCCGAGCTTTCAAGCAAACATAGACTCGTTGTCTGAAGGTACGTATGTTGTATCGATTTGGGCATGCCGCCGCAGGAAGTTGATTCCTCAGTTCTTTCAGAAGTTTCTTCTAAACTGTGGTTAAATACCCACTCGCCACCATATTTTCACTTTTATTGGGTGGTACAATAATGAATTTTTTTAAAGCATTTACCACGATATAGTTAAAGAATGCACTAGGATGCGATAAGTTCACAAGGAAAGAGGAATGGTTTCTGGGAGAACAGAAAATATGTGCAATTCTCTTCCCATGCAGATTGTAAAAGTCGATGGAAAGAATGGGCTATAATCGAGGAATCATGTGAATAGGTGATGCGGTTCTACACCAACATTCAAAACGTGATTTTTAGATTTATTTGGCCTGGCCTTTGTCCACTGCTCAAAAAAATATAAAGTAGTATGTATCTATAACGAATGACACAAAGCAAGGAAACATTTTTAAACCTCCTTACTTCGAAGAAATAACCTATAGCCTGAACTGCCTGACCAATTTTGAAGTGTGAGGTGTCATTAGATTCGTTTTCTTCCCCGGAGTACTATAGGTTATCAAAAAAATCAATACGGCATGACAACAAATATAATTTTTCTTGCCGGGTTTTTCGCTCAATAGTCTACTCCTAACTAATATTATAAATGCGAAAGTGAGTTTGTTTGTTTATTTGTTACGCTTTCACGTCGTATCTACTGAACCGATCATCATAAACTTTTGCATACACATAGGTTAGGGTACTGAGAAGGACATAGGCTATATATCACGCGGGCGAAGCCGCGGGTAACAGCTAGTGATAGATAAAAGAACGGAAACCTTTGTGCGCGAGTCTGACTCGCACTAGGCCGGTTTTATTGTTTACTAGCTGTTACCCGCGGCTTCGCCCACGTAAAATATATTCTATGTCCTCCTGGGTATCCTCACCTATGTGTATGCCAAATTTCATGATGATCGGTTCAGTAGATACGGCGTGAAAGCGTAACAAACAGACAAACTCACTTTCGCATTTATAATATTAGTTAGGAAGTTAGGATAGGATAGGTTGGGATTGAATAGTATGACTATATCAATGAATGTGGTACAAAATGCCCTCTGTGTATAGTTGGAGTGCAAATAGAAATTCTGTTACACTACTAGGGTACCTACGTCAAAGAGAATACTATGACTGCATACAATATTTAACTAAACATATTGCAGTATCCTTCTATGCTCCATTAATTATGAAATGGGTCGATGCAGGCCACTGACCGGTGCGGGTATAATTTGCAATGAACAACTGTTCAAATTCCCATATCTTTTGCTACGATGAACTGCGGGGCGTGCCATACGATATATCAATTCTTTGAACGGGTAATTTTGCAACATAATTTACTAACTTAGATTATGCATTTTCCCTGAAAAGTGTTTTTAGAAAACGGATATTTTTATATTGTTTTTTTTTTTATGATGATGTGCGGTTACCAACACTGATCGAATGATAGTGTTTTCATTCACCGATACTAGACACCTAAAGACGTTATAGAGTTTTTGGTGGGAAGTAAGGGGTTCAGTTGTCGTTTGCCTTATACAATTTTGCAAATTGATTTAAGTGGACTTTATAATATGAAATTGGTGTAGTTTGGTGTTATAAATGCTCGTGCTCGAGAACAATTTGTGAAATAGTTAAAGTAGACTGTGAAATGGACTCGTATAGATTTGTCGCTAAAATCTCCCACGAGGCTGCCAAAGAACATACGCCATCTTTGATGCCACATACCGTACAACACCGATACTTAGTATCTCATTATACTGGACATTGGTAGAATCACTGAAATCTCGGTGGCCATAAAGCCATAATTAAAAAGAAAGAAAGACGTTATATCAATAAATAAAATTTCATTCCATTGACTAGTGCTATCTAGTGGTCTTTTAGTAACTATTTTGCGTAAGCGACCGTATTAAATTGAGTCTCACACTTTATTTTGAATCTGTATATTTGTTACAATTTTTTTTTCATTATCTTCAAGCAAAGAAAAGTATAGTAGTATTTGTATTTTTTTTTTTCAAAATTTCAGGCTCAGTAGTTTCGGAAATATGCTAATGTGGCATTAAGGTTTTACAAACCTGTATGTAGTTTCGGAGATGGGTTTATTTTCGTCTTCTCTCATAAATCTAATCAAAGCTATTTGTTACCTTATTAAAAAATTGATATTTATTTATATATTTGATATCATCAAATATATAAATTAATATCAATGATGAGCCCCATCAACTGTGATATGCCACAGTAAGGTTTGCAAATATTTTTTTTAGTTTCCTTAATTGCACCCCGAAAATGATCAATTAGAAAGACCAACAAATTTAATAGAATAAAAAATAACTTACTGAAAGAATCTGCCGACTGGGCCGGTGCCCCATTGCCTCCTGTTAGAGTTGTCAGCTAAGGGCTCCAACAGTGGCGATGGTATCCGAGACCCGCCCGCACTCCAAGACACGTTCCGCTCTGGTCTTCTATATTCTACTCCGCTGGACCCAATGGGAGACCGCGCCCTGAAATATTATAAAAAAACGATTTAGTATTCACATCCGTTATCGTTTATCGTCACATCGATATGTATGGTATTAGTTCATTATTATATAGAGAAAAGTTTAGTTTTGTTTCTGATGTTTAGATCATAAACTACATAGGTACGCAGACCTTAAACAGTAAAGGTACTTTAACACAAAATTTGCTTGAGAAAAGACAGGTACTATTACGTGTCATTGTACTTTTGCTTTTACAGAAAAAACTGGGACTGGAAAATTTCTAGAACTAAAATTACTGAAAATTCATCTGTCTGTCAAGACAAAACTGTAGAACCAAACTGATGAATGAAAATTCTTATTATTTTCTGTGTTGGATTTTTAAGATCTATCTATCCTTCCGACAGCTGAGCTTTAAAGCTCCGTCTTTAAACAACATGTTTTTCGGTCGTATAGATCTACATATGTGAATTATATCTCAAGCTCCTGATTGGTAAAATCAAAATAGTTTATACAGAATCCGAAAAAATAATACATATATGAAATCCAGACGTATTTAAAATAAAGATATCAAGACTTTGTAAGAATATAAGTAACAGAATTGTATAAAAAAACAAATAAACAAACAAATCAAATAGGATTGTGTTGATGAATATGTTATATCTTGTAATTTGCAGACTTATTATGTGCTTTAAATACATAACAGATCCTAATATTTAAAAAAACCGGCCAGGTGCGAGTTGGACAACGCGCAATGTAAACTACCGGTCGCACTTTATTTTATAAGATGGTCGAATGTTACTCTTTGATACCGCTCTACTTAGCTGTGATAGTTTTCCTTTAACTTTTTAAAATTCTCCTGACCTCAATTTTAATAACGTATTCACAAACAACCATTTAGCTTGCAGTAGGTTACACTTGACTCAAACAAAAATCAGCACTTTGAGGGTTAATATATCCCAAAAGGAACCCAGTATCTGAAATTGGTGTTCAAATGCCGACAGTATTTTTAAAAGACCTATTCAGCCTTTATAAAACAAGGGGTTTAAACTACTGTACTGTACACTGTTTTTTATTTATTTGTTTTACCACTTAGTTGACGCGATTTTTATGCCCATTTCATTACAGCTTTCTAGTACTAATAGTCTCTAAGCTTAACAACAGACAGACATACAGACGGATAAAAAGAAAGGGTTCATTGTTTACAACATGACCCTAATTAGCTTTTTTGTATTTAACCTAAACAAATACATGCATTCATTGATATAATTGCTCTTTGATTGATCACACGATTTGTAATAATAAATAATGCGTAGTACATTATTGACATACAAGTTGAATATTAAAGATAACATCTGCTGTGGATAAACAAAGTACACGATACAAGTTAAATCATAAAAGTATTCCGAAAAGATCAAAACACTAAAGTATTTGTTGGCTTTACCCAAAATACCTAGTAACAGGTAAAACCTGCAAAAAATGGCATTAAAATACTGTAGTTAGTAAAGCTTTCGTTCATTTCCTAGCTACATGCATAACGAGAAAAATACCATTAAAGCTCTAATAGAAATACTTTACAAAATACTGTGTAAACATTTTAGATAAGTTGGATCTTAAAAAATAAGACCTCTTTAAAGATAAAAAACATTAAAAAAAATACTATATACACAGTGTAAAGATTAATACAAGTTCTAGAAAAAAAAAAACGTAAATTTAATTTACATAAAATCCCTAAAAAAATGAGTATTAGAGAAAATATCACACACATATCATATGCTTTCCGGTTTTACTTTAACTAATTTAATGTACTTATTAAACTAGATAAAGTAAAACTGGAAAGCATACTTTAATACAAATTAAGCTGAAAAAAAAAACACAAGTCACAGTCATGGTTTCATGTATAAATATGATAATAAATACAAATACGAGTATATACGTGATAAAGATAAAATCTGAGAGAAAAACCACAACACAAACTTTTGGCAAAGTTAAAAACAGTAAATTTTTTTTAGTATGTAAAGTTCAAATATCTTAATTATTACTGTAAAATAAACACATATGTTACAGTCACTTTTATTAAAATAATATTATCCGGAATACAAATATTTATTTCAAGTTAAATCTGAAATAAAAGACTCAAAGTATAAAGATAGTAAAATACATGATTACGTGTTAAACTGGTAAACATTATTTACTGTAAAAATTGAAAATAACATTAATATAATCTGCAATACAATGAAAAGATGCCTAGATTAATCTGAAAAAAAAAATACCTCAAATGAAAAATTAAAGTTATGATCCGCAAAATATTAAGGTCATACAAGTTTTCATCATCAGGTCTTTCTAGTCTCCACTGCAGGAGCACGACCCTCTCTGTACTACCAGAGCCATACTAACTAGCCTGAGTAGTCAGAGGATTTGGCCTACACTCTCCACGCTGGCCAGACGGGTGTGAGAGGTCTCTTTGATGTTAATAAGCTTTGTTTAGCTTGTGTTTCCTTAGTTGCCTTTTACGACATCCACGGAATGACTTGGAGTGGTCCTATTCTACTCTGCCGGGAACCACACGGCGGATACAAGTTATATTAAAAGAAAACTTAAAACAAAGTCATCTTGTTAATATTATAAATAAATCAAAATAATAAATAAATCTTTAAATATAAACAGTTTAATATCAATATGCAGCAGAGCAAAGTGGATAAAAGTTAAATCGAAAAAGAAACATTGTTCATACAAAAAATGCACATACCTAGGTGTAGTCAATTATACGTAATTACTCACTTTCTGAACCAAAAATACAATGCGTATAAACAAAGATATTTCGTGGCCAGATTTAGAATTGATTGACATGATGTAATCGACCATTTTATGAAACAGTTGTAGTTATTTCATGAAATGGACAATACGTACTGTCTATATCATGATATGATCTGGCCAGATCAATGAATAATTAGCGTTTTACGATATGAACAGCAAAATACTACTTCATGAAATGATCAAACATTAGTGATTTGGTAAAAAAAGTTACTCCTTCTAGCGAGACGATGATATCAGTTTGTTTTTGTTTTGATTTACCAGGGCGGCGTTAAATAATGCTCTAATCGTATTTAAAAAGAAAAGTGACTGAAAGAAATAACGTTACCACATGGCGGTCGAGATTTAATTTAATAATAATCATGGAAAGACATAATGTAATGTTCAAACATGGCTTGACATATCATAGTTGACCATTTCATGAAAGTATGACAAATAAGTTGCTGCACAAAATCATGAATGACACCGAGCTTTTTGTGTACGCTTGCAAAACTATAAATAAACAATAGTTTAAGTGCCATTCCGTATTCACCTTATCTGACGCAGATATCACTTTACCCAAATCTATTTGACATGGGTCCGTGGAATCGGAGATTTAATCTGTATGCTCACTAAATTTAACATGAATGATATATAAATATTATGCGTAACGTAGGCGTAACGTGAGATAAATACTTCATAAGTTAAGAATGGGTCACTAACATACCGTTTTGCCAAGAATGCCGACTAAAGACTGAAAAACTAAGCTCTTGATGAAACCTAAATTATAGCCGACAATGTATATAATACAAATAAAGTTGTGAGTAAACGTTTATAATAATTTGATTTTAAACCCCTAACTATATCGTTTAGATAAAAAATATATGGTGATATTTATTTATCGACTTCATTATAACTAGAAGGTTTATAATAAACCTAATAAAATATTAATATTCTTCAATAGGTCGCAAATATATTGCTACAATGCAATAGACGTAGAACAATCACGATCTGAGCAATAAAAGTTAGCAATTCGATATTAAATTCGAATATACATTACTACAGACATAGCTCACAAAACGCCTTTTATTGTTTACACAACACACAATTAATAAGCAATTTAAAATTTAATTAAAGCAACAATATGTCCATACAATTTTTCGTTCTTCTGCGAAGTCTTTGTATTTGAAAAAAGTTGAGACCGCTGTCTGTATGTCGTGCAAAAATCAGGTAATGGAACCCCGAGTTCTGCGCGACATACAGACAGAGTGTCTTATATCTTCCTGCGTTTATTGGCTATGTCACCTGTAGGAGCAAAAACAATTATGTAAAACTACAAAGAAAATATTGGTAGGAGCATTAGTAAGTATAGAAAATTACAAGAAAAATATAAATTATTTATAATTACACTATGTACAATAAGAGCGTAACCGGCATAATTTTATGAAATAATAAGAGTTGTTAACATTTTTTTCTTTTATTGAGGTGTTCATAATATACACTTAGATGCTTTATAATTAATAAGGCGTCCAATCTCAGCCATTGTCCATTATCGCCTGGCATCGTCGTGGCATACTTTTGTCCAGATTTTCACCGTAATTGCGCGGCAAAGACCTCCAAAGGGACCTTAATTCACGACTTAGGTCAGTAACAGTCACTGCATTTTTCTCCGTAGTTTGAGCTTCATCCACGACCAAACATTTTCAATCGGAATCCCATCGGGTGACTGTGAGGGCCAATCTAAAACATTGATGCCATGTTCTTCTTTCCAGAAAGAAACCGCTCCTTTCCAGTTTTTTCGTTCTTCATTGTGCTTCGGTATTTAATGCCACTTTCTAATAAACGTCTTTTGATGGTGTCTAAAGATATATAAGACCCCTTCTCTTCAATTGTTCTTAGCCAGATCCTAATGATAATCGTGGATTTTTGGCAAACAGTTGAACAATGCGTTTATCCTCCGCGGTCGACGTCTTTTTTGTTTTGCCACGTTCTGGTAGGTCGTCAAAACTTTTAGTTTCTAAATATCTCTTTACCCACTTCGTCACGAACGTCTTAGACTTTTTCATGTATTTGGCGCCCTGGTTGCGTGACATTTTAGGTCCTTTGGGATGCGTACAAAGAAAGACCGCCTCATAGCGGGACGCGTATCCGGCACTCATTGCGAGAAGCGTGCACTCCACGTGCTCTCAGTGCGAAGCTGATTGGCAAACTGACGTTTATTTGATGGAGCATTCTAGGTAAAGGAGTGCTCTCACTGGCCAAGTGATATTGTTTACTTTGCACTCTTAAAACTTAATATTATGCCGGTCACGTTCTTCTTAAACGGACTGTAAGTCACGAAAATAGATATTAAAATACAAAAATATAAATATTTTTTTTTCTTCTGTTTTCTTCGTAGGGTAAATGATGTTTGACTTACAACCGCTGTCTGTATGTCGTGCAAAAATCAGGCAATGGAACCCCAAGTTCTGCGCGACATACGGACAGAGAG
The DNA here is from genome assembly GCA_963082605.1 of Rhodophaea formosa. Taxonomy (NCBI): domain Eukaryota; kingdom Metazoa; phylum Arthropoda; class Insecta; order Lepidoptera; family Pyralidae; genus Rhodophaea; species Rhodophaea formosa. Next base: position 8,899,039 of record OY720213.1, on the reverse strand, counting down.
TCTTAAATCATGCTTGTTTTGCCATTTCCATGCTATGTAACCTATAGGAGCAAAAGCAATTATGTAAAACTACAAGGAAAACATAATTGGTAGGAGCATTAATTAGTATAGAAAATTACAAAAAAAATATAAATTATTAATAGTTAGTCATGAAAATAGACATTTAAATACAAAAATCTAAATATTATGCTTTTCTGTTTTCTTCGTAGGGTTTACCCTTTTGATTTTCAACCGCTGTCTGTATGTCGTGCAAAAATCAGGCGATGGAACCCCGAGTTCTGCGCGACACACAGACAGCATGTCTTATTTCTTCTTTATTGTTTTGTAATTTTCTCGCTTGGTTGCCTGTAAGAGGATCAGTGTGATGACTATAAATGATTTATAATTTAGTCACGAAAATAGACTTTAAATACAAATATTTTTTTCTTCTGTTTTCTTCGTGAGGTGCATGATGATTCATTCAACCGCTGTCTGTATGTCGTGCAAAAATCAGGTAAGGAAACCCCGAGCTCTGCGCGACATACGGACAGAGAGTCTTAAATCTTTCTTGTTTCGCCATATAACCTGTAGGAGCATCAGTCATTATGTGAAATTACAAGAAAAACATAAATTACTCATAGTTGTTTAGTCACAAAAATAGACATTTGAACACAAAAAGACAAATATTTTGTTCTTCTGTTTACCTACTTCGTGGGGTGCATGATGTTTGAGTCGACCGCTGTCTGTATGTCGTGCAAAAATCAGGCAAGATAACCCCGAGTTCTGCGCGACATACGGACAGAGAATCATTTAATCTTCCTTGTTTTGTAATTTTCTAGCGATGTTACCTGTAGGAGCATCAGTTATTTTATAAAATTACACGAAAAACATAAATTATTTATAGTTCAGTCACAAACAAAAGACATTTAAATACACAAAGACAAATATATTCCTCCTTGTTTCGTCATTTTCTTGCGATGTTACCTGTAGGAGCATCAACCATTATGTAAAATTACAATAAAAACATAAATTACTCATAGTTTAGTCACAAACATAGACATTTCAACACAAAAAGACAAATATTTTGTTCTTTTGTTTTCTTCGTGAGGTGCATGATGTTTGATTCAACCGCTGTCTGTATGTCGTGCAAAAATCAGGCAAGGATACCCCGAGTTCTGCGCGACATACGGACAGAGAGTCTTATATCTTCCTTGTTTTGTAATTTTCTAGCGATGTTACCTGTAGGAGCATCAGTTATTTTATAAAATTACACGAAAAACATAAATTATTTATAGTTCAGTCACAAAAAAAAGACATTTAAATACACAAAGACAAATATATTCCTCTTCTGTTTTTCGTTAAGTCAAAGACAAAGTCAAAGGCAAAGTCAAAGTCAAAGTCAAAGATTTTTATTCAAAATCGGATAATTGTATCTCTTTTTGAACGTCATATTTTTTACTTTATGATTTTTAATTTTTAATATGCAAAATCGAAAAACTACTAGCGTTTCGTAATGACCACTGGTGAGAAGAATACGCCGAAAGAAACTCAATCCAGACTTGGGCCCTACGTGCCTGAAGGGCTTCGATTACAATATTTTACAAGTATTTATTTATTTCTAATGTTATTTATATTAATTACAATAAATTACAATCAATTAAATTACTGCCACGCATTTTTATCATTTAAATAATCATTAATACAATAATATGCCTTTTTTACTAACTGGTTTTTAAACAGCAGTTTTAAACTTATGTAAAGGTAGACCCGATATTTCTGCGGGAATTTTATTATAGAAGCGTGCTCCGAGACCCATAAATGAACGCTTAGTTTTCTGCAATCGCAAAGCTGGTGTAGCCATGGTGTAGCTGGTGTAGCCAGGGTGCATGATGTTTCATTCAACCGCTGTCTGTATGTCGTGCAAAAATCAGGCAAAGGAACCCCGAGTTCTGCGCGACATACGGACAGAATGTCATTATGCTTGTGTCTTCCTTCTTCTCAATTAGGGTTGGTCACGCAGCATACAGATAGGATCAGACCGCTGCGGTCATGTTGCGCACAAATCGGGTGATGGAAATCCCAAGTTGTGCGCAACATACCCGCAGTAAGCCTGAATTTGGAGATATGTAGGATTTTTGATGTTTTATTGACTTGATGAGGTTACTGCTGCAAATCAAAATACTAATACATAAATAACTACAAATGAAATACTATAAAATTTTCTTCATTCACTAGTTTTTCCTTAACAGGGGCTTAGACTGCAGTCTGTATGTCGTGCAAAAATCAGGCGAAGGGACCCCGAGTTCTGCGCGACACACAGACAGCATGTCCTTGTTTTCATTTGTTCCGCCTTTCCCAACAGAAAATCTTCTTGCTTGTGTCTTCTTGAGTTTACTTACTTCTGACCGCTGCGGACATGTTGCGCACAAATCGGGAGATGGCAACCCCAAGTTGTGCGCAACATACCCGCAGAAAGCCTGAATTTGGAGATTTGTAGGATGTTTGATGTTTTAATTTCGATGTGTTGTAGGTGCAGCTGCAAAGTGATAAACGTATACATAAATAACTGCAAATGAAATATTAATAAATATTATTCAGCCTCTTGTCTAGTTTTCTTTTTATCAGGAAACTCAGTTTGCTGTGTGTATGTAGTGAAGCTTCTTGAGTCAACTTAGTTCTGACCGCAGCGGACATGTTGCGCACAAATCGGGAGATGGCAACCCCAAGTTGTGCGCAACATACCCGCAGAAAGCCTGAACTTGGAGATGTGTAGAGCTTTTGATGTTTTGGTACTGACTTGTGATTGCTGCGAATTGATATACCCACACATAATTAACTACAAATGAAATACTACATAAATGTTCTTCATTCTCTTGTATAGTTTTTTCTAAACAGGGGCTTAGACTGCTGTCTGTATGTCGTGCAAAAATCAGGTGAAGGTAACCCGAGTTCTGCGCGGCACACAGACAGCATATCCTTGTTTTTATTTCTTCCACCTTTCCCCTCAGAAAATCTTCTTGCTTGTGTCTTCTTGAGTTGACATAGTTCAGACCGCTGCGGACATGTTGCGCACAAATCGGGAGATGGCAACCCCAAGTTGTGCGCAACATACCCGAAGAAAGCCTAATTTGGAGATATGTAGAATATTTGATGTTTTATTATTGACTCGTTGCCAATGCTGGAATGTTTAAAAATACAAATAAAATGATGATAAGTATTCTTCTTACTTCAGAGCTTAGACTGCAGTCTGTATGTCGTGCAAAAATCAGGCGAAGGGACCCCGAGTTCTGCGCGACACACAGACAGCATGTCCTTGTTTTCATTTGTTCCGCCTTTCCCAACAGAAAATCTTCTTGCTTGTGTCTTCTTGAGTTTACTTACTTCTGACCGCTGCGGACATGTTGCGCACAAATCGGGAGATGGCAACCCCAAGTTGTGCGCAACATACCCGCAGAAAGCCTGAATTTGGAGATTAGTAGGATGTTTGATGTTTCAATTTCGATGTGTTGTAGGTGCAGCTGCAAAGTGATAAACATATACATAAATAACTGCAAATGAAATATTAAATAAATATTATTCATCCTCTTATTTAGTTTTCTTTTTACCATGGAAATTAGACTGCTGTGCGTATGTCGTGAAGCTTCTTCAGTCGACTCAGTTTTGATCGCTGCGGTCATGTTGCGCACAAATCGGGAGATGGCAACCCCAAGTTGTGCGCAACATACCCGCAGAAAGCCTGAACTTGGAGATGTGTAGAGTTTTTGATGTTTTGGTACTGACTTGTGATTGCTGCAAATTGATATAACCACACATAAATAACTACAAATGAAATACTACATAAACGTTCTTCATTTTCTTGTTTAGTTTTTCGTTAAAAGGGGCTTAGACTGCTGTCTGTATGTCGTGCAAAAATCAGGTGAAGGTACCCCGAGGCACACAGACAGCATATCCTTGTTTTTATTTCTTCCACCTTTCCCCTCAGAAAATCTTCTTGCTTGTGTCTTCTTGAGTTGACATAGTTCAGACCGCTGCGGACATGTTGCGCACAAATCGGGAGATGGCAACCCCAAGTTGTGCGCAACATACCCGCAGAAGGCGTGACTTTGGGTTTCTATGTTTTATTATAGACTTGTTGTAATTGCTGCATTGATATACCTACACTTAAAACTTACACAAAAAATGGTGGATAAAAATTCTTCATTCTTTTAATTCGTTTTAATACCAGGAAGCTCAGACTGCTGTCTGTATGTCGTGCAAAAATCAGGCGAGAGTACCTTCGCCGAGTTTTGAACGTCACACAGACAAACTATTTTCATGTTCATGACTTCTATTCTGTTCCTGAGCTTGTTTTTACCATATTTCTCTTTTCAGCAAATATATTTCAACCTGTAGGAATAGTTTTATAATACAATAAACAAGTTTTTATTATAATGAACAAATATTTATAAATACTATTCATTCTTCTGTTGTGGTCCCGTTTTTAGTATTTTTGTGTCCTTTTATGTCTTAATCTTGATTCTTCTTGAGTTTTCTTATTCGAATTTTCTCTGGTGTTTCTTAGCTTTTCCCTGATCTAAAGTCTTCTTAGGAAAAATAGTTTTCAGGCTAAGGAATCCCAAGTTCTGCCCGACACACGGATAGAATGTCTTCTTGTTTATATCTTCCCTACTTGATCTTCTATCTTCTCAAGCTGTCATAAATAAATTAGATCGCTGCGGACATGTTGCGCACAAATCGGGAGATGGAAACCCCAAGTTGTGCGCAACATACCCGCAGAATATCTAAAAGTGTTGAAAAATTGTGATGTAACCTTCTGACCTTATTGCTGACTGCTGGAAAGGAATGATGACAAATTATGCATGCATTAAATAATCTTCATCCTCTTCTGCTCACGATGTCAAAATCTAAGACTGCTATCTGCATACTGGAACTTCTTTTCCGTCTTCATAGCCGATACAAGTTTAGACCGCTGCGGTCGGTTTGCGCAAAAGTCGGGAGATGGGAATCCCAGCTTCTGCGCAACACACCCGCAGAGTGTCTCACTTTAGAAACAACTGCGCACCAGATCAGTGGCCCCCAACTATAATGGTCTACGGACTAGCGTAGTTCGCAAGAGTTATAAGGTCCGCAAAATACTTTAAAGTTTGTCTTAATATATAAGGAGAACTCATTTGATCACAGAATGATATAAACTGTAAGATTAAATTTTAATCTGATTTCTGTGCTTTGGTATGAAAAAGCTATTTCATAAATACACTTTTACTTTCCCTTTAATACGTTTTACAATTAGAATTTATCTTACAAGTTTGTACTTAAGTTACATTTATTAATTATCATCCTACGAATGAGGTATCATCACAGGGTTTGAAAGATGTGAGAATAATAATGAAATCAAAGTGGCCCCTGGTCTTTAAGGCTGCAAAACTTAAATGTTTCGATATGCACTTATAGATATTAATTAATTAAGTAGAAGGCAAACAGCTCAACCGAACCTACTTAAGTAAATTCATTATCGAACAGCACAAGTTTGCAAACAATAATTAATCTGTCACTATTTTCACATGACAGATTTAATAGTTAGTTAAAGGAACTCTTGGCATATAGATAACCATCTATACGTATATGCCAAGAGTTTATGTAAACTTTATCTTTTTGTATGTTTCTTATTAATTTGACTAGCTCCGTGGCGCAGCGGTCAACACGCCTGCCTGCGACACGGATGGTCCCAGGTTCGATCCCCGCTCAGGTCAAGATGGAAAATGATCTTTTTCAGATTGACCTGGGTCTTGGATGTTTATCTATACATATAAGTATCTATTATACAATATAGTATCGTTGAGTTAGTATCCCATAACACAAGTCTCGAACTTACTTTGGGACTATCTCAATCTGTGTGATTTGTCCGTATATATTTATTTATATTTATTAATTCTATGTAGGTATAGAAACAAGCTTTATGTCAAGTACCGCTTATTGCCATATACACAAGTTATCGGCAATAAAATGTTACAAACATTCATAAATATTCTTTTTAGGATTCTATAATAAACAAGGAACCCTTTTTGTTACTCCATTACATCTATCTGTCTGCCTGTCCGTCCGCAATTTGGTTCTAGTACTAGTAGAGACTATAAGTGGGCACCAACCTACTAGAAATCTGTCTCACCGAAAACATAAATGTTGAATTGGTAGCCAAGTTCAATATTATTAGTGTGGTTGTCGACTCGACAAACTAAAGGATTAAGATTTTAAGAAGGCGCCATGTTCTGTAGATGTATACTGAACATGAACATTAACTTGGCTTGTTTTACAGTTAGAATCTTATAATATAAAAACAATAACTTGCGTAGATAACAGATGATAAGTAGACTAGCTTTCGCTATGACTAATATGCGAAAACAAACAAAGAGCGTATCCTAACCTGTTTAAAGGTGATTTAAAAAAAAATTACACAGTTTTTTTAGAAAAAAATAAAACATAGGGCCATACCTATTTTAGTACTAGATTTTATGAAAAAAGAATTGTGCCTCTAGAAAAAGTTTTCAGCGAGAAAATAGAGGAATACATTTGTATGGAAAACATACTGAAGTATCCTAAAATTAGCATGCTTACCCTTTGGGTCGGTCAGCTGCATCGCCGTCGTCGTGATGGAGGTTGATAGGCATCGTATTTAACGGCGCTGAGAATAATACTTACGTCTCTTCAAATAACGAAAAAAATCATAAAAGAATCATTCAACACACTTACCCTTTGGGTCCGTCGGCTGCATCGCCGTCGTCGTGATGCAGGTTGAGGAGGGTCATGGACGACGGCGCTGCGAAGAGCACGTCATCCACGTCCGCGTTGTCTATAGTTCTAATTATAAAAAGTATCATGAAATAAACGAGCTTACCCTTTTGGTCCGTCAGCTGCGTCTATAGTTCTAATTATAAAAAGTATCATGAAATAAACAAGCTTACCCTTTGGGTCCGTCGGCTGCATCACCGTCGTCGTGATGCAGGTTGAGGGGGGTCGTGGACGACGGCGCTGCGAAGAACACATCGTCCACGTCCGCGTCGTCTATAGGCGTGGTTGCGCTCCCGCGGAACGAACGCGACCAATGCGCCGAAACCGACTGCCGAGATCTTCTCGTCACAGCCTGTTGAAAAATAAAATAATTAGATTAGAAAACTCCCTAAATTTAAGCACACAAAGATTTTGTGTCGGCAGGCGACTAGCCATAAACACTTGGCAACACTGGAAGAGATCCCTTCATGGGAAACATCGGACATATCCGATGTTTATTCTTTTTCTGTTTTGTATTTGTTACTTTCTGTGTACAATAAAGATTTATACAGAAACAATTATTGTACAGCAGAAGGCTTCAGAAAGTAACTCGCTTTCTCTAACGTATTCAAGCTTCCAAGGATTGCAACTGCTTTATAAATCGGGAACGTGGGCAAATAATTCCATGGAATTTGATGCATAGATTTTAACACATAATGTATTTGTATTTGTCCAAAAAACTTATGCATTTTCAGATAAATAATATAAAAATTAAACAAAATGGTGACTTTTACTGCTAGATGGGAGAAAGAGACAGAAGGCAATAGGAACCTAGGCATTTTCAGTGACTTGTAGAAAAGAAAAGTTTCAACAACTCAAACTGTCCACTTTTTCTCTTACTATCATCATGTTGAATTTATTTTCTAAAGTTGTATAAAAACACTACATATTATAAAACAAAGTCCTCCGCCGCGTCTATCTGCTCGCTATAAAGTAAAAAGCTACTGCACGGATTTTCATGTAATAATAATACTAACTTAACCAATCTTATTAATTTGGAAAATGGTTGAAACCTTCAATTTAAAACATATTTTTATATCAATTTATATAATAACGAAAGAACGAAGTTACGTTATGTAACAAACATCGTAACTTTTTGAGCTTGGATAAAAATAAACTACGGATGATGAAGTCGATCAGTTTATTAAAAAATATTGTTGATTAATAAAAAGGTCGAAGTTGTCTTCATTATCGATATTTCATTAATATTTTTTCTTATTATAGACACGAGATGAGGTAAAAGTTTAATTTCATCATTTCAAGAAGTTATTTAAAACTTGACAGTGTCTATTTTTGTGTGAGGGATAGCCAAATAAATTTATTTATATTAATTATCCTAGAGGATAGCTAAGTAATTTCTCAGGTTCTGCATTACAATATTTAGCGTTGACAAGAGTTCAGCAATAGTAGATACGATGCAATTAATGAATAGAGGAAAGAGCTTGTATAATTTTTATGCAAGGAGGTTGCAGGAAGAGCATTGAAATGAAGGTCAAATATATTGGAGTGTTCTAAATTTAAACACCAAAATAGCGCGTTTTATTCACTGAATTTAGTGAATAAAATGGCTTTTTAGGGGGGAATGGTATAAAAATACTTAATTCTACATATGGGCCTTTCTAAGTTTAGCTTCTGCCAGGGTTACTTATTAAGCTAAGAACTATAAAAATCATATTCCCATTACTTATAAATTCTTGTGCTTTTCTAAAAATCCCTTTCATCAGTTGCTTCTGCAGCGGAAGCAGTTGTATTTTGCCGCCGTGTCCTTCCGGGATATTGCCGGAACACGGGCCGTCTCGGCCGTTATTTACGGCCCCATAACGGCCCAGTCGATCCCGCAACACATCGCTTTTATAATTTATTGTACGGAAATATGGGCCTAATTCGTTTCATATGAGGAAGATTAGGGATTTTTTGGATGGTTGTCTAAAATATCTTACACTAATCTTCAGTTTAATATCAAAATGATATTATATAACTACAACTTTTAAATACCTCAATGGATTTGGACACATCAAAACAATCTGTACAGCGTTCCTGAGTGACATAGACTATAAATTTTTGCCGAGGAAGTAATGTCTTTTTTATTTCTGCTCAGTTTGGCTTCAGTCTAACTCAATTTTATCTCTCAATTTTTTTGTAATAACCATGTAGAAACCGATTATTTTGTAAATTCGTTTATCAAGTAGTATATGCGTCAGTTGTCCATTACCTATAGATCCCCGAAAATGAGTCGATTTATTAGGCAACACAATACGTTATGTTGCCTAATAAATCGACTCATTTTCGGTGATCACATTTTACAAATAATTATTAGCCAAAGTTAGTTAGGACTAACGTTGGCTAATAATTATTTGTAAAATGTGTTATTCATATTATCCCATCCTTCTAATATTACAAATGCAAAAGTTTGCATGTTTGGATGTTTTTTCTCACGCCCACACGGCTCAAAGGATTTAGATGAAATTTTGCACACAGATAGTTTATTACGCATATTAATATATAGGCTCCTTTTTATCCCGGAAAAGGTACTATTCTCGCCGAATCCGCGAGGGGCCGCAGGCAAAATTTAGTACGTATATATAAGTAGACAAACAAACATTAATTTGGACACACCAAATCCCTCAACCACAATAGACGTGAGTATGAAAACCAACAAACACGAAACAGTACTCCACGCAAACGTTTTTAGCCAAGTTAAAACAAGTTGGGACTCCCCGTTGACGGATATTTAACTAACTTTTAAATGGTTAACTGGAAACTAGGTCAGCGACCCACTACCACCTGTGGCAAACACTGTTCAAAGTAATTAACTACGTCTGCCCAGTCAAGCTGGCTTTCCTTCATGTTTTGGGGGTTCCATACTAAATACTAGAAATTTTTATTCGTCCGCGTAAAGCTTCACCTCTATATTTCACCCCGTTAGGGGTTGAATATCTAAAAATACTTTTTTAATTCAACCCCTGTACAATATTATACATTTTTAGGTTCAGTAAGTTCGGCTGTGCGTTGAATACAAATCAGTGATTCAGGTTTGCCTTTTATATTACAAAGATAAAAGCTTCTGAGGCATATTAGTTAACAGTGCGGGCAAATACTTTTATTTATTTTCCCAGTCTGCTATACGAGAGCGACCAAGAATGGTAGACGTCAGCTAAAAACCTATAGCACATCAATTGTACACATAAAAAACTCGTTGGCATACCGAACGAGCGAAGCGAGCAAGGTCTTCAAGTCAAGTTGGCTCGAAAACACTTTTTTTTATGTAAGGGTGTTTGTTAGTACTTATGTTTGTATGAATGTATATAGATATGTTTGTGTCGTTTTAACTCTCGAACTGGTGCAGCATCGGTTCTAGCACCGGGTGGAGCAGCTCCAAATGTGATGAAATTTAAAACATATGTAGATACAACTAGTACAATTTTAAATCGCATCGAAATCGGTTTATGATATATTTAAACAAATGCTCGCGAGGTCCAAGGTCGCGACGAACTAGTAGTTTCTAAGAGTGAGTGTTTGAGTACTGTATTTGACTTTTTAAATTTAGTTTAACAAAAACACACCTCTTTTATAGTGAGGGTTTAAATGAATTTCATCAAATCCCAGCGATGATAAAATCTAGTTTAAACATGTACGCTTTATGCAAGTTTCAAACAGATTGAATCCAGAACTCTATTTTCTAACTAAGAACTCAAACAAAACATATCGCGCGGATACGAGACGCAAAATCCCAATCCATTTGTAGCCTCGCGAACTGACTGAGTTAAGAACTTTCAAACCAAATACACTTTGGAATTTACAATACTAGTTAGGATTTATTGACGTTGGAAGGAAAGCCAATACGGCGAATATTTCGGCAATAGCTTTGGATTTCAGACTGGTGCCGTAGGTCGGTTCAACCGAGACTAGTTTTAGGCTACGGGCGATTGCACACTTGAGTGTGCAATCGCCCGTAGCCTGGAACACATACTGAAACATTTCAAGTATTGATACTTGAAATGTTTCAGTATGTGTTCCAGTAATATATTACGTAGACGTTCGTATCGAGTGCAACCTGTATGTGTATACATCCTGTTAACAAAGGTTTCACTTTGAATTGCAATGAGCTCATCCATTCACTAGACAGAGAAGCACATTTTTGTAATTCATTTTTGACAGATCACAAATGGACTACTATAATATCATCTAAAAATTTAACAAACATTGTTTCTTACTGCCTACTCTCTTTCTTTGAAACCGGGGTCCGTATTCTGGCGTTTTCTTTGCCACTTTGCACGGCCTCAGGCATCCTTGATTATAAGACTATTGACACGCACATCATCCATACCCAACACTTATTGGGAACTCAAAAACACCACTAGCTCTGATAGGTAGCGCCAAAGGGAAGCAAGTAATGGTGGGTGATGGAAAAGATCATCAGGAAACACGATTTAATTATATGTATCGCTAGGATGCGATTATGCTTCGGAAAGGACTTTAATTACCAGCTGCTAACACTTGAAATCACTTCTTAGTTATATTTGATGACTTTTAATGACTACGAACACTTGCTTTGTGTACACGTCTATTCTTACATATCCACTACGCCCATTACTACCAAGTACTGTCAGTATCATCATCTCAGCTGCAAGAGTAGTAGTTCACTGCAGAACATAAGCCTCACCCAAGGATTTTCAAAACCGTATAACCAGAATTAAATTCTGCTCAACTGCGGGAACTGATAAGCTCTTGGATATGGCAATGGGCGGGGCACATAGTGCGAAGAACAGATGGCCGATGCGGCAGAAAGATTCTCGAATGGCGACCACGTACTGACAAGCGCAGCGTCGGACACCCACCCACCAGGTGGTCAGACGACCTAACCAAGGTCGCAAGGAAACACTTGATGCAGGCCGCTTCCAACCGGTAATTTTAGAAATCCATAGGAGAGGCCTGTGTCCAGCAGTGGAATTCCTGCGGCTGAAATAATGATGATGATGCAGGAACTGCAAGAACCAAAAATACGATACGATACGATACGATACGATAAAAAATATCTAGAGTACATCAACACTCACCGTAACAACATAAGAGAGCCCCGTAAGGGTGAGCCGCGCGACGCTGTCCTTGCCTGGCAGGGGGCGCAACGCCGGCTCTTCGAGAGACGCCGGCGCCGGCAGCACGTCGGGCCGCTCGCGCACCCGCCCCCGCGCCTCCCTGGGGGCGGCACCCGACGCTCCATACATACTGAAAAGAAAAAAATGTTAGGAGACATGTGTACATTTTCAGAGATTTTTTTATGACATAGGACGGCAAGGCAAACGAGCAAGCGGGTCGCCTGCTGGTAAGTGATCACCGCTGCTTAAGGACAACTACAACTCTAGGGGTGTGACAAAAGGGAAGCCGGCCTTTTATTTTTGCCTCCCAGAGGGGAGAGAGATCACTAATTTTAAACCCTTAGACATCTGGCCTGTGACGCATTGACAATATCATACATATTCTAGTATCTCTTTCAGCGTAAACAGAGACAAAAGACCTACGGGCGACATTTAGTTAGACATAAAGAGAAACAAATTTTGTTCAGCAACCAAGTATGAAATCCAGAAAAAATTGCTGAGCTTTTTTACGTTACGTACGTCGAATACCTACTAAGCCAAAATGTATGGAGCAGCTGATATTTTTTTCTCGATTACAGGCTTGTTAACAGAACAAAAGTTTTCTTTTGTTTTCATGTTGAGAACGTAAATTTAAATTATGTTAGCTCAATACAGAACACATTGTATAAATACGTTGTGCTTACATATATTCTGATATCTATGGTTGTGCTATTGAATTGAAATTCTTATCAATTTACTTTATCACACGTGTACAATACCAAAAAAATACAATCACTTTATTATTCGTTTGACAAAGGTGGCTTCGACTTTTTAGATATTAAATTAATTTTCTGCACTGATTCTATTCACCGACAACTCAGCAATATAGTCTAACTGAATCAGCAATAACAATAAATGAAATGTTTTCAAAGAAATTGATATTGAACAAAATCTGCGATAAAAGAAGAGGTCGATGTCTCTCGCTCATGACAATGAACGAATATTCTTATCTTTGCTATCTTATGTTATATATTTGCAAAAATGTATGAAATTTTATTAAAATGATTGAGGTTTCTTTTTTTTTCATGCAGTATATATTTTATTTCCGAGTGCCTTAGTGGCCAATACTGGTGTCCAACACAGCTATTCATGCCCCTTGCAATGAACGAATGACTATGAACAAATATTCTTATCATTTCTATCTCATGTTATATATGTACCTATTTTGCAGAATTGTGTCAATTTTATTAAAATTATTAAGTATTTTTATCACACAGTATTTAATTAATTACCTTGTGCTCTAGTGGTCAATGCCGGTGTCAGTTACAACGAACTTTATTAAAACATCAACGGAAATAAATAAAGTAGCGTACATAAAAAATAATTTAAATTTTGTGTAATTTATATACAAATATCAGATTTGTATTTTTTCCGGAGTATCATAGGCTATGAAATGACAGCGAAATATCAATGTGGTGGACGTAAACTGTCAAAAACGGAAGTAGAGTTTTTAAATTTTTAAATAATACATGTGTTAAATTTTTGTTCTGCGTTATTGCATTATCGCGTATTGCGTTATTTACAATTGAGATTCAAAATCTCCGCCTGTATTAAAAGCTAACATTTTCAATATGTTGGAATCCTGCTCTCTTTTAAAGACGGAGGAAAATACAAGTCCATTTGCTTTGTGTGGAGCTGCATGGAGTGCCAATAAAATGTTATTGCTGGTAGACAACCGAAGCTCTGAGGGAAGCAAACATCCACTATAAAAGGTTTTTAGAACGGTATACGTTCTATCTACCTTGTCTGCAAAGCATTGTAAAACTTTTATTTGTATGATTTTAAGATTTACGGACACAATTACTGCAACCCGTCGGGAATAAAATCCTAATCCTAATTAATATTATAAATGCGAAAGTGAGTTTGTTTGTTACGCTTTCAGGTTCTATCTACTGAACGGATCATCATGAAATTTGGCATACACATAGGTTAGGGTAGAAGGAAATAGGCTATAATATCACGCGGAGAAAGCCGCGGGTAACAGCTAGTTTTTTTAATAAAAATGTCGAAGTATTCCAAACACACTAGATTCAAAAATTTAATTTGAACTGTCTCGATATTTATAAACTTTATTTTTGTTTATGAGATAAAAATGCTTGTACTTGCTTATACGTTGCTTTGGTTATTATTGTAAAATGTTGTGTTTGTTTGTCGGCGATTATCTCGCGTTTGGTTGAACCAATTTTGATGCAATTTTTAGGAAAAGTATTTGTTACATTCTGGAGGAGGTTTTAGTATGCAACGAGATGGTGCTTAGAGCCGGTTCTTTTAAAAAAAATATTATTATAAAGTATCACGTAATAATTACTAATAATAATAAGTACACCAAATTCAGTACCTGGTGTAAGTTTGTATAAGCTGTAGCGTGCAAAGTAATTGAGCTCGCAGTCACGAATTAACAAGCACATTATGCCAGTTGATACATACCCTAGTTGCCAGTTGTTATGTACATTTTGACTCGCCTTATTTATGGCTATAATTATATTGACTAGATAAATTATACTAATCATAGTAATAACTGTCATATTCATTTCTAAGTCAAACTTACTTTCAGGTCTTGGAATAGTTAATATGTATTTACCGTAGCGTGCAAAGTAATTGCGCTTGCTGTCAAATATTGACGAGCATAAAACAAACATCTGATGATTTAATTCCTAGTTCAAAGTTCCTAGAGCATTAGTTGTTATTTTTTCTCAAAATTATATTTTGTATAAATAAAGGATAGTTCAATACACTCAATTTCAGAACTTGGAACAACTTTGTACGAGCATTAGTTATTGAGAGCGAAGTAATTGTGCTCGCAGTCTCAAATTAACAAGCACTTTATTGGCAAGCTAGCAGTCAATGCACTTAATTTATTTGTATATACTAATTTAATAATACTTAAATTGGTACAACTGTCACGAGATTCAGGTCTGAGAATAAGTTTGTATTCGATGAAACGCGCGATTTTTTTGCGCGCGCAGACACGGATTAATGAGCATAAATAACTGCTGTTAATATACAGCTCTAGTCGTTATTGTCACTGCACTGTGCTGCATTTGCATATGTTACTGCGCAAACCACGTCGTTATTAATAGCTTTATGACAGAAAAATAACAGACTCTTAAAACGATAAAACTTACTTGCGACAGAAAGAAGTTATAACTGAAATTAAAAGCACGTAAGAATATAAGGCCGCTAAGCTGTACGGTTTAGACTAATTGACTAGTACTGCTGGCAAGTTCTAGAGATCTTAGTTGCTTTTGTTGGAAACAGTGATATTTACATAAATTACTAAAGCACATCGTTAGTTCTCGCTTATAGCGGAAATATGAATCGTCGAGTACTATAAGGAAACATTTTGATTAAACAATAAGTAAAGGCTCTTTTAGTGCTGTATAACCAGAGGCTATGTACTATTAAACATTAAATTTTTAATAGTTACATTGAACATGTATATCAATTTAAAAAATATATGTATAAAATCGATAAAATCCCGTGTGAAGACACAGTTTGCTGCATTTTTTTGTAAACTGTGATGTCACGAGCTCCCACTCATGAACTCGCATTTTATCATTTACATAATTTTTTTGATTTTTCAAATAACGGACTAATTTTAATATTATGAGGCCACATAGGTCATCATGTTCCCTCTGTTCGGAAACCGTACGTGTTATATTGGTCTTTGTTCACTGTGGCCGTATAAAACAACCACGATCAAGGCTAATTCTAATTATACTTGGTTATTCATAATAAATAAATAAATAGGGACATATCACACAAATTGAGCTAGCCCCACAGTAAGTTGTGAACGATACTATACTTTATAACATATACTTATATAAATAAACATCCAAGACCCAGGTCATTCTGAAAAAGATCGTTTTTCCATCATGACCTGACCGGGGATCGAACCCGGGACCCCGTGTCGCAGGCTGGCGTGTTGACCGCTGCGCCACGGAGCTCGTCAAACAAACATACATAATCATAACAACCTAGCAATATTTTAATGATGTTATCAGAATCTTTTATAGAAGATACATAGAAACGAAAAAATAATAATTGTTCTTACTGAAATTTGACTAACTGATTGGTGAATTTCTATCATAGATCCAGTCCAGTTTTTAATTTTACGCCTTTTTTTTTATTTCGGTTTATATTATAATATTCTGACTTCAATATTACAATATTTTCATATTGTTCAGGGTCTCTTTTGTTTATCATACTAAAGGTTTTTATAGTATTTTATTCAATGTCATTTTATCATATACCTAACAATTACATTTTACCCACTTTTACAGCTGCACACAAAACGAAATAGACTTTTATATTCACTGTTTTTTTCCGCGACATCAAAAGAGAGCAGAATTCCAATATATTGAATTAGATAACTTTGAAAACCAATTAAATGGATAGAATGGAAAACTTGAGGCACCACATTCCAAAATTTATTACGAGTTACCTATACAATGTGTTTCGTTTTGAAATAGCGATAATTTAAATTCACTCTCAATGTTTGTTGCTGTTTTTCGTGTGTATGGTGGCCAACACTAGTTTCAGTTTTTTCAAGCTGCCTTAAGGCATCTGACATAACCTAACGACTGCTATCAATGATGATAGCCGGGACCAACGGTTTAACGTGCCTTCCGGAGCACGGAGAAGCTCCAGAAATTTTTATGCCGCTTGCACCCATCCAAGTGGGGACTGCATCCAGGGTGCACTCTCAATTAAGTTCTCAACATAAAAACGAGAAACTTATATTCTGTGAACAAGCCTGATATCGAAAAGAATTATCAGCTGCTCCAAACATTTTGGATCATTAGGTATTCATCATAGTATGGAAAAGTTCATTGATTTTACTTGAGCACTAAACAAAACTATTTCATGTTGAGGATGTGAGTTTAAAATATCGCTAGTTAAAAACCAAACACATTATTTAAATTAATTAAACTTTAATTAACCTCCGACACTAAAATCCCTCTATCTTGTTTGCGGCAAGACCAATTATGATAAATTATGTCCGAAAACCATCGCTGAAAACCCACTTATGCAAGTTAAAGTATTTTGGTAGTTATAATAGTTTAACAATTGATGTTTAAGGGCTTTAGTATAATCGTCATACAACCAAGATACAATCTAATCAAAGGGAGAAAAAGCAAATAACTCGACTAATGTTTTATATGTAAAACATTTTCAGCCTTAGAATCTTAAATAAGTATTAGATATATTACACATCTGTTTGTGTTACTAACAATAATAACATGTCAGTGACAAAACGTTTGCTTAAAGCATAAAGTCCTCTGTAATAAACAGACGTAGAACCTGCTTTAGTTGGCTTTGCCATTGCTCTTGTGTATGCTCATAATCTACCTAAGTGTCTTTGAATGGCAACTAGAAGCAATTGCTAGTCTATTTCTTGTCTAGTGTCTTAGCTAATAATACAAAGTGTATGCTCTTTGATACTACATAGTAATACAAAGACGCCCCTGAGACGGAAAATCGAACAATAAATTTGGCTACTTGACTAAAAAAAATTTCGTGTCGCTATGTAAAGACCTGCCAAAAATAAACACAATAGTGACCGAAATAAATTTCTAAACAAAAAACTCTTTCAGATATAGAAGTTTTAAAGACATATATTTTTAGACGTAACGCACTGCTGAAATGCCTACATATTTGTGACGTCACAACTTTGTATTTTGTATAGGCGGCGTGAGAACTTTGGTACGAAATATTACGTTTGTGGTAATGGTTTCATAATAAAAGTTGCCATAAATTTAGCGGACTACAATTTAGTAATTGTAATTTAAGATTTTCATACTTTTAAAAATGGTCCTATTCACCCAACTTTAAAGAAGCTTTAAGAACACTTAACGAATCGATATTAAATTAAAAGTGTTTTTTATAGTGTTTTTAGATAGAAATTAGTATCATTGGAAACAAATTTTATATAATCTTAACATAAGGCACATACCGAATTCATTAAAGATATATCAAGTTTTTCTTGTTCTCCTCAACCGAGCTTGTTTTTGATTTCAATTTTAGCTGTCTGATTTGCCGGGCTCCGCTTTTATGGCAACGTGTTGTTTATACTAGGTAGGTTTCAACCTTTCGTGCTATAATATGATTTGCAACTTTGAACTTTTGCAGCCAGCGTCTGTCTGACACCAACAATCCTTGAAAAGCTCCAGAACCGCACAGAATTACCCGTGAAAATGAAGGGCAATTACTTATGTGCCTACGATGGAAATGGACCTTTTCACTTCTCGGCTAACTTGATAGGATAAAATAAGCGCATTAACAACTAATCTGTACATTATCATCAGTTTCCTCGCACTAATATGGAAGTATGCAAACTTACCTAACATCATCATCATCCGGATGATAATCGGGCGGCAGGTCGAGCCGGAGGTCCCCGAGCGCCCGCGCCGCGTGCCTCCTCCGCCTTTCGTGCCACAATCGCCTTTGTTCCCTCTCGTTATCCTTTTGCACTCCGAAAAAAGTCTTCGTCTCTCTTTTAAGGTAGTCCCGTACTGTATGAGCTCGTCGTAATCTGACGCCATCTTCTTGGTCGGGTTGAGGTACGGGGTCTGGCGGGGGTTGGGCTAGGGGCGCGGGCGGGGCGGAGACGATGCGGGGTGGTGACGCGGGCGCGGGGAGGGGTGGTGCTGACGCCGCAGTGCTGGTGGATGTCGATTGGCAGGTCAGCTGCGGTGCCAGTAGACCTGCGCTCGCGCGCCTGCAACAAGGAAAATCAATTTTGGTAAAAAATGAATTGATGCAAAGTGTTAATCAGATATATCCTAATCCTAACTAACCTTCTCGGTACCCCAACCTATGTGTATGCAAAATTTCATGATGATCGATTCAGTAGATACGGCGTGAAAGCATAACAAAAAAACAAACGAACAAACTCACTTTCGGATTTATAATATTAGTTAGGAAGTTCGGATTTATTAACAACTTGCTATTACTCGCGGCTTCACCCGCGTGATAAATAGCCTATGTCCTTCTTAGTACCCTTACCTAAAATTTCATGATGATCGGTTTAGTAGATAGGGCGTGAAAGCGTAACAAACAAACAGACTCACTTTCGCATTTATAATATTAAATAGTTTTATATTAAAAACGAACGCTTGGAAAGTAAGAAGCATTTTATATTCCTGAATATGGCATTGTAAATGGATTTGCATTGAAATAGCAATGGAAATACCGCATCAATCCAGCGAATTTGACACGACACTCAGCTGAATGTGAGATCCACGCCTTGCTGCAGTAACGAGGATTCATATAATACTGGAGTCGTGATACCAATGACGGAAAACGTACGTACATTCAAGCTAGCTTAAAAAATCCTCACCACCTACCAGCTGTATCATAAGATTTATAAAACAGCACTGCTAAATATATCGCCAATAATTTAGACTGTTAATATTAATATAGCAGATCAAACAGATTGGATCGAACTGGCATTTTTTTTTATCTGGCATATAGAGTAAATATTTGTAACGCATTTTATATTATGGAATCTGGCGCCGTATATTGATTTTTAGAATCGAAATTGGGAATACCGCATCAGTCTAGCCAATTTCACACGACGCTCACTAGAATGCGATATCTACGCCTTGCTGTAGTTACGAGGATTCATAAATATTGGAGTCGTAAAACGAATGACGGAAAACGTAGTTTGCACAATCGTGGTTACTGAAAAATCCTCACTTCCTACCAGCTGTATCAAAAGATTTATAAAACAGCACTGTTAAATATATTGCCTTCAATTTAAACATTCAGGTAAAAATACCAACATATATATAAAATCAAATTGCTTAGACCGAATATGGCAAAATTTTTAATCTGACATTAAAGCAAATGTTTGTGACGCATTATATCTGTGGTAGAGCCACGCTACCGGCGAAATTCACTTTGGTTATTAGCATGAATAGGCCGGCTCTTCCGGGATTACCACACTTTCACAGAAAATTGAAGTTTGAGTGGTAGCTTTACCGCTTTTTTCTATGATTCGTTCGGTGAGTGAGAGAACCAGAGATCCAGAAGAAATAAAAATAAAATACCAGCAACGCTTGGTGTTTCAGTTGTCCATGGGCAGCGATGATCACTTACCATCAGGCGACCCCCTTGCTCGTTTGCTGTCCTATGTCATAAAAGGTTCAGTCTCGCGCTCGTTGCGGAAGTGGACGAACGCATCTCCCGTATTTAATAGTTGCGCGCGCGCATATAAAAATCCAACGATGGTGAAGTGTTCTAAATGTTCTAAACTAGTAACAAAAAAGAGTCCAGGAATTCAGTGTAGTAAATGTAATAAGTGGTTACACAGTAATTGTGCCGCAATAAGCACAGATCAATTGAATGCCTTGTTTTCAACTGATTCCGTTGATTGGAAATGTCGTGGTTGTTTAGGGAATTCGAAACCAAAACGCATATCGTGTATTCTGCCGGATCCCGACGAAGATGAAAATACCGATACTGAGATAAATTCAATCGCTGAAAAGAAGATTATTTTATCGGAATTTCGTCGCGAAATACGGGAGGTAATTCGACAAGAACTTCAAACTACCCTGAGTTTTTACTCCGAAAAAATTGATGAATACGAAGAAAAGATTAAAGTTTATGAAGATTCGTTAAAAGATATGGAAAATCAACATAAAGACTTAAAAAACATCTGCAAGAATTTGTCTTTAAGAAATGATGTTTTAGAACAAAAAATTAATGCAATGGAGCAAAACCTCCTAGCCAACTGTTTAGAAATCTCTGGAGTTACCCAGGAAGATACAGAAAACCTTCCTAACATTGCAGATTCCATATGCAGTAAAATTGGACTTAATAAAAACGATATAATAAATATATACAGAAAAAAGAAAAACAGCACGGGCGACAAAAAAACAAACCAAACCCCAGTAATCGTAGTCTCCTTGAGGGACGGCTGTCGTGACCGATGGCTAGAAGCTGCCAAAAACATCAACATTACAACAAAGGACCTAGGCTTTACAGCTGAGGCAAAAATATATATTCGCGAGTCTTTGGCCCCAGCCACCGCATTTTTGCTATGGAAGGCTAAAAACGAGCTCAAAAACACAAATTTATGTAGCTTTGTGTGGTGCAAGCGAGGGGTAATTATGGCGCGCAAAGATTCGAAAGACAAGCCACGCATCATCAGGTCTTGCAAAGATATTGAAAGACTAGTGGAAGAGTTAAAGAAATGAAAGATTTAACGTCATTTAAATGGCCAACCAACTTCATACATATATATGGATTTCAGTAATTCGTCAATATTAGAAAATAATTACAAAAACTGGAACGAATTCATGAATATAATACCAGGATGCAGTAATAATGTTATATATTTACATGTAAATATTCGTTCCATGATAAAAAATTTCTCACAACTGGAATATATCGTTAATAACAGTTCCCGTATAATACACTTGATTGTTATAACGGAAGTGAATCTGTCTTCTGATTGCAAAAGTTTGTTCGAGTTACCTGATTATGAAATGCATACGGAGCTACGTAAATACTCAAAAGGAGGCGGCATTATCATCTATTCGCATAAAAGTGTTCAATTTAATAGGTTATCAGTGATCACGTGTTCATTTGAGTGTATAATTGGTGAAGTGCAAACAGATTACGGTTACAAGACAGGTATATGTGCAATTTACAGGCCACCTAACATGAGTAAGGCACACTTCATACTGGAGTTATCGCGAATTATCACTCAGCATGTAAGTAAAAATAACTTTTTAATGTTGGGAGATATAAATATAGATATCAAAAAGTCCAATAATATAGTTTCACAGTATTTAAACCTCATGTATGAAGCGGGCTTTGAATGTGCCATAAATCAGTTTACGCGGATTGAGATTATATCAGATAGGATAACCAAAACTAAAACCATAACAAAAAGTTGTATAGATCATGTGTTTGTTCGCGACGTCGGGTCGCGCAGCTCCTCGCAAACGTTACGATCCGCCGTGATTGATGTCGCACCCGCTGACCACCTGATAACTGGTTTCGCTGCAGTCTCCGACGCGCAAACAAATACGAATGCACAATGTAAATATGTCACTAAACTAGATTATGAAAAACTAAGAATAGAACTTTGTAATATTGAATGGAACCCTGTTTTCGACCTTGTAAATCCAAATGACATACTAACCTTTATAACAAATAAATTTGAAAATGTTTATAAAAAATGTAAAAAACAGGTGAAAATTAAACAAGGCAGCAGACAAAATTGTGAATGGATTAGTAATAAAATTATTTCAATGAGTAAAAAGAAGGAAGAATTATATGCTATATGGAAAAAAGATGAAAGTAATTTGTCAAATCGATTATTATACAATATTTATAGAAATAAAACTAATAAACATATAAACACAGTTAAAAATAATTTTATAAAAAAAGAAATAATAAAAAATTTTAAGAATCCCAAACAAGTATGGAAAATCATAAATAGTTTATGTGGTAAAATAATAAATTCCATTGATGATATTATACTAAAATATTTTAGATCTGATACACATTCTATTGCTAATAAATTCGCAAATGAGTTCCGTAATAATGTTAAAAGTTTAGTGAGTGACTGTGATAAGTCACTAATTTGTAAAGAAATGTACAGTAACCATTCTAACATTAGCATGAGATTGAAGACTGCGACTAACGAGGTCATTCATACTATAATTAAAAAACTTAATTCAAACAAAAGTCCAGGTTATGATGGTATCCGTGTATCTGATATACAATACATAAATCATGACATCACACCGGTCATAACCCATTTTATAAATACATGTATTGACAAAAAACTGTATCCTGATAACCTAAAAATTGGAATAATAAGACCCATATTTAAGAAAGGTAGTCACACTGATATAAACAACTATAGACCAATTACAATTCTGTCTGCTATTGATAAAATTATTGAAAGGTATTTTGGTAGTGAAATTAATAAATATTTATCATCAAACAATATTATAAATTCCAAGCAGTTTGGTTTCCAAAAAAACAGAAATACCTCTCAATTACTATCACAGTTTACAAATGAGGTTAACAGTCATCTAAATGAAAAAAAACATGTACTTGTTGTTTTTATTGATTTCAGCAAAGCGTTCGATACTTTAAAATATAATATATTATATAACAAGCTAGAGCAGGCAGGTATTCGTGGGCCATTATTAGAATGGTTCAAGAACTATCACGCAAATAGAAAAACAGCTGTTAAAATTGACGGCAAATTAAGCGACATGATACCGACGGATGAAGGCACGGCACAAGGCTCGATAATCGGCCCTACTGAGTACTTATTATATGTCAATGATATGTGTAATATTATTAAAGAGGGTTCCGTATACCAGTTTGCTGATGATACTTGCCTAGTAGTTGCGCACAAACATATACAGAAAGCGCAAGAGCTTATGCAAAAAAATTTCGATCTCTTATGCCAATGGGCACATGATGCTAGCTTAAATATTAATACACAGAAAACAAAATTACTACACATACATACACCTTATCTAAAAATACCTACTGAACCAACTATAGTTGCCCACGAACATCAATGCTTACATACGACAATGAAACCATGTAAATGTAAAAAAATAGAAGTTGTTAAGGAACACACATATCTAGGGCTTATAATTGATACGAGTTTCAGTTGGAAACCCCACGTAAATTATATTTGTAGTAAACTCAGATCAGTTATGTCTAAATTGTCTATTTTAAAATATAAACTCCCATATCCTATTTTGCGCATGTTGTACATGTCATTGGCTGATAGCATTATTAACTATGGTATAAGTAGTTATGGCAGAACATACAAGACACATATTGAAAATATTTACAAATTACAACTAAGGTTACTTAAGATTATTACCCCGACTAAGATAAAAAATAAATATAAACCTAATTATAATGAATTATTCAATTATTGTAAAATTATAAACGTATATGATAAAGTAAAAATGGAAATTGTGTGTGAAAACCTACAACAAATTAAATGTTTAAATATGAGGACTAGAAGTACGGCCTTACGTAATTTATCATACTTGCCTAAATACACCCTACCGTCATATAATAACGTTCACGGTAAAAGAATGTGGGAGTATTTTCTGCCATGTACACTAAATGAATATCCTAACAATATTATTGACCAAATCAGTAATATAGATAAGGTTTCCAAATGCAAATATGTGCTTAAAAATTACATATTATCAACCAAAAATTGTAACGAGTAGTGACTCTTTACCACGTATAAACCTATATAGGTTTTTGTTGGTAAATATGTGAAACAATTAAGTAATCATTTTGTAAAACTTAAATAAAGAACTATAAAAAAAAAAAAAAAAAAACGCATTTTTTACGTAGAAATCTGGTACCATTAATTGATTTTGGGAATCAAAATTGGAAATATGGCATCAACCTAGCCAATTTGACACAACGCGCAGTTGAATGCAAGATCCGCCCCATACTACAGTTACGAGGATTCATAAATATTGGACTCGTGAACAAATGACGGATAGTGTGGATTGCATAGTGCACCTAGCACAAAAATTCCCTTTGAATACTTTCCAGCCATATAAAAGACTAAAAAAAACAGTTCGTTTAATGTAAATCTATCGCCCGTATTTTCAACATTTAGTAAAAATGCAATAAAAGCACATCAAATTGATTGGACCGAATATGGCCGACACATTAATGACATTTAAAATTAACGTTTTATATTTCAGAATCTGGTGTCGTAAATCGATTTGCATAGGAATCGCAATCGGAAATGCCGATTAAATTCAGCCAATTTGACGCGACGCTCAGCTGAATACAAAACCCTGCACCTTCCTGCAATTACAGGAAATTAATGACGGAAAACATCGGTCGTTCGCAGTAAACTCGACCTTAAATTCTGATCGAAGGTCCATAATCCGATTATTAAAACAGCTTTGCTAAAAATATCGTCTTCAATAACCTTCAGTTATTTTGCAAAATGTTTATTTGGTAATTAATTGGTCCACAAATTGAACAATTAACGCTTGGTGAGTTTTATAAATACTAATTTCCGGAACATGGCCAGAAATACCAGAAATGGCTCGGTTAAATCCTACATTTAGTAATAAGACACATAATAGCTTATCAAATTAATTGGACAAAATATGGCCAACTAGTTAATTTGAATTTGATTCTGGAATCCGGCATCGTAAATTGATTTTATAGGTCTTAGATGTCTTTGGCGATTTCGTCAAGTCAAAGGGTTGATTTGTACAGGAAATACTGAATTCATTTGGCCAATTCAACACGACACTCAGTTTCTGCACCTTGCCAAAGTTACGAAGAATAAATGTAGGAAAACATTTAAAAAAACTAAAAGCTGTTTTATACACCTGGATATCTTCCAGGTGTGTATAAAACAGCTTCGTTGAAAATATTGATTATCAATTGACTTAAAAATACCTACAATGTTTTTTTATTGAACCATCTTATAACTCGTTGAGTGTAAATCTTGAGGTAGGTACCTATTATAAAATATATTATCGTTAAGTTTATATCCCACACCACATGTTCACAACTTAGTGTAGAGCTACCTCAATCCATTTGTCCCTTCATACATATTTACTTATTTATTTATTCGTTATCTGTCATTTTAAACGATGCTTGAAAAGTATGACACGTTCTGTATTCCGGAATCTGGCGTCGTAAATCGATTTGCATTGGAATCGCAATCGGAAACAACGAATCAATCCGGCCAATTTGACGCGACGCTCAGCTGAATGCGAACACCTAGCTGCAGATACGAGGATTTATAAATATCGTACTTTAGAAATAAATGACTGAAAACATGGTATGTCATGTGTAAACTTTTTCTCCCTGTATTTGGCTTTAACCAAATGTAATTTGAGGGTAACTACGGCGCTACACCGTTTGATTGTGTGTTAGAACAGATAGAGCTTCATTATCCTTGCGTCTCATTACACCATACTAGCGCAAAATAACTTTTCTCTTTTTAGTGAAAAAGAAAACATGATTTTCCAATAACGCAACTCCCACTATGTATTTTAAGTCCATTATAAATACTCAATTCGACTCGAATCTGAATTCGTAATATAATATTTCAAATTTCGTCTTATCTCTAGATTACGAGAAATAAAGGCAAAAAGATAATCGGAATGGCATTAAAGCAACAAAGAGGCCTTATTTATTATTCTATCATAATTTGCATAATAAAGCACATTTTATGATGAAATAAATAATAAAAACAGAGTTCACTTACTCGTA
This sequence comes from Rhodophaea formosa, assembly GCA_963082605.1. NCBI lineage: Eukaryota > Metazoa > Arthropoda > Insecta > Lepidoptera > Pyralidae > Rhodophaea > Rhodophaea formosa. The sequence goes on along the minus strand of OY720213.1, from coordinate 8,872,838 downwards.
TTTCAATTGAGTTATCAGACTGTTAAATGGCATTGCTTCATATTATATACTATTTGAATTCTAAATAATCATGAATAGCAAACTTCAATTTATTACACTGAGAGCTAGTGGGAATATTAAATTACTACTGACGACGGACTATTAAATTCATATATTTATTTCATATTCATCACCTGGTCTTTTTTAGTCTCCACTGCAGGAGCATGACCCTCGCTGTACTACCAGAACCATAATTAGCCTGAGCAGTCAGAGCATTTGGCCTACACTCTGCGTGCTGGCCAGATTGCTATTTATTTATCATTATTTATTAATAGTCAATTTAACACATAAAATAGTACAATAAAATAAAATTACAAACCACTCCTTAGCGTCTCTGGCGCAAGGGTGCCTAAAATACTAGCTGCGTTATCGCGCTGGGTTGCTATGGCCATAATTTATGTGTTTGGAGTGCCCACAGTTTGTTTTTCCTAAAAATTATACTAAGTACATTTATTTTGAACCCTTTTTTATTTAGAATAAAGCTCGTTTATTTATTTCTGGGGAGTATTTATCGCTATATACTAATCGTGAAGCGTAGGCTTAAAATCTAACACTTACTTTATTATCCGATTAAAGCAAGTCATATTAATCTATTATTTAACGGGTAAAATATTATTATCAAAATGAACTACCATGCCCCATTAGGGAAAATACATTTTTGCGTTGATTGAGTTTTTTACTTACTAAAATACCACAAGCTTGCTAACTTCTAAATGCCTAAAGATAAATCATTTAACAAATCGAAATGGCTGTTTGAGCAAATAAAATTAGTAAGACTTTATAAATATTAGCATTACAGTCGTAACTTTTGGTGGTTTAAACAGCTCCCGAGGTATTGTTGGCAGATTAATATTTGAATACGTGAAGATATAATGAAATCTTTGAATCTGCTCAACTTTACGTGCCTATAAATCCTTTATGAGACAGCAAAGTATTGAAAGAACAGAAATGTCGCTTGGTACGACCTACATACTAGTATTTTGTAAGGCTTTTTAAGTTTGCAATGCTATTCAGATTATAATAATAATTATCCATACAGCACTTGAAAACAGGATTGTGTAGTAGAGCTCAGTCCCGGTTCGCATCGCTTTTTGCATGTAATAGGAGTGTAAGTTAACTTTGTTCCTTTACCTTTAATACTACCTACTACTACTACTCACCATAGAAAGGCGCTAAAGAGTAGCACGTGGGGCTAACACGGCAGAAGGGCGTGACAAACTCCATCGGACTAACTCCATAAATGCATTTGCATACATGAGATACTGAAAGCATAGTTTACTAAAAGGGTTGTGTAATATTTTAAGTCTAAGACTTGTCTTAAATTTTGATACTACTAAAATATTATACATTTAATTCCAACGCTTAAAATAAAAGGTTATGTAGTAGAGTTCAATCACAGGTCGCATCGCTTTTCGCATATAACAGTAGCGTAAGTTACCGTCTTGTTCTTTTTTATATTATCCTCTCCATAGAAAACTGAGTGACAATGTGTTTGCGTAAAAGTAGTTGACATTAAAATGTATTTTTCTGTAATCTCTATATGTTATGTTCTTTATGATGAACAAAGGTAGCTGGAACAAAGGCGCTAAAGAGTAGCACGTGGGGCTAACACGGCAGAAAGGCGTGACAAACTTCATCCGACTAACTCCATATATGCATTTGCATACATGAGATACTGAAAGCATAGTTTACTAAAAGGGGTGTGGAATATTTTAAGTCTAAATTTGTCTAACATTTTTGAAACTACGGAAAATGCACGTTGATGGTAGTTATAATCAACGTGCATTTTCCGTAAATGTTTCTATGGAGTTACATCGTTTGATTAATAACGTGACTCGCTGCGACCACGATGGATGTAACTCCATAGAAACGTCAGCGGAAATAAAGAAGTAAAAGGTTCGTGCTTATCCCTGTTAATATTAATAATGATGTGTTTGAAGCGCGAAAGTTTAAAAAGAATAAGTATAAGTAAGTAGTACTAAAAAGACATTATTTTTGTCCATACTACTACATTAATTGAGCTAGTTTTTATAACTGCCATCAACGTGTAACTTTGTTTATTATTATTAACGATAACAAAATAAATTCCAGAGATGGTGTATTAAGGAAAGCAGCAGGTGCGCGAAGTGAGCGGGCAATAATTCGCACACAATGCTCCGTAAATCAAGATATAGCACTCAGGAGCCGAGCAATGTCTTTGATATATGCACCTTATTATTGTGTCGTACTAGACACTGCATAATAACATGTTGTACATAAAATTAGACGTCAAAGATGTAGGTACCCAAACATTAAAAAAACCGTCTTACCGTATATCAAGTTGAAAGGAATAAAAGTCACTCTGAATTAAAAAAAAATAATTAAATACGGTTTTTATCGCGTTTATTACATTATTTATACACCTAACGTTTCGAACACTTTGCAGTGTTCGTGGTCGCAGGTAGACTTAGTTCATATTCATCTGCACTAACACTGTAAAGTGTTCGAAATGTTTGGTGTATAAATAATGTAATAAACGCGATAAAAACCGTATTAAATTAATTTTACTTAAATGTGTAACCATCGCGAAAATATTGGAAATAAAACTCGCTCTGATGTTTAGTAATGTCTGTGATTTATGTATGCATCTTATTATTGTGTCGTGCTAGAAACTGCATAAAATATTTTATACAAAGTTAGACGTCAAGATATAGGACCTATTTGTATCAAGATGAAACGAATGAAAATCACACATGAGCTAAGCAATGTCTTTGATATATGCACCTTATTATTGTGTCGTACTAGACAATGCATAATAACATGTTCATATAGTTAGACGTCAAGGATGTAGGTTCATATATTTATCAAGTTGAAAGGAATGAAAGTCACTCAGGAGTTAAGCAATGTCTTTGATATGTACATTTTATTATCGTTGGGCTAGGCAATGAATATTATATAATAACATATGGTCAAGGATATATGCACTTACCTCCGGATTTCAAGTTGAAAGGAGGCGAAAGTCACACGGGAACTAAGCAATGCCTTTGAATAAGAAATTTTGTTATTGTATTGCTCTAAAGCACTAAGTACATATTATATTTTTTACTATTGAGACGGCATTAACAACGACTCCAAAAGGGCGTGAAATTGAATACAATCTCATTTATAAAGCACGGACCAGCAGGCCTATTCGCTAACTTTTGACAACAATGGTGTTCATCATTTTCATGGTAACTTCAATATTCATTATGGCTTCGGTATAAATGTAAATTTTTAGGATTCCGAACAAAAATTTAAAAACGGAACCCTTATAGGATCACTCGTGCGTCTGTCTGTCCGTCCGTCCGTCTGTCACAGCCGATTTTCTCTGAATCTACTGAACCAAATTAGGTGAAATTTGGTAAGATGGTGTCATCCTATGACCCAAACACGGATGTGCAAAGTAAATAAAGATTTTTTTGAAATAAGGGTCATTTTCAGGGGCCCAATTACAAAATTAAAAAAAAAAGTTTTGCAAACCTTACTGTGTCATATATGAAATGAAAGGGCTCATTATGAGGATCTCATAAATATTTTTTTGTTCGGGTAAAATCACGAAAGAAGGCCAAAATTGACCATTCCCTGATCTCCGAAACTACTGGGCCGAAAATTTTGAAAAAATTACAAAATGTAGTTCATTTCTTGAAGATTACAGGAAAAATAATAATAATTCAATCACTTTGTAAATAAAGTGGTAAACTCACTATAATAAGTTCATCTAGGGAAATAGTTTACTAAAACACCACTAGATAGCGCTAGTCAATTGAATGAAACATTTTTGCACATTGTGCACGGAACCCTCATTGCGCGAGTTAGATTCACACTTGGCCGGTTTTTTTTTATGATATGAAACCGAAATGGATGCTTAAGTGACAATCAAATCGTTGTACACTGAGTTAGCAAATCGGCCTGCCATATGATTGTCGCTCGCGCGCTTCTAGGTACGCTTTTTCAACACATTTTATACAATAAAACGGTGTCAGGTTTTAGGTTTCAAGGTATTGCAGAAATGAAAAATCCTGCTATTTTCTACTCACTTGTGATTTAAGTTACTTCAGAATTTTGTTTATTAACCTTTTTTACTGTAATTATCTTACCATATTACAATACATTGAGCTCATATGTATTATATTTATATATTTATTAAGTTAAGTTTGTTAAGTTTGGTATATATGTGTATTGTATTATTATGTAGTTATAACTTAGGTTAATATTGATTGTTTTTGTTTCATAGGTCTTTTTTTAGGGTTCCGTAGTAAACTAGGTTTCTTATAGTTTCGCCATGTCTGTCTGTCTGTCTGTCTGTCCGTCCGCGGTTTTACTCAGAGACTATAAGTACTAGAAAGCTGTAATTTGGTATGAGTGTGTATATTAATCATGGCAAAAAAGTCGTAGAAAAAAACCTTGAAAAAATATTTTTTTTTGGGTAGCTCCCATACAAGGAAAGTGGGGGAGTAATTTTTTTTCTCTATTTACCCATCGTGTGGGGTATCGTTAAAAAGGTCTTTCAAAAATATTGTGAGGTTAAGAACACCATTTTTCGATTTAGGGATCCGTTTCCGAAATATTTGGTTTTAAAGTGCAAAATTTTGTTAGAGGTACGTGTCCCCCCCCCTCTATCTGCTAAACGGTTATATATGGATACGTGAAAAAAATTACAGCAATAGTATATATACTGAAGTTGAAAGGAAAACTATCAGAGCTGGGTACTAAGAGCAAACTAAAAAGTTATAGGCAACCAACTTATAAAATGTACTGGAAAATGTAAAATTTCATACAATCTTCATTGTTAGATGTTTTTGGTCGTTAGACTGTGAGGTGTGAGTGTAAACAGTGTGAACTCAAAGTTGTCATTCGCAACTACGGAACCCTACACTGCGCGTGGCCCGACACGCACTTGGCCGGTTTTTTATATCTCATACCTCTACCCCACTTAACCCAACTGATGTCTTCTTTCAGATGCCTGGTTTACTGGAAGAGATCCCCTTCAGGCATAAGTCCGCCATCGTGCACATTTTCTTTTACTTTTAAGTTATCTTTTTTATTGTTTGTTGTTTTTATGTATATGTGCAATAAAGTGTTTACAAACAAACAAACAAATACATTGGGGCATTCTTTAAGTTTTTGTGAGCATGAACTGACAGGCCGAGTATGCCACTTTCGCCTACAAGTCGGGCGCGGGCTGACACGCAACATTATTCTGAATTTCGTTGCTAGAAAGGCGCGTAAAATATTTTCTATTTACATAACTTCTTTCATCAAAACGGCAAACGGATTAAGGAATTTAAATAAAATTTGTATGTTAGAATTTTAAACATCTAAACATAATTATATTATATCAGTAGGATGTGATGGGATATGATAGTAAACTAACCTGATCTTTTTTGCATCCTTGTTTGAGAGTCGGAAGCCTTAGAACAATACTTAATAATAACTTAAGTAAATAAAAACTATGAAAATGAGAACTGAATGACCAGAAGCCTTTTTTTTTTAATCTTAGACTATAGGAATAGTTTTCATCGGAGGATATTTCATGCCTATGTCTTTCTACATATTTGCAACTGTTGTTATTTAAGAACCTACAACAATACTTAAACTTTCACAAGCTATTACTGTACCGTTATAAAGGTGTTAATTTAGTTTAGACTTCTTTAGCGCAATGTCTCCCGTGGGCTGCTACTGGAATAATAAAAATGAGAAACTAGACATTTTGCTACAAATAGAGTTGGAATCATCAATTTTTTTATTTTTTTTTTCAATTTAATTATAGTTTACAGCTACAGTGGTCCCAAGCATTGGCTCTTTCTACCCTGTATGTGATAAAGACATGATAAGCTTGTATATAGTATTTTAATCTTAGCAACAAACGATACATTTTGTAATGATGTCATGTTCAGAACGTGTAAGAAAATAAAATATATGACCATTACTGATACATTTTCTACATAAAGCTAATATAATAATAGTACAAGCAATCCTTAAAAATATACGCAGACTTGACAAATCCTATTGTGTATGAAAACTTTTCTAAAGTCAGCTAGTTAAAAATGTTGACAAAACATTGGATAAAAAAGTCTGCAGAGTTCTAAAAACTTAATGAGATGGCTTGTGAGGTGTCATCAAGTATTTTCTCTAAATTGTAATATAAAATTTTGTGAATCGGACATAATATTATAATATTACATTTTTTTTCATTTCCAGACAATAAAACTTAAGCCTGTGCTTTTCAATTTTTGGCCTAATATCAAACTGCTCGATCTGTGCCTAATAAATATAATATTGATAATGTTTTTATAAATTAGTAATAAAATAATAAAACATGTTATTATCTTTTTAATACGCAAAGTTTCTTTCATAATACTGGCAATACTGGCACGCAATATCGGCGATATTGGCCATGCCGTAAGAATAGCAATCAGCTGAGACACGGCTGAGATACTATCTGCATTATTGGCTGGATGACGTGCGCGGACTTAGAATGAGCAACCACCTTCAGATCTACTAGTGTTTCTGTACAGAGGCGCTCAATAGCCCAGCGGGCGTCTTCTTCTTCCTTGCCTTTTTCCCTATTTGGGGTCGGCTCTGTATGTCAACTCTCTCCAAAGTTTCCTGTTACCAACCATATCGGCACTTGCTCCCCGTTCCTTCATATCATTCCTCACACATTCCCTCCACGACTTTCTCGGCCTTCCCTTTCCTTTTTGTCGGGGCACATTTAAGTGTAGCATCCTTTTAGCCAGGTGATCGGCATCCCTTCTCTCGATATGGCCATACCAGGTTAAACGATGGCTCTTTATTTTTTTATTTTTTTCCACTATTGGAGCGACTTTCCGTGTGTATTCAATAAACGTATATGTGCTATGCAATCTTATGTGTGGACAAAAAGAGTTTGTGTGGCCCACACACTACAGAAAAAAAATGAAATTGATGATATTAATAAAAGCTAGTCTATTAATAATATAGTCATTTTAATACGCTACTCAAATTACGCAAAACTGAAACTGTTAAACATCAAACAGATATATGCTTATAACACATGCATACTAATACGAAAAATTATAACTAAAGACATACATACACAAATAACTTTTACCAAGAAAAGACAAGTCTGCGATAGGTTATTACGAAGCGCCAATAACATATACCTGCGTCCTCCAAGAACTAACTACGGAAAAAAGACTATAATTTATGAAGGTGCACAAATATTCAACCAACTCCCGAATAGTGTAAAAGATGCAAAATCAATGTATCAGTTCAAAAAATTGCTTAAAATCCATATAATAAAAAAATATACAATATAATACCTATCAAAATCACAACTGGGTGTATGTACTGTATATATGTATGTGTGTATATGTATGTGTATATATGTATATACATAAATATACTTAAATTAAATACTCCTGAAGTAATAAAACCATACATGTTTAGCTTTTCCTGAATTAATATAGTTAATAATATAAATTATTTTTAACATATTTCAAACTAAATAGATATATAAACACACTTAAGATTTGATATATATAAATAATATACTGACTAAAATATTTATTTATCTCATGCATAAACTAACTACTTAATTAATAGCACAAAAAGTTAATTTTAATACTCATAAACATAGAAAATATAAACACAAAAATTTTATAATATAAACGCATAAATCCGTAATACTACTTAAATTACACAAAATACATATTTATGCCTAAAATAACAAATGCAAGTAGTTATGGAATACATAGATAACTCACCTTACGATAGAAGTGTCGCTTCCAGTGAACGCTAATGCCCTGTCCGTGTTCCGTGTTGTTTACCTATTTATCACAAATGTATATCCATACGCAGTTTTGTCGCTGGCAACTCGCGCGCAGTGTTTATGAGTTTTGTGACGCCTACCTACACTCGCCGATATTTACGAAATATTATATATTATGTTTTACACTCACTTAAGTGAATACCATTGTAATTCTTGTGAGTAAATAAATTCTTTAAACCCAAAGTTTCTTTCATAACACAAGCGATACTGGCATGCAATATCGGCAATATTGGCCATGCCATAAGAATAGCAATCAGCTGAGACACGGCTAAGATACTATCTGCATTATTTGCTGGATGACGTGCGCGGACTTAGAATGAGCAACCGCCTTCAGATCGACTAGTATTTTTATACAAAGGAACTCAATAGCCCAGCGGGATACGTTTACGGGTACGGATACGGGTGTACATTAAATACACGTTGATGTGATCTGCGACCTTACGTGTGGGCAAATAGAGTTTGTGTGGCCTACACTCTACAGTAAAATTGATAATATTAATAAAAGCTAGTTTATAATTAATATAATCTTTTTAATACGCAACTCAAATTACGCAAAATTTCTTTAATATCTATAGTGATAGTGGCACGCAACAATATCGGCGATATTGGCCATGCCGTAAGAATAGTAATCAGCTGAGATACTATCTGTATTATTGAATGGATGACGTGCGCGGACTTAGAATGAGCAACTACCTTTGAACTGATTAGTATTTTTTTACAGAGGAACTCTATAGTCCAACGGGCATGTACATTAACAATACGTATATGTGATTTGTAACCTTACGTGTGAGCAAAGAGAATGTGTGTGGCCTACTCACTCAATACAAAAAAGAAAATGATAACATTTCTTTAAGTTAGGTACATCGTAATTGGTCCTGAATTTCATCTGATTTCTTGGCAACATTGCAGCCACTATTTTCATAAACTGTTATGATACCAACTGCCCATAGAAAAATATCAAAATAATAGAAATTAGCATACGACACACGACATATAAGAGGAAAAACGAGATAGTGTTCACCTGATGGTAAGTGATCACCACTGCCCATGGACGGACAACTGCAACACCAGGGTTATTACAAGAGCGTTGTTACAAGTTACTAGCAGTTTTTCACGCTTAGTAGTTTTTTTGAGTTTCTGTTTGCTTCGGAAGTTTTAATGAGATGCTTCACCCCTCGTCTTCACTAAATAGCAAATGTTTTAAGTTACATCAGATGACTTTAGACGTTCGACACTGATGGGCCTTTGTTATGGCCACTAACTAGAACCAAAAAGCCAAAAAAGATTGGACAAACAAAGCAACACTATTCGTTTTAAAAACCATTAGCAACTTTGTAACAAAGAACGCGGGTACATGAAACTCGCCGACAAATGCATGGTAAATTACTTCTTTAATGTATTGGAAACAGAGTTTTATTTGCAAGAACATTAGTGTAACGAGCCTCAGTTTTCAAACGCTCAATGTTTACGAAGGCTGCCAGTATTTAAAGTGCCCTTTGTAATGTTTATTCTACGAACATAGAGTTCAATTGTCTAATAAAGAAGGGGTGTTCTAGAGAATTTTATGACAAACCTCATTTTGATCATTTTGATTTTATTGTGGACTGTATTTCCTTTTGACATTTTATAAACAGGTATATTCCAGTTGTTATTAGCTTTTATTTTATGCCACTTACACTTACTACACAGCTACAGCTTATTTGTAGCTCTAGACTGTTTAGAAGCATTTTTGCATGTTAAGCAGTCCCGTCGTGGTTCATGCTAGGAATCCACACAAACTGAATGGCGTTAAACGATTCTCGAGCGTGCTTTGAATTTTCAAATTTAAAAAAACTTAGTTTTTATCTTGTTATTTTATTCTTTCACGTTTTAACTTACATTTATACTCACGTAGATCATACAAGATATCATATACCTAAGTACTCGTAGTCATTCTCCCAAATGAAAAGAAAAATATTATATTTATTTATGAATGGAACATAAAGATACAACTGATATGTAGCAGAATAAGTCCTGAACATGGAGAAATATGTACTGTTTACAAGTCCTGAAAATGAAATTTCGCATAAATTCTCAGTTGTTACGAAACTTCGTAGAGTATTTACCGTAGACCCGGTGTAGACGTCTACGGCACTACGCCGCTACGAAGCTACGAAAGCGTAGCGCCATAATTTGTAATACACTGCACGGAGCCAATAACTCAAGTTGGTCGCGAGTGGAAGCAACACAAACTCCCTGAGGATATATTAGGAGAACAATTACCATCGCATTTTAAATAGGGTATTTGAAAAATCGTTGTTTGCTTACGTTTCTGTAGTGGTTTAGTTTTGGCTTGTCTCATCTTTTAGTAAAAATTAGACGACAACACTTGCCAAATGTCAACTTATCATATCTGCAAACATAAATGCTGTGAACCAAATAAGGCGTTGGGTGTAAAAATAATGTTATTTATGCAATAAAACCGTATTTAATCTAATTGTTGAAATCAATCGCGGAAACATTAATTAACAATTTTATCAAATACTAGTTATTGCTCGCGACTGCACAAGTGCACATGTAAATGCCTTTGTAGCAGTTCCCATTGTTCTTTCTATGCTTTAAACTATCTTTATACCAAATTTCATCAAAAACAGTTCAGTGTTTGAGGCTTTAGGAGGTAACAGAAACACAAAGACAAAAAATAAAAATAGTTTTGTGTCACAATCTCGGTTTGAGTTTGTCTCTAGTTGATCCCATATGACTAGTATTTCTGTTAGTTACAGAACTCGCAAATCGTAAAAAAGTGAACTCATAAGTTAAATACTAACCACTTTATACATAAAAAATAACAAAACGCTTATTAAACCTATTTTAGTTAAAATATGTTTTGTCTCGTACTTTCAATATCAAGCATCAGAGCGTGGAATAAAGACAAAACATCATCATCATCATCAGCCTATACTTGTCCACTGCTGGACATAGGCCTCCCCAATTCCAAGACGAAACAAATTTTAACTAAAATAGGTTTAATAAGTGTTTGTTAATTGTTATAAATAAGGGGGTTTAAATACTAATATTGACCAATTTGAAAAAAGAATCCAAAAGCTAGATCTACAAAAATCTATGGAATTATCGAAGTTACTCACAAACTTTCACGAGAATCGATTGATAGCCACACGTCGGACAGATGAGCATTTTTTTATTCAGAATTATGTTGAATCCCACTGCTGGGCTAAGGTAGCTCTCTCTGCTTTTTATTCATCTGATGCGCATACGAAACAAATATTACTCAAACTGAAATGGAGACGTTTTGCACTCAATCGATCAAAAAAGATTGATATACTCTATTTACTTACACATGATAAATATATGCATTGATATTTAACATTTTCAAGTTCATCGGTCCCCCTTTCATACGCGATACGTGCGACCTCGTTTCATAATTATAACAAAACACACAAAGCGTGAATATCATTTTATCGATTCTCAGTGATCAATTTACCAGTATTAACATAAGGTTTCTGAAGCATTATTATAATAATAACTAAGGACTGAATAGGTGACCGCCCATTTTTATGTAGACAGACCGTTAAAGTCAATAACAGTAAAACGGTACTTAGATCTACGTGTATGTACAATTTTATAACGTGAATAAAAACAAATAATTCTATTTTCATTTGAAGGTTTTTGTAGGTAACACTTACAAAAACTGAAAAGATTTTCTTAGGCTTTCACAATGATTTTCAATAAGCCTATTGAATGAAAGCTTATTCTTTTTTTCTTGCGACTGAACCAACGTAAATTATAGGCTGTGGTACTCGCTGATAATGTAAGATTTTTTTAGATCAGTCCCGTTGTTTTCATTACAAACAATTCTAAGTTTCCTTAAAATAATGTAGATCGCATTAAATTTTATGTAACAACGTTTTTAAATAAGTTAATATTTTAACTAAGAATTAGTCAAACACTTAGTTACAACTAAACTATTAACAAAATATACGAGTGTACAAATCAAACAGTTAACATTTTAAATTAGTATTATTACATCTTATGTAGTTGTTCGAAATTCACACGATAAATTAATTCAATGACTTTTCCTAGAGTACATACTTTCGTTATTGGAATATTTTTTATGAAGATAGCCGCATTTGCTCGTCGCTCAATTGTTCCCGTCGTGCGCTCCGCTCCATTCCACCTCTTGAATTATTAATGCGCTCGCAGACATGATACTTTGCGACATCGGCACGTGCAACTAAACTCTATATCTATCTACTTCTACAACTTATTATGTTATTCTAGTTTAAAGCTTGTGGAGGAAGTACTCTAACTGTTTTCATTAAATCTTGGTAGCCCAGTGGGCGCGCACAATGAGGGTACTGAAATGCATTGCTCAAATATATTTTATTCAGTATGTAAAAAAAACCTGTCTAATCCTTCAATGGGTGACTCAGCGTCCGTAAATGTAAACAAATTTTCCTATCATACTTACCGATACTGGAAATTCGAGAAAAAAAATGACATTCCCATTCAGGAGTGTATGTTAGCTAACGAGCATTTCGCTCGTCGCTCAATAGTCCCCGCCGTGCGCTCCGCTCCATTCCAACTCTTGAATTATTAATGCGCTCACAGACATGAAACTTTGCGACATCGGCACGTGCAGCCAAACTCTACTTTCTACTACTACAACTTATTAAGTTATTCTAGTTCAAAAGCTTGTGGATGAAGTACTAAGACTGTTTTCATTAAACATTGGTTAGTCTAGTGGGCACAAGCAATAAGGTTTTTCTAAAATGTTAACCGCCAGATGGCAGCACTGAGGCGTTGACCTCGATAAATGAAAGCTAGCTACAAAATAAGTTCGTGATTTGTGGTATGCGATACTAACTCAACGATACTATATTTTATAACAATACATATATAGATAAACATCTGAACCCCATGTCAATCTGAAAAAACGACCGGAGATAGAACACGGGACCTTTATATCGCAGGCTGATGACAAGCTGCTGTTATTGGATAATATTTGCCGAGCAGAAACAGTTGACACATTATGGCTTAATCATAGCTTACCGGACCAAACACCCCAATGCCACCGGTGCTTATTCCAGAACATCCTTATTGACGGCCTCTGTGACTTACCGCAAGTGCCTTTGCATCGCTGGGTCCTGAATTCGATCCTGAGCGAGCAGGTCAAGATTGGAAACGATCTTTTCAGATTATCTGGGTCTAACATGTTTATCTACATAAAATATAGTTTCTTTGAGTTAGTTTCCTATCACATAAGTTCACAACTAACTGTAGGGTTGACAACTTGTGTCACAATATATCGCATAGATCGCTGAGTAATATGCTCCATACATATAATTATAAAGGTATTTATTAATTTGATATTATTTGGTTAACAACCCCGGTTGTGCTTACCACTTAAATTAGAGACCATCATCATCAGCAGGTCTTTGTTAGTCTCCATTGCAGATGCACGACCCTCTCTGCTACCAGAGCCATGTATTAGCCAGGGCAGTCAGAGGATTTGGCCTATACTCTCCACGCTGGCCAGACGGGTTGAAGAGGAAATTAGGGACCATAAGCGATATTAAATATCTCGAGCTCTTCCAAGCCATAATTCGGAAATCATTTCAAAAATAAGATGGGATTTTATAATGGACTCCATGACACAATACATTATATGGTCTAGTAACAAATTTTGAAATATTATCTCTCACAAAGCAATAAATTCACAACATTGACGTATGAAATATTAATATATCCTATAATAATATTATCAAAAGGATAGATTTTTTGGTTAAAATAAATGTTGTACAGCACAAACTATTTTGCAAACATTTGCAATGTTGTGTTGTGAATGCAAAAACAGTTATGGGACTACTCAGACTCCTAAGGACTTATGAACGCAGCCTTTAACTGTCCACATCTGAATTAGCATGAAATATTAGTTACTAGAAACTTTTGCGATCCATTTGTCCCTTGTAGTGTAAAATTATAACGACGAATTATATTCGGGCTCGAAATGTAATTACTTATTCATTTAAATTTCAGAGAGAATTGAGGCTCTTCATAGTCCTATAATTTGCGTATTTTTATCGCATCTAACACCGTTATATTTCAAAGCTGTTTTATCAAAGCGCCTGTTCTTTGTATTTTTATACAGTAGGTTAAAAAAAACCATGTCCAGTCCTTAAAAGGCGTCTTAGCCTGTCAATATGAACAACTTTTTCTATGAGACTTTTATTAGGAATACGTTGGTCCCGGCTGCCTTCTGGTAGTCGTTAAAGGAACCACGTCAGAGAGTCACTTGTGAGTAAAACGATTACTACGAGTATTACTAGATGGCAGTCGTCGTTACAACTTTGGATACTAGTGTAGAAACACTAATTAATACGTATAGGCTTATAAAATAGCTATCAAAAAAATTTCAATGAAAATTAATCTATGCTCGTAGTAGTCCTAAAGTCATGTACAAGTGCAAATAATTAGACCACATTGATAACAGTTTTCAGTTAAACGTTCAACATTGCAAGGACTCGAGCATAGCGTGCGAAGCAGCAATAATATAAGAACGCTATCGCCGGCTCTCTTCCGAGACGGAAAGTAGGAGCTGTCACCTTCTGTTTGCACACAAATTCTAGCGAGTGTTGTTAAACTTAAGTACTGAAAAAGCAATTTAAAATTGAAAATTTGTGATGAAAATGAATTTACCATAGGTAGGGTTCGAACACACGATTCTTAGGTCTGCGCTCTAAGTGTAAGAATTCGACGCGGTGAGTCGAAGTCACGGTGGTTGGTAGCACACTTAGGGTGCAGACATAAGAATCGTGTAAATATCGAATCCGAATCTTACTTTTTCATCACATATTTTAAGTTTAAATAATATTCCGAGCATTGCAATGCTATTTAAAAACCATTGAGCATTTAATTTTATTGCATCGAAAAAGTTTTTTATTGCTGTTTTTTTCTAACCTTAAAGCCTTAAATTTTTTGTCAAGTGGACTAGTAAGAATTAATTTCTTACCTACTAATCTACTTGATTAAACTTTTAGATGAGCCGGTAGAATCTTATTACTTTTTTGGCGAGTATCGCCTCCCACCAACGTCACTGCCTAGTGACTAACCCACTAAACATGTCCAGATGGGTCGTTTTAGTTGTGTGTTGTGTACACTAGACCAGTGCAAACCATTTTTGGGCAGTGACGAGTTTTTTAGTACTACAATAGTACTAAAAGAACTTATTTCTCCTAAACAAAATATATTGTACTTTAATTTAATTAAGAAATGAAATACGGGCAAAAATTCCACGCGGGCAGCTCGCATTATTCATTTGAACTGCATCTTTGTCTGTGTACTACTAACATCTTACCGACTAGGCCACCGCGTTAGTCGATTCCTGCTCTCGTGGAATATTTCCGCATATCTTATTTCTTAATTTAATAAAATTAAGAAATTCTTAATTTTTAATGAAGTAAAATGTATAGAAATAAGATGTGATAATAATGATTAAAAAAATATTTCGAAACAGAAATTTAATAAAATTATATCAGTATAGCATCGTAAATGTATGAAAACACATTACAAAATAAAATAGATTCTATGTCCTTTGATCGAGAGACGCTGTCGCCAAATGTTTGCTCACATATTGTACCAAGTGCCGTTGAACTTAAGTACTAAAAACGCATCACATTTTACTGCGTCGCTAATGCATTTTATTGTTTGCTGTAAAAATGCACTCTGAATCGCAAATAGGTAAGTCGGCGTTGTGTTACTAGTATTATTTCACTATGTGTTTGTTAAAGGTATGGTATATTCTGCCTGTCCATGTTTTTAGTGTTTTGGACCCAAAGAGTAAAACGGGACACTCTTATTAAGCCTCCGATGTCTGCCCGTCTGTCCGTCCCTCTGCCACAGAGCTATATCTATTAAACCGTAATAGGTACAAACATGAAATTTTCACAGAACGTGTAAATCTATTGTCTCTATAACAACTGACAAGACAAACAAGAAACGTGTTTATATGAACGTTATTTATAGTCAAAAAATATGATAAAGGAATACGGAATCCTTTTTTTGCAACTCCGACTCTCACTTAACCGGTTTTTATTATAAACTGAACGCCCTGATCATCTCACTCGCCTTTGCCATAGCTGGAGTCGGCTCTGCTGTCTACTTTCTTTATTTATTCCTGTCATAAATGTGAACTCTTTATCAGTTTGATTAAATTTATTATTTATTTTCTAAAAAAGTCACCTAAATGTTTACAAAACATAAATACACAATGTTTATCACCTTTAAATGAATATTCGAACCAGCCACACCTTTCAAAGGTTCAGTAAGTACTTAACATTTGTGTAGATACACACAAGTACATAAATAAATTCATGAACACGACTAGTTTCGCTATTCCGTTCAATTTAAAAATGAAAAGCAATATGTGACATACATAAATGGACTGTCAATATTTTAGCAAGTGTATTCATCGGAAAATAGTGTGTCGCTTGAATATGTGTCGCTCGAGCTCAAGTTATGTAAACAAAAATACGTTTTAGAGTTTCATACTGCGATGAAATTCAGCTACGTTTTTATTAATTGCTCACTAAAATGGAAACGATACAAACTGACTCCTACTAAAGATTTTGAATAACATGATATACTTACACAATATTGTTTGACGCATGTTGTATAAAAAAACTTAATTCCTATATATAATTTTTTATAGTACTACACTTGCTTAAAGATTTAAATGATAAACAGCCCTAAATTTGCACCTGCATGCATACATATATAGGAGCCAAATCATAAGTCTACTTCTGGTTACGCCGTAGTCAGGTAAAAACTTTTCTTATTCCTTACAATTTAAGTATAGAAGCTCAGAAGAAAAAGCAGGATAATCTAAATTAAGAATTTGAAGCTTTGAATTATTGTTATATACGAATAAGCTATGATTATAACACACTTTTAAAACAGACGCTATATATCAAGCTATCATTTCATAAAAAAAACCTAGACATGAAATAGACTACACTTCCATGTATTTTGATGTCCGTGAATATTTTATAGGGGTTTTTTAGTGAACAATTTTCGCGTTTACCTCCCCTGCACGATCGACACGTTAGGGCGTCATGTCAATTTACCTTTACGTTGTCTCTCCATTTATTATTTATATGGAAAGTCACATATCCCTTCGTACCTAAGCTCAAAATAGGCAAGATGGAGGCAAAAATGTTTCTTGAGATATGAGAAATACCTAGGTGGGCCGTGTTCTTGATACAGCCGTAAGTTTTGCGAGGATACGCCTATGTACAATTGGAAGCTTGTTTGTTTTGTTTGTTTTTCGTATGTGTAAGTGGCCAACACTGGTGTCAGATTTTTTCAAGCTGCCTTAAGGCATCTGACATAGCTTAACGACTGACATCAACGATGACAGCCGGGACCAACGGCTTAACGTGCCTTCCGAAGCACGGAGGAGCTCGAGATATTTTTATGCCACTTGCGGTCACCCATCTAAGTAGGAAGTGCACCAGGGGTTGCTTAACATACGTAAGCGCTCATAGAGCTCACACCCACTGGATCATCGGGCTCCTCCTGGAAGCTATACTAATATTATAAAGCTGAAGAGTTTGTTTGTTAGTTAGTTTGAACGCGCTTTTAATTACAGGAACTAGAGGACAGATTTCAAAAATTATTTCACCTTTGGATAGGTACGTTATCCTTGAGTGCCTAGCTAGGTATGTACCACGGGCGAAGCCGGGACGAACTGCTAGATGTGTATATTCAGATAATTGGAAGAACGATATGAATTAATAATTCAAACTGAGTTTAATAACTATAGGTCGATGACACGAAAAGTACCTATGGGATATAACGATATAGGTTGACATTTAAATTACTGATGAAAAATAAATTAAGAAATTTATGACATAGTCTGAAGTGAAGTATATAAATATCACGTCTAATAACCTAAAATAAGCTTCTGATCACATAAAAACCCCAATTAAACGCAAAAATAGATGGACCCATGACGAAAGTGAAAACCTACAATAACTTTTGGAAATAGAATTATATTTGTACAGGCTTTATATTAAGATTTCTTATAAGGTAAGGGTTGACATCCATTCAGTAGTTTTTGCATAAAGGAAAAACAAAATAGATGCACATATCATTACATACTTTCACATATAATATAAGTAAGATTTTCTCAAAAACAAGTGGATTTATTAGCAAGAGATACTTAAGATTCCCATGTAAAGCCGAAATCCCATACAAACGTAGTTTGGTTTTAGTTTTACAACAGTTAAGCCAAAATTACAGCGAGTACAAGTTTCGTATCGAAAACTTCTACTCGCTCTAATTTTGTATAAATATTGTTTTTAAAATTGAAATCTGGTTATAAACATCAATATGCCTTATCCGGTCGTATGTACGAAATTTGGTTGAGATTGGCTTAACTGTTGTAAAACTAAAACCAAACTACGTTTGTATGGGATTTCGGCTTTACGTGGGACTCTTAAGAAAGGTTTTCGTTTGTAAAATTGATGTGAAGTCATACTTACGAGTGCAATTGTTATAGTGAAATGTAGCTTTAAGATAGAAGTATATTATCATTAAAAGTATACATTGTATTTTCTCTCTAATGTTTATTGAAAGTTTACCTCTTTTAAAGGATATCCATTTGCAGCACGCTTTAAAAAAAACTTATAAAGATGCTATTCCGTAATGCATATGCGATGAAAGTGTTTCTGTGTCAATTTGAAAGCTTCTCACTCTAAGAACGGTTCCCCTTTTACGTAACGTATACGACATTTTTACGACGCCTGCATACAGAAATGATACATGGCGTCCCCACGACGCAAAACAAACTCGGACAGTTGGCAACTCGGAAAATATAATAAAATAACTGTACAGTGTTTTGTTTTTAAAGAAGAATAAACAAAAATTTATTTGGAGCCACCTACAAATGCAAATTACATATAAACTATTCAGAAGTTACACCTACACATCAAGTTCTTAAAGAGTGAAGCACCAAAAAGTGACTAAGTACTCAGCAAAGGCCATGATGCAAATGGTATCACACTTTGATCTTCCGTTGCAAGGTTTTTACTAAGACCTTTTTAGTTAAGTATTTTATGTAATAATCTTTTTAGTTGTGGATGTAAATACTAAGCTGCCATTTAAGTAATGCTTTCGCTCAAAGGGATTAAGTACCTTAAATAAAGAGGCAATAAATATGTTAAAGGTGATAAATAGAAACTACCATGAATAAATAAAACTTGCTATCGTTAAAAACAAGAAAGAAAATAATCGAATGGAGCACTTTTACGAGCATCGATATAAATAAATGATAAAGGCATTTCGTCGGCACAAAACAAGCTTAACAATTGGAAACTCTTACTTAAATGGTAGCAAAATAACTTCAAATATTACTCTTTATTATGTTAATTGTAAGTTAAGTTAACCAAATGGTCAGTAGCAGCATTGTTATCACTAGTTTCACTAGGTAGCAGACTTATTTAGACGGGTCATAAAAGTGCTCCATTAATAGTATGAATTATTGATAGACCAGAGAAGAGCGCACATAGTCATATTTTTTTTAATTTTACCAAGTAGCTACCTATTAGCTATGGGAAGGCTGGGTATCCTTGCTCAGTCCCTTACAATCTAGTCTAATACTAATCACGGGTTTCCGATCAGTAGTACTAGGTACCTAGTGAAGTAGTGAATATATGGAATTCCATTCCTATCCGGGGGCAGTCACCTTTCAATATTTATTTTATTTTATTATTAATTGAAAATCATCATGTAAAAAATTAAAACATTTGGCAGTTAAATAGACTTTTAGATAACATCTCAAAATGGTATGTAATTGTTAAATCCGAATTTATTTCATAGAATACAAGCGCAAGACAAACTTGGACAGTTAGAAACTCTGGCACGCTAACAA
The DNA here is from genome assembly GCA_963082605.1 of Rhodophaea formosa. Lineage (NCBI taxonomy): Eukaryota > Metazoa > Arthropoda > Insecta > Lepidoptera > Pyralidae > Rhodophaea > Rhodophaea formosa. The sequence continues at coordinate 8,853,039 of OY720213.1, read as the reverse complement.
AATAACTCTACAGTGCATTTCCTATAAGTTACGGTGATACACGGACGTAGGCATACGGAGTACGAGTACTAATGGCAGTTGGAGCAAAGTTCGTTGAAAGCAATACATCATTCTATACAGAATATTACGTCGATCTGAATAGCTACAGTACTACTTGTTTGAGTGATAAATTGATGAGGTTTCGCAACGAAAATTATAGTTGTCGAGCAATCTCATGAGAAGAACTAGAAAGCTCTGTGGGTGTTGGCATTATTAGCGCTAAAAGCCTTCAGTACCCGCGCAAAGTTTGAAGAGCTCCGTGGCGCAGCGATCAAAATAATCTTTTACAGATTGACCTGGGTCTTGGATGTTTATCTATATATGTATTTGTTATAAAATATAGTATCGTTGAGTTAGTATCCCATAACACAAGTCTTTCTTCAGAACTTACTTTGGGGCTAACTGAATCTGTGTGATGTCCGTATATACTTATTTATTTATTCGTACTCATCTACTATATACATAAAAGTACGGAGTAAGTACAATTACAATTTTAATTATGTATTTTACCTTCAAATAAGTTCCTTTTTTGTAGTAACGCTGGTTTAGTAGGAGAGTGAAAACAAGACAGCTTCGTCTCATTTCTTCAATGAACATACGTACTGTCACGTCTTTTTCCCATGCGGGGTAGACATAACTCAAGACTGTAAGACCTAAAGCCACGTTTAGCGTGGTGGTGGGCGTGGAGATGGAAAACAGAAGCAGAATAGTGGTGGGTTGCTAGCCGCAACGCCTATTATCATGATTCCTTATATTTTTGCCCATTCCCTCGATCGACTTTTACAATTATAGTGAGTAAAGAAGCAGATGGTACATTCTATGTTTTTTCTTTTTTTACTTACTTTTACTCCCAGACCAGCGTGGAAGTAAGACGGGTTTCTTCAATAAAATGAACGAAAAAGTAGATTAATGTAAAAGATAAAAATATTTTTTGTTGATCTTTGCTGTAAGTCTTTATTTGTCTATTGGTAATTTTTGACAATAATCAAAATTAATTTTAAGTGCGCAGACCATGAGCTCATTAGCATTCCAGTTAAGTCTAGATAAGCTGTCGATCGCACACACTGTGTATTTCAGCAGCTTTTGTAACGAACTGAACATGTCTGTAATAGGCATGATTTCAGTAACCTACTCCGTCAAATAAATAAATAAATAAATAAATATATAGGGACATATCACACAAATTGAGCTAGCCCCACAGTAAGTTGTGAACTTGTGTCGCAGGATACTAACTCAACGATACTATATTTTATAATATATACTTATATAGATAAACATCCAAGACCCAGGTCAATATGAAAAAGATCTTTTTCCATCTTGACCTGACCGGGGATCGAACCCGGGACCCCCGTGTCGCAGGCTAGCGTGTTGACCGCTGCGCCACGGAGCTCGACGCTATTTGCTTTGTAGTTTCTGAGTTGTATAACATATTTTTAATAGATGTTTTATTTAGTCGACATTAAAATTCATTTTCACGAAACATGTTTTTGAGTGCACTAGCAGTAAAATTCGTATGTTGTGACGGTAACTTTAGAACTGTGATTAATAGTTTTTTTTAAACTTATGTTTATTATAGTAATGAAAATGACGGCTGCTTGAAAGCTTGTTGTTGTTTTTTGTGTGTGTGTAACTGGCCAACAGTCAGATGGATGGTCATATTTTTCGAGCTGCCTTAAGGTATCTGACATTGCTTAAAGAAATCTTTAATTTTATGAATTTTGATGTATTAGTATGTTACAGGGTTTTAGGGGTGAAACTTCAATTTAACTTCTCGTTGGTAACTTATTTGGATAACCCAAGATAATTAACAGAAGGTGGGTCGCCTAAGAACTCAATTTTTGAACAGGCCAACGATAAATAACATGGGATATTTAAAATGACCGATCGTTACTTTTATTTCAAAATAATATTTCGCTATATATTCGATAGACAAAGTTTTAAAGTACGTTAGCCTGAGCAAGCCCTTCTTCTAATAACATATGAACCTATATTGAATGAGTAACAATTTGTGCAGAACTAAAACAAAAGCCACGCATCAAAAACTGAATTAACATGCTGTTTTAGTTAGAACTATAATAGTCTAAGCGCGCTAACGGTTTGTTTTTTCAAAGTTTAATTTTCGAAACAGTTTGATATGTTCATTGCACAATCAAACTCAAATTATTACTAGTCAAACTACTAAACTCTAACTAGTCCATAATTGGGTGCTCATGTGCGCCATTCCAGCTTGTTTTTGCTCTTATATTAATGCAATTTGTGGCGATGCAACTCATATTATATGACGCCATAATATTAGCTCGTTGTTGTTGGATTTACAACTGAAAATTGCTCATTTCAATTTTATTATACGAGTTAAAACAAATTTTGCTCAAAGACAGTTCGTTCATTAATATATGTTTTAAACTTTCTACAACGCTTTAATATACATTTAAATACCTATAAATAAAAAATAAGTTTCTTTATAACTTATTTGATATGCTGTTTTCAAACTCAAAGTGCAGTCCATAATTGGTGCTCGTATACGGCATTGCAGCTCGTCATTCCTCCAACATGAACACAATTTGTGGCGATGCATCTTATGTCAAACTCGTTTGTATGACGCCATTATATTAGCTCGTTATTGTTGGATTTACTCATAGATATCAGAATAGTCGATTTACCGCTAGAAATTTATCTTACAAGTCTCTCGTTAATACACTCTTACAAGTTCTGATAAAAGGTAGGTAGTTCATTTAATTGATAATGGGTCAAACTATATAAAACGCTTTAATTTACATAAAAAATACCTGTAAATGATAAACTAAGTTTCTTCAAAACTTATTTTAGTTCGGATTTACTGTTTAAGACCGGATTTATGAATCAATCTTTCTCAAAATTACGTTTTAGTTTTTAAACAGATTACGGTGTTCATGGCTCATTCAAACACAAATTGTAGTCCATAATAAGTGCTCATGTGCGCAATTCCAGCTTGTTGTTGCTCTTATATTAATGCAATTTGTGGCGATGCATCTCATGTCATACTAGTTTGTACTACGCCATAACATTAGCTCGTTGTTGTTGGATTTACAGCTGGTAGCTCATTTGCATATACACTATTACAAATTGTGATAATAGGGAGCTCATTTAATAAAAATATGTTTTAAACATTCTGTAATCTTTCAATATACATTTAAATGCCTAATAATGATAAAATAAGATTCTTTATAACTTATTTGATATGCTGTTTTTAAAGTTCAAAGTGTAGTCTACAATTGGTGCTCGTATACAGCATTACAGCTCGTTATTCCTCTAACATGAACACAATTTGTGGCGATGCATCTCATGTCAAACTCGTTTGTACGACTCCATAAATTAGTTCGTTGTTTTGATAAAAGCCATTTCAAATAAAAAATATATTTTTTGTATTTTATGTAACGTTATTAATAAAAATACCTATAAATCCAATCAATCAATATGCAAAAGCCCGTTAATTGTGTTCATAGACATATAAGCATTATAATTTACATAATAGTTGCTTAGCTTTATATAAGAGTTGTATTGGTTTTCAAATAGAATATATTATAAAATAAGTTTCTTTTTAACCTATTTATTATGCTGTTTAGGTCAGATTTATGAGTCAAGCTTTTCAAAGTTTAGTTTAAGTTGCTAAACAGATTGTGTTCACATATTCAAAGTGTAATCCACAAATGGAGCTCGCATATGCCATTCCAGCTGTTTATTCCTCTACATTAATACAATTTGTGGTGATGTCGCTCATGTCAAACTAGTTTCATATCACTCCACAATTAATATTGTCACTGGAAAGTGCTCATGCCCTAAATTAAACGAGGACAATCTCTCTCTCTTTCTCTCTTTACTCTCTCATACGAGCGTGTTCCCGGTGGCATCCTCTGCTAGAATGCTTTGGAGCCCAGGGTCTGCTTCCCGGCTTTTTTTCTCCACTTAGCACTGTGTCTGTCTTTAATAAAATTCCGAATAAAAAAAATAGGAAAAAATGTCATTCAAAAAGTCCATAAGATCAAAAATTTTAATAAAAACTATTCATTTAATTTCATTTCCTTACTTGAGAGTCCATATCATCCTGAACAACATCAAGCCCTTCTAAAGTCAAGCATTTTTTGGGATTTCCCCTTCTGCCAGGGCCCGGTTGTGGCGCCATAGCTAGACATTTGTTTTCTATGACATTTACTGGTTTACGCAAGACGTGGTCGTGCCAGCGTAGACGGCTTTCCTGCGGTTTGTCTGCTACTCGTATATCACGGATGTGGAGGCTGCCGCGAATTCAGGAGTTTCACACACAGTCTTTCCGCGAAAATCCACACAGGGACAATATCTTAGGTAAAAGATAGTCCGTCCAATAAATGTTCAAGATTCAAGATTCAATCGTTTATTTAATATAGGTTTCTTTGAACACTTTTTTTTTGCACACACACACTGAATTTGTGTGGCAGCAACCTCCCTGGCTGCGATCAGTCGGAGTCTGGGTTTCAATATTATGTCACCATTCATGCAATATGATGTAGCAAAATATTTGTAGCCAGCGGCCTGCCTGGCGTCAGCTTCTTGGGTATTCATGGAAACACGAGTACAAAACAGTTTACTTGCATAATTTCTGAATCACGTTTATTATTTAATACTTTTTGGAAAACAATTACAATAACAAAGAGTAAACGTTTGATACAAATATTTATGCGATTAGATTTAGCCCTCATAACTTCAAAAGACTTGTTAAGTACGTGATTGAAAATTAATGAAACAGATAAAGGATAAAAGTTGAATATTTCATAGCAGCATTTATTTTCATATTATCGCAAATTGATATGATTATTCATTTTCTATCTAGTTTTCATGAATGAATTAATAAATATATCGCGACAACACACAGATTAAGCTAGACCCATAGAAAGTTGAGAATTTGTGTCGTATAAAGTTGAGAATTTGTGTCGATACGAACTCAACGATAGTTTTTTTTATTACGTATTGAATTGGACATTTGTCTCCCATCTCACTTGATGGTAAGTGACCATGAAAACGAGGATTTCACATAATATATAACATGTGAACTAAGAAGGTCCTTAATAACCTTGTGATCACAAAACACTTCTGTGTGATGACTTTGTATTGACAATAACTTAGAGAGACATCAACTGCACGAAACTTAAGATTAATCTTAGTTTAAATGCTTTTAATAAAAAAATCAATGATGTTCACAATTTCATTGTTGCAAAATTTTAACAAGAAAGAAATTTAGAACCCCAATGATGTTTGAAATTGGTCTTAGTGTTAATGTATTAAAGTTAACTTTAAAACATCAATAACAACTCCATGTTAAATGTTTTTAAGTTAACTTTAAAACATTTACACTGAGATAAAAACAACAATTAAATTTGGAACATCACCAATTACAACTTAACAAAATCATTTAAAGTCATATCAATCATAAGTTTCGAGCTGTCGATACCTCCACAAGTTAAGCCTGCTCCACACTCTCGTCGAGAGGTTTCGTTCTCGGTATTCGCCGAAACAAGACGAAATCGGGAACAGCTCTCTACACTCGCGCAGTTGTCTGTTTGAGGACGTTGAAGATGGACGTTGAAACTACTGCGGCCTTATAGCATTATGTCTTGCAGCGTATTATACTTCTTACAACGAGAAAAATAGTTATTAAAAGGCGTTAAAAAAGACAAAATACCGCCACCATGGAGACTACACGAATATAGCCGAGACTTGCCAAATACTCTCGTATTCGCCTCCACATTCTCGTAATCGCTTATTCTCGTGTAGTTTTGCCGAGAGTGTGGAGCGGGGTTTATTATTTACAGAAAGACATTACGAGATTATTGAGAATTCGAAGTGTCTCTGTTTCAACTGGTGCAAAATGTCTTTAAAACAAATGGATTATTGGAAAATAAAAAATCTCGATTGCCTTTCTGACAGTTTACGTCCTCCATATTAAATTTTTTGCTAACGTCACTTAGCCTACAAAACTCCGGGGATGAATCACCTCACACTTCAATATCGGTCAAGCCGTTTAGACTGCAGGATACAACAATTTAACAGACATACTTACAAACATACATACGTATCGAGGGAATGGGCGTAAGGAATCATGCCCATAGGCGATGCGAATAGGTAACAACCCATTTCTATTTTGATGGCGTTGTCCACCTACAATCTAACCAACATGCTAAACGTGGCCTTCAGGTTTTATAGCCTACCTAGGCTCTGTCTACCGTGCAAGGGAAAAGACATGATAGTATGTATGTATACATACATATTCGCGATGACATGACCCTCCTTTTGTGTGGACCAGTTGGTTAAAAACGTAAAATGTTACAGGTAAAGCGTGCCATATGTAAGCTCTTAGCAGCTTATTCGATGGATCGATACCCGTTTGCGGTCCTAACGCCCCATAAATTATTCGATGCTATCGCAAATGTCATTCTATATTTTACGTTTCACGATATTTATGAGCGAAAGTACAGCACTTAGTATTTTTACGACGGTGAAATAAGTTGTAAGTACAATTTGGAAGATGGTTCTGCATTATTGAGGAAATATTGCCATTTATTCTTTGAATATCTTGTTTTGTGTTATTTAGAAGTAAAACGCGTTTTTCAAAAAAAGACGATTTCAATTCTTTTGTAAGTAAGTATAAATTACTCGATCGGTTTATACCGATCATGTTATTTTTACTAGCGCAACTAAATTTAATGATAATGACATTTTGTTGATTACTACTAATTCGATACGTAAGAGTAGGTAAAAATCTCCGTAAAGAGGTGAAAGATATACTTATTAAATTAGTAGTGGAAGACAGTGTAGAAATACTGCGTCTCAAGAACCTGTACATACGATTTTTCACACATTATGTTATCAGTGCTTGCTACTGCGATATATTGTACCCATGCAGATACGTTAATTTAGTTTGTCAAATTTTACTGTCTGTTACATGTCAGAAATGGCTAATGAGTGATACCTGGTGATCTAAATTTTATACAATCCACCTATTGTATCTTTTAAAGCAATAAAGCCTATCATTCTTATCATTCATTATTCACTAAACTAATTTGAACTAAAATAAAATATAGGCTAGCGCATACATAGGCTAGCTCATTATAAATGAAAAACTTAATTAAGATCATTCAAACCGGCAAACCAGTTTATATGCAACAAAAACAAACAAATATTCTAGAACACAACGTTTCTTTGAATTTAACCACCATACATGCTTATCTATGTGACTTTTGTACGAGCGGTGGATAGTGAAAATATAGCTATAAAAAAATTCGTGTGTTGAAAATTAAAAAGTAGGAACATTTTTCTACTCGTAACTTTGCGGTTACTAATACCAGACTGATTCAAAATCTGGCAAAATTTTGATCTTGTTATCAGGATTGCTACTAGAATATGAAATCGTAAGAAATATAAGCTCCTACAAAAAACATTTGTCAACAGTCAACTATTTTGAAGTCCATCCAGCAGGACATCGGGTTTTAATATTTTGATAAGACAACTCTTGTATTTCTCTCTCTTGTTTATTGTGAGCCAAGTAAACGACACATCAGTCCACGTACATAAATTCTGATATCGATCACCAATTACTATTTTTTCCTATTGTGCATTCTGTTAGGATTTTAAGTCTGAGATTATTACCAGGAGCTATTGCTGAACCATATGCTCAAGCATATGGTTCAACAATTAGAATACGGAATATTCTATTACGACACAAAAAAAACATCTACTAATTTTCTTACTCTTTCTGGAAAGTGCATATCTTAGACTCAACACGTTTTGAGTAAAACGATCTAAATACATTTAATACAACTTAGTTTCAAGGTCATTAGGACCATGATATATACCCACCCCTACTTCAAACACTAAAATTATGAAGTCGTTTCGATTCCTAATGGGTCTTTAAAAATTCCTCATTTTCTTCGATTTATGGTGGGGGCAGGCGGAATCTGTGTAGTACAAAATTACAACATTCTTACGTTTTTAATGAAAAAGAGAAAAGAATGTTGGTTTTATGGTTACACCGGGCTCCTGTCGGTTTATAGCGGAGGGGAAGGGGGCTTTTAATGTGCACTAATGCCGTAAGTTAAAGAATTACGGTTGGCACTCACGAAGTGGGCGTTCCCCTGAGAGTAGGTTAAAGTTTACTTTTTATGAATACTCTGTGGCTATTTACCGAAGAGTTGTGTTGAAACTAACTGTATACCTACGTATTGAACGGTGACTTTATTCCGCGCGTAGCTTGTTACCTATCGCCGCTTGTGCTTGCTTTATTTTCACTTTTTTATTCTTCTCTGTTCTATCTATTTCCTTCTGACTTTTGTGCTTGTGAGTGTATCCTCAATATACGAGTTTTGCCTACTACGGACTTTATCATTGAAGCCTACTCCTGCACACAACTCAACATTGGTGAGCTAGCGCCCGATAACTTATCGCAATTGTAGTTATTTAAACTTTGTTTGTATTTGTTTTTTTTTTTTTATTCATTTGAGTTGTAGTATGAATATTGCGTTACTGATAAAAATATATAGTTATTTATATTGCGAAAGGTCAAGAAAGGGATCGTTCCAATTTATTTAGACGTAGGACTAGTTAGTGTTTTGTTAAAATGTGATGTCTGGCTTTTAATAAAATAACTTACCTTGAATAACAGTGTCATTTTATTGCTTAAAAGTGACCACTGCTTTGAACATGTTAGTCAAAATATTCGACTTGTATCTGATGGAGACGGGTTGAAATCTATCACGCTCTTTTCACGCAAAACACACTTTTGAGTGGTCATTCCTGAAATATGTGTCAAGGTAATTCTTATCGACTTTAAGTAAAGATAAATACATTAGCGTAACCTTTGCGTTCTCAGAGTATGTCCACCAGTGTTTTTCTAGGTGTCATCGTTATAATCTCCCAGATGCCTATAAGCAGCTTGAATTATTGAGTTCAACGTGGTCAGAAACATCCGACGAAGCTATAATAAGATATTCTAAAATGCAATTGAAAGAAGAGAATTATTGTAATTCGTTAATATAAATAAAGTTAATTAATGATTTATAACAACCTTTCCAGGAGACTTGTTACAAAAATATTTTCCGTTATCAATCGGACGAAAGTAAAGCCAGTTAATTACGGCCTCAAATCAGAAAATCACAAACAAGAGAATTTGCAGCGTTTCCATGATTCACCTCGAGGTCGCTTTATTCAGATATCTCTTTGTTTTATTTAACCCATTTATTTGGAACCTGCAAAAAAATTCAGGAACCAGCTTCCGCATATCTATAGTAGTTTAAACGTGGATATCAAAATTGTTTAGGGACTCTATTTTAAAGTTCTTCTGATGGTCCCGGGTTCGATCCCCGGTCAGGTCAAGATGGAAAATTATCGTTTTCAGATTGACCTGGGTCTTGGATGTTTATCTAATAATTATCTATTATAAAATATAGTATCGTTGAGTTAGTATCCCATAACACAACTCTCGAACTTTCTTTGGGGCCTACTCAATTTGTGTGATTTTTCCGTATATATTTATTTATTTATTCTTCTTCTGCTTGATAATATGACTTCCACCGAGGTTGCGGTGGTTCTGCCAATGTCCAATTTAATGCCATACAAAATGTCGACGTTGTTCGGTATACAATTTTAACAAGTAGCAATCAAAGTTGGCGTAGGTCCTCTGAATGCTTGATGGAACTTCTTGGAATAAATATACATTTATTCCCATACGAGTCCATATCATCATATTGATCCAAACATATACAGTTTGGTGTTATAAATGCTCGTATTTATGATCAATAAATGAAAAAGTCCAAGTCGAATGTCATATGCACTCGTTCTCGTTCATGGATGTCGTAGAAGGTGACTTAGGAAACACAAGCTAAACAAAGCTTATAAACATCAAGAGACCTCTCTCCATCCATCTGGGCAGCTTGGAGAGTGTACGCTAAATCCTTTGACTGCTCTGGCGAATATTTGGCTCTGTTAGCATAAAGAGGGACGTGCTCCTGCAGTGGAGAATAAAAAAGACTTCATGATGATGATGGTGAACCTAGCTGGATTGAAATATCGGAACCTTAAAAAAAAACACAATCACGGTAAATATTACGATATGTTTCATTTTAATTAGTTTACATTGGTTCAAAACAAACAAGAAAAAATAAATAAAAGTAAAAGTATGTTAAACCGGTAATATACTTTTATTTTTTGCATTAACAGCGAATCATATATGCATAATATATTCTCCGTGGTCGTAAAAGTTTATCGCATATTCAGAATCGCCTGTTAACCAATAATTAACAACATGGGCCTTATTATGAAAATAGCCGCCATATAGCGATCATATTGCACGAGCGTTCTTCAATCCATTATGTGCTGCCATGAAATGAGTTACAATGTAAAAAAAACTAAATTCGAGTTAAACTTGCGTGGAAAGGATTCCGTGCGGTGCCAAAGTCAAAGTTTTTATTTAATTGAATAGCGCTATCTAGTGGTGTTTTAGTAAACTATTTTCCGAAAATGAACGTAATATATTGAGTTTTCCACTTTATTTTAATTTGCTGTTACCCGCGGCTTCGCCCGCGTGATATATAGCCTATGTCCTTCTCAGTACCCTAACCTATGTGTATGCAAAATTTCGCGATGATCGGTTCAGTAGATACGGCGTGAAAGCGTAACAAACAAACTCACTTTCGCATTTATAATATTAAGTTAGGATTAGGACTAGCAGTCCTCCCCGGCTGCGTTTGGCCATGAATTATACCTTTAAACCTTGTTCATTAATCGGTCTATTTATTGGTGAAAACCGCATTAAAATCCGTGCACTTATTTTGAGTTTATCGCAAACTGGCAGACAGACAGACAGACGCGGCAGAGGACTTTATCTTAGTTATGTAGGTTACCCAAAAATTAACAAAATGGGACTTGTTATGAAAATAGCCGCCATATAGCGATCATATTACACGAGCGTTCGTCAATCCATTATGTGTTGCCATGAAATATGTTACAATGTTAAAAATCGGCTAAATTCGAGTTGAACTCGCGTGGAGAGGGTTCCGTCATATGTTTTTATTCAATGACTAGCGCTATCTTGTTGTGTATAAGTAAACTAATCATATTGATTTTTCCGCTTTTCTTCAATCGATGGAATTCTTTTAAGTTTTCTTTTAATCTATAAGGAATTTTTTTTTTATAATTTTAAAATTTTTGATTATGGTTAATGATTCGTCTTCTTTAATGAATTAAATTACAATTATTTATTTGACAATTTTTTTTTTTTTTACCTAGCCTATCGATGTTATGTCCCACTGCTGGGCAAAGGCCTCCCCCTTATTTTTCCATTATTTTTTCCATTTCCTTATTTTTTTTTTTTTTATTTGCCAATAGTAACAAAAATTCTTCTCATAACGAGTCCTTCCATACCACCAAATTTCACCTGATTTAGTGCAATAGATGCGGAGCAAAGAGCAAACGAACAGACTTTTTCTGCTTTTTTTTTTATTTATTTTTGTACGGAATCCTAAAAAGTAATTTGAGTAAAAAGTAATTTGACACTTTTGATGATATTGGAAATCATAGTACTAAGTATATATTTTGGATACTTTCACGTAGATTCATAAGTTACTACGCACAGTAAATTTTTTAATATATTGTAACGTGTTAAACCGCGGAAAATTTACTCATGACATGAAAGTTTAAAATGTATAGAACAGGACAATATCAAAGTTTATTTTTTGCATTGTATAAATATCGCAGTAAAACTTATACTCGTAACCAAGACTCAGGCCTAAATTTAGAAGTGTTTAATATTCTTTCATGATACCACATTTTATTGTAAAATATATTGACGATTACGGTTGTTAGGTTGTTAGTTTTATACTATGTAAATTGCGAACTTTGGTGCCAGAATTTTCAAGCTTGTAACATTATATGTATCTATAGTTGAATAAGTGAATATATTATTTAAAAAAGTTGCGCTATGGAAAGATCTTCCAAAAATAGATTTATTACTTTCTGGCCACGCCGCAGACTTTATTAAATTTCTCGCAAACCTTTGTCGTATATTTTTTTCTACATGACGTACAATAATGAAGCCATTTTGAACATCTCATTTCGCTTTAAATCACATCGGTGGCGTGGCCAGGAAATATCACACAAAAATAGGCTCATCAGACAAAAAAAAGGGTATTAAACCAATAACCCTTTCAGGTATAAAAGTTAGGTCACATATTTTAAGATTATATCATTAAAACTAACGAGAGATAAAGACATTATATGTATATATCAACGGGTCACTCACGTGCTATTTGTCGGGATTGCCGACTATAGTTTCGGACTCGTCAGGAGCCCATTTTCAAGGCGAGTGCGGGACGCGCGGCGGTGGATCGGGCGATGGCGCAGGAAGTCGGCAATCCCGACAAATAGCACGTGAGTGACCCGTTGATATATACAATATTTTAAGATGTTTTGAAAATGCTCCGCTGATATCCGAGCTTTGTGACGTCACGAGCAATGATTTTTCACGCGAGGCGTGAGAACTTCAGTCTATAATTGCTTCATAATAAAGTTGATTCGACTACTGTTAGTGTAAAATTGTATTTCAAGATTTTCATTGAGAATTTAGGAATTGAAATGATAGTTAAAGTGTCTTTTACAGTTTTTTCTGTTTGATATACGAGTACGATTTGATTGATATTGATGATTGATATTATGTGAAAGTCAAACTTGACTCACTGACTTATTTATCGACGCAGAGCCGAAACTACTGCACCTAGAAACTTGATTTTTTTAGTACAGAGGTTTCTTTTATAATGTAAGTGAGTACTTGGAAAGAATTTTTAGAAATTCCACCATTCGAAGGGTGAAATTTTCGCGGACGAAGTTGCGGGAAATTTGCTTGTTTTTTTATACTATTGTGTAGGCAAACAGGAAAACTGGCTACTGCATCGGCCTCAATATATAACCTCAACCTATCTCAACAACAGTCCAATATTGGTAGACGTTTTCGTTCAGAACTAAATCTCAAAATAACAAATCCATTGACGCAATATGGCGGAAGTGTCGTTAGCGCTAACCGGATATGGGCCATGTTTTTGGGCGTTTCGGCTAATGGGGCCACCGAGGGATTATTAATGGATAGGTACTTACTTTCGGATACGTACTTACTTGGGTACGTGTACTTAAGTGAGAAAATCTCTAAAACTTGCCTTACTTGATGATTAGTTACAGGAATATAAAATAATAAATAAATTACACGTGTAGTATAAATATTTGTGTACTAAGCATTATTTAGTCATCTTGTCCCAAAATAGGGGGTGTTGGGCTAAGTTGACTAAATAATGCTTAAAGTATACAAATATTTACTGCAATCGAATACGATATAATTTCAACTGTAAAGAAAGGATATAGATTACGAGTAGGTAATACTTACTATGATTGAGGATTTAAATTAAGCATGTCATAATTCTAAAAGAAGATTCTAAGAAAATACCCTACAATTATAAGTGGTAGAGGGGCATTCATTTTGAGATAAACCAATCTCTGAAATGAATCAAAATAATAAGCAGAGTTCATTTGCAAATTTAAAAACATCTCGAAACAAAGCTTAACTGGGTAAGTTGAGAGTTGGCGGGGATATTATAAATTAATTAACAGCAGGCCGGACTCTCAATTACGAGTATTTAAGATTGTGCGGCGCCGATTCCATGGGCGAGTTGCCAAGGCCTAGGCACGCCGTTTTAATAATTAAGTCTTGCTCAGTAATTGTAGTGTACAGTTCAAGCTGCAAGAAGTACACTTACAATCTATAACTATTATAAAGACGAAAGTAATTGAGGTTGTTTCACCTCAAAATGAAGTATTTTTCCGAAGAAATTTTTATTTTTGCTAGGGAATGAAGGCGAAAGGTATTTCCAACAAAGTGTATTTATTTTTACAAAAATTTAATGCTGATTTGCAAGGAAAGGAATCTATTATCAAGACTTTGATATATTTTTCTAAGAATGAGACAATACCCTACGATTATAACTGGATGAGGGATATTCATTTTGAGATAAGCCAATCTCCAAAATGAATCAAAATAATAAGCTTCTTGTTTAAAGAGTTCATTTGCAAATTTAAAAACATCTCGAAACAAAGCTTAACTGTGGAAGTTGAGAGTTGGCGGGGATATTATAAATTAATTAACAGCGGGCCGGACTCTCAATTACGAGTATTTAAGATTGTGCGGCGCTGATTCCATGGGTGAGTTGCCAAGGCCTAGGCACGCCGTTTTAATAATTAAGTCTTGCTCAGTAATTGTAGTGTACAGTTCAAGCTGCAAGAAGTACACTTAAAATCTATAACTATTATAAAGCCGAAAGTAATTGAGGTTGTTTCACCTCAAAATGAAGTATTTTTCCGAAGATATTTTGTATTGTTGCTAGGGAATGAGAGCGAAAGGTATTTCCACCAAAGTGTATTTATTTTTATTTAAAATTTAATGTTGACTTGCAAGGAAAGGAATCTATTATCAAGACTTTGATATATTTTTCTAAGAATGAGACAATACCCTACGATTATAACTGGATAAGGGATATTCATTTTGAGATAAGCCAATCTCTGAAATGAATCAAAATAATAAGCTTCTTGTTCTCAGAGTTCATTTGCAAATTTAAAAACATTTCAAACAAAGCTTAACTGGAGAAGTTGAGAGTTGGCGGGGATATTATAAATTAATTAACAGCGGGCCGGACTCTCAATTACGAGTATTTAAGATTGTGCGGCGCCGATTCCATGGGCGAGTTGCCAAGGCCTAGGCACGTCGTTTTAATAATTAAGTCTTACTCAGCAATTGTAGTATGCAGTTCAAGCTGCAAGAAGTATTGTAACTCAGCCAGTCGCATTGTAACTCAACAGACTGATACGTTACCAAACCTGGAAAGCTTACAACCTTTTCTCACTTACAGCACTGAACTTATCGTCATGAAATTTTGCGTACATGTTTTCAGAGATAGGGGGAAGGACATGAGGTTGTTTCACCGCGAAATCAAGTCCTAAGTGATTCACACACAAAATTATGGCTTGTTTTATTGCGAGGTAGGTATCCTTTTTACAACTGCTACTTATTATACCTTGTGTAGTAGTAATTAAAAGATATTTAGGAGGTGCACATGTGCTCGCGAACTGAAGACAGCGCCCCTAGCGTTAAAATAGCTGGAACTAATATGGTGACGTCACTGGTATACATTTTGGTCGCAGTTCTACGTCGCTTTGAGTAATTCCTCTATGATGTTTATTTCGTGGATTGGACTATAGACTCAAAAGTGTGTTGCAGATCGAGTTTCTTGTTCCTGGACTTTTTTATACTGGGTTGTTGTTTTTAAACCACTGAATAACTACCACTACAAAATTATCAATAATACTAATAAATGAATTATTTATTTTCAAGTAACAGTGACTCATATTTTGATAGTACCTAAACAACTTGTAATATAAGAAAGTAAGTACAATTTTACTAGTACTTATGATACCGACCTATAGAGGTGGATGTCACAAAGAAACCTCTTCTCATCAGCTTTTGTCAAAGTAACTTTATGTACTTCGTGCTTTTATCTACGACGTCAATCAAGAGCTTCTAAATAAGCCAGAATAATCTTGAGTATTGCGTATGCGGTCATTAAAAATCACTTGGGTATTATATGTCTGAGCATTTTGAAGATATATATCTAAATTGAAATATGAATTTCACCTCACAATTAATATTTTAATGTTCGCAATTATGATATGAGTACTAATGAATAAAGTACAGGTACACTCGCCGTCACAAAAGCTTCTGAAATTAATTGCAATTACTCAGCATCTTATCTCCAGTCTGACGGCGTAATGAGTTTCTTCAGTACCTTTGTTACTGAGTGGATAGAATAGTTAAATGAAACCAAAATTAAATAATTTCATTTTTTTACGTTGTCTTCAATGTTGTTTTAAAATTTTCCCAAAAGCATAACTGGTTTCGAACTTTGGTTTTGAAAGGGGACTTCTTGATGTATTTTCTAACTTTTGGTGCGCCTTAGCTTTCAAATCATCTTTTGTATGACGGCAACCAGCATGACGCTTTTATAATATGCCATTTTGCCTCAACTTTGACAATATGCTATTTTATATTTAAGTTACACTCGAAAACATATTATATGGGTGTTTAATTAAAGTATGTGTGTACTTTAACAAACTAAAGGATTATAAAAGAAGTTTATTCTTTCATGTGATCGAAGGTTAATTCACTAATAGCGTGATTAGTGTTAACGTTTGAAATAGACTCCAAAAAGTAGGACGTTACTAATTTGGTAGTATAATATTTTTTATTTTGTTACCTCATAACTTAATTTTATTTTAAAGTCAATACTTTTTAAATAAGTTATCTAGTCTCCATTAAACTGTTTCAGTAGGTAGTTTGGTTGAATTCGTTTTTCTTTTATTCGAAATACATAAATATATACGAACAAATCACACAGATTGAGCTAGCCCCAAAGTAAATTCGAGACCTGTGTTAATACAAATTCAACGAAAAATTATCGTAATTAAGGAAAACCCATCTTCTCCTATCACAAAGTTATGTAGCAACAATGTTTTACTAAGTTAAACATATTTGATAAGCTTTATCTTGTTTATTACATCCATATTATATTTAGGATAGTTAATAAAGGTTTTCCCAATAGGTGTAAAAAGAAGGCGGATCACCAGTGTATTTTTTTTTTAAATTATCACGTCTTTATCCTTTGCGAGCTAGATATAGCTCAGGGTCATAAAACCCAAAGGCCACGTTTAGCGTGTAGTATAAGTTAAGGTGGAAAGCAGATTAAAAATAGTGATGGGTTGCTAGCCGCCTTCAACTTCCTTAGATTTTCGCCCAATTCCTTGACCGGCATTTACGGTTAGTGCGGTAAGAAAAGGAGCTGTAATATACTACGTTTTTCCTTTTCTCCCAAACCAGCATTTTTTTTTTCAATGAATTTTAATCAAGCAAAACGAGGTCAAGTTGTAGGCACAACGCCATCAGGCAATCGGCTCAAACACATTTGATGACGGTCATATTTCACGCATCCATTTCTACATACATATATCACTATCACGTCTTTATCCCTTGCGGGGTAGACAGAGCCCAAGGTCATAAAACCTACAGGCCATGTTTAACACCGTAGTGGGCGAAAAGGTGGAAAGCGGAATCAAAATAGTGATGGGTTGCTAGCCGCCTTCAACTTTCTTAGATTTTCGCCCAATTCCTTGACCGGCATTTGCGGTTAGTGCGGTAAGAAAAAAAACTGTTATATACAATGTTTTTCCTTTTCACCTAAACCAATTTTTTTTTTATAATCATGTAAAACAAGTTCAAGTTGTAGGCACAACGCCATCAGGCAGTCGGCTCATACACATTTGATGACGGTCATATTTCACGCGTCCATTTTTGCATACATACATATATCACTATCACGTCTTTATCCCTTGCGGGGTAGACAGAGCCCAAGGTCATAAAACCTACAGGCCACGTTTAACATCGTAGTGGGCGAAAAGGTGGAAAGCTGAATCAAAATAGTGATGGGTTGCTAGCCGCCTTCAACTTCCTTAGATTTTCGCCCAATTCCTTGACCGGCATTTACGGTTAGTGCGGTAAGAAAAGGAGCTGTAATATACTACGTTTTTCCTGTTCTCCCAAACCAGCATTTTTTTTTTTTCAATGCATTTTAATCAAGCAAAACGAGGTCAAGTTGTAGGCACAACGCCATCAGGCAATCGGCTCAAACACATTTGATGACGGTCATATTTCACGCATCCATTTCTACATACATACATATATCACTATCACGTCTTTATCCCTTGCGGGGTAGACAGAGCCCAAGGTCATAAAACCTACAGGCCACGTTTAACATCGTAGTGGGCGAAAAGGTGGAAAGCGGAATCAAAATAGTGATGGGTTGCTAGCCGCCTTCAACTTTCTTAGATTTTCGCCCAATTCCTTGACCGGCATTTACGGTTAGTGCGGTAAGAAAAGAAGCTGTTATATACTACGTTTTTCCTTTTCTCCCAAACCAACATTTTCTTATAATCAATTTGTTTTTTTTTTTTCAAAACAAGGTCAAGTTGTAGGCACAACGCCATCAGGCAGTCGGCTCAAACACATTTGATGACGGTCATATTTCACGCGTCCATTTTTGCCGGCAAACTTGTGACAGGGTTTCCATTTCAGTAAATTGTGGTGCTTCACTTTTTACTGCCACATCTGGCTTGTGTAAAACACGAAATTCATTTCTGCGGTGCCTTTTTGTGTGAATACTAACTAATGGAGGATTTTGCCGGCTCTTTGGGTGCAGTATTGATGATTAACTAATTCCAACTTTCCAACTATTTATTTAATTTATTTATTTAAATATTATAAATGCGAAAGTGAGTTTGTTTGTTACGCTTTTACGCCCTATGTACTGAACCGATCATCATGAAATTTTACTTGGGCAAAGCCGTGGGTAACAGCTAGTTTTAGAGTAAATAAAACACTCCACGCACTAATAAAAGCAAATGGGATATGTAATTTTTTATACGTAATCGTCACATTTTTTTCCGCTGCAAAACCTGTGTACTTGTTTGGATAATTTTTAAACAGCCTCTATCCAGCTACACGATTGGTTCTGGGTTTGATTCCCAGCCCGAGGATATACTTGTACTTAATGTTCACAGTCCACGATTCTTGAGGGCAATGGTTTGGAATTAAATTAAAGTATTAAACTAACATTTATGGTACTAACTAATCTATATTTTTGCGTGTTTCCACGGAAAGTTGGTTGCATTTGTTTCATGATGAATATGATGATGATTAGAATAAATTGCTAACTGATTGCGGTCTACCGCAGATTTATTTGAAACTGCAAAATGAGTTACTTAACGTTATGAAACAAACCATAGCATTTCGATAAACATGGATTATAATGTAAATGTGGATTATTATAATCGCTCGAATACATCTGTTATAGAGAGCTCTGCTAGCGAATACCGACCACAACCGCGGTAAAATATGGTAAAAATTATTCAGTTTACATTTTGCGCGAACATATTTTTTTTATATGGATTACTTTTTTATGTAATCTGTATAAAAATACATACGCATAAAGATTAGGGTTGAGTAAAATAAGGCAAGACAATTATTCTTACAAACAACTTGAAGCAATAGCGTCATACAAGTAGTAAGAAAAGCGTCTTATGGCTTAAATTAAGGCAAGGTAACATCTTTAAATGTATCTTGTAGAAGTCTTCGATATAAGCAAGGAATAAGTACCATTATTTCAAAAATAAAGAACCCGCTGCTACTTTATACAGTTTACGTCCACCATTTTAATTTGTTTACTGACGTTACATAGTCTATGACATTCTGGGGATGAATACGAATCTTTAAGGCACGACATCGATCAAGCCGTTTAGCTGAAGCGACATTGGAACAGATATACTTACGTACGCGTGAAAAGCATTACCCTTCTTCTGGGTGGGTCAGTTGGGTGGAAGAAAAATATAAAATTATACGACGTCAACAAATTTTTAGAATAAATTAAAAACTACATGTACGTGTACGTGAAAATAAAAATATAAAGCTAAAAAATTGCTACCCATAAGTAACGTTTGCAAAAAAAAATGGATAACTTTATTTAAATTTGTAATACTATGGTTTAAAAAGCTGTAAATCGTTCACAGAGGATGCAACCGGGAAAACGCTCGGCTAGGCCGAAAAAAGAAGAAGTTTAAGATGGTTTTATTCACGTTTTTTACGTAAGATGAAAAAACAGAAATTAAATTTGAATAACTTATATTTCACAAAGTGGTACCAATGGTAATTTGCAGCAGTCGACAACACTTCGATTGATATCAAGAACGCTTAAGTGAGTCACAATCGTATTAAACACTTCTCAAGAATTTTATTTCGTGTCGTATTGCAAAAGTAATTTCGTATTTTATTTCATTAGGTACGCCAATCATCAATTAGGTATTATATATTAAAAATATACCATGTCTTTGTGTTCATTAAAATTTTATTTAAATACGATAACTATTTACAATTGAACGTAAGAGAGCGAAAAAATTTCAAAATAAAGTTAGTCATTTTTTTTTTTCACTTATTCATTATTCATTATATTCAGTCCAACCACAGTGATTTATTAAAGATTCTGATATGTAAGAGTCCAATTAACTACTATATAAGTTACTACTAGCTCAACCAGTCTCTGTATGAATGTATATATGTTGTTATAATTTGTGGTATATGTGGTAATAATTTGGTAAACAATAATGTCTCAAGTACCCACGGAAACATTGTGACACACACACCATATTTTTTGTTGGTGATTGTCAGAAAAGAGTGTGTGTGGGTGAGTTTAAAAATGAGTACCAATGGAGATAAAAGTACTACGTAGTACCCCAAAAATGTAAGAGCAATCTTTTTCCGAAATTAAAAATTTAAAAGGCTGCAGTAATACGTTAAAACGCAACGGCACATGGCTCTCTGGCTTTGCCTCTTTATAAGCTCACATTGGTCTAGCACGCAAGTAGAGCAAAGCTTAATTTTAGCAACCAACAAGTAAACAAGGCAACGACAAGGCTTCTTTTTATCCTCACATATCTTTAATACGACAACATTTATGAGTTAAAACGTCGTTAAATAATACACTTTACTTTTTAAAGTGTACTCACAATTTAAGGGGCGACTCAGCCTGTCTTAATTGTCAACTTTTCCAATGGGACCAATTCTGGGAATATAAAAATTTTCGACATCTTCATAACAATTGCAGGGACGGCCGAACAATTTTGTATGAAAATGTTTTATTTTTCGAATTTGCGGCATTAGTGCCAAAAAAAGACATTATTTTAACTTGTTTGTCAGACAATTATTTGTCGCACTACCATAACAAAATGGTAAATGGCATGAGGATTATAATGCACAGTGACTTGCACTTGCGTGATTGCGACTTGTATAATGAATCGACGTTAAGTTATTTTTTACAAACGTTAATCGCACATCCCTTTGTCGATCTCGAGTAACTAGTACACCTTACAGAACGGGCCTTCTATGAGCATTAACAAATTTACACTCAAAGTACTACAAATAAGGATTTTCTCTGTACTTTCTTAATCGATAATGTCACTGAGAGAACTAGGCCACCACTTTTAGCTTTCACGACGGCTTATGAATTTGTAGATAATACAAAGAGACGGGAAGTGGTTCGGCTACAGAACTGATTGAACAAGTCGACATTTAAGAAGCTGATTTACGTAGCTCCTCCATCACTTACAATTTTTTTAATGTTGAGATAAGAATTTTTGCAATCCTTTACTTGAGTGCGTGCTGCGATTTTATTAGGAATTCCGGCCTGTGGTCCCAGCTGTCATTATGTATATCAGTCGTGAAGCTATGTCAGAGGCCTTTAAGCGGCTTGAAAGATCTGACAGAGTTGGCCACTATCACAAACGAAAAAAAAATACTAATCCGGATTCTCAATCCAGGTAATGTTAAAGGAACTTGAAAGTCTCCGTCGCGCGCACTTGCTTTGAACATGTGGTCTTGACGACTCCGAAACTATAGTCGGAAATTACAACGAAATTACACGTGAATGACCCGTTTTAATACATAACTAGCTGTTTCCCGTGGCTCCGCCCGCGTGATGTATGTGTATGTATGCCTATGTCATTCTCAGTACCCTAACCTATGTGTATGCAAAATTTCATGATGATTGGTTCAGTAGATACGGCGTGAAACCGTAACAAACAAACAAACCAACAAATAAACAAACAAACTTACTTTCGCATTTATAATATTAGTTGGAAAGTTGGGATTGGGTTTCTAATAACTCTTATTAGTAAAGCAATAGCGTTGATCAATTCAGTGTATATTTGCGCATAGTTATCTACGGTGTGTAAGAGTAAATGAATTGGAACTTGTAGTACGGGTGTTCTGTTTTAGACTTCAGCCTCCGGTACACGCGTCGAGTAAGTGGTAGAGTGCACCAGCTTACTACTCTACCCGTATTGGTAAAGTAAATGTCTACACGTAAATTTGAATTTTGTTAGTAAAGTTAGAACGCCGCGGCTGTCACAGTACTCGATATACATGAGTGGAGTAACCAAATATTGGTAGGGTAGAGTAGTGGAGAAGGCAAGTGTAGTGGCTTGCCCACGTTGCTAGTCACTCTACTCTACCAATTCCCAATACTTTACAAATGCTGTTTACACTGGTATAGTAAGTAGCATAGTTAGTATTCTATCGTCTACTCTACGAGTGTACCGGTTAACACTCGCAACTTGACTCCTCAAATAGCCTACCAATCTGAACCCAGCTGTCGACGATCCTCTCGTTATAATGTCAGCGTCAGAACTGGGCCACCACAATTATGCCTCAGACGCTTGACACAGTTTCATTTATCTAACAAATTAATTCGTTTAATATTTTAATGCGGCGATATGCCGTGGGAAATTGAATATTTAATGCGGTGAAAATAAATTTAATATGATAAAGGTTTATTGTTCATACGATTGAGTTTAGCGGTTTGATAGATTTTAATCTTACAGACTAGCAGTTTCGTCCTTATAGATGATTTATATGCAGCTAAATTATAAAGCACTTATTCATGAGCTGGAACTTTGTGTACTTGTTTATGTAAGTTGAATAACCTGTATTTACTAACTTACGGTTTTTGTATTCCAAATAAAAAGTTCGAGCTAGCCAAACCCGCATTGTAACAGTAAATTCTAGATTGATAGGCATCGACATAGTCATCCGAGTTTGTAAATAGGGGAATTGATCTGATAATGGAGTCGGAGGGTGGCTGAAGGCTTTTCTACATAAAAACTAAGAGGGGCATAGTGTTTTGACTCATTAAATTAGTCTGAGCTGAGAGTCTCTTCAATTTGGTGAGCACTTTACAGTAGAAATGCTTGTCACAAAAAACACATTTTTGAAATCAGCTGATTATACATATGGAATAGGTTGAGGTTTCCATCGCTGTGGCTTGGCGTGGGATTGGCTTTGGAATTGTTAGTCGTATTTCTTAAACCTCAACCAGCTTTATTCGAGCGCTTTCAAACAAATAGTAGATATTGACATTTCAACGCTCGCCCACGCTGCCCATAAGGATTTGGACAAACTATCGCAGGCGGCAAAGATATCTCGTTTCTCTACATTAAAGCCATTTGACGCTTTTCACTGTGAATAATATGTTTTAGTGCTTTCGTCAAATTTCTGTCAGAATGGGCGGTCAAAGGTTAGCCGCTAAGCTTTGAACGAATCGTATTCTTTTTCGAAGTGTCATAGGCTATGCAAAATCAGCAAAAAGTCAATATGGCGGACGTACACTGTAAAAAATAGCAGAAGAGTTTTTTTTTTAAATAATGCAGCTTGTTGCGGATAATATTCCTAGCGCTAACAATAAATGTACTTCCCTCAGTGTTGTTTATAATTGATATGCACATCAAACACTATACAACAGCATAAAATAAGTATTCGAATCAAAAAACGCATTTTTATTACTTAATTCAATTAATATCAGTGTATCAATTTTGCATGTAAAATTTAATTGACTTCCCAGTATTCAATTGAGCCAAAATTATGGATGCAAATGTCAATCGGATGAAAATGCAATATAATCCTATCATCGAAATGGCATGATGACGGACGTACTGCTGAATAGGTCACAAAATTTGCAAATATATGATTGGGCGTGTGGCTCCCAGCAGAGTAGAATAGGACCACTCAAAGTCTTCCCGTGGATGTCGTAAAAGGCGAATTAGTAGGAAACACAAGCTAAACAAAGCTTATAAACATTAAAGATACCTTTCCAAACAGTCTGGCCAGCGTTGAGAGTGTAGGTCCAATGCTCTGACTAATATATCAATAAATTAATATATAGGGACATATCACACAAATTGAGCTAGCCCCACAGTAAGTTAATATGGCTCTATATAACAGAGAGGGTCGTACTCCTGCAGTGGAGACTAAAACAGACCTAATGATAATGATGATTGTCATAGGATTGTGATAATCATCATCAATATTTAAATGCGAAAGTCAGTTTTAATGTTTGTTTGTTACGCTTTCACGCCACACCTACTCATCAAGAAATTTTGCATACACATAAGTTAGGGTACTGAGAAGGACATAGGCCATATATCACGCGGGCGAAGCCGCAGTTAACATCTAGTAGAAACTAAACTTGATAAAACTGTTAGATATTATAACAAACTACCTCGAAATATTGAACATTACATATTACCTTCTTAATTTCACAAGGGCCCAGTATCGACAACCAACGAGGCTTATTCAAAACAAATATTCCAAAATTTATTAAAAATCAGAATCAGTTTAATTGCATAAAATATACAAGAGGTACTTGTAGATGTGTTAGTAACGCACATATTTTACCAACAAAGGCATGCAATTACATCAAAATTTCCATTTGATATAATTCAAAGAACTTATTTATATTTGCAAATTAATATCGTTTGAAAGCGTAATGGCCTTTAATTATTTAGACATAGATCTGACTGTCGTTGTCACAAACAAATTGCTAGCAATATTTGTGGCGAACAGAGCTCGCACTGAACACATACATTACTGAAATACGTTTCGTGGGAATAATTTGGCCAGCTTTGAGAATTCACATAAATGAATATCTGCTATTATATTACAGACAACAAAGACTTCACTTAAAAAGACCAATACTCATTGATGAATAGACTTTTACAGTTTTACGTACCTACTTTATTTCATCTGTGTGCTTATATTAATTGAATAAAGTATTTTCCAACTAGCTTGAAAATATTGTCAAATTGTTCATAATAGTATTTGCAATTTGGACAATTCTTTGTGATAATAATATAAAAACTTACGCGAGATAAATTTATTATGAAAACCGGGCTACACGTTTTAACCGACTTCAAAAAAGGAAGAGGTTCTCAATTCGTCGGAATCTTATTTTTTATGTATGTTCCCCGATTTCTCAAAGACGCCTGGACCGATTTAGGAAATTCTTTTTTTGGTATTACGCAAACCTGCATGTAAACTCTTTTTTTTTAAGTATTGTTTTACGGCCCTGGATACAAGTCCTTTAGAGCCTTAATTCATTTATTTCGCCAGTTGGCGAGTTATTCTTCTTGGTTGTCAACGAAATGATGGTGTAATTCATTTCGTTGTTTTCACGGAGCCCCTGGCGACAACTCTTCGCGAATCCACTGGTTTCATCATTGACGACGCAGCAAGGCGGACAACCACCAGCCCGCTATGTAAATCTCACTACAGCCGCACAATGACAGTCTTTTTTAGTTATTCTACACATTGTTCATGAATATGGGCATTTATAACACAAAATAACACCAATTTCACATTATAAAGTCCACTAGAATCAATTTGCGAAACAATTCAAAACAGACACCGAGTAGTCCGCTAAAATTCCCGCCAAGAACTCCATGTAAACTCTTGTTTGTAACAGCTGTCAAATCAAACTTCGCCATTAACCATAGATTTAAAAAAAAATAACTGTTTACAAGAAGGTAACGTCATTTTTGCTACAATCCCGTGCGTTTTCAATCACATGATCAAACGTGAAAATTTTATTTATAATCTCTAATAAAAATCATACATTTCTTGAAATTAAGTGTAGGTTATATTGATTTAAAAAATGTTTACTGATAAGCTAATAACTAATAGATCGGGTTCCAAACACCGTAACTCGTAAAAGTACTAAAATAAAGTAAAGTACGGGATATCGGAGATACGGTCATGAACCTAAAATGGAACTGGGCAGAGCACCTAGCTAGACGGAATGATGGCAAGTGGAGCAAGAAAATAACCGAATGGTGGCCTAGAACAGGTGAAAGAAGTGTTAGGCGTCCTCCTATGAGATTGGTGGACAATATAGTCAAGGTCGTGAGTCGCACCTGGATAAGATGTGCACAGGATCGGGACAGATGGCTGAAACGAAGAGAGGCCTATGCTCAGCAGTGGGTATAGGCTGAGATGAAGCTAATAAAAGTAAATTAATCTTTATAATTTCATCATACCCAATTGCCTATTTGGTATTAATTTTAACTTATCCACGCAAACGCGATTAAAAGTCTCTTACGTAGACAACGAAGCGATCCTATTATGATTATTAAGTAATAGGTATGTAAAATATGGGTCACTCACGTGTGAAGTCACCTACAGACGGACATAATTCTACCCTATTAATCTGGAGGTCTTCCTTAAGTCCAGATGCGTGCACGAAGTCTTCCCAGTGCGAACTATGTTAATTCATTCTATACATACTTCAAACATAGTAATATTTGTACTATCTCACGTAAGTTTTCATAAAAAAAATCAAAAATTTTCATCTTTTAACGTACGATACTATAAAAATACATTCAATAATTCAACATCGTAAACATACATTTTCACCTTCATAAAACAACGCCCACCTCAAAATGCCACGTGACGATCTAAATTCGGTATTAAAAACAAATTACCTATCTTTATTACACGTGACCCCAGAGACGGCTCTGCGAGGAACACAACTCGAAAGGCATATTTTTCTTATTTTCACTTTACTTTTTCCCGGTTTATTTTTAAATTGCACCTCGTTAATACGAAATTCATAAAAGTTCATAGGTTAGAGACAATTTACATATTAATACTGTAATCTTACGTTAGTATCGATCAAAAAAGATCATATTAGGGTTATTTTAACCTTTTTATGTAAGATACTTAAAAAAGGCACTCAATCATTTAGCCTTTTTACATCTAAAACGTAGATTTTTCACCTTCATAAAAAACGCCCACCTCAAAAAGCCACGTGATGTTCTAGATTCGGTAATAAAAACAAATTACCAATCTTTATTACACGTGACCCCAGGGATGGCTCGGGGAAGAATACAAATCTAAAAGCATAGGTATTTTTCTAATTTACACGTTACTTTTTCCTGGTTTATTTTTACATTGTACGTTTACGAGATGCGTAAAACTTCCGTATCGTGGAATATTACTGAGGCTTTTGTGCGAATGGTGAAGCTAAGCGGTAATACCCGCTCACATATAATTAGCGTCCTACCAAGCCGTATAAATTGTGAGATTAATATTTTCTTTCTTTCGTTATTCTCATAACTTTAGCATCATTTATGTACTTCATTAAGCAATTTACAGCAATTTATTATTTTCGTGAATGTTTGAATAATTTCCAAGATTTCGTGAACTTTTTAAATTATTAAATGTCAGCTTGGCCACTACCAACTTCAATGTTTATGGCAGCGGACTGAAATAATCACATTATATTTTCTAACGTTATAACCACTGGCCCATAGACTTTCATTGATTAATTGAAAAAAACCACTGGTATCGGTGTTATTTTGATATAATCAACAACCTACTCTCCATGATCTATTTTTATTTATAGTTTTGATAGGGAGTACCTAATGACAATCGTAAGTAAGTATCAGTAATCTGCTCATTTTATAGTTATCTATCTTTGTTAGTTGTTTGTTATTTACGTTGAGTGATGGCTATTCGAGGATTTGTAACAGTAATAAATTTAGTTAAAATTATTTTTTATTTTATTGTACAAAAACAGTACAACAAGTTTGACTTATGCCTTGTGACATTCTCTGCTAGTCAAAAAATCTTTTACGTTATACCTCTATATTAATGATATTGTAAATGTGAAAGCTTAATAATTGTAAGGGTGTAGGGATGTTTGTAATCTTTCACTAAAAAACTGCTAAAGAGATTTTATAATATTATGTATGACTTATACATCGAAAGCACGTAGTCTATAAATTCCGCAAATAAAGTCTCAAAAAAGCTAATATGTTGAAAAAAATTAAGCAAGTAAAGTAACTTGTGTTGACGTCAAATCTAAAAAAAAATAATAATTATAAATAATTTTGAGTAAACCCGTTTTCCATAAAATCAATCAACAAAGAACACTTAACAACGAAGATTTCTGCAACTCAGAACAATCTCCCACTTTGAACCGATAAAGAAGCAAGTCAACAGCCGTCGATCTAAATCAGAAAGTTGGTCATTCCAAAAGTTGCTATCCAATGACCTAGAAAGTGTCCCAAGTTTTTCAATAAGAGCTTTCGCACGTTAGTTTGATGGCGAAGTTGGTGCTTACAAAGTGTGCTAGTAATTGGCACTTGTCATTCCTCAACTAACGTTGTAGCTTCTGGGTCTCACTATCTTTAACTTTGTCTACTCTCAATGGGTATAAACATCATGAGTAAACATTTGTATTCAAAATAATAAAAAGGACCTAAACGAGGAACCCGATGGCCTAGTGGGCGTGAGCATCATTAGCGCGTATGTTAAGCAACCTCTGAGACGCAGTCCCCACTTAGATTGGTGACCGCAAGTAGTGTAAAAATATCTCGAGTCTTCCGTGCTTCGTAAGGCACGTTAATCAGTTGGTCCCAGCTGTCATTATTAATGACATTCGTTAAGCTATGTGAGATGTCGTTATGCAGCTTGAAAATTCTAACACCAGTAAATAGATTATAGTATGATAAGTGAAGTGTCGTGTGCAGAGAATGGAACCTTGTGGCTTAAATCCAAGAATATGCAAATGTCGTCGCACGCAATCTCGACCAGCAGCCACATTTGCGTTAGCTCACCCTGTGTTAACGGCTTTCTACGAGTATGTAGTTTACTGGATACAGCATTTGTATGAATTATTAAAAACCAGCAACCCTCCCCGGCTGCGCCCAGGCATGTTTTATCCATATAAACCTTCCTATTGAAGGAAGACCGTCTAGGAATAGTTTTATTCTTCGTAGTGGGACAGAAAAGAGTTTGAATGTATAGACATTGGTGTGCATCCCCGCAGAGTTTATATATAAAATAGAAAAAAAAGTTTAGTTGAGTTTCTCCTAGTAGAAAAAACTCATATCGTAATGACCATGGAGCATGGAAATATATGAACTACGTACATCAAGATATATGTTCCGTGATAATGACATAAAATTCCACCTATAAACATTGATTCTATAAAGTTTTGATCAAAAAGGTGATATAACTAGGTCACATTTATAAATTAAACATTGTCTCAAATCTAAAATTAGAAATGTCAAAGAGAATACGAAGTCGGGAGAGAAGCGGGATTCATTTAGCTGTTTACTCCTCAGGTAGCAAAGTAGGACAAAAGAGATGCTCCGACGATGACCTAAATACGAGCCTTCTTGCTCTGTATCTAAAAAGGCATTAATTGTGCAGCAAAATTGTTTCCTATTCTACTGACAGCCTATTTAGTACAGTGATTTACCGACACTTGGCATGCTTACTACTATTGAAAAGTTCAAAAGTCTTTGAGGCTTGCTCGTTCTTATCTAGATAGCAAAACCACATAGGAAAAATAATTATGCCTAAAAACTCACAAGCTATTTCGTCGTGATTTTCAACTTTAGTTTTGGACTCATCAGTCTAGTTTCAAGGTGAGTAGGAATCGAGCGGTCTAAAACTATAGTCGACAATACCGACGAAACTGCACGTGAGTGACCCGTTTTTATACATAATGACTTTATCTTACAATAATTTTAAGGAAAAATAATAACACAGTAAGAGAAATTGCAATACTCTCATTTGACAGATCGGATCTCAGACTAACAGTCATCATTAGGTTTTTTTTTAGATTCTTTATACGAGCACGACACTCTATATACTACCAGAGCCGTATACTTAGTAGCCAGAGCAGTCAGAGGATTTGGCCTACACTCTCCATGCTGGCCAGACGAGTTGGAGAGGTCTCTTATATTTTATAAGCTTTGTTTAGTCCAACACTTGTGGTCAGCCACCCATTCCTTAGAATACAACGCCCATACTGATAAGTTAGCTTACGTAAATTACAATAAGCCCTAAACGCCTTCGTAGCGTCAAAAGTTATAATACGAAAATATTGGCTGCTCGTAACACGCCAAGCATGGCTTTGCTGCGAAGTTGGTGAACTCGTAAGCCGAGTGCTCTGTGACGCCCGAAAGTTTCGTGTACTCATAAACGCTTTCTCCCAACGATATTTAAGAGCAAGGCTCTTGTCAGTGTCATTGTTGGGAAAGAAACGCACAAAATTACTTTTTTGACAGGAAATGATGGAGTGATCATTGCCTTCTCCATTTAACAACCTTGTGAAAAAACCACTAATGTGTTAAAAAGGTTACCTAACGATGATTTCACGGAAGCAGGAAGTGGTCGATGAAAATGACCATGATTCAGTCAAATTTGACAACAAACTCAGAAGATAAAGCGAGGCGGGCTTTAATTATAAAAAAATAGTTCTAAAGTAAAACTTTTCTTTCTGGAATTTCAAGATTTAATCTAAAATTTACTGTATGCCTACGTATAATGGTCTTTTTTTGACTCTATTCACCATTTCTACCACACATTAGCTAAATGATTCTCAGCTAAATTTTTAAAATTATGATGGATTTACATCGGTTTTGAAACTTCTCAGTAGGGGAGATGATGATGTTGACTTACAGGTTTTGAAGAATTTATTTATATGCGGGATGTTTCTTACCTGAAAATAAAAAAGAATATTTAAGTAGGTACACAAAGTATTTTAATAAACTTATCATATCAATAACAATATTTGTTCGTAACTTGGTTATAGTGAAGAAGTTTTATATTTAAATATCCGTACATTTAAAAAAGCAATCCATTGTGAGAATATAATCATATTATACTTGCGAATAAATCTTTAAAAATCTTGGTGTGCTGAGTAGCAAGAAAAACGTCAGACAATATAAAAAACAGCTGATTGTAGCATAGCGCTAAGCGCAGATTTTTCAACTTTGAAATTTCTCAACTTGTAAGCTGAGTACTGCATGATAATGACCCAAAACTTTTGAACAGATCGCAAATAAGGCTTACCTACTGAGAGTTACAAGTAATAATGTAACAAAAATTATAGTAGTAGTCCATAGTAACGTTTTTAGGGTTTCGTACCCAAAGGGTAAAAACGAGACCCTATTCACGAGACTTCGATGTCTGTTTGTCTGTCTGTCGCCAGGCTGTATCTCATAAACCGTGATAGCTAGACAGTAGAAAATAATTTGTAAGGTATTTTCTTTGATACAGGACGCCAAACTATTTGAACACCTCTAAAAAACAAATAATAAAATTTTACTTAAATAAATAATTTGTCACAAGTTTGTTAATTATGTTACCTCTATCATAGAGAAAAATACTGTAAATATTTTGCCAGAGTGATGATCTTCTTAGCGTCAAAATGTCTATTACGAAAATATTAGCACAATGCAACATGACAAGCGCGGCTTTCCAACTTTGGAACGCCCAACTTGTAAGCTAAGTGTTGTGTAAGGGCCCAAAACTTGAGAATCGAACATTATTGCAGGTTATTTGGAAATTGAACTAATACTGCAAAGAAAATAATATTTAATGTGTATTGTGTGGTTTCGTTCTAGTCCTAGATTTTTGCTCTAGTTCAAGAAAATAACATTCTAGTCTATTCAATGTCTTCTCAACGTCAATATGTCTTAAAGAACTCTGCGCCCTTTCCCGGATCTCACAAAGTTTCGTCTAAATCGGTTTAGTGTTTGATGCGCGACGAGACAGACAAATTCTTTTGCATTTGTAACAATCAATTTTTAAAATTTGCTAGGTGATTGCTTTGTGACGCCTAAAATTTAATTATAAAAGAGGCATAAATTAGGAAACTCCTTAGAAAATATCAAGCCGTATCAGATTTAATGTTCTTCTTTTTTCTTGCCTTTTCTCTCTTCTTCTACTTATTATACCATTAAAAATCTGATGTTCTTAATATTTTTGAAATGTTGAAGTAAAATGCTTTGTGTGAAAATGGAACCTATTTTTAAGCGTTCGAAGAGTAGGAGTATATGAGACTATAGGAACGAAAGAATCAACTTGGGGAGGCTATGGGCGCAAACCCCCGAAGCTATATTTGCAGCCACCTGACAGGCAGTTGTGTATGGCACCCGTTGTACCGGTTGGACCTTAATAAAATGAGATAAATTATTTTATAATAGAGACTTAATTTTTTTGTAGATTATATATATCTATTGCCTCTATTGCAACACATAGTAAACTCACAAATAATTTAAAAATTAACGGGATATTCGGATTACTCTCCAAGAATATAGACAACGCAAGTCCATATTTCTGATCGCATTTCGTCCAGTTCAATCTAGCTAAAAGCTGGCACATATGATACGACGCTTGCGACTATTTGTATGCTAATTCTTCTCGCCGCAATGCCTTGGATAAATTGGTTATGTACGCGACAAACGTTATGTAAGCAAAATTATAGGGTAAGAATTTGTGCTTTCACAACGGTATGAGACAAAGTGATATTTTAAACAATAATATTGTGTGTTTCTTTGATAATAGTCTGAGAGAAAGGACTACACATATAATACATCTTGTATTGTTTGTAAAAGGTTGTTAGAGGGAATGGGCTATTCGAGGAACCATGTCGATATATGTAGCTAGCAAACTTATTACTACTAGTTTGACACTGTTTTCCACATAGATATCAGAATAGTAGTTTTCCACCTATCCGCTCACAGCTAACTTCATGTGACTTCTAGGCCTTATGACCCCTAGGCTCTGTCTGTCCAGTAGGAATAGAAGTGTGATTATATAAAAAATATATCACATACCGACATGACTTCTTAAGGATCTAAGTCATAAGCCTAGCTGAGAATTAATTGAACTGAACTTCATTCCGGCTGCTAGTTGAATGGCGCCGTTTAGTTAAATAGCTAAGCAATTAATTATACGGCTGATTAAGCAATTTGGCTGCAAAATAAAAATAAAGAACTGAAATCGTGAAAGCTAGACGCAGCGGAACAAGTCTTATGACGATATATTTCGACGAGCTCCGTGGCGCAGCGGTCAACACGCCGGCCTGTGACACGGATAGTCCCGGGATCGATCCCCGGTCAGGTCAAAAGTAAAAACGATCTTT
Source organism: Rhodophaea formosa (assembly GCA_963082605.1). Lineage (NCBI taxonomy): Eukaryota > Metazoa > Arthropoda > Insecta > Lepidoptera > Pyralidae > Rhodophaea > Rhodophaea formosa. The sequence continues at coordinate 8,820,031 of OY720213.1, read as the reverse complement.
TTCAGATTGACCTGGGTCTTGGATGTTTATCTATATATGTATTTGTTATAAAATATGGTATCGTTGAGTTAGTATCCCATAACACAAGTCTTATTATGAACTTACTTTGAGGCTAGCTCAATCTGTGTGATTAGTCCGTAAAAAAATAAAAAAAGATATTATAAATGGAAATGGCTCCAGCTTCTCGACTCACACTGCAGATTGCTTTCGGAAATGACGGAAACTCCTCCGAGATGCATCGTTTACACCCTGCTTGTATTTCATTGCTGAAACTCATTTTTTTTTAATTTAATTCCTTTTTACTTAGAGATAATAAAAAAGCTCTGTCTGTCCAGTAGAGAGAAGCGTGATTTATATAAACAACAAGCTGTTACCGCGGCTTCGCCCGCCTAACCCAAAGCCAAAAGCTAATGTCTATACGATCCCCGGTCAGGTCAAGATGAAAAATGATCTTTTTACGATTGACCTGCGTCTTGGATGTTTATCGATATGTATATGTTATAAAATATAGTACAGTTGAGTAAGTATCCCATAACACAAGTCTTACTTAAGATTTTACTTTGGGGCTAGCTCAATTTGTGTGATTTGTCCGTATATACTTATTTATATTTATTCATTTATTAAATAACTGTATCGTGAAAGCTAGACGCAGCGGAACAAGTCTTATGACGATCATATAAATGGAAATGGCTCCAGCGTCTCGACTCACACTGCAGATTGCTTTCGGAAATTACGGAAACTTCTCCGAGATGCATCGTTTACACTCTGCTTGCATTTTATTGCAGATACACATTTTTCTAAATTAAATTCTACTAGGTACTTTGACAATTTATATATATAATTAAGCTCTACATTGACATTGTGTATACATAATGTCAATGTCAATGATATATTATTGTCTAGCTGTTACCCGCGGCTTCACCTGCGTGATATATAGCCTATTACTTTCTCAGTACCCTAACCCTTTGTGTATGCAAAATTTCATGATGATCGGTTCGGTAAATAGGACGTGAAAGCGTAACAAACAAACAAAGAAACTCACTTTCGCATTTATAATGTTAGTCATCATCATCATCATCAATATAATAATAAAATAAGGCTAAGTGTATGACATATAACCTCGATTCTTCGTTGCAGTTTTGATGAAACATTTTGCAAAACAAAATTCTATATAAACTAGATACATACTTTGTTATTAGTTTCCGCGCCACGCATTAGCTGCGCTGAAACAATAGTATCAACGGCACTCAAAAGTTGGAAAAGCTCTTGCCTGAACCCTTATTACGTAAAAGCCTATGCAAATATTAAAAAAAATCCTCACACTTAACATTTGATTAACTACCAGAGCTTTTAATTACACTTACCTTTAATTATATCATTGTTATACATAACAGGAGCCTAGTTCGTAGCCCATTATCAGAGAAAAAAATTGCAAGTTTAATTCCTAAACTATCTACTACTCCCTTTTCCCGGTTTGTCGTGCATTGGTTATAATGAATTCCACATTATTAGGTAGATTTTTTCCGGAAAGAAATCTATTCTAAAAAGGTTCTGATCAAAAACTTTTTTTTTCAGACTAACCGGATCTTGATATGCGTTTGTTTACATAGAATAAGTTGCTTCAATTAAAAAATTAATAAAAATAAGTTCTAAATTTTCTTCAAAGGCCAGTTCGTTGTCCTAATTTATTATCTTCGGAGACAAAATTAGTAAACTTGTAAAAAGTAATTGGTATAGCATGCAAATGCGGCCCCCGGGAGTGTTGGGCACCGTAACAGAACTAAACTGTTCTTGATGCAAATGAGACGCGGACGCTGCGAATTTATCTCGCCGTGACGTACAAGTGCTTTTTAGGGATCCATGGTTCTGTGCTGGAAGATTTTTTAGGGACGGTAAGAGTACGGATTTTCCAACGGCAAACCAGCGTTGACAGAGTTGTATTACATTGTGTATCCGATTGAAATAAATAATCTATACTTCCAATCCATAGTCCATAGTATTGTTATTAAGAAATAAGATTTCATTGTTTGTTATTATTACCATAATAATTACCATCATGATTTTAGGCTCAAGAAGTCCACTTGGATATAGGCAGGCATCCTTTAAGGATATCTAATGCTACCGGTCAGAAGCGACTTGCATCCAGCGTTTTCCTGCAACCTTGGTTAGGTCGTCCGATCTATTGGTGTGTATCCAACGCTGCGCTTGCCGGTACGTGGTCGCCATTCAAGAACCTTTCTACCCCATCGGCTCTTCACGCTATATGCCTCGCCCACTGCCATTTCAGAGAGCTAATCCGGTGAGCTATGTCCTTCATTCGCCTACGAATCTCCTCAAACCATAGCTCTCTCCATAGCTCTTTTAGCAACCTTGAGCTTCTTAGAGTCCCATAGTAAGGAACCACGTTTCGGTTCACGTTTCATATGTACAACAATAAATTAATAAAACGATTCCCATTAAAATTATATCAAACATTAGTAATAAATACTATTAAAGAATGCTTTTTTTCACACTATCCCGTATTTGTATGATGATGACCGATGTACATACAATATAGTATTTTGCTAAATCCAGAGTCGATAGTTCGCTAACTAATCTGTACTAAGCTGATGGGTATAAGTCGATGGGATTAGCTAACAAGGCCCTCAGACACGACCTGTTATTAAGCAATGTACTTCAGCGGTTGTTAATTGATGTGGTTTGTTCGACCGTACGTAACATAAGCCGTGTATATTGTATGTATTATGTTTTTATGACCATGTGCTATCAACTCCTAACGCATAAGATTTATTTCCCACTCGAAATATAGATGGCGTCATAGCTTTATTCACAACCTTGTCTCATCATAGTATGAAGAAATAAAAGCAGTACGTGATACTGCTGCGTAATAGCTACGTGTAAATTTCTTAAAAAAAAGTGAAAAAAATTCATCTGATATTTAAAAAGTATTTCTAATGTGTGACGAGTGGAAAATACTGTCACAATTACACTGCAGCGCCGTACCGTCGTCAATAGTAGCAGCTGTGGTAGTTAGTGGAACTAACTGCCAGAGCCTGTCGACATGTTTTCCAAATACCTTGTAGGCGCTTATATTAGGTTATAAGTTGGACAAATCGCATTCCATAGTTTAGTATTAATTATATTTGTTGCAACATAGGTTGCGGACATCCCACCCGGAATATAATGACATCGTCTCACTTACCTTTCATGTAGAATCATACCCAGGAAGGTTGACAGTTGGCAGGCTGATAAAACTTTGCCACATAATTTATCAGCATTAACTAAGTAATATTTGAAAAACGTATTCCTCAATCAGCTTAATAATATAACTTATCTAGTACTAAATGTTCTCTTGCAACCTCAGCTTGCAACATCGTTAAAAAAAATCAGTTTATGTTTATTAGTTTATCCATCGCAAACAAACACACAGTCAAACAATCAAATCTTTCCTTTTTACAATATTAATATATAAGTAAAGATGTGGGTGAATATTCTTCAGCAAAATAAATACCAAACATAAATTTAAAAACTGTGCTTTTAATAATAACGCACTTTGCCTTTTTATGGACATTTTAATGTAGCCGACATGCTGAGTAACGTATAACCAAACCCAGAGTTGATAGTTTGTAGTCTGCACTAAGCAGATGGTTATAAGTCTGTTAGATTAGCTAACAAGGCGCTTGACACGACCAATATCCTGTTATTAAGTAATGTACAGTGGGCCACATAGATAAGTATACCACCAATACTATTCGTGCAAAAGTACCAATAATATGGGGACAGTATACTTTTATATAATATGGCCCACTCTACTTCAGCAGTAATTGTTATTTAATGTTGGTTTACTCGATCGTAAAACACATAATCCGTAAAGCATGTGGTACACGCGTAGAGTAGACGGTAGAGTTCTAACTGTGCTACTAACTACCAGTTTATACAGCACTGGTATAGTACTAAAACTTGGTAGATTAAAGTGACTAGCAATATGGGCGAATAACTCTTCCTTGTCTACCAAAGCGTTCACTTTATCACGCACCCTACCAATATTTGGCTACTATGCTATGTTTAAGCTAAGTACAGTAAACTACCAGTACAGCCAAACTCTACTAGCAACTAAATACAAATTTACGTGTAGGCTAATATCATGACAATAATAACTATTATCTATTGCCATTATATTTACGTCGATATAAAGAAAATGTATGTTTTTTTCAGGTATACTTATAACTTGTGCCATACAATGATGTATGAAGTAGATACTTTAAATTACCTTTAGAAAGTAGCACCAGGGTTTGAACCCGACTGGCTGAGAGCCTCAGTTTACATATTTGCCGACAAATTCTATTGCATTATTTAGTTCAATCTCGGACTGGTGCTATAAAACCAGCCACTAAGTTTATTATTTATATATATGGACGAAATCTTCACCGGCAATAACATCACCTCATTATAGTAGAGTTTCGGATGTATATCTTTAAATAGAGTTTTGGATTCTCAACTTGATTTAAAGATTGTTCTCAGCAATTTTTTTTAATACGCTTTTTTATGTAATAGGACGGCAAACGAGCAAGTGGGTCTCCCTGATGGTGAGTGATCGCCGCTGCCTATGGACAACTGCAACACTAGGGGTGTGACAAGAGCGTTGCTGGCCTTTTATTTTTCCCTCCCAAAGGGGAGAGGAGGGGATAGGCCTCCGGCTCTCTAACTCATCTATCATGCTCTGACATCTTCTGTCATCTGAATGATAGCTTCGGTTTTCTGTGATTATCTCAGAGATTGAAGAGTTATAGTACTAATAGAATGTGTACACAGAACACGGAATGTCGCTCGCGCGAGCGATAGTCACATTACTTACTCTGTGGTTGTATAAATACATGATATAGTGACATAAGATCTAGGTAGAAGTTGCAACTTCTACGTAGATCTACAAAATACCATGGTATTTTGTATGTGCGCTCGTAATACTTTCGCCATTAAAGCTCCATATGCTCGTCTATCAACTGAAAAAATTTTAATGATAATCCAAAATATATTTAACACAGAATGCTGGACTCAATCAAAAACCATTATATTTTTACACAGAAATTTAAAGTTGATCCCTTATCTTCCGCAAACTGTTAAAACTTTACGCAGATAACTTGATAAATTACTTTTAAAATTCTTCGAACTGAAAAAACGAATGTTTTCATGATAAATAGCTTTACTTTATTCTTGTATCTAAAAAAAATAAAAAAATATTTGATTTGATTTTGTATCTGGACTCCTTACGATCATTTCTTCTAAAAGTTAGACTCAAAGATTTATTTCTCCTCAAAGTATTGCAAAATCTATATTCAGACTATTGCCTTTAGCCTCTAATAGACTAGTTATTTCATTACTATTTCCCTTAGCTCCATAGATTAAGATTCCAGAAGTGCATACGTCAGTGAAGGCCACGTTAGTAAAACACAAACGTTGAAAAAACAAATATCCCAAAAATAGGTTAAACCTCAACAATTAAACCTAAATAATTCCGCAATAATTATACTCCCAACTAGTAATATAATAACTAAGTTACAGCGGATCACATGACCCAAGCTTATCAGAAGCAGAGATCGCTATAATTACGATATTCAGAAGGCTCTGCCGGCCGAGTAACTTAGCAAGGCAATTATGATATCATTTACTAATTAATAGAGCAACTTTACTCAGCTTCCTCGAGCCTCTCATTTCTGAAAAGGACTGCGCTGTCTCGTAATTACATTTCCAAGATGCAAAAGCGAAAGTATGTTATTATAACGTTCTTTGAATTATTAATTTGTTCCTAGTTCTTATAGTCAAGGAACATGTAAAAGGAGGAAAGTAGCTATCTCCAGCTATTAAATGGAAATGAACGCACAATTATAATTATTAAAATACGTAACAACGGGTTACTCACGTAAATAGTCAGCTACTGGCCGACATGTTTCAACCTCGATTGAGACGCGCGCACGGTGTGCGCACGTGCGCGCGTCTCAATTCATATTCGCCCTGAGGATGAGGTTGAAACATGTCGGCCAGTAGCTGACTATTTACGTATTTTAATAATGTCTTAATCTCACGTTAGTTTTAATAAAAAAAAAGCACAATTATAACATTTGAATTTCGAAACTAAACCTAAGATTTCATTTTGTCTATCACGGTAATGTCAAAAACCCTAGCGAAAACCCAACTAAGATGTTTATTTTATTAATTAAAAAATTATGAGTCACTAGTCATAGTACAGGAGATTGTCTGTTTCTATTCTGAGAAAAGTAACATGAATAATGAATAGTTGTCTCGTGCCATCACATGGTAATTTAAACGCACAATATATAGGTAAAATGTAATCTTTGAAACAAAACCTAGCATGTATTAGGTTACACATGTTTCAATAACACAGACAATGTAGTTATTGAAGTCTTTTGAAATATTTATGAAATGTCAAACTGACCGTATTACGTAATGTACCCTAAAAAGAAAGAGAAAGTGCGTCTCTTCAGAGTAAGACAGCATGTTTTTTTAGGCTCACTTAGTTATTTGGAAGCGTGGAAGCGTGGGCTGCAGTCGTTAGTATAAGCTTATTGGCTCGTTGCAATCATTCGTCAAAACGATTCGCAAATGAGGCATTTTTGTAAAAACGCTTGTGTAATTCACGCCACGAGTTTAAAAATAAAACCCCAGTCTTTATTCTAAAAAAATCAAAATCGTGCCGAAGTTTTTACTAATTTTAAATAAATTGACAGGATTATAAGCACACAAACACGAACGATTTAAATAAAAAACATATCTACAAATAATTTATTCAGGCAATGCGGTAAGAGGAATTAGCATACAAATACTTACAGGGCCTGATGTGTGCCAGCTCTTAGCTCGATTGAACTGGTCGTGTAATACAATCCACGATACAGACTCGCATTGTCCTATGTTTTTCTATTGGTTTTTGTAAAATATGTAGCTGCGAAGTAAACGACATCCCTAAAGAACATTGACTTTATTCATGATGATATTCAATACAATTTAATCAACTAGACATTACACCCTCCATATTAGACTCGTACCCTTCAACATATGACAAGTCATAACAGTAGCTTATATCAGTAAAAAGCTTGTTACTATATGGCCCTAATCTTGGATGTTTCCGAGCAAAAAGATTCTGATCAAATAACCTTGTCAGCGCTGTAAAATGTATGGCGACAACTTTATTGGGCCTTTACGTACCGACCTATCTATAAAACTTGGGCAACGATAACGGCATGTGAAATATTACACTGTACTGAAATATACAAATGCCAGGAAGAAGGAGGTAAAATAAATAGTTTGCCGGGAATGCTCAGGGTTTATTACTGCTTTTGTGACGTCTACTCGACATATACTCGTACTATTGAGTCTTTTTTTCTATCTTCTATCTTCTTTTTGTACTATAATAATCCATGTTTGTTTAACTTACTACAAAAGTGTATTTAAGACCTGTTTTATTGCAAAATCAGGGTCTATAATTTAATACTAAAACGTAAGAAAAACAGCAGAAAATCATTTTGAACCTTCCATAGAAATCCGAACAGCTGATAAGTAAAAATTACTGGTATCTTTAAAATCACCTTAAGAAAGAAGACTTATTAACATAAATACGTATTAGTTTAAAAAAAAACAGTTTCATTAGAATCTACATAAAGATTTAATCATCTCAGCTGTGAGAAGTCCACAGCTGGACATAAGCCTCCCCGAAGGATTTCAATCCTTCTGGATTTTTTACATACTCACCGCGCTTGACAAACGGGTCGGTGAGCGCACTTTGTTCGGCTCAAACGCTGCTGCCCATTGGAACCGTTTTAAAGCGAGGAAAGCAACCACCAGGCAGGCAGTTGAGGATGACATCCTTGACCACACAAAGTATAACTCTTCCCCGATTACCCTGTTGTAAATCTGGTTTTGCTTTGCTGCTGATTGTAAATGTGACCAATAGCATACCCTGGATATCCTCTTTCAATCATGAACTGTCAAATAAAAATATCGGACTATAGGAAAAATTCTGAACTTTCCATCAAATAAATCTGAAGGTAAATACTTGTAAATAAAAAGGCAGTCAATTGGAACTAGTATTTTTAATAAATTAAAGAATTAATTTTTAACGCTACTTGTGTATATGTAATCACACATCCTTCTATATATATTTTGAATAAAGTATTTGATAATAAAACGATTTCAAACAAAACATCCAAATCCAACTAAACAGTTAACGTTTTAATAATTTTACCCATATACCACTTCTACTCTGTAAACTAAGGCCTGTGGGAGAATAATCTAGTGCAGCTTTCGTTTCGGCACTTGGCTTTACTTGAAATCTTCTAAGAAAAGCAGCCATTGCCATCATCGACATAATCATTGCGAAGCGTTTGCCTAGAAAAAGAAACGATGTAAGTAAAAGATTATATATTTATATAATTCGAACCTACTTCTCTACTGAAATAAAAGGTGACTTTTTAACATTTTTTCCAAACTTTAGGCACATAGTGGATAACATCACGAAAGTTACCAAATTTGGGATTAGAATATGGTACAATTTGTCCAAAAAAATTAACTCATTATCAAGCGTTGACACGCTTACAGCATACTTGTATTAGAAGAAAATCAGCCTCCCGTGAATTTTAGATTCGCAAGCTTTAATGTATTTCAGAAGTCATGTAAAGAATATACAGCAACAATGTCTAATTTTGTAGAAGTAGGTATATATCATATGACACTACACCTTGCATTCCCTTTCAAATTGTTAATTAAGTGTCAAAAACAGCAATGATACTGACTTAGAAATTGTATCTACACACAACACCAAAATTGTTATTTTTCATCTTGCTAAATGTGGGAAAACTTCATCTTGCAAACTTGGGCTGTATCAAACAGTGTGCGACTACGTTTACCGAGTGTGTAGAATAGACATATGTAGATGATGTTTAGTGAGTTATTACTTACCAATACAATTACGTGGTCCATCTCCAAAAGCTAAATAAGTACAATGTGGTCGTTTTGATACCCTTTCAGGTAAAAAATGATCAGGATCGAAGTGGGTAGGGTAATCATAATATTTATTGTCAAAGTGAACTCCAGCCTGTGATATGTAAATAAAAGTGCCTTTAGGTATTTTTACATTAACCTCCGGCAAAACGTAGTCTTCTAACGATTTCCGTGATAGGAAGTTTGTCACTGTATGCGTTCTCAAGGTCTCATGAAACACCATCTCTAAATAAGTCATTTCTTTTATTGTTTCGTAATTTATGTTTCCATTGTACTTCTCAGTTACTCTGCATATTTCTTCGTACACTTTGTGTTGTACGTCTTGGTGTAATGCCAACTCATGCAACATAAATGACATTGCTGAAGACGTTGTTTCAAACCCAGCAGCATAGAATATAAACGCTTGCGCGGTTATTATCGCATCATTCATTTCTATTTCGGATAAACCATCTTCAACTCTTTCACTAATCTTTCCTTCATTTTTTAGTTCAATCATAAGATCTATAAAATCTTTACGTTTCATGGGTTCATTTTCTCTTTGTTTGATAACTTTTGACACGAGTTCAAAAAAGAAATCTTGGACATCGGTGGTCCTATCTAATTTTCTTATGCCGGGTATTACCATGTCCAATATCCGTAATACCGTACAATAAGTAGATTGTTCAAATATTCTATTAGCAATAATACTGAATTTGTCTTCTCCATCTTTTAAAGTGTCAAGATTTACTCCAAAGACACATGATCCAATAACTTGTAAAGTATATTTAGAATTTAAAGACTTAATTTCATGGTTGATATTATCATCTGCTAAATGTTCTACATATTTTATGTAATCATAAACACACTGTTCTATTATTGGCGCCATATCTTTCAGTTTCTTTGAAGAGAAGAGAGGCGTCAGTTTTTGTCTCAATTTTCTCCAGGTTTCAGGTTCGGCCATGAACAGGTTTGTAAGTAGTTTTCCGCCGCCAGAGACTGTGTTTCTACCTCTATCTTGAAATACATGAAAATCTTTTATTAAAATTTGTTTGATCAACTGGGGGTCTCGTATTAACAGTGCAAGGCTTAATCCTTGATACAGCCCAACAATTTTTTCATTCGGATACTGCTCATATGCATCTTTTAACATTTCCCTTAAAGCTTGTTTTAACATTATAATTTTTCCGAAGTTTCCAACTACCGGCGAAGGATTGGGCCCTTTAACTCCTTTTTGGGCCCAAACATTGTGTTTACTTTTCGAAAATATATAAAAAAGATACAATAAAACTACACCACTTAGAAATAAAAACAACATTTTCTGCGATCGTGAGACACGTTTAAAGAATTGTGACTGGTATCACTATTCATGCGCTTGTTAATAATTACAAATATATACGACATTAAGGTTCCACCACACAGCGATGATATAGTGGTACATAAAATCGCGACGTATATATATATACGTTATTGCAATGATATATTTCGCGTATTTTTATACCATTGCCTTTTTTCTCGCACAATTGTAAATTTGTATATGATATTGTGTTATTAACTAATAACGCAATTCATAAGAACTTCAGTACGTAATTTTCTAAGAATTAGCTATTAAATAAATAAACTGTAGTTAAGCGAAAGTCTCATGTGTTCATTGTATTTATGACGTAGTCGGAGAAGTGTAAGTTCTTGCAAAAGGCTTAACGCAAAATATTGTTATTATATTCAAAGCTACAGAAAGATTCACGATTCAACCGTTTATTTATTATAGGTTTCTTTGAACACTTATTAATTGTCATACCTATGTTTACAATTTTTATACTTACTAATTTTTAATTTACAACAAAATATTTTTGTCGACGTCTATAATTTACTTATGACTAAGTTTAGGCCACTTCTAAAGCGGAGTGCAGAAGAAGCGGTATCAAACTGCACAGCGCATTTTCTTTCTCCAAGCGACATCAACTCACAATTTTAGTAGTAAATTTTAGTTATGAAACACGTGCTAGTGGTAAGTATCCTATAAAAAAAACATATAATACAATGTTAGAAATATATAAGCATGCTACGAAATAAGCATATTTGTGTCCCACACACGTCTTGCTCACAAGACTTTACGGGGTCGAGTGCTGCCCCCATATTTCACAATTTAAATAAATAATTTAAAATATTGTTTTGCAAGGCCTTAGATACCCCTTCAAACTATTTTTAAATACTGTTTACAATTTAAAGTGCACAGGTGAAGCTTTTCTTAGCAATTGTCAAAAACCACCACTTTTGGCGAAATTGATAATTAACGCTTCAAAGCACGTGCTCAGGACTAGCACAGAAACACATGGTGCTAAGTAGCATGTGTATCCGTACCTTTAGCATATGTAGGTAGAACAAATATGTAACCACTTTTGAAGCAATATATAAATATTAGTATTTATATTCGAAACATCAGTTTGTTTTGTCTCGAATTTAATGAAATTAGTAGCATTTTTATAAGACGCTATTATTAGAATTGAGTTTGTTGAGTTATCTAAATCTGTAGTTATGTTCAAGAAACGTAAATAAGATGAAAATAACGCGACAAATTTTAAGAGGTTTTTTTCACCCGAAATTGTCTTTCTACCTCTATCTTGAAACACATGAAAATCTTTGATTAAAACTCGTTAAATGAGTTCAAGGTCTCGTATTAACAGCACAGGCGTAAATCCTTGATAAAGGCCAATGATCTTTTCATTCGGATATTGCTCGTACGCATCTTTCAACAATTCTCTTAAAAAGTGTCACAATTTTCTCGAAGTTTCCAACAACTGGTAAAGGTTTTGGTCCTGTAACGCCTTTGTAAGTCCAATAGTTGTAATTATTATTCGAAGACACATAGTAAAGATATAATGAAATAACAACACTCAGAACAAGAAATACCATTACGTGAATTCACGATCTATCTACAATTACAAAGAATTGTTGTGGTGCCTTCCTATTTTTATATACTTGTACATACTGGTATAGTCAATAATATGGAACGCATAAGCCTCCCCGGCAGTGGGTGGTGAACCAGTAAATAAATATTTACTGCGTATTGTCCAGCATTTTCTGTTTGTTTTTGCAACGTAAACATGTTTCTCAATACATTTTCCCAAAAACAGTTATACAGTGACTTTTACTTATTAATACAAAGATTTTATCGGTATTTTATATTACCGTCACAGAACGGAACCCTATATGGTCGTTATATAAAGTCCAATATTTGAAGTATTGAAACAACTGAATCAATATTGAAACATGTGTTATTTTTGAATAACCCAAGGTTTCACTATCGCAAGCAATATGACTTTACATGTGAATTATACCATTATATTCTCTACAAGCATTATACAATGAACATATTGTTTGATTGCAATATTGAATTTTAAGGTAACTTGGTAAATAATAAAATTCCACACCAAAAATTATCCCCTGTGTAGTTAATCCCTTTACGGGATGAATTTTCGTAAACATCCATTATAGGTGATTTCAGTAACTACCCCAGATAATAAAAAGCAACTTTCACTGAAGACAGCATTTATATTATAAAATATCCTTGGTTACTCTTCTCTCTCAAGATTTTCAATATCCTTTTATCGATTTTTTTTATTTATCCGTGATATTAATACAAAAATTTTCATCATAAATGACCAAAACAATTCCATAATTACTATCAACTACAAGCTGATAATAATTTCTGAATCTTTTTATCCTTATAAAGAAAGAATCTCTATCCAAATTAATTTTAATATTAAGTTACGATAAAACATATCGACTTTCATAGCGATGGCTTGAAAACTTATTAAAATTCGAACTAACATAATTGTGAAAAATAAAATACGATTTTTATTGGTTTTTGAAAAGTAAAGTAGCATATAACAGAAGTATTGAAATATTTAACAAAATATCCTTGTCTCATTGGAAAATAGATGCCCTGTTATTGATTATACATTCAGACAGATTGCCATATAGACGAAGTATAGCAATAGGGTGTAATTATTTAGTAGCGATTACGCAAGTAAAGCAACCTCAGTTATCAATACTTACATTATTAATTCATACCAAATGAACTCTGTCTAACTGTCTGTCTGTAACTATTTCACACTATACGTATGTAAGTTTATAGAATGCACGCTGTAAAGTTCGAATTCTATATTTGTCTGTAAATGACAGTGGTATTGAGTGGTATTGATATATCTTATTTTATTAAGAACTAGCTGTTGCCCGCTGTTTCGCTCGCCTGATATAAAGCCTACGTGGTTCTCAGTACCCTAACCCATGTGTATGCAAAATATCATGATGATCGGTTCAGCAGATAGAGCGTGAAAGCATAACAAACAAACAAACTAACTCACTCCCGCATTTATAATATTAGTTGGGAAGTTGGGATTGGGATGGGATGGGTTATATCAGAATAACATTGTAAATGCATAAAAACAACTATTGAAATGACAGTGATATTTGTTCCGAGCACCCGATCAAGATGGATTCATCTTCCGCGCAAATTTGGGCAATTAGAAGTATCCGAAACTCGTCAAAAATAACTTGACGGTTTTTATAATAGACAATCAAACTTTAAAACGCGAGCGCTTTGCAGCGTTTATAACTTTTAACTAGAAGAGTTTGGTTAGATAACCAAGTTTCCTCATCTCTCCAACCTACCTACTGTAAGGAAATACTCGTACCTGATATCGAATAATCCAGAGAAAAACTGCTTCTATTTAGTTTTAACAATTCCTATTTGAAGTAGCTTTGTGTGGGTGACCTGTTTATGTGTACTCAAATCCGCATACCAATAAATACATTATTACATTTTCAGCGCGAGAAAACCTATTTAAAAAATAAAAAACCCAGCTGTCTTCGAAATCGGTCAAGCCATTTAGGCTACAAGAGTCGACAATGGAACAGACAAACTAACATTTATTTATATATATGTAAAGAAAAAGTAGTATTCTTTCTTTATTTTTGATTGTAATCTCTATGGTGTTTGACGAGTTCTGCGCTGTAACCATAGTTACTTGAAATAACATGGTTGTCAAGATGATAAAAGGAAGGACAATGAGAGATTGTTATTTAATTAAAATATCAAATAATTTATGTTTTAAATCTGTTATAAATAAACTTTAATTGTAGTTTCTTTGTTTACAGGTGAGGTTTGAATATTTAGTTTTGTGTTTACCTATGTTAAGAAAATATTGTGTTTTTAATGAAATAAATCTTTGTTTACAGAGCAACTCAATAGTTTATTTTAATTTGATATACTAAGAAGATTTTTATTATATATATATACACACATTAGTATTTAAAAAGAAAAATATGAAGAAGGAAGGATATACCAAATAAATTTACTCTAGACATTCACTTAAAGAAGTGATTCAGACCTTTTTTTAGGGTTCCGTAGTAAACAAGGAACCCTTATAGTTTCGTCATATCTGTCTGTCTGTCTGTCCGTCCGCAGTTTTACTCAGAGACTATAAGTTCTAGAAAGCCGAAATTTGGTATGGGTATGTATATTAATCATGTCAAAAAAGTGGTAGAAGAAAATCTTGAAAAAAAATTTTTTTTAGGGTAGCTCCCATACAAGTAAAGAGGGAGGTATTGTTAGATAGGTCTTTAAAAATATTGTGAGGTTGAGAACACCATTTTTCGATTTAGGGATCCGTTTCCGAAATGTTCGGTTTTAAAGTGCAAATTTTTGTTAGAGGTAAGTGTCCAAGTGTCCCCCCCCCCCCCCCTCTATCTACTAAACGGTTATATATGGATACGTGAAAAAAATTACAACGTAGTATATATACTGAAGTTGAAAGGAATGCTATCAGAGCTGAGTATTTAGTACGAACTAAAAAGTAGACAACCAACTTATAAAATGTACTCGAAAATATAAAATTTCATACATTTTCATTGTTACATGTTTTTGGTCATTAAACTGTGATGTGCGAGTGTGAACAGTGTGAACTCAAAGTTGTCATTCGCAACTACGGAACCCTACACTGCGTGTGGCTTTTTTTCATGAAACCTATTACGTGGAGGTATATCTATATGCAGGTTACTTTATTTCATACTTTTAGTTGTTGTAATATGACATGGAGGTTCTTAAAACTATTTTTGTGTCGTGGGATACTTATGGCGAGTGCGTTTTAAACCACTGTGACCGGTACCAGGAATTAAGGGCTTTATTAGAAATGCTACTCGTAACTTATATACTAAGGAAATATACATATCGCATTGGTAGGGGAGATCGCTGATTTAGGAATACGTGTATATTCTTATGTGATGTACGTCTCTTGCTAAATTAACAATATTTAAACACTTCATACAGGTACATCACGTTCGTATTCCTTAGGTCGCAATAATACTAACTCAACGATACTATATTTTATAACATATACTTATATAGATAAACACCCAAGATCCAGGCCAATCTGAAAAAGATCGTTTTCCATCTTGACCTGGCCGGGGATCGAACCCGGGACCTCCGTGTCGCAGGCTGGCGTGTTGACCACTGCGCCACGGAGCTCGACAAATAAATATACTGTTGATCTCAATAAACATTTTCAACGAAAATTTTTTTAAACGAGATACAGTTAGCAATTTTTGAGATAAAGCTCATTTTTATTAACCACAAATATACCTAAATGTGTCATTTTGAAAAAGTTATTTAAGATAGTAGTGGTATTTTCGTAAATCTATGCTTGCTACTCCATAATAGTGATTATTTTTTGTTACTTCAAAATTACTTGTATAATGGGTGTCAGAGACCTTTTGCTTTTGATAATGTCCATTCGATCATCATCATCATTTCGTGAAGGTGACACGGTCAGTCGACCATGCACACCCTGGTGTCAGAGTTCTGCGGAACCGCCTCTCGGCCTCTGGCCATTCTATAATACGATTGAAAGAAAGAAAAATTGGGTTTTTTTTTGTATGTACGATTGTAGATTTTATTACCAAATTTTGTTGAATATCTCTGTAAGCCATACCATAACAACCATGACATTCACAAACAAATCACTCACCATAAGTATGATTCACTCAGCAAAGAACTGCTTTTTAATTTGTTTTTCCTGTATCACTTTCTTTCGCTAATCTAATTTGGGGCAGCATACAATATTCAGAAGCTTGGAACTTGTTCCTTCGCTTATACATAAGATCTTGAACGTTCGTTCCTACAAACTTATTTATGAATAGGAAAAATAAGGAGAAAAGATCTGAAGAGCTTTTATGGGTGAACATAATTAATTATATTTTTATTACCAGTGCTTAACTAGCTACTTAGAAATTTTAACTAACTAAATAAATGCGAAAGTAAGTTCGTTACGCTTTCACACTAAAAATACTGGATCGTTAATTTTACCGTTTTATACAAGGTTTGAAAATTAAATACAGGTTTTTAGGAGTGCGTAGAAGGACATTGAATACTGAAATCAACAATAGCAGGGATAATAAAGGACACATTACCACGAGCAAA
Source organism: Rhodophaea formosa (assembly GCA_963082605.1). Taxonomy (NCBI): domain Eukaryota; kingdom Metazoa; phylum Arthropoda; class Insecta; order Lepidoptera; family Pyralidae; genus Rhodophaea; species Rhodophaea formosa. Next base: position 8,803,566 of record OY720213.1, on the reverse strand, counting down.
ACCGCGGGCCGAAACTAATGATGTACCTATATTGCTCTCTAGCTGAAATACAGGCATGACCCTAAGATTGATTATAGTCAAAGGACCTATCATTTGTATTCTTATCCATACGAAAAGCAATAATTATTAATACTAAGTGTGGAATATTTAACAGTTGTTTGTAATAATAGTAATTTAGTACTATGTTGGCTTATGTCAAAAAATATTAGTTTATAAGTATATCGAAAAAAAATGTAGTAAAATACTACGATTTCGTCGATTATAGAGAGGATTACAAAAGTAATTCTGTGTATTATAATATAATCGATTTATTTATGATTATTACATGTCATCTGGGCCCTACTATTAGTGTAAAGTTATATAAAATATCGAAACACTAAAAGATATGCATTCAAATTGTTAACTTTTTCTTGCACATCAGTGTTACAAGATTAAGTAATATCATAGCCATTTTTATCCTTTGGGTACGGAGCCCTAAAAATAAAACCGTTTGTTTGTAACTTCTTCATTTTACAAAATACTTGTCCTCTCTCTATAAAGACTAGCCAATGAGCGCTACTATAACTCTTGTTTTTGCAACAATATTTTCCGAAACTTTTTAGTGACATTTATGAGCAAACTATTTTTAAGCACAAACAAGGGATGCAGCAAAGAATAAAAACTAGTGGAGTTTTTCAATAAGGCAAACATATTTTGTCTTGTTTAATTGAGATGTCCGATGCCCATCTTCTTTCTTCTGGTCTGGGCAATACCTTTGGGTACCAAATACTTATCCTTACTATTTTTTTTTTTATGTCAGAGGACGGCAAACGAGCAAGCGGGTCACCTGATGGTAAGTGATCACCGCTGCCCATGGACTAATGTAACACCAGGGGTATGACAAGAGCGTTGCCGGCCTTTTGTTTTCCCTCCCCAGAGGGGAGGGGGGATGGGCCTCCGGCTCTCTCACTCACCGAACGAAGCATAGAAGCTGTAAAACTACTACTCAAACGTCGATTTTCTGTGAGAGTGTGGTACTTCCCCGGACGAGCCGGCCCATTCATGCTACCAGCTGAAGTGATTTTTGCCGGTAGCGTGGCTCTACCACAACAGAAAGACTAGCTAATAAACGCTACAATAATTCTTGTTCTTGCAACAATATTTTTCGGTGACATTTATGTGCAAACTATTTCCAAGCACAAACAAAAGATGCAACAAGGAATAAAAACTAGAGGAGTTTTTTAACAAGGCAAACATATTTTCCTTGTTTAATTGAGATGTCCGATGCCCATCTCCTTTGTTCTGGTCTGGCGATTTCACAGATGGCGGGACTAATATAATGAAATTCTAATTAAGACTCGGGACAAAGACATAACACTCCAAAATGTAATTGGAATTTCAAAGAAAAACTAGACCAGTGCGAGTGCAACACAGATTAATTAATGAAATAAGAAATACGATACAGAAAAAAATACACGCGAACAGGTTTTTTTTTTTCCAAATCTTATTTCATAATTTATTAAGAATGCCTATATATAAAAAAAATTTATTTCTTATTTAAGTGCTTATATGGTTTATAAAACAAATTATTCATTCATGAAATTGTTTAATTTTACGTGGCTTTTGGGGTTTATAGCCTTAGGCTCTGTCGATGTTAGGATTGTGAATTCTATAGATGTGATAAATATGTATGCTGTATTATGTTCGAATAAATAAAATATTTTTTTTGAATATTCAATAGTTTTTCCCACTTTTTCATTATATGCAAAAAGCATACTGAATAATTCAAGGGTAATGGTTTTTTTTTTAATCCTTTCATCAATTTTACTTGATTAATTTAACTTGAATTTAACTTATAGCATAAAGTGTGACAAATATTTATTCTCTATCTATATCGAGTCACGATGAAAAATGTATGTCCGGTAATATTATTTTTACTTTTTTACCAAAATCATTTTTACATTTAGAACTATAAATATTTTTGGCACTGTACGGAACTCTGATACGGACCATTCGTTATCCTTATCAGATGTTCGATGTTTAGCTAAAATGTATTTTTGTGAAAAAACATCTATCATGTGATTGATAGGTATGTTACCCGCCGTTTTATGTCTACAAAATTTAACTTCTCTTTGGCGATGTTTATTTTAGGCGAACGTTTGCGAATCTGAATATTATCTACCTTGTGATTTTTTTATTAAAAATATATATCATCATTCAAACCGGATCATGCATGAAATAACAATCTAAAAATGTGTCTGTCAGACATGTCTACTATGCTTATCTCCGTTTAAATAGATAATAGGCAAAATATCGAGATCTCCGTAAGTCGTTACTTGTAAGTCCGGTTCGATTCTCAGTATCACTATCGACTGGCAGAGTCGATAGTGATACTGAGAATCGAATGAAACCATGCACGAAATCAAATGGAAACGTTATTTAATACCTATCTATAAGTGGTAGTATCTACGTGCTGGTCTGGGAGAAAAAAAAAACGTAGAATGCACCAGCTGCTTCCCTTCCCGTGCAGATCGTAAAAGCCAATCGAGGGAATGGGCGTCAGGAATCATGTCAATAGGCGATGCGGCTAGCAACCTATCACTATTTAGATTCCGTTCTCATCTACAAGTCCATTAACATGCTAAACGTGGCCTCAAGGTTTTACAGACCTGGGCTCTGTCTACCCCGCAAGGGAAAAAGACGTGATAGTACATATGTATGTATGAGTAGATGCTATATTTGGACTGAAACATCTCTTTGTTAATCTGCAAAAGAATTCGTATTTCGAAAAGTTAAAAGTCGGATGAGTCTCGTCGATGTTCTATTGTGAGTCTGCGGAGCTCACAATTCACAAAGGCCGGCCCTCAACAATGTCCCGACAAGATTTGTGTAGTCCGTCGTAACGGTTGGGCGGCCCATCCCCTGCGTCCAACATTTTTGTACACGCCAGCAATCGGCAAAATACACCATTGTGTTCACGTCAAATCCAGAAACGCCTCTCTACGATAGCGGATATTACCTATTTTATACATGTAGTTGTTGAGAGCAAATGTGAAAAGAAATACAATTCGATATATTCAAAGAAATAAATTTCCCTAAGAAACATAATATATCTAGTATTATACTAGCCGTAATATGAAACATATGCCCTATGAAACATATGCCTAGTAATATACTATAATGTAAAAAGTTATACCTTTGTGAATTTGATCCCTATCCACAAAAACTAAGAATTTTTGTGCTAGTAATAGATAAGTAACGCTAACAGGAAGCAATTACCTTTACTCTTAAAATACCTTCAGGTTACCGTCCTAAACACAATACCCGAAAAAAGAGTGGTAAATTTTCAGAGTTCATATTCACATGTGAGTTACCTTATTCAACCATATTTCTAAATGACTAAGTAATTTTGAATGTACATGGTATCTTTTGAATCCTTATTTAATCCTGATTTACTGTAATTTTAAGGCAAAATAGACGTGTTTTTATATTTATTATATAACTAGCTGTTACCCGCGTCTTTGCCCGCGTAATATATAGCCTATGTCCTTCTCGGTACCCTAACCTATGTGTATGCAAAATTTCATGATAATCGATTCAGTAGATTCGGCGTGAAAGCGTAAGAAACAAACAAACAAACAAACTCACTTTCGCATTTATACTATAAATGCATGAACAAAGGAAATATGCAGAGTCATAGTTGTTAGTTTTAAAACCGCTTTATATTCAAACTAGAACCAGAAATAATACTTTCTGTTACAGAATTTAAAGTACTTCATTAATACGTATGATGTATCGGTTATTTACTTTTTCAGTCGATTAAAACTTCGTCGTAATAAATCAGTAATTTCATACTCGACCAACTTCCAGCGCGATACCGATATCAATTTAAACTTTTTTCATTCTAATACTGACGATAACAATAAATTTTATGGTAGTTCTACAAGTTTTTTTTTTATTTCCCAAAAACTATATTATAAAGTCGAGTAGTTCCCTGTAGAGTAGAATAGGATCACTCCAAGTCTGCCTGTGGATATCGTAGAAGGCAACTTAGGATACACAAGCTAATCAAAACATCAAAAAGACCTGTCTGGCCCGCGTGGAGAGTGTAGGCCAAATCTTTCGACTGCTCTGGATAATATATGACTCTGGTAGTACAGAGAGGGTCGTGCTCCTGCAGTGAGGTCTAAAAAACCTTATGATGATGATATAATAGAACTAACCAATAAGGATTCGAATAACACATAATTCAAAATTTTCTACAAAACACCATCAAAAAAACGTTTTTTATAGGGAACTTGATAAAGAGTGTGTAACTAAATTACGAAATGATATTTACAGAGCATCAGACCATAACATTAAACATCTATCCATAGCGACGAAATACTACATAAAATGATTTGCCATAGAAACTCGATCAGCTGAATTCTCATTTTGTATGGGCAGCAGATTTTCTTTTTTTTATTTCCAAGATTGAGTCCTGCGGAAAGTTGTTCAATATATGGACTGATTCTGCTCTTTAAATATAATTTACTTATACAGTATGTTACTTAATGGAGTTTAAAAGGTTTATGACGTGTTTCGACCAGTGTTTTGACCCGGTACTTAGCAAGAAGTTGTGCTCCAGAGAGCACAACTGCCCAGAGGCACACCACAGTTGCATCACAATGTGACAAAGAATCAATATATGTGAGCCGTACTTTACACACTACTAGCAATTTTCACGCGGCTTCAACTGCATAAATTATGGCCCTGTCACCCACAGATAAATGACATTTCTGTAGGTGAAAGAATTTTGAAGATCGGTCCAGTAGTGTTACAGCCTATTTAATAAAACACACAAACTAACATTGTTGGCCACTTACTCATACGAAAAACAAACAATCAAATTATTCCTCTTTATAATGTTAGTACACACACTAATTGAACAATGAACATACCAAGTCATTAGTGTGCAGGTTTTTATACAAAGTTTCTCGGAGGTTTGAAAATTCATCCATCTATTATTGCAAATGCGAATCGAATATTCTGCCGAGATACTCTTGTTTTATTTAAGTTTTTAACATGCAAATTTAATGAAGGCTTGCATAATTTAGAGCCATATAAGCTGAGAGTTATATGTAAATGTAGACGTAAGTTTGTTTTAAAACTTTTTATATTTTATTTTATTTACTTTGTTTTGATTAGTAGTGTGGTTCATTATTTTCAAACGCACTCGTCTCATTGTTAGAGTTCAGTGAATATATGAATATAAAGATAGAAGTAATTTTTTTAATGGCTGAGAACCAAGACACGTGGAGAGTACTCCACCGACAAGAACACAGTTCTTAAATTATAGATAGATAGATAGTAATTTTCGTATCTAAAGACTTCAATACGTTAGACTCTAGCTATTTCTAAATAAGTTACAGTTTTTGACGCACCATAGACAACACTTTAAAGTATAAGAAGCAGTTTTTGTAGAACTTCAAGTAGTTTTTTCATCTCCAGGATAAATCTTTTCACAAAATCGCGAAATTCAATATTTAATTAATGATAGAATGCGACCACACATGCACAAACTCTTTTGTTATAAATTGACTGTCACTTTCGGAATATGGTTCACACAAATCCGGTTGAGATTAGGTTCTCAAATCCTATTATGAATAAACAACGTTAAAGTTTTTTATAGGAAAAGAAGTTTTTTTGTTATGTTATTTAAACATACATCTCAGATCTGTAATGCAACAATAGTTGTTGTATAAAGGTCTCTTTTCAACCCTGTCAATTTAGGGGTAACAACAACAATCATTGCGCTTAAAATATTACCCTTCAAACCAGACTCTTGACCGTCTCACTGAGTTTCTACC